>CM065171.1:7223081-8467456 GCA_033026295.1 Channa striata
TACTTCTTATTTAATTTGCATGTCAAATGACTCAGGAGTGTCCCCCCACCATTTGCCAGTCTATTGCTGTAACAACTATTGAGTGGATTGACACACATCTACACTCTTCGCGTCTGCGTGTGTCACCATAAAGCAGCGATGTTAGATGAACCGTTCTCGGTGGTAATTAGAGACCTTCTGTATGGTGCGAACGTCTTTTGTGAACACAAACAACAATGTACAAAATTGTATTTCATAAACTGATTTGAACCAGCTGACATGACGTGAAGAAGGAATCGCTTATCATTGCCTCCTTTTGATGTGGGGAAACATAAGAAAAAGCCACCACGTCTGTCTGTGTGTGTTCACATTTGCTACATTTGAATGCATAATGTGTGAATTTTGATGTGTGTTTGTCGGCCTAATACCACGCGCGCATAATGTGTGGTCAGGAGACTGTCTGTGTGTTTGCTGTTTACTTGCAAAACTAATTCGATGCTGCTTTTTTTCCAGTGATGAAATGAGGCCTCTGAAAGAAGCGGTGTGTGAACATGATGGTGATAAATTTATTATCAAACATGCTTTAGCACTGGGCGGAATAAACATGAAGCACATTATCTCGTGATGAAGATGCCGGGTCGACTGTCCATGAATACTGAAAGCTTTTTCCGAAGAGAGGTTTTGAGCACTGGCCAGTTATTAAGCTGTAAATGGAGAGGAGGCAGCGCGGGGCCACGCTGCCAGGAGGATAATAGGCTGTTGTTTTGGGGGGCAGGAAAAACTAATTATAAACTCTACTTGTATATTACTATTCACTCTTCTTCACTTCTACTCAAGAGGTAAAAAAAAAAAAAAAAAAAAAAAAAAATGTGTCCCTTTTTTTATTTGTTAACTTTCAAAATGTTGGGCAGGGTGCCATCTGGAGACAAATTATGTGGGGAGAAGTGTCAAGTGTAATTTATAGCAGCATGTTGTGGGTGTGAGAGGAGCACTGGGAGAGGGAGTTGATTCATCAAACTCTAAATGATGTGACTTTTTCTTCGCGGCGAAAACAGCCGAACAGTTTGCTTATGTACCGTGTCCCTGCTGCCCTTGGGACACTTTTAGGGTTTTTTGAAAATAATATCATCTTTGCTGTCAGAGTTCAGATCCAGAAGCCACTTGCTGCAAGTGGAGATACAGCATGTGCCTAAACTGTTATTTAAATGCTGTCATGGAAAATGATCTGCCTGGCTGTTTGTCTCTAGACCTTAAAGTCATTTTCCAGCGTCGGAATGAAAAAACGAGTCCCCTGAGTTGGGACCCCATGATACAAAGATAGCCCCAGCACCCCAGAGCTTGTATAAAGCTTGTATCAACTAAGGGATACACATAAACGGTGTCTGCCGAGCCAACAAGCTGCCAAAGGTTTTACAACCCCGGCTCGGAGCCCCATTAAAATAATGCTCTGAAGTCGGCCGTAATTCACACAACTAGAACATCTCCGCGTTGACCCATTGCCGCTTTGATCGGGCGTTTCTGTCAAAAGGTCCGCCGCTACCACAGAGGACGTTTATGAGACGCGGCCAAAAACCGCGTTTGCTTTATGATAAGCATTTACAAAAAAGAAACGAAGAGGAAAACACAAGCGATGTCATTAATTCCACCACATGGCTGTGAAATGTCGCCTTGTTTGTGTGCTGTGGTCATTCCTTAAAGGAACGTTGTTGGATCTGAGCCTTCACTGAACCTCTGGTCAGCATCTGTACCATATGTCACGCTGGGTGAGAAGGATGCTGAGCATTTTATTAGAGCCTGTACAGTCCTGCGTTCGGGCTGTGGGGAACTGATTCATCGAAACGGCGCCCTGGTGCCTCAGCGTTGATGCCATTGAGATAAACGACTGTAAATGTGTTAATATTTCTAATAGACAAACATTTTATTTACACCGACTCTGATTAAAGACTGGAGTGCTGTGCCTCTTCTGCAAAGTTTGTAGTAAACACATCCTTTGCTACTTGTTTTTTAAGCAGCTAAAGTTAAATTATTTGTATTCTTGCCAACTTAAGAGTCTTTGTATGTTGCTTCTTATCTGTATATTTTATTACTCCCCCCCCCACGCTGCCTCTTATGATCTGCAGCCTGCCAGATATCTACACTGCACTACCACAGTGGACCGAACTGAAACTACAATCTACAATTTCTGTTTCTGCAGGAGTGGCAATGCATTCCTTTATTCATTCTCCTCCAACAGTAGTAGTCGTTGTTATTTTCTTCATTTATTATTTTGCCCAATTTGTTAAAAAATCCTCCACGCTGCTTTATAGATGAGATAATTCATGCAGTGTCTTCAAATGGGAAACTGCACCGTGACCCTTGTCCAAGACTAACTTTTTCAGCATAATTCTCACTAATTCCACATCTATCATGCATTTGCTTTGAATAAATACTGATAGTCTGGATAAACGTGGCATCGAGCCTGCGTTCGGTAGGTGCCAGATGCGAGTGACGCACAAGTTGAACTGGCAAGTCGGTGACACACAGGTGACACGGGGCATCGTATTTCCTTGAATCAACAAAGACATCATTCAGGGCTCAAATAGATAAAATTCCAGAGTTTCTCTCAATGTCGACCAGACGAGCTGTGGGCTTCCTTTACTAACCTTGAATGTGCCGTTTCCTCGCGTTCGTCAGTGGCAGGCTTGAACATGCTTTCATTTGTCAATTCTGCTTCATTGTTTGACCTGAGAAGAGAAAACGGACCCTCCAGTCTATGATTTGCTCGAGTAAGCTTTCATTTCAGTCAAAACTTATTACTAAAACTATTTTCTCAAAAATGTAAACTACGTTTGTGCAATTCAACAATTAAAACATACAGTACTTGTTTTGGCAAAGCTTGAACCATTACTTTCACTGTTCATTCCAGGATTTCGACAGCTGTCTAATTAATACAGCGGGTGATAATTTAAAGGAAAATCAAACATAAAGTTCAATGCAGCTTGGCATGGATTGTCTCTGTAGTTCTTCTAGAAGGCTGGAACATCATTCTTTCAAAAGCAGCAGCAATAATTTTCAACAAGTTATTGAAAATCTCCTACAGGTGTTTAACTGGGTTGAGATTTAGAGACCATGAAGGCTATTGCACATAATGATGACATCATTTTTACCCTCATCAAACCATTCACTGTTCCATGTGCAGCCTCTGAATGGGGCCATCATCATCCACAGGGCACTGTGCATTACATTAATTTTAGTTTACTAATCAAAGATTTATAAATAATGATTTTGACGGATTACGGTTTTATTACATGTTATTTACATGTAATAAATAACATGAGTTTCAGCTTATACAGATGGAAGATTTGCATAAAAATGTTAATAACAGGTCAACACAACTTTACATTTTAAATTAATTTGGAAAATTTCAAAATGACCTATTAACACCCTTTGTTTTCTGACCACAGTGATGTTAATTTTCTAGAGAAAAGAGTAATGCTTTTCATCATGTACAGCTGGATTATTGCATTGTTTCCATATTTAGTTATTGCCAAGCGCGTTGTGTTACAAGCACATATAATCACACGAGCTTCATACGTGGCACAGTGGCAGAAATAAGACATTAGGTGGCTGGCAGTTGTATTAAAGTCCATTAGGCATATTTATTGTTCTCAGTAAGAATGCTTATTTGAAGCAAACATCCATTTCCAATGAGTCATGCTTGATTAATTTCAACACGTTGAAGATGGAAGAGAGTATTATGAAGCTGAGCGGGTATGTGAATTAATTAAAGTCCCACTTTTTTAATTCAATATAAATGTCAAGGTCTGTGTGTGCAGCAGGATATTGAACTGAATCAGGCTTTAATATAAAGGGATACCCTGCCTGTGACGGCGCGAAGAACATTTCAGATATCCAGAACACCTTCTTCCTTTTGCCATTTGTGTATTGAGCGTTCAATTTCCGACATCTACGATGTTCATTTAGATATCAACAATAAATATTTTGAAAATCTGCAATACAAATCTTACCAGGATTTATTGATATCTGCAATGCAATTTGATTTGAAATGTCCCAAATAAAACATATATCCATCAACAGATTTCTGCAATACATCTGGATTATCTGCAATTGTTTTGTCTATTTTGACTATTCACAATAGTAATTTTGGATATTACTATTGACCTTTATACTAGTCACAATGTGTTTTTGAATAATCAAAATTACACTATGACTAACATGGCATGTTTTAGATTTGAAATCATAATATGACCAGTGATAATTGCGTTGTACTTGATATGTGAAATATTACAGATATCAACGACATTCATTCTTTATATCTGAAATGACATTGTAGATTTTAATAGAGGAGCTCTGAAGGAGGAGACCTTCTGTCCCCTCGTCTAGAGCTGCGTTTCCATGTGTCTGACACCGGAGCAGAAGCGTGGCATTGAAAAATAGTTCCCAATCTTTCTTAAGAGCAGTGAATCACTACTAGAAAACTGGATTTGTTTTGGCTACTTAACACTCTGTTGTCATTGTTGATAGGAACATATTTTCTTTAGCACTCTGTCACATCCAACAGAAATTCATTGGTATGAAAGTGACAGCTAATCCCTGGTTTTATATGTGCCTTTGTGAAATTTTATGGCTTCTATAGCAAAGAGAGCGCTTCACTAGGGAAAACAAACCCATGAATTCCAGAGCCAATCTTTCTATTTTTGTGAACATAACTTTAATTTACAATCTCATCACACTTGCCACTCAGGAAGTGGAATTTATTTTAGTGCAGATGAGGAAGGGCTCAGAAATTTGAAGAGGATAAAAAAAATATAAAAATAAAATGAAATGATGCAGTGTAGCAACAAATACGAGCACAATGTGGTGTAATTCAGGGGCAAATTAGCCATAGAGGAACACACTGTGTAGTATTCACATGCTATAAACTGCGTAAAACTGCATCATATACCCGATTCAAACATCAATCCCGTCGTGATGTTATTGCAACATTTGCATATGCGTCTGTACTGAAAACAGGAACTGGCAGCTCTGCCGCTAAGTTACTGTAGCTGTGCTGTGTACAGTATCTCTCAAGGCCCGGGCGCTTCTGCAGACAGCTTTTGTCAAACATCTTCATTCATCAGTAGCAGGCAGATGGATGGCGTTTGATGTTGTTTATTCGTTTTTATTAGCGCACGGGGCTGCAAAGATGAATCCCTAAAAATCGAGGCATCACAATTACACAGTGCGACCGCGCCGTGCGTACAGGCTGATGACAAACTACGCTGTCTTTTAATCTTCTCTGCCTCTGGCCGCATCACTATCAGTTGGTCCAGTTTCAAAGTTGCAGGTAGTAATCATAAACCAATTTATATTTTAATGAGCATGACATTAGATGGAAGTGTTGAATGTGCCGTGCTCAACGATGCTAAGCAGAGGCAGGGAGGGAAGTTTTCAGTCCTATTAAAGGAGGTAGAAAACCAGCTGACTATGATTTGTGGTAATTGGCAAGACGTTCTGCTTGAGTGCGCACATGCAGCCCATTTAGTCACACTGTGTGGCTTCGACTCAAAAAGCAGCAAAAAGCATAATTATGTTTATTACTTTTTCCCCACACAAAGAGAGTGCAATCGATCCCAACTGGATGGTTTCAGTCTCTCGCAAGATATAACACGCGGTAATATTACACCTAATTATTTTTGCTGACTGATCTGGAGCCTGGCAACATTCACGTACAGTAATGAGGTGCACTTCTGCCTTCCCCGCCGAATTGTCAGGCGTCCCTGCAGTAAGAGTGAAGCGATAAAGATGGCAGCGCCCGTGAAAGTTGTGAACCACTGCTACAAAATGTGGAAACGACACTGTCAAAACCAGAGGAAGACCAGCAAATCTTTGACTCTGGTGCTGCATCGCCATAGCAAGTCATGGCGTCACACAGGGTCAGCAATCCAGAATTTATAGATTTATTTTCCACCGCTTGTCGAGAAACGATAGGAACTACACTTTTTTTTTTTTTTTTACTCCCTTAGGCGTCACACACAGGTGTTTCACGTGATTTGCCTGATTAGACCTGTTTGCAGGGCTGTGTCAGCATCTCCGAAATACGCTTGCTTGACATTTTCTTCACTCAGTCAAAGTTTGTCACACACCTAGAGGTACAACTCACAGAGCATCTTTATTTATGGCTTTTTAGTCGTTATTTGGTTGCAGTGTACAAGTTAAAAAATATATATACAAATGATATTATTAGTGGTTATAAGTACTCTACCTGCAAGAGGTAAATACAGTGATGCCTGCATTCATGACGACATTTTTAACAACAGAATCTACTTAAAGTTTCAAAAGCTCAAGGACAGACTGGCCCGGTCAAAGTGTTTATAATACGGCTATACTGTAAAATTACTGATGTTCATGTTAGCGGCATTTTAATAATTTGTCACAGCCCAGAGGGACAGTTGAAGCCTTTATTCATCTGCTTTTGTTGTCATTACAACCAATGGATCTCACTGAAGAACCAGCCTCACAAAATTTTGCAAGTGATTTAAAAGACATTTTCTTTAGGATTTCTCTTCCTCCTTTGCTCAAAAGAGGAAAACAAACTCATTTGACTAAAAAAATGATAGTGGCAAGTTAAAACTGAATGAATTGGGTTTAAGCTGAAACAGACAGTAAATATGTTATTCTGCATATCATCAAGGCAGTTTTCTGAGTGATAGTTTATGTTTCAGTGATTTTATAGGCATATTTCCCACAGCGGTTTCTACATTTGTGTCCTGTAGTTACGTGGGGAAAATCTCCCTCTCCTCTCACTTGCTCTGGGTTTTATTGCGAGGACTGAGACTCAAAGTCAAACACATCCTACGTCCTCTGATATCTCAGTAATGTCCCCCCCTGGACTGCGTTTGCATATTGGTTATGGAACTCTTTGATGATTTTTACCATCCAACTCCATGTGTTCGGAACCACTCCGATGATATTTCTGCAACCAAACAGCACTGACAGATAATAAATAGAGTCTAATAAATCTGATTTGTTTTGGCTTGGTGATTTCTGATCTGATCTGATGACATAATGTGTCATTTAACATTTGTGTGATAGAAAATTTTCCAGCAAATGAAGCAGTGATGTTAGAGATTGTGCTAATTCTCAAATTCTCATGAACAAATGTTATTCATCCATCAGAAAGAAGCCATTTATGAAAAGTTTGAGCTATGAAAGACCACACAGACAAACAAGCCCGCTTAGAATAAAGTGGAAGAAAGTTACTAAGACAAGTCAAGTGTTCTTGAATGACACCCAGTGTGCGTTATGAAAAATAAAAAGAGGCTTGGCCTGAGCAGAAGGCTAATAAGCCCGACCATGTGAAAGCAGCTGTGGTAAACATCAGGTTACAGCCTCATTCTCCAGCAGGTGCAGCCAGAGTTCCCCCTGTAGGCGTCCTCACGCCGAGGGACCAGTAAGAGTGAAACAACAAAACTAAACTCACTGTGCAGCTGCAAAGATGAACCCGCTGTGTGTGTATCTGTTGGGGCCACGCATTCGTTACACCCTAAAGTTCATTAAAAGAACCCACTTCCTCCCTGAACTAATTTTACTTAACTAATTTTAAACTGAGAACGGTGGACTAATTGTTTCGAGCATAAACTGCAACCGAGTTGCCCCAAATAAATTAACACAGCACTGCCTCCAGTGCCTGTGAGAAATATATTTGAGTAATGTGAAAGGAGTTAGTAATTAGATTGTGAAAATTAGTGCCTGTGTGTCAACAATCAAAGGACTGGGCATCGCAGATTGTTGAATGTAATGGCATAACTGGGAGGGGTCAATAATGGGCAGAAAAGGCTTAAACTTTCTTACATTTTAAACAGAAAAACATTACTACATAAAATAAATCATGTAATTTGTGTATCTTTTAACACAGTCACGTTCATTTATTTGCTTTTAGTTTTTTCCACTTCTGCACAAATTTGCTCCTGCACCTGAGAGCCAGATGTCAGTGTTAGATGTCACATCGAGCTGTAAAAGAATCTCTCTTAAAATTAAGTGTCACTATTTTGCAAAAATGTAATGTTGTCAGAGAGCTGGAGCATGAATGGCACCGTCAGACTTAATGTTTTTACCTCGTTTAACGTGAATATTACAATATTCACATTATTAGTCAGCACGTTGTCTCTAAAGTAAATTAAACAAAAACCCTGTGAATGTAAAGTTATGCATTAGAATAATTACAGATTATGATCCCCCTGTTAAACCTGCATACATCACTATACACTATTATGCAAATTTCCACCCTAGTACGTGGAGAATAACATTTGGAAAGTGATGGACACCTTTATTCCAAATGCCTCAGTAACATTACTGAAAACTGTTCTGCCACACAGGTTTGCATTTCAATTTAGTCCACTGCTCTGTGATGGACAGCTTATCTGACACCATCTGAATTGTCAGTCCCACCTGCGCTTCTCCCAGCAGTTCAAGGCAAACATTAATAAGTATCTGCAAATAGTATTTGAGGAAGCTCTGATCTGTTTACGTAAGACAGGATATCTGCCACCACAATGCTAATATCTACAAAATGAAATATTTAAAACAAGCCCTCATTAACTGACAAATAATGTAAGTTAAACACTGCTTTGGTGCAATACCAACAAAAAAGATAATTATATTAAATCAGAGCCTTTAAATCAGAACCTCGTCAGACAAGGTCATAGCCCCAGAATACAGCATCGTGGTTTCAAGGATAATTTTAAATTTTATTGGAGTGAGTCATTTTTTGGAGCATGCCACTTTAAAATATTTTAAATAAGCACTGCATATGGTTTTCACGGTTTTCAGTGTGTGTTGCAAACCATTTTGCCACCAAAATATTTAAGCGTATTGATCTGAACCTGAGCCAAGTTGTATGGTATGTAGAGCTTTTTGTCACGATGAACGATATGAACGATTATAAACACATACAGAAGCTTATTAAAGGCAGCTCTAATGAGCCACAGCACCCAAGCTATTCTCAGCACTGTTCCCTTAATAACACACGACAATGTTCTGAAAAGATGCCTAATATAGCTTGTGTCCTTCAGCTTTGCTCTTCTTGTTGCTCTACACCCTTGCCAGAAACTTTTAAATTTCAAAGATACCGGTACCAAAAGTTCATTTTAACCACCTACTGTCATCTGCATAATCTCTCAGTCAGAGATATGCGTGTTTGAGAGTTTTACCGAGCAGCCAAAACCAGTGATTTTCATAATTTAAACCGGCTCAGACCATATAAAATGTTGATTAATTGCCAAGGTGAACACTTACTTCAATAAAATAAAAATTTCCCTAATGTTTTATTTAATACCGCTGCATAATTAATTAAATCACCAGCAATTTATTATGAAGCGGAAACACAGGCTGTAGAAACTGGATAGGATAATGACACAAAATCTGAACTGAAACAATGTCCTAGATTCATCCCTTTCTTGTTGAACTGATAGAATTTAATCTTTTCATCATTTTGTTGCAAGAACTAGAGCTGGCAATTGGACAAATTTAATTGACTTATTAAACATTTTTGTCCATTTTCTCGCACCCCATGTGATAATCCGAATGCCCCCTCACAAGCTCCTGCACTGATTTCGGTCTGTGCCGCCTTGGGCATGTCCTTGAAGCCAAGCTGGAGTTTTTTTACATGCTGGACGAAGCTGTGGGCCAATGGCCAAAGGCAGTCCTCACTGAGGCTGCAGGGCTAATGGTTGTGGGCAAGAGCAGAAAGACATGGGTCAGTAGAAGACACGGTTGCATTAATTAGCAAGAAGTGGGCTGAGAAATTGCCTTTATTTAAAAAAAAACGTCTGGAGGGATTTTCTTGCTTTGTGTTAAACAGGCCCTGGAGGTTTTTTTGCTTTCGTGATGAGCAAGGTTACCGTGGTTTTGCCTTCTGCTGTGTCCAGCTGCCTGACACTGGGAGCACTGCACGTATACCGTCCCGCGTCTACTGTACAGCTTTTCTTTTTTCTTGTTTCCCCGAGTTGTATCTACGCTGACCCACATTTGCATGTATTTTAACGCAAACAGACCCAGAGAGACAGTGAGAGAGACAAACACACATACACGCCCGAACACGTACAAACAGGTTCTGACAGAGGAATGCAGAGATGCACGCGCTGTTGTTGTAGGAGGTGTCTCTGCAAAATGCTGCTGCAAAATGGGGTAATTTTTTTAGATTTTAAAATCAACCTGAATTCCAAAAAAAAAAACAAGACTTACTTTTTAAAGGAGGAAATTGACCACATGCTCACATCTGAACAATGAATGTGTTGCTTGAGTCAGTTGATGCTTAGTGCAGCAGCACGACGACCTGAAACAGTCAGCCTGGATCCGTCCTCCGATTGTACCAGCTTGTCTTCTGTGTTGGGTGAACTTGAGAGGTGCTAATGGGCAAATTTGTGGATTTCTAGCTGTTTACACTTGTGTCTATGTCATCTCTATCATCTGCTGGCTCCTTCTACAAACTGACTGTGGCTCTCATCTACCCGAAAGCAGTCCAGTTTCTGGAGAGCTTACCAGCATTCATTACAAAGGTTTTCTAAACGTTAATTTTGATTTATTTATTGACTATCAGAGCACAAGAAACAAAGGTCACTGTCCAAATACTTTTGGTCTGGACTGTAATCACGCTTCTCAAAATGCCAAAACGAAATTGCTTCCAGTATGACTAATCCTATCATGCGCTGTAGTACATCTCTCCTTTGTGAATATAAAACATGATTGTCTCCGGATTTACCTGGTCACTGATGAAAATGCCAGTTACGTTTTTTTACACACTGTTTGTGAATTTACAAAGGGCTGGTGACTAATGCTGTTTCTTCTTTGTGTTCTATTCCTCATCTCTCTTCATGTGCTGCCTCTCATGCATCTGTTCACGCTGACACCGGACAGGTAAGCACAGTATCCGATCCTATTTTCACTTTGAGCAAAACACACCAGTGATGGCATCAACAACAGTGGAGCTTCACAAGCTTTAAACGTCTCATGTTAGGTCAATCCAATGCCTAATTAAACCAGCAGCTTGCATTTGTCCCACGGATCCACACAGACAATACTTGAAAGCTGCACAGAAGTAAGAGTACATTCAGTACAGTAGTCTTTGATTGTTTCCTCCAACAGTTAAGTAATGTAGGAATTAGTAATCTCTTCCTCTCACAAGAACCCTATGATCCGGGCGCCTTCAGGCAGTTGTCGTCGCTAGACTTGAAAATGGCAGCGAACTGACTATCGATTTCAAACGAAATATGAAGCAGATTTTCGGATGAGTTCCACCAAGGTTGCTCGTTCACAGGGAAAGTGCATAATAGATATGCAAAGTACATCCCTATGCACAGTGCAACATAGCAGAAAACATTTCAGCAGAGCTTGCATACTTGCATTTGTTTGAAGATATCAAGGCTATTGTTTTTCCCCTAGAGGAGCTTGGCTTACTGGAGGAGGACATTTCTGTGAATTGTTTTCTATTTTGAGGTGCTTGCACAAGATGGGTAATGAATCTATTTATGAGCAGCTACATAATAGTAACCGTAGAAAATGAAAATTCTTGATGGACGTTTCAAGCCTGCTTAGAAATGTTCAGTCCAGGGTTCACACACACACACACACACACACACACTTGTAGGCTCAGAACACGGCAGGGTTTCATCAGTGATAAAGTTTCTCCTTGAATCTGACACCGTGAGACTTATTTTTCTTTCTCCATAGACTATATTGATTTGGATTTAGTGAGTGGAATCTGATGCACTTTGTGTACCAACAAGCCTGAAGCAGTCACCACCTGGATTCACTTACATTATCAGTGTTTTTGCAGTTTTCAGGCTGATCACAACTGACTGAAATCTTTTAGAGCTATACGATGAGGAGGCTAAATATTGACTCGGCTCACCACGCCCTCAGAGGGCAGTTTGAGCTGAGACCTTCTGACCGCTGCTTCAAATTCCCAGAACTTAGCTGAGAAAATATTGTTTGCTCTCTATTGGCTTTCTGATCACATCCAGAGTCTGAAAGTCCTATTTCTTTCCTCAAACCACAACTCAAAGCGGAGGCTTTAAATGATTACTGACGCATGTTGGTGTGCTATCACTTACCAGTAAACAGGACTGTGAAAACCAAGGCCTGAGCCACCTATCAGAGAGAAAAGAGTGTGTGTCACCATTGTGTTGTGTGTTGCGCTTTTGTGCTCGTCCCACCACAGATGTTTCATTAATTTAGACAGATGATGCCGCCAGAAGACTCACTACCAAATTCTGGACACGTTAAACATCTCTCCGCAACGGTGCTACAGAACGCTGTATTATACTGTACATCTATCTCAAACGTCTCCCTTTACCAGCAGGCTTGTCGACCATAGTCACAGACGTCTTATTCCTTTCAGATAAACATCGTGAAGAAACATTAACATTTAAATGCTAAGAAGATAGCACACCCAGCTGCGAAGGTCTGATTCCCACTGCTGTCCCGAACCCAAAGAAAACAAGCGATCACATGCAGATGAAACTGTATAAACATGATTTGTCATATAGAGAGCAGCTACAACAGTAATTCGGTGGGAGGTGGTGGAGTTTGTGCGCTGTCACACTGTGGAGAAGGAAGGCGAGCCGAAGCAGTTCACCGTGTTTTGCTTTGTAGTTTATCTCAGATCAGAAGATAATCAGAAACTCAGCAGGGACATGCCCTCCTCCTATCTGTGTCTAGTCACAGTAGCATTGTTTTAAATTCAAACCTCCAACTTCCCCTCCAACACACACACACACACACACACACACACAGAGCTTGTTTCTTGCATTCTCAGCACTGTCTGTGATTTTCACAGGGCAGCGACATGACACATCAGTTGCCAGTGCATTGCGATGATGACTCTGTCACACGAGAGTCGCACGGCGCGTTACTTGCCGCTGTTCTGCGGAGACAGACGGATGTCGCGGTCTGCCTGCTCGGCTCCCATCTCAGAGCCGTCTTCCCGCGTACCCTGAACCCCCATACCATGAGAACGCAGCCACACGGCCTCACAGTCTGCACAGATTCATCAGGGTCAGCGTCCCGTGGCTCAGAGCCACACAGCCAGGCCTGAATATAATCCTGCTCTTATCCGCCCCGGCTCATTGATGAACCACACTCATGCAATGATTCAGTCATGCCAGTAAGTTGTGTGCAGACACAAGAGAAGACGAGCACACACACACGAGCTTGCGAGTCCATTTATGCAGAGTGCACACCACTGATATGGAACTGAATGGAAGTACAGTGGCTCTTTGTGTTGAAGGATCGATTGCTGGTGACAGACTAGTGTCCTCATACGGTTTTTAATGAAAGCTAATCTTTTGGATTGATTTATACACTTTGAGAGGGAGTCTTGATGGAAGGATTTGATGAGATATTGCATTAAACTTTAATGAAGTACAATATTATTTTGTTAAGAAGCTTGACTTTTCTTTTTTATGTTTTTCGGGAAGTGTGGTGGATTCCTGGAGAGAAAGGAGCTCAGAGGACCCCAGGTTTAAGAATTGCAGCCCATTAATTAGTTTGATATTTCAGTGGTGCATGCTGGTTTGATTTCAGTATAAACCAGGCTTATTATGAACAAAGGGCAAATAGAAAAATAAAAAACAACAATTGCATAGAGCCGTTATTGAAAATTTACAGAATGTTACACCCTACATCATCAGAACCAAGATAACACAGACAAATCTGTGACACAGGTATAACACAGACATGCATGTAAGTGAAAGTGTTTGAATCCTCTTACCTTTATTTTGAAATGGCAAAAACTAACTATTTTATCAACATCATATTTGAAATACATTTAGTACAGCTATTGTTTCTACAGAAATTAATTAAAAATTAAGTAAAATTTATAATAAATTTCAGTGGGGATGCAATTTTACTGCACTACAGCTTTGAAATGTTGTTGTTGTTGTCATATTATCTTATATATATACACCACTTGGATTGGTTTTCTTGTGATGATGAAAGGACATTTGTTAATTATATATTATTATGTTAGGTTTGGGGTTGAGTCTGCATTGCAATGCAAGAGGATGCAAATTTAACCTGACACCCAAATCAAATATTAGTCCTAACCTAGACTTTTTCAGTTAACTTTGCTCAGTTATTACTAGTTACTAGTTTTACTAGTTTTTATCATGTTACAGGTAATTTCAGGCTGGAAAAACCTTTTACTCATTGTTTTTGAGTGACACTAACTTGAAACCATCAAGTACAGTAACAGCCAATGAGGCAGTGACACTAATTAACCAGTGGGAGGCAGGAACTTACAAACAGGAGCTAAACCCAGTGCAAAAACTATTTTGGAAAAGTCAAAGGTACGTTCTTTAAGTACATTCCTGAAGGTAAAATATATTTTCCATTTATGGGGTCAAAGCATCCTGGTGCTGTTCTGAGCATAAACCCAGTAGTTGGCAAAAGATATTGATTATTGACCTTTTTTCCTCTTGGAAAATCCTCTGCTAAGCACAAATGGATTCAGGGGGGGGTCGACAAACCATGACTGAAGATGATGTGCGCAAAGAAATAAGTCACATATGGCAAAAGTTTGGACAATAAGTACGCATTACATGATCTTTTTAAGGACACATGCTTCCATGTTTTAAGCAACTAAATCAGACTCTTGTTAAAGGGACTATACAAACTTTTTCAGTGTTTACTTGGATTTTTCAAGTCAGTTGGTCTGCATGCTTTTTTCAAGGTCAACTAACCACATTTACATTGTTACATAATAAAGTTGCACGTTCAGATTGTTCAAATATTCAAAAGTAACAAAAATTGTGTTTGAAATTTTCTTCATCTTTGATCACATCGTCCTCAGTCATGGTTTGTTAACCACGCCCCTTCCCACAAAATGAATGAACGTGCATTACTATTATAACCATGCTACACTCTACCACAATATCATGCTATTATATTCTACACTGCTAAGGTAGATAGACCCCCGACATCCTAGTCGTTCCATCTAAAAATGCTTCTTTTGTTAATTAGCTGTAATTATCATCAATCCAACCATTGTACTGCACAAAACGGGAAATGCATTGTACTCGCATTCTCCCTTCGTCCAAATCTCAGCAGAGGATTTTCAATGAGCAAAAAATTAGGAAAATGGTGACATGCACTATTAATATATACCTTTATGTTCCTGTTAATACCTGCCTAAAAGCTTTCCCAGCAGACTAGGCACCTTTTTATGAAATACTGCCTCCCATTTGTTAAGCAGTGTCATTGCCTCATTAGTTTTTACTGTACTTGACTGTTTTACAGTAAGTTAGCATCACTTAAAAATAAAGAGTAAAGAGATTTTTTCATCTCACAATTACCTCTAACTTGATAAAAACTAGTAAGAAGCACATTTTTTGATAACTGAGTAAATTTAAGTGAAAAAAATCTGTTAGTATTATTATTTTATTATACAGTGTCCTGCAGAAGTTACAGAAAAATGTCAAATGTAAAAATGCAGTCATAGTCATTATCAATCCAAATTTCCATCACAGTGAGTTTTCTGTGGCAGCTTTACATTAAAATCTACCCAGTGTTTGACCAGATTAATAAAGGTTGTTTCCTTTATATCCATCATTTGCCTGTTTGGTTGCATCTGTGATCCCTCAGTGATCCAATCAGTGCGAAATCAAACGCCAGACCCAACTATGACCTCATAGAATAATACAAGTCTGATAGAAATTGCTTCAATCTATCCGGCTTCTCGAGCTGTTTCCGAGGCTTTTTGGTCTCGGTTCTTTGTGAAGGGCTAACAACACTGGCTGAGGCAGAGCTCTGTAAAACCATCTTCCATTGGCAGCTCAGTGGATTACAAGCGATGTGTTTGAAAGGTGTCACTCGCCGTGACTCTGCCTCAGATCTGTTCACCATTCCGTCAGTTGCACAGAGAAGTCCCTCTTCCTTTGCTCCCCGGCTCTCTCGTGGTTACCGGATGTCGTGGGGAATTCGCTGATGGATACATCAGCCACTGCACATATAAAAGCCAATTGATCGCTTTATGCTATTCACCAAAAGTTTTCATACTGACAGCAAGAAGGGCACTGGTTTGTTTTCCGTTTTTTTATCCGGCCCTATGGCAGACTTTCTGACACATCTCAGAACTGCAGACAGTTCTCGGTCCTCTTAATTATTTGTTTATATCCTTTAGGCATTGATTATTTCTCCTTCTCTGCCTCGGCGCTGTCCTCCTACAATGATCAAATAGCTGGAGGATCGGCAAACCGCACAGACCTTACTCACCGGCCCACTGGCCCACCGTGATTATCCACAAACCCGGGTTGAGGCAGCACAAAGCAGCCTGATTACCACCTGACCGTGGGCTGCTCCTGCACACTACGGATGCCTCTGATGGAACTGTTGGCTTTGAAGTTGCTGAAAATCCCACGCTCTGTCGTACTAGCCAATGCATATTTTCTTCATTAAATACTCGTGTTGTCGCATACGCAGTAAGTTTTTAAATAAGTTTAAAAACTTACATTTAAAAGACCTTACAGAAAAACATTTCGTCCATGGAATAATATCTTCTTGGAGCAGAACACATAAATGTGTGTGACTCATTAAAAAAGAAAAAGGAAAGTTAGTGTTTTTCTTTTTCATGTCAGCTTCAGTTACACTGATAGTGGTTTTGCAGAATGACGGTGATGGTTTTTGATCCTTGCTGTGTTAGTCCAGAAAGACTCACTTTGAGGAGTGACCTTTCAGACCTTTAAGACTTGCAACATCTGAGAGTTTTCGTGCATTCGCACCCTTGATGACTGACTCTCATAGTTGCCTTGTCACATCAAAGGCTCTGAGGAGAGAAACCCAATTCTTCTTGACCACGGTTCTATAAGAGCAACGGAAGACAGGCAGCTACTTGTAGGTTTTTGATTTTGAAACCCTTACCTGTGTCTGCTGGGTGCAACTTGAGAAACACAACACTTTGTAGTGCTGCTAAAATGTTCCGGTAGAGTGTTTTTTAATGCCCTAACCCTCTTAAGGTTTTATGTTCTCTAATACACCTTCCATTATGTGCATAACTCCTGGACAGCGGTCTGTCTTTAAACAATCAATGCAATGACTTTGCAAGCAAGGACTTTGAATGACAACTGGAACCTTTGAAAGTCAGCACAATCCAGTCTGTTGGCCGAAATACATTATCCGTCTCTATTGTCTGCAAGTAAGCTGAGACAAAACGAAAGGGAGCGGGTTCCTTGATGGTAGCTTTTTGATGTTAGGACAGCATGATCTATGTAGTATTCAGACGCCTCTGTTCTTGGTTTTATCCATAACTGGTCATCGCTTTATTCATGAATTCGTGCAGACTGTAATAGTTCGGCGTAACTGTGCACAAAAAAGAAGCTTTAAATACTGGTTTATTTATCTTTGTCGGCAATTGTTGGTTGAATCTCACCCTGAGATTTTGTTCTAAGATACACCACATATCCTTTTTGAAACAAAAAGAAAAGCACCAATCTTTTATAGTCCGTGCTGTTTACACTGAAATCGTGAGTATTCGTGTAAGCAGAGGTGGCAGACAGTGGTGCTTTATCTTGTTGCAGATATTTAATCTTTCAGAGCGGTCCATATTTTCAAACCACGGACATCTTGTCACGGTTAAACCGTTCGATTCGTGAGTTGAGTTGTTCAAAAAGAAAAAAAAAAAGGATGCTGTTACAATCTTTTGACAGCAGTTGGATTTGCATTATAACATATTTTGCAACACTGAGCAAAAAAAAAAGCTTTGAAAGGTGATTTTGACCACATGTAAGATTCTGAAAATACACAGTTTTTGCTGATCCTTCACTTGTGATGCTTTTGCATTAGATGAGTGATACATTTTGATACATTTTACAGCTGTCATTGTGCTTTACTTGACATATGGCTGCTCAAAATGAATCATCTGCTGTATTATACCGGTATCAGGTATGAAAAAAGGTGTTGAAGACAATCGCACCTTTTCGAGCCGCAGCTGAAGCTAACATCATTTCACAAAGTTAACGCTTTAGCAGGCAGGAGGGAGTAGTTCTGAGACTAGAGACAGCCCGTCACAGTGCCCGGCTCTGCAAGGTCACCTCCTTTTCTGTCCCATACTGAATGTCAGTTGAGATGAGAAAAAAAAAAAACGTGCTTTTCACTTAAAGGAGCAACCATTCAAGGGTTTAGTAGGTAACAGCTTCTTTTTGATGACGCAAAGCTGAGTAAATGCTTTTGCACCCCGGAAAACTTTTTCATTCCACTGACTGGACGATTTCTCGTGGCTGCATGTGAAAGGCTCAGGCTCGGCACACGCTGTGTCTTTATGCATATTCATTTTCTTCAGAGTTGAGGAATACCATTAAGAAATATTAATGACTAATGGATTTAGAATACTGATGCAAGACAATATTAATGACCCAGGCCTCGCTGAAACACTTTTTCCTCTCACAGAGCAGCGGAACTTCCTAACCCAGCTTTACGGTTTGCTAGCGTACGTTAAAATTAATTTGAACGTGGAACCGCTAACATCCCTTCATTGAAATGTAAGCAGTACAGTTCATGTAGAATGTGAGGTCCTGCTGTCTTATCCTCATGTGCTTCACGGCGGATCAGTGGATGGATTGTATTTGTATGGAAGACAGCGACAGTGACATTTCCAGGTGGCTTCACAGATGGAGGAAAGGCAGCGAAGCAAAAGGATTTTAAAACTAGAATCCGTCTTGTTTATATGCAAAGGAAAGCTTTAAATGGCCTAAAAAAGGCTACAGATTTTTGCTATTTGCTTTTCATTATCAAAATTATCTTTTGTGTTTCATCTTTTATCAGGTTAGCCGCACTAAGCTTCTTTTCCAAAGCACCCAAATGCCAGGCAGCTACATATAATGGGTGACTTTTTGCAACATTAACTATTTATTGGAATTCTGTGCTGCACCTTCAAAATCGCCCCCATGCCATCCATTATCCGCGAGGAACAATGCATGGATGTGAACACAAATTCCACGAGAGGATGAATTTGAGTCCATTTTTCTACCCTGGCAATTCATTTGTCATCCTCACAGCCTGAGGATCGGCTGCTACCTCCCAGGTCTCTGATTAAACAGGAGAGAATTAATAACAGGTGTCTGAGGATGGGGAGTCGCTGTCTATTGAAAAAGGAAAAGGTTCCTTGGGAAGAAAGGCCAAGCAATAAGCCACAGTCTGCAATTAGAGCAAAAGAGCAGCAGGTACCTTGAGCCCTGCCCAATGGCATGTAGGTCTTGTCGAGACATTTGGTGTGTTAAGACAGAGCCAGATTGAATGCTGTTAGAAACTAATGCCATTAATAAATATGAGTCCCAGCCATAGATCTCTCACTGCAGGTTCCCGCAACGGAAAGATACGGTACGTTCACAATAAATCTGCATTAAGTCCATAATTTATGCCTGTAGGAAACGTGCCCTTTAAACGCATCCGAGGTGAATAAGAAAATAGAACAGTCAAGGTGCTCACTGCAAGCCAAGGTAACGAATTCAGGAGAATCTTTGATTACCTCTAATGTGGTTATAGGTAATGGTGACCTGTCTCTAAGGAGCCGAGCCAGAGCTAAATTATATTTCAAATCCATTAAACCCTACCTCAGATCCATGATTTGCTTCCAGCAAGCAGCTACCCAGGGCAGCGGGTAATTGAATTTCAAACCTGAAGCCAGGAAGGAGATAGGCCCCTGAGCTAACTCCTCTGCATGAGGTGGAATACTGTTATGCATAAAGCCATGATTTATTTGTGCCTATCAAATCTTGTAATGTGCTGCTCTCTGCCATGGAGAAGAATAATTCCATTTGTTGAAACAACACTTCTGTGGAGAAAAATTACAGTGCTATGACCAACAGACATATCCAGTTATTAAATTGAGCCATTTAGCCCGACTCCAGCTGCAAGAGGAAACTTTGAGCCGACGGAGGGACATGCTTAATTACATAGACATGAAAACCCGAACGGTGAAAATGTTATGCTGCACTTTGATAGACCTGATTCATTTGCACTTTCTGCTACACAGGTTAGGATCATCAGGCCCCGAGGCTCTTCACTTTATCCCTTTCTGAGTGTAGTTTGAAGCTACTACATCCCATCAGCGTGCAGCATTTTAAAACAACCCTGATCCCTCATTCAGTGGGGCAATGATTCAAAACCAGAGGTGGCAAATGAATCAAACAAAAAAAAATTGAGATCCGAATCAGTGGGCGTTGAAATAGAATCCCCCTCTTCATAAGTGGGCTTTAAATCAGCCTGGTGACAGCCAGACTGAGTTGTAACCTTGATGTGTCTAATTGCTTACAGTGGGCTGAAGTCTCAGGGAGACTCCGGGCTGTTAATAGGAGTATCGTGCACTCGGGGGAAAGTATTGGCTCCTCTTTCTCCTCGCTGTCATCCCTGCTATTTCAAGACATCTCTCACTGCAGAGTCGAGACAGACGACACCGAACTCAATAGCGAATCAATCATTAGACCAATTTACCAATTAGGCTCATTGTAGCCTATAAATAAACACATCACAGCTCTCACATGCTCTGCCTCCTGACACACTGTCTTAACACGCAGTCCGGCAATCAGGGCGTGCAGAGAAGACGTCACATCGATCAGGGGACTGTTGTCGTCACTGTCATACAAACAGAGTAGCTCAGTGTTACCTAAACCACGACTGGTTGTTTTGAATCTGCAAAATGAGATAAAAAAATGACAATTTCATATATATTCACACTCACATTGAATGTGCTGGGTTCTCCTACTAATTTCTTCTTGGCTAATTATATCCTACAACAATATCCACTCCGAAACGGACTTGTCTCCATTAACACAAGTGTGGAAACTCATTCAGGTAACATCTCAAACACCGTGGTTAGGCTTTTTCAAGAGGTAGTGTGTAATTTATAGTTGAAAGAGCAGCTTTGTAATGATACGGCAGCTCTTGGCATCCTCACCTTCTCTGGCAGGCCGTCTCCTGCTCTCAGCTTTGATGCTGGAGCTGCCACTGCTGCCGTTGCTGCTGCCGCCGCCGCCGCCCGCCGCTGCTGCTGGTGCACAGTCTGCCAGAGCTCCCGCATGCTCTACCCACCTGTCACCGTGCAGAGAAAAACATTTCATTCACACCAAAGATACATGTCACTGGCTCTCACGGAGAACCACGAGCGTTTACAATGACTGTCAAATCACTGAGTTTTGCGGCAAGAATATCTACATCTTTTTCTGATATGCGTAGCTGTCTTTCAACGCCCGAGAATATCCAGACAGCGGGTTTCTGAGCCAGGATCACTTCATTTAGCAAGTACAGCAGCGTTTACAGCGATTGCCCTGGTGGCACATACTGCAGGTGCAGAGACATGTTGGAAGCTGAGACTGGAGCCAAATGCATGCTGAAGTAGGGCGCGGGGATGGTGGTGCTCAAACGCAGTGTTCTGAATGAACGGTGCACTCATTATCAGCAGCTATTAACCGCACAACAGTTAGAGACGTTAACATTAAGGCCGTGTAAGTGCAGCTCGGAGCAGAGGCGTTGCTTCGGCGGACGACCTCCCAGAAACCGAGTGCCTTCCCAGAATAGAAAGAGAACTGGTTATTGACTCCGCAGTACGCCCAAGTGGGCTTTATGATTTAGTGCAGTGAGCCGTCAACTCTCCGAGCAATGTGCAGCAAACAAAAAACATTTTATCAATATTCCATCAGGCAGGAGCCCTCTCCCTGTTAATATAGTGCCCGGGCGCTTCTTAGCACCCAAGAAGATCACGCTTTCAGGCCGCAGCTGCCTGCAGCTCGTGGGACAGAGTTGAATTAAATGGAACACCACGGGCTATGTCACCGTTTTGACAAGCATAGGATGTTTTTTTTTTTTTCTTTATCTAGTTTTGTGCACCATTTTTGTCTCTGGCAGATAGCTGCATGTGTAACCAGTGCATCTAATCATTCCAATTAAAAAAATTACAGTTTCTCATCAGTACATTCTGAGGAATTCCATTAGAGAGCCGGTATGCAGCTGACAGCTTTGCATAAACATATGTTTTACGTTGCCACTTGGCTAAATCAGTCTCGGCCAAATATAACTATTTCCATCAAGCGAGCAAGCGAGTCTTTAAGCCACAGACATGTTAAACATTTATTTCTCGACAAAACACTTAAAATGCTATGAATTAGAGAGGAGTCCCTTCGATAGAGCAGCATTCATAAACACAAATGATTCTGTAATGTATTTAAAGCGTCGTCAGAGTTCGGACACCAGCCTCAGTGCTGCACTAAAACGCACAGCAATTTGAGTGTTTGGATGAGAGGAAGAATCATGCAATATTGTTTTTCTATTTTAAACCACATGCAGTATTACCAGAAAAGTGCTCTCTCATTTTCAACGGCCTGTTAAACCCCATATTTAAAACATCCACTTTGCTGGTGTTAGGAATCCTTAGAAAACGGTGTGTGCACAAAGTAGAACTCTGGTTGATTGGTCTGAAGATTGAAGTTAATTAGTTGATAGGATGTCTAAGGTCATAGTTTGTTAAAGCTTCCACGCTACTTTTTTTCAATTTAGAAGACTCTCGTGCTTAAAAGCATTTTTCCCCAGACATGTTCTTGTTTTCACTGGCACTGCTTCAGATTCATTCCGTCTGCATTATTCATATTAGCTGTTTAGCTCTTATCCGGAGTGACATAAGTCAAGGAGTGAAGTGGGGGGAAAAAGGCTGTGTTCAGGCAGAGCGGGGAATTAAGTTTTTCTCTGGCGTGTGGAGGTTAGGTAAGTGTTGGAATGGAGACGCGTTTGAGAAAAGTTAGTGTGTGTGTCACGGATTTTTTGGACAGAAGTAGAAAACATTCATTCATTTGTCCATGAATTCTATTTTGGAGAGCAACTGAGGAGACATTTTTATGGTAATGACCAAGTCAAGAGAAATGAGGTCAGATTTAGGAGATACACTGAAAATACAGCTACAGTATAACCGATTTAGACAGAATCAGTCACAATCTTTATAGCTGCAATTAGCACAGACAGGTAAAGTCTGTCGTTGCGGGCGTGTTATTCTATAAACTAAACCTTTAAATCACCATAAAAGTAAATTAACTCTCTAACGTAGGTTCACAAAATTTATAAGCTTCACAAACGTGGGATTTATCGCAGGGCTTTTGTGTTGTATTGAATTATTTTGCACAGGTGCTGCCATGAGTGTGTCCACCCCCTCTGTACTGTAGCCTAAAGTAAGTCTTCCTTTGTGCCAGGAGTTCAGCTTCCTGACTGAAATGAAATGAGAAAATGCAGTATGACTGCCACACCTTCTCATTACTGCAGCCAGCTTGAAGCTTACTGCAAATTACATCTCCGCTCTGTCAACGCGTGAGGATTCTATTTATTGCTCAGGAAGCCCAGAATGAAGTCCACACTGAGCATCTGATATTGATTATTGATGACTGATTGCAGGGACATTTTAATTTACCGCCCCCATAAAAAAAACATAATAAACTGTAGTGTTTTTTATAATGTAGCCTCGCTGCTAAATGAGGTCGAGCCTCAGTGTTGCCAGACAATGTGAATTCTGCTTATTTGTTGTGTGCATGTGTGTTTCTCTCCTTTGTGCTGGGAGCGGTTGTTGGGGGGCTTCAGGGATGCGAAGGGGCGCAGAATGTGTAGTTCGGCCTGTGTTGTAGATTATAATATTCATCACACGAAAGCTTGCCATTAACCGCGGTGTGGTAATCCAAACAGCCCTCCGTGATAAGTAGATGGTGCTGCAGATGATTGCGGCCTTGAGGAGAGGCGAGTTGAGCTGCTGAAGCAGAGCCCAGAGGAGAGGGCCACATGCTGCACGGAGATGAGTACTTGCCAGAGCCATCAGAGAAATAGATGACTCTTCAGTCAGAGTGGAAATCTATGGATCCATGCCTTGTGATCACAGTAATTTAACACTACAAGCTCCCACCAGGATCTCTTTTATGATCAGTGCAGCCCAAAATAACTTTAATTTCCTGCAGAGTTACAATTACATTCATAGCCTCCAAGTTTTTAATGAATTGCAATTGTGTTACATACTTGCGATAATTTAAAAAGTAATAATTTTGAATTTAATGAAAATTGAGAAAGAAAAGCATTATAAGTTTTATTAGAGGAACCAATACTTACTACAGTTGCACGCCAGCAGCTTCAAACAGCGTTTGGGCTGCAAACTCTGCAGATAGTTTTGGACATTAGGTGGGAAATTGTCCAGTGTGGATGTAAAGTTGCAAATTATTTGCTGAGACTGGACTGTTGTGAGCTACTCTGAAAGTAATTCTGCCTGAAAAACCATCACTATAGCAGTTCTTGTTGTTCTTGTTGTTTAAGCAAAGAACAGCAGCTATTGGTGGAATTGCAACCAACATTTAATTGCCTTTTTTTGTTGCAAGGAATTCTAAGGGACGGACGATGCATCATACCCATGATGCAATTCAGGACTGATCTTTATTATTAAATTAATGTGAGGACAAGTTCATAAATGGACACATTACTGTAGGTATTGTAAGTGTGGAAGCATGGATATTTTTACTTTCACTTGAAACTGAGGTATTATAAGCCAAATCCCAGCAGTCAGACAGCTTCACAGAAAGCCAGCTGTGAGCTGAGGTTGAGGGCGAACATTTTAGACAGCAGCCACATCATAATTCTCTTCTGGCGAAAAAAAAAAAAAAATCATCACCCAAAGTGCGAATAGGTGACCCCAGCAGGATGCAGAAAAAGCGGTGGGATGTGAAAAACTTGCCGACACAGCACATTATGTGGTTCTTCAGTCCTGGCACTGTGGCAAATGAGGAATTTGATGGGGAGCACTGGAGCAGTGGCTTGAGTGGCAGAATGATCCTAAAGCCCCAGCTAGTTCTAATGAGGCAGCTTGATGTAGCAACCAGGTCCACTGGGCGCAGGAAGGACCAGATGTCGCTCATACACTCGCTCATTCCTTCCAGCACAGCCTGCGTTCACCGTTCAGCCCATCTGCTGCTACCAAGCACTGTCAATATTTAGCCACTGGGAAAGAGACAGACACTCTCTGCACCTGGATCATTACAGTGCCTCTGGTAAATTGGAGATTTTTTTTTCCTCTAAGCCTAACTAGGAAAAAGTAAACAACTCCTATTCTGCCCACGCTCTGTACCCCCTCGGACATGACCCCCTGATGTTTCAGATACTTCTTTCCAGTTCCCTTAACAGTGTATACTAATGAGGAGAAAATGTAACACATCTCGGTGCTAGATCACATCCAGGAGCAGTTGAATAAGCCTCACAGCTCATGTTGCATGACTCAGCAGTGAATCACTGGTCGCCAAGGCACCACGGAACAAAACTGACATGCAATATGCCAATTCGTGCCTGAAGATGAGACATTAACAAATTACCGAAGAGGAGGAAAATTCATTTCTTGCAGAAAAGGAAAATGGCTGAATCTCTTTCTCACTTTGTCTCCCGCACACTCTATATGACAAGTGTCTCAGCTCAAGGCATCATGATCTGTAACTGTGTTAGCGAGGCTGACAGTAAAAAGTTTAGTTGCAGTCACAAGTAATGTTGATCCAGAAGTAGGACAGTGAGGAAAAAAAAGGGAAGAGCACAGATTAAAAGTTATGACTCAGTAACTATCTATACCTGTATTCATAATATTCACTTTCAAAGAATGACATATTTTATTTCTCATGAATTCAAAATTTGCATCATTATATTTAAGTGTACAGAAGTCACATTCTGGTTGTTACATATAGCGGCACCTCAATTCCTCAAGAACCGACCGTGTTACATCAGAAGGCCGAGTAATAATTGATCTCTGCTGTACAAAAACACATGTATTGTATGTATTGTGCTGTTGGCACCTCCTGGGCAACCCGGGGAAGCTGTGTGATCATTCTCTGAGGAATGAGTGTGGCATTAAACATAATTGCTGTTCACTAAAAGTGCAAAATATGATAAAACAGGGCAGCCCCGTTACACAAGCTTTATTCTCTTTATCATCTCCACGTGTGGGAGTATGATCTGCTGCAAGACTGTTCGTGTGCGTGCGATGCATCTCTGCCTGCAACAGCCACCAAATGTCTTCAGGGAGAGATGGCACTGCATGAAGAGCCCAGAGAACGTAGCAGCATCGCATGTTCTCCCGGCGTGCGGTGTCACAGTCAGGACTGTCCTGTGGGGCGGACGTATGTTCCCATTCATCCAGCGACATGCTTTGTTGCAGCAACCCCCGGTCTGCTTACGTGAGGAACTGGAAAGGATGTGTTCATGTCAGCTCTCTGTCTTTCTGGCTTCCAGGCAAAACAGTGGAGTGTTGTTTCCCCACTAATTCTTACATTATGAATTGGATCTTCGGTTGCACTGAAGAGCTCTCATTGCAGTTCATTTGCATATACCATGGAAGCGATGCTATACAGCATGTGTTTGGCTTGTTCTTATTATGAAAATGAAGGTTAATCGTCTGGCTTTGCTTCGAATTTCCTTTAAAGTATAACTATATATTTTAAAACATTTAACATCCCCTCTGCGATTTTTGAAGTCATTGGTTAAAAGGGAAAAAAATCGCTTCTCCTCTCCTAACGTGCTGAGTGTAACAAAGGGTTATCTCATATTACTGCACAGTCTCAAAGAAAGTCAAAAACCATTTAAAATTACTTTTGAGAATCAGACTGCTGCACTTAAGCACCGGCTATAACCAAAATGTCCTTAAGAGTCCCGGAAACAGACACATTGAGAAGGAGAATGGCTCAATAATGTCCTAAAACTAAAGGGGCAGCTGGCAGCTTTGAACAGATGAAATGGCAATAATGTACATAAAAAGGATCCGGCAGAACTGCAGGTTTAACACTGGTAATGAACATAAAAGCAGCCCAGTCCAGTCCTGTCGATCCACTCATGCACTCAAGCACGTATGTAAGTGTTTTGTTTTTTCACTTCCGACCGAGACGTCTGTTCACTCAGCCCGACCATCACTCCGCGTCTGCATGTGGTTTGTGGTTTCAGGATGCACGTCCGCCGCGCGTTGTCACATGAGCTCAGTGCCTCAAGACGTGTCTTAGCTCGCTGATACACATCTAATGGAGCTGTTATGAGGTCAATGTGCCTTGAGGAGCAAACTGGCCTTTTCCGTTTGCACCCCTGTAATTACATCAACATGAGACAAATCAGATGCAAAACGCAGTCCACACTTTACCAGATCACCGGATCTGTCCCCATATGGCACTTAAGATGGGGGGGGGAATCATTTTGTGCATATGAGATGGTCATTTTGTTTGTCTCTAGTATTATATTCAGCCGGAAGGGACAAACAGTAGATGACAGGAGGAGAGCTTTAGCAGGATTATTTCCAAGGTCACCGGGAAGTTTCTGTTTCTGAGCAGTAAAATAAAATGGTTTGTAGGAAATTGAGTGATCGGAAAATAGCCTCTTTTTACAAACCAGTTTCATTTGGCATCGAGGAGCATTTTGCTATGCCTGCGGCAATTATTATTCTTTACTAGTGCCTCCTGGTCAGTAGTTTTGCGTAAATCTAGAGCGGCGAGTGGAGTGGCTGTCCATCTGCTCTGTCGGTTCTGGTGCCCTTCAATCGACGGCACTAACAATGAGTCCCTGCCTCCTTGTAAACACAGGACGATAAGGAAAGAAACCCTCATAATAATCGCCTCTGATTGCCATGCTCAACTGCTCTGCACATCACACACATCTTGGAGGGTTCATTTCCATTCGGATTGGAGGCCCAGTTCAGGGATTTCTTCGTTCGTTTCAGCCAAGTGCCTTCAGCAAAGGCAGGTGCACGGTGTGTTTTCATCTGAATAAACACCTTCTGCACGCTGCGCTGTGTTTACCGCCGCAAACGTTTGGGTGTAATTGCCCTAAAATAAGAAAAGTGCACCAAATGAAGCTTGGATAGTGTGTATATACCAACGCCCGTATTCATTTTTTCAATGGGTGAGTGTGTTTGGGTATAAATAATCTTGTGACTGAAGGATTACACTAACGCTGCTGAGACAGTCGAACATCTCACACTTCTCACACAGCAATTTAGTGTACAGCTGTAAAGAGATGCAAATGTTTCTGATGTTGTATGAAACATTTGGTCATTTGCGTCTCTCACACATATGCAGATACCTTATAGTATGCATGCATAATGTACTGCAAAGCATTCGGCCTGATCTATTGTGTCTCACTGGGTGAACTATTAACCGTCAGGGAAAATTCCACCTCCCTCGTTCTTTCATCAGCAGCTCCTCTGTCTTCCATCTTCATCTCCACCCTCACTGTTAACCTAAACAGCCTCTGAGCAATCTTCCCTTTAAACGGCGTGTGACCTTTGGGTGATGCTGATGCCGAGACACCATCAGAGCTAATAATATCTCATTAGAATACAATGGCCAAGTAAAATCCAGCTTCTAAAGCTGCTCCAGAAGGATTTATCCAATTCCCTTAGCGCCTGCCACAAAACAGAAAAACGAGAGTTCTCTGTTTGCATTTCAGACAGACCCTCGCTCAGATTACAGCACGGCAGTGAACACTTGGCCGTAGCTGCATCTGGTACGGAAGATGTTTTCCTTATTTTATTGATAATAATTTTATCCCCCACGCCCAAACAACCCCACCCCTGTTGTTCAGGTCCTAGCGCTGTAAATGTAAAGGTGACAAACATATCCATAAGCTCTTCAAATCCCTGAATCAAGTATCACAGAAAAGATAAGCTATGATAAATAGCTTTTGTAGCATTTTACTTTTTCACTTTATGAACGGCTTCAGTTTAAACTTCATGTTTTTGCCACCTTTCCACTCCTTTTCAGCCCATGTGAAAATGTCTAGTTGGCATTGTTCAAGTTAACGCTTTGTGGAATTACATATTTTCAGTCAGAAAGTTTCTTTGAGTTTTTCTTCCAGCTCCCAGTGAGTGGCCCTGGCCTACTCAGTGGCCAAGCAGCCTCCCACCGACAGACGCTGACACCTCACTCTGCACTGTGTGCGGTGGGAGCTGCATTAATTCAGTGAAGGGGATACAAGATACCTGCAAAGAGAGGAGGGAGAGAGAAGAAGAGATGATTTTCAAGCAGATGGCCTTACGGGGTGCATGGATCTGCAGTAAAAACCGACAACAGATGAAAAACATGTCCTTTGGCCAAATCTATAAGAAACAGAGGTTATGTTTTCAGTTTATATGGATATTACACCCACGGATTACTCAAACATCTACACTTTTTACTTCATTACATTTCTATTCAAAGTTTCTATGCAGCTAAAGTGAAAAACCCCCAGGACAAATAGTCTATTTTTAGACACAAAGCCACTGAATGCATTGTAAAATGTGCCTCCAAATGATTGAATCACTGAATGTTCATTCACTCCGACATGTCAAAGGCGATCAAACAATATAAAAACCATCGCTCCCACGTTTCCTGAACCTGAACTTGGCGTTGCCTCTCTCTCTCCTCTCTGTGACATGCGCACAGGAAGCAATGTGAGGCGAGAACTGTGACGGAGCGCTCCCTGCTGATTCAAACATTAATATGATTGATTGACTGACGCAATTTTTTGTTATCCTCTACTTCCGCCACATGTTCTAGCGCGTAGTGGGATCATACGTCTGTCATCCACCAATAACCAACCAAGTCTAAAATAACCACAGACCTTTATGCTCATTTTTTCACCTTATGAACGTATTTATATGGCTAATTCTGTGCGTCCTGACACTTTTTCCAGCTCTCTTGACATTTTATCATGTCGTTCTATCAGTCTTCTGTTTTTGAAATTACACAAACATGAATAATTAAGAAGAAAAATGAAAAAGTATCAGATCATACAAAACAAATATTTCAAAAGAGCAAAACATTTAATGTGTTTGCTGCTGCACGAGTCAAAGCTGCAAATACAAACTGTTAATCTAAAAGAATACTTATTTTTACATATATTTTTTTCAGTTCTGTTATAGAAACTTGCTGAAATTATTAAACCAACACATCAGCAGGCAGCAAACACAATGACAGGAGTGAAAAGAAAACATCGCAAACTTGTGTTAGCAGTGTCAGTGCAAGAATGTTTTTAGGGCTACATGGGGTTTTAGAATTTTACAGTGCGATCAAAGTAAGAGTAATATAAATAAATAGGCTTTAACTGTGCATAGCATTTAAAAATCTGTCTAAAATATGATAAAGACCTGCTGTATATATTATTTAGATCTAGTCAGTGCTACCGAATGCAATAGAACAACTGCATATCTGGTAGAGGACCACACCGCCTCAAAGAAGGAAGGGGCGAGTGGCGATTTTTTTTTTTTTAAGGAAAATAAGGTGTGTTGCTATAGTTCCATAACTTTATTTTATTATTAATTGTTCATTGTGTGAAAATATTGCTATGGGCAAAATTAAAAAGTTACGTGATGTGGCTGATTGGATAGGAAGGAGGTATCGGAGGTGGCTCCAACTTATTGTTGAGAATGCTGCTCCACCAAAAAATAATTAGGTGTATGTGCACAAAGTCAGATTATGAACCATGATCATCAAAAATATCTTGCGTTTGTCCTAATTAGGCATGTTGCAGACAAACTCTAAAAAGTCAGATGTACTTATTACGATGAACTTTGCACACATATTTAAAAAAATCGGACGACAGGTTTAAATTTTAGTTAGTCTTTCTGCATTAATGGGAGGGTGGATATTCAGCGAATGAGTACTACAGCAAATGAAGCTTGTTTGTAGCTTGCGTGTTGAGGGCAGACTGCGTTCAGTTGAGCCCGCTGTGCAGGTGAAACAGGAGTAAGGGGCAAACAAGACCGAAAAAAAAAAGATGATTTTGTATGTCCCACATCAGATGATTCTTAGTGGCGTTATATCACCGCTTAACCCCACCCTGAAAGAAGACTCAGGCTTTTGGGAAATTTTAGCAGGCATTTTTAACAGGAAGAAATGAATAAAAATAATCCACAACAACACATCAAAAAAGTTTGTTGTGCTGGATTTTGTCTTAGCCCAGAGAAGACTCGATCATTCCTGTTTGTTTCTGGGATGCCTTTGTTCCTTTGTCTTCGGATTACCCTGATATGTGCAGTGCAGACAATCCTATTACTCCCACATGTGCTTTTTCCCAGCTCAGCACTTTATACCTGCACCAAACCGGGAAGTGTGATTCTATATGATATAACCAAGGTCAGCGTGTTGGCACCTCTCGCCTCGCCCTCTGATGGAACGTTTGAAAACTTCGTCACGCCTGGCCTTTGGCCTGCTATCAGCTCACCCTTGAGGAGCCACTTGAGAGAAGATCTCCCCAAGCAGTTAGAGGGAAGTGCCACTGGTAGTGTGCAGCATACGGAGAATGTGCCTTTAGTGCTGAATAAATCACTCTGAAAAGACGACACTGTACCATTTTGCCTGGTTCCAGTAGAGTTTAAGGTCAACTTCATCTAGGATCATAGACGCAGACATTTTCTTGGCAAAGGTGTTTTTCGTTCCCTGTAATTCCAGAGATCGTTAGACGCAGCCACTGACCCGAACAGCTGGAAGGATGACTAGTGATCTGTTCATGTCAGCCAGTGTGTTTGCTGACACGCAGTACTTCAGAACCTTCACTTATACCAGTTCAGGCCTGTTGGAGAAATAGGTGCTGGAGTTAACAACTCGCTGATAAGACTGCGGTTGCTGGGTTTGGCGTTAGCGGTGCTGATGGTGTTGGCAGAGGTGTAAAACTTGACTAGCGATGTGAGGAAATGAGGTCAGCGCGGCTTCCGCTGAAAACTCTTCCAAGAGTTTGTTTATGAGTCACAGCTGCGAGTTAATGCAAAGTGAATAGAGGTTTCGCAGGGTGCAGTGCGAAATCCCAAACTGTAATATTAAACTCACATGGTGCGGAAGAGCAAGTAATCAATTACAAGCAAAATAAATTGGATGGCAGGCGAGGAGAGGATGGACAGCAGATGACATATTTATCAAGGCTCCATCACCACCGAGGAATTTTCCAGGTCTGCTTGCACTGAGTGACAGATGGAGAGTGCTGCCTCTTTAACAGCTTCCCTGGGAGACAGGTTTTAGGGAAATGGGACCATGCAGTACATTTTTTGCTATTTGGGGAGGAGAGTTGCGTTTCAAAGCTGGAGGGCGTGTAATAAAGAATTTATCTTTTACCTGAAATAATAAAATGGAGGAGGCTGAATTATGCATCTAATCCCAACACATGCATTTCTAAGCCAGGGTTGAAATTGCAAAATCAAGCAGATGAATCCAAGACAATGCGCCCCTTCTCTGAGAGTGCCCACCTTGTGCCATGTTATTTAGTAGGGAAGCCACACAGAGAGACTAATTTAGGAGATAAAAGTGGGAAGTCGCATTTCTCAGTAGATATTAGCTCCCACAATTACCAAACAATGCGGCTCCTCGGGCTATGCTCCATCTCCAATGATATGATAGCCATGGAAAGAATAGCTCGTGAGCCTTGTTTGTCTTTCTGGCTCACAGTGCACGCTCCTCACGAATCACACAAATGTTTATTTAAAGAGATTAATTCCTCTTACAGTGTTTTATTCATCAGTTTTTGAGGGCATCCTGGCTTATAATATAGCTTGTCATTTTCTCCAACTGACTGAAGCCCGGCTAAATTGTCCTGAATTATTCAGGGTGCTGGTAAATAAAACAGCAGACAGGGCTGTCGTTTGCCTGGATGGAACAGACTGAAAGGACTCACCGGGCTCCAGGTGAGGAGCCTGCTCCTCTTTGAAAAACACAGAGAAATGCATATTATTTAGGCTTGGAAACACTGGGCCTTCATCCAGCACAGGAAGCTACAGTAAGAGATGGAGTACGAAGGGCGGAGGAGGAGAACAGTTGGCAGCCTGTAGTTGAGCCTGGAGTGGGAAACAAACAGTACCAGTGAACAGAAGGCAGGACCTCAGAGGAGAGGGGAGCTCAAAGGCCTGGAGAGCGCAGCATCACAGCAAATAAAACCCGTAGTGGTGGATTCGAGAGCGAAGCTTTGCAAAAAATGTCTTCCAACATTTGCATTGCCCTTGTTTTTTTGTGTAGATATATGTCATCATATAGTCCAAATACAGAAAACCAAATAATACAGTGCAGCGGTAAAAAGGATTTCAAATCCTCCAATCTAATCCAATAAATTATTTCTCCTCTTATACTGTCGAGGGTCCAACTCACGCCTAAATGAAAGTGACAGTAGAAAAACAGACCATCCAGTTTTCGGACAGTGGCACTCTCAGTATGAAAAAAAAAAAACACCCGTACAAGACATTCAGATGAGGGAGCACATGTGCAGAAAGAATCCAGCACACCCTGGGGGAGGCTCAGTGGAGTGTCTGCTGTGCTTCGGCTACTTTCCATGCCAGCGCTAAATAAATTTTTAATCAACCTGAAAACTCGTCCCTGCATACGCTCCAAAATTTGAAAGTCTTGCTTAAATTTCTCAAGTTAAATTTCAGATAGGATCAAAGTCATTTACATTAGCAGAGGACTGGAGAGAGATGCTGTATTCCTCATTATATTTAGAGATAAGTCATATTTTGAGGTGTTGTGCATGTGCAGTATGCGTCGTATAATGAAAATGGCAGAGATACTGTGCTCTTCGTCTTCAGACAACTGGTTGAAGACATCATAATAAAAATGATAGTCGGAGCTAATGGAGGCTGGTGATAGGCTGCGGTGATATTATCTTAGATTACATGATCCCTTATCCTTTCAGCTTTTTTTGTTTTGGAATTGATTCAACATCGACTCCATACATATATATTTTTCTTAACTGAACTAGAATTCTTGCTCTAATACAAATGGGGCGGCAGTTGCACAGTCACAAAGTAGGCTACTGTAAACCAGGACAACTCATAGTTAAGTTTAAAGAAAGTTTTTAAAAGCTAGGACGAAAAAACACCTTCAGGATTCTCTAAAAGAACCTGCCTGAGAGCAGGTGGAAAATCGCTGTGCGCGGAGATGAAAGGTCAATCGAAGTAATGAGCGCAGGTCTTGAAGTCACCGAGGACACCTGAGGGGCAGGTATTCACCAAAATAAATACAGCTCTCTGTGATAACTATAAAATGTTAGGAACTCTAGTGATGTAAGTCTTCATTGTATAGGAATTTAGTTATTGTGGAGAGTAATGCGCTAAGAAAATGGAAATAAAAGGTTCATGTTCAAGCACAAGCAAGACAATTACTGTAATTAGAGGCCAACGATTTTTCTTTCTGGGGCTGAAAGATCGAGTCAGAGATGAAACAGCCGTGAATATTGGCCTTGTGTTAAAATTAAATTTAAAAACAGATGTTAGGACATCCGTTTTAAATTGCTGTAGCCATAACTAGGGTATGCGATGGAGAATTGCACACAAATCTGCTTTTCTTCTCAGACGGCATCGTGTTGAATCAAAGCCCGGTGTTTCAGATGTCAGGGGTCAAACAGAAATGACATCAAGAGACTTCTGACTGTGGGACTTGAAGCGGGAGGTAGATCAAAGCACCTTTGTTGTAGGTGACTGTGGAACATCAACAACTTTCTGTGGCACACAGATTCTCAAAAATACATAAATCATTGCGAAATCCTTCTCGCAGGCTCAGAACAGTTGTCTTCCTTTGTAGATTTACATTAGTAACAATGTGAAAAATCTTGCTATCTTTCAAAGGCATCCCTGAAAAAGTCCAGCTTATGAGCTCTGATGAAAGACCTGGTAATTTGCGGAGGTGTCCTCCCCTTTTTGCACAAAGAGGTATGATTTGAAATATTTTCTGTGTGTTTAGATCAGAGAAGTTCAGCACAACCTGAGTTCTCGTGTTCAGCGCGATAACACAACCTGCACTGAAGAATTCCGGCATCCCCAGTCGGGGCTGACCTTTAACGTGAGGAGACATCAGTGGGGTGGTTGAAAGTGCCCGTGTGGTTTAATGTATGTTGGAAAAACAAAGCAACAATCAAAATGCTTTCAGAGCATAAAAGCACTATTAGAGGAGACAGGATTTAACTCTCCCCGTGTGCTTCACTTTTGGAACACAGCCACACAGAAAAAAATCAATTGCCATAGGCAGTAATCTGGATCTTGATTGTTTTTGAAATGAGGAGCATATATATACGAGCGGAATCTTATTGACACATGGATTGAAAGTGAAGCCAGGTGTTTACAGTGTTTTGTTACAACTTGTTTATCTTTGATTTTTCATTTTCTCTTTGAAAATGCAGCTGATACAGATGGTGATTTCATTAACCAGCGATGTAAGAATCCAGTACGATGTTTTGCATGATGTACGTATAAAAAGGGGGTTTTCTGCTCGTTAATCCTGATGATGCCCAAACACGCTTGGATTTGAAATTATGTCTTATAATAAATTAGGAAGAGCAGAGAACGTCAGCGTGCAGCACACAGCTCATTCAAACATGCCCTCGGTCCTGCCATAATGAACGTTTCCTGTGGCACCTGAAGAAAACTCCTCCATCTGAATTGGTCTTTGAATTTGTGTTTTTCTGGTTGGCTGAAACTGTACTGTACTAAGTGAATGTGAAAAGCCCAATGCGAGCCAGGCGTTTGCATCTGAATTATGTTATGATTTCATCTCATGACAAGTAAAAATGTACGAGAAATTGCAGCTTGCAGCCTGACGGCAGCACTTTTTCTGCCCTTGTTTTGAGAAATTTGTCAAGTGGATTGGCTGTGGCTTTCAATAGTAGGAAGCAGCAATAAGTACTGTCAGCATATTTAAAGAATATATTATAAGCTGATTTAACCATAATGCAGCTAAAGAAGCTCTGTGCTCTGTTTTTCTGGTCCCTAAAGCCATCAATACATTTTGATAAACTGTGAAGATCCACTATGTTCATATAACTACTTATCAGTCAGTTGTGTTGGATGCACCCAAAACCCGGACTTACCTGTTGTTGGACTCAACTGATCCACCCACCGATTCCTCTGCATCTTTCACTTCTGACCATCCACTTTGTTGCTCACCTGTGAAACCACGATAGCGACTCTGTGGTTGTCCTGTGTTGTTTGATGTTATCCCAGTAGTATTAGACATTTGACATAGACATTAGATCTTCCCTTCTTCACAGCACTGACTTCAAGCTTGTACCTGAATTTTATTGAGCTCCTCCCAATGCGCCTGTGAGACACTGGTGTATTTACTGTAAGTTTAATATGCTTGTTTTAGTCATGGCCTTTGCGGTTAGTGTCCGGTGTTTAGAAGATGATTGTATGGTAGGTGTCACTATCATTTAGGAACAATAGGCAGATGTGTGTGTGTGTGTGTGTGTGTGTGTGTGTGTGTGTGTGTGTGTGTGTGTGTGTGTGTGTGTGTGGTGTTGTCTTTTGTCAGTTTTATGAGTTTGATTTTTACTCAGTTAATTACTAGTATGTTACATTTATTTTTACATTTTGCTTTTCATGCACTATGTTTGCAGTGTTTGACCTTGATTTTTCATATAAATTTGTTAAAAACTAAAGGTGGAGCAGCCTGGTTGCAGGTTTTGATTTGTTTCCTGTTTTTTTACCAACTCATATCACTAAATAAATGTCCAACGATGAAGGACCACCACAGACTCATCATCAAACAAAAAATAAATAAATACATTTTCTACAACAAATGCAAGACAAAGATTAAATCACATGTAACACAAACCTTTGACAAAATGCTCTGCATTTTTCATTAGTCAAAAAACCTAATTACTGTTTTAATCCAAATGCGTATTCATTAACCTATTTTCATCTGCAGAATCACAGAGTGTAGACAGACTCCTCATTAGTAACACAGTGCTCTGTTATAAAATATCTCTTGTTCATAACTTAACCTGACACTCTGATATTAATAGGAAGCATCTTGCATTTTAGTAACATTATCTGTCAGTTTCTGGCGTCCTTGGAAGAAACAAATGTAACGACTAGATTAATGCGTAATCCTTGTTGCTATTAGAAGCAATGAGTAAAATTCCAGGATTAATTCTGACAATCAACCATCTGAATCGTCCTCTAAATGTTCACCGAAGAAATATCACTTTCACATCCAACATTTCATGTCCTTCTGTTACAAACTGAAGAGGATTTCATTGAACTGCATAAACACCAAGCAAATGAATCCAGCTTCTGAATGATCAGATGCTGCACGGTAACAATTAAAATGTGGATGAAATACAACGCAAACATGGGTCTAATGTTAGTTTATGCTGTTTAAAATTAGATTAAAAGTGACGTGAAGTGGGTGCATGCGAGTTTCACGTTTAGCCTGCAAACACTGAAATGAGGAGCGAGCCGTGGCTCAGAGGAGCTCTTATTTCATTAGCAGCTGGGTTCTGTGAGCATCCCCAGTATAATACAGGCTTTGCTGTTTCCCAGGAGAATCCACAGTGGCTGTGCCAAAAGTCAGGAAATGAATCACCATCCTGTTCTCTAATCAGCACCTTCGCATGAGAGAAGTGAGAGACTCTGTGCAGTTTTTGTCTCCATGTGAGTCCACGCGCACGCCGCTGTCTAGACCTATTATTCCCCGTGAATATGCAGCGCACACTGGATTAAGGTACGTCGGTGTCCTCCGCAGACACTACCTCAACAAACCATCCAGAGGCAGTCACTCACCATTACCCGGCCTAATCACTGAACATGCTGCTGTCTCCCATTAATGGACAGACAGTGTTGGGCGGCATCTGGAATGTGGGTTGAGTGGCACACGGTCCGCATGACTGAGCATCTCATTGGCCTGTCACTGCAGAGAGCTATTTAGTCTTCTATTGTGTGATATACTGAGATATCCTGCCCCGGGAAAAAAGGCCTCCGCCCAATGCCGAGATGAGCACCGCTGGCCACCTCTGGTTTGGCAGTGGGTGGTGATGAGCCCTTTTTATAGGTTTGAAAGAGCGTCTTTACCCAAAACAACAGTGAAAGGCATATTTAAACTTGCATTTTGACGGTACAATTTTGTGTTTTCAATACCTGACCAGTTTAAACTTTGCCTTTACTGAAACCGTGACTAATGAAATCACATAGAATTGAAGAATAGTCTCCACAGACTCACTTACGATGTATTAACTTGATGCAGAACCATCTCGGTGTAAAGACGTACAATAAAATGAAAATGGTTTACAGCAGCATTTCATTTCTTCAAGACTGGTGTAAACACAAAAATCCTTTTAACAGACTTCAGCAGAATGTTTAAAATGCAGCGTGTAGGTGAGCCGTTCCGTTGATTTAGGTTCACGTGCGCGGTTTTTAAGACTGTGCATGTATTGAACAAACTGTAGCACTATTCACAGTCAGCCCCCACATTCATCTGTGGCATTGATATGTTTTAGCTGGCCGGTGCCTGTCAATAATTGAAACACACTCTCCAAAACATCTTTCCCAAACATCTTATAATAAGACACCCTGCGGCAAAATGCAGTGTTTGAGGAAGAAGAGAGTGTCTCCCCTGGTTAAAAATCTATAGTAAAAGTGAAGAATTGATCGTGGACCCCATTTTGTTTCTGACCTTGTCATTAATGGTCTAACTAGAAGCGTACACTTAACTTCAGTCTTGCTTCTCAGCTTGTCCTTGTAGTAGATTCATGTAGGAATCAGAAAACGCTAGAGCATAATTAAATGTCCTGCAGACGTTGGTGAAATCGGAATCCAAACTGTCCACGATGATCTTTTCAGCTTGCCTCCTTATTTCCAAGAATATCAAAGTTCAACCTTTTTCACAAATGTGATTATTAAAAAGTGGAAGCCATATTTGATCCAGCTGACTGTAGAAATAAAGAAGGCATAGAGTTTAAGTACCACAACTAAAAATAAAGTATCCCACTTGATCCCAAACCAAACACCAGCCGGTGAATCACTTCCAAAAATCCAAAAATCACTCAACATGCCTCGTTTGAATGTGGATCTTCTTCACTTTTTATAATCAGAAAAGTTAGAGCAGAATATCACCGTTATTGTTGTGGGAATAACTAAGTTTAGTTGTAAGACAGTTTTCACAGACCACAGAGTCAGTGGTTTGATGCCCGGTCCCTCCTCGCTACATGTCAAAGTGTCCCTGGGCAAGACACTGAAGTCCAAGTTTCTCCTGATGGTTTCAGGTGAGCACCTTGCATGGCAACCATCAATCATTGGTGTGGGTGTGTGAATGAGAAGCCACGTTTTAAAGCCGTAGGGATAAAGGTGCTATATAAGCAGCCATTTACCCAATATAGTTCTTATTTAAGAAATATCTCGCAGAGCACCTTTGCCCAAACATCGCCAAAAATACAATAATCCAACACTGATGCCGTTGATTGTAGTTCAATGCAGAGCTCTTTATGTGTCTCATCTGTGTATTTAAATTGGTACATCACTCCACCCACACACACACACACACACACACACACACACACACACTTGGCTCACCTCAGACCATGAAGTGAGGTGGAGGGGACAGGAGACACTATTCCTGATCAAACCACTAAAACCTGAGCGTCTCCACTCTTTAACAGAGGCGCATGCAGAGCTCTGAGTCCATTCCTCTCATCCAAAATCAACCGTACACATTAACATCCTAATATTCAAAACCACAGAGCGAGCCTGCACAGTCGGCCTCCAGGCTCGACGATCAAACAAGTCTCAGTTAAAACTGTTTCACTACAAGCTGGTGGTATGTAAATACAGCCAATGTAAATAGTCTTCAGCACTGTAGGAATTAAAATCACATTAAGTCAAATGGCTTGTTGACCTTCCCTCTGTTAGAGAAAATTATGCAAGCGCTGAACTCTTAAAACTATTATGCAAAACCAGTTCTTCCCCATGTAATTTTCAACATTCAGCTGCAAATATGAATCATTACCCACCCATGCGGGTGGAAAATAAACCATCCTCATATCATCGCCATGAAATTATTATTCAGGGGTGTCACTTAATGCACTACATCTACATTTGCTGTCAGCGAATGTAAGTTGCAGGGAGCAGTTTCAGACAGAGAGATAAAAATGAATCCTGCCGAGGATATTAAATTATAAGGATATTAAAACAGCTCTTCCAGGAGATATCTATGGACCAGAGGTTTTTAATAACAATAAAATATTGCTTTGGATATTCATAATAAAAATGGCATGATCTTTTCAGGCTGCTTTCTTTCATTTTGAGGACTATTTATTGGTTTCTAGATGCGGCGCAGCTCAATGAAGTGACATTTTGAAACTGAGCTTGTCTTCTTTATCCAGCCATCCAATTTACACACAGAGAATAGCTGGCTTTTCAACCTGAGAAAGCTTTCATCCCTGTGTACAGTGTGTTTCTTTTCAGGGCATTATACATGATGCTACTTCATCATCTTCGAAATATTTTCAGTTTGACAACAAAGGTCAAAGTACGTGCAAAAACAATGACCAAATAAAATTGTGAAATGTCTCAACTCATAAGTTTAATTCACATCAGTCTGGAACCCTGAACAACTGAAAGTGACTGAATCTTATGCCTCATACAAAAATTAAATTGAAAGATTTGAAAACATCTACCAACAAAATATTATAACTCATAAACTTAAACTCAATTATAAACTTTGAGGGCTCTTGTTTTGACACTCTATTTTTCCATCCAAAATTCTTAACATTCTGGGAAACCACGAGATTGACACATAGTTTTTGTTTTGCAACAATAACAATTAAAAAATATATGTTCGAAAGCATTTAGGAATCTTAGAAAGCATCTTTGAATAATCTGAAATATTTCACTGTTAACCACTAACTTGCCTGTTTTGATTTTTATGTTACATGCGCAGCATGTGCTGTGCAAATAGGGCAAGTGCCAGATGTTTGCAATTTCTAGTGGTTGATATGTCTAGAAAATGATTATCACTACTGGTGTTACTGAAAATGAATGTAATTTGCACAATATACGAAGAGCTTTGAACCAAATCTGTCTGTGTTTTACTCAAACCATTATAATTTAATATTTGCCCGAGTATAGCCTGAGGTCCTCAGACAGGGGTCTCTTGTCTTTTCCAAAATCACAGACTAAGACCTAAAGGGTGACTGGGTCTCTGCCGTCAGAGCCCGGGGGCTCTCGTAGCACCTGTCAGAGAGACCTGAGCTAACTTCATCACTCACAGTAATTAAAACTGCCACACGCAGCTCTGCTTGATTCCGTCTTTACAGTTTTGTTTATCTTGACTCAGTCATCTGCCCCATTTTACTCTTTGCACTTTGTTTTTCAGCTTTATTTCAGCCGTACATGTGTCTTATTAATGGGTATTAGTTTCGCCCAGCAGGAAGTGCAAAGAACAAAAACGACATTTCTCAGACATGCAGTTAATACCTGCCTATGTTTAGACACCTGTGTAGTTGCAAAAGCAGTGCTAATTGTCATAGACGAGCATTTCAGGCAAAACCTAATTAACAGTAGGTGATTTGAGGTAGAAAGAGGTCGCGCCAAATATCAAGTAAGTGAGTCTTACCCTTGAGTTTCTTCAGCTGCCACAAAACACAACTATTCCCTCACTAAATATCAAAAGAATGAAATTTCACCAGCATCAGTAGGTGAGGAAAACACTCCTCAGATGTCTTTTCTGCCACAGTGGCTCCTCATGAATGTTAAGTGCGACAAAACGACGGCAGCGTGCAGCCGATGCCTGTTTTACAGGCTAAAACGTACAGTACAATTTAGTAAGTCTTTGTATTTGCAGAACACAAACATCACTTTCCATTGCTGATGAGATGATTCCTTTCTGTATGTGTGTCTTGTAAGCGTTTTAACTTTGTTTTGTTTCCATCCGTAATCTTGTTGATGTTCCAGTAAATAGATGTTGCACAGCTTTGGGAAATCACACAGAAATGGGATTGATTTCTTTTCTTCTGTGACTGAGAATCAGCAGACACTCATTTCATTTGTCAAGCAGGATGGCATCCATTGATTGGTCAGTTGTGTGCAGCCACAGCGTGACAGATTATCAAAGGCTGAGTCCAGTCCGACTGGGAGCCGGTCTGCAGGCAGGCAAACACCATCCCAGGGTTTTCATTAGTGTGGGTTCTGTGTGGACAGTAGGACACCTTATGATAACATGTAATATTCATGTGTTTTATTTACCTCAATTTGAATCTTACTTCATGTTTATTTAGGCTTTGGAACAAACACATGAACATATGTAAAGCACATACCCACTGAAGTTATCTTGTTTGGACTTTTCTCTTGCTATTTCTTAAATAAGTCTGTGTGTATGTGTGTGTGTTTACCTGGTGTGATGAAGGTGGAGTGCACTGACCTTTGTCTGATGGATTGTTTTCTCCCAAATGAAGACATGAAGGGGGTGGAGGGGTTGATGGAGAGAAGGTGTGTGTGTGTGTGTGTGTGTGTGCGAGTGCGTGTGTGTTCTCTGGAAAAGAGGAAAAGAGGAAGGGGTGTTCTCGGAGCACCTAGAGATGAGCTTCTGCTCTGCCATGTAATTATGTACTCCTCCTTCACCTCCCTCCACCTCACCTCTCCTCCAACACCACAGCTCCTCTCCTCTTCCTCTCAGCCCTCATTCTGCTGCAGCTCCCAGCTGGGCCGCAGGTGGTGGCAATCTCTGTGTGTCCCGCCGCTCTGACTGTACACACACAGAGCTGAGAGCTGGAGGGCTGCTGCCTAATAACACAGGCTTTACCTCTCAGACAGCGCAACCACACCCACGTGTAGCCACCTGCAGAAACAGCACAGACACACAAACAAACACAAACACACACACATATGTGCATGCACACCAACGCCGGGTTTCCACATATTGCTTTCGAAAAAAGGCAGGGATGTATACATGTCAACAACGTCTTAGACTCATACGCACATAGGGCCCCGTGTAATAAAAGATTTATTTTCATTCCATAATCCTGCGCTTCAGCTCCATCCTCTTTACCACAAAGCTGCACCATGCTGATGTGTCAACACGCTCATCTGAGGCTAAATTGCAAACTGGGGCTGCACAGACTGAAATGCCATAACTACAATCTTCATTTGACCAGTTCACTAAAATAAAACACCTAGTGACACTAATGTAAAAGGGACGAAATGTGAAGTGTTATCAAACCTTAATGTGAAAAAAACTCATTTCAAAACAAACACGTAGCCACGTTACAATGTGACCATCAAAGCCTGAGGAGTATATGTTTCATTAAATATGCCTCATGACAAGTTATTGAAAGGAGATATTGACATGTAGAGTGTTGAATCTCATTGCCTTTGACTTAATCATTAATTAAAGGGTCACGACACTTGATCAATTTCTTGCAGTTTGCGTGCAGTTTCATCACACTCATTTAAACTCACGTTCATCCATTTTCCCCATCTTTACATTTAGCTCTTAATTTGGTTACCACCGATCGTCCAATACTTGCCTCCAAAGACAAATTGGCTTTTATATGATAAATGGTTAAGAATTGAAAGTGCAAATGAATAAAATGGTCCAGCTTTTAATCAAGCTATAAATCTAATCTTATCACAACGTGTTTAAATTGAAAATCTACAAAATCTATATTTTTAATTATTATTATTAACAGTGCACATTTGCTTCGAGACCGGGAAACTCAGTCTTAGCCAGTGCTCTGAGTTTACTGTGTCCACTGCTGCTTCTACGAAGCATTTCAGTGTGAACATTCATTTTCTATTCTCGTAGGAATCTAAAGTCACTGACTCTTTCCTTGTTTCTTTGTTCAGTCTCGTGCTCTCTGCATCACACACACACACACACACACCTCCATCTGGAGTTAGCTCTCTTTTTATGGGGGGGGGTGGGTTCATTGTATATGACAGTGGCCTTTTATTTTGCTAATGTAGGTGATTTTCTCCTCATGAAAGCACTGTAATCCATCTCCTGCTCGCAGTGGGGTGGCGATTTATCGTGCACACTCGGCGTTAAGACACCGCAGCTACGAACAGATGCAGTTCTCCACCAGATCACGCACTGGATAAGATGGAGTATTCAGATTAGCTGTGGTGTCAAATAAATTGCATGCTGTTGGATTAACCCTGCAGTTCTAAAACAGTGCTCTCTATATCAGATCCGCTGTAGATTTTGGCATGACACAGACTAAATGAAGTGTAGCTTTGCACGGGAAGCTTCCACACAGCGTTCCTCCTGTGCGACAGTACAGTTTTCGTATGCAAGCACATTTTCAGACAGATTCAGTCACATAAACATATTCAGCCCCATATGTTTCTCTCGCTTTAATCAGACGCTCTGTTCTCTGTTCTCTGTCTAACGCTAACATTTGCTCTTCGTAGTCTCAGTAAAAATCAACATGTGCAAAGTGGATCAGCACAATCCATTTCTCTTAGAGCTAGACACTCTGTGGTGGATCCTTTAACTTTATGGCCCTTAATCAGGGTTTGACAGGCGTAACCCAGCGAGTGAGAGCATATAACTTTATACTCTTTTTTTAGTGAAATTCCATCCCACTTTAATATCCTGGTATTAATGTCTAATTTTCTGCACCGTGACCGTGTTCACTAGAAAATTCCATTTTGCTTCAGAATGAAAACATTTAGGACTTCAATTATCTGAGAGGTAATTACAAATGCAGGCCTGTAGCTGCATTAATGTTATAATAATACGCTTAATGTGGGGAAAAAAGTGGTTTGAAAATGAAACATGTTTTGTCCTTATTCACCCTGTCAGGTCAGCCGCCTAAATCAAATAGTCAAGAGAGCTTTTTTATTTTCTTGATATATGAGAAATATTGATTGTGTGGTTGTAATCCAAGTCCTGACTTTGTCCTTTAATCACTTATCGCATTTCCTCAATCAGCAAAGTTTACATAGCCACGCTGAGAAGCCCGGCGGACTCACAAATGCATTTGTAAAAGCGAATAGAAGCGAACAGAGCGTCTGAGAATGGACCTTGACAATCATTGGCCACATAGCTAAAGTATCTATTTGCTCCTGAATGTTGAGCAGGCGAGTTTGAATCATCCCAAACAACCACCCTCGCCCCACAACCAACCTCTTTGCCTTTCAGTCCCATGGCCATTAGAGCCATTCTTGTGGTGAGCTGGTGACTGCAGCCTTTCTTTATTGATGGGGATGTTTATGAATATTTGAAGGCCCTTTCAACTTGGCATGAGGGGAAATAGGGAAACAGCAGCCTTTGTGGGTGGCATTTATCCTGCTACAGCACAATACGCGGCAGTTATGTGAATCCTCTTGTGTGGCAAAATGTCAGTGTCACCCGAAAGCACATCAGCCACACCCACTACAATGATGTAATTCACCCCATTCCTCCCTTCTTTCTTGCATGCTTTCTTTCCCTCCGTCTATTTAATATGAATGATTTTTTTCCAAGAAATCAAAGATGGCCACAGTGGGAGTAGGTGAATCCAGAATTATTACTCCACTGATTCATCCTGCAGCAGATGGCCTCCTTTGTGTGAGCGTGCACATGCGCTTGTGTGAATATTAAACAGCATGCATGTGAGAGATGTTAAGAGAGGCAAACACAGAACTGGAAGGAAGGATGACCAGAGATAGTGAGCAGTGCCCACGTTGTAGTGGTTGCTGCCAGGTCAGGATGATTCACCCGTCCGCCGCCTCTCTTCACACCGGTTGCTTTGGAGTCAATCCAGCTCCGTCCACCTCTGGTGAAAACAGAGCTGACCTTTTCCAGCACTCGGAGCTGCAGGATATGGGCTCAAAAAGGTCGTGATCCTCGTCTTGGCATCCCTCTCGCTGATTTTTATTGCTTTCTTTTATTGTGGAGTGGTTCAGTCGTGTGCACACGGTGTTCTTTGAAATGGATTTCCTCACATATTCTTCAGATCCAAACATGCATGTTAGCGTTTCTCCAAAGGGTCACAGTGTTGTGGGGGGTGGGAATTTCTTCACTGCTCTATGGGACAGTTACAGGCTCAGGTTTTCACTCGCTGAAACTTCAGCACAGGTGGAAACGGCCAACAAGCTGCAGCTGGCCCTGTCATCGCCCTCCACAAACTCGCCCGTGCCACTCCTCCTACACACCTCTTTCTGGCTGCTTCTATCAAACTCGGCGCACTGGCGCTGGCACGCGAGACTGTGATACTGCCGATGAAGAAACTGAAGCCTATTTTTTTTGCTGCACTAACTGAAAGTTGCTCGGAACTAGCACATTGGCTAAATGACCATAATGACAATGCAATATCACGATGATTTCTACAGCCCACACTTGTGTCTCCTAAAAAAAGCGATCCATTTTGTTCAGAACCACCGATTTCAAAAGCTGTCCATCAGCTTGGAGACAGCCTGCCAATGCTAATATTATCCCCACATCTGTCTCACATTTCATCAGACAAAGCAAAGAAGAGAACGAGGAGCTGATAGCATGTGCGCTGTCTTTTGATCATGGCACTGTCTAACTCTGCTCCCCAAAGGGGATTTAACTCCATTTCTTTCACTAGATGTGAAGCCAAACGTTAGATGGGCACCAGCGTTTCTCTCTGGGGCTTGTAGGGAAACTGTAAAAGACATTTGGAATATGATGAATTTAGGTTAAACAGAAGGCAGGAGGACATGCCAGAATGAAACTAATCATCATGCCTACAAGTACCATGAAGAGAAATGGACGTGACAACTCAAAGATTGCTAATTATGAAGCTGATCATACAGTTCTTCTCTGCTGCTTATCTAAACTTTGTCTGAGTTTTGTGGCAGAACAACCTCTGGATGCTTCCGCTGCCAACCTCCCCTCTAATGCTAAATTCTACGAGCGAATGAAATTGGAATTAACGTGTGAAAAAGCGAAGAATTAAGGAGGGTTTTTGTCCACTGTGCTGTGTCACAGGCTGAAACATCAAACTAAGCTTGGGTTTATGTGCTGTTGTAATGAATCACGCCTCCCAGGTTTCATTCGCCATTAAGGTTAATTAGCAGATGTACAGTGTCCTTTAATCTTTTCTGGCTGCAGATTATTGGGTCTTGGTATGACACAAGGACACCCTATGGACCAGCACTCAACACACACTGAAAGTGAACTAATGGCGAAACCAGTAATTAGCTTACACTTGGTCTCTAGATTGTTTAGTGAGGCCAAGTGGTTCATGTCACTCAGCACGGCGAGCAGGTTCCCGTTTGTACCGATGGGAGATGCTCTGCCTTGTTAAGGTGATGCCGAACCTTCCCCGTGCTGTAGCTGTTGCTGTGGGCGGATGTAAAATGTGCATTTACTACTGACAAGCTGTTATAAAAGCATGTCAGGATGGGAACATGGGTGTTTTATGGTCCCATTAGAGCTTCATCTCATAACCCAAAACATTTTTTATGGCCATTACCTGCAGTTTGCGAATTCCTCGTGTAAACCACAAGTTCTGGAAGTAACCCAACCAAAGGCACCGGCCATGTTTTTACTAATGCATTCACAAAGGCGAAAACTTTGTGTTTATTTTAGTCATAAAAAATATAATTGCTTTGTTTGGCTCTGGCACTTTAAAAAGACAGACCCTGGCACTGCTGCAGCATCTGAAATTGTGCCAATTACTCACCAAAATAGCAGCCGCAACTGCGAACTCTTTGCAGCGGGTTATAATGCTCTGTTTCTGGCACACACTGTATTATCTGTGTTATGTGGAACGCTGGCATTGTTGGCTAATTATAAAGCTGTGGTGACAGACCTGGCTCAATTGAGTTTGACTTATTTCTAATGGCGGCTGTTGGGGACTTGTGGCACAAACAACAGCAGATCGTCAATGGAGGTGCCTAGTACACATGTCCAACAAAAACTGAGCATAATAACACTGAAGAAAAATACTATACTGCTGCATCAACTGATCTCATCATGGAAAAAAAAATTCATTTCGAATCATTCTCAAATTTTTTATCAAAGCCTTAATTCAACAAATTGGTCTTCAATATGTGCTTTATGGCAAATAAGTGGAATAAGTAAATAAAATTATAAATTGATCAGGCACACAGACTGTTCAGTTACGACCTAAATATACAACTTATATAAACATTAAAAAGTCCCAATTATTAGTCCCTGTTTGCCACTTTGACGAAGAGCTCTTAAACTTCAATCATTAAACACTTTTTATTTTATTGTTTCACGTATAAGTTTTCATCCCATGTACACAAGAGAGCCACCTTAAACACAGGACATTAGATATTCAAAAGACACAGCTCATGGTACATCAAAGTGCCATAACCTTCAAAATGATGGAAACTCTCAACAGGAGGCATTTGATCCACGCTGGGAGGTGGCGCAATTACGGCGCCGCACTGTGGGGGAAGCACAGTGCAATTCTCGCACAAATAACACTTGTGTGTCCTCGCTTCATGCTGGTGCTGTTTTCATTAGGCTAAATGTGATACAGGATACTCCTGACGTTAGCCGGGTTGGCTTGTAGTAATTGGTTGTGAGGGGTTCACTGGCAGAAAAACTGACAGGTGTGAATATGGGGTTTAGCGCCGATAGAACTGAAGGCCGGGTAACTTCATTTGTGTAACACCTTTCAACAATCAGGGTATTTCTTTTTATATAAGACATAAAATAGCATTAACTGTTAGGATGTTGCTGCACAGTTGTGGAGTGGTCAGCAGTTTGAATCTACGTGTGTGTGAGTGTGGATTTTTCCTCCCACAGCCCAGAGACATGCGTGTTAGGTTAACTGGTGACTTTGAGTTTCTCGTAGGTGTGAATGTGAGTGTGAACGGTTGTAGGTCCATGTACGATACCCGCCCCCCCCAACGACAGCTGCGATAGGCTCCAAACTGCAACCCTGAACAGGAGAAGTGGTTAAGATAACAGATGGATGAAGGTTACGATGTTTTTGGGCAACACAAATGCTGTTATATGAAACCTAACGCTGCACTTTTCCCTGAATGTTTGTTTCTTGATGCCTCTACCAGTTTATTATGCCTCCACACACCAGCTCGTTGCAGGCCATGAAACTGAAAAAGGCGGATGAAATACTAAAGCTAAGGGGAACTGTAGAGCTGTCTTTGATAATGTCAGAAACAATTATCTTCTTGTGTATAATTTCAAAACTATGAATTGTTACAACTTAAAAACAAGCATGAAGTCCATAATCTGGATTTGGTTGACCCTCTCTCGTCCATTTTCTGTGGAGGAAATGTGACCAACCTACCTCCGCTATTAAGTTTGACTACAATAGCATTATCACATGGACTTATGTCCCCTGCTGCTTTCTGACAGCCATTATTGTAACTTGGCTGCCATTGTTCTTCATGCAATTGTGATTGTACAGATTGTAGACTGTGCTGTGCTTTTACTTTTATAAACTCTCTCCTTTCCCTACTGATATAATGCAGTGCAATATTATTTTGGTGGTATGGTTAAGCATGTCATTTATTCATTACCTGGCCAATCCCCACCAGGCTGAACCTCGGAGCCATCAGGCGTATCCACGAGCTGAAGCTGTAATAAGGTTTTAAGTGACTGCCATTAATAATGCTGTGCTGACATGACGCAAGGCTGATCCGGCCCGGTATGTGGGTTTGTGGGCCTCCGTCATTAGACAGGATGGCTGGCAAGGCAGTTGACTCTCCTTTCAATTCTCAGTGAGCATTCGGCTGTTGCCTTTAATCTTTCAGCTGCTGGGAGAACCCGAGTCTGTCAATCAGCTGACTGACAGCTCATCTTCCTGGTGGCGGATGTCATCCCCACTCTGTTGTTCACTTACGGCCGCCACGGACAGCTCACTATTAGACTGATGCGCAGGATAGATTAATAGCTTAAGTAGCGTGACAAAATGCTTCCTGATGTGCAGGCACGAATCTCAATCTGTTCGATCCCTGCTGGGATACAGACATTTCCAGTGAAGTTAATTTGATCTCACACAGAGCAAACCTTAATGGTATAACATAAATAAAGAAAACAACCACAACATTCCATTACAAATGAGTTTTTTTTTCCTGTAATAGAAAGTCGATTTTAATGCTGTCAAGTGAAGTCAACTTCCTATTTAAAGTAGAACTGGAGTTTGTGAAGAAAAGGGCCTAAAGAAAATACACATTAATTTATGTTTTCATCTAAAAAGGTGTGTGTGGAGCCATAAAGCCACTGCAGAAACACAATGAGATGATGATTTTAAAGTCAGGCAATCCAGGTAGAAAACGTTATTAAAAATGATAATGATGCAAACTGTATCCATGTTTATTTCATATATTAACTTGAGGAACATCACGGTCTCCTCATCACACAGCAAAGATCGGATATTTTTCCCTCAGCCACTATTTTTTGCTTCTTGCGTGATGAGAATAGTGGATGGAAAAACAAAGTATAACCGAGCAGGATTTTTATTGCAGCAGCAGACAGATACACAAAAGCATCTCCACGGATCTGTGCTAAGAGAGGTGTTAATGATTAACAGTGAGTCACAGAGGAGCCAACATCCACACTTCACTGCAGCATGCGCTGAAATACACTGGATGTTTTTAAAATCCATGTAAATACAAAGAATATTGTTCGCTCTCATGCAGCCTTCATTGGGTTATATTCACTCGACAGCTCCCTTAAGACTTCAGTAATGTATTGCCCTGAGTGGACATGCTGTGGTAAAGCAAATGAAACAAATACAATTAATTTAAAATGTTACCTTCATTAGTGAGATTAAAAAACTGACTTTGGGCTGTATTTTGAACTTGTAAACAAACGGGTCAAAAAGTTGTTTCTGGGAATGTAAAAACATAAAGTCATTTAAGTCAAACACATGAAAAACAGGCTAATTTAAGCCCAAAGATGCGGAGAGAAAAGGCCATAAAAAGAGCGATAAACAGGAGGATAAGAGGTGTAACTGAGCCACAACAGGTACTGCGTGTTTGGAATGACTGACCTCGGTGGACGAATAATTACGGAGTGAGAGAATGTGGAGAGCATTCCATCTCCACACACTTGTCTCTCTCTCTCTCTCTGGTTTATTTCTTTCGCCATATGTGGGTCACGTATTGTTTTGTTGCACTCCACTGGTATTCTGTTTCTTCTGCTTCTTTGCTTCTTGTATCTCCACTGTTTTATGATGTCTGTTTCTCTCACTGTATCCCTTAGTGTCTTATTTTCCCTGCCTTTCTGTCTCTCTCTGCCTTCCATATTGCTAGTTGATTTTTTTAACTTAGCTTGACTCCTTTAACTTTGTTGTTTAGCAGCTCTTAATTTGTTTTCTCACATGGTCCCCTCGTGTTTTTCTGGAGTCAGTGTTCAATGTATTGGGAGGTATTTCTTATTATGAAGTGTAGGAATTTGAAGAAACTCTTGACTGAAGATGAATCTCTGTGGTTATTTCTGATTTGACATCCTGACTTGCCTGTGCAGCTGATTTGTTTGCTTTCTGTCTGAAACCTTCTTCCCCACATTCAGACAAATCCCTCTTCACACATTTCTGTCTCCCAGTCTTCATCTTCCTTCTTTTGCGTTCACACCCTGCACCCTGCACCCGGCTCACCCAGGTTCCTGTCCTGGCCGAAGAACTGGCACATTTGTTGCAAGGCCATTGTCAGCCGCTGAGCTGGGTGCTGAGTTCAGAGCGAACCCCCTTCAATAACACAGATCTCCCATAGTGCCAGTGCTCTCGCAACGCACCGCCGGCCAAACTCCCGCCCGGCCGGAGCCCTCATCAGTTGAACCTGCTTTTCATGCAACATCAGAGCTGTCAGTCGATCGACCCGCTGAGGGTAGAAACCGGCCAAGTTCTGCAGCACAGTCTCACAGCACAACACACTACAAAACAAGACAAAAAGACTCAGCTATAAAGGCAAGCAGCCACAGCAGGGGGAAGGAATTGCTGCTTTCATTTTTTCATTGTAGGCATTTCACTGACTCTGTGAGCGCAATGATAAAATAAGCTTAAAGTTTTAGGTCAGCAACATCAAACAGCCGGCAGCACAATAGCGGTGGTGAGGCAGCTACATAGTTTTAACCCGAGATGACTGGGCATGGAGCTGAAGTGCAACACACAGTAACGCAGAGTGAAGCTCAGCTGGCCGTCAGGGTTGCACTTCTCCCCGGTAAATAGGCTTCTGTGAGAAGCAAAGGCAAACTTCATCCTCAGAAAGGTGCAGTATAACTCATAAATCATCAACTTATTTCATTTAAGACGTTAAAAAGGCTGATGCGTTTCGTGAAATAGAAGTATTTACTTCTAACTGACTTTTATCTGACACATCTTTCTTTCTATTTAAAGGGCAACTTCATCTTTTAAGCTTTTAAGCTCCCCCATATTAAAATGTTTCTGTGCTTCTTTCTGAAAAACTCCTCCAAATGACTTTTATCATTAGACGTTAAGTTAATCTGGATAATGATCAGTGATGTCATCTGGAGGCATTTTCCAGCTAAAAGTAGAGATATTTTAATTCAACTAGCATAGGTCGATTTCTTTAAATAGAGGTTGACAAAAGTAGACAGTTGGCAGACCCACTGCGGCCCTCACGCCAGTTGTCCTGCCTAAACTGCAGATCGAATCATCCGCGTGAACAGACATTTCTACTCAGCCTCAGGTTTGCTGGTTGTTATTAGTTTCTAACTGCAGCTTCCGAGATGTTGAGATTGTTGTAACAGTTGGCTACTCCACCGCTCTGTTCTTCTACACCTCCTACATAGAAACATTGCAGATGAATACACTAAAACCACATTAATGAATCAGGCGAAGAGAACACAACCGCAGACATACGGCTGAAATATCGGTTCAGTGCAAGCTGAGAGAAAAGTGGACCCACTGTTTCTCTCTTCCACTTGAAACAGTTGAATAAGTGCTGAGTGATTCTTTGTTCTTTAAATTCTCATGAGTTTCTTATTTAATCTTAAGCTTGTGCAGATCTGAGATGGTAATTTTACTTCATGTATTCCTCAGATGTGCTCTCTGCAAATTAATAAAACTGCATCAGGGTTCTGCTGTTTTGTAGAAAAACTTTTCTGACTTTCTGTTAGTTTGTATTCCTTAAAGTGTGCCCGAAGACGTTGTTCTCTCTAATCTTGTCTCATTCTTATTAACTTTGGGAACAAAAAGTGTTCAGAGAAATCTGACACGCAATGAGGTGTTGAGTCACAATGTAACTGTTATGTACAGTACGAGCCACAGATGACATCAAGAGCTCACTTGTTGTGTGTGTGTGTGTTTGTGCGTGTGCGGCCTTTCATGCCTTTTCACTATAAACACACATTGTATGATTTGTATTTTTGTATTTGTATCTCACAACCTGCTACCTGCCCAAAACCAGATGGTGGTAGATGGTGGAGACCAAACAGAGCGAAAGAGGATTATAATGTATACTTGTCTAAAAACCACCAGGTCTCAAATGTGATCCCAAATAATTGTTGGATAATATGTGAGAGCGAGATTTAGGTTTAAAGACTTAGACTACAGTTTTGAAGATATTAACAGACCGTCAAAATTTAACGATTTACAGGAATTTACTTCTTTATTATGTCAAAATCTATGATGACGCAGTATGTAAATAAGACCATTTTAGAGTTACTGCTGTGGGTTTGGACTGAGTCTCGGTGTTACAGATGGCCAAAGAGGACTTTGCCCTTAGGTGGACCGCATTGGCAGGCCTGAAAGAACTCACTGCAGGCCTGAAACCTTCTCACCCCATTTCATTTATGCTCTTTTCAGACTTCTCTCTCGTTCACTCAGTCCCTCCCTTTAATCTCTTTCTCCTCGTGTCTCTGTCTCTTTGCTTCTGTCACTCCGTTCTGTCTCTGTCCTTTTCTCAATTACCTCTCAACCTTACTCCCTCGGCCTCTTTTCCTTATTCCTCTCTTGTTGTTCAAGGATTTTGTTTCTCTCAATCACAGCTGTCCCTCTTCTCCTTCTCAAAGTGCTCGTCACCATTTTGATCTGCTCTGTCCTCTCTTGCCTGGCTTTCTTCCTGTCTGTCTCTCATCTGATTTCACTCCTTCTATTTTTCTCTCTGATAAGTTTGCCCTCCCACCTTCACACACACACACACACACACACACACACACACTGATGCAGATATCCCGCTCTCTGTCTGTCCATCTTATCTGGATCTCCACCAGCCTGGCAGTTCTGGCATGTTGCCTGCTCTCCTCAGGGAACACAGCTGAGCAGAGAGAAAAGAGCAGTAACGCCTAAGGCCCAGCCTCTTCAGCCTTATCACACACACACACACACACACACACACACACACAAACGGAGAGAGAGAGGGAGAGAGAGATACACTCCCACCACCAAAAATGTGCAGAGTTATACATGAGCATTGCGTTTGCAACTTGACTAAATTGCAATTCTCTCGGGCACATTACCTGATGAATCACTCTTTTCACTGTGCTGCAAGGTTGAAATGAAATTGCATTTATTTTTTCGGCAACTGGAACTTTTGATTGTACAGAACTGGAACAATTTCAATAAACTGGCCTTGCAGAAATTTCGAGGTGTATATCTTAGTAGTGAAATGTGTCTAAGCCTTTCCAGCGGCGGAGGCAGAGCAGACAGCCAGATAAAATCTAAAAGGTGACATTTTTTAGTGAAAGAAGTGCCATTTGGAAGAAAAACTCCAAACAGCATTGGCTCACATCTGCTTAAAAGCAAGGTGTCAGGTAAAGTTTTCACATTCTCTACCTGGAGAGGAAGAGAGACTACTTTGTAAATGAGTACATTTTGTTATGACAGTGCTTAACCATCCTCTTTTTCCTTGTGTTGCCATATTTATTTATGACATTGTGAACACAAAGAGGGCTGGTCACAAGGTGTGTTCTTTTAAAAATCACAACTTAATAACAGAGACATTTGTGCGACACTGGGGGGATATGCAAGTGTAAGTCAGATGAGGAGCAACACAATACTTAAAAAAATAGCTTTGGACACTTTCTAAATTAATCGTAAATTACTCATGTCCACGATCGCCATACAGATGCTAAAGCCAACACTGAAACTCGTTGTTTCATGTTGCTGTACTTGCCACAGATCTCCCGTTTTGTCGGAAAACTATTAAAAACACATCAGGCAGACACACCACTCCAGAGCATGATGTATTTCTTCATTCCAAAACAAAGCCTTTGTAATTATGGGCAGACTATCCATAATTCCCCTTTAAATATCACATGTCACTGGCCACAATATGCTAGAAATGTTTGTTTGTTTGTTAAAAATAGAAAGGTCTCCGGTTTTGGAATGGAGAAATATGTCATCCAACGCTTTTGAAACAAGCATAGCATGGACATCGTATCTGGAGGAATACAATGTGTTGTGTGTGTGTTACGCTAGCTGCCTCCAGCAGTGTGTAAATCAAAAGACTGTGACTTTGTAATGAATGTTACGAATGATCATAAGATTCTCAGACCTCCCACTGAAGTTTCAACTGTGCAGCAGCAGGTTCTTCCCCTTTACATTTAGGATCAGAATCCAGTTTAGTTTGAATTATTAAATAAGGCAAATGATACAGTATGTGAACAGCACAGTGAACAGACAGAAGAGAATCTGGGCTGTTTGTAAAGATGCATTTGGGGGAACATGTAAACGTGAATGAAGTGTCAAGGATGTGTCAGAATTTATAAAAATTAGTGAAAAAAGGGCCATAATACAAGCAGTTTAATGGTTTCACTGTTTTGCCACTTGTTTAATGAGGGTATTGAATCGCTTAATTTTTGCGGGTCTATAACTGCTGAGCTATTATCTTCGGAAGAAATTTCTATGGGAATGTCCAGGAAAAAGCCAAGCGTTTGTTAATATAAAATCGTGGATTTCTTTCCAATTAATTTTTTGCTTGCATGAGCACAGGGTGCAAAACAGATGAGCAGAAATGTGGAATTTGTTCGCAGAAAAAAAAGGAAATTCACTATCTACAAGCCAAATAAAGTTTCCATTGGTAAATTACTAATGAATCCATATACTCAAACCAACACCTGTTCAAATCCTACCAACCTACATCTTTTGTTCCACGAATCATTAAAGGGAATCATTGGGACATAAAGACACATAAAATGATTCATTATCATTTTAGGAGGTAAAAACTTTTAAGTAGAAAAATAATTATTTTCCCTCATTAAAATGTAAAATCTGAAAATGTACAACAGCAATTATTCAGTCGCAGCCATACATAAAACCACCTACACCATCCTCTGAAGCCCAGCAAGTAATTGATGTTTTCTACCTGAAAACTTTTAAAGGAAGTTTTTTTGCTACTTCCTATCAACTGCAATCTGCAGCCACGGTGGCAGAACACCTGCCCACTGCCAGACAACTCCTAACCGCCGGTGTGAAGACGTAGAGCGCACACGTGTACGGCATACTCACACTATACGCTTACATCTGTTCATTAGGCACACGCACATGCGCGCAAATGTGAAGGCGCCTACTCACACATGCCAGCTGCAGCCGTGTGCGATCCCCAGCGAGGCAGAAACACACTAATGGATAATGACAGGGTTTGACAGCAGGAGAGTGAGCTGAGTCACTCTGGGTGCGCAGGCAATGAATAAAAGAACGGGAACGCTGTCTGAATATCCCTCGCCGACTGGATTTCCTTTGATACCGTACTATTCCTGCCACTCTCCCTTGGTAATCCTGCTCATTACACTGGGCTGTCCCTCCACGCAGAGACTGGCGCCGGCAGCAGCCACTGCGAGTGCGGAACAGAAGGGACAGGAAGTCATCTTCAGTGGATGGCCAGCACCAGAGAGAAGCTGTAACCAATAGTTGTGTTATCTTTGTCCGGATGATTGCTGGAGCATTCAGCTCTCGTCGTAGACCTCTGTTATGTTTGAGCTGCCGACATGCAAACACGGATTCTGATGAATTAGTGCATCTCGGCTTCTCTTCGGCATGACGGCCTCCATTGTCCAAATTGTACAAAAACACCAGTGTTGCTGAATTGTATGTGATGTTTTTGTTGAAAGCTGTGGGTTTCTTTCCCCCGGAACTACGGGCTTGGGCTGTTTAGCTCAAGTGTCTGTTAATAGTAAGATTCACCCCGTTCACATTGAAATCAGTGGAAGAAATCACATCAAGGTTCTGTGAAACCTGTCAGTCACATCATCCGCTCTGTGGATGTTGTGTTAGTGCTGTTTGAGAGATGCACTTTCAGACAAAAATTCTTTCCTGTTTCTCTTCTTGCATCAGTTGATAGTAGAACTGGCTGCTGACAAAAACAATGAAAGCTTGCATTGTCTCTGGATGCATCTGCCCCACTGAGTTAGGTCCAATTAAAACCATCAGAAAGCTTCGCTCCGGCCAGCATTGGCTTGTTGTTCACAAGACCACAGTTTGGCCAAAACCAGCATTTGTATTGCTCCGGTCTGTTCTCCCAGAGCCGCAGACACAAACAGCTCTGACAAAAGGCCAGATGTCTAGTTTGTCTGATTAACCCACTACTGCTTTAGCTAGACAACTTGTGAAATCTATTCCAGGAATCTCCGACTTGTCTTTTTTCCCCTCCCTTTCCAGTCGGACACGTTAAATGTTGAGCTCTCTCCCTCAGTGTCACATTGACACATAAATGCTATTCCAATTATTCTGCACCCTCTCTGCTCGCTGTCAAATTACCAGCGCTGGGAGCAGAGCATGGCTCTCACTGCACCTCTCTGGCATTTTCCCCTGACAGGGAGAAGAAAGGAGCCTGAGATAGGGGAACGAGGGAGCATGAGCAATGAGCATTTTAAACGCTGAAGCCAGGTAATCAGACAGACTGAGGCTGAGACCAGAAAAAAAAAGCGTTGGGTCGAAGACATTTTGCCACGGATAGTTTTCAGCCAATTTTCCAAGCAAGCGAGTAGATTATGAATACCTGACCAGGTGCTTCACATAGGCGCAAAATCGCTTAAAAAAAAAATGCTTGCAAACTGAATTCGTGCTCCCTAAGCGTTTTATTCTGCAATGTTTTGCCGCCAAATGTTGTGTCAGGCTCGTGCGGGAGTTAGAGAGGGTGTACGGTTTATATAGTGTGTGTTCTTCACGCAGTAGTCAGAAATAAGCTGAGTCTGCGACAGCCAATGGCGTGACAACAGAAGGCTGCCAGTTTGGATCCCTGGACAAGCAAAGGTAACAGCTGTAGCGTGTGACTTATGTTTAATAATGGACAGAAACATTTCACAAAGCTTTTTCATCATAAAGAGAGTGAGACGACGTGAACGGGTTTTTATTTATTTATTTTCTATATTTTTTTTTTTTTTTGGTTTGTTTGTTTTTTGGGGGTTTTTTTCTCCACAGTAGGCAGAGCAGTGGGCTGGCAGTCAGCAGCGTGGAAGCTGCAGCAAAACAAGCTGTGTTTCTTAAATGACACCTCAGCTCTGGGGACCTTGGGGCAACAGCCACCTGATGTGTGTAAAAGTTATTTCAGGCATAAGGGAGTGTCAGTCAGTGTGACAGCCCTTTGTAGCATTCACACACACACACACACACACACACTTCTCATTAGCACGGAGCTGAAGAGGGGTTGAGAAGAACTGCTCTGTTCAGATGTTCACAAACACACTTCATTGCCTGTCAGAGCCCAGCCGTACAGACTGTGTTTCAAAAAAGTGTGAAAGAAGGAAACTTTTATTGCTTTTTTCCATTGATAATATAGTGCGGTGGTGTACACAGAGAGAAAGGCTGCAAAGCTACAAGTTTTGTAGGCGTGTTGTGTTTATTGTTTGGTGCTATTTTTATTGTTTTGCTGGATAGCATGAATGTAGCTCGGGAGCGATAGAGAGGGCACAGACGAGAGCAAAAGGAAATTATAGGTGGAGACTGAAGGCCAGAGGTGATGTGCTGAAGAGGCGAGGAGGAGGGGGGGATAAGCCACGTGGGAGAGGATGGAGTGAAAGACCAGCATCTGGAGGGGAAATGAATGTTAATGGGTGGAATGTGAAGGAAAACAGAGGTGAGACCAGAGGCGAGTCAGAAGAAAACAGGAAAGTGCTCGGGGCTGATTGGGACTTACTGCGAAGGCCTGGATTGGTCGTGTTTGAGAAGTGGTTGGAGCCCAGAGGTGAGCTAGCAGGCATGTTAAGAATGTATGGCTCCAAGGCCGCCGACAGAGAAATCGGGCTGCTTGGAGGAGCAAACTCCAAGTGCCTGCCCTGTTCTTCCCAGCTCGTAATACACTGGCTACTGACAGCTAATCAGTATTCACACTTGACTCTCAATGACACTTGAGCCAATTTGACAGCTACAATCTGTTTCTTTTCTCCTGCTGCCGCATGTGTGTAAACCTAGAGAACGGTTCATGCAGGACTAAGGGAACCCTGTGATTTTACTCATAATATTGCTTGATGACAAGAAGATATGATCTAATCTGCATCCTATATGTTGACCTAAATTAAACCAACAGGAGGCACTGCAGCATATTATCAGTGTGGCATGACAAAGCTACTAGAAACGTCACAGATTACCTGTCAACCTGATCTCTGGACACGTCCCCAAACTATTCACTTAGTATTCCGCTGTGGCCCTTGTGCTTTACTCACATGTCTGGACTCATCAGTCGCTGCTGTAATCAGTAGTGCTCTGACAGGAAAACAAGGGGTGTGAGAGAACGTGGAGCAAACTCAAATGAGAGGCCAGGGTAAACAGTGACACGGCCAATTCTGGTTCCCAATCTCACCGCAAATAGAGGTGAACAGGGGAGCACAGAGGCTTAACAAAGACATAGCGGCGTCTGATCACAGCACCTCAGCACGCTGCCAGTGTAACAACAGCGCAGAACCAAAAGATTTGGCATTGACTTTAATCAAGAAGAAATTAAAATTTTGGAATCAAACACCATCCTAGATTTGTCAGAAAGTCAGTGCTTAAAGCTTTAAGAGGTTCCAGGAAACAAAATATAAATAATAAAATAATTAGGGACTAGGAGAGCACAAAAAGTGTTCTGAAATTGACAAATACCACATCCAAAAAAAGAGCAGATCAGTTTGCTCCCAAATCAAAGAAAAATATGTTGGACCATGAAAAGTGGAGTTTTACTATAAAAACACACAATGTTTGTCATGGAATCAAAGTTTTATAATATTGTTTAATTAAATTAAGTATTTTTTTCATCCTTTTATCTTTGGGTAGATTCAGTCTTTGTTTCAGCACCAGGAGCTATGAAAGTCCAGCCCTCGCTCAACTGGGGTGTCCTAATTAGCTGAATAAAGAAAATTGCTGAGTAGAGAGCTGAATAAGCAATAGCATATGTATTTCCTATAATAGATTATGCAGTAGGTTTGAAGGAAACGCAGCTTCTCATTCTGGTTCTGCAGCCTCGTCTCAAAGTTTTGACAGTTTAAAGTGAAATTTTAGGCGCATTCCACTTTTTTTTTTATGTTGTGTCATCAGTGACACCACTAATTGGATGGGAAAACAAGGCAGAGTGTCTGAATTGATGACAATAATGTCACTGCCAACCTTCAACACGCTGTATTTTTACCCTCTCCTTTGTTCACACACACACATATTAAACCTTTGTCACTCTCTTTGTCATCTCTCTTCTTCTCTGTACAACGGTTTCCTCGTTCTTTAGGTGCCCGTCGCTCCTCGCGTGTCATCATCACCGCTGTTCTTCATCTGGCCGTGCTTGTGCTTTGAAGTTAAAGCTTTCGATCAGGAAAATCTCGACACGCCGTGTCGAATTGTTGCAACCCGTCAGCCGAAATGTGCTTCACAAAGCGAGTACAGCAGTGTATACTCCCGTGGCCAGGTCGAAAAAGCGCTGCTGCATCTAAACAAGATAGATGCCAATTAAACCTCCTGCACCTCATCTGGGCTGACATAATTCACTTAACCCCAGGCTCGCAGCTGACAGGTAGCATTTGTTTACACTTCCCTCGTCATCCAAGCTGCCAGGCCTTGTCCTCTATGTGATATTAAAGCAAGCCACCTCCCTCCCACCACACCCCCATCTACGGCTCTCTGACTCTGTTTCCATGGAAATCTGCCATTTGAAGTTTTCGCATCTCTTAACCTTGAAAGTGCCCCAAATAGCATCCGAACTGAGCCTATACCGCTATCAAAATGAATTGCCAAAACACTAATCAGTGCCACATTTCAAACCCCTGTCTGTGTAGTTCATTATTTGCCCTCCTGCTGTGTCCACTGCCCAGCGTTACCAGCATGAGAAAAAAATTGGAAGATTACAGAGAAGAAGAAGCCCTGAATTAGAGCAAATTAAAACATGAGGCAGATTATTAGAGCTACCTACTTTACTGCCCCACAGAGGCAGTCTCTCTTTATCATTAAATTCAGTTTTGCGGGTTTTTGGCTCAATATGAAGGCTTTTATTCCTGAAGCACTATGGAGTATAGTATGTCCATCAGAGGAGAAAAATCCATTGCTTCAATTTGGTCATTTAATTACTCTGAGATTTAAGAGGATCCTGTCTATAAAAAGGTCTTTAAAAGCATTGTAAAAGGTAGCTGCAGTGTTTTCGTGAAGCTTAAGAGTTTTATAGTGGTCTGCATATTCCTGGAATCAAACATATTAATGCAATCACGTTTTCCCATGACAAAAACATGTCAAAATTGTAATTTTTTATACGAGTATATACCACTTTTTAATGTTGCACCCTTCACCTAGTGATGCTGATCAACCCGTTCGGCGTCACTCATGCGTATGAGCGATGGTGGGATCAAAGTGATGATGCATGAGCTGAGCAGCTGCACTGCCTTGGAGCAGCAAAGTGCTCTGAAAATAGTGCAAAGGTGTCTGTGCAGCACTACACCCTCTCATCAGTTTTAAATAGTGTTTCCACAGAGCTCGTTTTTTTTTATCGCGCTGAATGTTGATGTAGTCTCCACGTGTGCGAACCTTGTGCTGTGCCACAGACAATTATGAGCAGGAAGTGTCGTCTTTTTCATTTGAATTTCTGCAAACGGACGCCACATCCATAAAGATTTAATAGTCCTTTCCGCACTTTATTTGGGGTCACGTGCCCTTTATGATACAGTCGACCGCACATATTATTACACGTTTTATTTTTGAAGCTACACCATGAAATGCATTGTGTTACGCTAATTGGTGTCACAGCTGCTTTCATCAAAAGACTTTCATTGTGCACTAGATGCTGGGGACCATGTAGCAGACAGACACGGTGAAAGTGGAGCATTTAGCAGCCAGAGGTTTTTTCCTCCTCAGCAGTTAGTGGAGACCCAAACAGAGCAAAGAGGAGAGTGAAAATTGGATTTTTATCAGGGAGCAAGAGACACAACTAGAAGAGCAGGTTGAAGATTGAAGATTCATAAAAGTATAATTAAAGTAAAAGTACTCTTTGTGCAGCTGAATGCCCTGGGCTTTTATCCAATCCACAGAAAGATGCACTTTCACATGAGACATACCGAAGAAAAGAACAACTAACAAAACAACGCTGTGATTCTATACGTTTTAGGAATATCTGAAAATATGATACAGGTTTTTTTTTTTTTTTTTTTTTTGCCAAACAACTCATCCCTGTACAATTTAAACCCAGCAACAACACTGAGGCAGAAGCTTGTCCACACAGGCAACAAAACACCCCGGCATGAGCAGACTAATACTGTGTACAGAATGTGCAGCGGGGAAGGCGCAGACATTACAGAAGCAAAACAATCACTTCACAAATTCTCCTCAGAACAACAACTCTGAAACGCATCTGCATTTTAACGACTGGGGACACTCCCTGGAAGACAGCAGCGTTCACACTGTGGCCAGAGAAGACGAACGGCCTGAAAGAGAATCAAAGGAGGCCATCCACACCAAAGTGGAACGGCCCTGTCCCAGCACAGGACGTGGTCTCACACAGTGTAGTTTACGCACAGATAGTGCCAGGTTTCACCGAGGAGCTATTTGTGAGTCTTAGCTTGTGTTGGATTAACACGAGATATTATATTATTTACGGTATATAATGTTTATCTAGTATTTTCTTTGTATCTTTCAGTTGTTTATCGAGACAGTTTTGCCCTGTTTCTGGGGCAGGATTTCCAAATAGGTAGGCAGGTATAGGTTCAGCATGCAGAGGGGAGGACATATGCTTTTATTACAAGAGCAAGAACAATGGATTGTTTGTTGCTTGCCTGTTTGTCTTTGGATAAATAAATCTTACGAAACATGAATGTAAGAATAGACAACGGCCCATTTGTACTTGTGTTCACTACTGTGTATCAGTGGTTTGTTCTGGATTTGAGCTTTGATTTCTTATTAAATGGCTACTAGAGACAATGAATGTCTGGACTAAGACAATGTCGCAGGTAACGTGAATGCACCTCGAGACACCATCCGCACTGATCAGCCCCAACATTAATACCAGCGTTTCACATTCAGCAGCTCTGATCAATGTTTAAGTTAATCGAACTGGACAATGTCAGTTGAAAATAAATCCTGCTCTCTGATTGGCTCCGGTTTGCCATCACAGTTTCCAGTTGAAGTGTTGGGATGAATCTGTTTCTTGGTGTCCTGGTTGTTTGTGTCATTTGGATCAAACATCTGCAGCGATTCATTCTAGGCCAAGATTTGTGCTTTGAATTATCAACACTTAGGAACGTCTTAAAGCCTCCAAGCTTTCTTTCATGAGCCAGTTTTCAGATGATGAGGACACAAATTTTAGATGTTTAGGTGTTTGGTCTTCAGAGACCCTCTACAAGGACTCACTGATTGTCCACCCATCACCTCCTTCTCCCTTGCAACCGCTCTCCCCGGTCCAGCCCCCGGAGGATTTCAGTGCCAATTGAAACCTTGTTTTATCTCCTACCACAACAAGTTAAAACATCAATGGATCACAGTTTAAAGCCTAATGCCTCTGTTCTCAAGTGTTTTTTTTCCCCTGATAAACCTCGCCGGCACGCCAGAGCCCTGTATTCCCACACAGAGTCAAGTGGAGGAGGAGCGTGTGCGCAGGGTGCAGGTGTGGGTGGTTTGTTGGGCAGTGGAGGACGTGCAGCTGGTTGGGGTCACGGTGTCTCGGTGTGCTGAATGATTAATGAAAGGTTTATGGTGGTGCGGCATGCCTGCCTAGTCTGAGTAGTGGGCTGGAGGAGGACACGCCTTGTCTGGCTTCTGGCACCCTCCCGATCTGTAGCTGGTTAAAACTGGGCATTTAACAAGTTCTCCTAGAACATGGAGGCCATAATCCATCACTTAACAAGCTCATTATTTCACATTGTTTTTGTCCTTTGCTCCTCCTCGATGGCGGTGGCAGGAACAAAAGGATGTTTGATGTGTGTCTCTGTTAGAGAGTTGTACAAGGATCTTTGAGAGCGAGTGATGATAATGGATCCACTAATGATGTGGCCCTTGCTTCTCTGAATCCTTGCAGTAATGCCTGGTTGTCTGAATGAATATTCAGAGGCTTTGTCTCTGAAAGAGTTCCGGACGCTCAAGGTTACTTCAGAGGGCAACAGAGGACAAGGCTTAAGGGACTATTGTGTTTCTGAATCAGTTTCCATCATGAGCAAAATTCCTGTGAAATACCTGCAGTTCAAAGCATGACTTATCACAGGCCTTCTTTTGACCTACGCTGCGAGCGACGAGTTTTATATTTGTTTGAGTTTGCTGGAACCCTTCGGGGCTTCAAAAGGTGACATTTAATATCTGAAGATAAAAACAGCTACATCTTAATTGGTGGACTGTTTTCCTCTTCTGCTGCTGAGACGCTTTTTAATGAATGCTAGAGTGGAAACAAACCTGCATATAAACTCTAATGCCTCTCAACTTCCAAATTATACTTTGAACAAAATATCGAGTTTGAGATTATTCATAAAGTATGTGTATATTTTGAATTCAGGCTTCTGCATCTGCACAGCATCTCGTGAATTACTAGGATGAATTTTCTGCATCTCATAGGATGAAACTTCAGCCTCACAATTCATCACTGTTTCACAGCGCAGCAGTAAAAATCAATAGCATTGTTATACTGAGTGGAATTGACTGAGTGTGAAATTGCAATCAAACAGCAACTATTACCCTCAACCAAATGGATACTACAGAGATAAATGATGTTTACAAATCCCTCTGAAATTTGGTTTACGTTGTTATATTAGTTGTTTCAGTTATACTCTATCAGGGAAAACTTGTTCTCTCATGAAATGTAATTTTGGCTGCTTACTTGAGAGAATATTGCATGTTTAGAGCCATAATTCCAACCATATTTGTAACTGCTTCTTCAAGATTAGATTTGTCAAATCCAATCAAGTTTTGTCAAATTATTTTCAATGCAACATTAAAAAGACACCTTTGTCACGCAGTGGACGGGGCAATTTCAGCAGTCTCACTGCCGTCGCCTTGAATCCAGTTTCGCCTTTCTGCACTTTTCCTGTTTTTCAAAACATTTCCTTTTTGCAGCGCAGAGTACACACATAAAGGTCAAATATTCAAGGAACTCTTCAGAAATGTTTGTCCTGATTTGTGTCGCTCGGCAGATTGGCACAATAAAGCGGTTTGAAATTTCGCTCAGCTTGAAGGTGCAGCACAGAATGGGAACGCGCAACTGTACTGGCATCAACAGCTGTGACAAACTTGTAACAACTGCCAGACAAAACACCTCTTAGAAGCAACCAATTACCTTTGGAGATTTCAATTACCACCTTGATGGGGTTTTCAAGATCGATAACCAAGTGCGTATCTTGACAAGATGGTCAGGGCTACGAGGAGCTTGTTCTGCGTCGTCAGTTTGGCACAGCAGACAATGAAAGACCGCTGCTATTGTTGCACTTGACTGCGTTTCCCCGGCAATGACACCTGTGCGCGCTGTGATAAATATTCATGTGTTTCATACAGTATGTGTCAGTGTAAACCGATATCAAAGATGGACAGACGCACGTGTGCTCGTTAGGGTTAAGAAATCAAACAGCACGGCGGCAGCCAAACGAGATTGGAAAATGTGAACCGCCACCTCCTTAGCCCACTCCCCGTCTTTGTCCTCCCCGGTCTCCTCCTTCAGTGTCTTGTTCAGAACAATGAAGACAAGCAAAGATTCGACACACAAAGCCAGACAGCAAGACAGCTCTCCAGCGAATACTAATCTTAAACAACTAGCAGCACATTTGATTCCCTCTCCACTGAGGCGTGTTTATGTGTGAGATAGGGCTCTGCAGATCTCATCTCTTAGGGAAGGTTGCGGCCCGCATCTGCAGCCCGTTCTCCTCTGCCCCGCGCGCAGGTTCCTATCACTTCCACCCTCAAATTGGAAGTGACAGGCCACTCAGGCAGAGGTGTCTTTGCTCTCCCATCAAGAACCATGCAGCCCCACTCAGAGCTGTCAGCCTGATTACATATCAGTAGGATGGGGGGGGGGACCTCAGGAAAGGAGGTGTCCAGCTGGAGACAGACCACTAAACATGTCGCCTGTCCCGCCGCAACACATCTGCCAATGCACGCCCCACCTGCCCCCGGTCCTGCCATAAAACCAGTCAGTGTGTGTCCAGAAATTCAACAAACTTGCACATTTATCTTTATTTGACTTTCTTCTAATCTGCTAAATACCCTTTTTTAAACTTTCAGTGGCTCCTTTTCCTGCTTTGCTGCCTGTCTTTCTCTCTTATTTGCCTTCGTTCTTCCAAATTAAAACAAATAAGATCTCATTTTCCCCCTTTTTTTTTTCCGCGTAGCTTTTCCCCCGCCGCCTCCTCAGTGCTCACTACTGGGAGCTCAAATCATTTACCAACTTTTCATGCTTGTGGCAGCTCATTACACACAAATAGAGCTACCTGCCTTTCGCTCGGTGAACTAGCAGAGCAGCGGCGGTTTAGCAGGGATCAAAAGTAGATGTGCTAAGTGATAGGAAGCATTAAATGAGTGGGAGCCTGTGACGCATCAGAGGCCCCTAACTCTCTTTCACAAGGACAAAAAAAACCATGTTGTTTACTTAAGTGCTGATTTTCTTGTCTGTTGTCTCTTCCCTCTACCCAGGTGTGAAGCTCGGAAGCACTCCACGGCAGTCCAGAGAGGTCTGTGTTTACTCCACTTCTCCCGAAACACAGATACGCAGGTTGCTCCCACCTGTTATCTATGGCACAAAAAAAAAAAAAAAAAAAGTGATTGTCAGCCTTGTACCTCTCAGCGTGTCTGATAGCATCTGTGTAGAGGAGCTGACCTCACACTGCGCGTGCAGTCAGTCAGACTTTACTGAGTAAATGCCCCAGTCAGACCAGGCGTGTGTCTCTCAGGGCGTCATCGCACTTAAGTTGTTTTTGGACATCACACAGGCAAACTGATGGCTGATGGCTGATGGCTGATGGCGTCATCCACTCATTTCTATTTTGTTTGCCCGTTCCAAAAATTCTCCGTGATTTCAGGGAGCCGAGCGAGTCGCAGAATTTAAAGTGTCACTTCCCGGAGTTTGATGATTGGTAGGCCCACAGCATCCCGCATCACTACATTGTAATGTTGCACACGCCTGTTGATTAATGCAACGGCATGCGCTTCCAACTTCCATGCTAAAAGACTGTGGCTGCGAATTTTGCAGAAAAGTGAGCAGGCTGCACATTCAGCCAAGAAGCAGATACTTTCACTTGGGTTCAGATTAAGAGAAAGCATGTCTGAAAGGAGTTTTTAGAGTTTTTGTTTTGTTGCTTCTTGTCTTCCAGCGTAGAATCTTTCTTTATGTTTTTGTTAGTCGACATTCATTCACAGGGCTAAGGACGGATAAGCGCAATTTTTAATTTATATTAAACATTTGTAGTTATTAGGTAACTCTGAATTCCAGATAGCATAGAGCAGCATCGTGTTTGACCCCAAGACATTCTACATAAATTAGGTTTCTATGTCAGACATGCAGAACTTGTAATACTGTAAGGTTTCTCAGCGCCTGCTTGCTCTCGTCTCTGCTGTGATCAGCAGCACCGATGAAAGTCTCACATCGGTGCAAACCCTGAAGAACGTGGTGTCTGGCGAACCGATAGCTGCCCCTCGCTCACATTATTCATAAAATTCCTCCCTCCTTCCCCCCTCCACATATCCCTGCAGATGAATATAGTCATTTAAGTCAGGAGGGGGATGAGCCAAGATTCATGACAGTCTCATCACCTTGTCTGTTGTAAAACTAAAATTATACATCCAGTCCATTGGCTTTATGACGCCATTACAGCATTTAATTGAAATAAAATGTCAGAATGCATGATGGCCTCAGGCATCATCTGATGGTAATCAGGCAGTAGATGAGTCTAATTTAGATTCCCCATTAAGTGTTTATAAGACATTTATATGATTTTACAGCTCTGTTTATTGATAGGTCGTGGATGGCACTGGGCAGTGTGTGACATTTGTGTGCAACGTGCTTAAATTGTGTCAAGATGTGGTGAAACAGCCCCATCAAGTGGCTTCTCTGAGTACGGAACGCAACATGGCCAGACGTGTTATTTCTAATAATAGCTCAGCTTTTCCAAGTATAAACAAGTCTGAATCATATGTTTGTGTTTACATCCTCATTATCAACTCAACATGTTGTCTGTGTTGTGTTTTTTCACAGACTCTTTCTACTCAGGACAGGGAGCGAGGCAAAGCTGACAATTATGCGGACCACCGAGCAGCAGAAGGCCTCCTGTCCAGCCCCATCCCTCCGATGCAGTTCCCACACTTTGAGAAGAGCAGACTGACAGCCACTCCTGAGTCTCGAGAGCAGGACATAGGCTCCCTTCACGTCTCCAAAAGACACCGCAAACTGTTGAAAACAAGTCCCCCAATCAATCACACCAACAACAACGTTTCCTCGCTCTCTCCGTCCTCTTCATCCTCAATTTCCTCCTCCTCTCCCTCAGGCTCCTTTTCGCCCGAGAGCTGGAAAAAGCTCTCAGATATCCTGGAAGCACGCCGACAACTGATGAAAGAGATGTGTGCTAAGTACAAAAGCAGCATCTCCAGGACTATCACACGTCACCACGTGAAACATCTCTTTGTCGAGGACAAGTACAAGTTGTTGTACTGCCAGGTGCCCAAGGCAGGCTGCTCCAACTGGAAGAGGACCCTGATGGTGCTGGCCGGCCAGGCGCCCGATACTCAGAGCATTAAACACGACACAGTCCACTACGGCCACCATCTCAAGAAACTCGACAGCTTCGACCGACAGGGAATCATGCACCGCCTCGAGACCTACACCAAAGTCATATTTGTCCGAGAGCCCTTGGAGAGGATGGTGTCAGCTTACAGGGACAAGTTTGAGAATCCAAACAACTACTACCACTCACTGTTTGGAAAACCCATCATCTCCAAGTACAGGGTGAACCCATCCTGGGCAGCGCTGAAGACAGGAAGTGGGGTCACATTCAAGGAGTTTGTGCAGTACCTACTGGACGTCCACCGACCTGTGGGAATGGATATCCACTGGGAGCAGGCGAACCAGCTCTGCAACCCTTGTCTGATAGATTATGATTTCATTGGAAAGTTCGAGAACATGGAGGAGGAGTCCAACTTTCTCCTGCGATGGACCGGGGCGCCACCCAATCTCACGCTGCCCAGTTTTAAAGATAGGAACCCAAATGACAAGAGGACCTCTATGCAGATCACACAAAAATACTTTTCACAGGTCAGCACACTGGAGAGACAGAGAGTCTATGACTTCTACTACATGGACTATCTGATGTTTAACTACTCCAAGCCTTTTAAAGATTTATATTGACTTACTCCTGTCAAGACTATTGAGTCAGCGTCACATTCCACTACATCGACATCTCCACCATGACAGAAATCATAAAGAGGCGTGCCCACTTACTCACATGGATCTTTGCATCAAAGCAGAGGAATCAGGGAGACCAACCCTCCTCTGTATTCTGAAAAAGCTGCTTTTTATTTATAACAAATTTCTACCAGATTACGTTCATTTATAGACAAAAAGAAAAGATTCATGCAATGCTGTATTTAATAGTCCAGCTTGTCCTAAATTGAAAGGTATTTATTCCGTACTAGCTCATTAGAAATTAAAAATTTTACAGGTTCATTCTTTTAGTAAAAAGTTTATTATTGTTCAACAGGCTTTAAATTATGCCTTACTGTGAGTCAAATAACATTTGCAAATGTGATTTATGTTTTAATTTAACTTACTGTGGACATCGCATAATTGGGATTTCATACCAATTCAAATCCCATTTCCAAAATCTAACATTATTTCAGTAGACAGTATGTAACAGTATATCTTACCACAATATGTCATAATCATATTACTATATTTTGCATATATTTGCTTTGGCATTGGGTTGACTTTAGACAAAGCTCAATTTATGATTACCACTCACGGTCACCCTGCTTTTTCTTTCTTTATTTTGGTTTCCGTTTTTAAAATGTTTGTATATTTGCATTTACTATTTGACTAACGGCAGATTAGGCATCAGTATTCCTCTATGTATAAATGCATACTAACACATATACTTCATTAAAATCGTTTTACCAAACATAAAGCATAACAAAATGAAACATTATAAAAAGTATAAATCTTAAAAATGTTAAAAATGTGTGAAGTGCTGCTGTGTGCACTTATTGTAGCATTTTTGTATTTCTAACTTTGCCATTTAGGTTTGTGCTTTCGTCCGACACTTACACTGCTACAGATCCCACATCACTGGAGGTATTTACCTGGGTTGTCGACTGCAGGGCATTCAGGTACTTGCAGGGTACAAAGTGTTGCTGCCAATATCTATTAATACCTGTTAGTGTTAAAGACCTAGTAATCGATAAAGTTGTGTTGAAAGCATTGGCACCAAAATCGCAACAAAGGAGCTAAAAGCGAGTGTTTAAATCTAGTGCATGATTTGAACAGTTGGACCAGGATGAGACAAACTTTTCCATTTCTCATACTACACCCTGAACAGCCGTCACCTTCCGATGTCACACTATCTGTATGTATCACATCTCTTTGACACCCACATATAGGCTTTTTTTCTGACACTACTGTGTAAAACTGTATAATGGGCATTCAGATGACTATATATTTTTCTATGTATTTCTAAAACATATATATATATATAAATATTCAGTGCTTCTTAGTGAAAATATGTTTATTTCCTTTTTGATGTCATTGATTGTTTTTCAGTAATACCAGTGTAGAACGTTGTGTAACTGAAGAGTTTCTTTCCAAAACAAAATATCCACCAGCTGAGAACCATGAGTTTCACAAATCTAAATGAAAGAAAAATCGGATGTAACCACATTTGATGACAGAATAGATGCACGTCTGTGGTTTGGAGGTGACAAAGAATATTTTGTGATAGATAACATTTTGGAAATTAGCTCTCTAAATATATATATATATATATACCCCAGAAATGTTTGGTCTTTAAATAGCGTAATAGACCCTGTACAGAGCTGCATTCCACCTGCTCACCCATCGTGGCTAATGCCATTTTTACCCATAGAAATGCCAATGTGTGTGTGTGTGTGTGTGTGTGTGTGTGTGTGTGTGTGTGTGTGTGTGTGTGTGAGAGAGAGAGAGAGAGAGAGAGAGAGAGAGAGAGAGAGAGTGAGGCATGTATGTCTGCGTGTGTTGCGTGGGTTACTAAATAAGCTGTTTAAATATTTTTAATTTTTTTTTCCCAAATATTTTAGAACCATATATATAAGATAAAATAAATCATATTATTAGACTGCTCCATTCTCAACACACCACCCAGCTGATACTTAAGTCATTCAAGTGTTTTCCTTAAACACTACTTGATGCAGGACAGATCTTATAATGATACGTGAAATTGAGATATATAAAGATTATATAAAGACTAAACATGTCTAAGATATTACTATGTTATGAAATTGACTGAATGGAGACCTAAGCCGATGTTTCTCCAGACAGTTCTCAAGTTTAAAGTTAAAATACTGTGATGAAAAATGTAAATGCAAACCTTTGGTTGGTCTCTGTAATGTCACAGTCACTATCAGCTAAACGCTTTGCAGCTTACTGGAAATGTGTTTTATGTAACCAAATGCTTACTTTAAAAGAGACGTATTTGCCTATGAGTCAAGGGGAATTCATACAATTTTAATTCTATACACGCCATAACTGACTTTTGAAGACCTTTAACAATCCTGCTCTTTATTACCCTTTCACAGTGATGGTAATTGTATGAACCTTTGTCAGTAGTGTTTTGGCTTTTGCATTTTGCAAAATCTAGTCTTTGTTTAGGTTGTGGTCAGATTCTGTGTAGGTATAGCCAATCTCTGGCCCTAAAAGCTTTTGCATTATAACAAGTATTACTCTTGCAAACACTCTTTCAGTCCCTGCCCCCCCAGCTAATAAAGTTTTCTTGGTATGTGGGTGTATGGACAGACTTATCAAAAGCATAATTACAGTATCAAGTGAATGTATAACTGTTTGTTGTTGGTGCAAAAGTGTATAAAACATGATCTTACGCCCTTTGCCTTATTTTACACTGCCAATCAAATGGTGTATTTCAGGAAGACATTCTTCAGGTGGTTATTCCTGGCTGATGAGTGTCTACTAATAAATTGTCTTTAGCATTTTTAATGTGTCTTCATTCTTTTTTCTCCATGCATTGGTTTGTTTAAAATTCAACGTGGTTTCTGAACTTTGGAGAGTCTATAAATCAGTAGTGTGAACTTTTGTCTATTGTTTACGTGCTTAGTCTAATTTTATTTGTGCTCTTTTTAAAAATTCATACAATTTTTCAATTAATTAAATAAAAAATGTTGAATGTACAACATGTGGCTGAATTTAGTGAGAAGTGTTTTGAGCTCAGTGCTGTTGTCATCATGCTCACGTGCTCAAAATGCCAAAGTTAACATGCTAATGTTCACCATTTTAGTTTAACAGGGCTTTTAACGTTTGCTAATTAGAACCAAATGTCGAGAGGTATGCGGCTATTTAGTTATATAAACTAAAATACAGGAAACATTTAAAGGTGCAGTGTATAAGAACAGCCCACCCCCACCCCCAGCCCTGCCTTTGCAAGAGTGAACAAGACTACGGGGTCCGCTAGGGTCACGTTTTCTACAACTGCAAAATAAATGACGAGAGATTACGTTTTGGATTTTTAGGAGCACTAAGAAATATGTAGTTAACATTGACACTTCATTAACAGAAGTGACAGTAGTTCATTCTGCAGCCTGTAAGCGTGATGTGTGTCTATATTTGTCTGTCTCAGTATTTGTACTGTATGTTTGCTGTCATGTCAACAAAGTGTTATCAAGTGTGTGTAAAGTTATTAATTTAATAATGGAAAATTCCAGTGCACTGAGGGCTCATTTAGTTCTTCAGAGTATTAACAATCCTACATGAACAAATCTACATGTGGACATGAACATGTACGAATACTGATAAACTGAACATCTGAATGTCTCTTGAGTGTGCTGGAGTTTTTTATTATTACATTTTTCAAATTTTTCTTCTCCAGCCCTGCACCTTGGCGAAACACAATTACTGCTTTCTGCATAAAGTTAGCTTCGTGTCTGTGGCTAAATATAAATCAAAACTTGACCACACATCTGATTATTTCCTGAGAGGGACATGAACGTCTGTGGAATATTTCATAGCCACCCATCGATATTAAAAAGCCACAAATGTCAGCAGCAGCATGATAGTGAAGGAATGAAAATCAGGGATCAGTAAATCAGTAGAAAAAAGCCAGGAGCTCACACAACATGATTATTGTATTCTTAATATAAAAGACTCCTACTGTCCAATCGCTAGGTTATTAGATGAGAGAATATTATAGCCTGTGCTGTGTGATGTTAGTGTTGGGTCCAGCCGAGGATCATATTCGACAGGGACATGCATACAGATTTAAATCAGCTGTCACGCAGGAACAATGCTCCTAATATTTTCCGTTAAATGAAATCCATTATTCTGTAAATTGGCAACTGATTTGGTTTGTGTTCGTTAGTGTTTTATTTTACACACAGTTACATATTTAAACAGTAGCTTTATTCAAATAAAATGATCACAGCAAAACAGACATTTTAAAGCTACAACATGCAGGGTGCTTTTCCTGACAGCTGGCAGCATTTGGCAAGTTCAAGATCTTATTATATTCCAGTCATGCCCAACCTGTTTTTCAGAAGTCCTACAGATGACATCATCTGAAGTCCTGATGATGAGAAGCTCCTCCAGATGATCATTTGAAGCAGTTTTTCATCTTTAAAAAATTATAATATGAAGTCCAAATCGGTGAGCAGCAACTTAAGACACTGTCTCAAAAAATGGACAAGGGGAAACCGAGCAGAGGGTGTGTGTATGTTACAGAGCATGTTCACAGGCAAAAATAAAGGTGTCTGGTTTAATCTATAAGAAAAATTCTTGACTTTCCTATAAAGCTATGTGTCATCAGTCTGTGATGTTCGCGGGTTGCCAAGGGATATTCAGATGATTTTACTTGTTTAATAAATTTTTTGGGAGGGTAGACCAGTTTCTCTCCTGTTTCACCTCTTTGTACTTAATGTATTGGTTTCCAACATTTCCCAGGATGACTTTAAAAGAATCCCGGAGAATAACTTCTGGTTTTATGAAGGACAGAGAAGTTTTTTTATTATTTTTTTTGTAACAGTGAAGTTTTATATTCACAACATTAAAATGTCAACCATAACTCTAACAAATCTAGCAGCTGTGCTGAATTATAGTCGACTGCAGGTTTTTGTTATTTTTTCCAGTTCTCTGATGGATTCCCAGTTGTAGGATAACTTGGTGCAAGAAACTCTGAAAAGGCAGTTCAAATCATATCTTTAAAAACTGTCACCAAGCACACAGTGTCTCAAGTTAAACTCGACTTCAACAAGAACAAGAACTGATATATACTTTTATACTTTTTTTTATATATATATATTTTTATATAGCACCAGTTCTTTACTTTTGCTGTGTTTTTCACCCTGCAGTTAGTTAGAATCCGTACCACGAGCCATTGTGAGTGGGTGTCCAACAAGTTTACCAGACAACTAAGAACTATAATGAGCAGAAAGTGGTTGAAAAGCCCGTGGAGCAGCAGGCTAATGAACTGATTTGCAAGATCTCAAACAACTATATTCAATAATTACTGGACTTTAAATTCAGTGTGTTGAACTACGGCTTTTATAACTTAGTTGAACTTTGACTGCAAGTGCAAGAGCTCAAACACAGCTTGACTGTCATATTTACACCAGTTTACACTTACTTATCACTATCTAATCATCAAAGTTCTTCATTCACTATGTTAATCAAACCTGTGCAGTAGTTCTACACATTTTTTTACTTTTGTGGAGAACAATTCATTAACAGTAAATTTATTAGGAAGGTTCGAGATAGGATCACACACAACTGCTGAAAGTGTGTACGTCAGTGCATCAACTCACAAACTCACACATTTGTCAATTCACTGTTTCATGTCTGCAAGTAAAACGACTTTTGAACTCTAAATGCTTTTTAACGTGATGCTTTTATTTTTGAAATATATAGGGAAAGATTTTGCTTCTTTTTTTCATTCTGTGATTAGATTGGAGTGATGGTGCCTGGATGTGTATGTAGTCCTATGTGTGATGCTCACACACTCCTTCAAAATTTAAAAAGGGTCAAATCTGTCACAGCAGCACTTTATCATGCCTTTATGATAAACTGGCATTGTAAAATCAACCCGTAACAACTGTACTTCTTTTGTTGTTGTGCTGGCATTTGCATGTGTTTGTGTTTGTGTGAAGTGAGATTATGTGCACGCATGTGTGGAGGATGAATATTGCAGCACAAATTGATCACTCAGTAGAGTTAGAAATTTGATTAAATGCTTAAGGCAGATTTCAGCAGCAGCTCTTGTATAAGTCATGAGAGCACTTTGGGGGAAGTTAAGACTGTGGAGAAAACAAAAGCCATCCATTTACCTCATTAGTGTGCGTGGAAAATCTTGACATGCTTTGAAGAGAACGTGGTTGTGTAGCTAAATCAGCTTAAGGGCCCAAAGCAGACGTACAAGGGAGGCAACCAAACATCTTCCCAAAGTGATAAACAACCTCGCCTTGGTTGGGCGGACTGTAAAAAGAGACTTTGCTCCATTTTTCAAGTATTATTATTATAAGTTCCTGAGTTAATCTTCATGTTTGCCTTCGAGCCAGCATTAACATGGCTGATGACAGGTTTCTGCTGATTTCCTTACGACGGCGTTCTGTCACACAAACGTTCACAGGCACGTGTGTGTCATACACAGACTCACACCGAGCTGCTTACACACACACTTACAGCGGTAACAACTGTGTCAGTGCCTTTGCAAAATCTCCTATTTATTAGCAGAACAAAACTGATTTGAGAGATTGATTCCTCGGCTCAGTGGGGCGGGATCTGAGCGGCACAAAAAATTTCCTGAAACGTCAAGTACAAAACTTCTCTGAATCACATGCATGCCAGGTTGATTCTCCCCGTTTCACACGAAACTCTTGTTTGTTTTGGCAGTGTGTTGCGGCACACTCCAGACACGTCTCTCAGTGATATGAACCTCATTAAAATGATTTGCTTGAGTTCTGTTATTAATCAAACAAGGCAAAATGACAAGTGGGAAATAATTTTGTGAAGGAAATATGTCTGCTTCCCAGACATCTCATTTGATTAACTGGCCAGGATCCTTTATCAACACGCTGCTAATTTGGGAAACAAGTACTTGTGCGTCCTTTGGCAGATGGAGCCAGTGATAACAACATGTAATAGCACTTAAGAGAACTACATCTCTCATCATTTATTTTTTAAATAAAAAATAAATAAAATGATCTATTATTCAGTATTCTTCACATTAGAACAAACATTAATAACAGCGTGACTAATTATATCATGAACAATTTTTCTGTCCCACTATGTTTGAGGTAAGTCACCTTGATCTGTAGACCAAGACTGAACGTCCCTGCTGTGTATTACTTCATCTATGCAGAGACATATTGCACATAACCACATGATGGCAGTGCTGCATCTCAAATTTCACAAGCCCAGCACTAGTTGTGCCGCTCAGAGAACAATGCTCCATATGTAGGTTCATGCACACTGAGGTATGTTTAGTATAGTAATGTGCACTTTGCCACCCAATTTGCTGCCACCACCTGTCGAGCTTCTGTTTTGACACTAAAATAAAACCATGAAAGCCTCTGCAAGTCTTGTAATTAAGCTATACGCTGGCGTCGACATGAATTATGCAGCAGCTTTAATGAATCTCATCAGTAAACACAGGATCTACGATGAAACCAGTCACACAAGCTGCTGCCGGCAGAGCTGTTCTTTAACCTTGGGGCTGTATCTTCACCAAGCCGGAATGGCCAAAACATTTGGGTGGGTACAATAATTCTCAGCGATGTCACCTTTCCTCCAACTCTGCTGACAGCATATTGTGGATGGATTTTTAATGTGAAAACACATCCAGGGTTGCGGTGAACATCTGATTGCTGATGGACAGTGGATAGGAGATACGTTATTGTACCAAGCCATATTGGCTTTGTGTTTTCTTAAAGGAAATGAAAACTCATAATTTTTATTATTACCTTGAGCTGTTATACACTGTAACTTGCACAACAAAAATGCCACATTTCTCTATAGAGATAAGTTAACTACGTTGATATTTAACTGAAACACCCACTCTAGTCAATGATTCACCAAACTCATCATAATATTAATAACAATGCAGCTTTGTTGGCATTAGAACTGGTTTTTGAGCATTTGCTGTTGATTTGCGTTGCACCATTCGGTCGCTTGTTTTTCACCATCTCTTCCAACTCTGAGCACAACGTTCCAATGTTTAAAACAACTCTCTTGGCCGAGCAAATCAGTCAGATGACATCATACACCAGTTTGGAATTCAATACGTTTCATATGTCAAAGCTCAATGATACACACTTGGAGAGCAAATAATATAATACCGGTTCACAAATCAACACAATTCTCCTTCATTGTCCAAAAAAAGTAGTTTCTAGCTGCTTCGTTCCAAACACTGTGAAAAAAATAACCAATTTCAATATCATTTTCATTATTTGGCAGCAGTGTTTGAAAAGTAATGGACAATGTGATACATAGGAGGATTCCTTTAATATTTTAGCCGTTTCTATCTTTCCATATATCATTGTACATATACTGTGCAAACACATAGATCAGTAAACCTCAAACAGAATGTTCAGTCATGTCTAAAACCCCGCCTACAAAGATTCTCTTAAATTTTGTCTCCTTCAGCTCAACAGTACTGTTAGGCCCAGTTCCATATCTTTTTTTTTCCAAATCCATTTTTTGGAGTTTCCCCTCAAATAGAGCCACACTGGGCACTGACAGGCAGCCCTTTAAAGATTCATTCGAGCCAAATGAGCAGGAGTGCCACAAAAACACAGACTGTTTCAGACAGGTGTACTTCATCTACACAGGCGACTTCAATGCTTGCAACCCGTTCTCCCTGTCTGCCCGCACCACTTTCAGACAAGCAAAGCATTACAGGAAGGACTCAGCGCAGAATCCAAATATGAATGCAAAAATGTGGGACTCTTGCAGTCTTGTTAGTTGGCGTTAAATATTAGCGATGATGTGTGGTTAACTTAATTTCTACAGGCCATATAACCGAGAAATACTGACATTTATTTATGACTCCTTGATTTTGAGTGTGCATGTGAAAACCCTCCATTCCTCCGTTCCACTAAGCGTTAGTTAGAGCAAAGCTGCCACCCTACTTTGTCCTTTACCCTGCTGGGTCCTTTACCTAGTCCCAACAAAACAGTGTTGCTACCTATTCAGAAACAGCAAACAAGTAGAACGAAGCCCTCTCCATAAACCAGCTGGGATCCCCCACTGGTTCGCATCTGCTTTGCTTCTTTATCAGTAAAGGTGCATCAAAGATCAGAGTACGGCACAGACTTTTATTCACTTTGGAGTAACTCTGCCATCTTCAACGACATTATAAGCCACACACACATTCTCCTTTTATTTCCTCACGGCTGGCAGCTCCCACAAACACCCAAACAAGGCAGCAAGCGCTCCTCTCCCCCATTCACTTTCAAGGAGAGAGGTGAGCTTTCAATGAATCACCCCCTGCTCCCGCCGTGTTCTGAACTGTGTCTCCTCTTCGTCAAACAGCATGAGTGATGGAAGTGACAGAGAAGACACCTGCCCTGAACCGCTGCTGACAGAGAGGAAGAGAGAGGGGGAGAAAAGTGGAGCGAGGGAGGCGCACTGCCTGGTGGGACAAACACACAACGAGGCAACAAATTTGCAGAGACTATCACTTATAGTGACAGGCCAGGAGGTGCCGTGCTATTAGCAGGCCGTGGGGTAGGCCCTGAGCGCCGCCCGTCCTACCCAGGATGGATGGGCCTCTCTCTCGGGACTAAATTAATACTGGGAGTCTAGTGAATTGCTTTTGGAACAATGTCCTCCTAAGGAGCTAATCAGACAGGAGTTATCTCGAAGTGCCTGTAGGCTGGCTGGTGCGGCTGCAGCACTGTGGCTGCCTGGCAGAAGGCAGGTGCACCACGCCAGCTCACAGCAGTTCATTCCCGAGCAGGACGCTGCGGTGGTGCTAGTCATTAGACTCGAGTGATGATGAATCCATCTCAAGACACAGAGTTTTCAAAGACAGAGTTTATGTGGAACTGAGCTCCAATGGAAAAGTACATGTGGTATTTTTAGAAATTACATAAAGTTGTGTTTGTAACCACTAATTTCAATAACATGTAAATGCATTTATTTCAGTTTGATTACATCTTACACTGAATGGTTACTCATCTAAAAAACTTAACATAGAGCAAATCTGAATGAAAACAAAAAGTTTTCAGAAAGTCAGTGAAGGCTGGATTCACTGCAGAGCATCCTTAGCTCTTCCCCAAAAGCACAGTGAGAATCAGCCAGGAAGACACACAGGAGCCAAGGAAACACCCAAGGATCTGCAGGCCTTTTCCACCACTGTCAGGTTCAGCGACAGTCACAACAGCATCCAGGAGACAGTCGTGAGGCACAAACCACTGAACTACTCAGAAGCCAACACCCAGAAGAACTTGGAGGTGGTTCTCAGTTTCACCAAATTACAGGGGCCATCAAGATCCGTACATCAAAGTCTTTCCAAACCATGTAGGAGACAGAGAGAGGACATCTGGTGGACACAGAACCCAGCAGTTCATAAGGACAGCGTGACTGCAGTCAAGCAGCCACTGCAGTAGTAGCACAATGGTGTATGGACGCTTTTTTACTTCTGATCCAGGACGACTTGCCATGACTGAGAGAAACAAGGATTTTGCTGCGTACCAGGACATTCTGAGGGGGGAAAGTCCAGACCATCAGTCTGTGGTTTGAGCAGCAATTCAATGATCCAAAAGCAGTAAGAAGTCCACTCCTGAACTGCTCAGAAGAAAGAAACTTAACTGAACTGAACTAGTGAAAATTCTGGCTTAAACTTCACTGAGATGCAGTGGCAAGAACTTAAACAGGACATTTTTGGTCAAAAATCTTTTTCAGAGAAGTAGGGAAAAAATTTCCACACACTAAAGAAAGACAGTTGTAGGTTTTGCTCTTGCTGGCAAGAAGCCGCAGCAAGTATTTGTTTTAGTCAATGAAATCATCATGTAAAACTTGTATTTGGTTCTTACTCAAACTGCTTTGGTTTCATGGTAAGTGGTTTTAGACACTTGTACGCAGTAAATTAGGCTCTAAACTTTTCACATAGTGACATCGTGACCCTCCATCCCTGGTTCATGCCTTCCCATAATGTTATCGCTGTCTGTCTGCACCTCTCACCCCAAGTTTACTGTTTTCATGTTTGAGGGAAATTGTTCAATAACTGTGAATATATAACAGGGTACACACCCTGTCCAAAAAGATCAACAGCTCTCGGCCTCGACTCTTAAGGGTCGCCATCGAAGAACGTGTTCATTTTGTTGGACTTCGCACAGAGGTGATGGTTTTTTTCTTCCTGCCACCATCTCATTTGGTGGATGGGCGGGGCCACACCTGTAGGGTGGGATTCAATTCCACAGCCTTCTGCATCCCAACCCAGGCCACCAGGCCCCGTTTTCATCTACTAACACACAGTTTATATATTGCTGCTTTCATTTACCAGTATACAGTTGTATTTATTTACGGCCCCTCATCTTCCTCTATGCACATTTATATTTAGGGGCCATCATCTACCAGGACACATTTTATATACTGTTGGGCTTCATCCACCCATAGGCAAGTTCTTATATTTATGGTACCTCTACCCGCAATTTTATATATTCATTTTCCTGAATGCATTTTGTACATTTACAGGCCTTCATCTACTGGTACACATTTATTTTAATATAATAATAATTTAATTTATAATAATTTCTGCCTCCTAGCACCAATCGCATCCCTCTCCATTTGCATTACTACTATTGTTTCATTCAGTTTAATTATGCATTAAATAAAGGTGTACACATCTGGGAAATTATATTTTACTGCTTTAATATGGTGTGGTAAAACTTATTCCCGGTTGCTCTTTATAGGACTTTATCACTATTCATCCTAATTGAAGAGACCAATGCCCCAAATCTATATTAAGTTCATCTTGTGTATTAGCTGTAATTGTGTTCTCTCCCATTGAAATGAAGCGAATTCGTGCAAATTTAAGCAGGATGACACCTGTGACCCACCATCTTCTCATCATCATACTAAGACTCCACCTCATTTCAGCAGTAACAATCTGAACATCTCTCGTACAATCATCATTGTAGTTATAAAATGTTTAAACCACCTTACCAGCAGCTTTTTATAAGACTTTATCCCTGTTCATCCCATGACAGGATCATTGCCAAAATTCTACTAAATTTGTATATTGTGTTGTGTATTGGTAATTATGTCAAGCTAAATTAATATGTAGATAGGTTTACTATATGTCTGTTGGGCACCTGAGATGCCAAATATTGATCCTGTTCAACTTAATGTCAAGAAACAAATGCTACTTAGGAAAAGGCACATTTTTGGCTAATTCAATTATTAAAAGATGAAGACAACATTTGGAATATCTTACTTAAAAACTGTTGAATTCACAAACTTGACTATAAAATGGATAAGTTATGTGTGAATCTGTTCGATTTCCATAAGCCCTTATTGCCTGAAAACTCGCATAAAAATATATATTTGCCCCACATACATTTTACATATAGAATAACACAAATATTCAAAGCAAAATGTCTATTTCCCACAAGGTGGTAGGGTTTTTTACTTTATCACCAATACTTTTAATAACTGTGGGTCCTTTAAAATAAAACTTTTGTGCTAAAGTCTTGGCTTTCTGATTTGATTTCATCAACATTCTCCCCGTGCTGCCCAAAGACTACACAAACCCCCTCTAATGGCACACTACTCTTGATCAACTGTGATTATGCTCTAGCCTCAGGTTCTGCCAGCTTCCCAACAATACAACATCTGCAGTGCGAAACAATATTAATTTACTTATCCATCCACTTAGAAGCAGGAGAACATCTAACGGACGTTGTGACCCTGTGCCCAGCATTATCATGGTGAGTGCTCTTAACTGAATCAGCCAAAACAAGGTGCAATCTCCTTCTGCTCACCCTGTCTTTGGGTTTATGGTAGAGGAGTCCATCCATAAGATTATGTTTTTCCCAGTGTTTCAACGTTGTCAGCACAGGGGCAGGTTCTCTGCTCAAAGATCTGCTTCTTCTATCAACGTGGAATATTAAATGACCCGTGACTTTATTTGCACCTTGTACGGAGGAGGAAAGTGGAAGGGCATGGACACCTACATGGGTAAAGGCTGGCTGAATACTGGGCCACCTCACTGGAGCCATGACCTTTGCAGAATGTCTGAGGGTCCTGGTGGACAACATTACCTGACTGCCTGAATGCTTCTTACACAGACTCCGGTTTCATAAAGTACTCTGTCGCTGACCTCTGGAACCTTGGCAAAGGTCATTAGCCGAAACAGTCACCAGGAGTGTTCTGGGTTTTCAGGTGTGTGTCCAGGATCCAAGTCAAGGTTTAGCCAGGGGTTATTGTCACTAAACATTGTAAATTTACTCTCCTCCAGTCAATTTGCAACAGCAATGAGTGGACTGGGCAACAAGTCACAAATATCAAGAAACATAATATTTCTTTGCTGATAAAACCCAAACAGTCAAGATCTTGCAAGTCTTTATCGAACACAGTTGTTATACATACATTTAAGACGTAAGGTAGTGATGGAAAACGTAAGTGTCTCCTGTATGTACGATCCAATAATAGCTTTCTCAGTGTTTGTTCTGCTTTTGTATTTTCCTGCAGTCATGTCGTGTCTTTGTAAGTTAGATAGAACTAATAGTTAATACATGCACATCACCAATGACATCATCTGAGACATCAGATAGGTGCCTTCTGATCTTGCGTAACAATTGTCAAGGAAACCAATGTTTTGGCTGTTAGAAACAGACTTTGAGCAGCAAGTCATTGCATGACACGAGAGTTTTAGCTGCATCAGCTGTACTTTACTGGTGGATGATGTTTTCATGTTGGTTTGTGGCTCTCGCTATACATCATGAAACTGTGTGTTCCTCCCAAAGACCTTCTACCTTTGTTTAATCTATCCACAAGACACTGCAGCAGTGCTGTGGAGTGTCAACGGTGGTGCTTGGCGTGTGTTTTTTGAGAGCAATGGCGTCCACCAGCGTGTCTAGTCTTGCCATGTACACCATGCCTTTCAGACGTTTTGTGTATGGTTGACTCATGAACAGTTAACCGACTCTTTAGCTGTTACATCAGGGCTCTTTAATACCTCAGAATTCTGCTTTATGCTTCTGGAGTATTTTGGCTGTGTGCCCACTTCTATGGGAAGTAGACATAGTACTAAATCATTTCCATTTAGAGACATTTTGTCTAACTGTGGTCTGATGAATATCTAAAGTCTTTGAGATTTGAGATCCACATGCCAATCAACAACTCCAGTTAAAGCTTAGTGGCCTCAGAAGTCTAGTGTTGCAGTTACTTTTGCACCATCACTTTGTATGTTTAATGGCTGCGTTCATTAAAAACATGAAGATTCATGATTGTTATATCAGCTAAATGTTGTGTTTGTTGATATTTGTGACTGTGGTGAAGTTCAAATCACATTTTATAACCACTTTAGGCTGAAAAACAGAAAACTGCAAACAACTCTTGCTTTTTTATTGTGTTATTATCTTATTATTTGAATTGTTTTTGTATTATAATATCATGTATATCCATTAAAGCAGCTCAAATATACATGCATGTGAGGATTTTATCACAAATGTCTTATTGTATGATTGTCTGTGGCCAGGCCTCTCAATCAGCTACTAAGCCTGTAATTTCATTACAAAAAACAAACTTTAAAGGTGATGAGAAACCAGTGAAATGGCATCGTTGTCAAATTCTTTAAAAGTAAAGTTTCGGTACCTTTTTAAAGAGCAACACTGAGCTGTATAAATGTCTATCCCCTCAATGTAATCTGTCAGTTGATGCAAAAATATGAAAATGTTTGAAGGACAGTGGGGCAGTAACTAGACACGGTGCCTGAATTTGAAGATGCAGAACTACTTCAGCTGAGGCATCTATTTCAGCAAAGAATTCACAGCTCCATTTAGATTTAAGATCACAATCAGAACTCAAAAGATTTTACTTCAAAGCTGAAACAACAGCAATGTGAACCTTTTATTTTGTGCGCTGACGCTTTTATATGTATTGCACAATATGCCTGCATGGAGTGGCAAAGGGTGTATTAAAATGTCAGTGTGCAACGTACACACAACATCTGTACATAAATATTCAATATTCTTTTTCTGTTGTTGTTTAATGCAGATTTTATTTGTTATTTGTTTTCCTCTGGCTACAAATTAGCGTTTTTCTTTATTCTCTCTAAACACGATATCAGTTGCATAGTTGTATTTTACTAGTGTGTAGTTGTGTTGTCCCTGAAAAAATAAATCAGTTCAATAAATTGCTTAAATAATTGGTTAAAGTGTGTAAAAAGTCATTGGATAACACTAGAAAACATCATTCCAGTGGTGGGAAGTTGCCACCTCATGCTTAATACTGCTCTCTAATAAATAATGAAATGAAAATAATATTTGATGTACTACTTACTCTGTACAGTAGTTGTCCCAGTCTAAAGAAAACTGGGCGTTAATGCACAGAACACCAAAAAGATAAGACCAGAAAAATATGAATTAGAACAACTTTGCCTATTGAATGTATTGTTATTTTTATTGAAGAAGAAACTTAAGGAATAAAGACAAGGAGAGCATGTGCACTTCTAGAGAAAGTAAGGAAGATGCCAACTGTCTCATGGCTGACAGAGCTTTGCTAGTCTCTGCACAGTGGCTTCACAGAAATAAAGTAGTAGTGCGTATCAGTGTAAAGTGACAGGATGAGGTCAGAGCTGAAACAGAGGGGAAACAACGCAGAGACCACACACACAACTGAACCATAATGACGTGAAAGAGAATAAACTATCTGCTTGCATGCACAATGGTAACCCAGTGCTATTATGGCCACTTAACACAAAGTGTTGGTGAAAGAAAGCAATGTCTGCAGGGCGCTGCCTTCTCAGCCTGCATCAGGCCAGCCTGGGAGAGAACAGTGCCTCTAGCGAACCCAGGCTCTGGCTCTGTCTAACCCTCTGGAAGACAGCAAACTTTTTCAGATTCACTGCACAAAAACAGATATATCATGGGTTAACAGGCCATAAGAACATATCCAGCAAAACATGAGATGTTGGCTGCAGTCGCAATGTGGAAATAACACAAATGAATGCCACAGCATTATGTTAACCCGTGGTACATCGCGTTAGTGTTTAGTGTCTATGCGGTAGTGTCCTGCACAACCACAGTCTGATCTGTGGCCACCGAGGGGTCTAGGGCAACAAAAGGGAGCATGGTCAAAACGTTCTATGTGTGTTGTTTTATGGATTATGACGAGCTGTTCTGCAACATAATTTATATATGAATTTATATTTTCATTAATGTTTTTATCTTATCCGCAAAACAACAGACTTCCATTATCAACTGTAAATTAACACTAATACGGACAATTAATGTCGAGGATATACAGCATCTGTTAAGTTCTTCCACAATAAAAACTACACAATGAGTTGAAAAAGTTTCTTATGCTTCCATATGGTTTGATTTTAGTGATTATTGTGCCGCCCATTGTTCTGTTGACTGCGAAAGAACTGAAACTCAAAGGACGCGATGACATGCAAAATGCTTCTTTCTTTGTGTAGCTGTAACAAAACACAAAAATAAAGAATACCACTGCTCCGTGTATGAAAACTGGATTTTCACTAACTAAAGTTGGTGGGATTGCATGTTGTGACCATAAAATGTCATCAGCCAGCAGCCTCAGTCCCTATCAGGCAGTCTGCTGCACAGAGCACTCTCCTCTCGCCTTGGGCTCTGGCCACACTAGCTGGCACCCTTCCCCCCGTTGACTCTTTCTCTCTCTCTCTCTCTTCCCTTTCTCTGTCTGTCTCCCTTTCTCTCCGTCTTTCTTTCACCAGGCTGCAGTGACCCACCCTTCCCTCCCACCCCGAACCCCACCCCTCCCTCCCCCGTCACCCCGAGGCGCTCGGCTTCCATAGTGTCAGTGCGGAGGCCTCAGTGTTGACAAAGCAGCAGGCCTTCAGAAGACACATCAAACCTTGTCCCTCCTCTGTGCTGTTAGCGAGCTCAGTGCACAACAAAAGGACAGGGACTCCAGTTTCAGTCTCGGGCCATTACTAGTCTCAACAACATGGCTACAAACAGAAAAAGGCCCTCAAGGATGCTGTACATACCACAAACCGTTCAAGACGAGATCCATGTTTTCTGACTGTTGTGATGACAGCGTCATGATGGATGACTGTAAATATAAAGCATAAGTCAAGGCTGCGGGTTGATGCCATCATGACACATGCACTCTAATGAGGACTGTGGGTGCTCCGCAGTGCCAGGGACTTCCCCCCGAGGCACGTTGAGTCGGGGGAATGGTATGTGACGCATACCAGATGTGATTGGAGACATCACACTGTTCACGTTGTTACTGCTAACCAAATAGTAGAGGCAACAAAAGCAAAAGATCATTTTTTTTCTCTGTTCACACATTCAAAGCATGATGCTGGATGCGTGTAAGACTGGTTTTGAGCCAGAAGCAAAGAATTTCTTAAAAAAGAATTTCAGAAAGTATTGCACTGGTATCCATCACCAAAGAGAGTTGGGTGACAGAAAGGACACAAAACAAAGTCACATTATAACCTCTTCCTGCCCATCGAATCAGAGAATATGTCTAATTTCTTATGTCATATTAAATCATATTTTAACCCCTGTGCACACTCACAAACGTCTGTCAAACACTGCTAATAATTGTCCTCCAAAAACAATGACAGAGGCCTTTTCATACCTGAAAGTTTTGGTCAGGTAAATATTCTGTGATTAGTACCTCAGACCACATGATGGCAGCAAAAGAGATTCTTTAGCCAAATCTAACAGACTGCTCCAGATGTTGATGCTACAACGTATAAAACCAAAGTTTCAAAGAAGTGATTTTACTTGTGTCATTGTTTTGAGCGTGAAGCAGGAATCCTCTCTAATCTGAGCAGAAATTGGAGAGCCTGTATCAATACTGTTGCTCAGTTGGACTTTTCTTTACCAAATTTTTTTATCTCCAAATTTGGAAATTCAGGACACAGTGTAGGATGCCATTTAAGGCAATGGAGCAAGTCGAGGTTCAGTGTCTTGTCAAGTACACTTCTACGTATGAGCAGCAGAAACCCTTTACACTCACTTTCATAATACAGACGTTCCAGCTCCAGTGTGCACAGCATGGCAGAGGTAAATGTCTGCTGCGCTGCGGGTACTAACGCACTTTCCATTTGGTTAATATTTACTAAATGTCTACACCATAATAACCTGCGTGCAGCAAAGAGGTGACATGACAGAGTCGGGGTCATTAGGGTTTTACCTGTAAAAGTGGAACTGACTTATTGGAGCAACTCTCACAAGTACACAGACAGTGCACACTCTCTTTGTGCTCAGCTTTTTCGGAAACTTAATTGCTGGCATTAAGCACTTGAGGGAATTTTTGCACTGTGCTTGTTAGGTGTTGTGTGCAACACAACCCCACACGTTCTATTAATAAACCGACACCCTCTTATTCTCTCTCTCTCTCTCTCTCTCTCTCTCTCTCTCTGAAATAATGAACAATATGTGTCGCTGCTGCACCTCAGACACACACCAACATCAAGCAGAATGTCAAATGGCTGGAAGAATGGAGCGATTGACAGCAACCGGGCTCCACAGGGCATGCAGATTACTAAAAGCAAGTTCTGAATGTTCTTTTCAAACTTTCTCCATATGCCAGAGGGGAAAGCAGGAGTGCTGATCTGATGTTGAAATGCTTGAAAGAGATCCTTGCAAATTCTCGCGTGTAGAAGGCTGGATGTGACTGTATTGTACCTACTGTTTTCACAAGTACAGTGTGTGACCCGGGTTTATGCGGCTCATGAAATGCATGTTCACGGGCCAGATGTTATGTCGAGAGTTAATGGAACTGACTCGAATGTGACAGTTTTAAACATCAGGGGAATTATAATGAAAAAAATAAAATCAATAGGTTTCGCTGAGATTAGAGTCGAATCCAATGCCACACAGACTTTGTGGTAGCAAACAAATTGGCCCATTTGGGGGCCAGTGAGAGGCCTCACCAGATTTGGAGCCAGCTGGGATCACAACCTCTAGCCCCGGACATGAATCATAAATGTAGCATCCCTGCTGTCTGAATCTACATGAGGTGTAACATCTGATCATTCAGTGTGATGGCACGACGTAGCTGCTAACCAGCAGATGGTACTACTTTCCAACCTTACTGTGGCTTATTATGATCATGTACGTGCATAAACGGAGCAGAAGAAATGGATTCATCCAGGTATTACATTATCACTTTCCTACATGACATAAACACACATGGACTCAGGTTTTGTTCAATCATCACTGTTTTAAATAAACTAAAATGTTTCATTGTTTGAAATCATATTGTGGTGACTTTAAGTAAGACACTCCTTAGGTTATGTGGCAAAAAAGTGGTAAATATCACCCATAATAAATATCACACATAATGAAAGGAGGAGGCAGAACAGTAGAATATTGTCCCGTTCTGCATCACTCCAGGCAGCCCCACGAATAGCACCTGCTTTTGAGCCTACAGGCAAAGTTATTATTCTTATGGAGTCATGCATTAATTCATACACTTCATTAACATACATCTGAAAGAGACATTTTGACATATTTTCCTCTCGTTTCTGTTCACGTATGCACTTTTATGTACAGTACGCATTAAAATTTGGACCCAGAATTAAAACAATATAAATCTGGGGGCAAGCTTTAAAACTTGCGGGGGGGATTGAGTGGAACAAACCTTTAATGAAAACTAGAACAGAGCTGTTATCTCTGTGCGTGCATCAGGGAGACCAAACATCAATAATCTCATTACTTGGGTCACATGTTACGATCAGATCTGCGTTTTTGATGCCTGAAAATGAAATAAGTCAGTGTGTGTGTGCGTGTGACATTTTTTTATGATTTTCAAAAACAGAAACTTATCCTCGCAGTCCTTCCACCTGCTGAGATGCTGGTCAGGAGGTCAAATGTTTGGATCTTTTATGAAATCTCCAAGCTGCATGCAAATCCTCAGGATGACCTAGTTCTTTCCTTCCACATAGACACTTCGCTAAAATCCATAAATTAAGGAAATTAACTGATGGGGCCCCAGGCCACTTTGTAAGCTATTTAAATCTTTAAATTTACAACATCCCTGCATACCTCATGTAATTGAACTAACTGCGGGCTTGTTTCCTTTAATGAGAAAAAAAATCCAGTGTCCCCTCCAGTTTGCACCCCTGGAAACAATAAATCTGTGCCAGAGGGGAAGAGAGGAGCGCTCAGAGGCGCGCTGGGGTCTGTCTAATTATGAAGACTTGGCCCGCTTCGAGCAGAGATGCATTCTCACACTCCCACCAGCCCTGCTGTCAACTATCAACTATTCCTTCTTTTTTTTTTCCAATTTAAATTTTTGATCCTTTACTAACTTAATGAAAAAACAAGATATAGATTTGTGAAGATACGGCGCGTCCCCGCAGGCAAGAAACAGGATGGTGATGGCAGATAAAAAGGGGTTTAAGTTTGAGGCGGTGGCAGTGATGAAACGTAAAGAATTCACCCGCACTGTGAATATGTGCCTGTGCTTCCCGCGGACCAATAACAGCTTCCTACGCTGGTTGGCGCCAAATATCAAGAAACCAGCGTTCCACCTCTCTCAGGATGCTGGTACAGAGTAATTACTGGGCTCAATGTTGCATCAATTATTCACAGTTATTTACCCGCAAATAAACAAACATGCAAATAAATAAATAATCGCCTCCTCGGTGTCAGCACCTGCTTCGACTCCCTCTCTCCCCCCCAGTCGCCCGGCGCGTAAGTGGCGCAACACTTGAGCGCGCTGTGTGTTTCTGTGTGGATAAAATAACAATAATCAGCCAGAATCGTATTTTTCCAGAGGTCTGGGGGCTGCCTGCTTTCATTGGAGAGGGGAGGGTGGAGGTGGGGGTGGGGGTGGGGGGTTGTTCTGGGCAGATATCTCCATCCAAGCCCTGCGCTATAATTGAAATGGCGCATTTGGCTGCAGGCAGGTTGTGAGGGCGCTTTCTGCAGCAGCAGCAGCAGCAGCAGCAGCATGCATGTCCACGGACGTCATCTGATTTTTAATGGCCTGCAGGAAATTTGGCGTTACAACTCCAGACATTAAGGCAAGAGAGAGAGAGAGAGAGAGAGAGAGACGGGGGAGAGCGGGCACACTGGGGGGGAAATCACCGCATCAAAGATATTGGTTCAAGGATATCGCTTCATTTTCAACATATTTTTTTTTTCTACTGAGACTTTATCAACAAGTTCCTGCGCCTTTATTAGACGTAGACAGGGTGAAGGACCATGGCAGCCTGTCTGCCTTTAAACTTTAAATTTAGGCTGGAGATGGAAATGTTTGCCTGCTAGCGGGAACTGCCTGGGGAACTATTACATCAGACGAAATGACAATGATTAAAATCTGCTTTTTTTTTGCTGCTCTGAATCTATTGAGCGACTGACAGTTGCCTGTTAGGTTTTCCTACCACCCCCCCGTAAATCACAACTTCACACCGTTAACAGGAAACGGTCTGTCGACTTTTTTTTTTGCCAGAAAAAAATAATATAAGTTATTGTATGTGTGCAGCCACAATTTGGAGAATAGGGGGTATCACGTTTTCTTCCTTGAGAAAATTGCCTGGGCGAGAGAGTGGAGTTGAGCTAATTGTAGCCTAATCCCCGGCCCAGAGGCGCTCGGGCAGCCCGGAGCAAGAATCTTCTTTTTTAGCTCTGCTCTGTTATTTAGAGACGGATTATTGGCTTTCTTCTTCTCATAACAAACCACAGGGGCAGTTTCATTTAGGCAAAAAAAAAAAAAAAAAAAAAAAAAAAGACAGACGAGAGGCTGAAATACGAAGCGGGAGTCCGACAGGAGCGCACGATTTTTACGCGTATCCAAATAAGAGCAGAGAAGGGGAAGGAGATCATCTATCTATGTTCAAGGTAAGGACGCTTCCTGTGCGCTTTGGTACAAAGACGCTGGGTGAGGACAGGTCGAGTCAGCCCCGCTATAGAGCCGGTAAAAGCCACACGGACACTTTGCCAGCGGTCCATCCCGGCCACAGCACTTTGGTGCGGGATACGGAGCACAGACGTAGGCTCTCCGTGCGGCGGCGTAGGTTCGTGCCGGAGCTGGATGCTTGGCGTAGTTGTGCCACAGAGTCGAGGGGCGTTCGGAGAAATTATTTGAAATTTCTGGGGGTTTTACGCGAGCAGCAGCTGGGACCGGCCGCCGGCGCGGATTTCGCCTGGACTGCCTACGATGTTTGAAACGGTACGGTGACATTTTCATATTACAGAATGCAATGTGTGTGATCCCAGTCAAAGCGTGAGTGTGTGCGGGTTTTGGGGTTTTTTTTTCGGAGAGCCCAGGAGGAACCGGACGACCACTGCTCAGCCCAAAGTGCCCAACCCCCCCCCGGTTCCTCGCAGACTGGACGGTGGACGTGTGGTTTTAATGAAGCGGGTTATGGATCACACGTGTCGACGCTGCGCTTTTAATTGCACGGCACGAATGAGACGCCATGTTGAGCTTTTGGTGGAATTAAGGGCAGAGCAGCAGCGATCGCGGGGAGCGGGATGTTGAATCATCTCGTTTCCTCGCTTAAACGGTTCCGGTTTGCGCGTATTTCAGTTGTGGGCTGCCTGGGTTCAACATCCAGGTGGATGCGGAATGGGAGCAGGAGCAGGGTCAGGGTGGAACAACACACAAAGTCTGGGGGGAAAGTTAATGTCTGGACAGCTGCTGGGATTTTTGTGGAGGAATTTATCATATATAGAGCCTGTGTGTGTGTGTGTGTGTGTGTGTGTGTGTGTGAGGAGGTGAGGGGAAGACTGAACATATGTTAACATGATATAGCTCCTCTGTGACTGGGAGTGTAAGGAGATTTATGGATATATATCCGTGTCCATGTGTATCGTGATTTAGTTGGATAATTGGTTAATGGGTTCGTTGGTCGGTAGGTAGAGAGGGGAGACAGACAGACAGACAGACAGACAGAGAGGGACTGGGACCGGCAGTGGGACTGCCCGTATATTCCCTGAACTTCTCAAGTCTTTCCAAGTTTTTTCCCTCTTTCCTGGGATTTGGAAACTAATGCAGCCCTCTTGTATTCGCATTAAACGAACATGATACTGCTGGCAGGCGGGCACCACCCCTGGAAAAAACCTCTCCACACTCACTCTCTGCCCAGCGGCGCTTTTCTCAGAGCAGCAGGGTGGAACTGGACGTTCAACATCGGCCTCCAGACTCTCAGTCACTGCGGTTAAACAACAAACTGACTATTTCTGCTGATTTTCTGAGGGCTGACGTGGTTTCACGTCCGTCTGTTCAAAGTAGGTGTTTTGTGACGCTGAAATTATGAAAGTTTCTGCCGGCAAAGGTCTGTATTCCACCCAAAGCCTGGAGGGCGACGTGCAAACCGTGACCTTTTAATCACCCGCCATCAGGGAAACCTAAATGAGCATATATATTAACAAAAACATTCTCAAATTGTCCTTGCAATATTTAGTCTGTCCAAAATTTACACATTATTTTCTAAAAGTCAACAGTCCCATTAAAGTGTGTCCACACTGAGGGTAGGTGGTTTACCTGCAGCTGTTTTACGCACCAGTGAGTTGGAGATAAACGTCTCCTCTGCGCCAACGAAACCAGCGCGGAATCAAATAGCGGCGTAACAAAGTGAATTAAAAATATTTTCTCAGACATTTTATCAGGTAATCAAACTCAGCTCCACGCTGACCTCGGTTTGCTCCAGTGTGCTCCCAGAAAACCCGAGTCAGTTCTCCTTAACCCGTCCCTCCTCACTCACTCAGGGTAACATGCTGGACTCTGTTAGTGAGGTATTTATTATTTTGCACATTTATTTTTAATATCCATCTTGTATTGAGGCACATTCTGCTGGTCTGGCCTATTGCTGTCAGGATCATGTTTCTGCTGCTTTAAACTCTGCTGCGCTTTTGCTCAACTGCCAAGTCACAAACACGCACGCAGATACATGACAAGTTATCATCTTAATCTTTTTGTTTGGGGAGTGTATGTGTCATGAGGAAAAGTTGCCCCCCTCCCTCCCCGCCGTGTTTTCCTTGCTCTCAGATTGGTGCTTGGTGTGTCTGGGTGCATCACGTCTAACACATAAGGCGACCTTTAATTAGAATATTGCAGCAGCAGTTTGTTTTATTCCCCTGGAGGCTGACACCTAGCATTCCTCTCTTTCCACCCCCCCCACCCCCTTCTCTCTCTCTCTCTCTCTCTCCTTCTATCTGTCTATCTCTCTCACACCGGTTCTCTAATAAGCATCCTCCTATCCTCGCCTCCGGTGCTGCATGAAAAGATGCAAACATACTTAATTAGAGCGGTGGCAATAATTTCCAGGCTAAATATGCGACCAGGCAGACATGGAAGTGATCTGATACCATTCAAAGGAGACTCTCTGCCACCCTGTGTAGGATCACTGTGTTGATTTTTATTTATTTTTTTTTACCTCCATTCCCATGGCTTTTCTGTACACTTGCTTTCAGGAGGGAAGAAGCATGTCACGGCTGTCTCTGACCCGGTCCCCGGTCTCTCCTCTGGCCGCTCAGGGGATCCCTCTGCCGGCTCAGCTGACCAAGGCAAACGCCCCGGTGCACATCGACGTCGGGGGACACATGTACACCAGCAGCCTGGCGACCCTCACCAAGTACCCAGACTCAAGGTAAGACACGCATCATATGCAGTTATGTAATTAATTCTTTATCTTCTCTGCCGTTGTATTGCTGTGGCTTGTTTTTTTTTGTGTGTGTGTGTGATAATTGGAAACATTTGCAGTACATTTAAATCACATTGTATCTGTCTTTATCAGCCTGGTATTGCCTTTCAGTGAACTCAATTATTACAATATTTTAATGTAGTTTGTCTTAATTAAGGCCAATAACGTTTCTGTGCTTAGTTCATTAGACTGACTGCACCACAACTTTTATCATGACAATCATCTCTAAAAGTCACTAGTTTCATGTCTTTTCACACGAGGTGAGAACGTGTCTCTTGCCTTTATTACATCTACGCTCTCTGAGCTTGAAAATGATGAATGTGATTGTTTTTGTTTGTTTTACTCCTGATTATTTTAATTGTCTAATAAATACCCCCAAGGCTTTATTTTTTTAAATCTTTTTTCACACGTTAGTATTTGAAAATTCATCTGCTGCCAAGTTGACAACTGCAGTACTTTTTCACGATTTTTGTTGCTGATTTGAGTGCTACTGTTTGTGTGAATTTACACACACACACACACACAGACTTCTGCTTGCATTGCACCTCCTTTTGCAGTCTTTTTTTCCCAGTAAGTAGAACAGTGTGTTGTTAGGAATTCTCTGAGGAAAAAACTATATTGTAAATGTCTGGATCCCTGTCATCAAAGCTGATGTGGGGCAGCATCAGTTCTGATTCATATCTAGTTTAATGGCATGTTACCTATCGATTTTCTTCGCTATTTTAAAACCAGCATTAACACCATCATGTCTTGTTTCTACTCATTATTTGAGTTCCATCAAATACAAAGCCAGAAATACATGTTATGATAAAAGCGGATGTTTGTACCATATTTACCTTTATTAAACCTGATTTTAAACAGATTCACGAATCCCTGTTTTTAAGCTTAGAACGTGCCCTTTAATTCAGTCAGACTTTGGAATTTCACCGCTTATAAAGCGACTTTCTATTCTCTGAATATTTGTGTGGACACGAAAAGAAAAGATTTGTGCAAACAGAGCTTTTATTTCTGATGCACTTCTATTGTAAGACTTAGCCATGATGATTCAGATTGTGCAAGAGCTGTTGGTATAATCCACCCTCCCACTTTATTCACGTTTTTAGCTCCATCCACAAGCGAGGTGACGCCACTGGAGGTGAAGGAAACTAATGATAAAATATCTCCGTTCTCTACTTATTTTAATTGTATCTTTTTTTTTTGTCTTTAAATTGATGGCATGATTTAGCCACCCTGCTTAAATGCGGCATGTCATTTATTACGTTACAGTTTTCAATTCTGCATCAGCTGACAGAATCCCATGTGGGCCAAGGTAAACATACAGCAGGTTGTTAGAAAATCTGCCAAATTGGCCACAGGAAACAATCCACATAATCCCTTGGTAATAAAGTCTTGATATTCATAGAGTCTGCTGACAGGAAATCCCTGACAACTCCTCCTTTGTAACATGTCGTTAGAAAAATAAAGCTCATCCCAGACTAGGTTTATATTGTTTTTTGTTATTAAGAAGCTTTTTGCCCACTGTTTTGCTGTTATATTGGGTTTATACCGTGGATACAATCAAAGAGTTATTTTTTCCCAACTCTTTCTGTCAAATGTGCTGATATTAGCTGAATTAGCTTCAAAGCGCGTCTGAACACATGTCAGATTTTGTTGAATTTCTGGCCAAATTTAATTTAGTGTTTGTGTAATAGTATTGTGTTTATTTTAATGCCGCGACGCAGCTTCACACTCTACAAAGAAGTTATTCATAGGGGAACACACACAGGGCACCGTGCAAATGGAGCACAGAGTCATGTCAGAGCACCCAAACAGTGTTTTTACAGTCAGAGTAAAGACCGGATACCAGTGTGAGTGTTAGCTGGAGTGCTCTTTCCCCTTTCTCTCTCGCGCTCTCTCCCTCTTTTTATGTTTCTTTCTCACTGTGGATAACAGACACACATGCACTCACTGTTTCTCCCAGCCTCCTCAGTGTACAGATGGCCCGAGGGCTCCACTTTCCACTGGAGCCAGTGGAAGGAGGGGCCCTTTTGTGTGAATTAGGATAATGGCTGACAGCAGAAAGCAAAACAATTACACTGGCGTAGCCGTATACGCTGCGTTCGGCCATGTCCGGTTGAGCGTGACCAAAAAAAAAAAAAAAAAGAGGAGAAAAAAACGCGGCGACTAAAAGAGCAGGGTTAAGGAGTTTAAAGTTGATGATTACTTTTAATAGATTGGGCTCTAAATAATGCAGCGTGCCAAGAGAAAGTTAGTCTAGTAACTAATGTGTGGTTATTCATCTTCTTCTGTGGGGGCCATATTAAGGGACAGGGGTCATGAAACATTGATGCACACTCTGTGTAGCTCTCAAAGAGGACAGTCTCAGCAGTCACTTGAACAGAAGCTGAAGAAATTAGGGGAAATGTTCCAAAGACAAGGAAACTATTTTGAAAAGGACCACTGGACATTTTTCTCATTTACAAAACGCTCTGTGTCCAGAAACGAAAGATCTGTAGCGGCTTTATGCTTTTTTTGCTGCTCCACAGTGTCTAATAGGTTAGGTTTCTGTGAGCTGAAATCGCACGATTAACATAGACAAGAACATCTCATTTATTACTGTGTGTGGATTTCAGAAACACTGGCTTTCCTTTTATTTTTTTTTTATCTCATGTCGTTGTTAAGCCTCTTAGCCATTCTAAGCATCACATTAAATAAGGAAGAGCTGTATAAAGAGGCTTTATGGCACGAACACATGTAAGCATGATCCAAAGAAAAAATAGCAGTGTGATAAGAGTTTTAGTTTTACTCACTTGACATGGAACAGTAATAAGAATTAATTAAAGCACTCAAGTTTTTTAGCTCTAAAAATAACAGATAAAACATTTTCATAACATGCAGATAAACACTGGAGATGTGATTATTAGCAACACAAATTGTCAGTAGAAATATGGAAATGTTTGGTTAAAGCATTAATACAGAAAAATATTCCAAAAAAAAAAAGAAATTACACCATAGACCCATGAAGGCAAATATTGTGCAACAGAGCTGAAATGTCAGAAGGGTTTTGTTGATTTAGTGCTCAAAGAGTGAATAGTGGGAAGGTATCCAGAGGGAGACCAGAATTTGAACCATCACTGGCAGAGTAGTCATCAAAATGAAAGTTGTTTTCGGAACAAACTTTTGTCCGAGCTTGTCCGGAGGATGAGCAGGACTCAAACCAGGGTCAGCAGGTCTTGAACTTCCCCTTTTGACTTTGGCCATGCAGAAACCATTGTGGGCAGGCTTTGATGTCAGGTAGTAAACGCTCGTCACTATCGCTGGGTGTGTTTATTTCTCTTTGCAGCCAGCCATCAGACGTGCATTAGTGACACGGTTTCCAGATAGGATTTAATAGAGTCAGTGATCGCTGCACTGGGTCCTTCTCCCACATCTCTGGCAAGCGAGGGTCCTGCCAGGTTTTGCCCAACCACTGCCCCGCTGCCTGCCCTGACTTAGCCCTGCTGGGGTGGGAGATCTGAGCTGTTCCTGTCCTTGATCACCTCCTACACCCACCATCTCCATCGTTCTCCCTGACTCTGTCCTTCTCTGTAGTTCTGCTCCCACTCTCTTGCTTCCTTTCTCATTCTGTTTGTTTCTTATTGTGACCCTTCTTCATTCCCTCTTCTTCTTTTCCTGTGATCTGCATTTTTTGCAGTTTCTCCCATTGTTGCCCTTCCATCTCTCTCTTCTCTCCACGACTCTCCCTTTCTTCTGGCCTCTCTGTTTGTGTATCTTATCTTGTAATTTCTATGCACCTCCCCACACCCATTTCTCCTTCTACCTGTTAAAAACAACCCCCCTCCAATTGAGGGATTTAACAGAAAGGGAAAAAACGAGGAGACCAACAGAGAGAGAGAGTGAAGGGAGTAGGAGAGAGGGAAAGAAAAAGAAAAACAGGCAGCATTTTAATTGCTTTTTAAAAAAAGTGGAGATGAAAAACAGAGTTAGCCTAGAGGGGTATGGTGAAATTCTAGCTGGAAGAATTGCAAGACCATATGAGAAAGGAACACCTCGGGCAAAACGGGGAGATGAGTATTGGTTTTTTATAAAGCATTTTGCATCGATTTCCAGAGAGAAAGCGAGTAGGGGAGAAGGATGGAGATGGAGAAAGAAAGAAAGAAAGAAAGAGAGATTGAAAGAGAGAAGAGGATGGCAGGAGAGGAGAGAGAACCAAAGAGAGGGGGAGGCAGAACCATCTTTGCTCGGCTTCTTCACACATTCAAGTCAAAGGAGCAGAAACCCGGTGAATGTGATGAGAACGCTTCAGAGTGTTGAGCCGACACATCGGGGTCAGGAGATACCTGATACATACAAGCGTGCGCACATTCGTTAACCAGAGGATTCTAATTGGAAATGCAGTAAAACGAGTCTGAGAATGACTCCACCTCTGCTGTTTGTTCACTGACATTCCCACTGCTCGTCCCTTCCAGTGTCTTGTAATAGAGTTTGACAATGCCAGTTCTGAGCAGGGCTGGGTGTGTGTGTGTGCACACGTGTTGGCGTGTTTTGCAAATAGATTTTACAATTTTCTTCGTCATACAACTTTGTCAACCAATCTAGAAGCTGTTACTGTTATTAAAAGGGCTCATTACATCAAAATGATGATAATAAAAGCGGCGCAGCCCCCTGCCAGGAGCTCTTTCGAAGAAAGAAACGTGCAGTGAGGCAGGAACGCAACGATGTCTTGTGTAAATCACTAGTGCACCTTGTTTACACTGCACAGGCTTCCAGGTTTCTCAGCTCACACACACGGAATTTGTGCTTTTGCAATAAAAAGTTGAACAAAATGAAAACATTTATACAGAACACACCTTTTGCAATGCCGTTTTAATAATTAAAGGGGAATGTTTAGCATTTAAAATGAACAAACAGATAAAGTTGAGGTGCCTAGATGAGATTATTAGACCAGAGACAGAGGGACCTGCAGGTAAAGCGGCAGGAAAGCCACACAAAGGCGAAGGGAAATGAATATCTGTCCAAGGGTATCTCCAGGCATGGCACCAACATAGTGTGATGAAAGTTTAAAGATAACAGCAATTTCCACTCGTTGCCTTGATGAGCCCCTGTAGCCAACTTCAACTAAGCCCTTAATCTTGCAGTACACTAGAGGAAGGGGTTAACGGTGGGACGGGAGGCAGCAACAGGTGTCTCATTATTGTGTCTTATTACGTTATTGTATGTTGGAATTTTCAAAGTGTACGTCTAAATATTGTAAAGGTGATTTATTCATTTTTATAAAGTCATTCAGTCTTATTAAAATATGTATCTGGAAAGAAAACTCTCCTCTAGTTTACAAAGAGAGAGAGATTCGGACTCATACAAATACAATATAGATATCATCACAAACTGTAACTATGCATTAAAAAAAAAGACAGTTACTGTGTGACGTGACTGTCCAAATTCATCTTATAGACATAACCGAGTGAAACCAAATGCAAAATATCTTTCCTCCATCGTTTCCTACCTCTGTTTCATTCCCACTCCTCCACTGACAGACGGAATAATAGAGCTGTAATGCTACATTCATGCCATTAATTTCTTTAAGTACAAGCAGCAAGCGTGTGTGTTGTTGTAATCTCTCTGCAGAAGGGACACTTCAAACAAGTCTGGAATGGAGGAACTGTGCCTTAAGCCCCTTGTTTCAACCTGGGATGCTAATGCATTTCAAGCTTAGTGCTAATAAAATTGAAAAATAAATTGAAGGTAATTGTTTCATGCATTTGAAGGGAGCTGGCTCATTCCATTATATATATGTGTGTGTTTGTGTGTGTGTGCCTGTGCGTGCCTGCATGTGTGTGTGTGTGTGTATTTCAATTTTCAGAATTAGTCGTCTGTTCAATGGCACAGAGCCCATCGTGTTGGACAGCTTGAAGCAGCACTACTTCATAGATCGGGACGGCGAGATATTCCGCTACATTCTCAGCTTCCTCAGGACCAGCAAATTGCTCCTTCCAGATGACTTCAAGGTATGTACCCACACCCCAACATGCTGGATTGTCTGCACCATCAACCTGCACAGTCTGAACAACATAACAAGAGAAAGTCTCTGTGAATGCAATATGTTTGTCTTTCTTAATGTATGCCTGCATGTTTTCAAACTAGATCTGACCTGTTGTATAAGTATAAGCAATAATTAGGAAGCTTTCATGGGGAAAAACAGAAATATGGAACACACTTAGTTATGCAGAGGTAAGATGCTAACTGGCTAACTGGAGCATGGCCGGCTGATGTGTGTGTGCCAAAGCCCTGAGCAGTTGCTTTTCCACTCAGATGTTTCTATAGAGGCGAGTCCAGGTGACCTGTACGCCGCTCTGCTCCCATGACCGACTCCACAGGAGGTCTCACTTATAATCAAGGAGTCGTTGGCAAGAGAAGCTGCGGCCTGCTGGTGCAGTTTACACGAGCATGCATCTGTACTAACACGCTGTTAGACACACTGAGTTACTGTCTGCATGCAGGAAGCATGTTGTAAATGATTACACGTGCAATGGAGAACATGTTAGCAAACAGCTGCTCCCTTCATTCATCATTTGAAGTGGTGTTTTTGCCACCTGCTAAATATATAACACCCGTACATCTAAAATATCTCATTACCTAGTTGATAAAAAACTTTTCTTGCTGTTTGGTTCTGGCCAAATAGCATTTATAACTTCAGAGCATCAGCAGATTTTTAAGGTTAAAGTCTCTGATGCTGTTATAAATGAAGGTGATGAGAGTGCTGGAGTTAAGCTGTGGGAGCTCTGGACATCTGACAGGAACTACAGAGTAGCACTATAATTCCTTCTAGGTTCATCACTACGGTCTTTCACACTACATTAAAATATTTTTTTGTGCTTTTACTAAACTGATGATCTTAGTAGCAAGTTCGACTCATGTCGCAAACACACATAGGACCATATATAGCAGAATTGTTGTACATTCCGCCTGCAGCTCCCTCCCGTTCAGGGTTTTTATTCGGTGACACTGTTTCCGAGCTCTATTCTACTCTTCCTTTCTACTCCACCTTAACTCGCGTGACCTTTCCACCAGGCTGGCACTTGTTCATCATTCTCTACAATAGAACAAGGTGAGGCCAAGCCTCTGAGAGCCAGGGGCAAACTCTCCGGGCCTCACGGATAGTCTGAACAAGAGCCAAACCTCAGACAACAGAACATGACATGAAAGCCCTGCATATTTTGGCAAATGATGGCCTGACTCAGAACCGATTAGTTTTTCTCTTCTTATTCATGCTTTTCCCTCCCATTCTGTGAAGCCTTGACAGTCCAATCAGGCGCTGCGACTGAGGAGAATGCATGGGACTTCATTGTTTCGACTCATTACAATCCCCTCGCATAAGCCCGTGTTGATCTGCATACCTTTCAATTTGCGTGAAGCCAGGGAAAAAAATGCAAATAGTGCGAGGCGGAATTGAGCATGTCCTTATCTGAACACAATCAGGCTTGCCGTCGCCCGAGGGCTGGGTCTGTTCTGCTGCTGGCAACCACGGCGCTGTGTGTTTTGCTAAATCAATGTGAAAGTCTGAGCAGAAAAGGAAAAGAAATTCTTCAGCCTACATCAGTGGAACAAAATATTCACTATTAATATCTTCCCTCATCTCATTATTCAAGCTACAATTAATCACAAGAGTGTAAGCAATGCTCAGTGATATGGAGGGCATGGTTGTAAACCGTTAAGAGTTTGTGGTTTCCACATTGCTCTGTGGCACTTAGATGTCAAATGTTAAGAGAAAAAGGAAAAGCTAATGTTTTTTTATGGCACGGGGGGGGGGTGTTGGCTGTATTTTTTTTTTTATCGTTGTCCCTCTTAATCAACAACCTGTGACCCTCTACTTGTGCGGGTTCAGCCATTTTCAGTCCAAAACACACATTAGGTGTTTCATCCAACGCCCTCATAGTGACAGTTTCCATCATTTCTTCTTCTCGTCTCCCTGCCTCCTCCTCCTCCTGTCTCCCTCCCTCCGTCCTTCCCTGAGATGTTGCCTTGCCGGTGGGCGATCGGGTCGGATCATTATTTTGAAGCTCAAACGGGCTGTCTGGACACAGCATTGGGGGATGAATTGTCTCGTAGAGCTGGCAGCAGTAGCAGCAGCTCCAGCAGCCAGGACGGAGCTGTTGGCCCTGTCTCCCTCTCATCCTCACCTCAGCGCTTAGGATTACTCTGTTGTTTTCTGCGCTGCTCAGGATGACTAAAGTGCCTTGCAGACAGACCCCTGTTAAAAACATATCCATCCATGGCTTCAGACCTGTGAAGGATGAGGAGCTACACTTTGATACAGAGAGCTGCCTGAAGGGGAGCGTCTCTGTATGAGTTTTGTCAGCTGCAGCAAGAAGGCCAGGAGAGAAAAAGACACTGAGAAAGGAAGAGAAAAAGGGAAGAAAAAGGACTCACACACCCCCTCTTTCGCATTTGAAAATCTTAAATATTAGACCGTCAGCTTAAGATGTGTTGCGTCAACACTCTGTCCAGATGGAGTTGTATTTGGGTGTCGTTCACACGCCTCAGATGAAGGCGCAGTTCAGATGAAGGGGTAAACCATTGAGGGAGGCTTTTCAAGGCTAAAGAGTCTGACAGAATCAGCAGGGTTAATGAATATGCTGTTTGCTGCCATGCTCTGGTTCTATACCCAGCAGTGGTCTGCAGAAGGAAACTCTTTTTAGATCAGGGCTCCCCGGCGGTCCCAGCACCCAACACCCACAGCCACCAGTGATGCAGACTATATGAAACATATGTTGTTTCTGCAGCACAAACACGCTGTCTCACTTTTCAAGGGCGTTTAGACTTTGCAGTGCTCATTCTTTGTCTATTAAACATCGCCCAATCGGTTGTTAGCTATCCGTACACTATACAAACTATAGCCAGGAGCTAAGGAACACGGAAATGCAAAAAGACTTTTAATGCAGCGGTGGCAGAGTGAATTGAGCCGTCAGTGCGCGACTTTGAAACACTAATCAGAAAAGAGATTTATTAATTACAAATTTGGCAGGAAGATTTGCTGCATTTAGGTGTAACCTAATTAAATCTTGTTCTAATAGGAGCTTAACATTCGGCCACAAGTCTCATTAACATAAAACTCCCTCCATGTGATGAATGCATTAAAGCCCTTCTTGGCTGATGATTGTCCTCATGTTCACTTGCACATATCTTCTCCTCACCTCCCGTCTGGCTCCAATAGCGAACCTCCGCCTCTCCGTATTTCTATGGTTGCGGTGAATGATGGTGCCATCTGGTCTTGTGGGAAATTAGAGGCAAGAGCGCAGGGGCAAATTGCCCCCAGCAAGCCCTGCCCAGGAGGGAGAGGCAATCTGCTGCAGACTGTCTGCACAGAGGAATGCACCATCCCACTTCACCGGAGCCCTACTGACGGCCTTTCTGGAGTCAGCTCACCGAAACACGCTAAGGGCAAGCGCAGCTCTGCCAAGAGCTAGTGTGGAGGGGAGCTGCAGCATGGTTATGCTTTGTTTATCGAGAATGTTGTCCTGCTGGTTGGAGGCGATTACCGATCTTGGTTTATTGTTCTTCTTTCCAGAAGATGTATTCCGTGGAATCAAGCTAATGGTATTGAGGTCATGTCTTTAGATGCGCAAGAACAGAGGTCATTTTTACATTTCACCTATTCTGGTCCTTATCTAGATGAACTTGAGTTTAGTGCAGCGTGATAAACTTTAACCTCTATAGAGCTGACACCACAAGATGCCATGGTGATTAAGGGATAGATTGTCCTGCTAGTGATTTTGTGCGTATCCCTCTCTGCCAAATTTAAAAAAGAAATTACAAGAAAAGTCAAGTAAACACAATAAAAATAGGGTTCAGTTCCTGCTATATTGCACTTTCAATAACTTGTATAATCAGTATTTGAGTCAAAGACCCCCTTGGTGTTTTTCGTAGCAGACAGTGAGAACAAAAGACATCATAGTTTGGGATACACACTGTAAAGGAGTGTGTATCCTGAATATATTCATAAATATTGTAGGACACTTACTGCACCTGTCACTCCACCGCGCTCGTCTGTGCTGATGTTTCCCTGCTGTCCAAGGGTCACAGCACTGATGCACTCAGTGCAGCTCACCTCCAGTAATTACTGTTAAGTTTCTTGCTCAAGGACACTTTGTCACGAGTTGCTGCGGGGAAGCCATCGGGATACTCTGTAAATATACCTTCGACTGTCATCTTGATGTCGCACAATATATGGTATATGTGTAGGGTTTGCCCCATTTGACCTTGGTGATGGGATGTGATGCTGTGAAAGTCAAAGTGTGTTAGTCACACATACCGTTTAGCCAAGAGGGCTGTAGCACACATGCAAGCTCATTGCTCTCATCTCCATATTCGTCTGCCTGTATAGGACTTCCACCTGCTGTATGAGGAGGCACGCTATTACCAACTGACACCCATGATCAAGGAGCTGGAGCGCTGGAAGCAGGAGCGTGAGCAGCGACGGATGGCGCAGCCCTGCGACTGCCTGGTGGTGCGCGTCACGCCCGACCTGGGCGAGCGGATCGCCCTCAGTGGGGAAAAGGTCCTCATCGAGGAGATCTTTCCTGAGACTGGAGACGTTATGTGTAACTCAGTCAACGCCGGCTGGAACCAGGACCCAACGCACGTCATCCGCTTCCCCCTCAATGGCTACTGCAGGCTCAACTCCGTCCAGGTAACACATCAGAAAGAATTTGATAATAGTTTAGTGCTGAGTGTTTTTATTACTCTTGATATGTTTCATATAATTCTATTATCAGGACATCATGAATTTTAATACTTACTTATTTACTTATGTTAAGAAGTAAAAATTAAGACAAACCAAACTAAGTCCCCACCTTCCTCCACCCATTTCATGCAAAATACAGATCTGCTACAAATTTAGGGAAAGTAAGTGTGTTTTATTTGAGCCAGTTTAAAATATATTCGATATTTTAGAATAGAAAAACATTCAATAATATAAAATGTCATATATGAAAGGATTAATATGGAGTGCTTGAGATAATAAAATAAAAGAAAAGTTGCACTCCACAGTATAAATGTTGTGTTTACTGACAAGTTCTTGACCATAGCTCCTATACACACCTAACCTGACAGACAAACATTATTAGGTGTCGCCTCTGTATTTATAAAGTTTTCTCATTTTGAAAAATGTATAATGTAACCCAAACAGTCAGCTATTAAATATGCAGGTTGTTAACGGCAAGTTAAATTACATACATTAATTACATTAAGCATGATAGCCATTATTAATGACTTTCTCATAAAGTTATTATTTCTTATATAAAAGTAAGCAGAGTGTTGTTCAAGTTAGAATAACAATAATGTAAATGAGGCAATTTAAATGTGAAAAAGAGATGTTTTCTTGTTTTTTAACGGTATTGGACCCACTTTGATGTAAGTTATAATATCCTCCAATTATCACAGGCCACAGTGAACTGAATTTTGATGACGTTCACATACTGTTCGTGATATAATCATGTAGTAACGAGCTGTTGGAAGCATGTCACACCTTCATGTACTAAGTTGAAACTTAAAGCTTTGCCACTGTTCAGTGTGAGGGGCGGGGATATTTGTTCTGTCCATAGTTGTGTGAAGGAATGTGTGTTGAGATTAGTCAAGTTGGGACCATAACCTGGTTGGCGTGTCATAGTGCAGAACATCACACACAATGGGAATTTACGTGTTTATTTACACGAGTAATAGACGGTACAGTCATAGTATTTTTACCTCAGTAGCCACTGTTGGTCACAGGGTTAAATACTTTTGGCACCTGCACAGAAACATTTGGAAGGAGTGTTTTGATATAAACGTATAATACAATATAGAATTAGATGGTTCTTTTGACTCCTTGTCATTTCGGATGAACTTGTTGGATTTCGGTTGTTTTGTTTCTGTATGATTTGTCAGTGTAGGTGTTATGTGGAATCAGGCCTTGTCTTTGAGGTTAGAAAACAGATTCCACGGAGGAACCATGAGTCACTGTGAGTCAGTAGAAATGCTCTTGTATGTACAGCACACACTGTTGCCACAGTGGAGACATTTTTCTACTTTTATTTATCCAGCAAAGGATTCTGCTGAGCAAGCAAACCATTTTTCACCACCACCATCAGCTTTCCAACACACCTACCTGGCTGTCAAACCAGGGCGTTGATGGCCACCGTTCAGCTCTTAGAAGGAGCCTGATACGTCTTCAACCGCTCAGTGCCGAAAAATATACTGAATGTAAAGTCTGATTTAATTTGCAGAAGTCGGTTGGTTGGTTGGTTTCAAAAGTTGGCGTACGCATACATTTTCTTCAGCATAAAACTTTTCGATTTGAGGCAGTTGGTACAGTTTGTGGCCCTTTATACTGCATTTTGCCACAGCGGAGATAACAGCTTATTGACACTAACTGAGATAATAGCCACTTTGATGGAGCTACAGTCAGTTTGTCATGAGATTACCAGAGGTAACGGCAGGTGTTCGGTGTGGATTGTTTATTGTCCTGCGTAGAAAATCGACTTTCACAGGTTGTGAGCGGCAAAACGCGAAACAGCCTCGTTCTCATTTTTCACATACAGTAAATGAATATTCATAAATAGCATGTCTCACCAATAAAAAAAAAATGTTTTTAATGAAGCAGCGCCGGCCACTGTGTGCAGTAACATTTTAAAAACAAGTTCTCCACTTGAGAGGTATGTGAGAGGCAGAATGGGGGGAGCATAACAGCCTCACACCACAGGCTCGATATATAACACACTCGAGTGCCCAAAGACACGAACAGGCCAACACATAGAGGAGCCTTGCCCCCTCCAGCACTCACAGAGAGCCTCTCCCAGGCAGGCTAGTGTGCTCTGACACCTCCACCTCCCTCCTGCCAGTGCGAGAGACCACCTCCAGGGAGGAGAGCCGAGCAAGCGGGACAAAGCACGTGTGGACTGCGGCCATGTTTTCCTGCGAAAAAATGAAGAAGAGGAATGGAAAGGGGGGGAAAATGATATGCATAATTTACGCTTTACTCCTTTTTAAGACACAGCTCCTTTTTTAAAAAGACTCCAATATAACACCGCTCAAGGCAATTGAAATACACGTATTGCATTTTTTAATACCATACTTACAATTTCTCAAACAGCCTAAACCGGTTTATACTTCTTTTATAGATTTTTAAATGACTTGCAATATAATTAATTGGCCGCATCAACTAACACAACATTTTCCCACTCTGTTTACCAGTGAGACTGGTTACGGGATGTGAGTGCATCTGACTAGCATGGTCTGAAAGGAGTTTTTATTGTTCAGGTTTTTATTAGGCTGCTCCTTTGAAGGCGATATGTGCTGAAATCCTCTTTTCAGACAAACTGCTAACAGCGAGAGGAGCTGGATCTTCAAGGTTTCCTGTAAGCGATGCGCCCTTTTGTCTCACAGTACGGCCTCTCTCTCGTGAAGGTGGTGCTATTTGTGGCTCTTTTTTTGTCTCGTGCTGGCCCCTTTAAGACACACAAATACACAACTTTCTGTGAAAAAAACAATCTAAAGAATAAATGCGCACACACACACACATACACACACACACATATGCACGCACAGTAGAGGGGCCCGGCTCATTGAGTCGATGTAGATGAGGACACAAGAAGCAGATGGAGGTGTTTTTCAGTGTAAGGGGAGATTTTTCTAAACAACTCACTCATTTTGTCCTCTCTCATTGTTGCATGAAGGTATGAGAAGGTTAGGAAAATAATCCTTGTCTTGCTCGCCAGACAATGAGCCTCTGATCTGATTTCAGTGCTGGACCCCTACTCAGGGGAACACGCATATCACCACACCCTTCCCAAGGAGGAAGGCCAGACAGAGAAAGAAGGGCAGATGTAGCCTCGTCTGGACCACAGTGTTTATGGTCCTGACAGAAAAGACGTGCATACGTGACGACTTCTAAATGTACACTGTTCTCAGTTGGTTGTGACAACTGGCATAGAGAATTAATTTTAATCCCAAATGATTTTACTGAAGCCAAGGTACTGTTGCTGTCTTGCCCGAGGCTGGAAACAGCTAGACCTTGTGATACTTTGGTCACAATGAGATAACATGACATTTCTCAATGCTTTACTGTACACTAAGCACAGCAACCTAGATTTAACAGTTTATTCCGTTTTTTTTTATTCAGTTTGTATTCACTTAAGGTAACACCCCTAAGGTCAGTAAAACGGCTTATACTCACTCAGTTACTCTGTGATATTCAAACCATTTCAAGGATGCAGTTTTGAAGGCTTCAATCCAAGAGTATCAGTTTGTAATGTTTTTGTGCCGTCTTCCATTTCCAGTGGGAACTATAACAATACTAACATTTTGCATCAGTCTGCAGAGAGAATCTTGGAAGTAAAATCTCGCATTGTGCACTGTAAATTTAGCCCCTTCTATAGTCTTTCATCGTGTGTACTCAAATGTGAGAGAGTGAGAATAAACAACTCCACCTTGGTGAGTGATTCTCCATGAAGTCATGAAGGGAATTTAGGGAATAATGCAAACCACCTGCGCTGTGATGTAGATCCAGGGGAGAGAAACAGAGAGCAGCAAAGGCACTTAACGGAGGGAAAACATTTAGCCAAAGAGCCACAGAGGTGTACACACGCGCGTCCCAGAGCTGAAGTCAGGCCTGCTGCTCCATGCATCACCATGATGAAGCACTCAGATCAGAGCAGAGCCAATTCGTCCTTCATCAATGTGACAGCGGAGGCAGTCGCAGAGAAGGGCCCCCTGTCCCCTTGTTGCCCGGGCGGGGAAACGCAACACATCGCAACACTCTCTTACATGTCACACTGCCACTCCATCAATCCTGCGCTGGACGGAAAGAGAAAGCACAGCTCATCAGCGCGCACAGACGAGGCCACACAAACACCTCAGCGGCGCTCCTCAGTGGCCTGAGTGGCAGAGCGAGAGATTACGCTGCTGCAGTTGGGGGTTTGTGCACTCGCAGTGTGGTTCTGCAGGTAGCACATTAACCTGCTGTACGGAGAGGATAAAGAACTGAGAGACAGCTCTGGAGCAGTTATTGCTAGATTCTATTCGCTTTTGTTGGCTGCAGCTGGTTTTGCAAGTGATTTTTGCTGTTACCCCAGCAACAGCCAATGTGAATTAGGACACAGCAATTTTTGACTAATATCAAAAGAAGATAATTATTCAGACATGTAGTCGAAAGGAATTAACTGCACAAATATCCACATTTATAAAAACAAAAGTCATGAACATACAATAGTTATTTGTAGTGGTGTTATTTATTTCAAGTCTTCTTAAAATATAGGACCATCATGGTGAAAAAGGTATTTGGATGCTGCACTTTAAAGTCAACACATAGTACGATTACTCTCAAATGTAATTACAACACAGGATTCATTCTTCACAACCTCACTTAAGTAAAAGGACACAGCTAATATCAGATACACCTCTGATATTAGCTGTGAGAAAATGTCACCTCACCTCATATACTCAAATCTGTTCAGTGTATTCTGAACTACATGTGGTCCCTTTGACGACTGACCTAACCACACACACCTCTGTCCCCCATCTGCCTCTATTACACTGCCCGGGTCAGGCGTCTCATTCCCTGCAGTACCACCTGGACAGAAGTACAGCTGCTTGAAGACACCTTGACGTGTCCATTTGTAATGGTGAGCTCAGGCTTGTCAGTTGCACAAACGCGGTTCCTTGATAATGAGCTGCAAATACTATGGGAATAGATTGTCACTGTCAAAGGATGTTTGTCGCTCATGATTTCTACAAAAGCTGGCAGATGGCTTTGAGAATTAGAGTCTGAGTTTTTTGTCTGTTTTATGCCAGATGCTTGCAATAAACAGAGGATACGATGCAGAGACTGCAGTTAGCGTTTCTTGTCACATATGAAAGACTGTGCATAGTTAAACAAAAGCGACCCCCTGAGTGTGACGCCCATCATACTGTGTCTGTGTGTGTGTGTGTCAATCAACTTTGAGAGCCCTCTGCCATGAGGAGCAAGTGTCTTCTCCTGAGGTGTGTGTGTGTGTGTGTGTGTGTGTGTGTGTGTGCACTCTGGTGGCCATCAATATTACATTGTGCTCTGGTTTCCAGCCCTGAGACTCCTCTGCTTTGATTCCTGTCTCGCCATCTTTGCTGTGGTGGAAATATACGGCACTGGGAGGTTATAGGAGTGAAGCTGATATCGCCTCTTCATCCCAAGGGCGACCCCAGATTGAGTGGCAGCCTAGTAAGATGGTTACACGTTGAATGGTGTGTGTATGTTTTGGGGGCAGATCCCTGTGCAGCCAAGTCGACCCAGCAACTACCAGAATGGTTTATTATGTTTCAAATGTATGGAGACGACTGGGGCTTCGGGAGGGCGAGAAGCTTTTATTCAGCTCTCTGCATCAATCACACAGCCAGAAAAAGACAAGACGCAGCGCTGGAGTTTAGAGCAGAAGTAGCAAACTTTGTGGGTTATGATGTGATGATGTGTTGTCATAGTCCTCTGTGCTTCTTCAGTCCTGTTTCCTGTTTTCGAAAAGAATAATAGCAGCGACATACTTCAAACACGGCACAGCAACAGTGGACTGTGGGAAGGTGGTCTCTGAGTTCAAAGTACTGTACATGAAAAGGAGCTAAACAAACACAGCTAACTAGTAATAATGCCATTTCACAGAAATCAACATGGCTGGAATTAGACTGCAGCCAATCAGATTGCTCACATGCAAACTCGCTGTTAGGACTTTGTTATGGTTTCGCTCAAGTGAGACAGGAAAGTAAGCAGAGAAATCTGCATAAGTACAACATAAGCTGGGATCTGAAGGCCTGCGGTCTCAAATATGTAGTGTTGAACTGAGCCACCAGGACATGTTTTAGCTTTTAAGAGGGTGCATTACTTTCTGTTGTCAGCTGGGATTGATTTCAGGACATTGTCCTGTGGACATTAAAACCTTTTGCTTGGATACATCTTAATTATTCAGTGTGTTGTTTATTCCCCCATGGCACTAATTCACTGTGTCAAACTGAATGTGGAGGGTTTTTTTTATGGCTTCTTGAGTTCTTGAGTCAGTTACAACTATCTGTAATAATATCCTTAAGTCTTTTGTGTTGCCAGGCATTAATGATAAAAGAATTTTCAGACTATCTTTATTGATCAGGCCATTCTCCTCTGTGACCAAATTCATTGCCGAACATGACAGAGTCCCACATGCTTTAAGAGATGATGGGGAAAAATGCAATGTGATGCAATGATCAAAGAAGGCTATGTAATATCATTTCCATAATCGTTAGGCTCCTCCGTCGTCTGTCATGGATTTGGAAGTGTTTGATGCTTGGGCAGGTCTCTTAATTAGCCATCCCCACCATCAGCTGTCTGCCGCCCCTTCTGTCTCCAAAATTAAAGAGTTTGTCGCTGTCGTATGGCCAGAGGATGGAAGTGTGTGTGTATGTGTGTGTGTGTGGGGGGGGGGACTTTACCAAGTGGTCCTTTTTGTTTACAAGCAGCTTGTCGCCCCACATACATTTCAGTGTTAATCAGGAAGTGTGTGTTGGGTGGTGGGGCGGGGGAGGGGGGTTTCAGGTCTGCTCAACAAGTTAGTGTGTGAATTTGTGTGTTTGTCATTTGTACTTGTAAGACTTTACTCTTGCACACATCGTGTTACGTGTGTGATTTATCTGCTCCTCTGTGTTGTGTTACTCCCCAGTCAGAGGAGGCAGCAACCCTTCAACCTCAAGGCCCCACTTCAGCCCAGTGGGGCCATCACTTGTGTAATTAGAGAGGTCATCCTCTGCCATGAGTCTGTTTGTCAGATTGTGTGTGTATATGAATGCGTGTGTGTGTGTGTGTGTTTGTCTGTGTGTGGGCACTGACAAACACACAAAGCTGATCTATTTTGTGTGAACTTCTCTGGCTCTGTATCTGGCAGGAGGGGTTAGCCTTTGGCAAGACCTTTCATTTCCATGCATTGCACACTCCATTAAAAGGACGGGGGAATAAGTAAATACACAGCTCTCCTCGCACTGGGATTTAGATATACCCCCTCAAAAAAAAAAAAAGCATCCCACAAGGATTACAGCAGATGAGGAGAGAAAAGTGATGTTAGAGTTCACATGTTTGTGTCTGAGCGTATCTGCATTTGGACTAGTGTGTGCATCAATGCCCAGACTTGGGGGCTAACATGTATCCCCGTTGTCTCCCTGCAGCTCCGACACTTTGTCCTCGCACAGATCCCCCAGTGCTGCCTATCCTCATTCCCCGCACGTCGCACTCTTCTTCGCCTTACTTCTCCTCTCACCTCAGCCTCATTACTCAAATTAGAAGCTCCAGTAATCACACACGCTGAGCTCCACTCAGCCCCTTAACACACCTCACTCACACTCTGCTTTTCTCATCCCTTTGAGCTCATGCCCTGGGTTCAGTAGCCAATCCAGCACAAGCGGCATGAATATTGCAGTGGTGTTGTGAAGTCGGAGCGCCTTCTGCTTTTATTCCATCGCTACGTGTGATTGGAGGAGGGGGCGGGTTGTAAATGATGAAGAGGCGAGGTTGATGTCAGGTGAACAGATGGAAATAAAGAAGTGATACTGTACCTATTTTGGACTTATTTATATTTACAGCTGAGGATTTGATGTGCGAACATGCAAAACCCTGGTAATGAGACAATCAGGAGCAGATCAAGTATTTATCACATTCAAATTGTGCTTACGTTTTAGGAAAAGGTTTGACAAATTAGGAAACATTTTTATCTTCGATGAGAATACCATCTGTATCTGTGACACTCTGTTAGTTTCAGCCCTGTTGACATGGCTCTTTTGTCCGTCCTCCCTGCAGGTTCTGGAGCGTCTTTTCCAGAAGGGTTTCAGCGTGGCGGCGTCATGTGGAGGTGGCGTGGACTCGTCCCAGTTCAGCGAGTATGTGTTGTGTCGCGAGGACCGACGGAGTCTTTCCATCAACACGCCTATCAGGATAAAACAGGAACCCCTGGACTAGAGCATTCTGGGAGAGGGACTGAGAACCACCCACACCCCCTGATGCTCCTCCCATCTTCTCACACACGCCCCAGCCCCACCCTTGCCCCATTCTTGCCCTAACAGGACCACAACCACCCTTCAGCTTACCTAAGTATTAGCAGAGGCTTGTTAACCTCGCCAGCCCTGCAGAACTCGAAGGGGAATGTAGTACCACACAAAGAAAAAAGGTATCAGCAACTAAAGTTTTTAACCACGTTAATTAACACCCAAAGAATCTGGGACAAATGGACACGACAGCAGCTCACTTAGACTATTTTACTACCATTTATTTTTCCCTCGTCTTCAAAAAAAGGTGTTTTGACCCTTTTGGAGGGGGACACAACTGCCCCATCCCTGAATTCCAGTCAATACACACACACACGCACACACGCAGTCCCATACTCATCTTCAAGCAGTGTGTCAACCAGCTCTGTGTCTGCGTGACTGGTGACAAAGCGGGCCTGTTGTGGGACAAGGAGGCTTTGGCAGACAGAACACGTTTAAGGATGACAGGAAGAAGACATAATCCACTCTTGCAAATCCCTCAAGAGGCCCCCGTCCCTGATACCCCATGTCCCTCCACCTCCCTCCCACCTTACCCCACAGGCCTGGCTACAGACACCAAGGCCTCCCCGAAAACAGCATCGTTTGCCAACTGATTATTACAATTTTTCATTGTTGTTTCTAAAGTATGTTCTTATTGCTCCTTTTGCTGTTCTTATCATGACATGGTGTAAACAATTATTATTAATAGGATTATTTTTAATGTCTCTTTCTTTCCTTTCTCCAATATGAAGGATGTATGAGCGTTGTATTCATTAGGCTTTGAGAGCTTGTGAGAGAGCGTTTCTTGGCAGTAGTTGCAGAAACTCAGATGTCTGCAGGCTATGTGGCTAAAGCGATCTGGCTGGCAATGCATTCAGAGCCGGAAAAAGTCCCATTGTTCAAATGGGGATGGAAGAGAACCTGGATGTTTCAACATTGTTTATAATCAAATGTGCAGCACACATGAAAAAAAGTGCTCTGGAATTTCTGCTTATTAGCTCTAAAAGATATCTCAGGTCTCCGATTCGACTCTCTCACACGAGCGCAAACGCTCGTTCAAATTCGGCAGAAACTTAAAAAAAGAAGTTTGCAAAATTGAAATTCCGCTGAAGCTCTAAGTGCATTGCAGCTCTGTTGAGATCGAATGTTAAAGACTTGAGGACCAACGTGGAAAGCTGACGTTTACCAGTGTCTCGTGACCAGCAAGAAATGTACTCGAAATGCTTATTAATGTTTCTTTGCACTTAAACACTTCCTGTCCTGCCCTGTTCCCTCGAAACACGTACACGAGCTCAGTGCCAAGTTGAGCTGTTCATGTTTTAGCAGACCAATAACTTAATAAACATGTAATAAAAGATTAAAGAAGAGGAAAAACTTTAGGTACCAAAGTAGAGGTGCTAACGTTGTTGATTGTACAAACAGAAAGACGTCATTGCTTTTTATAGTTTATAGCTACAGAAGACAAATACATTATTCAAAACTCAGAGATGGGTACCATTTGTTCTTCCAGGCCTCCAGTCTTGACAGTTTTGTTGAGAATAGCTCACAGTACCTTCACACTAAATTTGGGAGAAAAACTCTCTGTTTGTTTCAATATTGTCACTTCTAAGCCAAGATTATTTCAGTGGTTCTTCTCATGTATGTATGGCAGAACCCAAAGTGAACTGTACTCTCCCAGCATCTGCGTGTTATTCACAAAGAGGCGAGTGGGCGGCATTTACCCTATCCTGCTCTCATTCTTTTGGTTTTATTCTCAACATTTCTGGATCAAAGACAGAAACAAGAAAGGCCAAGTTTTCATGCTTTATATGTGTGTGTAACTTACACATGCTGTTTCTTCCAGTCCAAAAGACAGAGAGAGAGAGAAAAAAGAAGCTCATTCTGATCTTTGTGGGTGCTGGCAGTTGCTGGAGTTAAACTGGGGTTGTTTTTACAAACTAGTCGTTCATTAAAAATGAGCGCCACTTCTTCTGACCGTGTTGCCCTAATATTTGCTCTCGCCGGACGGCCGCTGATGAAGCGAGTGGATGAAGATGAGCTCAGTGTAAGTGTAGCTCCCAGTCCTACACAATCATCCCTGGGGGTCTCTCTCACAATCAAGCCCATCTTTGTTCTGACCTGCCAGTGGCCTGCGCCTTTGCATCTAGTTGCCTCAAAGGGAATGGTCAACCAGGCCTTTCATGTGCCGAGGCCCAGTGCTCCTCGCCCCCCCTCCGCCTCCCCGAAGGCTCCCAGCTCAGTGGTGCCAGTAGAAACTCGGGTTGCACCCCCTGCTGCTGTGTCATCCCCATGCCCTGGTTTTCAAAACGCCCTCCTACACTGTGGCTTGCTGGACCACACCACAAGAAACCAAACAAACTGATGAGTCAGATCTGAGAATACTCAGAACACACTGTGCAGCCAGGCGACTTCACTCTGCTGCCGATCCCAGGATCTTTGATCCAGTTGAAATGAGGTGTGGAAACTCATGTGGGTTAGGTCTTGAGGAAATGGGGAAAAAATGATCAGCGTTGTTCTAAAGACACTCATCTGCAAAGAATGACTTTTTTCAGGAGGAAAAGAAGGCATATTTTCTTACTGATGTGGCATTTTGAAATTACACAGTGGGCTCTTAGGAGCTAATTCCAGAGCTAATGGTTCATGCATTTGTGGAAAAAAGTCATACTTGATAGTTCAAGCTAACACATAAAGCAAGACAAAGGAAGAGAATTTGCAGGTATGTGTTTGTCTGATTGCAATAACCAACCCTGGGATGACCCGTCCAACTCAGCCGAAAAATGGCAGTTTAACAACAAAGCTAGTCAAACCCGACTGGACTGGAAACGTCCTAGACACGTTCACACACTTTTCAGACGTACTGGTCAGTGTTGAGCCAACTGACATGGCATATGCTCCACCTCCAAGGCAGGTCAGTTGTAAAGTTATTGTATATTGAAATATCTGGACTCTGGGTTTTACGGGACCCTCGTGTTTTTAAGAGATCTCTTAGTCCTCCTCACAAAAAGAATGAAAAGAACTCAAAGCATTACATTGTGTACATATGGATTAAACATTTCAAAAGGTATAATAAGGTGCAAATGTATATTATTTAAAGTGTTTAAAACAATTAGACTGTGGTATTAAAGGGCATGTGTTCATTTACAGTGTCTCCATTTGACTTTTCTTGCATATTTGCGATAATAAAAGGATGTATTGTATATCTGATCTGTGTCTTGTTGCTATGGTGTTCTTATTACAACCCTAAAAAATGGGAGAGTGAGGTTTAGAGCCTCCTTTTTCTTGTACCACTGGTGATGTAAAAAAAAAAAAACATTTGTCACAGATGTGATGCCGTTTTGAAAAATGTATGTATGTGGTTTACATATTCCGAAGATTGAATTCAGCATCCTGTAATTGCACTGATGAAACCTCATAAATTTCTCCAGCTTACTGTACCCGAGCATACGTGGGGATGGTGGTCTCTGGGGCTGAAGATCAACAGGCTAAAGCACCAGAGGCGCTGAGGAATTGGCCAAGATCTTGAACAAAAAAACAATATGCTCCCAAACCCCAATATTTTGCACTGAGTTAAACAGTTTGGTGTGAAAAAAATGCCTCTGCTTAATTAGCAGCTGAAACCTAGAGGGACTTTTCAGTTGAGCAACAGCGCTTGACTCAGTTTGTACTTAGCATGTGCAATGTTAGAAATGGAAATGAAGTAGGCTGAATTATAAGTTGACTTTGTTAAAGCTGTCTTGCAAAACACAGCTGCCTATTTTTTTTTCCGTTTATGTCGCAAGGAGTGAAAGTGGAAACACACTGTATGCTTATTAAGTCATTTTAGGGTAAAATCTTTTTTAATTCCTGCGAAAACCCACATGCTATTAGAGTTAAACTGTAGAAGAAATGGACCAAGTAAGAATCTGCTCAGTTTAGTAAACAGCTTATTTATTCCTTTACAAAATAGGTACAAATACATAAGTATTGTTTTTTTCACACAAACAGGAAATTTTCAAGATATGTACAAGAGTTTACCAAAAATAACGTGGTTCTAATAAACACATAGTTTTGTAAACAATATTTACAAATCATTTTACATTGAAATGTTATTTCTCCAATCTGCTTACATTAGTAATAATGTCCTAATATTTTGGCTAAAAAGCTGAAGTAGTAGAAATCTCCTCCTGTGAAACCACCCTAAACCATACAAATCATTATTAAAATCATTTTAAATCATCACAATAGATAATGTTGTGCTTGTTTTTAAAACATGGTGTTTTTGAGATAAAATTTATGAAAATGTGTTAAGCAAAAAGCCAATCCAAAAAGAAAACAAAAAGAAATATATTAATTGTTAAAAATAATTGTCATTTGACAGAAATTGGCAATATTGTTTTTTTACTTAAAAGAGTCTTTACTATAATACAGTGACAGCTTTTAGTTGTCAGGTAAAAGATATTTTAAAAAGTGCTGTCAAAATGTACAACGCACAACAATTATGATTATCAAATGTCACCCATATTTAAATAAATTTCAATATGACAAGAAAAGCTGCATAGAGGCCAAGATATTTAGTCAAATAAAAAAATAAAAAACATAAAGGACAATATTACATAACACAATGAGGATTTTGTAAAAAAAAATAAAAAATAAAACTAAAACTAAAAGGCGAGACTACGTGTAAAAAGCAGGCGTTTGTTCCATTTCTGTTTTCAGTCAGAAGTACAAAGAGAGAAAAAAAAGGGGGAGGAGAAATCAATTTTTAGGCTGGAATCATACAACTGCATCCCTACACAGATAAATATTACTGTGGTATTTAACTCTGGATAGAAACAAGTATAAGTGCTGTGTAATAAAACACTTCAAGTACTACCGTTGTTGAGGAGGAAGGGTCCAAAACAGGCTCCTGGGACCTCTTAAAAATAATGAAAATCTTTCAAACATTATTAATGTGCACGTAATGCAGTGACAGGGGCAGATAAAGGAATGTCTGTTTTAAACTGAGGTTACACTCGGCTCGAAACCCAAACTTCAGTTCTTAAGTCACGTTGAAGAACTGACAAAACTTATAAACATCAAACTTTTAAAACAATGTTTGAAATATGTCAGTCAAAAATAAATAAATAAAAAACACTGACTCCCTCGACAAGGGGGCAACCAATCAGAAACTGGTGTCATACTGGAGACCGTTGGTTTGTTAAATTATCTTTTTGCAAGGGTTAAGTTGACTTCATGTCATAACAAATAACAACAGGTGAACTGAATTTAAATTTGAGTCATTCAAAGCACATGATTTTACAAAACATCAGGTTTTTTAATATTGACACGAGTTACTCCTTTTCTTACAAAGCTTACATGTGAGACAAAATATACATGCTGTAAAATAATTCAAAAAGAACTATTTACACGTACAATAAGGAAACTGAATGTGATGCTGTTATTTGGAATCGTAATGGTTTAAAATGACGTCTCAATATAGAAATCTGTAAAGTCTCTTACTGAAATCAGCTAAACTACATTCAGTGAACTATGTTCAACAATAGCTCGTGGAGGATCATAGGCTGTATCGAGGTGTGAACGAAAATAAACCTTACTTTGAGGTGGTTCCTTGAAGCCTCTGCCAGTGATGTCGAATAAATAACTAACCAGTACAAAGAGCAAGTTCTGGAACAAGACCTGGGACGTGAAAACATTGTTCCTCTAACAAATCCAACTTCAAAAATTTGATATGGCCTTTAAACCAAATGCTCAAACCACACACAATGAAGCTAAACAGAGAAGACACGGAACAACAGTTTTATTTTTGTAATTGTTTTTCTATCTTTCTCTCTGTCTTCCTATTAAAAGCTACATCAAACATCACTACAGTACATATGGAGACACAGATCTGATCTGAAGGCACGTGGCTGGGAAGGAGGAGGAGGTTGAGGTGGGCGCCGAGTGGAGCAGAGGCTACTTGAGCAGGGCACGGTAAAGGAGGAGGGAGTGGGTGGTCTCTCTCTCCTGCTCCATGTAGAAAATTAAGTCCCTGAGGTTGACGCGAGTGATGCGCTGCCGCGTGTACTGGCGCGATGAGGTGGACGGGGCGGAGGAGCCGGCCGGGGAGCCCGCTGCGCTGCCTGAAACCTGGGGGAAAAGGGCAAAAAGGTGAGATGAAGGGATTCGGCTTTGCACAGCACTCAGGGGGAAAAAAAAAACTCAAACGATTTTCACATTTTCAGAACTATATTCCTTTTTGACACAACACACACAACAAGTCAAACTATCATTAGTTTGTTTTCAGCAGCAGCAACTGCACTATGCATGCATTAAAAAAGAAGATGAGCTCAGACTGGAATAGACAGTTGACCACACTCCTACAAACAGAAAAAAGTCCAAGGGAAATGTGTTATTCATTTTCATTTCAACCACATTACAGAAATTACAACATTTTGAATTACAGCGCTAGGACGTAGCACTTAGGCCATGCTGTTAGCATGGATCTGGGGATGGAAATGTCAGTCGGTGGTTTGATTCAAACTCTTCAGGTATTTATAGGGGATGTCACCTATGTTCAACTTACAGTGACTGGTTGTCTTTTGGGGGGCACATGAATGAGTGATGAATAAAACGTCCCTCTGCTTTCAGTCTGCAGCTGATGATGTCACCTTTGCTCATACTGCTGTGGATTTAGTCTTGGTCAACCTGCTTCTCCAGACCTTCAGATGACATCATATGAACTGAAAATACCTCTCCAGATTACATCATCTTTTTGGGCTACAAGTTGAAATATTTTAATACAGGGAAGGCAGAGGGAAGTTTAATAACATTCATATACATGTACTCCTCAAAGCAGAGCCATATGAAGGGAAAGTGGGTGAAGTCGACCTTTAATGCATCGCCATGAAATTTTGCACAGATATTCATAGTCCCCAGAGGAAAAATCTTAATGACTTTGGTGACCCAGATGTATTCTGTAGCACCGCCACCATGAGGTTAACACGGGTAATTGTGAGCGATATGTCTGAACAACTATCCCATCATTTGCTGTGCATTTTCTTACAGATATTCATATCCTCTAGAGGTTATGAACCTAAGTTCAGCCTCACAAAACTACTAACATGGCTCTAGACTTACAGTCTTGTTTCTGTCCACTTCTAAAAATTCTTCCATGAAGATAATGAAACAGATTTTCCATAGTCCTTCAAAGCTGTGTAGGAATCCTGAAACTAACTAGGGGCCAAATGGAATATTCCAGTTTTCATTTGGCAGTGGCGACTGATATTAATCAGCAGGACTATCAACACTGCAAAAGTGACGTAGAGAAGTGCTAAACATGGACCTACCTCTTTACCAAGACCCTTTCTAAACTTTAAATACCTGAGTGCAGTAAACTCATAGGACCTAACTGTGCAACAATATTTATTACTGTCAATTTGTTTTATATCTAAAATAAAATAATTGTGCTCCTTATGAGGCCTAAAATTACTGCTCCTTTCTCTGAATTTCCTTCAAGTCTTTCATCATTTTCTTTTAGGAAATTTTTCTTCAGTTTGTCTTCAGAAAAAGGTATTTGGCTTGATGTTTCAGTCAAAGTGGTAGTTCCCGTGGTAAAACCGAACAGCGTTTAGATGTAAGTAAGCAACACTACGTTTCCCATTGACTACATGAAGTAATCATTGAATGGCAAACACATTGACAGTATCAATAGTAAGGAATGTTGTGGCCGCCAAGCAAGTATACAAGTCCAATTAAGAGAAATAATCCTTCTTGAAAGCATGAATGAGATCAAAAAGAAACTTTAATAATGTCCAGATCTTCAGGTGCGTCAGAGGGTTCACTGACTGAGTTGAACATAAGGTCCAGAAGAACACTGCTGATGTGCTCGGGTGGCAGGGGAAACCATCGTTTTTATTTAAGTGTGTTTATGGCCTCTTTACATTGCCCAGAATATGAACAGATTTTCCCTCTAAATAAACAACACAGCTGACATAGATCTGAGCTGACGTCTCACTCTGAAATGGAACGCTTGTTGTTTGTATTTGATCCAGGAAAAATGAGAACGATAAAAAAAAAAAGGGAGTGTATACAGAGGCTGATACAAATCAAGAGATGCATTTACATTTGGAAATGAGAAACACTGGGAAACAAATCCAGCAAGTGCCCACTTGAACCCAGGCAGAGAAAAATAAGACCAACATTTCAGTCAGGAACACCCTCTCACAATTACATTGATTGCACCACTCTGTAAACACACAGTACAGACAGGCCTTAATTGCAAACATATGATGGGTATGAATTTGCAAGAACCAAACCGAAGTCCCTCCAGCAACAGCCCCCTCGTACGCTCGTCTTTGTGTGCACTGTATGACGATGCCGCGTCTCAAATTTCCCTCAGTACACTCCCTGACCCCTGGACAGCAGGGGTGATGAGTGAGGACAGCCAGGCCACTATTTCCACCATCTTACCTCAACTGTGTCTACCGTCGCTAGTCGGTAATACTCACACGCTAGGAGGGATTTGGCTTGAAGCACCGGTGGGTACGGCCGGCTCCCTGTCACCCTAAGGCGCACCAGACCCTAACTTTGGGGAGCGACCCTGGCCTAATCAGGTCAATCACGGCTGACCACATGTGAAAGATGAGCCTGACTACTGCCATGCCAATTACTGCCACTCACAAGCGAGCGCGGCGACAGGGCCACAGATTTTACCAATCAAAGCCATCCATCCACCTGGATAGATGGACAGCAGTCGCCGTGGGCAACTGTGCAAGGGTTGTGCCGTGGTCACAGTGGAAGATGGCAGGCTAGTGCGCCGCCAGGACAGGGACAGCCTTAAGTGATCCAAATACAGGCAGAAAGGTCAACGCTCAAGCAGGAGTTTGCTGAACACTGCCTCTTGTCTTCCCTTTATCTTCATTTGCCTTCCTCATAAAGAATGCCAACAACACAAACACAGGTATGTTGTTGTCTGTATCTATGGCGACCAGTCCTTCTCGTCAGCACACGCAGGAAATCATGCTGTGGAGGAGGGGGTGGGGAGAGGGGCGGTAAACACCAGCGCTAAACAAAGCAGATGGCTGAGTGTCAGTTAAAAAGGAAAGCGAGACATCAACGACCACGCTTTCCCTGTCGCCAACAATTACACAGTAATTGTGTCTGAAATTCAATGAAAAACAAAATGGCAGGTTTTGTGAGGTCACACGGACGAAAAGAAAAAGTGAGGAAAAGAGAAAACGCAGGGGAGCAGAGTCACAAAGAGAGAGAGAAAGAAGGAGAGCAAAAGTGAAAGTCTCAAAATCAGCTTGGCCAAGAAAGATCCATGAGGCAAAAAACAGCATCTGTCATTTTATCTGTGATGGGCCCTCGAAGGCATTATGTCATATGACATATCCATCGTACAGAACGCACAGGGATATTTCGATACATCTCTTCAGACATTTGACTTGTTTGGAGCGGGGACAGAGAGAAAAACACAGAGAGCAAGAGCAGGGAGTGGAGAGGAAGGGAGACAAGGGGAGAAGAGAAGGGAGGAGAGGGAACTCGTCCTCTGGCTCCAGCCATATGTTGAAAGTAACGTAGTCATAATTTAATCACAATCTAATAAGGTTACTCAAATTCTACATGATGAAACTTGCCAAAGATTAAGGTTGAACAATTATAAAATTAATAATTTCTCTTAACTTTCTCGATAATTGTTATTACTTACTAAAAATCTCATAAAAGGTCCAAGTCCTTCCCACTTGAAAATGTGAATGTTTAAAACTGATAATATTCAAATATTTTTACGTTTTCAGTACTATATTCATTTTTGACACACAGACAACAAGTCAACCTATCATTAGTTTGTTTTCAGCAGCAGCAACTGCACTATGCATGCATAAAAAAGAAGATGAGCTCAGACTGGAATAGACAGTTGACCACACTCCTACAAACACAAAAACTCCAAGGAAAATGTGTTATTCATTTTCATTTCAACTGCATCAAAGAAATTACAATATTTTAAGTTACAGTGCTAGGACGCAGCAACTACAGTTTCACTATCAGAAGGATTGTCAGTTGATAGTACAGTGCATTTAAGTTGGGGACTATTTTTAACAGAGGATTAACACTAAAACTGCAGGTTGGTGCGTGGAAGTGAGTGAGGGAAGTACTCGTGTCATGTATGTCCACATTCTAAATTACAGGCTTGGGTCAAACAAATATTAAAAAATGAGGATCAAACGCACATACTTAGATTTGTTATTTGACTTTATGCAATTATGACTTCATCCTTACATAGATGTATAATACATCTATCATACTCAGACATAACTAAAGGTCACACCTTCCTGTTCTGACCAGCAGCAATGTCTGCAACCTTGAGTGCAGTAAAATGAATTCAGGTTTAGGTAAATGAACATTTTTACATTTACTAATACATCTTTCCTCTGCCGTCTCTGTCTTTCTCACTGGAGCTTCTGACTCCGTGTCTTCAATTCTGCAGCGGCAGCAATGATGCTGGTGGTTGTGTTGAGGAATTTACATTCAGTCCTTTACTGTAACAAAAGGGGAAGGGGGTGGGGCAGGAGCGGTGGTGGGTTTGTTGCTGATCTGTGGCTTTGAACTCTGAGTGGCACCTGTGCCTTGATGCTGGAGCCAATATTGGATTTGGCCCAGGTCACACCTCAGGGCGGTGGGTTAATGGCCCACTTTGCCAGGCACACAGAGCAACTCGGCCCTGCACGAGCCAACCTGCTGTCTCAGCACTCCACTCCTCACAACAGAAGTTGCAGACAGGGGCTGCGCGGTGGGAAGATACGCGCGTGTACTGCACGGACCAGTGCGTGACAACACAACGCTTAACACACCGTGTCAACTCAAACAGCGGGATGAGGGCTAAACAGCAGTGTTGCTCGGCACCCGAGCTCAGGGAGACAGACTAGACCAGTGATTGCTGAGAAATTCATAAGGTGTTCATGATGCAACATTACTCTATTGTTGTTATTACTTTTAAGCTAAAAAATTTGTCTAAATTGGGATGTCTCTGCTTCAGGCACGGAGGACATATATAGCCCAACAATCAGGACAACTCTGTGGACAAACTAAACAAAGAGCAAAAACTGGATCCAGATGGTGCGTTTACATTGCTAAAATTAACAGCAGCCACTGGTCAAACGGATTCATTTTGTGTACGATGCTAGTCAGTCGGACTAGTAGCCAGCCGTCGCCCGGTGGTCCAGTGCAAAATGCTATTTTCCGGTAGAATCTATAAAGTGGCATGCTGGAATTCAGGTAGCGCTGATGAGCCTCCTCTCATCACGGGTACCTGACCAGGTGACACACCTGCATGAATGCTGGCTGACTGAAGAACTCAATGATTTGCCGACCGACAAACTAACTGAAGAACTGGCTGTTGGCTGACTGAGGGCCAGACTGACTCATGAGTGGCTGAGTAATTTACTGACTGAAGGACTGACTGACTGACTTGCTTGACTGACTATGTGCCAGGAAGCAAAGCTTTCCCACATGTTCTCCTCCACGCCGCATTTCAGTCGGGGAACGCTACCTCGTCCCTTAACAGTGTTTACAGTGTGGAGCCCAGCCGTGGGAGTGCAGCCCTGCTTCATCTCCACATTCGGCCTGAAACGCCTCTTCTACGGCCGCCATTAATCAGCAACAGAGACTTTCTCCCTCTCTCTCTCTCTCGCCTCTCCTTTTTCTCGCTCATCTACGCCCACAGACATGCTGGATGAGGCCATTTTGAAAGAGTTAACAGATGTCGGCTGATTTGCCCGGGGCTTTCTGACATTGCCCGAGTGATGTATTTGATGTGGAGTTTATTCAGCTCTAATAAACGTATAAAGAATTAGAATAATAATTCACAGATGTACATAGCCAGATTATATGCCAGAGCCTCTCTTTGAAGCAGACAAGGGAGCCAAGAAGAAAAAGGGTTTTGGGTCAGTCCACCAATAATCAAAGAGGTCAGGATAAACTAATACAACAGCTTTATGATCACATGCCAACACAGACGGCCTTTAGTCCTTTCACAGGTTCCTTTTTTTTTTGGAGGGGGGGCTTCAACAAGAAGCTGCCGTTGTCACTGGGCTTTGTAAAATAGAGCAGAGTGAAACACTTTTGCCCTATCGTTTGTTTTTTTTTATGTCTTATGTGTGGTTTATTTAATTTGTCATTTTGTGAACAGCAGAGAGAAAATCTTAAAGAATAAAGGGGAAAACACAAAGAGATGAAAGTGAGGTCTAGCATTCTGATCATGGCAAAAGATGAGGGAATTACTTTCAAAACAAACAACTTCCATTTGCTTCACAACTAAAGAACAACAAATCTCAAAAATGGCCAGTTGCAGAGCATCTTAATACCCACATAAACCATAAAAACAGCTACACAGCTCCATGGCAATGCATAGCAACCGTGCAGAATTTCAGTCAAGGAGAAAGAAGGCAAAAAAACACCTTATTACTTCTAACTCCTGCAAGCCATTTTGGTCTCCAAAGGTTTTAGAGCGCCGCAGGCCATGTGTCTGCAGTGTTTCGGGAAATGACTTGCCTTCGCACGAACACTGCTATGTTCTGCAGCACTGCTGCCCCCAGCATCCCCGCTCAATTTCTGTTTAACCCCTTCCTGCCGTCTCTCACACTGACTCACTGCAACAGAGAGCTCACACCCAGCACAATACTGTCACATTGTTCAGCCTCCCACAAACCAAGGCAAATCAGACCAGCTTTTTCACGAGCTAACACATTAAGTCCACGTCTAATTTGGCTACTTAAGCATGTGATGGCTCTTCATGCAGGGAAGACGTAAGGTTACATGAGGCAGAGAAAGATGAAGCAAAAAAAGCCCCTTCACCATTCCACTTGATCTACTACAATGTGCGACACAGTTTGCACACTTGAGTGTGTATCAACGGTGGATTAAATCTGCAAACTCGTTGACACAACACATAATTAAAACATCTTGCTCGAGGTCAGGAATTTTCTAATTAGTAGTGTACTGACAAAGCTGCAATTCCATCGCCCTGAGTTTCAAAGTCCACAGGTTACCGCTAAGATGAAAGCTGACCCCGGAGCACTATTCTGCAGGGCTGCTCCTGCAATTCCTCAGAAGACAGTCACAGGGTCACCGAGCTAAACAGTGCGCTGCACCCCAAACGTTCCCAAACAAAGAAACTTCAAACTTTCCTGCCTGGAAACACAATCTTGCATTTTCTTCCCCCTCGCTTTCTTTTTTCAACCTGAGAGAAACAAAAGATTGTGTGAAGGCAACCAGAGGAAGCAAATGTAGCATTGTTTTTAATCAGTTTAATTAAAAAGCTGTAAGCCTGGCTAACTGAACACCATATGAAATACTACAAAGGGTTAATTAGCTGTGTGTGTAGCTTAAGTTGGCACCGCTATTTAGGATTGTGGGGTTATGCTCACATATTGGTTAATTTCGCTTATTAAATAGAGATGCAGCCTTTTGGTCTGCAATCAGAGCAGCACAACAGCAGTGCAGCAGCTAAAATCACAGCTCTGTGATTTTGCTATTGTTGTGATTTATAAAACAGCTCTGTTTATCTGGAGATCACAAACCAATCAATAATCCACAAAGTAATATTGTTCAGTGTCGTTCCTCATTGCTGTTTCCCACCGAGGGAACGAGACTGAGGAACCACTAACAGCTGCCTGATAACCTGGACAATTAACACAGGCCAAGTATCTTTGGCTACATAAAGTACCAGAAGTAGAACTTTTTCAGCATTAAATATTCAAAGCGTTTCATATATAAAATGAACCCAATTAGAGTTAAAATAGAAGAAGTGTAATGAGTCTCAAGTCAGAATGCTTGTCTTCAGAACTACTCGCTAATGAGCCCTTGTTGGTTTTCCACACTTTACTTTCAATGGTGTGGCACTGTCATTTCTGCTGGTTTTTAATTTTTAATTCAAGTTGAATGAGAGGGTGGTGACTGAGTTAATAATCAAGGCACCGGGGTGTTTTGCAGCCGATGGATAGCTGGGAGAAAGTTGCCAAATGAGGCTTGTGGTCCGTCCTTTGAAGTGTTCGCAAAACGTTCCAAATAGGAACAACCAGTTAACAAAAGCCTATCAGTTCAGAGTGGAATCGAACGTAAATGACCACACTGAGAGGGGAGCATCCTGCAAATGGCCTAATTAAGGAATAGAGCACGCTAGCACAATAGCGTGGCACTGAATAACACAGAACCCCACTACCAACAGCCACTGATTTGGGAATGAGTTAAGAGACCGAAAGGCAGCGTGACGGATCCCACGGCTCCGAAGACATGCTGTATGCTGAAGTGTCAGTCTTCGCATGAATCCTCGTATGAGCAGTGACACATTTCACTTACAACAAAAGCAACGCACAGTGGGGCCACAGCAGATATGCAGATGGAGGAGATTAGAAAGAACATTTACAGCGCAGGGTCACACTCTGAATTGTTCCTTGATCTCAAATTGAAATAATTTAGCCATCACAGGCTCAGTTCCTGAGCCGCTGTCACTGCTCCCCATGCACCTGATGTGACGCCTGCCAAGTATGAAAGGCAGGAAAATGGCTGTCTCAGTAGCAGGTCTGATTAAAATCCAGGCTCTTCTGGGGAAAGTGTAGAGTTTAATGTTTTATATAGATGGCCCAGAAAGACGAACCAAAACTTTAAATGAAAATTATGTGCCTGTGAACATTCATGACCCCCAGTGTCATTGTTTGACATACAACAACCTTAAGCCAGGCTGAGACACTGACAAGAGCTTTTACACCTTTTGATTCAGTGGATCTAGATCATAAATTTTTTTATTATTTATATACAGCTTAGACGCTATGTACAGTGAATATACAGTAGATGTGCATAGATGCCTGCTGATTTGGTACATGTGGTGATATACAATGTCAAAATTAGCAATCCAGGTGGGTTCTGGGGGAAAAATGGCAGGCAACATCAAAAAATTTGGATTCAGTTAAAAAGTTCCTCATTACAGTTTTGCTGGCACCTTCCTGGAGGCCTCATTTCTCCCATCAGATTCCACTTCCACAGGCCCAGAGGGCTTCCTCCCTACCTGCACAGCATTTTGGCAACCGGCTTTATTATACCACATACAACAGCATCATTTCCAGGCAGCTGTGTCTGTGTGTGTGTGTGTGTGTATACATAACGCTTATCTATATATTGACTTGGTTTAAATCTACATCCTTGTCTGCCATAATAATTACACATCTTGTAATAGGAAGTACTCAATTCTTCCTGCACCTGAGGCGGGCAGCTGCAGGAGTTGCCCACCGGCGCCCAGCAAACACACCTCCGGCGCTGCCTGGTATCCAAACAGCTTCAGAATACACCCAAAGCCATTGCCTTCCATGGTGTAATGGCGGCTTTCTATTAGACTACAACTGAAGAGAAAGTGCCAGCCCAAGCATGTTTGAATGTGTTTCTATGTATTGCAGGAGAAAAGCAGTTAGGATAAGTCGAACAGGTAATAAAGACCCCACACACACGCTACTAACTGCACACACCTTAACAAAAAAGTAGTGTGTAGTGACACAGCCGAGGAAGTAAGTTTACATTTTGTGGCTCTCTGGACATTGTTGCGTGTGTATATTAATAAAATTCACTCCAAAAGGCCAAGCAAATCTTTTTCAGCCAAACCACATCCATTGCTCACAACTTTCCTGATATGTATTCAGAAAACTGATGCGGGTGATGGAGGCCATATCCAGCTATTCACAACTCTCGCTAAGTTCTATCAGTGGAGGGCGTTCATTAGTCCAACAAATACATAATTTATGCAATCTAAAAAATACATGTGATAATGAATCAAAATGGGACGGAGAGACACAGAAACACTGAGGTTCTCTGGTGATTTCTTTGTTCCAGGAAAGCGAATAGAGGTCAAGTGTTGGGCAGCTGCCCTGGCAAACACGGCCAAACGCAATGTTGTTGTTGTTCTGATGCTTCGAGGCCGAACCTGAGCCAAACTGATGACACTGTGCTCAAACTAGAAGATCGAAGCTTGTTATAATTACTTCTCTGTCAGACAACAAGGTCTTATATCACTACAGTCACATCACATTCTACCTATTGTTTAAATAGCACCAAACATTAAATAGATAGATAAATAGATAAATATGGAATTTAGTGGACATGTATGTAGCAAAGTGCCGATTAGTGAGACAAAAATAGTCCAACACAAACACACAATTTTAGTATCAAGCAGACGTATGGAGCAGCACTGGTGCCAAATAGCCTTTATCCTCTCTCCATTTAGGACTTAGAACATTCATGTACATGATGATGTCTGAATTCTGCTGAGATTATTTGTCAAAAACGCCTGAATTTCACAGTTAATTGGCCTCCCTAATTAGCACAGGATGTCTAATTCCCATTGCAGTCAGTGTGCTAAATGGTAAAGCTTTAGCAAGCGGATGGCATTCCTTTTCGTTTGAGCGGAGAAACTCCCCGTGCAAGCCGAGCTACACTGTACATTACACACTCAATGATCGATTCTAAATCTTAATTAGGGAAACGACAAACAAGCAAGGGGACTTAATGAACTGTGTACCTTGTCAAACAGCTGGCTGATTATATTTATTGAGATATATGTTAAATTTAATGATTTGGGCAATTAACTGTAGACCCCTCTGTAATCTCTGAGGGACATAAAGGGGCCAGGGAGGCGAGCGCCAGGGCCACAGAGCTAATGGAAAGCAGCTGACAAATATTTGTCACTTCCAGAGTGCTGAAGCAAGCATGAGTGACACAGAAGACTTTGTGTTCAGAAATAAAGATGTCACACAAACGTCACCCTCCCGTGCGCCTCAAACCCATCGTCGTTTGCGATCCTGGTTAATGCGGCCGTGATACTCTAACACGTTTCCGGCACTCTCTGCTTTGCTGGGAACTCACCCCATTTAATGATCTGAGATGTTCTGCAAAAACAACACAGAAACATAACAAAAGATATCTAAAAAGTGGGGCCAGTCTTTATTATCAGTGCCTTTTTTTTTCACAGCCATCTATTTCTAACTTTTTTTCTAAATTGGTCAAATGGAAAGCAGTGAAAAGCGAGGAAAAAAAATTAAGCTGAGCCAAAAAGTGCGACTTGGATTTAATATTTTATAATTGCCAAGGGACATTCTAAGATCAATGAATTTTTGCCCGGGACGCACATCAGAAAGAGATGTACTTCAGTCTTTTTAGGGAACATTGGTCTATTTAATTCCAGTGTCTGATGCATGTGAAATATGCCTTCCATGGCCTCCTTCTTCTTCCCCAGGCACTGCTGCAGGCAGACATTACCACTTTTAATGGGCCGCCATGAGAAGAGGCAAGTCAGCCAATAACCCATCCTCACTAATGGATCGCCTTGTTTGTTCTCTTTCACCATTTTCTGAAGCTAATTTTAGATGTTCTGTTTTTCCATTAAAAGACAAACTAGAGGACACTGTATCACAACAATGCTTTAGCACACAATGAAATAAATGGTGCTTAGACTGAAGCACAGATCAGAACTGTATCATTTGTGTGACTCATTTACATGGTTCATCTCCGTCAAGAAAAGTGCCTGGTGGTTTGTCCATATTATGGGGGTAGAACAAGAGAAAAATGCACAACTGAGGCCTGTAATCAAAAGCTTAAAGAGTGGAATATTAAAATAGTTATGAGGACACGTTTTTAGGGGTGGGAGCTATCTCACTGATTGTTTTATCAACTGCCACTCAAGGAGTCAACAACACATTCATTACATTTGCCTGGAATTTCACATACCCTTTATCTAAGCCACCTGTCCCCTATTATCATGGTTAGTCGGGATATTAATTAATAAAACAATAAATATCATCCATCATATATATTCATTCAACAGGCATCAGAAATATTTACCACATTTGTTTAACAGGTGTTAAACATTGTTAAATTTTTAAAAATATTTTACAGAATTACTGAAATATAATCATACTGTATCTCTTTCTATGACATTCCCACGTACAATATTAAAGGCATCAAGGAGAGGACTAAAGAAAGTGCTGCAAAAGTATATGTGTAATGCAAAAATTCACTTTTTGACAGACGAATAACAAAGTGCTAGAGATGAACTAGGATACTGTAAATATACAGACCACGCTCCATTATTTAGTTTCAAGCAGCGAGTTGATGTTTACAAGATGCATGATGTACACCTCTACAATCCAAAGCCCTGAATCAGATTTTGGAAAAGTCAAACCACTCTCTATGCTGGCATTTCTGCCATCTAGTTGTAGTATTTTGCCTACTCCATACATATTATCACCTCTTATCCGACCTCATTGGCATTCTTCGGCCCCCCCCCTCCTTTGAGGTTTGAGGCTTATTTCGCCCCCAGGCTAAAACCTTGACAGCTGACAATGGAGCTGACAGAAAACTTAGTCAAAGGAAAAAAAAAGACTTAAACACACAGTACCAAGGAAATGCCCGGTTCCCTGACAATGCCAGAGTGCTGTGCTGCACAAAGCAATCAGGGTTAAATCTAACAGCGTCGCAGGAGGTCCTATAAATAACGAGAGTAAGTCACATAAAGACACGGGAGTTTCTTAAGTGAGCCGTAACACAAAGTACTCTCTGGGCTCTCCAGGGCTCCGCCATGTACGTTTCAGAGGCTCTGTGTTGACAACTTCATTAGCAGCGCCCGCGCTCGAAAACTCTCACGTCGTTCGACAACATTATCACAAGTTAGGAAGAAGAATTCGGTGGCCCAGAATTTCTATCTCCTCCAAGGATGGAGGAAGGCACAAGCAGCCACAGAATGGCAAAAGCAGTGATTGAGGCGTTTTCTCTTCCTATCCCAGCGAGTGGTGCAGGCGTAGGATGAGAAGAGTGGGTTTGCACAGCGCGGTATAGCACAACATGGGGCCCAGGCTGTTAGGCTGTCCCCACGTCCCTGGCCAGCAGGCTAGCTAGAGAGCCACCCATTATCGGCCCGCCTCCATAGCAGTGAGGCGGGGGGGAGGGGTGTTAGCAAATTTCATTCTTCGGAAATTTAATTATATCAAGATTAACAAGGGAGGTAATTAATTTCTTTAAGATGGGTATCTGTTAAGTGCCCGAGGCTCAACTTTGTTGTCAAAACTGTATATTTAACCATTATTTCAGGGCAAAGTTTTAAAGGCAGAAATGAGGGGGATCACTATTTTGCCTTGAATATGGATATATATAAGAGCTTCTTATCTAAATAAGGAAATTACAATGTTAACAATAATGTGTACATCTATGTACATACAGTATATACATTTAATATCCATTTGGAAATTAATAACAACAGTCTGAATTGTTTAAAATGTTTTTAATGTATATCAATCCGGTCATTCTGATCTCTTGTGTCATTTTGATGCAACCTGTTGTGGACAGGAAGTGGCACACTGTGCATCCTGTGCAACTGTCCGAAGCACTGAAGGAGCGGCTGTCGTGATGAGCAGATATTACAGAGTCATCATTCTGGGTCATCATAGAGAGTCAAAAGCAGCCACGGACCTGCTCACAAACACGGCCAAAGCAGACAAATCTGTGATTTACACCAAAAGAAGGTTCTAGTCGTGTTGTGTATTAAGGCCGTTATAATTATTTCAGATTGGGAAGCATCAGTTAGGTACAGTGCACATATACCCACCTATAAAATGCAGGAATCTCTCTACTCATCCTCACTTAACTACTGTACGTTTTAAAGTGTGAGTCACTAGAAACTTTGACCTGAATAACCTAAAGTGGAACATACACAGCCCACGTTTGTTTTTTGAATTTCTGAAGTGCATTCATCGCTTTTTCATCAATGAACGGGAGAGTGCTTTTCAATCTACTGTAACCTTTGTGTTCTATTACTGACAAACACTATAATTGCCTTGTATGTCACCTGTTTGTGTATTGCTACAGCACATTCAGTTTTGGCTTAATTTACTTCTTACTAATACTCTATTTGCCGTCCACTGCCTGCTTGTGTGACAACGTTAGTTGCTTCACCTTATCATTTTTTTACTATAAGCACATATTTCAGAGCTCATCTTTCTCGGTTCATGTGCCACATGGATTCATCTTGTGATAGTTCTATCACTTATTGCTAAAAAGGGCAGTGAATTAACAATGTTAACACTGTGTTATAGGTTTCACAATGTCACAGTGAACACCAGACACACTATAATATTTTTTCAATACTGCAAGTACTATTATCATGTGACTGTGTGGTACAATTTAATCGTAATGTGATATTATGTTTGCCTCACTTTCAGATATTGCAGGTATAAGGATCTATATGACTTGTTATATGTTTCATATTATGTACATTGGCATTTCACTACAGAGCTCAACAAGACTCAATAAATGTTTTCCACATAATTAAAAGAAAGAAAAAAACAAATGTATTTATCATTTCATGCTAATGTTATAGCTGCATTTTAAATGCTTTAACCCATAGTCCATAGTGCAATAACCACTGGTGGGTACCACTGTACTCGGCATTGTGCAGGGGAAGGGAAAGTTGGCAAAGTGCACTGTGTTAAAGCTCTAAGAACGACTGGCATCTAGCCAAGGAGCCCCTGTAACCATTCGGAAGACTCGATTCTGTCTCCTTTGCGTCCTCGCTGGAAATACAGAATCGCCTTGAGACGTAAAGTCAAACTAATATTACAGTCTTCTTGGCATTATGATACTAATAGCAGCCTCTCTGTGCCCTCTTTAATCCTATTTATGTAGCATGTAGAGAAGGTGAACCCACACAGGAATCGTTCTTGCTTCATTACAGCCTGATATAAGTCACGTTAAAGTCACTGTACTCTACTTCATATCCCACCCTGCATAACTTATATTAAAATAAATAAATACACACCTAATCACGGGTTAATGTCAATGCATCCCAGCAAAAGTGGAGTTTCACGTGTTTAGGAAATTAAAAATAGGTTAAGTTAGTTGTCTTTCCCACTAAAAGTGTCCACTGTGCACAGGGTTTGCTCATGGAGAGGAGGAGGAGGAGGAGGAGGAAGGTAGGAGAAGGAGGGATGCTGTGGTAGTTCAAGCAGGAGGAGACTGTAGGAAGCACTGTGCAGTACTTGCACATTACTGCCACTGTACCAGCGAGCAGGCATGACTTTTTAACCAAATACTATCACCAATGGACTCTAGGGGAAAGAAACGAAAAGAGGAGACTGGGGGAGGAGGAGTGAGCGGTTTCCACCGCGCTGTCCCTTCTACTAGCATTCACTTGGCCTGTCTCCTTAACCAAACAGCCTGGTTGGTCCAAGTCCTCTGAGTCCTTACGCCCCCCCTCCAGCTCCGGAACCCTCACGCTCTGCGAGTTTCCTGTTTGTCTGGTTGAAGACCTGGCCATTTTACTCCCAGGCAGCGCATTGGGAGGGACACAGGAGGAGGAGGAGAAGGAGAAAAGAGCAAGAAAGAAGGACAGAGGGGAGGTTGGTGGGGAAAAGGCAAAGGGAGCGACACTGAACACTCCAGAGTTGGGATTGATTTACTTCATTAACCGAGATTACAAGTTTAACTTACAAACCAGAGGTCAAAATTTCTCATTAACAAGGGGACCGTGGCGAACCTCAGGGCTTGGAGACCACTCTTATTACTGACTACACATTTCAATCTGTCTTTGATGTTTCATGTCTGCCTTTCTACCCCCTCTTTCCCCCTCCTATTTTTTGGCAGCGAGGTTGATTTTAATTGTAGCTATAGAACAGAGCATAGTTTGCCTGTAAGCCAGCCTCCACATCTGTAGTGAGTGCAGCTTTAGTGATATTGGGTGCAGTCCATAGCTTGGGGCTAATTTTAATGGTCCCCCCCCCCACCCCCCTTCATTGGAGACTCAGATTGTTTTCCACGTGATTCCTGTTAATTTAGCTGGAGGAAAGGGCATCAGTTTTCCATGTGCTTTCCCCCCCTCTCCCTATGCCTCTCACTCTATTGCCTCACTCCTTCTTTCTGATCTACAGCCTCAAAGAAAGAAGGTGAAATGAATTCAAATGGAAAAATAGACTGTGCTCACTATTAAAACACTCGCCTACCTTTGTCCCTTGAATTGCGCCTGGTCGAGACAGATAGGAGAAGGGCAGTGTGGTTGTACAAACTGGGGCAATTTGGCCGCTATTGTCATTTTTACGACAACAAAGCTTTTCCCTTAATGTGATAAATGGCCTAAATGCCGGGATGATAACTCTGTGCTCGTAAATGTGTCAAGGATGTTTCAAAGCTCAGAGCAAGTTTAATACTGCAGGACGTTGTGCGTCAAGATACATTTTACATCGCAGAACCTTTAATTCTAACCTTAGATGTACTGAAGAGTCTCTGTCTTTCATGAACTGGTAACACATTTTTTTCAAGATTCACAAAATGTGAAAAGAGAGATCATACAAAAATCAATGGGGGGAAATGAAACAGAGAAGTGTTCAAATCATGTTGAAAGTGTGAAGGACTGAATACAGAGGGTGTGATGGAATAATCATTGTGAATAAAGCTCTATTTGACTGTCTCCTACCCCTGACTCACAAAGCTCAAATCCATTTTCAACTTTTCTACATACAAAATACAAATGCTGGTGTAAAGGAAAAGGAAAAGAATAGTGGAGAAACATTACAAATATAGATGCTCCCTCACAGGTTTCACTGTAGAAATGCTGAGTAGAACCTGTTCATTGTGATTTTAGACCACGTTGGAAAAAGGAAAAGCAACTGTGGGTTAATTGTTGGAAAGGGCTTCTGTCACAAATACTGCTCAACTGTCTGATGTTTTAGTAGGAACAGGGACTAAAAAACACATATAAATAGTGCAAATGTGAGGGAAACCAGGTGAGTGAGAATGTCAAAGCAGGGCGTGATCGGATAGCTTCAGCAAGAACAGTCATTCAACTATTACTGTGTACAGGAAGGGATTTGAATGTAGAGTTGCACTCCATAAGGTCCTTTAACAAACAAGAATGCACACAAATCAACAATAAGTTACTCTGGGTGATTCCCCGATTCTGCAATGAAATACTTCTATCTTGAAACAAGCAGTCTCTCCCAGAGTGGCAGCGCCCTCATCAACAGGGCTCAAAGGGTCATGACTTTGGGAGATTATAGACCGAATTGTGAAAACAGCACAGTTGTTATTGTCGTTATAAATGTTATATCTTCAAATACATAAGCTGCAGTCAACCGTTCTCTAGATATTACCCATGTAAGAATGCAAATGTCACTGCCAGGAGACAGATGGCCCAGACTTTATCCTTTGAGCTTTCGAGCCTAGCACAAAGTCATAGTAAATTCTTAGTCAGCCCGTTAGTAGATAGGGTGGCAAATTTTTTTTCCATGGCATTGACACCCCACAGTATTCTACAGTACATGCGATATTCTCCGGACATAGTCTGAAGTACATATGTTAAAAAATGTAGAATCTTGTCGAATCAATGCCAAGGTGCATCAAAGCTGTTCTGGCAGCACTTAGTGGCCGAAAACCTTTTTAAGACACATTATGTTGTTTTTTCCTTTAATTTGTCACCCATCTGGATAGGCTGTAACAGCTTTATGTATTGTTTGGTTGCCGGAGAACTGTAAAGATGCTGCGGGTGAGCTACAAAATACATCTAAAGAACGTTTGATTTTATGTGTATTTTCTATAGGTGTGTATGTGTTTTCAGCATTAAACAGGAAAACATTTCAATAGCTAGACACTTTTTAGCCAGACCCAGAATTAGTGCTTCCATCTTCAAGCTAATATCTTGAGAGCAAAGGCCATCTGTGCCACCTTCGCATGCCCTTTGATGACTGCGCTTCATCCCACAACCTTCTTCAGGGACTTTGGTGCAGAACTTCAAAAGCCTGTGTGTGTGTTGATTGGAGGGTTAGGGCTGTAGGAATAGTGACTATTTACAGTGTGTGTGTGTGTGTGTGTGTGTGTGTGTGTGTGTGTGTGTGTGTGTGTGTGTGTGTGTGTGTGTGTGTGTGTGCAGCCCCTGCCTGCACAGTGACCCACCACTGGGGCCACAGCAGGCCTTCTCCCAGTGAGCCAGCCAGCAGCCCTTGCCATTGGCTCCTTGGTAGTAATCCACCCTGTGGAGCCCTGTAAGGCCCCCTTTGTTCCCTCCTGCAGACTAGATCAGACTGGAGACAGACACTCCAGTCTTGACTGGCTATCAGTTTCACAGCCCATGGCGATCCACATCCAGGCACAGGCCAAAGCCCGGCCAAGCTTCCATCAAATTAAAGGTGGGTGAATGGGGGCACAAGTTGGGTTGGGGGAATGAGGTGAAATTGTGTCACCTGAATTCCGTCACAGTCCAAACATGGTGGAGAAGCAGGCTGATGAGAGGAGGTACAAGCAAGAGAGAAGGAATATTTAAGAGGATTTCAATGGGAGCTCTGCCTTTTGGTGAAGAGAGCAGGATCTCAACAAGGCCATTATCTGGCTCCTAATTTGAGCTCTGGCACAGCACTGAAGGGCTGCCTTTGTCTGGGATTAATGCGGAAAGCTCAGGATGCGATGTCAGAGGGAAATAATCAGCGTGGGCCCTTCATAACGTTGGCTGCTTGTGCTCCTGGCCAGGGCCCCCCGGCTCATTTCTGTGGAGATGAAATCTATGACAAGCCCCTCAGTGAAGCTAAGAGCAGGCAACAGTCCAGTAACACCCACAGGCCTCCAGGCATCCTGTGACCCCCTTAGAAAAGTCACATTCACTTTGCTCTGGAGAAGGGAAAGAGAATGCCGCAGGCGCTTCCAGCCCATGTGAAATGAAGAAATGTGAGGAGGTGAAAACGAAGTGAAAATAAGTTAAGATTCCTCCTCCGCCCCCTCTGCAATCACTCCAGAGGAGGGGCACACAGTGACTTCACTTCATTATTCCCCTCTAATTTAACACGAACAGGACATTAAAAAGGGGGGAAAAATGAAGGGACAACAACGCTAATATAATGTATATTCATGTTTATGTTGTATAACTGCGTTTGGGAAAACAGCTTTTTTTTTAAACGCAGTAGAAGGTCGCAGGCTAATACCCATCAGGGTAAAACATTCTGAAAGAGTTTGGCAATGCACTCAAGGACCAGAAGTAATGCTTTTATTTTGTTATTTATGCTTTTTTACCGGGTACATTACTATGCTCCTCAGCAGCATACTGCTGCTAAGCGAAGGATGTGAAGATGCAACACGATAAGCAGGTTATTAAAATGACCAATTGACATTCAAAATTCAGGCTTATTTTAGATTCATCATATTTACAGATGAATACGTGGAATTTAAATGTTTCCCCTGCCGCCCAAAGGAAAAAGTGACTTCGTACAGCAACCCTGCGTGACTTCACGTATGACCCCGTGCTACAGATATATGATACTCAAGTCACTGCTCGTGGAACCTCAAACAGGAGACAGTTCTTTATAATAACACAGCTCAGCTTAATTAAGAACAGACTAGGCAAGCCACATGGGAGTATGTCACCATGCTCCCTGTAGCACACGCACACATTTCTTACCATCTTTGTCACTTCTGCTAATGTAGATTGTGGAGGCAGGGTTATAAGACTTTCCTGAACTTGGTTAATGCTTAACAGGTTACGCATGAGGAGGATGTGTGCATTCAAAATACAAAGGCTTTCCAACTTTAGCCATGGGGGAGGGAAACCAACAAAGTTCACTTTCCACAAAACAAATCCGCTCCCTGCTGCTTCAAGAAAGGTATTTCTTATCGGAGATTTCAGTATTGTTCATCTTCATTAACTTTCTAGATGAAAAAACACGAGGTCATGGTTCAGAAGCCTGCACGCTGTGTCACGGACAGGCTAGTGCACTTCCCACCTGCCTCACAACCTCATCTGTGTGCAAACACAATCAGCTAAATACTGTGGGAATAGGAAAGCCAAAATGGAAGTAAATCAATTCAATCTGTGGCTACTTGGCAAAAGACTAATAGAAGCACATAAGTATAGAAATGATCACAAAATAAAGTAAGTATTTAGTAGTCAGTATTATTAATACTATTTTTTTTTGTGTAACTGTTGTTATTGTTGTTGTTGTAATGTTGTGTCTGTTGTTTTTGTCAGGAAAAGTGCAATGTTGCGGAAATAAATTTCCCCCCTTTGGGACAATAAAGTTCAAAGTTATGTATGTCTATTATTGTGTAGTTACAGGTAATCATTTTTAGCGTTTTATATTCTGCTCACATTGGACTGGCTAATAAAACTTTAGAGGATTTAAGGTTTTAAACATGACAGCTGCATAACCAGGCAAAGACAAAACTGTTAGAGTAGTAAGAGGAAGTTTTTGTTTTTATTTCTTTTTTTAATTCCTTATTATGCATTATGATATCTTGATTTCATTTCAAAACAATTTAATACATTTGAAAAAAATGGAATTTAAACTGTATTCAAGTCTCAAATATTATGCATATTTTACTATTCTACAGAAAACAATAATAATGGGATTTTGGGTTGACCATACGACTAAATTTTGGAAACACCTTTAAATAGAAGTTTAATTGTAGAAGGGAAAAATGTGTGCCTGTTAACAGGGTCACGATTTCCAACAAAAAGGCCAAATCTCATTTAAGAAAGAGGATAACAGCATATAGAAAGCATGTCTAAATCAAGACAACAAAGTTAAATATTATCTTAGCACTGAACTGAGCAATGTACCAGTGAAATCTGACTCATTGGCTAACTTTCTTTTGACCAATTACATGGGAGCATTTACTTAAAAAAAGTAAAGAGCAATTCTGGTACCGTGTATAGACGGTGTTCGTAAAGAACAAAACAGAACAAAAGTCCGGATTGGCTGCACTAAGTCAGAACAAAATCTGTTTCTGAATAAATGCCAAAACAGACAAGACATATGAAACACTAATTTGTGTATAAGAATGTATGAAATAGCTGTTAGGCAGATAATGAAACAAGCAGCTGATTAGCTGGTAACAGGGGTTGCATATATTTAACCTCATTTCAAACTAAAATAACATGGTCATGGGTCACGGGTCACTGATGAAATGGTCTATTAGTCACAGCACCTATGCTAACAATGTCAAAGTCCTCCTACAACTGAGTGTCAAGTCTATGAATACCACACTTTGACACATTTACTTTGGGAAGTGATGCAATCTGAAGTGGGACTTGTCAGATGCAAAGAAAATAGGTTCGGCTGAAAGACCGGCGTCTTTACATATTTCGCTTAAGAGGAGGCTCCAATTGTCTCACCAGGAGCTGGATATTAGACAGCGGTGCATTACCTGCAGTAATGCAATTCTATTTCTTATTCACTATCTTGCAGATGGTGACTCATTTCGTGCATTCTATCTAACAACACTCCATGTTAGTCAGGGATGACCATGAAAAATTACCATTGAAACCTGCCTACACAAAAAATAACACAAGGAAATATTTGAAAAACAATATTATTTGGATTGTAAAATTTCTTACAGAGCCCGGGTAGGTAGGTTGTGATTATGTTATTCCAGTATATCATAATCACTGATGAATTCTGTTCTGTTTGTCCCTAATACATTTTGTATTACTGCTTGCTAGATGAAGACAGTATTCCTCTGCCCTCTAGCCTTAAAGAGAGTCTTACCTCAGTCCCTGATGGGGTGGCCCCCGGTGAATCTACCTTGCGCTTTTTGCGGGGACCAATCGCAGCTAGTGCTGTAAGGTTGGCATCTCGCTGTCTCATCTGGGCCAGTTCCTGTTGTTGCATCTGAAGAAGGCACAAGAATGCAAAGATAAGACATTAATATTATTACATTATACTGAATGTGGTCTAAGTTAACTGTCGTCATAACAGTTGCCCCAAATTTCAATTTCAGATATTTGCAGCCAAAATTGTCCCACTTAGCCTAAAGTGCCCGGAGTAGGACTAAATAAAAAAAAGAAAATATATGAGTAGAAAGTAGAAAAGATCCCTTCTTATATTTCCATGAACAAGCTCATCCAAAATGGAAGCCAAAACATTGGTAGCCATTATTGTCTTGTGAAAGAGCGAGTGTATGTGCAGTCACATGATCCCACTGTGATTTTTCGCAGTTTGTGATGTATAAGGGAGAGGTTGTGAGGAGGCACTGCCCAAGGTAATGTCACGTCTGGCCGCAGGGATGAGGGAGAACCCAGAGTGGCTAAGAGCAGCCCTTTCTATTGGGTGGACGTGTGAGGGCCTGAGGCCATGGCACAGAGGGTGTCAGCACTCCCTTCAACATGCAAACACACACACACACACACACACACACGTGCCTATCAATCTTGGCCAGAGCACAGGGAATGCCTACCCACCAGCTTGCCTGTGTGCCTGCCTGCTGGGGGAGAGAGGCCTGGGTTAAAGCGAACAGGGACAATCAATGTGTGCTTTCATGTCTTTCATGTTCTTTTATGTTATCTCTCAGCATGTGTTGGCTGGATGCTGGTGTTGTCTGATCAGGGAAAAATTTCATGTTACTTTCAGATGGCGCTCTGTAAAAGGTTGCTTTGGTGTACAAAGTCTGATCTAAAATGTGCATGCAGTTGTCTCTGATTTTTTCCTAAAACCCCGCTGGCAAGGCATGCCCTTTAGGGTGTTGCCACTTCACATTTAGCACGGCGGAACTGTTGAAAGATTCAAACACGCTGACAACACAAAGTAGGGGAAATAATAGCAGCAGTGCCAACCAGCTGAATATCCAAACTGCATTTATCCATTTTAAAAGAGTATGGTGGTGAAAATGGAGATGTAGGACTGTAGTTCAAATACTAAACACTTATGAATACTAGCACGGATTAAATGAATTCACAACGTGTTAACACTATGCAAACAGTCGTAAACTGACGATCGTGGCCGGACGTGGCAAACAGGGTGGATATGATTACTGCCCTGTCCACACAGCAAATGTAGCATTAATGTTATCAATGCTAACCTTATTAGGCTTTGCCATAAACAACACACAAATCTCTCCCGGCCTGACCTTAAAGAATCCGGCTGCAAAGCGAGCTGGCAGAGAGCTACAGAGCAGAAGAGAGGGAGAGAGAGGTCCGCTATCTCACTGATGGCACCAGGATGCCGGCATCTCTGCCTGGCAGTTGGCACCAGGCATGGGCTCCCGGCGCCCACAGCAACTCTCTGCATTTTCAGATTTATGACTGTATGATAAATGAAGACTTCATTTTACCATCTGCAACCCTGCAGTCTGCGTTTCCCGTCAGTGAAGGGGCCGCCATGACATGGGGAGACTGATTTCTGATATTAATCTGAGTTTACCTTTGATACAAACCAGAGTTGGGCCAGGCTTTCATAGATTTATTTCCCCTCAGGAGTTTGTTCAGACATTTACATTGAGTAAACATTTTCTGAAGGAGCTGTAGCAGTACAAAGGAGCGTGGAGAGGCTTTGCATTTAAGAAAGTTTAGGAGCCTCGACTGTTGACATCAAGTGTCCTGAACTGTGTGGACACTTATGCACATAGTTAATCATATTCTCTGTTCACTTTTTCCCTCTACATACAATTTGTTTGTTTGTTTTTGATTTTTAATAATGACATCAATCTCCGTTAGTGGGTTTCTGCACTACCCTGCGGTCTTTTACACACGATTGATTGATTGTAAGTAGACTCACGATACTTTTGCTACATTAACTGCATAACCACAGTGGCAGTGTGGCATCTTTCTGTCATGTTGGGAAATGACAGGTGCACAAACGGAACCTAAAACTGTGACCCGGTGAAGTACAGTTAAAGAAGATCTTTCTGCCTTCTGGACTATACTGTCAGCAGTGTTAAGTCATTGGTACAAACGTTGCCTTAAACTGCAAAGGTCAGTAGACAGATTCATCCCAGAAACGGAGAATAGGATGCATACATTTGCCAGGTTCGATCAATGGTACCACATAAACATCTGCTGTTCCAAAGTCACTTAAATACCAGTACCTCCAGTCTACCTGAATGCCCTTTTGAAGCAGAGAACTGGGACTTGTAAAGTCAAATTATTAGCAAAGGTCAGGAGATGTAGAACATTTTCAGGATTCCCATAAGAATCAATTTACAGCTAAGAAAGATGTTTTATTTTTGATGCAAAAGGCACAACGGGTCATTATGTTACAGCCAATGCGGCAAATAGTATGTGCATAGAAAAATAAAAGGGAAACCCCCCCCTTTGCACACAGCCCTCTTACAGATGTTGAGGGCCCTGCTAAGAAAATATCATAAGATATAATGCAATGTTTTGTGACAGCAAAAATGTTATATGAATATTCCCAGAACCCACCCCAAATATAGCATCTATTATCAAAATATGCTTGTTATCTTTAAAAAATTTGAAATAAGACTACATGTATAAAAATTATTATAGACTCTAGTTTGAGGGGCAATTAATGCTAATATTTATTAGTAGATGGCTGGGTGGCAACTTGAACACACAGAGCTGGACTCAACACAACTGATGATAAGACACTAAAAGGTGCAGAGTTTGGAAGTGAGAGAAATTACATCATTTGGCTTTTTTGGTCACCAATTTCACACACTAAATACTAAATTAGCAGATAATTTGCAAGTTTACCTTCAACCTATACTATATTTTATTAAAATACATGTAAAATTGTCAATGAAGAGTTGGTTAACAAATAAAAGGGATTTGCTCAACACAGAAAAAAAACGTAGCATGTTCCCTTATGATGCAAAAATGTCCAAAATATGGCAAGAACCTTCGAGCGCTCTGATATGCTTGGAGTGAAGACGAGGATGAGCTGCAGGAGCCACGATTGCCAACCTGCCGTTCTCCATCTCGGCTCTTTTTTAACAAAGGCTTTTCTCTCTATCCTCCTTTCTCCTGGCCTAAGGGGCAGCTCGTGGCCCCCCAGACGCTTACAGACAGATGTCCTTGGTAGAGCAGAACACGCTCTGCTTGACGTCACAAGCAGCTACGGGGCGGCGAAGAAAGCTAAAAGGCTCTCTACCCTGCAAAGACAACAGCATAAAAGGCAGACTATGCGTTTTTGACTTGGTCTGCCTCTTACCCTCCCCCCAGCCATCTTTGGTCCAACAGGACACAGCAGGGAGCTTCTCGGTATATAGACATAACATATGCCACTTTTGGTGAATGCTATTATTTTCCCAAAAAGCCTCGGTAGCATGCAAATATTTTATTGCTTCCAGCGGGAATCAAATCACTTATCATGAGTCTAATGTTTATGCTGCAAATCTATACCACAGAATACACGTATGAGTAAAAAAGTTTGCATCCACTTTTGTTAAAATGGCACAAAACGTAAAACAAACCAGCTATTACAACCTATCATCAGAAGTAACAAACAAACATATATTATACATCAAGAAGTACATAATAATATTTATAAAATAATAAATAAAATAATGAAGATTCTATCAGTGTAGTAGTATACATTCCACTTGATGAACCCTCTGGCTAATTATTTGAATGTAAAATCAGTCTTATCTTTAAAATTATTGTCTGATCTTTAAAAAAAACCATCAACACTTATTGCTTGACAAGTGGCACCGGGTGTTAAACTGGACTTGCACTTTGTGGGGAGATCTCCAGAGGAAGTCTCAAACGGTCCGAGAGAACAAACAAGAGCAAATATCTGATCAGGAAAAGAGCTTTCAGAAGACCTCCAAACGAAACTGATAAACCTTCATAAAGCTGGAGAGGGACCAACAGTACCAACAGTGAAAGTCCTAACACAGAAACAATATGGCCACACTAAGATAATTAACTGAAAAAAGATGCTAGGAAACCTGCTTAAGAGATTAATGGAATAATATTCCACATCTCCACAGTCAAGTCTGGATCGTTTGAAGCCATTATTTACTTCTAGACATGAGGCAGTGTGCTAGGAGTATGCTAAGGAGCATGTGAACAACAAGATTCATGTGGTCTGATGGGATGCAAGTTGAATTATTTGGTCATAATTTGCACAGGTAAATGTAGCGACAAAAAAACAGTATCTATAGAGCTACAGAGGCAGGTGGAGGCTCTCTGATGTTTTTCAGGTGTATGTCTACATCAGGCGGAAGGAAGAACGAATGCAGCCTAATATCAGAAGATTTTAAAGGAAAGCCTCCTACCATCAGTGGATGAGGCTTCATCAAGACAGTTGGTGTAAAAGTTCACTAAGGATGTTTTAAAAAGAACAGGGTGAATGTTTTACCATGGCGGCTCCACCCTTCAGACTTTACTTCACTGAAAACCTGTAGAGGGGCTTAAAGAAGGCTGTAATAGGCAGACAACCAAACAATGTGGTAGGTTTAGAACAATTATGCCTTGACAAACGGGAGGACATTATACCGGAAAAAACACAACTGCTGCTCAGAGGATACCCAAAGAGCTTGGACGAGGTTATAAATGCAGTAGTACGCCTTGCTGAAGCTCACGGGAGACGCTCCTCACATTGTCGGGACTTTATCGTTCAAGCCCCCTTGTACAACGTCTGTGAGCGTGGACCCAGCTGCCCTATCCCAAATTGTAGGGAGGATTCAAAGCAAACAGAGGGGCATGTAGAAGTTACGCGATAAAATCTTTTTTCTTTTTTAGATGCACGGCTCCAATGTGCTTTAAACAAAACACAGTTTAGTGGTGCAGTTTTTCCCGTGAGAACTGTTCTGGCTCTTCAGCATTTTGGAGTACTTTGTATGGTTGGGTGCAAACAAAGTGATTGCAGTGATTGGATTCATTCATTATTTTAAAATAACCTTTTAATACACTCCCTGAGCATTTTTGTTACTTCTAATGATGAAGCTGGGATTATTTTAACTAGTTAAATGTACATTACTATCATGTTAGGTTAAGGGTTAATTTTCCTTCTCTTTATCTGAATGGGGATGCAAACTTAACCTTTACCTAATAATAATATAGCAGCTGATCAGCTGGTACAAAGTTTGTTTATCATCAGAAGTCAAGGATCGGTATATGCTGCAAAATACTCCACGTTGAATTAATAAAATGAAAACTTTATTAAGTTTTAATGTAATTCAATTTTCAAACTATGGGGACACAAACTTTTGCACCCAACTGTAGCAATGGGGTGTGTAGACAATTCAATCTACAATCACCTACAATGTAAACTCTTCATATTCTGTTCTTGGAAAAGTTTTTATTCTTGGTAACAACACAAATTATGGCTCTGTAATGATTTAGTTTTTACTCTGCTGGTGTGGACAATGTTCACACCAGGAAAGTGTTAAATAAACACCGATAATAATGATATTCAGTGTCAGCAGTGCAAGAGAATTGCTTGCAGGATGTCACTCGCACTGTATAAACTCAAAACTTCAGATGTGAAAGGTAAAAAATCAATCAATTGATTCAAAACTGGAAACCTAAAAATCTTTTTCTGTTGTCAGGTATATAAGGACAATGTAAGCATGACAGGACGCTGGCATTCAGCCAGCCCCACATGGTAAAATTAAATTCAGTTTCAGTAACATTTAATACTGTTATTTATTGCAAAGTATGTGTAATGTGTATGTTGTATGTGCTGGTGAGCCAGTCACTTAAGACTCATTTTAACATCTGTTTTTATTCAAAGTAATAATTGTATCATCTCCCCTTATTTACTGTCACCTTTCCACCTTTGTCTGCTATTAAATGAAGATAACATTTTCCCACAAAAAAGTGGGTTCAAATATTTCTCTTAAAGAAACTTTATGTTGTGCTTTTTTTGTGTTTTTTGTTGTGCTCTTACTAGAAAGCAGAGCATAGCAGAGCATAGCAGAGCAGGAGTGGGTTGATTTTGAGTCTTGTGCTAGTGCTACTTTAAGTGAGATATTGTGGCTTTATAAATAAAACACAAACTCAAACTGAAGCCAGTAATGAGAAACATTTGATTAGTTTTTGTTTTTGTGTGTATTAATGTATTTTGTGGTAGTCATCTAAGGTTGTTGTGCTACTGCACTAAACTAAGATTGTGACCATGGTGAACATAATATAATAATAATATTCAGATAATAGTCACTGTCATTGTTAGCATGACATGATTTTAACTGTGCCTAAATACTGCCTCGTGAAGCTACCAGTGTGGGTGTAGACTTCTCTTATTATTTCATGACTTAATACTTGAGAAAATAAAAAAAGGACCTGTTTATATTACATTTACATTTAGTAGACGCATTTATCCAAAGCGACTTACAAGTGAGGTAAAATAGTATGACAAAATCTGACTGCATAATAGAAAATAGTCCTTAGTTGAGGTGTATATACAGTTTGAGTTAAGATATGCATGTACAAATGTTTCATTAATTAGGACTAGTGGGATTTGTGAGCTAAAAAGATATTTTTCTCACTCAAAGAGAAATTACAAAAACCTGTATTTCAAATACCAGTTTTTAAATGCTGGTATTTATAACACTTTAAGACCCTTTGTAAAAAGTTGACTTAGCATGAGCGTGTGTTGACATTTTATGGCTGTGTTTTATGCATGTCAGTAATCCATGGATCTCATTCACCTGACACCCACATGGCCAACATTACGCGAACATCTGCGAAGTGCATCTTGAGGCCTTTCTTCATGTGAAGTGCCTGGCAGTTAGTTTGCTGCAGGGAGCAGGGCCATTTGCAGTAACCAATCAGGTTTCCCTTCCCCATCTGCACTCAGACACTACAAAGAGATGAGCTCAGCCTTGACCTGCTAGTGTAGGCAAGCATTTGTGTAAAACTGGATAGCGAGATATACAATATTATCAACAACTCAAGAATTTGCCCAGATAATATGTTGAACACTTATTTTATGTATTAAGATATACGTAGATTGTGTGCATGATGTCAACTGCTGTATTGGAACCTGTTCGATCGAACTGTCTGTGTAGGTAAAAAAAAAAATTGTTTAGTATGGAATTTACACTTACAGTCTCATGCATGGACTACTTTGTCAAGTTTTAGTGCAATGAGGGGATCCTACACAATATTAGTCAAACTGTTTTATTGCTGTGTATATTCTATATAACTCAAAACTGTTACCAGCCACCTACCATATTGACATCAGTCAATACTTTAAATGTACAAAACTCAATTTTTTTAATGTATTCTTTTAATGTGCATTCACCCCCTAAATATTCAATGTAAATCTGCATGTAATTACATTATTTTACCTATGTAGATTGATTTAAAATACATGCACGAGGTAACTCATTGGCTCAGTGTTCCATTTCCTCTGAAGCTGGGTATGTCAGAAGTGTTTCCAGGGCCAAGGACCAATTATTTACAGCCCTCAGCTATTCCCTAAGCTAAGGTCATTATGTGAGTGTCACTATCATGACCCCACAGTTCCTCTTCATCTGTACTTCATCTTATTTGCAGGAATTAAACATTGCAGAGGGTGTGTGGATAAATTGAATGTGTCGAAAAGACTTGATGCCTTTGCTTCAAAGTATTATTTTTGTGAATAATAACATTTACGCTACACATTTTGCCAGGAAATAGTGTTTAATGAAGGAGCCAGAAATCAGTGTTAAGCAGATTCTTACGGTGTCGTACCGGAGTGACGGGGGAAGAATGGCGATCATTAAAAATACTGCTTATCTAAGGGAAAATTTCCTACCTTAAATGTTCTCTCGCTTTGTCTCTTTCTATGCTGCCGTGCTTCGTCTAGCAGTCATCTCTCTCCGTGTCTCTCTTTTTTTTAACATTTAGATTCGCCGCTCGTCACCTTCTATTGATCACGCCTAATTTGCATCCAGGAAAAGATGAGAACTCAGATATTCACACTCCGAGAAAGGACGCTCTCAATGATTTATTCATTTCCAAATCAAAAAAAAAAAGAAAAAAAAAGAAAGAGAAGTGAAAAGGAAGGTAGATGAGAAGGGGAATCTTCATAGGCAGCAGGCAACTAGCGGGCTCTGAGGCTGGGCTCCTCTTCCCCAAACCGCCCCCAGGCACATGGTGTGCAAGTCCTCCTAATTAACAAGGTGAATCATGCTGCCGCTCTCTAATTAGCCAACATGACAATCTAATGGAAACATGCAGGCCGAGCTGGCACACTTAGCATCACCTCACAAAGCCCACCGTTACTGTCCTTCCCATATGAACGGCACAAAAGTGACACCTCACATTTTCAAGGAAAACGAAGAGAAAAGGTGAGGCAGCGCAGATCAGGGAAGTGTGTTTTTGTGAGAGGTCAGAACGGAAGAAGTTAGTTGGTGAGGGTGAGGTGTGTTTTTTTTTTTTTCTCCTCGCCTGTCCTCTATGTGTGTGTGTGTGTGTGTGTGTAGTGTTTGTTGCCTAATTGAAACGTGTCCTGCCTCCTGCCTCCCTCTCACTTATATCCCAGGCACACAAGGCTGGCACCTCGCCACCAGCGTAGCTCAGCATGCCCAATTCCCCTGTCGCTCGAGTCCCAAGGAGTGCTCCGGCACACAAAGAGAAAAGTGAACCTACAGGCTTGTACAGCGAGGAGACGAGTCGCTATCTCCCTCTGAGGCAAAAAAAAAAAAAAATCTCCTTTTTTGTTGTTTTCCTTCTCATTATAGCACTTTGTAATATTCGAAAACACACAGGAACACCAAAGGTACTTTTAGTGCCTTTTTTTCTTGTAATATGTCTTGAGGTGAAGAAAAAAACTTAAGTTGAGACTACTGCCAACAAAGCAACAAATAAAAATAGGATTACAGTGTACTTACTGTTCAGTATCCTGCACATCTTGGGGGTCTAAAAAGAGACCGTTCTGAAGTGATAATTAAATGATCTACATCAACTTCCTACATGATTTTTAAAGGGGTCTGAAATCTAGCTTTAATAAGATTAACTGCACACCTGCTTAACTCAGTAGGTAAAAAAGAAAGACACAACACAGGAGCATCATGTTCTACAAGTCAGGATTCTCAGAGTTGACCATGTTTGCTGCCGCGCAATCCATATCAGATATAAAATATGAATATAACAGCGATGAATTGGGACACACAAACAGCAGGAATTCTCTTTGAAAGTTAGCACAGAAAGGGGGAGAATGTGGAGGAGGGTAGCAGCCTTTTGCCCTGGGGCCTGCCTAATGGGGGAGAGCGCCTCTTTGAACAGATCAGTTTGTGGAGAGCCAGAGGATGAGAGCCTATGAACCTTCAAATATTACAGGTCGAACGAAAACTAAGGGAGTGCTACTTTGTCCTTTGACATACGAGACTGACTAATGGGGCTTGCAGTGTAGGTGGATTCCAGTCTTTCTGTGACCTGGTCACTTGTGGAGGATGCAAACCAATCAAGAAACATGTATGATTGCTTTAAGGCCTGGTGCATACTGGCTGAGCAACAGTATTTGATTTAAAAACACACACAAATAAAAAGCGATCTGTTCCGCAGTATCTGAGCAATGAGGCTAAATATGCGAAACTTGACCATGGTTACATATATGTCACATGAGTATACAGTCTAATTTGACTCATAGATTATAACATATAAGTTCGCACAACAAGGAAGGACATGTAACTGCAGGCTTTTAATTGAAGCCATGCAAGGTTCAAAGTTGAACTAGGGCAGAATTAATTCGATAGAGGTTCAAGACATTTCAAGCAATGCTGCTGCGTCAAAATGGGCAAAAGAATCGCTCAATGCCTGAAGAAGAAAAATATTTGAGGAAAATTATTCTAACAAAAACCTCGGAGAATCCCATTGGACAGCTCTCGGTTTCACACGAGTCTTCTGGAATCACTCTAAGCAAGAAGCGGAGTGTTGCTGTAAGGGCATGGTGATGTGGAAGAATGGAAAAAGAAAAAGACGAGAAGACGAGGGGAAAGGAGAGGAGAGGAGAGGAGAGGAGCATTCCTCCTACATCATCTAAAGGTCTGGCAGTGATTGGGCTATCAGTGGGAGACAGACTGTGTTAACCATTTTTTAACCTTTACTTATCCAGGGAAGCTAGACTACGCTCCACGCTGCTTTCCAGCAACACCACCACACTCGCCAACACCGCCGATTCACGGTGCTGACACAGAGTTAGACAGTGTGAAAAGTGCTAAAATGTGCAAATATGTTCATTTTTAGTACTCACCACTTACTTTATCTTTTTGCTGTCTGGTTTTCTCTTGTTCAATACATTAGTGATCAGCTAAAGTCTCTTAAAGTGATCTTGATGTTTCTTTCTGAATGTTCCTTCGCTGTTTTAACCTGAGCTTTTTTCAATGATGCATATACCATGGATCATTTCTAAATAATTTATAGTTTCAAATGGACTATATTTGGGGACTGTGGCCTCAAACATCTTGAGGTAAATTTGAGGTTACATAGCAGTCTTAAAGAGGCCCTCTGGTGGTTTAAGGGTTAAAGTGCTGCTTTGGTACATATCGTTCCTTGTCTCCCTCATCACTCATTTCCTGATATTTCTCCACTGCCAGCAACTTGATTAAAGCATTTTTCTTGTTGAGGTCACCTGTGGCTGCGCAGCTGTGGAATAATTTTTATTATTTCATTAGTATTATACTTGTGACAGCAAATTAGCTCACCATTACGGTACCTGGATAAGTACAGCAACGTGCTCCGGAATAGTTTCTGACAACATGAAGGCAACAGACATAAACTGTGCCATACAATAGAAAGTTCTTGTCATGAAATGGTAGGCGCCTCCTGAACAGACTCTAACAAAAGCGTTTGGCCAGATTTTGGCCAGCTGTAGCAGCCAATTTGTCTTTCCCTTCTTCCCTCGTCTCTCTTCCACTGTCTCCTCTCCACTCCTCTTCTCCAGTTCACTCGTTTCCTGTGTCCAGTTGCGCCTGCAGACGCAGTTGTGATGATGAATCTGTGGCTGCGGTGTGTCTGTGTGTCTGACATTGTGATGTATCTCTACTGGCCTTAACTCACTCTCTATCTCCCTTTACCCCACACCCACCCCCAAGTCTCCTTTCCACTCTGTCTCTGTGTCTCTGTCTCTCTGTCTCCTTCCCTCTCTCTCTCATTCTTTCACTCTCAATGATTAGGCCTCCTGCCTCAGCAATGGAACAGACAGAACACACAGACCCACCACCACCAACAACAACAAACAGGAACTGAGCTCCACGATTTGCCCATTGATTTTTACTGGGGGCATTTCTGAAATAGCCCATCTGACCTTTCGGCCAAATGGTAGTGAATGGAGGAAACAGAGGCGCTAGACTGCTCTGCCTCTCTCTCACGCAAGACCTCTGGTAGCGACTATCTGTGCAGCCTGTACCACTGGTGACAAGGTTGTCCGCTAGGTTGGCGGAGTAAGCAGAGACATGGCTATGCAGGTAAAAAAGCTAGAAAGCTAGAAAGTTTATAGAAAATATTGACATTTGGATATGGTTTATATGCATTCAATAAATGTGGAAGTGTTTGTGGCACTAATCCAGTGGTTTCAAATCTGTGATGTGTGCCTCCCCAAGAGAGCGTGGGAGAGGTAAATTGAGTACAACTTGAGAGAGAGAAAGGAACAAGTTCACTCAGCTGTTCTGAAAACAACAGGACAATGGTTGTTGTAGTTTGTGTAACTGCTGATTTGGTGAAGGCAACAACGACATCAGACATCTGAGAGAGCCTTAATGCTGCGATGCACATTAGAAAGTCCTTCTCGGCATCATAACAAAGTCATGTTTAACCCTTATTCATTTGTACGTTTATTATCTCTGATGTTCATTGTCTAACAGGTAACAAGTCTAAAAAATAATTATTGTAACTACAGAATTGGAAAAATAATCATTACATTTTCAATTACTGTGCAAACTGCTAATAGTTTACTGTTTAAAAACTTGGCACAAAGGTCAAGAGGTGATGATTAAACTTGGTGGTGAATCTCGCTGTTATGCTGATTCTACAAAACTTCACAGTTTAGATTTTAAGATATTGGCTTTATAGTTTATTTTGTATGTTTTCACTAGCCCGTCTTCAGCGTATTAACGTTTACGGACTAATGCTACAAAAAGAGTAAAAGAGTCTGTGCAGCAATGCCAGTGAGTTACAGTCACTACTCTCTCTATTGACAGGAAGTCAATCTCTCAAGCTACAACCTTTCACATTTTACCTTTTAAAACCTGTTTATGAAGAACTATTAATTCAAAGTTATGTTGTTCTTCCAGATTTTTTTCCTTTTTGTTTAGAGTTTTTCCTTACTGAAATCAAGAATCTACAGATATAAAGCCCTTTGAGTCAAATCTGTAATTTCGGGCTAAGTAAATGAATTTCACTCAAACTATTCATTTGCTGTTATGGCTTAATATCTGGTTGTTGGCCTTCACACAAGATTCAGGTATGCAACAGCAGTTTCACAACACAGTGAACCATGCTTTTTAATAACAAACGATGTGCCAGCTCAATTTACACGCCAACATTTGGTTCAAGTTTACAACACACTGTAATTCCACCTCTTCAAAATAATGATTTTTAGGTGGGGGTTGATTTTTGTTTGTATGTGTGTAAATGTGTGTGTGTGTGTGATCAGGAGAGAGGCTTAAAGAGAGGCTGGCTCCTCTGCCCGTCGCCTGGAAGAGTAGCTCAGGCTCATTATCCTGATGAAATTTGCGCAGATGTGTGAGCTGCCGACAGACTCTGCAGTGACACAAACAGCCAGCTCTGTCCCCTTGAGCCAGTCAGGTGATGAAAACTGGAGAGGCACGGGGGCTGAGAAACGATGGCCATTAAGCAAAAAAGAAAGAAGTGAGGGAGGGTGTTGGTTGTCTGTGTGTGTGTGCATGTAGACGGGGGGCATCAGGGGGCTGGGAGTGTTCCTCGTCTCTAACAAGAGAAAGCATTACATAAAGTAACAATTTCCAAACCACCTTTTTAAAATTCTGGAGGAAAATGTGCATACGTGCACATGGCGTCTCCTCACGAGGCGCTAATCTGGCCATATCCACATGACGAGCGGACTGCCACTTAACAGGGAGGAGATCCACTTTGATCACATGGCCCCTGGGGAAAACCTATTGCAGTGCCTATTACGCTGCTTCATTTGCATATGTGGGGCTTATTGGTAGGCTGAGATCTAGTGTGAATGTTCTCAACTGCAGCAGGGCTCACTGTTGCTAGAAAGAAATGTCCGCGAGAGACACGGAGAAAAGACAGAGCGCTGCCAGTAGCCAGAGGTAAGAGAAGTCGACTTGTCACTTGAAGGTCAAAAGTCCAACAGCACAGAGTGCAAAGAAAATCCTAAAACTTAAACAGCCTGGCCAAATAACAATCCCGAGTTGCCCTTGAGCAGGGCATTAATAGTTATCTCTAAATATGAAAAGCTGAATGGCCAATATGAACAGTTGCACTGGCGATCTGTCAGGTGCAAAACTGCAGGAGTGTCTGGGCATAAATTTGATTGTTAGTGAGAAAAGTGCATATGTGCTTAGTAAACTTTATCTGGGTGAATAAAAGGCTTTGTAGTAACGAAGGCAATTCAGAGGAAACCACATCTCCACCTTAAGTTCGACATCAACAACAACAACAGGTGAGCGGTGCTCGTTTTATCCTCCTGCCTACTCTGACTACTCTGTGGAGGCTCAGAACGAGCCTCTTGATCCCTGTTTGCGAGCCAAGGACTGAAAGCACCCAGTGAAGTTATTCTGGAGTAAACAAAGAATAAAGCAAATGCAAACTTCCGCTGTGACACAACTATTTCATTTACGTAAAGAACAATAAAGAACCTCTAAAAAGAAGAGTGGTCTACTTTCCCAGTTCCACTGGGAGTTTCCTTATATGCAAGACCCGCACTTGAAATACGGAAGATATAGCAACATAATAGCAAAAGACGCGCCCTACATCAAGTTGCAACCCCAAGTGTTGTGCTCCGGCCTGTTCCCTGTTAAAAGAATTAACTAGTTTTACTCTTTATAGTAAAAGTTAATGTAGATCATGAATTTGACAGGTTTACTAACTACGATGCATTGTTTAACAGAACTTGTAAACAAACATGAATATAAAAGATAATTTATTTTAATCGCTCTTATCCCACAGTGGTTTTCTGTACTAGGTAGGTTAAGATAGATTTTACTCACAGCCAAACTAACATAAAATGAACACGTGTGTATCCAGGGTGAAACACTGACATGTCAAAAGTGACGTGACAGTGTGTAAATGGTGTGTAAACATAGAAAGGCTATCGCTGTTAGCCCTGTCTACTCTTCCCCTGATAATCCATCTGCCAAAAAAAGCAGGCCTCCATGAACAGCAGTTAGTCAAAATTCAAACCGGTGTGAGATGAAGAGGCTGAAATAGACGATGGAAAAAGAGGAGGGGTGGAGGAAGTGCACGGTGTCTTTGGTGAGCAGAATTTTCCACACACGGGCATCAATCGGCGTGAATAATTCCTCAAACTTCTTTAAGTCCGACTTTAAATGGCATTACATATGTAGTGAGGCATGAAAAATTAATACACTAGAGTCTGGGAAATGTCAAGGGTAATGATCTCTGCAGCAGCTTACCTCCTTAGCTTTCTGTTTCAGTCGAGCTTGCTCTGGGTCTTCTTGCCTGGAGCGACTCTGTGGAGTAAAGGGGGGGGAAAAAACACAGGTTAACAGCTGGTTTAAGGAGCCCCCGCCCCTTCATCCCCTCGCTACTCATCTGTTGCTGCTGCAGCAAAAATAGTGCAAAATGGGAACAGGATACAGAGGTGTCAAGGACATCGTATTTGAATTCTGAGAAGTGCAATGGAGTGCCCCCCGGGGGGCAGTGGCCTTTAAACCCGCTCCAAATCCAGCCCTAAATAAGCCGCTAGAGGGGGATTCTAATCAAAAGAGGTTATTAAAAATTCTGCACGAGCCAGCACACACACACACAGGGCAAAGGATGTCGGTGAGTATCAGAGGCAGTGGCGATGCGTGTGTCACTGTAAGACAGTGTGGCTATCTATTGCTGGGTGTGTGCATGTGTGTCCCTGGTGTAACAACACAGCACTTCTATTTTAATCAGCAGCCAAGATCTAGGTGAACGTGCTTGTCCCCAGGAATCCACGCGACGAAATGTACACGCACGGTTGACCACTGCAGGCAATATAAGAAGATTACCGCTCTGCACACTATCTGAATGCCGCTAATTTGTGAATATAGACATATTCTGTGTGGTTATATTTTGATTGGATTATGAACAATTAGGTCAGGTACAGCAAAAATTCTTAACATTTCTGTACAACCATATCTTATCCTTATTGTCCGCAACCTTTCGGTCAAGTAGGTCTACTGCAGGCCAAAGGGTTATATAATGACGTATCCCTTGGACATATTTTACAATACACTACATGGATTTGGTAAAAATACAGTTTGGTTTAATCATTTATATTTTACTTCAAATACGAAATCAATCAGAGCAGGTGCTGGACCTCCTTCGAAAGCAAGACAACCCACTCATGCCTCAAACCTCTCTCTCTCCCCTCTCTCTTTCTCCTCATCTCCTCTGTTTTATGGACGGAGAGCCGCTCCTCCTAGCCTTCCTGCTAATTGGCTTTAAATATATCAGGCAATTCACGTACTGGTCGGTATCTCAACTATAACTAATGTGTTTGCCCTCCGGTCGACCAGAGCATCCCTTAAGACTTGAGTCATATTTTAAATGGACGACACAGAGGAAGGGAGGGCTTGTTGTGATGGAAGGAGGAGGGAGGACAGGGGTGGGGGGGATTACTTTAGCGGGTTTCTTATTCAAGAGGTCAAATTAGCGGGCGCTCGAGCAAGAGAGAGGCAGGCAGGGATGTGGGTGGTGGCGGGGCGGAGGAGTGGGAGTGGTTGGTACAGATGGGACTGTTTACAAAGGGCAGTGGTGCCACTGGCATGCTTTACATCTCCTCTGTCAGCTGCCCTGGTTTTCCCACTTACAGCACAGAACAGAGGAGAGAGGAGGACCTGGGACTAGACACTGACAAGCTTTGCTGGGTTTGGGTGGAATGTCCAGCACTTAAATAATAAAGAATTACGGTGTAGAACCTGTCATGTTCCATATTCCAGGAGCTATTTTGTGAAGGCATCCCGAGTTCTTTTCAACTCAAGTAGCTTTGCCTACTTACAGTGGTGATTCAAAGTTTGTGGAGCCTTTAGACATTTCTTTGTTTCTGCATAAACAAAAACAAGATATGATCAGATTGTCACGACTGGATAAATGGACCCCTAAGTAAACAAATGAACAAAATATTCACATATTTTTGTTTATTGTGGGAATTCATCCAATATTCCATTTTAGTGTGTGGCAAAAGTAAGTGAATTTCTAGGATTAATTATTTTGAAAGTGTTTCAATCAGCACGATGACAATCAAGTGTTAGGGAGGTCCTGCTTTATTTACAGACGAGAAAACTGGGTCTTCACTATCAGAATCTGGTCTTAGCAACACAGGTTTGTAAAAGTGTGTCACGGTTTGGACAAAGGAGATTTCTGAAGATCTTTTAATAAGAGTTGTTGATGCTTAAAAGGCTGGAAAGTGTTACAAAATGTTGTACAAGTTTGGACCAGTCGACTGTCAGGCAGATTGTGATAAATAGATACCAAAATGTTGAAGTTGCTGCTACAGAAAGGGGGTTACACCAGTTGAATACACAGGTTCATATATTTTTGCTTCACACAAATAATTTATTGTTTAATAATTTCCTACAAAAAAAAATATATTTTTTTTCTCTTTCTTTAATTGGGTTCCGTTGATTAAATTTTAGGAATTACGTGAAATTCTGATCACGGTTTAGGTCAAATTTATGCAGAAATAGAGAAAATTCTAAAGGGTTCACAAACTCTCAAGCACCACTGAAGTTGGGTGGTTTTCTAACATTGTCCAGTATGAAAACCACCACAGGGTTGTACTTGTTTCATTTAGCTGTGGGTTGTATGTGGAAAGAAGTTAACTTAATATTGAACATTCTGTCAATATATTCTGTTGAATATTGAGTCCATTGGGTGAAACCTGCTATTCCTCTTGCAGTAATCAGAAATAAATAAATACGTTTGTTTCTCATGTACTTTACAAATTACTGAAAGTGAAAGACATAAACATCCACAAATTACCAATCATCAATGGCGAGCTTCATTTGACCCTTTTATATTAGAGCACTTCTGTGTGTGAACAAAAAACGACAGATGAGATACTTATGCAGTTCTGTATGTCTTCTGGCTGCAGAGCACTATAGAGTTTTGAGGCTTATGATATATTCAGTAGTGGATTTCTCCCCATCCATGGCTGAACATTGGTGCAAAATGAACATTGCAAATAAAACTGCCTTTTTTACCTTTAAAAAAAATGAATGCCGAAACATGACATTTAGAGTTTGGACAGTTGGCAGTGGGGGAACAAAAAAAACTGAAACACTGACAGCAACAACAAAATGGACCAACGGTATGTTCAAGATTACATCATCAGTAACTTTTTTTTAACACAGCATATCAATCAGCCTGTTATTCTGACGGCAGGGATCAGAGCCAGCGCACTCATACAACAGATGTAATAAATATGTTTGAGTCCTTAAAATATTATGGAAATGGCAAAAAAAGACATGTAGTTAAATAGCCGAAACAAGGCTAGAACGATATCAGCTCGTGTTGTTGTTAGAGTGTTGGTGTAATATATCACACAATCATTAGGCAAAGATGTGCTTTGCAAACTTCTCCTTGAACTGAAACGCCATGGCAACAAGAGCCAAAAAGCCATAGCCATAGCTCTGAGGTGAAGTCAAACTCTCCTCAACGAGGCTCATGCAATCCAAATAGCCCTGAGGTAAGCCCTTCCAACAAGAACTTAAATTTGCAAAAGTTCTTCACTAATCCTGTTAATAAAGTGAGCTTTTTAGCAGTAAAAAAAAAACAAGCATTACACTGTGCAACCATGTAGAACTGGGTACCGATAGAGCTTCAGTATTTTAACAACATGCATTACAGTGTCGCTTCCTGCTGAGGCAATGTCTTTTTTCACACCCAAGGCCGAGGCTATCCGGTTGCTTCCAAAAGGAAAAAAAAAAAAAACAGACACGAGGTCACGAGGTCTGGTGGCCAGTGTTCATCAACTACAGGATTTTCCAATATCCTGCATGGCAGGACTGGAGCATAATAATGCAATTACATTGGTGAGGTGTGCTACAATGAGAATCTTTACTGTGGGACATTGGCTCCATTCAAAATTAATTAAATTAACCTAGCTTTCTGCTAATGTTGCACCGCGGGGCATTTTCATTTGCAAAAGAATCTCTCCCTCATTTTTTGGTTAGTGGTGATCTTTCCACATTGGAAATCTTAGTTTTACTGATAAACAAATGTCTCTACATAAGGTAAGGTTTATTCCACCAAACTATTGCAGCTATTTATAAATATTTATAAATAAGCTCTCTTATGTTCTTGACTAAAGAGATGTTTAATATCATATAGAATAAATCTTCTATACTTGACAAAGTCAACACCAACTGTACATCTTTTTAAATATTACATACCAGTTAAGAAAGTTTACATTAGTGCTAACTATTATTTTAGTTTGTTGTAGTATAGCAATAAATGCAACTCTAAATCTGAATTACATCTCAATTTTACAAACGTTATTATCTACTGTTAAGCAGGGAATTACCACAGAGCTAAGACGAATTACCTCTGTGATATTCAAGGATGTTAGATTGCTAGGTTTTTCCAAAAATTTGAATAATGATCTTCCTTGGCATTAGGAGCTTGTAATTTGTGATAAAAGTTTGTAAGAGACAAACTTTTTTAAATCAATAAAATAACCTTTCCCATCTCTCAGGATATAGTGAACAGCACTGCCTGTAGTTATGATTGTGCTTGAAATTATTTATGTAACACTTAAAGGTAGAGTAAGTAACTTATTTCTAATAAATCTTTTATTTGTAGAAATATGTTCCAAAACACACTGTATCTTAATGTGGAGAAACTTCCTATGACCCAGAATTATTGAGCAACACTGGCAGCAGTAGAGAGAGATGTTTGCTTCCATAAGTTTGGAAGTAAGGCTCGTCATTCTGACTAATCAGAGAATTTCAATTATTTCTGCCTGATTATCAAGTGTTGGACCACTCTAATTTATTGTAAATTAATTGTAATTTGAACATCTACCTAAAATGATGTACAGAGTGTGGTGGAGAACAGCAGAGCAGTGAGCGGGAAGGTTACACAGTATTTGTATTATATTTGTGCTGTTTCTAGCTCTGTCCATGCCATTTATCCCAAAAACCATCTCTGTTAGTGCTGTTGGGAAAATGCAATACTTCCTGTGGACAGTGGCGTTTTCTTGGTAAAAGTCCACAAAACAACAGATACAACATCTGACACTTTATGCTCTTTTGAAAACTGATGCTCTGTTTCCACCTGAACTGTCAAAGCTCGTGACAGAGGCATGTTTTGCAACTTGTACGTAGGAATGACTGTGTGTGTATGTTTGTGTGTGGGTGTGTGTGTGTGTGGCAGTGGCTTGGTACATGGGGGGTGCACAGTGTACGTGGTCCCCCCTCCTCATTGTGTCCAGGGAGGAAGAGCCAGGACAGAGGAGCCCCGGGGCCAGGAGCCTGGGAGGACACAGGGAGGTCACTTCATCCACTGGTGTCACACTCTAATTCATCTGTCAGGGCCTGTGCAGGAGCAACATACACACATACACACACACACACCAGTACACAAGCACACAGTGTTGCATGGGGACATAACAACTGCCTCGCACACATGTGCACATAAAGCGAGATGGTGCGGTGACAATAACTTACTTTTGCGGCTTTCAACAGGATCTCTCTCTCCTGCTCGTCTTTCCTCTGCTTTTCCATTCTCTCCAACTGCTCGAAGAAGCGGAGCTGAGAGCGAACGTCCGCAGATTGCTCGTAGCACTCATCGTCCTGACAGGCAGACAGAGAGACAATCACTGCAACAGCAACAGTTAACAAAGCTCAGAGTCCCATTCAATTGTTGCCTCTGACGGTTTGGCCATAGTTTTTTTTACTTTAAAATAAAACTCAGTCTACTAAGACAAAGCCTATTTTATTATTTTTTATCTCTTTCTACGTGACAAACAAACAATGGTAGCTGAATGTTTATTAAGAAATTAACATGATAATTTGGCCAGAGAAGTCCATTAATATCCCAACAGTTCCTGTGCACAGCATAATTACTAGTTGGTAAGTAATTACTCACAAGTAATTTTAGTAATTATTGTCAGATGTAGAGGAACCTGAAGATAAATTATTTACTGAGGTGACATCTTTAAATACTTCTTTTATGTGCTCAACCTCATACAAATTTATAACCTAAGTAATATGAAACATCTGGGGTGATAAATATGAAGTTAAAACATCTTATTTGAATTTTTAAAAAAGCAGTTGTCAAGATCAGGTGTAATTTCATGCCTTCAATGACCTAAAATGGACTAGCATCACCATTAAATGTACAGAACTTTAACAAATAACTCAGGCATGCTCTTTTGATGAGCATAAAACATCATCATTAATGGCACATTTAGTTAAAGCACACATCTAAATTTATAAACTTTTACAGACAACATCTTTGTTTGCATATAGAGCATCATCTGCCACTTGGGAAAAGCAAAGTGTAAAAAAACTTTTGTAGGTCATCAAAAGTTAATAGGATAATTGCTTATCTACATGTTTGTGTGGGTATGTCTCCCATGCACCTCTGTTCTTCTCTTGCACTTGATTTCTACATCACTTGCACTCTCTGTGTGCTTGTGTGTGTGTTTCCATGAGTGGATGAGAGAAGCTGGGTGGCACAGAGCACAAAGACACATCAGAAGAGGCTCATCGCCAGCACCCCTCCAACCCCCCCCCTTCCTCTCTTTCTCTCATCCAGCCCGCCTGCTCTTTGTTGCAGCGCTGAGCCTGCACTCTTTCCGTAATTCCTGCCGCCGAAGCCCGGTTGCTCTTTTAGGCCGCTTTGTCTTTTGGTCTTTTTCTCTCGTTTTTTTTTCGCTGATGTCAACAGAGAACTTCATTTCTCCCTCCCTTCGTAACACACACTCACACCTCATTTACAAAACCACAAAAAAGGAAAAGAACGAACAGAAAGAAGAAGCACAAAACAAGATGGGGACAGCTGTAGCGACGCTCTTCCTCTCTCCTCCTCATCCTCCCGTCTTGGTATCAGGAACAACACAATTTCAAAGTTTCCCCCCCCAAGTTCCCCCACAATGCCAAGACTTAGGCTTATAGTCTAGATGGTTTTGTGCTTTAATGTACACCAATTAAATGTGGTTACGGAGTTCCATTCAAGGGCTACGAGAAATAAAGTCACCAACAACAAGAAAAGTAGGTAGGTGTACACAGACAGTTCTTTCATATCTCTAGTTTTGACTGACTGACTGAAAAGTCAGAGCTCTCCTGTTTATCAACTTAACTGTACAAAAAAGATTCCATATTAACTTTTACGTGTTTGTGGTAGTGGCACGCTTGCATTATTGACTGAGTTTATGTGTGCATTTCTGCACACGGCAAGTTTGTGTGCTAATGCAAGTATGAGCTTCAGTTTCTTGAAGAAGCTTCTTTTCCAGGACAAGTTATATGAATCTTCCCTTCAGGTTTCAATTCATTATTTATGATATGTAAAGGACTACTCTTTATGTTACCAATAACAGAGGTGGATGTACAGAGTTTAATGGACAGTTTCATTCTGTCCCACGGCATGTTCAAACATTGTAATGTATTATATTCATGTTATTTTGTCGGCCTAGCCAACAATATGCTTTGGTCAAGAATCCCAGTGTTTTCAGTGAGGAACAAGGAAAGACTTTCCCTCCAGCTTCCGAATTGTCTTTGTCTTGTTTGGATCACAAAGTTCAGTCTTAATGAACTTGTGTCTACCCAGCTCAAGAGAGACATGGGATTGAATCGTCATTCGGGACATACCTTTTTTGAATAAGCTTGATTGAATTACTGCATGTCAAAGTGCAAAGAGTGGAGACGGAGATGGTGATTAGCTGCCGTGAGTGAAAGGACATTAACAGAGGACAATAGCCGGGTAACACCAGCATTTCAGTAACTTCAGTGGTAGCACAGAAGGTGCTTTCATTTGGGGGGGAAAACTATATATATATATATATATATATAATTTTGTTTGAATTTGTTCCACTAACCTCTAAAGCTGTAATAATGTTCACATATGAACACATGTATCACACAGCAAGAGTCCTGCCGGAGTTTAGGCACGACCTGTTGTTCTTATACACTTATAATACAAGGATTTTAGTTTTCCTGCCTAAAAATACATCAGGGAATTAGAAAGCTGATGCACATGGAGTGTGTTGCAATAAAAACTCGATGAATAAGCTTAATATAACCAATAACTTCCAAAAATAATTACAAAAAAAAGACTGTACTTAGTTTTGTGGGTGTGTGTGTGTGTGTGTGTGTGTGTGCGTGTGTGTGCGTGTGTGTATTCTACCTACCTTACAGGAGTCCAGGCGGTGCTGTGCAATAGCGGAAACCTTTTCTACTACAGTGCGAAGTCGTGACTGGGTGGCGTGTGAGATGAACGTTACTGCCTCCATGGAAACCTCAGTGACTCCAAACTTCTTGGCTGTGGAGCATAGACAAATACAAATGTGCCTTTTAAAGGTGACAGAACGTTTTCCAGGTTACAGGGTGGTCACTATCACTGTCACCTCACAGCATAAAGGGTGTGAGTGTAGCCATAGTTCCACGTTCCAAAAAAACATGCAAATACAGTTAAATGGTGATTCTAAGTTGCCTATAGGTGTGTGCATGGTTGTCTGGCTTTACATGTCAGTCATGGGATTTAGTGGTGACATTTCCTGGATGTCCCCCACTTACTGCTTAATGTCCCCTGAGACCCTCAGGGACAAGCTAATGCTATAGCTAATGGGTACACGAAACATTTCTGATCAGCGTATCATGAATTTTCCTTCTGACACAGCAGGTACAGAACGTACTTTTGTTTCTCGTCGTTAAGTCCAGATTTCTCATTCTGCTTTACTCACAAAAAAAATATGCACATACTGTATTCATACACAGAGAAACTGTATTCACAATCAACATCAGAAATAGCTCTCATCACACAGAAAAGTTAATTTGTCTCTCTGTCTTAGTCCAAATTCTGAGAAGCTTTACTAGCCGAGCTCCTTCAAGTGTGTAAACGACATTGACCATCTCTTTTTGTAGGAGGAGGATAATTTAGTTTCCTCGGAGCGAAACTCATCTGAAGTCATAACAAAAGAGAAGAGGATAGACTTTGGTAGGGTTACTATCTGTTTTCAACTTCCTTTTAAATTATTCCATTAACATAATTTTCTCTCTGGCAGCCTTTTAAGTAAACCACACCAATTATTTAAATCAGCTGAACAATACATATATTCTTCACACGCTCGAGCTTCGGAATGGATGGAGGGAACCCTGTTAGCCTTCTAATTACAGTGGCACAACATGCAGCAATATCACAAGGTCAGAGGAAAACACTGATGGACCTCAGTTTCTTAACAAGATCTTTTATGTACAATATTTCAGATAATATATAAAAACATGACCACATTTCTGCGTAGACAATTTCCTTGTCTACGCAACATACTGTAGGTCCAAACATGTTCATTTAATAAAGGATATTGGATATACTTTTCACGTTGATCTAGTTATTATGACCTATTTATTTATTTTAGAGTTTTCAGACCCCTGTAGCGAGTATTTTTCAAAAAAAAAGTCAAATCTAGCGACTTTTTCTCTTGTAACTGGAGACTTTTAGAGACTCTGATGTGAAACCACGTAGGTGTTTAAAAAAAACATGGAAGAAAGTTCATTTGTAGTTCTGAACATATTGACTTGTTGTGACTTTGTGTCTCTCTCACTACGTTATTCCTCTCTCCTACAGCACCCATTACAAATACATGCATATGATCAACTATGCAAATCTGTTGATGATGGCGTTTAGGAACTTAAATTTACACTTACATTACATAGCGACTTTTAGGACAGCCAAAAACTACTTTCTTTGCTGCAAAGTTGGCAACACTGTTAGATATGAACACTGTATTGATGTAAATGCAGTATATGACCAAAACTCTACAATTACACCACCACAAAGCTTGTAGATTTGTTTTAATAAATGTACATTTTCTACCCATTGTTTGAACAACGTTTTTTATCAGTGATTTCTTTCTTGTTTTCCTGGTTACATCAAGGATACTTACAATTAAATGTCTTATGTGTGCATAAGCACGCCAACATCAAAAGTGAGTTAAAGGCAAAAACAAAGAATGTGTGACAGTTCCTTGTGAGAAATGTCTAATACAGCAAAGCGAACAAGCTAGACTATGAGAGATAATGGACTAACTCGGTAGCAGAAAACAAATAGTAAAATACAGTATGTTCTTGTGCCCAAATTAGAGATCGAAAAACCAAACTCTTAAAGATAGTTAAAATAGATATAATGTTAAAGCCCGAGGCCGACACTTTGGAATCACTGTTTTACCGTGTAGTAGGTCAGACTTGTTTCATGGCAAAACCAAAACACAGCATATGAGCACAGTACTTGGCTATTGCATTGCTTTGAAATTTAATCATGTGCATCTAGCAGGGAATCAAGCTTAAATTTTATTCCAAAATAATAACATTATTTTTGTTAGTGATGCTATTTAGTGATCAAATTTTGCCAACAAGATACATCCCAACATGAAGACATCATCGCTGCAGTAAAGTGTTAGGGTTCTCAAGTTTATCAATTTATAATAAAAATAACCACTTGTTTGAGATTATTGCAGTTAACGGAGGTTCAACCACTCCAGTCAACTCCAAAGGTTCACTTGCTCGCTCTCCCATCACCCTAAAAATTTAATGAGTTCAAAAAAGACAAGAGAGACTGCAACTGTTTGCGTGTTATTAGCTCAGACACCTTGTGTTTGTCCATAAGTTCATATTGCTCTTGCCACTCTGTATTTGTGATAAATACAGGTGTAATATAAGGAGTGAATTCTTATTTTAATATGTAATTATAGTTCTAAGAATTATATTATTTTTAAGATATTTTCCAGTAGATGTGATCAGCCCATTCAACTGTGTGTGTGGACCTCAAAAATACCGGTGGACTCATTACTTTGAGGAGATTTTCTAGATGACTCCAGCTGTGCCTTGACAGGGAGGGGGGGGGGGCAATAGTGCTGTTTTGCAAATTCATTCCCCCCAACCTCAAGGAAAAGCCTGAAGACGGGGAGGTTTAGAAGGGGATGGCAGCGCAAGTGTTTGTTTGGAGGGGGTAAATAAAAGAGGAGAGGAAATGAGACACGGAGAGACATAAAGAGGAAAATAAAGAAGGGGATAGAAAGAGGCAGCCGACATCCTCTCCTCTATTCAAAAAAAAGAAAAAATAAATAATAGGATGGAAAGCATGGGGAATTAGGATGTCTCAAGTGACTTAAAAATTCCCCCAAAAAAAAAGCTTAACATGCAGGAGGACAAAGTGAACTGCTATCTATTCTGTGATTCACTACCTTAGTGAAAGAAAATGACCAGCCCTGCAGGCTATCTTTCTGTAGGGCAAAGGGAGGACAGGAAAGGTCACAGAGAAGTTGTAGCGGGATGTTCAGTGGTAAATAAGAGAGCAGGGGCAGAGTAAAACTTGGTGTTTGTACAGTAAAGGGGAGCGGCCGAGGCTTTCTGATTGAGTGGAGCTGGCAGGCCGGGGGAGCCTCCCTCGGACTGCTGTCAGCTGGGAGCGCGGAGAGGCCAATCACTGACACAACAAAGCTGCATAAGTGCCACTTCCACAGCAGGGGGCGTCCTAGCCTCCTGCCCTGTATCATGCTGCTGCGTACCCCCCCGAGGAAAAATTCATATTTTTAAACAACCTCTCTGCCCCAAGGTGACGGGATAACAACCACGCCAAGAGTCCACGTAATGAATCACGACCCGCGGGCTTGTGTGCTACACTAAAGATACTTTAATTGAAATAAAACAAGTTGCGGGCGCCAGACTCCCCGTCACGTGGAATTACGCAGTGTTTTTTGATCTGATACACAGGAGCAAGATGCTAGGCGCAGTTTTATTTTGAGTAATAATGCTCATTATACGTTTTCACAGGTTTCACTGTGCAGCCAGAGACTAAAGTATATTTCAAGCAATAAAACTGACTGCCGCTAGCAAACAGAGGTAATGAAGACACTATCACTCTCATGTGATGCTGCAAACAAACCAAGACCTCTGTGCCTGTATCGATTAGCACATGCGATGCTGTGTGCTATCAGAGTGTCAGGATCCACTAAAAAGAGAAAGAATCAAAATCTCACTGCCAAGTCTCATTCCTCTAAACTCTGTTCCTTTAGTCCAGAGGACAATCTGACAGCCAGCTTTCAAAAGACAAACCCATAAAGTATTTATGTGTGTGCCTGGGGTCCAGTGAGTTCAGACAGCCACTGAAGAATTCATTAAAAGAGGTGAAAGAATTGTTAAGTGCATCAAATTTAAACTGAGGCCAAACAAGAAAAGGCTCAGCCTGAACCACTGATGGAGACAATATCAAAACCGTCTTTAGTGATGACACTACAAATACAGAAACAACACGTTCATAACATAAAAGACAACAAATAGTGATTTTATCATCGCTACAGCGTGGATGTTCAGCTGTGGATTGTTTTTTTAAAAGTGGAATGGTTAGGGTACATTGATATAACATTAAGATTCTTCCTGTGTCTGTAGAAACCACTTGATTTCTGAAAAGCCTCACATTTATTGTTCTCAAACTGCAGCTGAATAGCCAACGACCACAATGGTTCCCAAATGGTGGGTCACGGTGCCACACTGGAGAAAAATAAAAAGGACACACATTCATTTTGAAGTGACTAATGAACAGCTACCCGATCCTGGATGCATCATAAGAACTGGACATCCAGACAAATGTTCCCAGCGGCCACTTGTGGTATTTCAACAAAAAGCTACAAATGCCCCCCCCCCAAAAAAAGTAATTTCCCAGGACACTAAAAAGGCTCATCCTCAATACATGCATGTGCCTGACAGAGAACATTAGCTATTCTTGCAACAGAACCAAATACAAGTATGACATCAAATATATTAAACGTTATTTGTAGCCAGTACATAAAACAATAAAGAGCGTAAATGCCATTTGATAACAAATGAACTGCTGGAGTCTTTTTAAATAAAATTGCACAAACTGAAGGACTTCCAAATTATTTGTTTTTCCTTGTATTTTTCCCTTTTTCAAAGAAACAACACATACTCCACATACATTATCATATTGTTAAATGTATTGTAAAGTGCAAAAAAGACACTGCAGAGGAGCTTATCATGCCTGTCACCATTCACGTGGATGGATGTCCTGAATCAGTCTGCTGTGGATAAATTGAAAACCACACCACCACCCAACACTACCATTCAGAGGCAGATTCAAAAAATGTCAGAAGACATACAGCAACAGACCACAGCTCGTGTAAAGGCCAATGACTATAATGCACTACAGATGGATGAATCCACGGATGTTGCAAATACTGCCATTTTGCTGGTTTATGTGAAGCATGTGTGGGAAGATGACTTTAAGGAACAGTTTCTCTGTACTAGAAAGATTCCCACCATTACAACTGCTGAGCACGTTTTTAATACTGTGGAGTCGCACTTGAGTTCAGCACCCTTGACCTGAGATAACAATTGATGTTGTAGCCTACATGATTAAAAAAAATTGCAGTGGTGAAGACAAGTTTAGACAAAGCCCCCTAATATGATTTGGAATCACAGTTTTTTTTTTTTTTTTAAAAAAGGCCACAGCAGCCAGTGCTGCTGTACATGAAACAGTGAAAAATATCAAGTGGGGGAATGACATCACATGGGATCCGGACAGTGAACATATACAGGCAATGTAAAGTACTTTGCAGAGGTATGTTTGCTCTTGAGGAGAAAACAACTCTGGACCATCACTGAACATCAAAGAAAGATTGCAGCTTTCCTTTCACAATCCGACTTTTCTTTTGCTGACCTATTTAGTGATGCAGCGTAGCTTGCAAGTAGCGCATCCTGTGGAACAGCTGTGCAAGAGAGGGAGCACAGTATTTTGGAAAAGTAGGAAAATAATGTAAGCGTTCATAAAGACGATACGGTAGCACTATGAGTCGGCCATCATTTCAGTGGAGAACTTGACTTGTTTCCCAGCATTTGTAATGAGATGCAGAAACTGGACACCGCAAGGAAAACTGACAAAAACTAGTAAGATGGCACATCTTGTTAAAGTGCAGGTCCAGTTTAACAACTACTTTGCTGAGAAACGCAGGGATGATGATTAGATGCACGATCCCTTCGGAGGCCACGTGGCAGTGAAGAAGCTCAGCTAGTTAAGCTGGGATGTGAAAATAAATTCACTGAGACTCTTACATTTTAAGGTATGGTGAAGACGGAGCATCCTTCCCTTGCTTCCTCTGGCATCAAACACATGTTACCATTCAACACAATGTGTCTTTGTAAAAGTGGCATCATAGCTTTGGTCCAGTGAACAAGACAGTAAAGTTCAGCTAAAAACATCTAAATCTTTCTCACTTATTTGCAGGCCAGAAAACATCTGCTTGGTCATGTTTTTGGAGACTGGCTGTTCATAGGGATCTGTTTTCCCAAAGCTAATTGATATTTTTCTCTCTTTAATCTGTGCAGAACCTACTTCATTGTCCTGCTTCTTGTTCTATTTTACCTGTTACCATGATGAGCTTTTGCAATGTTTTTGTTTTACTGGTTTAAGCCATAAAGTGAAGGCACTTCTCTTGGTGATTATTATCTAATTTTGCACTGCATTTTAAGCAGGTGCCGCATCTTCTTGCAACAAATGTTATTTCACTGTGTTTTCAGGCCACGTGTTGGTAATTATACTATTTTGTGAAATTGAATGTGTTAATCTAGCTTTTGCTTTGACCTTCATATAATGACTGAGGAGAAACATGTACCCTGGGGCTAGACCAGTTGGGAGTCACTGCTTCAAGACTTAAATGTTAAAGAGTTTCTGTGTTACACTGCATTGTATAATTATCTTACCCGTTTCCAGAATTCGTCGATGCAGCAGTCCCGGATGGAGAAAGGCCTCGTCTTTACATGAGCGGATCTGCGTTCCCACCAGCTCTGAGTTAGTGGCGAGTATTCTTGCACTCTCCTCATTCAGGTTTACCCCGGCCATGGAGGCCACGTCATTGATGTCATCATCATCCCTTCAACATAAAAGACAGGATATTATTAAAACATATACACTGCAACATGTGAATTACAATACAAGATTCACCCTTTTTACGTGGGTGAAAAACTCGGGTGGCCAAAATCCCACTTGAGAAACTGTGGCCAAATGTGTGTTTGGCTTCGTTGTGCCCATTAGTAAAACAAGATGAAGTGAAAATGCAGCACAAACACATTTTTTGAAATACACAATTTAGGAAAAAAGCACAAGTAGAGAAAAGAAAATTACTACTTTAGAAAAAGAATTTAGTTTGAGCAATGAGAAATCATTTTGTAAACAAATCCTTCTCCTTATCAGTATTTATGTCCTAACATCATCGCCATGCATTCCATTAAAAGTGCTCGGAATATCCTGTTTTTATTCATGAACGTTTTCTTGAATTAAATTATGTATTTCTTTCGTTACAGAGGGCTATACTTCGGCCATAATGGCACAGAACTCCCATTCCAGGGTCTATTTCTGTCAGCACTAAGAGAGGCAGGGAGATGAAGAGCATTTGGGCAGAGTTTAGCTCGGTAAAGATGCTCCTGAGGATTGGCACTGAGCTGCGATGAATCTAGCTATACGCCAATGTCAACAAATTCCATTTCCACACTGCCTTTCCACACTAGGCAATGTATTGTCATGATGAATTGGTCATTTTTCGAAGGTTGACTTCACATTGATTACATTTTATACCATATCAACACAAACAATGAAGAGGGTAAACATGCAGAAATTGTGTTTGGGTCATTGCATTCGGGCCCACACATCCTTTAAAGGCAGCAACTTGCTTTGTGAGTTGTCGCAAAAACAAATTCCTGCACAATTGTTGTACTTGGCAAGTAACGATTCTGATTCTGGCCTGAATTAGCTGTGATGACGTGTTGTGCTCACAGGACTGGCCCAGAGCGAGCAGTGGATTTTCTGAGTGGCTTTGACGGAGGAACAAAGAACCACGGAACACACACAGAGTGGCCTCTCGCCACTCACTGGCTCATCTCCACAGTCATTTATGTTCATGCCACCGCTGTTGGTTGCGACAGAGCTTGTGCGTGCGTTGCTGTGCTTATGTGTATGCACGTGTACAGTGCAGGGCCCCAAGTTCTTTCAGGCGCCTGACTGTGGGCACACACCGCCAGCCAACTCTACCCCACCGAGCCCTACTGCTCTTTGGTGCGGCCACAGAGAGCCGATATGAAACTTGACATCACGGTGGGAGGTTGACAAAGATGATTAGAGCAGCTCCCTGAAACTCACACACCTCTGCCTTCCTCTTTTGTTCCTCTCCTCTAGCACTCAGTCTAATTATATCGTCACAGGGAGAATCTACACAACAACACAAGCATGGATACATAGGATTATACCCTGTGCTGCACCTCAGGCTCTGTACTGCCTCCATCATGTCCTCATGGATAACTTGACCTGTCCCAAGAAGAAACATGCCTAGGACCATGTTCACTCAGGTAAAAACAACAACCACAACAACAAAAAACTGTTTAAAACTGCCCAAAAGGCTAATGTACGAGAAGAGCTGACTGATTATACACGATCTCTCAAAATATTGCACTAAGAACAAGCTGTTAATAAGAAAATGATCCTGCAACACTCAGTCCAGAATGTGACAGTTCATTTTTTGTGAACCCAATAGCCCAGCACATGGTTTAGGGTTAGTGTAGTAACTACACTGTTGTGCAATTACAGATGTTTGTGTGTGTTTCCAGTTTAGGTAACATCGTACACGAACATCATTTGATTATGTGTCTGTACCTCTAAAAACATTATCATTGGAATTTCTATTTCATGTGGCCGCTTATGATATTTTCATATAATAAAGGCCACAAGAGAAACTTGGTCAATTTAAAAAATATGTATGAAATCGTCAAATCGAACTACAGATTCAGCTTACATGAACAGAGAAATAGCATTTTCATTTATTTTGCTGGCAAAACTACAGGTCCGGGACAGCCCAGGCCCTGAAATTACAGTAACTTTCACCAGTCAGAATTCATACATGCGTGGAACGACAAACCTCACCGGACGCATCTACTAGGTAACATGCTAAAAAACACTGGCACTATTACACAGCTGTTACAGCTGTATCAGGCGTATAAAACATCACCCAATATCCAAGAACACTGCTAATAATATAATTAATAACGTTTCTTTTCTTAGAAGTCATGATTTCTTGGGTTGTTTGGGATCGCTGGGATTCATAATCAAATGAGAATGCCAGAGACAGGTCTGACATTAAATGGAGGGAACAAAATATGAAATGCAAAACATTCTCCACTACATCTCAGCGCTAATAAAGCAGAGATGTAATTAGCTTCCACAGCAGCTACAGAGCAGCCTCTCAGTTATTGGTTTGGGTTTGCTCGGGGACATGCAGCCAGCGGTCACATGAATACATATGCATGTCGTTTCCATATCAAACTTGTGTTTCAGTGAGGGCACGCCATAAGTGGTGGGAGGACTTGCCATTTAAAGGTTGTGTGTGTGTGTGTGTGTAGGGTGCATTCAGAGATAGCCACCACCACTGTGGGCTGCATTCAGGGCCCTGATTGGTGACTAACACCCAGGCCATGGGCTGACGGTGAGAGACATGGACCGCTGCAGAAGTATTTTCAAAAAGCAGCCTTCGGTTCACTGGGCAGCCGTTGGGATGTTTTCAGGACCCAAGTGGATAACAACACTGGTGTCAGTGGTGCCACAAGAGGGGCCAACAAACCCAGCAACAAGCTAACCCGTGACAGTGCTTTATGTTTAATAAGTGAAAATAAAGGGAAATCTCTTGCTAGCAAATGATGAAAAAGGCTGATGGACTCTGTCATCAACTGCCAACTGTGACTGGAGAACAAAAAGTTTTAATCCTTATTTTGCAAGTGTATGTATGTGAATGTTTCTCATGTGAATGTGCCAGTGTTTGTGTCCGCAGATGTGTGTCCACCATGGCTTGGATCTGAAGGGCTAAGCCTGTGCTTGGAGGTTGGCAGAGGGCTGAGGGCCTGGGCTGGCTCGCCTGTGATTGCAGCGGATGTTGAGTGTTTACAGTGAGATGAGCAGGGGGAGAAGTGTGTGGGGCACACAGAGACAGCTGCTTTTACTCTGCACTGTGAACTACACACACTTAAACACAACCACACAGGCACTTACACAGAGGGCTGTAGCTGTACTGGAAGCCCCACAAGCCCTGCAGTGTGTATGTGTGCTACAGCTGGACCGCTGGGACCAGTGGCTCAGAGTGACAGCCCTACGCTACCATCTACAGCTGAACACCATGCCGGCTGGGGAAGTGGGAGTCTGGTGGATGCTGGGTGACCAGGTCAGCCGGCGAATTTTGTGACATCCCTCTCTCTCCTGTGTCAGACCTTTGCTACCACGCAAGTAGTTCACATTAACTCAAATAGAAAAAAACATTTGCATCATGTCAAAAATCATAAAAATTTGCTATAACCATAAGCACTTTTTACTTTCACTTACTCTCTATAATGTTTTCTCATCTCTTAGTTACGCTGATCACGCATAACATTATGTCCACTTGTGCAACTAAATGCAATCCAATACAGAAGCTCTGCTATGAATCCTACTTTTACAAGGTTATAATCGTATATATGTATTTTATTGGGTTTTGGAGCTGTACTGGAGTGCATTATAGGAAGAGGTAGTTCTAATGTTTTGGCCATCCTACAGAAAATGAGTGAGGGGCAGGTTTCTAGATGTGGTATGAAGACACCATGGCTTCCAAAGATAACCTTGTACCACTGGAGTCTGTTCCAACATGTTTCTATCCTCAGGTAAGAAAACCAACAGCAAACAATAAACAGCGAGAGAGGGTTCAGACGCCAGCTGATACCTTAGCAAGCAAAGGGATTCTCACCGTTTTCAGCCAAAACTATCAATAAAGTTATTTAAAAAAATGTAATAGCAAAGCAATAGTGTTTAACACTGAGTGCAAATGCATGAAAACAGAAAACAAAGGAGAGGTGAAAATTATTTCAAGAGAGGTCCATTTCTCATAAAAAACCAAATCAAAATCAGGTTTTGCAACTTCTTATTTGACTTGAAATAAAATTGCGAGTCACGAAAATCAAAAAAATGTGTGTTGCTGGAGGGAAAAAAACTACCTGCCTGTACCAAACATACAGATGGAAGCACGAATGGTGTTAGGGGACCACACATTTTGTAGCTTGATTGAAGCACACGTGCAGAACAGGTAAACTATCAACTGACCTGGACGGAAAAAGAATATGCAACAAAATCTCAGTGATACGCTTCTTCTGTGACAGTGATGATGTGCATTGTTGGGCATATGTTCAAATAGTGTGTTTGTGGGTGGAGGGCTACTGTGATCGCCGCTAGGGAAAAGAGGTTGTCAGTAACAAGCAGGCCTGACAGCTTAATTACCAACGCAGCTAAAGATTTATTGGTTTATCAATCAGAGCCCCGGGTGCTGCCTTTCCCCTCAGGAGACGGGAGCCATTACCATAAACCCGTTGGCCCATGTGACCCAGACTCTTCTTGCACCAGCCCGGTCACACCGGGGCAATCCTAAACCCCTGCTCCTGTCAATACACGCATACACACACATTTGGTACACACACATAAACAAACAGACATATTCTTAGGCTCCTATGATATACACATATGTTCATGTGCACCCAAGCAGGGACACAAACACAAATGGAGGTACACATGCAAACATATACATATACACTAGCATGTACATGCTGCACACACGCAGACAAACGCAAATACACAAAGATGCACACGAAACACGGACCACAAAGGCCAGCATGTGGGCGATGAACCTTTTATGTTTTTAGACAAAAGCCCTGCTGAAGCAGAGACAAGACCAAAGATAGAGAGAGAGAGACAGGGAGAGAGAGAGAGCAAAGCTGCAGGCTAAATACCGTATGTTTGACTTAACCAAAAGGTATTTTCAGATCCGCATCCAGAAATTCCAACCATCTGGACACAATTACCTAATTTCTAAATTAAGATTTAGCTCGTTTCTAATCCTGTCAACGAGTTGTGACACTGACACAAAGAGGGCAATGGTGAAGGTGATCTATTGGCTGGCAGTGTGTTGCTATGTGGCGGGCGCAGAGAGAAAGGACCACCGATCAACCAGCCGGGCAGGCAGGCAGACAGGTGGCCATGCAAGCGACTGGGATAAACACTCATAGCCTTAGCTGAGAGTGTCGCCTGTAGACATGCAGAAGCATCCTGGTGAAATGCTGCCCCCATGTGATGGAGGCCGAGAACAACAGGCGCTCTAAGGCCTGTCTCCAGAAGAGAGAGGAGTTGTACCGAAAAGAACCTCCTCCGGGGTCGTTGAGCTTGTTTTTCTGATTCCCAGAGATCTGAACAGCCAGCCCCACGGGACTTTTGCCTGCTTGGATGATGGCTCCCTTCCCCATTGTTCCTGTTAAGGAAATAAAGAAAAAAACAGAAGAAGAAACACTTAACAAAACAGGAAAGGAGTAATGTTATCATTGAAGTGTCCCTTTCTATCTGCATCAAATATCCTCCTGTCTAACGACTACCTTCAACTGTCTCTGTCTTCCTCGCAGGGGTAGAAGGAGAGGGGGTGGGGAGGCAGTACTGTCACTCTCCCCAGGTTGGTGCGGAGAGCGTCGCTCTGTCAATATCACTGCACTTCACCGGCTCTCCTTACACTCCTAAACCGCATCCTGCTCCGAGACACGTTTTCCAGAGAGGCACAAGGACTGCCAGAGTGAATTTAAACTTGATTTTAACAGGCATGTTCCTAGCCAAGAGGCACAGAAAAGTATTTTTAGAACTATCCCCGCATTCCAATTTATGGGCATAAAACAACCTACAGATCTTTCACTGCAGGCAATCTTGGGGAAGGGGGCAGATCAAATTTGTATGCACCTCCGATCGTACACAAGCACGCACACAAGCAAAAGCAGGTACAAACACGTACACACATTACACACACCACCTGAGAGCACACAGCTCTCTTAGGGGAGCGTTACGCCCGGTTGGTGTTGGGGCGATATTTGTGGGCTTCTGTGGGAAGAGTGTTTGTGAATCAGTGTGAGTAAGCAGCAGCTCAAATGTTTGAGAAGGCTTTATAACCAGACAGGAAAAACACCTGTTCTCTCTGTGGCTCCTGCCTGTTTACACATCTGAGCCTACTGAGAGAACATTTGGAGTTGCACTAATGGCTATCTTATGTTTAACCTATTTTGCTTGCTATTTATTTAAACGGCAGGTCAAGCTGAGTTGAAAATCTTCAAATATCTGTCTGGTAATGCGCTCACGAAAAGATGTAAAATTTGCAGTCCAGATACAGAGAAGCGGTGTGAGTCAGAGAAACTTCAATCAAAAGTAGCTGGAAAAGGCCTTCAGACTTCTTACAGTACAGTACCTTGTGCTCTGATAGACTGAGTGATGACCATGGGCATCCGGACCTGGCCACCAACAGCACCGGGTGTCTTGATACCCTACGTACAAAATCAACAGAGGTTATGTACTTTACTGTAGCATTTGAAGCAGTGAAACAATTTCAAAGTAAGAGGGGAGATTAAACTTATGCCTGCCATTTCCCTGCTGTATTTTTGTACCATGACCAGAAGAAATTATTTTGCCGAACTGTTGGTCCTTTCAGTTGTAGTTGTTGCAAAAATGATCCAGAGACAAGCTAGGCAAGCACCACTTGAGTGCACTGATCTCTGCTGTAAAATATTACAACTGTCGGCAGTGGCGATGCAGGATAGACGCTGAATGCGTTCAGGGATGATGGATTCTATAGCTGCTTTTTACACACTATACTGAGAACGTAGAGATCAATTTAAATGCATGAGGAGGATGGATTTCTGTCACTGCACATGACCTACATTTGCTTGCATTTCCAGATAAGACAAAGGCAATAAAAAGTCAAGACTGTGGTGTTCAGATGAAGAGGAAGTGGTGGTACAAGAAGAAGAAGCAGGGAGGTGGAGGGCTGCGCTGGGCTATTAGAGTCACTTCTTTCCTTGGTAGGAGCCACAGGCCAGTCCTCAAGCTCAGCCATCCATTCCTACCAGTTTGCTTCCTGCTGCATATTTTTTAGCCTTGTTTTCCATTCCCTGACACATGCTATATTACTGTTCAAGCTGGTGAAAAAAGACAGAGGCCATTTTTCCCAGAGATCCACTGCAGGGGCCTGGGAGACTGGGAGGGAACGTGAAAAAAATGCATTCAACACAGGCAGAGATAGCTGGCACCTCTGGCCAGTCAGCGACATAGTTAAGAGAGGAAGAAAACTCAGGTAGAAAGTTTGGGAATTAGGGTCAGTTTGGTTTAGTTTTTTTTTATTCTTTCTTGCTTATAATCAACTGTTTTCAGGGAAATATTATAAATGTACAACTAGTTTCCTGTAACTACGCCGATTTCCAATTCTGAAAAACACAATTGAAGATAAACAGAAACGTCCTTGCTCGTCTAAAGTAACTGCTCTAATATTTCTAATATATGATTATATACATATGTCAAAATGACACACATTTTGACTGGTTAACACTAAAAACATGTTCACACATAATGTGTAAATACATACTGCAGTTACCAACGGCTGTTCTTGTGTATTGTGGCCAGTAAACTTTCAGTTAACTTGAAGTATATTTTGCTTGTTCAGCTGCCCATTAGTTTTTATATTGGTACAACATATTACCTCCACAACATGTAATCTATCTATACAACAGCACAAGTACACTTTGTTGCAGTGAAATATGTATTGCTGTGTAGTGATGTGGCCTAGTTAAAACTCTCCATTCGTTCACTGTTTTGTTAAGTCTAGTCGCCTCATATATCATTTGTCCTGAGGACATTTATAGTCCAGCAAATGTCCTTACAGCTCATGGGATCATTTTTTGTACATTTATCAGAATACAAAATGATATTTAAAATGGACATTTTGTCAGATTTTCATTCCTAAATGTGCTTAAAAACAAACAGTATTTGTTGCCCAGATCTCATGCAGTAAAACGAAGATGTAAATTACACTAAATCCCACTTTGCATTTTGCAATCGCTAGTTACGTCTGAACAATTTTCCAAATCAAAATGTATACTGGTAGAAAACTAAAATAATATGACTCCACATCTACTGTAAACCCTGTCAGGCCTCTCCAACAAATGTTTTCCAAACCACTGTGGTTACAGCAGTTTTTTTTTTTCGCCTAATTCAACTACTGTCTAGTTTGAGATTGCTGATGTGCCAGGGGCAATCATTTACTAATGTTTTGTGTGATAGCTTATGCTGCTGTGTGTACGTATGTGTGTTTGTGTGTTTGTGTGCATAAAAGAGACCAGAGGCATGTTCTGGACATAGACTGCGGCCGCCACATTGCTTTAAAATTGACCCAGGGGCTGACCTAGTTACCTCACTTCACCCTTCAACAGTTAATGGGTAGAGGGAGGGAGTGAGATGACGGAGCGATGCACGGCTAGATACAGTGAGAGGAACTGTTGGAAAGAGATGGGAAGAGAACAGAGAAGCAAAAGAGAAAAAAGACAGAAGGCAAGTTGGAGAAAAATGCTAGGAAGAGAAAGAGTCCGAAAAAAATAAGCAGGGAGAAAGCAAATGCGAGGAAAAGACCAAGAGAGAAATGTAAAAGAGAAAGAGGCGCCTCTAGCTTTCACACCCTTCTGCCTGGACCAGACCAATCAGAGAATGACCTCGCTTGACCCCATCCATAGACGTCTGTAAGACTCTCACTGTTTGTGTGCACATGCAGTACACTCACACACAAATGGTAATGTGCTAACACTGTGAGTTGAGCGAGCCTGTTCAGAGCCGGTCCCTGCAGGTTACCTGGCCTAGCTTCAGCAGGATTCCTGTAAAAAATGGCAGTCACTGCTGCTCTTAGCTCAATCATCTCAGGCTCCCGGGTCAAACCCGTGGCACAGGGCAGGCATGGGATAATGGCTCAGACTTCTGTCTGACCCTGAGTGACTTACTGTGGTTAGACATTTCTACATTCTAACAATTGGAGCATCAACCTAGAAGGCAGCCAGCTTTCAACGTTATCTTTGTTAATATAAAATCATAATAAATTGTAGTATATTTTTTGATTTAGGGAAAACTCAACGCTAAAAACAGAATAGCAGTTCAGAAATTTTGTCATCCTAACACAAATACTATACATCTAAAATTTATTTATGCATTGCTTTCCATACAGGAAGTGTAGCCTTTAAAAGGGCAGGAAATTAGATGCGTTGTGGCCATAAATTTATCAGCACTGATAAAGTTGAAATACTTTTACATATTTTAACCAAAACAGGAACCATTTAACTGACAGTGTTTCCTCAGCAAGTCTATGAGCTGGGCATGACTCTAGCAAACTCTTGTGACTGTGTGACTCCCAGCTATGGCACTGTGACACTTTTTTTTTAGTCTGATAATTTGTGCAAGACCTATCAACACACACGCACATACACACACACCAAAACCACCACCGCCTGGCCTGGAGGTATGCATCCATCACATTCTAGTGCTTCTTTATTGAACGCAGTGATATTGTGGGTAAATATTTCTCACATCTATTACTTGACCATTGTAGCTTTAACTGTCCATCCTCACACATCTTACATAATTAGTTTTTTTAATGTACATGATCTATTCTACATAGTACAGGCAAAGAAGATATGTCTGAACACTAAGGCTGCACAATATATTGTTTTTGAATCAATATTGCAATGTGTGCATGTGCAAAATTAACAACACATGATGTGCAATATCTAGGGAGAAAAATTAATAAAGCTTTATGTTTAACTTTTCATTGTGAGTTAACAAATTCACTAACCCACTTTATTTCACTGTATTTAAAATAATGTGGCCAAAACATTAGAACCACATCTTCTTGCACTGCAGTTCTGTAGTATTCCACTATCCACTTTGACCTCAAAAGTACATATTGGAATTATCCCCTGAAATTCTGAAAGTTTCAACCTAAAACTGTGAAATTATAACCTTGCAAAGGTAAAATTAATGGCAGAGCCACAGTATTAGATTGCATTAAATTGCCCAGGTTGTCAAAATATTATGGCTGATCGGTGTAGTTCTAGGATGGGCCAAACGATTCTGCTGAACATGATTTACAGCTAAATTTCACTTGGGTATATTTCCTCTTTAATAAATGCTGTTATTCTGGTGTATAGCAATGTATTTCCTTTGGTGCACTGATTCATTTTACACATAAAAACATTAAATAAACTGTATGTCACTGACGAGACTGATGAAATTAATTATTCTTTTGCAATCACTAAAATGTCCCTCTGGACTCAAGTTAAATAGATCGACGGCTTTTGGTTTGACCTCTCTGGGGGTGCCACAGCGGAATGATCCGCACGCTGACTTAGCATGTGATTTTACACCGGATGCCCTTCCTGCTGTAACCCTTCTATTTTTTTTCAGGGTTCAGGGCCGGCACCGAGGTTGCCCCTGGTGGCTGGATGGGGCCACACCTGGTCAGGTGGGATTTGAACCCGGATGACTCAAGGTATATAATTCAACATAATTCAACTCATTGATTTCCACTGAAACACAAACTGTGAATGTAAATCGTTAGAAATCTAGGGAGTATGTTCTGAGGTATTTGTTACCTTAATAGTTCCAAAACGTTCCTAAGTGGTTGAGGACCTTTTAGCAATGTAAGGACATTTTTTCCTAACAAGCTCAAAGGCCTGTTGCAGAGTTAAGGGTTATAGTTAGAATAGGGTTAAAGTTAGAGTTAGGGGTTAAGCATTTGGTGGTGATGGTTAGGTTAAAAGGTTAAAGAATGCATTATGTCCTATTAAGAATAGAAGTACAAACCTATGTGCGTGTGTGTGTCTTAAAGTCTGTTCTAGTTGGCCTTCTCTATACATACCATGGCAGCTGCATGTCCAAGCGCCCCAGCGGGCAGCGCACTGGCACCCGTAGTGGTGCTGACGCTGTTAGGGTGGCGAATGCAGACAGCTGGCCCAGCTACGATGGCAGGAGGGGTCCCACCGGGTACTGCTTTGACTCCCTGCTGTGGGGGTTGGGTCAGGGACTGCTGACTATTCAGCAAAGACAGCCGCAGGGCCGGGAGGCTCTTCTGTTGATGGACAGAGAGAGGCCAGAGTTTACAGGCATGGAGCAAAACAGACATGCATTACAGAAGACCACATATACTTGTCAATTACGTTTAATGTCACAAAAAATATGGCCACAGGTGCCTAAGGAAACAACTCCTGAATGAATCTTCATTATATTTAATACTATATATGCCACGTCCGTTTCTCACCATATTACCCATGGTCATGGCTGACCTGAGGAGCCCATGTTGCTCCACAGAGACTATTTCAGGCAGATTTTTTGACGTAAGCAACCTAACATCACATGACAACATGTGTTTGTGGCCGAGTTGGGCAGTTGGGCGCCTTGATGTGACGCTCATCACGGCTGGCTGAAGAAACCTGCTGGCTACTGGCATGGACGGCTACAGGGGCCACTGTCACACACAATCACAAGTCAGGCCAGAGGGGGGTGTGCGTGTGTGTGCGTGTATCATTCTACAGTCAGGGCTAGCCATCACTGGCTCTTACGCCAGTGAAAGGGGCTACTTTAGCGGGTCACTTTAGGAAAATACTTAAGTTAGGAAGCCAGGCTAGGAAATGATTCAAGGGGGCAGGAGTTCAGTTCAGAAAACAATTTTAGGGGTCAATTTTGAAGGTAGCTAAAGGGTCCAGCACATAAACAATGTAGGACACCCTTCAAGAAGAGTACTTTGAGAGGCAGGTGTAATGGAACTTGTTAGATACTGAAAACTATGTAAAAGCTCAGTTTTGAGAGGTTTAGCCTTCAGCATTAGGGATCCAGTTCACATGATCAATTCCTCATTCAGTGCAGGCTGCAGTCTCACAGCTGACGTGGCTTGTTTAAAGCGAAGATTAAAAAGAAGTTTTTGAGCAAGAACACCACCTTGAGGAAGGGCACCAGGTAAGGCTGCGGAGATGACTTAAGCTCAGTCTGCAGCCGGCTTGTGAACTCTTCTGGTTCAATCTTGGCATCCTGTTAAAGTGAAGAGGAAGGGGTAAACCTCAAACATTAAGTTACATACAACATGATGAAATCCCATAACCAGAGCTCATGATCATCCGCAAAAATTCATCTAATCCTGGCACCTCAGGGCACAACTCGGTAATCATAACTCTGCACTATACAGACAAAAGGAGAATTTTGGAATGAGTTTCATGCTGCCATCTAGAGGTTTTAAATGCTTAGTACAACAACACATTATAATAATACATTTGATTTAATGTGTGCAGATGTTGTGAAGTGTGGAAAGCAAAGCTCTTGTAAACATGGCTTTAGAAAATGAACATTTGTCAAGACTACACCAGTTTTTTGTGAATGTAAGACATAAAAGCCAACAATCAGTCAAGACTAACACAACACATTTTTAAAACACACCTTCTGGAAAGATGCTAAACTGGAGGAGTGGAGTAATTTCCACAGTGTTTTAATTCTCACCAGCAGGTCTTGAACCAGAGCCTTGACATTCTTCGAAGTCTCAGGGGACGGAGAATTGTGAGAAGCCAGCTTGATAAGTGTGGCCAGGAAATTCTTGCACTTCTTCACATTCTCTTGCATTTCCTGTCGGGAGACAATAAATTAAATATTTACTAAAAAAATCTTTATTCTTATATTCAAACATCTAAAAAGTGGTAGCTTTAGCTTTTGACAAATTATTGTAAAACAATGAAAAAGTGGCTTTATATTCATCCTGCATTCTCCAAAATAATACTAAAATATTTCAGTACAGAGAGAAATTAAGTGAACTCGTAAATGACACCTGTTCTGTCAAGCTGCCAGTGGCAACAAATTGTAGTCCTCACGAAGGCTTTCACTGTACATTTGGAGAAGCATGTCTCTATCTCTGGGGTGTTTTTGTGTCTGTTGGTGTGCCTGTATCACTGGCTGTATGTCCCTGAATGTGTAAATATGTGTATACATGATTGTTCTGTGCCTTTATGCATCTGTATGTCCTTGGGTCAGTTTGCACTTGTGTGAATGTATGAGTGCAAACGTGTGCGGGCATGTGTGAGACTCTTTGTCCATAGCCAGCTGTGTGAGGCGGTGAAGCAGTGGGTCCTGGGCTGAGCTTGTGACACAGCCAGCCTGCTGGCAGCTGTGACAGTGCTCGTGCCCTTGAGGGTGGAGTGGGGGCGGTTGGGGTGGGGGACTGGGCAGTAGAGAGAACGGACCTGGGACACGACAGGACCTCCGGGGGCTGTCGCAATGCCCGTCTGTGGAGGCTGCACTGGCTGGGAGGCAGCCTGGGCCGGAGCCTGGGGGGTCATAACCACAGGGGTCTGCTGCGGAGCCGTCACAGCCACGGCCGGTGCCACAGGGCACTTCTGAAAGAGCAAAGAAGAGACAGAGAGATAAACAGGACGTGACGCTTTGCTTGTAGCAAGGCCACAGAGAACAGGAGGCAGGCGCCACAGCACTCCTGTCACATCTGGTGTCCTGACTTCGGTGAACATCGCTTAACAGACAAGGAGGAAGAAGGGGAGGAGGTGACAAGCTAGAGGCTGGGAAAGACATGGCTGGGAAATGAGGCCATCACAGCCTTTCTTAATAATTACCCACCTGACAAGCAAAACCTCCATCCTACTATGAAGGTTTGTTACTGCTAATTCCACACATGAGCTACCCAGTGTCTACTTTCTCACTAACTTACGTGAGGGAATGAATGACTAGAAAATATCTCACATCCAAAACACAAATTTTGCTGAACAGATGAAGTGCCATCAGCAGTCTCTCACTCTAAAGCCCTCATCACCTCTTTTGAGTCTCCCAGGGCCTGTTCACACTTGGCAGTAAAATGCATTTTATGTGATACAATCAGTGGACAGCTCTAAATCCAGGTGTGAATGCTCCCAAAATGCATAGAGGACACATTAGTGCGTGATCATTCAAGCTACACATAGATGCGGGCGAGTACGTCTGCGTGTCTACATGTATGATGACATGTAGTGTAGCGTGAGCCAAAAAACAAACATATATCTACTGTATGTGAACTACATGGTTGTGGAGTGTATATAACATTTTTCAAATACAAGGTCTTCAAATCAGCCTTCTTCTATAAACACAAAATGTAGAATATATCACATGTGATGCAACTGTCTTATAGATTCAGTAACAACAAACAAATGCCTCAATAGGAAACACTAGATTTGACCAGAGCCTCAACAGAATTAGCTTTTAAGACATGGAAATGTTTGGCTTACAATATGATCTCCAGCAGTGCCAGTTATTTGTAGCCAGGCAGCAATAAAAAAGAGGTAAAGATTTTTTAGCTGGCCTCATTTATTCCAATTCCAAAAATATTACTCAGCAAAAATCTTTTACACAGTGTCCTATTATAAGTGGTTTTACTATTTTTACTGGTAGTTACTGCAAATAACGTTACTTACAGTAGCATTTATTGCAGTATATTAAAAAAAATCTAATGGTATCATATAGCACATTTGTAAATGCTCAGTATAATATAAAACTTCAACAATAATCAAATGATGATAGCACCTTAATTCACATGCAACTTTAAAAATGATCTCAAGAAGGACGAAAACTCGAAATGGACACACTACAGAAGAAATGTAAGAAATGTCTTTTTACAAATGTGTCTATGTACATGACAAGTAAACTGACAATAAACTTTACTATCATGTTCCAACATACTAAAACATTGGTTGTGGCCCCGTTTTCACAACTGACAGCAAAACCCTAAGGGTGTAGAAAGTAGGACTCCCTCACATTCCCAGCTGGTTCACAACCTACTGTAACCTCTGGACTACCAGAGTGCAATATTTTTTGGCACTGCTAGCCAGAGAAGCAGAGGACAGAAAATAGGCAAGTAAGGTTGTCTCACTGGGCGGAGTGCAGGGCAGGAGGAAGAGGAGGAAGAAGAGGAGGAGGTCTGAAGGGCAGGACTGGAAGGAGTGGGAGAAGGAGACGGTACCATCTTGGCCGGGGTCAAAGGACACTGCCTGGTGGTCTGAGAGGTCACAGGAGACTGTAGGAAAGAAAGAGACCAAGACACAGAAAGAGGGAAGTCATGAGAGACAGAGCAAGAGAGGAAGAAAAGAGCAGTGGGGTGCCTGGCACAGAGGTGAGGAAACACCATGACAGCAGGAAAGAAGAAAGAAGGTGGCAGCGGCGTGTTAGTGGTGCAACAGAGAAGAGCACAGACGTTCAGGTAACGGCAGGTCGAGGTGCCACTGTGCTGGAGTCTGATGGCATCGATGGAGCGACGAGTGCATTCATATACATTTACATCTACATGACTTCATGTCGAAGGGTTTTACTAAGTATGAAACCGTAAATCAGTTTACTGTTGCTTGAGCAGATGCTTTACCAGCACTTCTACAGGCAAAAAGTCGAGCCTACACAGCAATATAGACTGATCCACTGTCATCTATTTTGTATATATTCTTTAATATCTCACTGATCAAACTGATCAGCATAAAACAAGTAAACTACTTAGGCCTTTGGCAACAAATTTGTAGGTTACACTGTCTGAGTTTCATTGCCTATACTCAATTTATTCAAGCCCTCAGCATTTACAAGCTTTTACTATGAAATACAAAGGATGATTAGTTTGAAGAGGCTGAATAATGTTGCTGTTTCTTCGAACACTATTTTTCCGGTGCAATTAGCTTACCTAACTGGCATTTGTTTTAATGGAAACGGCAGACACCAAAATAATTGGTATGACTTATGCAACTAATAAAGGAATTTGCATAAAAAGCCATCTGCGCAGACACAGCTCCATCGAGAAATGTGGCTGTGCAGCTATTCCTGATGCTGAGGAGGACACGTTCCTGATCCTGAAGCTGGCTTGACTGGAGTTATAAGCAGACCACTTACTTGAATGCAAATGCATGCAAATTAATGACGACTGAGAAAACCAATATGAATGAAGTTATGAACATGAATGTGAAATCATCCGTCATCAGTATCAGTGAGGCTGGTATCACTTTACACAAAAACGCATTTCCCAGAAATATAGCTCCGAAACACTATATGTACAGTATGGTTTATTTTTCACTAACTCTGTGAAACAAAATACGCAAAGTGATATGTATGTAAGGAATAACATGTAATACATAACTATTATAATTCATTCATTCATAATTGTTTTAATAACATATTAAAGCCTTGGTAATAAATGGGAGGGCTGGACGGTGAGCCCCAATTGCCACAAAACCACAGTAAAGATCAGGGACTCATCTCTCTCGCTCTCTGACATCTCTAACACACACACTCACACAGACACACACACATTCTCATACACACTTCGTGGCTGCTTTCTTGTCTACTGGCCAAGGCAACTCTAGGAGGACTCTGCCCCATTTGGTGGCATACAGCCTTCCATTCACAGACAGGCCAATGTACACATACACACGCACACACACACACATCGCAAGCACATTTAAAACGGTAGCTGTCTTGCACACAAATGAAAACACACAAACAGACACACAACCCTGCCAAGGACAGGAGAATGCAGGCAAAGAGGAGAAGTAGGATGAGAAAGAGGAGGAGGGAGTTCCCTCTGTTCTAAAAGTTTTGTAGGATCCAAAAGACTGTTGTACTGAAGAGTTGGGGGGAAAGTGGGTGTACGAGGGGTGAGGTGAGAGGGGATGAGGGTGGAAGGGTTGCGAGAATAAGGGGGGTTTAGAGCCACAGGGTGCATCCCACCGCCAGCTATGCCTTTTTCTTGCTCTCTCTCTTTCTGCCTTACACACAACCACACACACAGACTGAAACTCACAAACACGCCCAAGAACCAAAGCCTTGTTAGCTTTTTAAAATAATCAGGCAGTTGGATGATGAATGATTTAACAGGTATGGAAGGAAGGAAGCTCAGGATGCCTTCCGTTTCTCCCCTCAGGGTCATGGGAAGAGTGACAGGCCGACAGAGGGGTTGAGCTCTGGGAATAAACACCATTCCCTTTCATTTCCCTGCAACTGCTTTTCCTGTCGAGATGGCAATGCCGCGGCCCGCTAATCTGTCATCAGTGTGACTGTGAGAGGCGATGACAATCTGCAACTCTCTTTTGAGACGGGTTCATATCAGGATGGATAAAGGTTGATTGGCTATGAGTGCAGAGGCAGGAGGCGGCGTTGTTGTGTAACTGATGGGGACTTCGATTATTGATGCCAATGGGCAACTGTGGAGTCAGCGGGATGAGTGAATGTGGACAGTCTGAGAATGATGTGAGGTAACATTTCACACATGCCCTAGGATGCATAAACCAGTACTAGTTTAATGTTAGTTTTGAACAGTAGTGTGTAATAGTGCTGACAAGTAGGTGTACCACACACTGGTATAATATGCCTGCACTAATTCAGGAAACACTGATATGCATTATGCATGTGGATACATAATATGGGTTATTTTTCCTACATGTTCATCATTAGCTTTAATGGGACTATCTACCACATCTAGTCTTCTTCTTCTGTTTTTACATTCACAGAGACTGGCTAAAACACTCCTAATAGTAGTACAAAGATGTACTCACGTCTTACTGTAGCCCTGAGTACAACAGTCTAATTCATAAATGAAAGGAGAAGCTGAAATCCAGTCGGCCCAATGCTGCCCTCTAGTGTTGGCCTTTTGTCCTTGCAGTTAGTGATCTGATGAGCAAGAGCCAAAGATCTTTGGAGGCCCCCTGTACTCCAACTTAGAGAGTTTGTGGTGTGAGACATTTAGTTTTGAGATCTAATTAGGCACTTAGCCTTGAGTGAATAACAGGTTTCTGTCTCAAGCAGTTAATACTATTGTTTGCCAACCATAATCTGACTAGAGGACTATAATCAAGTGTTACGCAGAAGCCACTTGTACTGTAATACTGTATTCTTTTCCTAAATTGGGGATGGAGTATTGTGGACTTTTTTAGTACCAAATAATTTAACAGGTCAGCCGATACAATACTTCTGGAAATATTGACTGGCAGCCATTATTTTAATGTATTCATAATATTAAGATTCACCTGTTCCACTTTCACATAACTGAATATCTTATGCTTTTCTTCCATTTTAAGTGAACTAAATATGCGAATGAATAATGAGTCACTAATTGGCTTTTGAATGGGGTGTTTGAATAAGTCAGTTTGGGTATTGTTTTAAAGCAAACATTGTTCAACCTAAAAACATACATGTTAAATAACAGATAATGAAAGAAATTATCTGTAATATCTCTGTTGTCCCATAACTAAACGCAAGATACAAAACAGAACCAAACACAAACTATATTTGAAATAAAAAACGTCAGATTTATTATAAATGGTTATTAAAAATCTTTTTTGTTTGTTTTGTTATCCATCACTTATGCAAATAATCATTTCAAAACAGGTGTACAAATCGGAAATATACATGTACTAAACCTATAAATCTGTTTTTTAAATATTATAATGTAAAATACATGCCTACTATAAATATGCTAAGCACAACTGGCAGGTTTATTAGTGCTCTGCTGTCACTGTAACGTCAGTTCAATTTAGCTAGAATGCTTAATTTACAGAGAAACTGTGGGTGATGAACTATCTGGTAACCTCATTATTAAAAGCAATTACATGCCAAAGGTGTGGACCCACTGGCAGAAGCTCCGGTTTTTACATGAATGATGTAACCACAGGTGATAATAAGCAAATTCCAATTAATGATTCAGTACCTTGTAAAATTTTGATGAGAGCACCCCACGGAGTCATTAAGAAGCTTTGAGTCATTATTTCACCTATTAATTTCACTTTAATCTATACATAAAAAAAATCAAGAATTTTCTGTCATTATACAATAATTACACAGTTAAATGTATTAATCACATCCCAATTAGGGTGTACGGCTAAGCAGTTGTCTTGATGAGGGGGTCCCCACCCAACATCAACTCTACGACTCCAGAGATGATTAGATCAACTAGATCTAGTTGGAAAAAGTGAAATGCAGCACTTGCTTCATTAACACCACCCTTGAGCCTTTTGAGCCCTTGAGCAGGGCCTTAAATCCCAACTGCTCCAGTTAGGTTGGTCAGTGCTCCATTCCTGTGAAGGAAAAGTAACTACATCACTCAGTGAAGCTGCCCTGAATAAATAAAGATCAAAATGAAACAAAAAAAGTTGTTATTTCAGCACCAGGAGCTGTCCATAGTTCTACCCGTGTTAAGGTCATTATACTCTCCTGGATACTAGCAGGCTCCTCCTCTGCTTCAAACATTAGATATGGAATTCTACAGGAGACGATTACTGTTTTTCACATGCTTTCTGGAGCCACATTACAGAATTTAGGAGCAGTGGGTAGATCTCTGTTGAGAAGTTTTTTGCGTTGCCTTTCTGTCATGATTCACTTTTAAACTTACGTTAAATAAATGGTAAATGGTCTGCGTTCTGGCATATTGGTACCCAAAGCACTTTACACTGCTTCTCACTCAGCCATTCACACTCACACACCAATGGGGGAGCTGCTATCCAGCTGGCCTACACTCAGCAGGAGCAATGAAGTTAGGGTTCAGTGCCTTGCTCAGGGACACTTCAACAAGATGGATGGATGGAATGAATTAATATTATCTATATAAATATGGATTTGCAGTGTCCAGTATGTGACTGTGACCGTTAACTGTGATACAACTGCAGTATTGGTGGACGGCCGCGCTACCAACTGCGTCACAGTCGCCCCCGTTAGACCCCCTTTTGCATTCAGAACTGTGCTTTAGACATTTTGGTCCATATTGACATGACAGCATCTCACAGTTTCTGCAGAACTGTCAGCTGCATAATAATGAGACTCTCCCATTCCACCACATCCCAAACGTGCTCTATCTGACAAAGTTCTTGTGATCAAGGAGGTCATTTGAGTAAAGTAAACTCACTGTCATGTTCAAGAAACCAGTTTGAGATGATTTTAACTTTTGTACATTACGTTGTACATTAGTTTGATGGCAGTAGCCTTCGGAAGATGGGTATACTGTGGTCATAAAGTGAGGGACACGCTTTCAGAGATGCTCTTCTGCAAACCTCAGTTGGAACGAGTGGATAACTGAGTTACTGTCAACTTTCTATCAGCTTAAACCAGGCTGGCCATTCTCCTCTGACCTTTGGCATCAACAGAGCATTTTTACTCAGAGATGTTCCCTACAGATGGTTGTGCATGGAAATCCCAGTAGATCAGGAGTTTCTGAAACGTTCAGACAACTCCATCTGGCACCATGACATGTTCAGTTACTTTTTTATTGCCAAGAAATAAGCTGGAAAAAATTGTTAATTTTACATCTCATCTACAAAACACACATAAAACATGATTTGTGTTCCTACAAACAAGAAAATTATCAAATTAAGATGAACTCACTAGACAGAAATGTTGGACGTCTGTGTCAAACAAATCACATTACCCCTGCTCTAAACTGTGAATAACACAATCTGAAACAAAGCCAGTTCCACCATGTGCCAAAATGCATGCAGGCATATCATGGATTATAAAATATTCTGTAATTACATAGCCCTACACTATATGAGGGGTCGATGTGTGCACAGTGATCAGAGTCTCACCTGTGGAGTTGTTACTCTGAACGATGTTCCTGTGGTGGGTGTGGCAGGTCGCGGTGAGATGTTGTTCTGTGCCTGGGCCTGAGCTTGAGCCTGTGCTTGGGCTAAAGCCTGCTGAGGAACCATCACTAGCTGACCCAACTCTGTACGCACCAACACCATTCCTGGAGATCAGGGAACACAAAAAAGAAAATACTGTAATATCATAGACACAGCATGGTAGAAAAATCTCGTCAAACAGACAGATATTTTGGATGTGGATGACAGGTGTGCTCAATCTGCTATTCACGATTGCAAATAACCACAAATGTTTTCATTCTAAAGTTCTAACTAGCAGAGAAAAATTAATACATCAATACTAAGAGGAAACTACTTTAAACCACCTTTATGTGTGGAGTTCTCCCAGTGTTTGTGTGTGTTTCATCTTGGTACTCTGGTTACTTTCCACAGTCGAAACACATTTATGTTAAGTTAATTGGTGAATCAAAATTGTCTGTTGGTGTGAATGTAAGTGTGAATGGTTCTCGGTCTGTGTATGTCTATCTGTAGACTGGCAAACTGTCCAGGCCGTACTCTGAACAGAATAAGCGGTTACAGATAATGAATGAATGGACAACCATAGAAACAAGAGTTAAAGGCCCTTTTTGCCTGAAGTAGGGCTGGGTACGGAACTTCAACAATTTTACAGCACCGGCCAAACTGCTCTAAAAATACAATTTCATGTCTTAAATTACAGAACTTAAGGAGTAAATCTCATCAACATCAGTGAGCCAAGAAGCATGCAGCATTTGACTCTGAATTGCAAAAGTTCATTTTGAATTTCAGATATTTGTGTTTTTTGCTTCTTTTTACTACAACATTCTTTATTACAGCAGATGGGGTTCAGGAAGTATATCAAACATCTGGCAACCCACAGGTTCCCACTTCAAATCTGGCTTGCATACATTTCAATCATTGACCTGCAAGACATCTTTAAGGTGTGTTAAATAGGTAATATTTTGTTGTAAAGTTGTAAAGCTGCTTTAAGTGCAGAAATTGATGAAGACAGACTTACTAGATTTGTATAACCATTTGTTAAAATTGATTTTATTAAATTTACCAAAAAGTATAGATTAGGAACCTGTGTCAAAGTACTGGTATTGACAACGGCACTGAAAATGACTAGCAATGCTCCGCCAAGTTTATTAGGTACAATAAGCTAAAGCTAAGTCAGTCTAATCAAACAGACTACAGTAAATCCTTCTTCACGACAATGAATACTGCTTTTAGAGGAAACATGCCAAACAGCTGGAAATCAAGGTAAAATAAAAACGATAACTAAAATAAGAACAGAGAAAAAGAAAACAATGACAAAAAGAAAGCGTAGTGTAATGTTCTTTTTGTTGAAATACACTTTATAAAGTTGGTATTAAAAACATGTTCAGGAAGCAGTCATAAAGCCAAACGTTTTTAACAACTGCAAAGAGCAAAACAATTGCTCCTTCTATAAGGCTAGGCTTGGGTTTATTACAGTGGCTCATTTTTGCAAAAGCTCATGTCAGGTCAAGATAAAATGTTTTATTTTACATTTGTTTATCTTTAGCATAATTTCCATAGAGGGAACAAGACACAAGGTCAATGGAAAGGTTAATAGCATATTTTGATAATAGTTTGACTATCTCACAGAGCCATTATTCCTGAGGTGAGGTGACTCAGAACAACATTCCAGACACAACAGTAGGGCAGCACACAAACCATTCTAACTACTGTCCACAGCAATTACCAGCCATGTTTACTCCCTAAAAGACTATGAGGGTCATGGAAGGTAGTAGCAGCGAAATACAGTTGTTAAACTGGGGCTGCCAAAACACTGCACCTTTTCGCTGGTGACTCTAATAATGAAAAAATATAACTTTCTCAAACTATGAGTAAACAAAGATAACAAGATGCTCCAGTGTGATTACGGCAACAGTTTGCACTGCTTTCCCATCAAAACCTTCCAAAACACTCACCTGTACATCATCTTCTCATTCAGAAAACAGTGTTTATGCTGATTTTATGTGAACACAAAAAACAAGTTCCTACATAATGAGATGATGTATTAGAAAGTAGCAATACTACGCTAAACACATAAACTAAGTAAAAAAAAGTGAGTAAGCCCCCACTTTTAAAGAGGATAATTCCTAACATCTTCATGTTCCTTGAAACATCTAATGGGATTCAGTTGCCTTGATGCTGATACTGTAAGGTTACATTATTATTGTAAAAAAAAACTTTTTTTTAAGCTTTAGTAACAGTTGTATTTACCTGCCTGCTTGTACATATTGCATTTGGTGAGTAATGTGTGACATATATGTGTGAATATACTGGGGGTCTCATTTCAATATTTTTTTCATTGGAAAGAGCCCTGTCTTCCCCTGACAGTGAACTAAAACCTTGAGCTAAAATTCTGATAGCACATATACATTACAGAATTTGTCCTGTGATCAAATAAACCCACAGCTCTGATCTTCAATTGAGGCATTTCAAAAACTTCAGCATCCAGTAAAATACGCAAATGTGCCGGTAAATTCAGTTTGACAGTTTCACTGCAAATGTCAAGTGCTTTGATTCTAATTTATCATTATTTATTCCTCAGTGGTGGTTTCCTGTTATAATGCTGCTGTCGAGGATGCTTGGTGTAAATCTGGTCTGAGCTCCACAAGTGGCAGAACATTGTATTAAGACTGCTGGGTGAAGTTATTGATTCCCCCTGGGGCCACCCATGCTTAAACTCAGTGCAGCTACAATGAATAAATGCATTCATGAAAAGGTGCATTTTTACACAGGAACAGTTGCCAGCCTATGGAGGACGCCGTGCATCCACATGACAAAAACAACAAGTTATTAAGACACAAAAGTAAACAGGACCCTCCTGCAGCTCTCCTTCCCCTCCTGCAAACCTTACCCGGTGGGATGGTAAACCCAGGGGGCAGCTGAATGGTCGTCTGCTGTTGAGGTGGTCGGACAATCAGCTGGGGGGCTACGATCCTTTGAGGTGCTGTGAGCCCAGGCATGTGGGTCTGGGCAGATGTGGCCACAGCTGGTGCTGGCGAGGGGACTGTGGGCCTGACCATGCTGACAGTGGTAGTCACTGAAGTAGTTTGACTAGTTCCACACACAGAATTAGTTGCCACGGCTGCAACACAAGCAGCAGCCGGGGCAGAGCTCAGAGGCTGAGTTACTGTGGTCGTGGTGGTGGTGGCTGCTGCTGTAGTGGTCGCTGGGGCGACAACAGGAGATGCAGAGCAAACAGCGTTTATTACTGAATTGACACCCCCAGGCGGACCGGACATTGCAAGTTTGGACTGACAACCGTCCGTTTTGGAAGCCCCGGCGTCTGTGAGCGCTTTGCTGTGGTTCACCTGTACAGCTGTGGAGGCGACGGGTCCTATGCGAGCACCCTGCTGAACCAAGGCCGAAACGCTGGTCCCGTTGCCGTTCTGGGCTATACTGGCTACGATGTGGTTCGGGAGTCTGTGCAGAGCGATGGTAGGGGTTCCCCGGTCGAGAGCGATAGCCGACTGACCGAGCGGCAGACTGGCGTTACATAAGGTGAAAGTCGAGGTGTTGATGGAGGATGTCACCGGTCGAGTGGAGTTGGGCACAGTTGCACTGGCATCCACGCAGCTAGCGATGTCGACGACCGCCGTGCTGCTGTTCCTCCTCGTCGTTACGGCGGCGCCGTTCAAACTCTTTATCCGAGCCGAGGCGCTCCTCCGCGGCGTGGTTATGCGCTTTCTAGCCTCTGTCGACGGCTCCCCGGAGCCGGGGGATCCCTTGGAGCCGCGGCTGGATGCGGTGCTGATGCTGGCCGGCGGAGATGCCAAAGTTGACACGCCAGGTGCAGTCAGTGTTGTGATGGATGCTCCATGTGATTGCGAGCCGCTGCTAGTGGCGTTGACACAGGCAGCCGAAGTGGTGGAAGGCTCGCCAAAAGAAGGGCTGCGACCCAGGGAAGGGGACGTGACAGTTTTGTCCGGGCCAGCGTCTTTAGAGTTGATCTCCTGGCGCATCTCGGGTTTATTCCGGCGTCCTTGTTGTTGTTCTAGTGTTGTGGTGCCCACTGGAGCTGGTAGCGTTTTTCCTAAGTGATGGTTAGCGGGGGCCACTGAGCCAGCGCCTCCGTTCTCGCCTGTTTTAGCTGCTGGGTTGCTTTGGCCAGCAAGCTGTGACTCCAATGAGCCCACCAGGTCACTCACAGCTTTTTCATCCACCTCTGAGAATAGCATATCTTCCAGGGGGTCGGAGGTGCCCGCCATCTCTGATCACAGATAGCTGTCTTAGATTTTTTGACAGTGCGCCTGCGTGTTACTAGGCATTGTGGGAATGAATCTGACGTCATCAGATGAGGGGGCATCCTAGTTGTAATTTAATGTTTTTTGTCATTTTTTTCAATGAGCATTATAAACAAGTGTTGTAATAATGTAAGTACCGTGTGCTTACATAAGCATAAAAACTAATATGTTGGGCACAGAAAAATACTTTATGGGTGTTTTAATTTAGACATAAATATTAAAAACAAGGCAGTGGTAGGATCAAATACAAATTATGCTGCATACACTTTATGAAGCTAAAAATGCTTCCCAATGTAATATGGGCGCAGGGTTGAAAGAGAGAATCCCGTGAATTATCGCGATGAGATAAAATGGCTGCATCTCAAATCTCTATCCTGTACTTCCTCAACTAAAAGATGACGTAAAAGTTAACAAAACTACGTATTTTACAGAAGTTTGTGCGGTTTTATCCACTTCGACACTTAACGTGTACGAGGCCTAAAAGTAAAAGGCAAAGCCGTGAGCGGAAAAGGAGGCAACGTTAGAAAAATGAGCCACAGCCCTTCTCCCAGCATCCTTAGCGGCGAGCGACGGAAAATGAAAACGGCCATGTTGTGGCAGACATCAGACGAGAAGTGAGCGCGGTTGACTCACGGCGCAGCTTTACTAACTCATCTAATGCAGCTGGAACTTTTAGGGCTCTTTAAAGAACGCGTTCGTTTCACTGAAAACCTTTGACAGAAAACCGATTCAGGCAGAGAACGTGTATCGAATTGTTGAGGTTAAACATGAGCGCAGGAGGGACGCCGTACATAGGCAGCAAAATTAGCCTCATTTCCAAGGCCGAGATTCGCTATGAAGGAATTTTGTACACCATTGACACCGAAAACTCGACAGTAGCGCTTGCAAAGGGTAAGTTACGCAACTAAGACGTGAACTAAGGCGCTTACGCGAGTTTTAACGTAGCTTATGGATGCACTAAGCTAAAACCAATAGGTTAGCTAGCATTTTAGCCAACTAACAGCTAAGCGGGGCTGTCGTCAACTCTTTTGTTTACGTTGGGTTTGCGCTAACATCACTTACGCGGCCCTTCGTGCTTCCCGCAGAGGCATGAAATAGAAGACTAATGCTTTGTAGCTGTCAAACATAAAGTCAATTTTTTTAGTTGAGTTCATTGCCGAGTTTCATACAAGTCTTTGTTTTAAACGTGGAGTTGAGAACTCATAGCTATATGTCACACACGCTAATACTTTTTAACATCCAAGCTCAAAGTCTAAAGTAAGACGTTGGTTTCCTTTTTTCAAGTCGTTTTTGTTTGGTTTGCTATATTCTGAGTAACCGGACAAGGGAAAAGATTTTAAAGGATTAGCTGTCGACTAACGGTGAAAGATGAACAGGATCTGACCTGCTCAGATTCAGTAAAAAGAAAAATGGTGAAGGTGAATGTGCTTTTTATTTTTCAAACAGTTCGCTCTTTTGGCACCGAAGATCGTCCCACTGACAGGCCAATTCCACCTCGGGAGGAAGTGTTCGAGTACATCATTTTCAGAGGAAGTGACATAAAAGATCTGACGGTGTGTGAGCCGCCCAAAGCCACTAGTGCCCTGCCTCAGGACCCTGCCATAGTTCAAGTAAGTTCATTTGTCTATATTAAAAATTGGAAAAACATCAGGAGTCGTCTTTACTAAGCACATTTTAAAGGCATTTTAACCCACGATCATGTTTGGTCGTAGCTTGGTATTTTAAAGTAATTGCAAAGATGGAAGCAAAAGCTCAGGTGTAAATAATATAGGTAATTGTTGCTGAATTTCAATGCCCTATTAAGCGTTCTACTCAGCTGTTGGGTAGAACTGAATCATCGTTAATGCCATCAGAAACAGCTGTGTTTTACCTAATGACACTTTTCAGAAATACACTGTCTTATTAATCAAGCCCCCAAAAAATGGTAAAACTATTGGTCTTGTCTTGCCTCACAAAATGCACTAGAACTTTTCTGAGGTGAACAGCTGTGGAGATGGTGCCATGTGCAACAGTTTGCAGTTGGGATAGTGGTACATGAAATAAATGTCTTTGTTTTGTTTTTTTATGTGGGTTTTTTTTTTTTTTTTGGCAATGGTGTAAATTTAAATTCTTTTAATCCCTGAAAATGTGGTTTTAATATTTGTCTTTCTTCCCACCTATACATTTATTTATTTATTTTAGTCATCAATTGGACCTTCCAAAGGTGCAGCAGCATCATTCCAGTCAGCTGGGTCCTATCCTCCATTCAGCAGAGGGCCTGTCACACCCTACACCCAGTTTGGTGTTACACCCCTTGCTGCTCAGCAGTTTGCATCTGTTGAAGCAGGAGGTAGGAACAGTTCCTGTTCAAAGGTGTCTATAGACTGTGTAGGAGATGCCTCAAAGGATAGCTGTGAAAGTGGTTCAGGTGTGACTAAGACAATAAAATAAATAAAAAGATCCAAAAGTATGCTTATTTATAGGATGTCTTGATGCCCCTTTTCCCAGACTAAAGTACTGATAAGTACTAAATTGTTTGCCTTCTAGTATGGGTTTATGGTCAGAAGAAAATGTCTTCATTCCACTGCAGTGAACCAAATCATACAAGAGCAGAAGTTTTATTGCCAAAGAAAATATGGCGGCAGCGACTAGTTTAAAAAGGATCGAATTATTGCTAAATTAACTTTAAATGCCTTTAAGATTATTAAGTTATCTACTTGTGAAGGTTAATGGATCAGTACATTAGTACATAGAAGCAGTATACTGTTACATCCCTAACTTTTACCTGTTGTTTATGGAGGGGAAGATGTCTGAAATGAACAAGAACTAAGAACTAACAGAATCAGAAATTTGTAGTAAATTACAATAAACGTGTCAATGTTGAAGATGCAATCACAAATTCTTGTTATATGAAATTTTGAAATGTTGTGATATTTTGCCTAGTTGTAACTGTGTTCTAGGCACTAGTGAGACCAATAGTGAAAGTTGGAGGCGGTAAACGTTTTTTTGGTTTTAACAGCTCTGTTACTTTAAAAGTAACTAATTACATTACGTTACTTTAAATAAAAAAGGTTCAGTTACTTTACATCATTACCTTTTGAGAATAGCACTTTTCCATTCCCAATGCATGTTGTTTTAGTGTAGTGTTGTTTTATGATGACTCTACCATCATAACATAGCCAAGTCTGGCCCTGACACATTGCCCCATTTACAGTCCTTTATTTTATATTTAAAAAATATATATATTGTATATAAAAGTGACTAGCCTAGCACATATTCCCCCAGGGGTTTCAAGTTATGGCACTACAGGCATATCCTGTAGACCTAAATCACATACCTGAAAGCTAAAACATGCATCACTTCATGACTTCAATTAAAGTGCACATGCTCTATGTATTATCCAGCATGCAGCCAGTGCTGCCTGCCAAAAACAGTACTTTCACTACAAATTTCTTATTGTGACTAAGTATTACAAATGGTAGTAAAAGTGATGCATTGCATATTTGAAAATGTAACTGAACACTTTCACTGTGGACCTAATGTGTTAGATTGCTTGTCTAAAAAAGGTAATCTGCAGTGTAACGCGTAAAACCCTACACTGATTGCGTCTTAAATGGAAGAAGTGTCCTGCTTAGTTACAATAATAGCAGGCACTGTTGTACTGTTCAACTACACTCTGATTGAGATGCTCACCAGTACAAGACAAACTATGATGCCTATCATCATGAAATATAAATCTCAGTTTTCCTTTTCTACAGGATGCTCTAGTCCCCAGCTGGACTCTTTAACTAAAGGTCCCACTCTGGAGCAGGCTGTGCAGGCCCCACCATCAGCTGCCTCAGCAGCACCTTCACACGTAGGACAGAGGAGTCAGACAGGGGCAACAGCTTCCAGACCCATCAGCACTGCAAGTGGCAGCCATAAGCCCCCAGACCTTTTGGAACAAAGAAAAGGTAATTACACCTCCATCAGAAATGTCTTGTTATTTTGAGTTAAATTCATACTAATGTAATGTTTTGCTGCCCAGCTCTTGAGGTTCAGAAAATCTCACAGCCAGATAATGAACATGGTGCTGTTGAAAACAAGGACTCCAGTAGACATCAAGCTGGTAAGTAATAAATTGTTGTATGCTTAAAACACACTTTTGTTCTGTTGACTGAAATGTTTAGTTTCAAGGAGCTAATTCATCTTCATGGACTGTAATACTCAAGAATACTCAGCCCTAAACTATATTGTACTATATTTCTTGTGGATGAGAAATTATATCAACATTAGGGTGTTGCATCAGAAACAGGTGATCAGTCAAGGATGTAACACAGTGCCTGCTTGTTTAGTGGTTAACTGTGGAACAATGAATAAGTTTTCAATTAAAACAGTGATCATTTGAAATTGCTTTAAACAAGCTCAAATTAAAGATGGTGGTACTGAAATATTACAGGGTTAGTTTTATTTTAGATGCATACTGTAGGTCAGTGCTGCATTGTATGTCTTGCTTGTTGAGCCTTGCTGAAAAATGGTTCCTGTTATTTCTCAGCTGGTGCTCAGCCGATTCGCCGTGGCCGTGGGAGAGGAAACCGCAGCCGAGGCAGAGTAAATGTACGCCGGGATGGCACCATGAAGTTTGATGAAGACTTTGACTTTGAGACTGCCAATGCCCAGTTTCACAAAGATGAGATTGACAAGGAGCTCCAGAACAAACTCAAACTGAAAGGTACACACACTGAATCTTAAAAGGCAGCAAATCTAAAAGAAAACCAAACAAGTGCTGAATTTATCTTCAGCAAGGTAGGAAATCCATTGTCAGCTAAAATTTAACGAAAAGACAATTGGCGCCCAAACGTACACATGATACACATTAAGTAGTTTCTCTCACCTTTCACTGGAGACAGGCTCAAACTTTGTTTTTTAGCGTCTTCAAAAATTCTTGTCTGCCCATTTATAACACCAACATCATTTTCCTGCCTAGCCTCTCTGTCGGGTATAAGTTTGTATGTTAAAAGTTTTGCAAAATTTCATTCCACTTAACAGATGAAAAGGCACTTAATGGAGAGCAGACTGCTGACTCAGAACATCTGGCCAGTGAGGGAACCACTGAGGAGGAGGAGGCTGCGATAAACACGTGCTACTACGACAAGTCCAAGTCCTTCTTTGATAACTTGTCCTGTGATGATTCAAGGTACCTTAAAGGATCTTTCACTGATGTTGAAATTGCTTTTGTTTAGTGTGTTTTTTTTTTATTGGCTTTTTTCTCTAGTTTGGGTTGAATATGCAAATGAATGCCATTAAATTTCCCTCTGACTTCCTTTTTATTATAATATCTCTATTCTTCTAGTTGATAAGTGACTCCAAATGACGTAATTGGAAGGAACCTTCAGTTCAGATTATGTCATCTTGTTGCTCACTTTAGTTTGTAATCATGCTGCTTTTCCAGGGCTCCTACAGATGACATCATCCGGAAGAGTTTTTCAGTAGAGCAAATAAATATTTTAATATAGGAAAGTCAGAGGGCAGTTTAAAAGAATCAATGTACATTTGCATCATAACTTCTGTATTTCATGAACCTGCATCCCCGGTCTCTATGCCTTGTATAATTTTTTTATTTTTTTTTTATGTGAATTGTTCTTAACTGAGACACTTATTTTCTTTTTCAGAATGGGGGAAAGAGGATTTTCAAAGTAAGTCACATTCTGTGCTGTGATGGTAGGTGCCTCAGGTGAAAAGGACCCTAAAATAACCATGTGTCATAGAGATGTTTAAAATCGGCTGTACATTGTTTAAGCTGCAGTGTAGAAGGCCCTCTGCAGAGGTGTAAATTATCACTCGTTTTTATTTAGTATCTTCAGTACTCAAATTGCTGCACAATGTGTGAAAGCAGAAAACTAAATTCCATTTCATCCTGTGGTGCCTCCCTTTTTACATGAACTTTTTATGTAATATTTGTGTCTTGCTAAAATGAGATTGATGCTGATCAGTGTTTGTGCGGCAGGGATCGAAGGCCAACCTGGGCCGAGGAGAGACGAATGAACGCTGAGACGTTCGGCATCCCTATGAGGTACAGTCGAGGAAGGGGGGGTTTCCGTGGCCGTGGCTTTATGGGACCCCGTGGAGGCAGAGGGCGACCAGCAAGCAGGGGTTCTTTTGGACCACCCAGGGGTGCCCCACCCGGCTTCAGAGGTGGCCGAGGCGGCCGGGATTTCCCTGATTTTGAATACAGGGTAATTCTATCAGCTTTATGAACTTTCTGAAATAATAATGTCAAACAGTAAAATGGCTTTTCTAACCTGTTTTTGCTTGTAATTTTCAGAAGGAAAACAAGGTGGCTGCATAGTACTGCAGCAGTGGATCCACAGTATTGTAGCCCCTCGTTAAATTATAGCAGTTGAAGACTTTTTTTTTTTCTTCTTCTTTTTTTGGTATCCACATTTGACAGAAAGAATGAAGACTTCCTCTCAGTCACCAGCACCAGGTTCGATTGTTTGACATCAGGGGTGAGAGTTTAGCTCTCTTTCTCCACTTTGGAAATTGTGTTTTTGTTGGATTTTTTTCCCCTTGTTTTTTGACCCCGAAGTTTTGAAACAGTCACCAGATTGACAAAAACATGTAAATATCTCGTGCTTTGGAGTAACTCTGTATTTTTGCATCAATCAAGTTAGTTAATTTCTTACTGACCTTGTCTTTGATATTGAAAGCTGTATGCAGAAAGCCCACTGATACTGTGAGTGGATCACAGTTCATGTGATCAATAGCTTTATTTTTTCTTTTTCATATTACATTTGTTGGCGCGAAAAACTCACTGTTCAGTATTTTTATGCAGTTTGTAGGCAAGTTCTCTTCTTTTTCCACATTCTTAATGAAGTAAACGTCAAAACCAGCTGAAAGAATCTCAACTGAATATTGTAATGAATGAATGTATATCTAGTGGCCCCCAGCAAATTGCTGCTTGACAGACTGACTCACTTCTAGTTTTTAGAAAATAAATAAGTAGTTTAAACCTTTAGGTCATACTTTGAATCCCCTCAGACCCCCATCAGATGAATTGTTTCTATTTTAGGCTTGTAGCCAGACGTGGACTTGGTTTGTGAATGATGGCAGCCTAATCCAGGTAACCATGAGGATCCACAGGTTGCAGCCTTAGCTTTAGAAATATTTGTTGACTGCAGGTTTTTGAGCAGGTATATTATAGCTGGCAAAAAAGAGCGTTCATTGTCTTTAAGCAAAAACATCAGTAACTGCTTTTTAGAAGTTTTTCAGGTTTATGTAGAGGTTTATTTAAAGCCTGCTGTCAGACTGACCTTGCATCAGTTAGATTTTAGATTTTATAAAATGCTCATCTGCATTGCCAAAAAGTGTGTGTGTGTGTGTGTGTATACATATGAGTGTTAAGTTGAGCTAAAATTATTCAGTCAGTTCTTTTTTTGGAATCTGTTTTTGTCTCCAAAACATACTGAGCCATCAAAGCATGTTTTTTTTTCCGTTATCTTCTGAATTGTCTTACTGTGGCGTCATCCACATTGTTTCTTCATCTGTCGCTACAGTCGGCTGTTTCCACTGCAAAACTAGATACCTGCAGTGTTGTTGAGGATTGTTTACTAAAAATCTGAATTCTTGTACATGGATTGAATGTCTGAGTATGTTGTAGGAGTATGTACAAAGTACTGCATTTCTGATGTCAGCCCTTGTTTTAGCTCCTCTTGTTGCATTGTGGTCAATGTAATTGTTCACTGGAGTGAAATTATTTTTTGTACTGACTTGTAAACAAAGGGACAAGAACAAGATTTGGTGCCAGTGTATTGGAGGGATGGGTGGGATTTTTTTTTTTTTTTTTTTTTGATTTTTGAATTGCTGGTATTTTAGGGAGTGCCTTCACAGTAGTAATTTTTTACAGCTCTCCCTTTAACTTAAAAGTTACTATTAGTCTGAAGTATTGATGATAGCACTACAGGAGACCGACTGATTCTCAGAATCTATGGCTGTTCAGAGTAAAACAGCCCAGTTTAAGCGTGCTCTTTAACTGGATTACTGCACAAACTCCCTGTCATCGATGATAGCAGGAAGCTACATCTCTAACGTGGGTTTTGCAATAACCAGCAAGTTTGAATTTGAGACCAATTATTAGATGTATTCAAAACTGACTTTTTGTATGTTTGTTATTCCTTCCAGTCACTGGAATTGTGAACCAGGAATTGTTTTCTTGAATATCAGTAAAATTGAGTTTTTATGTCAAATAAAGAATTGTACAATATTCATGTTTCTGTCTTTAGAAGTTGTCTCTTGCATTCAAATCATTTAAAATCTTATAAAATTGATCAAATATTTACTCTAAACTATGGATGTAGTTTGGAGAGAATTTCTTGATAAAGGTTCTGATGTAACATTAACAAAATGTAGAGTAGTTGTAAATGGCCTGTTTATTATTTATTTAATAACATGTAAACGGTTTATTTTCCAATCCTCACTCACAAGCACCAGTTGGGAGCTGGCCTGCTCTCCACAGGAGCAACGATTTCTGGTGAATGGAAAGGAAATGTAGCAAATACTTATCACAGAGCATCACATTTGTTTACAGCCTGGAGAGGCTGGGATCAACTTTACATTTTGGCCTGAGGGTGGCACAGGTATGTGTTTTACTGAGCATGAAAAATAGGAGACTGTTCTCTGGGGGACCGGTTGGTCAATTAAAAGGACATTTGGGCCTGAATGTGATATTTGATGAAACGTTAAGATCCATCCACTGTGGTCAATGATGAAACTAAGGTGTGTACACAGGTTCAGTATGATGATTTACTCCAAAATACAATCCATTGAGTAAGTTATTTCCATCCCTAAATAAAAAAAGGCACATTTTTTAAATATCACAGCAAAAAACATAAGGTGTAGTATAAAACACAAAACAGATGGTATTTACTTGTGAAGGAAATACATGTACAGATCAAATGCATTCCGGTTGCTTCAATCATAAAGATCATGTCTCTATGTTTCCATAATTCCTTTATTAAGAGTTCCTTTATTAATGACCTATAAAAAACAGGGATCCAAACTCCACTCCGGTCTGTTGTGTTATTTTAACACAGCGTCCGACCAGCTCAACTGTATTTTTTAAAAAGTCTTCCAGAGTGATCACTGACGTTTTCAGATTTAAAAATACACACACACGCGCGAGTTAAACACTCCGGTGCAGTAGGTGGCGATACACTCACTGTTTGTTAAATTGTGAGGCCAATTTAAACAAAGAATACACGAAGAAGAAGAGGAAGGCGTCGAAGAAGAAGAAGGGGTTAGTTAGCTGCGACTCCACCATTATGTCGATTGTATTTGTTCCAAAGAAACAACGAGGAAAAGCAAAAATCAACCAGGAAACTATACAGAGGGTAAGACTGCATTAAATGAAACGAAACGAAGCAGCAAACCAGATGTAGCGGATATTCCCATTGATTAAACAGTGGCGCAGACATTAGCGGTTAGCCAGCAGCTAGCTCACGTCGTCAGTTCGTCCGCTGTGTTTACGTTTAGATTGGCTGCGCTCGTACTTACGCACAGATGTATTTACGTTGTAGTAAGTGGATTTGCGCACTGCATGTTCTTCTGTGACGTTAACGTCAGCTGAGGTGATTAACAACCATGCGTGTTTTGCGTTGTCTGTCCCAGTTGCTGGATGAAAACGACCAGTTGATCCGATGCATCACTGAATACATGCAGAAAGGACGAGCAGTGGAGTGTGTGCAGTAAGTTGAACCTACGTCACTCACGTTATACACCCCGAGTATCTCACTGTGCTGATCTGTCTGTTGGACTGTTTAGTTTTTTCTTTTTTTTTTTCCCACCAGATACCAACAAATCCTGCACCGCAACATCGTCTATCTGGCAACCATAGCTGATGCCAGTCCGGACAACATGCCGCTGTCCTCAAACGTAAAGACAAGCACAGATGCATGAGTTACAAGCGCTGTGATGTGCCAGAATCCCGTAACCGGTTCCTAATAATCTGTTGTTTCTTCCCAGGCTTCATCTAGTGTAGCTTCAGCCTCCGGACCAACTGTGAATGGGCATGGAGGGACATAATGATGGCAGATTGACGTTTATTCTGCAAGTAGTTGTATATTACAGTATTTATTTATGTTCGATTTAACCAATAAATGTATTGATGTTTCATTCTCACAATCACTGGTTTTTTGTTACATGTTGCAGAGTTTGGTAAATGAAGAAATCAAATTTTGTATTTTTTTGGTACATTAAAACATTTTATACCTAAATGTTGGGTTGCATTTTTTTATATAAGAAAATCAGTCTTTTCACAAACCACGTTGTGTCAACACAAGAATGCCAGTTGGTTTCAAGCATGAGCATGTCATTACAGTTTAATGTGTTTAGTGTGACTTACTGTTCTACCAAAGAACTACGGAGACCATTTTCAATTGCTATTTATTTTTATTCGTTTTTTGCATTGCTGGTACACTTGGAAAAATTCAGTTGCCAGCTCAAGAGAACAATAAGCAACATAAGCCAAGCAGTCCCCTTTCATATCTTCTATCAGGGCAACATGTTTTTTTTTTTTTTTAATCGTTTGTAGAAGCCACTAGTAAACCATTTGACACAGCTGAGAAGCTAACAGTTACAGTCCAAGGTGTGTAATGATGTCTTTAAAAAAAGACTGCAACAGTTAGGGATATAACACAGACAAAAAGCAACAAACCCTATATTTTGATTGTGCAAAGCACATTTACTATAAAAAGATATATATTTATATGTATTTACAGCAAACAATTCTCTGTAAACATGTTAAGTATGTTAGTTTTCTGAAAACATGGTGTCATTTCATAAATACAGGCAACATTGGCATCCGCAAACATCACAAAAAGATAACATTCTGGGCTTTTAAATACAGCCCATTGCCATAGAAACCGAAGAAACAAGGGCTCGAAAACACCCTCATCACACAATGTTTTAGTGTTTATCATGGCATATTTGGTAACCTTTATAGATAGATGGTGTAATTCAACTCTGTAGGAAAAAATGTGCTTTTTCACATATTGGGAAAGTGGAAAATAACATTTTATGTAATATGCCTACAAGAATACTAACATACAGTAATGGTATAACATGTAAGAAAATACAAAAATAAGATTAATACTGTCAATAATTGTACAAGAAAAATATTGTATTATTAAACAGAAGAAAAGTTAGGTTTATGAGAGTTAGTGTCAATCTAGAACAAACATCTGCCAATTAGAGAGGAGGACATGAATGCGCTTGTGGGTGTGAAGATGTTCCCTAATGCTCGAATTCAGTAGGGTGTGTAACTTCACTGGTTCATCAATAATCTCACCTCCCATCTCTTCAGCACCATTCATCTTCTGAACAACGCTTTGGTTGGAAATAATATTCTGCAAGTGCTATCAATACCAACATGGCACATAGTTTTTCTGCTATTATTCATGACTCTGGTCAGTTGTTGAAAAAGTAGTGTATTTCTCTCAAATTACACCTCTGCAGTGACTTACTATATTTATGCTGAGCCTGCTCAAAGCCTCTTAATAAAAAGAACTAAATATTTATATTTTAACTTTAGTATTTTACAAGCTATGAAACAGTAGATGGTAAGCTGTATTCTGAGTCATCTTGCATGAGATTTGGCAGTTACAGCTATGTAGACACAGTATATTTATCGTTGGGCAAAATGAGAGCCCCCCTTTAGTCTCCTCCTTTACACACACACACACACGTTCAGCTGCAGAAGCAAGTGGGTGACGGCCGTGCACGTCTCCAGCTCTTGTCTGAGGAGACATTCGCTCAACAGACAGAGAAACGACCACTAGACTAACTGCTGCTAGCATGACACATGCACATTTCGTAGTTAAAACATACCAATTCAAAAAAAATTCAAAATACGCCTCTTTTTCAAATGGGGATGTTTGACGTGAAAAATAGAGATACAAAATTGACGAGCCAGTGTATAGTTAATTTTGCTTTTGAGGCGATGAAAGCTTCCAATCAAGTGGGCGTGGACTCTAATTGCTGCCGTTCGGCCCACTTAGCGGCTCATTTAACTGCTACAGGTCCTCTGTGGCACTTCACCATGGACTCTTTAAACTGGCTGATCAGTACTGGTGAAGGTAGGAGGGCCTGTGCTCGTGTTTAAGGGGGAAGGATTTAAAGCCCTTGGTCATGGGTTTGTGTTGCTGCTGTTGCTGTTGCTGCAACTGTTGCTGCTGCTGCTGCTGGGTGAATGGAAAACCAGAGGAGATGCCGGTGGAGGGCGAGCAGTCGCTGGTAGTGGACCACACAGGAGACTGCAGCATCTGCATGGAGTCGCTCCACTGGGAGGAAGGAGGGATGTTCATCTGGTACAAGGAAGAGCTGGGATTGGGCATGGTGTTGGTGTGGGTGGAGTGCTGCCATGGTGCTTTGGGAGGCCAAGTTTTAGTTTTGCTGTCCTGTAGAGCGCAACCAACGGTGAGGAGTTAAATTAAAAAGTTGACATGCAATTTTTGAAAAAAAGCCACACCTAAAAAAAAAATCCCAGGACCAAACAATTTCTGACTGATGGTTTTGAACTTGACTACAGATGCAGAGTAACTCTGAAGAGGAAGGAGCTCATACTTCACCTGGTTATCATCGCTTATGTGATGGAGTGGTGGTGAGGGCAGAGTGCACACCTCCGGCTCACCACAGCTGTGTTTTCTTAGGGCAGAGAAATTTACATTGAAACTTATCAGTGCTCACATAAAGAACAGGTTAAAGGATAATAAGTGTGATGGCATGGGAGTGACTATGGACGGCAAAAGCATTTTTTGGCAGTAATAATCAAGTCGTGTCTCATAAAAAGGCAGATAACAGAACATCACTGTGAAGTTGTGTGTTTGAATGCAAAATATCAACCAAAGAAATCCAGCTTTAGACTTACCTCCTTTGTTTAACTGCCGCAACAAGGTCCGGCCCAGAAAACATCGAAAACAGGCTGTCTCCATTTGCTGAAGATGTCTCATCGCTGGAGCTGGCCGAGTCCCCCTGATTGGCTGACCAGCTGCTGTTCACTGCCTCACTGAGGACATAACCAGAGGAGATGTTGACAGTATTTCCATTGTCCAACAATGCTGTGTTTAATGTGGTCATATTTATTAGAAGATATTAAAAATCTTAACACTAACTGGGGAAAAGTCAGTGTGAAACTAAAAGTTTGGTAAAAGGCGCTTTTCTACCTGTTGGTACCCAAAGCGCTTTACACTGCCTCCTTTTTACCCACATACACACTCACACACACCAATTAGGGAGCTGCTATGCAGCTGGCCAACACTCACCAGAGGCAACTAAGTGGAGGTTCAGTGTCTCGCTCAACACGACATTTCAACATGTGACCGTGGGATTTGTGGACGACCGCGCTAACTACTGCGCCACAGTCGCCCCCGATCTTGGTGATCTGTGTTTTCAGGTGTTTATGAAATGTGGAATTCATGTACACATTTTATTAGGGAGCTGCCACTGCAGTAACGGCTGCTTGTTTACGTCTGCTTTGCCACATTAGTCTCTAAGTAGGATTACACAGTTACAGGAAGAATTAAATGACATCCATGATGATTAAGAGTATAATAATAATAATAAGCACATTGCACAGCTATATTGTGCGCTATGATGAAATTACTGTAAGCTTTAAATAACCCTCCAACAGTTTGGCATCATACTGCTGCCAAAAATACATCCTGAAACACAGTGCCAGGGGGTTTACACGTGTGTCCGTGCATGCTTCTTGTTTTTCAGAAACAGGGAAGATACTGTGTACAAATACCTACCCCTCGCTGTAGTACTCAGGATGGGACCAGGTCCTGTGCTGGTCATCAGACATGGGCCAGTTGCTGCGTGTGTTGCTGGGTCGACGGATGTGCTGCACCTGCCGTTTCTGCTGCATGGCCTGACTGACACCGGCAACGTAACGTGCAAACTCCGGGTCGGAGCCAACTGTGTGTCGAGAGGATAAACACAACTATGAGATTCTGACACACTCAGCTTTTCTCAATGGCTCCCTGCAGCTCAATCCATTTAAGCAGACTGCCCACCGTAGCAGAAATATCACAATAGCTGTAGAGTCAACTCTGCACAACAGGCCTAGACTGCAATCAAAAGAGTCTGCTCGCTGTAAAAATAGAAACGGACACAAGCTGAATTCAGCATAAATCTTCACCTAACATGCACGGCTAGAGGAAGCCGTTAATACCATCTGCCTCACATTGATCAGGCTTCTTACATCATGACCTAAAGTGGCCTGGAGTCTGCCTAAAAATACAAAATAGTATATAAACAATAATAAAGAGTGTCAGAGTATTTTTTGTTCACTGCCTCGTAGCTTGAGATGACATGTAGAGTGTATACTAATGAAGCCGACTCTCTCACAACATACTGTCTCTCCCATACAAAATGTACATTAGACACCAATAAACTGAAATTGTATGTAGTCTTGCAGTGCTAATGTTTTTTTCTGCAGTTCAAGGATTGATTGACATTGTATTGTCATTATAATATTGAATTGGTGTCTTGGCTTTTGTGCTTGATAATTTTCGTATAGTAGTCAGACTGTACCTGCAAAAAAATTTACTTTTATGAGACATTTGAATATAGACGGTAATGACTTAAAATACTTTTAACTAGAATATTCTCTAGGGGCAGTTGCGGTAACCTAAGACATTCATGCCCCATTATGAACTTGTCCCCTGGTACATTTACTGCATTACAAGGGATACAAACATTGCCCTGATTTTTTTAAATATATCAGCAAAGCTCTGGGCCTGTCCCCCCTCCAGTGTTGACTGCCTTCTGACCAGGGAGCATGGCAGACGCTGAACACTGCTAGTTGTGTTTTGTCTTCATGATGAAAGAGAGAACAACTTGTAGAAGTTTAATTTAGAGCTTTCTGTAATTTATCACTTAAAGCCAATTTTATAATCTGAAACAATTCTTAATTTGTTAGGTGGAAAATTAGAAGAAAATAATAAAAAAATTATTACTACACTAGCTTTTAAAAAATTGACTATCTGGATCTTGACATTGACTGTTTAGTTTTACAAAAGGCTGGGACATAAATGGTCTTTTGTAATGTGAATGACTTCGTAATTATCAACCTTTTTTTTTTTTTTTTAACAAATCTGGGGAATAATGTCCTCACTGCAATCCACATCACAACCCCTCAAGAAGACATAAAAGGGTAGTTAGATCTCACCTGCAGGGTCAAAGGGCAGTGTGTCTCCCAGGACTCCAAACACTCCCTCGCTCTGGTCCCTGTTGGGCCAAGTGTTGTTGCGTGGCCCCTGTGGCTTCTGACCCAGCATCTCTGACATAACACTGTCCATGTAGGTGCTGACCAGACCCAGACTATACAAGTCTGAGCTCAGATCTGGTAGTCCAGGAGATCCCCATTGCCCAATGGGACCCAGAGGTGACAGTCCTGCTGGGGGGCCTTGCGGTGGAGGTTGCTGCCCAGAGGTGCCAAGCCACTTGCTTGCCACTCTCTGCTGTTGCAGAACCTGCGGTGGGGTCTGCTGAGGAGGAAGCTGAGGGGGTGGCTGTTGCTGACTGATGGGCTGCAGAAGGTGCTGGTAGTACTGCAGAGTCTGTGGGGAGGGTTGCTGAGGTGGAGAAGGGGGCTGTTGCTGCTGCTGAGTAGCTGGCTGTTGTTGTGGCTGCTGCTTCTGCACTGATGGAGGCTGCGGCAGGGTCTGAGCTGAGGGCTGTAGCGCACTGTGGGAGATGGACTGGGATGATGGTGAAGGTCCACTGGGTGGTTTCAGCTCAGCAGGGTTTGCAGATGCCACAGAGTTTCTCCTCTTGACCAGGGGTGAGGCCTGCTGGGATTTACCCATGTTAAATCCTGAGAGAAAGTCGATGACATCCTGCATCTCTTGGTCGGTCGGCAGGTTCATCCCTTGGTCCTCTGACACTGAGCCGTTGGCCAGCTGGCCCTGCTGGGTAGAGTCAGGGGGGGAGGACAGGCTGCCCATGTGGAGGATACTCTGTAACCTCCCGTCACTGTGGCCCAGGCTTTTAGCCTTCTCCTCAGAGCTGCTAGTCGTTAGCATGCTGCGAGATGGAGTGCTAGGGATGGAGTAACTGCCTCCACTATTAGAACTGGATGAAACCTTCTTGGTAAACTTGGAAGTCAGCTTCGATATTGTTTTGGGCAGTCCGCTGGAGGTCTTGGAGCTAGAGCCTGGAGGCAGATCTGCCTGGCTGCCGTATTCTGGGATTTCCCGCTGCAGTTGTATCTGAATAGTTGGCAAGGTTTGGTCTCTTTTGAGAGAGGCAAAAAAGTAGTTAACTATTTAGTATTAAAAAGTCGTTACCACATGTGTACTTGATTCATTTGGTCTAGATTACACTGTTGCATTTTAGTTCTGATCCCATTTATGTTCACACTGACTTTTTATGAACCAAGACGATGTAAAGATGTAGTCAGACTAAGAAGTAACACGTTGATTGGATAAAATATCATCCAGAATTATATAAGCATGATCAGGGCCCAAGTAATGAGAATAAATTCTTTTGATTTACAGCATGTTATGAAGCACTTTACTCCTCGATGTAAATTCATTATTTGTGGCACAAAAGCACCATGAAGACATAACTGATTATTGGTACTTATTAGTATTAATAGACTTCATATTATGGATAATAACTAAGATATCAGCCAAAAAAAAAAAAAAAAAAAGTGTTAATGCTGTCACAGCAACTGACAGCGTTAACAGCATGAGTCCAACACTCACTTTCTTTCCTTCCACCTGTTGATGTCGAACACAGCTGTGTAGAGCACATCTACAAGACCAAGGGTCTTCTCTGGGTCCAAGCTTCGCTGTAGCAGAGACATTGTGGCTGGGTCCTCTTTCAGACACCTGAACATTTACGCATACACACCAACACGCACAGCAAGACAGGACATGAACCATGAATCCAACGCAGTCTTGAACACAAAGGCCCAGGTGCATTTGTTAAACTAATACATGAAATGTGATATTTATTAGAAAAAAAAAGATCATACAAAAGGGTTTTGCTCACAGTTTTGTCTATTCATAACCCAGTGCTGAGATTCAAACACACACATCCTCACCAACATTTTGGTTGCTTTATTGGACAGTCTGACATTAATTTAAGGCATAAAGAGCCAAATCCTGGGCTATATAGGTTTATTGAATCATCAAGTGTAACTTGTAATCATCAAGTATGATTACAAACCTAACATGAATTTGAAACCGTTCATACTATTTGACCTAGTCCAAACCACCATGTTTTTATTATTCTGTTTTTATTATTATCATATCAGGGCCAATGTCAAAGTTGTATAATGTAGACTAAACTGACCCAACTTTGTAATTTACAATTACCTCATTACTCAAATTATATTTGGATTTTCACAGGTTTCTGTAAGACTGGACAATTAAGAAAAAAGAAAAGACATCTGTAGACATGGAGAAGTTTAGGGCAGGACAACTAGCCTTTTAACTTCAAAGTTAATAGCAGGGATGTTTTGGGGTTTTGTTTGGATGTTAGAGGACCGATTAATATTAAAAAATAAGCCTTTGTTAATGCATAAATAGCTATCTGTAAAGATTCCAGTCAATTTAAGCTATGGACACATATTTTTGAGCTACAGTCTGGTGTTGCATTCTAATAACCAACACTGGTGAGGGTTAAAAAAAATACTAGTATAAACACTAGAATCTTTTAAAAACAATGATGTTCTCACCATGTAGAAGGAACCTGGACCAACACCCTGGAACCCTCCAGAGTGATCTGGGGAGCATAGGCCTCCTTGTTTTCAATCTGAGCTGTATCAACAACCACCTGTGGAAACATACAAACACACCTTCATTGGTGTTTCTTCAAAGACATTTGCTTCGTTATAGAAGCAAATGTCTAGCTGCCATATCACAATTTGTACACTACATTTTAAAGCATGTTAACCAGTCAGATTTTGTATAAATACCAGACATGGTAACATAAAAAACAATTATCAGCAAAAACAGAAGTATTTGTCATTTGCACTTGGCATTAATGTCCCACCAGTGAGAGGTGGATCGAGGTGAGGAAAGCCAAAAACATTCAATCAGGCAGCAACAACAAACAGGCCAGCCTTCCTGCCTGCTGCTGGTCAAATATATTTGCAAGTTCTTTGAAAGTGGCCTTGGCTCCTTGGGACCCTTGCAGCTGGGTCACAAAGAGGGAGGGAAGGTGGGAGGAGTCCACTTCCTGTAATGCAGGAAGTTGCCCTATTGTTATTTAAAAGGCAGGTGTATCCTCAGAAACCCCGGGTTACCCATGCAAGAAAGCCACAGTTACACACCAACTGTCTATTAGCTATCTTGAAACACCTAAGATAAGGTCATCGAAGGCAGGAAGGATGAGGAAATGAGGTCAGCTTTTCACTACACTCTCAAAGCCATGACCAGAAGGAAAACAAGCAACACTGCTGATCAGCAGGTCCCAGGAACAGAGAAGATACAGTCACTCTCACTGTAAATGCTGTGTGGGTTGACAAAAGGAAAAACATCGGGCGTGCACGTCTGAATCAGTCACAAATATATGAATGCAAGTACAGGAAAAATACTACACACGTGTGAGTGTCCACACACAGTGCTGCATGATCTATTTTGGGTTGAGAGGCAATAATCTTAGATAAGGTGTTAATGCAAAATGCTCGTCCATCATCCAGAAATTGTTGAACAGTTAGCACAGGGCTGGCAGGAGTGGATGGGAACACTCCCTTAGTTTGACACACAAAACAGAGCAGACCACACAGAGGAAATAAACACCAGAGCATAAACACACTGGTGTTACTGTGATGAGAGAGTGTTGCCGCTGGCTCTCCCTCGCAGTGGCTGACTCTTCTTTTCAACAAGAGGGGGAGGGACGGATGGGGTAAGGGTGTTTGAAGACCCGCCCAGCTGAGCCCATCCTTTGCCCAGATGCTGCAGGAATGTTTTTCTTTTTGTGTCTCTCCGGTGTTTGTTTACACCTTTCGGCGGCCTCAAAGCAAGCAGACAGATCTCATCTCCATTACAAACCCGACAAACAATGGAATGCAAGTTGCCAAACCCACAAAGGGAGAGGATTCATTAAGTTCAGAAGAGTGTCAGTGAAGCACAGCGGGCCTTGCTCGCGTTAGCATGCCACCTCCTTTTTGCACTGAGTCACTGAGGTGACCTAACATGACAAACACAATCCACTAACAAATAAACTACACAACGTTTCTGATGACGGTTTTTCAAAAAGAATTTGATTTTTTGGAAAGACCTTTTTTTTTTATAAAATGGAATAAAAATAGAACATCACTTTTCTTAAAAGTTAGACATGTAAAAAATTATACAATACTCACAAGTACAACTCTTTACTACCTTGTTAATCCAAATAATCATTTCATATTATTGTAAAATTAAAAGGCGAAACACAAACGGTTGTGGCTTATATTTAAGTTCAAGTGAATCAATTTTGTTCAGAGGTAATGCCCAAAAGTTTGTTGTAGTACAACATGGAACAAAAATATGAACGCCTATTCGTATCCAGCCTGAATTAATATGTTGCACTCTGTAAAGCAAACTATATATTTTTAAGAACATGCTAGTGAGTGCTAATAATTAAGGAACTGCAATCCAGTTTTTCTAACACTCACCAGACCAGCCTGGGCAAACAGCAGCTGCACAGCTGTCTTGCAGGCTCCTCTCCAACTAGAGGGGCAGACTTGGTTGAGGACCTCTGTTACTGGAGAGTCATCCCTGGGGGTTACTCCATTCTGTCCCAGTGCCTCCTTAATGAGCTGCAGCATCGTGTGCTGAGGACACAAAACACAGTGGGCTATAAATAAAGCAGGTAGTGAATGAAAAAAGTAAAATATATTTTGGGGTAAGTCGGGCACGGTACCGTTTTCACTTTGAGATTTTCAGCTGCTGACTCATTAAATGACACTCCTTTGAGGAAATGGGAGCCAATCTGCACAGGGATGGTGGGCAACTCACACTGGATGGGCTGAGAGGTGGTGTGCATCCTTCCAGCCTGCTGGGCTTCTGCCTCACTGCAGCAGCCCTGCACACATGTGTCAGACAAACCTGTAAATCTTGGACTGCCATTGTTCAGTTATGCGTCTTTGGTTTACTGTCCCTTACCTGTAACGCTGCTTCCACCGCTTTTGGGTTAAGATGAAAGCCGGCTTTAAGCGCGTAATCACTATGGCCAAGGCTCTCTAGTGCTGCTTTATAGGCCTGGAAATAAGAGATAAAACACGACAAGCTATTAGTGCAATACTGCTTTCAGCCTCAACTATACAATTAATGTGTCATCAAATTAAAAGTCATCATGTATTGTACTTCCTACAAATGACTAGGAGAGCAGTACCTGTAAAGCATTGTCAATCTTCATGTTGAGCTCCTTCAGCTGGTGCTCAGGGATGGTGGTGGTGTTGGAGCAGAATAGCTGCTGAACCTGGATGCCTGCCAGGCAACCGTCCCGGCCCCTCTCTCTCAGCCTAGCTGTGGCCTGAGGGTGAAAGCAGAGGCATGTCAAAGTTCTCACAGTCTGCAGTGACCAATATGTCCAAAATGGAGTGTTTATAAGGACTGACAAAAAAGTTTAAATGTGATATTAGAAAGAACAGAGAATAATGTGGGGTTTTCTAAGAAAAGCTATTTAATACTTTAATCAATGACAAAACATTAATCACAAAAAAATACAACAAGATTAAAAACACATGGGTATGCAGATTCTAAAACTCAGGCCTGACCAACCAACCCCCCACCCGCCTCACCAGCATTCGAAACACCCCCAGAAGAGCATTAAATATGGCCGGCATTTCTCAGCAACATGTAACAAGTTGGCCTTTCACCTCACACAGACAAAAACCCATACTGCTAAATTAAGAGTCCTAGAGGGCTCTGTGGCTGCATACCTCAGCAGCGCCTTTCCATGAGCGGGAGGCTTCCTCCAGCTCTGTCAGGGGTCCGAGGTCAGAGCTTTGAGGGCGGGCATTGGCACAACGCTCCTGGGCCTGGGCAAGGGCCTCTGCCAGGCAGGACTGAGCCACAGGTTGAACCTTCTGCAAAGCCTGTGACAGAAACTGGAAATGGACCTGCATCACCGTGAGGAAGCACCGACCTAGTACCTGGAAAGAGACAAGGTTACTGTGATAGCTTATTCTGAAGAACACCACCTTTTGACATGCTAGAGCACCTAAGTCAGTAAAGTATACTCTTTCACGTATAAACTCTGGACAATGAACAAATAAGCATGTCCACAGTTGCATTTCACATATGTAACACATCAGGGATATGCATGTTGAAAAAAAAAAGTAAAAGAAAGCATGGCAGTTGACTGACAGAAACATCACTAACATGCTTTCCAGATAACTTTCCAGATAAAATCCGGAGAATTTCAGGATTCCTGTGTATTTGTGAAAGCTTATGACCCCCCAAACAATTTTATTTTTATATAAAATTCACCAAATCACAAAAATAGTGTTCAGGCTCCTTTTATCAATGATAAAAAAATTATAATTAAAAACAAACTTAAAAAAGATATAGACACTTGGATGTACAACTACCTCAATCACGATAGCTGACTATAACACACTGGTTTATTCAATAACCTTAAATATCCTCTTCAAAAAGAATTTATCAACTTTGTTTCCAAAACACTATAACAGCAATACCAGTTTGGAACTTAAAATGTGACAGCTGTGTTATGAATCAGAAATCAGAAAATGCATCATGTTTCATAACAGAACATTATGCCTTGGTAGATTTTAGCTAATAATAAGTACAATATGTCCTTTTTCTTATTTACAACTAAAGAGAGACTGAGAGTATGTTGTATTGATAATGTATGTCAGCATGGGCATGTGAGACACGGAGGCGAGGAAAGCTACGTTTCGTTTGTTCATTTTTATTCAGAGACTGGAAGTCTCAGCAAAGACAGTTGGATATAAAACTTAAAAGTGGTTATTGGTCTGTTTAGTTAAACTTTGGAATTCTTGAAATGCTTTTAATAGTTATGTCGCACTCGTTGTAGTAAAATGTTTTCAAATGGTAATAAATACTGAAAAATGTGACATGTGCTAGCGTATAGAGAAAACCACTTGACTAAGATCATCCTTACCCAGATATGGATTTGTGTTGAAGGTTTGCACATTATTGTCTCTGTCTGATAGAGGGAGGGAGAGCGAGAGAGATTGATTGATTCAGTTTCCACAAAGACAAATTGCTATAGACCTACAAAGTTAAATGTTCAGGTGTTTGTTTAGAGAGTGAATAATCCAGGTTTATAGGCCTTATTGTCCACTTAGCCAAATAAGAGAAGCAGGACAACGTGGTCTGCCATGGTCACAGGGTTTTCTTTTTCAGGTAGCTGCTGAAAATATCTCAAGGGGGAAGGCTGAGTCGTACAGACAGAAATATGCTGCTGCTTTCTGATGGCAGACTGGAACAACAGGACAAAGCTACATTTCACTGAAACCAAAACCAAACAGTGTAGATGACTGAAGGCGTAAAACCTCCACCTGTTGGAAGTCTCTTTGTTTTTGCAACAACTACAAAACAGGACAAGATGGCAAATCAGTCGTCCTCTCTGGAATGTTTGAGCAATGACTCTGGAATTTTGATGGCGGCTTCGCTGTTGTGTTGTTCCATCTGGTGCACCTAATGTGTGCTGGATGTCTGGTATAACACACTAACAAAATAAAAATAAAAAATAGTTGCTTCATTACAAAAGCCTAGACTTACATACTGTGTAATTGTGTAATGATTCTCTAAACAAAGGTCTTGATTTTTCTTTCATGGTTTTGCTCTCGGTTTGTTAGAATTGTTACACCCCTAAGAGTAATATAATTTCTTGTATGTCATTCCGCTTCTCTTTCACATTTTCTGCCACCTTTCTATTGAAAAAAAGCTAAATGCTCAAACAATAAAAACTGTTGTTAAGAACACGTTTGCATCACAGAGGGCCAAAAGAGTCTATCAGCAAGTTAGTTCATCAATTTCCATTCTGAATCATCGGGAGGATTAAAAGTGAGGCATGTGGATGATGTTTCTCTCACCTAACTGCCACTGTAGTGGAGTGATGGAACTTTTTTTTATTAGATGCACAGGTCCAATGTACTGCAAATAAAAGTTTCCCACATATTAGGTTTTATATCAAACTGTGAATCCACGTCGGAAGTCGAGCGTATTTTCACATGCGAGGACGCTTCTCAACCAGGCGATCTCCCACTGTGAGTTACGTCTCTGAAAAGCCACTCCGAATAATGTCCAAGGCAGAATCAGTTGTGAAATGAACATCTTAAAACTCAGGCCCATTTCTTCACCCTTCTTTTGATGTAAACATATAAACAATATGTTGCTAATATCCCTGCTTAGTCCAAACTTACTATGATTTTTTTAATGAGTGATTTAAAAAAAAAAAAAAAAAACAACTACAGGCTCAGATCCAGTGAGCACAAGATGAAAGACTGAACAGCATGAGCAGCAGAGAGAAACTAATCAAAACTCAATCAGTAAAATGGGCTGTAGCATCTGCGTAAAACAGACATAATAGAATAACAAAAGATCAGATAATGAATTTAAATTCTCTATATTAGGCGTATCCTACAATAAAGTACGAAAGAGCCCAGACACAAACTGACAAAAAAAAGAAAAAAAAAAGAATAAAGGACATGGCTACAGCACAGGATAATGGATAACACATGTGATTGGCTGTGCAGTAGCCCACACAGTCATGGAAAATATGAGGAATAAGAGTGCAGCAGAGCCAAGCTGACAATGGGCCCCTCTCAGGCCCAAACAAGGCAAATCGAGAATCAATCCACACGGATAGTTCCATTTTCTTAGAACACCTTGACTATCAGAGTATTAAACCACATCACAATGTTCCTCTGATCTAGACCTTTACTTTGAGAAAGGAAGTATGAGGCTGTCACAGTAACCAAATGGTAATGTTCTGTTGCACCACTGACAGAACTAAATGTTAAAAAATGATAAGGGAAACAGGATCACAATATTCTTCACACCTGAACATCTTACAAATAATTACTTTTTATTTTATATTTTACTGTTAGCAAAGAAAGAGTTTTTTCTAGATTCATCAAATGAGCATGTGTACAAAATTAATAAAATCATATAGTTAAGGAGGACCTATTCTTTGAGATCACAATGATCACACTTAAAGAAATAATCTGGCCTGTGGTGCTTTCTTGTAAACATAATAATTATGTTTATATAGTGTGAGGTCTAACAAACGTTTTGAACACATTTCCTTCCTTATCAAACAATTGCCAATTCTAAGTAGGGGGGATTTTAACTCTTGCATAATGTATTTCATTGTTTGCTCACTTGGAGTCGTCCCTGTGTTCTTTGTGGGCACCCCGCAGAATTACTGGCATTTCTTTTCAGTTTCTTTCGGCCAACTTTGGATCATTTGAACGTCTTCCATGTTGTCAGCATGTTGCAAACATTGAACCTTATCCAGAAGATCAGGGAAACATGCATATTGACAGCGACACCCTGATAATCTCACGATAGCCCAGAGACCCTGTTCTTGTCATAAGTGGGCTTACCACTTCCATTAGGAAAGTTACTCTGTTTCTACATTTAAGCCACAACATGAGCTTTTTGTCAGCAACAGCTACACTGATCAGTGTGTTGGACTCATTCATGGACATTACAGAATGTAGGTCACTCATGTTGTGGAAGTTGCTCCTTGTGTTATTCTTTGCTGTGTTTACAATATGTAAAGGACAACAGCCTTGCTAGTGATGTTTTTCTTGTGCCGAGAGTGGGCACATAAGGCTCCAGTTACTCGAAAACGAATGGTTCTTATGATTAATACAATTTTCAAGCAAGTTTTATCTGGAAATTATGAAAATTATTAATTATGCAGATTGAAACAGTACATTATGATGAGGAATTGTCCTCAACACTGAAACATGCTGAGATGTATTTCACTGAGCAAACAGGAAATAATCACCTTTCAATCAGACAATCATCAAAGAAGCCTCCAACCACAGCCACAGCCCCTTGTCACATTCTTATCATCAGACCAGTCGTACAAAATTATCTGCTAGGTTGTGAAGAACTTATTTACTCAAGCTTTGAGGATCTTCAGCCTGAGCAATAAATTCAAAGATTTCTTTGCTGGAATTGTGGAACATATCAAACCTTCTAGAAGAGAAGATAATATACGGAGACTTGTTTACATCAGCAATAGTTTCTTTTAATGGAAGAGTGTCCTTTCCAACTTTAAAGTCTGTGTGGTGTTTATACTTGCTAATTTTTCATTTGCAGTCTGTTCTGTCTTGCACTGGTGTCCATAAGAAATAGAAATTTGAGGAAATGATAATATACCTGAACCTAAAACAAACAGCAATCAATTATATGTTTCACCCTCAAATAATGACCACATCCCGACTGAAAAGTTGAAACCGTATTGGAGAGTTGGTAACAGCTGACGACAAAGGAGTTTTTTTCCAGTGTGTTTCCAGTGTGCACTGGGGTTGGGTGGATGAGCTTATTTAGCTGTCTGATTAGAGAAACTATGAGGGCCTCTCTGGTTGTAGGGACCTCCCTATCTTCGCTCTGTGGTTTAAACTTACGAGCTCGGCAAACAGCCTCTAAACAAACCGTGACATTTTCATGCATATTTGGCAGTAGAGTCACTCTAAACAGCCAAGGAGCCAGCCGCTGATTTGGAAAAGATGTAGCTTATTTTTCAGCCTCCACTGAACTGAAGTTTAGGGGACTATGGTTACAAAAAAAGAGGTTGGGGGTGGGGAGAAGGAGGGGAGGCAAATAAGAAGAAAAAAAAAGGAGGGGGGTCACATACCAGAGCTCTCTATACTCAGAAATGCATTTGGCCCTTTCTGAAGACCTCACAATACATCCAGCTGCCAAACAACATTCCTCAACTCAAACAGACAAAGGAAAATCCCTTTTACAGTTACAAAAACATAACTTTGTAAGAGTCAGGCTGAATTAGCAGCAATTATCACAAGCTAGATCTGTGTGAAAAAAAGCTCCTTTTATTAATTAACAAGAGCAAATTGTGGAGTAGATATTTATTAACAAGGCATTGAGTGAACCCTTGAGTTAGCACAAACTGGGCCATGGATGACTCACTACAAAACCATACAGGTTGATCCAGATTAAAATGATAAAAAGTGTCCATATGATTGTTTTTAATCACTTATTCTTTGACAACTTTTTATATACTTCCTCTGTGCAATATGGACACACATACCACTATGCTAACAAAAGTGATCACACTGTGAATTCATAGCAAACAGTGTTATCTCACCTTAGTATGAAGTCACTTTATAATTCTGAAAAATTTGTAAAACTGTTTGGGAATAGAAGAACCTACGTACTTACTATTTTTGTTGATACATAAATTTCTTATTATCTTTTACTCTACCAATGTAATGTAATGTAACTGGTTATATGCACAATGTTTCTCTCAGAGGCAAATACAACTAATGCACTGTCATAGGGCAATTATAAAGCTCCTTTCCTTTTCTGCTTAAACAAATGTACCCTTTATGCCCAGGGCCAGACAGCAAATGTGAGTAACAAGCCATGTGGTCTAAATTTTCATAGACTTGGGCCTCCTCTAATATTCATCTATGCATATCCAAGACCACAGACAGTCAGATTTACTGACTGTGGTGCAAAAGCGTTTCCTGTTTTGGGCCCAGCCACATCCACTAAGGTCCTGCAGTGTTGGCTTGGCCGCAGCCATGTACCTACTCTCTGCTACATGCTATTATGGAAACACCAATAATCCCCATTACTTTTGCTTTATTACTCTTACACAAGACCACATCTTAAATTATGCACTTTTCTATACAACAAATTTTTGTCATTTGAAAATATATCGACTTTTTTTTCATTAAAATGCTATATAACTAAAATGGCAAGTACTGAACTCAAATCCTATTCAGTGCACTTACATGCACTTAAGCAGCTGGATTACAGTTGGCATTCCCAAGTAAGATTATTTCTCAACTATAATGTAAACAAGAAACTTGGTTTCCATAATCGTGGTGGGGGACTAAGAAAAACAAAATAATTTCCCTAGATAGGTTTCGCCAGGAGAACACAAATTCTTCTGCTGAAATTTAGTTTATTAACAGCTTTTGACAGAGAACTTGTGCAGAACACAAGGTTAGAGACAGGGGATGTAGCAGGATGAAAGACCGATAATAACAGAGTGATGCCTCCTTGATTTAAAAATCAACTCTGCATGAAGTCAGACTAAAATTGAAACTAAATACAGGGTGGACTGCTGGAGGTCTAAATCACTTTCAAATATTTTTTGTGATTAAGACAGTTTGTGCTGGAAAAAAGAAATGTGTGCAGTGTAAAAAGTAGAATGAATTAACAGCAGTCTGTCTGCTTTGACACATACAGAGACAAAACAGGAAGCAGTGTCTTCTGTCTCTAAGGTAGAGGAGTAATCTGGCCACTAATCTGCTGCATGGATAAATGGATTTGCAGTAACCAGGCTATCTGAAGCTACACTATGCCACATTGATCCAATATATCTTTTTATACAAATTTATGTAAGGAAGTGCTGTCTCCTGCATTAGGCCACAGAACAGCACTGGCAGTGATTCAGAGATATTCACTTCTACAAGCTTTTGAGAAAAGTTTGATCGTTAGTAAGTTTTGCAGATTGTTCTTTGTAATTTGAGAAGGAAGACTACCAGGAGGGCTGTGCAGAGCGTGGGGGAGCATGAAGAGCGAAGCAAAGCCTGGGGGCAATCGTCCACCAATCCTACAGTTGTTGGTTCGAACGCCAGCTCCTCTGGTCACATGTCCGCTGGTCACATGTCAAATTGTCCTTGAGCAAGACACTGAACACCCATTTTGTTGCTCCCGGTGAGCGTCATACACTGTGCTCCCCCATCAGTGTATGAATGTGTGTGATTGTGAGTGTAAATGGGTAAATCTGTGAAAAAATACATAAAGCTACTTGATGTTTATGGCAGCTGAAAAAAAAAAAAAAATATAGCTACTTGATGCTTATGGCACTAACTGAGAGACTGTTAGACAAGCACAAATACAGCAAAGCACACAATTGAAAATCATATAAATATCCTTACTGAGACCCTCTTTTCAACACAATTTCTAACTCATGGATATTTTCATCAGAAAGCCAATAACCTGTTATGTATATTTACTTGGAAGCACTGTGTCCAGTTTCAATATATCAGTTTCAATACCTTCATGTCTGAGGTATTTAATCATTATTTATCCAACCAAAAAAACATGAACCTCGTGACAGAACACTGATTTAGTTGAAAAGAGTGATCAGGTCTTTATATAACAATTATGGGTCTATAACAGTGGTTTTATTCACCGTGATTTCCAGATCTCTCATACTCCTCCTCTCAGTAATGTTTAAGCTTTGATAGAGTCCTCAACTCTATTGAAGAAATGTATTTATACAGTCAAGATGAAATTAGATGCAGATGTAGAGTTTCTAATCAGGGTTGATAAAAGGCAAATTGACAAAAACAGCAGTGTACGAGAGAGACAAATTATTCCTAATATTAAACCCCCCCCAAAAAAAAGAAAAAAGAAAAAAATGGTTAGCTACAAATGTGCTGTGGAAACACAGTGTGGGATCCAGAAATACAAAAGAGTTCTTTTCTTCTCAAACTCAGTGTTTTTTGCACATTTCCCTCAGATCCTGACACCAGCTTAACATTGACCATGAGAATCCTATTTGAGCCAGCAAACACTGATTCATGGAGCAAGCCTTCTGACAGAGAACAGCTAAGCATCTTAGCACAACCGCTAGAGGATGAGTCATGGGTAAACGAATATTATAAAGTATGTGGCACTTAAGTGTGGTGCCTCAGGTTGTGAGCTTAACCAATTCTTTCCAGCAGAGCAAACAGCAGACTCTGAATGTCAATAATTTTTTGTTTGCTGGCAGACATTAAACAGAGGTATTTATTCAAGTCAACGCAATGTGACTTTACCCAGCATATAAACTAGTTTAGCATGTGTTTATAGTCAGATGTGTGATTCTACATGAGCACCTACCTCAACATCCTGCAGGCTGAAGTCGTTCTGGTCTTTGAAGTTGGCTGCCCCAGCGCTCAGCTCCATCAGCATCTTGGCGATCTCAGGCTTTATTGCTGCAGTCAGCCTGCTGGCCGCCTCCATGACGTGTTCCTGCACGTCCTTCAGTTGCATAGCTGCTTTGGAATAGTGGGAGTTCCTGAACACACTGCTGAACAGTTCTGTAAGGAAGGCGCTGGCCCGGCAGAACACGTTGAGGGCATCCAAATATTTGGAGATGCCTTGCTGGATATCGGCAACCGCTGTGGTGGTGGCAGAAGGAGGTGGGTGGCAGCTTCCAGGCATGCCCACCCCTGTGCCCATGGGCGAAGAGGCCGAGCAAGAGGAGGACAGAGAGGCGCTCAGGGTCCGGCTCAGCTCAGGCATCTGGTACTGCTGGTGCTGTTGCACTTTCTGCTTGGACCCGCCGAGCAAAAAGCGACGCTTGTAGTCCATTTTACTTTCCTGCGCACTACAACAATACATATGTGGTGCGACAGCACCGGAAGCTCCTATTTTAAGTATGTATAACTCCACAAAGTGCCTTTGTCCTCTTTACGAAAACTCTAAACTCAACAGTCCTAAAACTGTTCAAGTTACGTAAAAAGACAGCTCACGGATTCCACCTGACAGAAGCTCATTTCAGTGTGCCTGTCTGAGACACAGCACAGAAGTGGGTGAGGTCAGAGGGCAAATAAGCCTGGCAGGGTGAATGAAATGCTTACATGCAGCCCTGCTGCAGATACGTCAGGCCCAGCTTGAAAAACAGCACAGACACGCGTCCAGATTCTCTGTTTCCAGCTTCAAACAAAATTATCATAATAGGGAAGAAAAAGTCAAAAGCACTCCGTAATTTGCTTACAGTGATATTACAGTTTTAAAGTGCATTAACTTGTCTTCAGAGTTGGAAAAAAATTCATCTTCATACAGTATATACACATATGTATGTACATATATAAACTTATACCAGCCAAGTATAGGTTTATTAAGTAGGAAATCCTTTTAAAAGCTAAACGCAAAAATGAAAAGTTTACCCAAGGAAAATTAGACACTGGTCAACAGCACAGAGGGAAAAGGACCAAAAAAAAAAAAGGAAAATGAGTAAATGCTGGAATCAGAGGATGTGGCTTCAGCTTTTCTCGTGCACTGGCTGGCAGGAGCAGAGGGAGGCGAAGGGCAGACAGATCCAGTCCGTCTCAAATCCTCTTCATATAGCAGGACTCTGCAGGCAGTGAGCAAGTGGCCACCTGATAGCTCCGTCTGCCTGTCTGAAATCTCCAGCAGCTTCCTGGTTTCTGCCTCGTCTGCTGGCTGAGGTAGATATTACTCACCGCGGAAACAAATGTGCTTCCAGATCTCGCTGTTCTCCGCGGATGCAGATTAGAGTGACAAAAGCACAAATGGGTCTGTAAGGCCTCTAGGTCATTTCCTAAGGGAGGAAAGGACAGAGAAGAGAGTATTAACATCATGTCACATGGGAAGCTTCAACTCTTTCACTGTTACATCCAAAAACAATTGGACTGAACAACATACACACGGTCTATAACTTTTCCACGTGACCACTGATTGATGTTAATATGTGAGGCTAGTTAAGTTTAAATAATGAGCCTAAATTGTATTTCAAAATATTAAAAAAACAATCATTGAGATCCAATAGTAGCTTAATCAGTCTTAATGCTGTAAGTGGGAAGCAAAATTGTCATTTCTATAAAAATAATTTTACACTCAATTCAAGCACCCTTAAGGTCTAATTAGCTAGTCCATTCCAAAATGACCTGGGAAAAAAAAATATTAGCACTGTACACCAAGTTGTCAAGCGCAGCCTTGCCTTCTAGTCACAACTGTACTGCAGCCACAGCAGAGCTTTTAAACTCGCGTTACTGGTTTTAATTGCATATAAGTAATGAACAATGTTAAGTCTATTTAGTTTTTCTGTATTTTTAAATTAACTAGGCTTCAATTATATTTACCTGCCTTTATTAGTTTTAGGATTAGGATTTAAAAGATATTTAAAAGTAAATGATTTTGAAGTAAATCACCTGGTGCCCCCTTCATAAGGACAACATAGACTTGATTTTAGGGAATATTAAATATGTGATAGTAACCCTAACAATAGTTAGGACTAAAATAGCTTATATGTCTAATACATTGATTTTATTTGGTTAATGGTTCTGTTTTAAAAGGCTGTTCAACATTTAACTTAGACCTAACTCTATAAACTCTAGCTATAAAATAGCTGTTCTTTTAAAAACAACTTTTCAATTTGACTTTTTCAAGCTTGCTTGTTCTAGCTACTAATGGTTAGGGTGTGTAAGCAAAATGAAAACAAATTATAATAACTGTTCAACATTTCTATTCTTTTTGGATCTATTGTTTGTTTTTTTGTCGTGACGAAAATGTTGTGTTTCTGCTCTGATGAGAAGAGGAAGGTTTTAGTGAAATTTGTCTGACTGTGGCAGTAAATATTATGTTACAGTTTGGTAAAGGGCTGAGGTTTAAGGTTGAACATTTCTAGACAATTACTAACACTATACCTCACAGAGTGCATCTCTGAAATGAATCTCTGGCAGAGTCTGGTTTAGAAGGACACAGCTGCACAGAGAAATTCCTGCAAGAAGCCATTGTTGGAAGACACTGCAGAGTCTGTTGAGCTACTCATAGTAGGAGTCACAATACTCTGATTCAAGTCCTTGTCCTTTTTCCTTTGGCCTTTTCATTTGGTTATGAACATAATATTTTATATTGTCATGACGAAGGGAAAGTTGGCCTCACATGTCTTACCATAAGTACCAGTACTGAAACCCAAAGACAGACGCACTTTACACTGACTGACACAAGCTTTTCTGACTACAATAAATGATATGAAACATAATCTTTAATCCGACTTTACAAATAATTAACTGTATCAATAAAGCTGATGAGAAACTTGAGGAAAAAAAGGAAATTAACTAGTGTCAACTGCCCATCTCTTTTGCATTGCTTTTCCTTCTTTCTCAAAAAATTCGAAGCATTGAGGGGGGGCTATTTTTTCTTGAAGAACCTGAATTTAATATTGTGATTTTGTTCAAACAGTAAATCACTAACTAGACTAGCTGGCATTAAAGTTTATTCATACTGTTAATCATACAGTATTACACTAAACATCAACAAAACTTTTTTTGTTTTTACTAAATCAGGTATTTATCCCAGCTATTCTGACACAGCCCTCTATACGGCAGGGCTGTTATTTTGTGGAGCATCCACACCATGATATCCTGTAGCCCCATGCTGAAAGCCTCTGTGTTTTGGGATGAGTCAGGAAAGCAACTTGTGGAAAGATACACTGTCCCTTCCTAGATAACACCATCCAGCCTGCTGTCATTGTATGCTAAGCAGCTGCGTAGTGGATTTAAATGCGTGACTTTCATTACTTATCCCTGCCAACATTCTCCTGACCTTCAAACCTCACTTCCTTTCACAGAGGGGTACGCCTGGCAAAAAAAAGAAGAAAAAAAAAACAGCCCACCCTCATTTCCCCTGGTCAGTGAGTGAAGACAGAGATGAGGGAAACTAGTGACCTCCACACGGTGGAACAACAGAGATTTCATCCCAGTTTTTAATCCTTACACAACAGCAGCTGTGTCATGAGGACCACCCTAGACACAGCTGTCAAGTGGATCATGTATCAGCCATGACAGGTACATATAGATGTAATCAGGAGTACAGTAAAAGTGATGAGTTCTGCACAAATGTGAATCATCAACTAACAATTACTAAACAGTAAAATAAATTCCAGATACAGTACTTAGCAAGCACCTCAGAGATTAAGCCTGCCTTAATGCAAACCGTTTACTTGTTAGTCACTGTGTTCGGGAGCTGTTAACTAGTGCAACAGTCCTCTCAATCCCAGGGATTACTCCTGAAGTAAGTACCTCCAAGGTGCCACGCACCCTGCCCGCTAGATGACACGTTAATCGAATATAGCTTCTGTGACATAACAGGGAACCTGAGCCTTGCTAGCCTGGGGTTAACCACTCTAGTTCTCACACTGTCGGAGTAAATAACAGGCATAAGTAAAAACATACGATGTGTCGAGGTGTTTAAAAGAAAGCTAAACAGGTCAGCACAGCCGCCACAGAGAGTAACATGAGCCAAATCTCACCTTTAACGTTTCATATAATAACATTGTTTTTTTGGTGTTGTGTCCGTGTGAACTGATCTGGGATGTCAGGTAATTCTCATTTTATTTCTTCTCAGTATAATTAATTAGTTCTCGAAACACTGCAGTCACATGCAATAGAGTGAAGGAGCTGCTTTCAGCTGCAAATAATTAAAACTAATTGTGTGGACAGTGGTGAGACAGCTTTGGGAGGGTGGCTTGGAAACCAAAAGTTAAATATTTAATCTCTGAGAAAACATTTTTCTTTTTTGTTAGGTTTAATCAGCAGTGGTATTATGGTAATTATGCTTTGACATCTGCTGAAGCACTAGAAACAAGCTAAATTACATTGTTTTTATATATAAATACCAAAACTTATACTTAACCAGGAAATACTAGTATGTAGGATGGTATTGTAATGCAGCACGTGACTTCAAATAGTTCTACGGATTTTTACTTTTCCAGGGTGAAAACACTGCCTCTGTTAACCGTCATCTATAGCTCCATACTCCAGACTGAATAACAAAAGTAGGAATTGATTAAGCTCAGTGTGTCACAGTCCCTTCAATCTTAACAACAAAGATTACAATTTTGTAAGGAAAATTCAGGACTACTTGGTGTGTTACTTGCTTTGGTTGATTGAAGCTGATATAGTTTAATAATGTTTCATTCATATATAGAATGCTAGAGGTCTGCATTTCCTTCTGAGCTATAAACCTTCGTAAGAACAGGTTATCCCAAGAGAAACAGACATGCTATCAATAATAATGGGGGTCTGCAAGGGTTCTGAGGGTGGCTATGTTGGCTGGCTGCCTGTCCTCTGTTGCAGGTTGCACTCTATAAGAGGTTGCACCCAAACAAACACATGTGATAGGAGAGCCCCTCCGGATGTACTGGAATGGTGCCAGCCCACTTGCATGTCCTTCCTCTAGTAGGAGCTGTGTAGGGCTAATGTTAGCTCTACTTCACCAATCACCGTACATGTCAGCTGGACGACTCTAGCAGGACGGAGGTTTAGGTTTCGTGGAGCAAGCTCCCTGTCGCCAGCAACAAAAATGTCAAGCACAGTATGCCACGGGTAACGGCATGTAGTAGATCACCAAGTAGGATTTACCTGTCTGTATGGGCAAACAACTGCAGCTGACGACAGGCAAATAGGAAGGATGTTTTTAATAAGAAAATATGGGGTAAAATTCCTAAAGGTGCTTTGATTACACACTGCGACAGACACCTGGGACTGGGCTCAGTACATCTGCATCCTTCTAATACTTGCCACTGAGCATCCTCATTCAAGCATACTAGTACCATACCTCAAAGGCATCCTAAAACCAGTTACTGAGAAGCATTTTTCATTTATTTTATTCACTTTCCCCACACAGATTTCTTGACAGATTTGACTAAATAGACCAGCCTAACATCTGGTCGAAAGCCCACTTTTGTAACCTTCAGGATATTGCCAATTATGGTACCACGAGCAGTTTCTTTTGGATCTGTTGTATTTCTGTGACTGTCACATCACTACTAGGTAGCTTAATAGCTGTGGATGGGGCAGCTGTTCCCCATGCTGACAGCTCCTTATCCATCTGCCACTATGAGGCAAACGCAGCCCCCCTGACGTTCTAGCCACAGGCCCAACATTAGCTCTCTCATGAAGTCTATTTCAGCCTCCATGGGCAAAACAGCTGCCCTAGAGTCCACACCACACTGTTTTTAGACACTCCAAAGTGTTCAGTTCAAGAAAAGAAAAAAGTTCTCCCCTACATCTGTTGCCAATGAAGCAAAGGAATGCATTTCCCCAGAACCCTCTTAATGTGGCTTCAAACCAACACGAAAAAGCAGGTCGGAAAACCCAACCATACATTGCAAAACATCTCCTCAAAATATCATGTAATTGTGTAATGTAGTTTGTGGCTGTTTTGAACTGTGTAATGCTGACAAATGTTTCTATTATTTTATCTGACTAACATGCATGCAGAAGGCTACACTAAATGAGAAAAACACCTTCCTGTCCAATGCTGTAGAACAAAACAGCAGCAAACTACAGTCTGTAACATGATAACAGTTGGTTCAATCAAGTCATCTGCAAAACAATTTTATAAAAAATTGAACATTATCACCTTCATGGAGGGAGGATTTATTACACGACTGACTTATTTTTCGCTCAGTGTAGCCACTAGTCTGCCAGCTCAGCTTGACTGGAGACATTCCACCAAGCAGGCAGCGCTGAAGTATGAGAATCAGTAGACAGGTCGAGGGGGTCAGTCCAAATGACAGGACAAGTGCCGTGAGCAACTGTGTGACAGGAGCTGAGGCAGGCTCCTCTTGCCTACAGAACACAAGGAGAGTATTGTGATAGGCCCTGGTCTGCCATATCAACACACAGAGGAAAAAAACACACACACACAAAAAAAAAACACACACACACACACACTTGCACATGCAGATGCATGACTTTGCGAGGGGAAGAGAAATAAAGGTCTTGGCTATGATTTCATATTAAAAGCAAGAATAGATTTTCTGTCGTCGATTGAGTGGCTTCTCCTGGAATTATTTTGTAAGCAGCTGCTGGTTTTGGTGGGTTGGTTTTGTTCCCACAACTAATCCTGTTTTGGTTCCATTTTTTTTGCTGAGGGTTTGAAACTAAAAATACATTTACTTTAATACTCAGATATCATAAAAAGCTGTTAACTCTGCAAGATTGTGTACTTTTGCTAGATTCTGCACTTTCTAAAGCAGTAGTGAAACTTTTCCTGATACAGAAACAAACAACTGTTGAGTAAGTTAGGACAAAACCTAATACTCCTATCAGTCAAGAGGCTGACAGAGTTGGTGAACAGGCTGGATAATATTAGGATAACCTGTAGTGTCATTACAGACACTGTAAGTAGCTTATGGCACCAATAAAAATAGCAAACAGGCCACTCTAACAAAGCACATACTTGAGGGCCCCAAGTCTGTGTCGCACATGCAAACACGTTTAAACATGTGCCTCTGCTTTAACAGAATATTAATGTGTTCCGATACCCTGTTAAACAAAGAGAAAAAAAAAACATATTAATTAATTTAAGTCTCATCATGGGAATCAAGATGGACTCTGGAATAGACACCTAGATTAATAAAACTGAATGCCCAACTGTGAGGATATAATCAGAGCACGCATGCCTTTCAGTATCTGACCATAAGTAAACAGAACTAGACAGAATATTAGGGCACAATAGAGTGTGTTTACTGTCACTGACCATTAGGTTTTAACTAGTGATAGTGGTGAAGTAAGGCTCTGACGACAATTCCATTCATAAAAGGCTGGTGACAACCTGCGCGGATGAAAAAGCTTCCCTAAGTCTATATTGAGTATGCATATACTGAGGTTGCAGGATGTGCTGCATGCCAGCCACCAGGGTGCTGTATTTTTAGCCAGGACAACACTAAGAATTCACTCTTCCACATTACACACAATGACAGAGGCACTGTAAGTAACTTCAGACTTTATTACACAAACCACAATACTAGAAAACCAACCAAAGAGAGCAGAACAGTAATTCAAGTTACTCTATCAAAACCAACAACGTTTTGCAGAGACTGAAAAGTCTGATTTAGTGGTGACAGCTTGAAGAGAGTCTATGTTCCATGTGACCAACAGATTAGGCATAATGAATTACTAGACGTATAAAAGATATACATGTATACTACACATACAAAACTATATATTTAAACTGTGAATCCCAAATTTAAGACACTGCTAAAGAGCCCTTGAATAACATTTGACATATGAATTAACTCCAATATTGAATTAACTTCATTATTCAGCATTTGGTAGCTGATCATGACTTGTTACCTGCTTATGGAAAAGCACAAGAAAAATATTTCCTGCAGAGATGAGCACAAATAGGTATCGTGATCCTTTAGAGCTTGACAACAGCCTTGATTCTTGTTTTATTTGATCATCTCTACTGCACAAGCATTCATGCATCTCACTGGGAACATTTGACCGAGGGGCGAATAGCTGACCACAAATTAAGACTAAACACGTTTCCCAGGAAACAAGGGTAAGATTTCCCATGCTAGAAGTCCTCTCCCTCTCATCTATACGCTCGCTAGCTGCTTCCGTCTGTATAAAGACTTACATTCCGTTTAATTCAGCACAGAAAGTATCCTATTCAGTTTAGGTATACCAAATAAACAATGCTAATCAAACAGCAGTAGACTACATGAAGAGCTGAAGCATCCCCTGTTTGAGAAAAAGCAGACTCCCTCACTCCCACACTCCCGAACACACACACACCAGTGCAGATAGTGTTGTTAGTTTTGTGCATCCAAATGAAAATCCGGTCACATAATACAAGCTCAAAACACAGCCTACATCTCTCTGATGCATGGATCATCAAACATTTTGTACATGGCTATAAACTAACTGGAATAAATAGAAATATGTACTTCCACAAGACAGAATTTATTCAGAATACTAAAACTCATTTCCTTCCCATTTTATCAATTACTGTTTTTTACATTTACTGTAGTTACTCCATACCACATTTAGTCATCCCTTTATCACCCGTTGTTGATGACACCATTTAGAAGAAAACAACTTTGTTACCAACTTCTGAGATAAGACTGCTAGTTCTCTCTGACAGATTTAAAAAAGGATTAAATGAAAAAACTTTGTATTGTCCAATCTGACAGAAACTAAAAACCAACAGCGAAAAATATTAGAATTCCTAGTTTCTAATAATACAGTGGGCTGGCTTATTCTCCCGACCCCACACAGAGACTGCATGTACCGGTACTAAAGCTGGACAGAATGCGAAACACTACAAATGCCCAGTTGCTGAAGAAATTATCATTCACGTCTGTGGAAACAGTGCCTGTAAAGCATAGGCCTTTACTCCACCCGAGGCAAGCGCAAACAGTAATCTTGTGACTTCCTCACACATGCATCCGGATACAATGTTAGACTAAGGAAAACTGCCACCCCTGGTCATATCACATGTTGACAAATACAGACCACAAAAAAGAAAGAAAAACAACTAAAACCCTATTAAAAGTCCATAAACTGTGACAACCGTTCAGGCATACAGTTGAATAAGCAGTTCAAAATATTGAGTTAAAACAGATATAGGGATTTTACAAAGCAAAACACACATTTCCACAGAGACACACACCTGAGGTTCTGTAGATGTCAGCTGGTTTAGGACTGTTTCAGTTCAAGCTGAAAACAACCTTGATATAATGGCCAATTTCTACTTTAAAATTACACTAGACTCTACATTTATTATCAGTCATTACTGTACTGGAGCCACATTAAACATTACCAACATTCATAAGGTCTAAAAACATTCACAATATTAACAACTTACGCTTCAAACTTAACAACTCTTCACCATCCTATTTCTGTGTGCGGTCAACATTTTTGCTTTATAAGCCAGCAAAAACAGTTCTCTTTTTCCATAGTAAAGTCAAATGAAATATTAAGGCCAACAAGGCTAAAGGCTCAATTTGATTTCCCAATTCTGTTTACAACAAGCATTTTCCCCTGAAAAATATGATTACAATGGAAGCTGATTTCACCAACAAGCAGACAGGCTGTTCATTGCGAACTTTGCAGCCCTGGATTATTTGCTTTTCTGGATTGAGTGCACACACACTGTCAATTACGAGTGTGATCCTGGCCAATCTCATGGTTCTGTATGATCAAGTTCTACAGGCAACTCTAATTTCTACACTCCAGCGATCAAAACAGGAAACATGTTCCACATGATGTAAATAAACAGATATGCGGCTAGACTGTGGATGCCTTCACCACACCAGAGAAGTAGGGCGACATTATTTATTAATGAAATTCCAGATATCTCTTCTCTGTACTGTGAAGACTATATAAACCCGCATTACTAGCATCAGTGTGGTTGTGAAAGTTAATGATCTTGTGTTCGCAGGGTACGCTTCTCCACAATCAACCCACAGAAATGGATGACGAAAACACCCCATCGCTTATCTGGTGAATAACACAAGCGTCAATTCACCATAATTACCTCATTTTCGGTATGAGGTGATAAGACTACAGCACACAACACCTCCGTAGTAGCCTTGCTGTTCTCTATACCTGACCATACGGCAAATGTAACAGCGAAACACAGTTAGCTACACAACTTCGAGAGGTCTGAACAGATTAGTTGCCTCGCCCGATCCTTATTAATTAGCATTTGAAAACCCCATGACTATTTTGTAGGAAGACGTAATAGAATCCCGGGAAACGCAGCTACTGCCGGTTTCACCGAAACTCTCCGGGATGAAACGGCCCAGGTCGTGGGAACGCGATGTCGCAGCTATTAATACGGCCTTTTAACGCCCTGCACGCAGCGTCGCCAGAGAGGCTTCCGCGGCATCCGCGGCATCAGTCCGCCCAACGTTAGCAGAGCGAGTGACAGGAAAACGCCACCGCGTCTCCGCTCGGTCCACAGCCTGGCTCCTCTCCATTAGCGACACTCGGCCACTGGCCACAGAGGACCAGTCGCGTTTCACGGCTAGTGAGCCAGAGTACTGTCCCCGGACCACACCGACAATAAACGCCAGCCATAGGCACATGTTAATCACCCATCACGGTGTTAACCCACATCACATAGTAACGTTTCTAGTGCGGTGGCGATGACCGACTGACTGCAGCGTATAACGTTAACTAAACCCACGAACGCCCGAGTCCGTTATCGGACATGCAGTCGATCGGGCCGGCGAGCTGGAGCCCATTAAGTCGGTCTTCAGTCTTACCCGGATTGCCAAGGTTATCCGTCGGCGAGACAGTGATCACGACCGAAGCATCACTCACAGGTACAAGGCAGGCGAGGGGAGAAGAGGACTTACAGATACCGCCAAGCAGCCTTCCTGTGCTAGCCTCGGCGGATGCGCTTCATCAGCGGACACACAATTTGATTTGTCTACCTAAAATATAGGTGTACACTTGAACGCAAATGACGCATGTATGTGCACCCACCTCTCACACCATGTCCCCGATTACAAACGGACGTCCACGGCTCCAACTCTGAAAGGACAGAGCGACGCTCATGTCAGCGTAAGGTGTGTCCGATAATGGACCCATCGGCGTCTCGTCGCTTCTAAGCAGGCTAGCTACGTAGCTGTGGGAGCTAACGTTAGCTGCCCAGCTAGCTCTCTGCGACACGGTTGTCAGAGAAAACAGACTAACGGAAGCGAACCAGCAACACGGGGACACGGGCGAACGGCCACCAGAGCCGCCGCGGCCGAGAAAGAAGAAGGTGAAAGACAAGCAAAAACGTCCGTACGCGTTAAGTTAATCACCGCATCGCTCACCAGCTCTAGGCATCCACCCTCTTGACAGCGAATCCCCAGTCTGTGTGATCGCCGTCCGCTCCGCGTCCATAAAAACAAACACTTCCGACACAACTTTCACAATAAAACCCGGACTCAGCGGGGTCGCGTGTAAACAGTGTTTTTGAGGAAACACTTCACGGTAATCGCTGTAAAAATGTTTACCGGGTTTTATTAATCTTTGCAATTAGATTTATGTAATTGAAAATGTCATATGCCTCCATAAAATTAAATACAACTAGTGATCGCGCAACATCTTGAATAGTTGTTGAGGGTTAATTGGGCGTCTATAGCCCACTGAAGTGGAAATAAAACCGTGAATATATATCAAAACGTATTTGCTCTGTAATTTACCATGAGGTAGAAACGTAACTATGGAAACTAAGGATACCAGTAACGCAATTGTTTACAACACTTTATGTATAGGTCTAATTTTATCAACAATACAAGATTTCTTTACTCATAGAGATTCACACAATATTAAATGAAAGGTGGAAGTGCAGCGAATTAATTAATTTGTGTTTTAATTTACGCATTTAAATTCGTTAATTAGTGTCATAAAACCACATTTGGGCATTAAGTCTTAATGCTCACCCTAACCAATTAATCCAAATATTATGAGTCATTATATCTAATACACAGTCCAATGACTCTGACTGCAGGCCTAAAAATAACTTGTTCAAGCTACAGGGATTTCTCGCCCTCTGATGTTTAAAAAATAATATTACATCCTTTACCACGTAATATAAAAGCGGTCACTTGAGGGTGTGGAAGTCCACAAATTGCTCTTGCTCTCAGAAGTCTATGCTGTCCTTTGTTTTTGTTGCCTTTCACTGTGGAACAAAATATTGGACATTTTTAAAAAGCAACATCATCCGTTTTTTTTACTTATAGTCATAAAAAAATATTCAGCTATGCATCTAAAGTAAAAACTCTGAATAAAGTCACTACAGGAAAATACAGTTTAAAATAAAACTAACTTCAAATATATCTGTTAAAAAAGAAAACATCACAAGAATATATAAGGAAGTTAATAGCATCTAATAACAAACATAAACAGCAATTAATTTTAGTGCACCAAACACTAAAATTGTGTGGATGGTTCATGTGATATTAGTTTACATCATGCACATTTATTTTGTTCATTATTAGATAAGCAAATATCTAGACTGCAACTTAGGGATCTCTATAATTTCTAAATTAACAAACATTTGTTAATCAATTAGGGTATTTTATGCTGTTGACTTCAGTCTTTATGCTAATTAATTATTTTGGATCTGTATATTATGCTGTACTACTGTGTGCGGTATTATGTTTGTTCTGTAAATATACTGGATATTTGTATTTCAGTCGCCATCCGACGATTGGGCAGCATGTCACTGTGTGTTTCCTTGATGCTGCGCTGCAGGACAGTGTAGAGGTGTATGTACAAGAGTATAGAGTGTCACTCGTAGGAGGGGCAACTGTCGATCTGGGCTGCCCTTCAAAAAGCTTTTCAACGGACCTGCTTGGTCCCACTCAGCCAGGGTAGTCGAGCACAGCGGAGCACAGCAAGCCCCCGACTGGAAAACATGGGACTCACACAGGACCCCGCCTTCCAAAAGCTGCAGGAGTGGTACACAGCCCATGCCCAGACCCTCAACATGAGGAACATGTTTGAGGCTGACAAGGAAAGGTTCAACAAGCTGAGGTATATATCCTATTTAAATATTTTTATTGTGTAAAAATGCAGTATGAACAACAGAGCTGGATGTATTTGTAAATGTGCTGTATGTGAATTCACACGAGCATGCTCTGATGCATTCCAGCTATTCCACTGTGGAGCTCCATTATGTTACAGTGAAAACGAGATGTCAAATCGCCACTTGACCACAGAATGACACTGTCTGTCTGGTTGCACATTTTCACTCAGAAAATACCACTGTCTTTGCTGTTCCCACCACTGTTGTGTTTTTGTGTTTGGCAGCCTCACACTGAAAACCGAGGATGGAGACATTCTTCTGGATTACTCCAAGAATCTCATCACAGATGAAGTTATGAAGATGCTGGTTGATCTGGTAAAGCTACGTTTATATCCATGATGTATGGATCTTTAAGCACTACCAGAGCTTTATTTAATAGGTTGCCTAAATCAGGAATTGACGTGAGCAGCAGTTGGCAGGAAGTGCCACTAACATCAGCAAATAAATTTAATTTTTCACGTGTGTTCATGAGATATGTGTATACATTTGCTAATGTCTTCTTAAGGCCAAGGCAAGAGGTATTGAAGGTGCCAGAGAGAAGATGTTCACAGGAGAGAAGATCAACTTCACTGAGGTGCTCATTGTTGACCCTTTGTCAGCACTAATTTGGCTCTAACTTGTTCATCACCCAAATAATCCAACAGTATAAGATCGCTACAGGAAATTAGGCCTCTGTGACTTTTGTTTCCTGGTGCTGTGCATACAAAGGGCCGTGCTGTGCTCCATGTGGCTCTGAGGAACCGCTCCAACATTCCCATCATAGTGGATGGCAAGGATGTGATGCCAGAAGTCAACAAGGTTCTGGAGAAAATGAAGGGCTTCTGTCATGTGAGTGTAGGGAAATCACAGTTTTCTACATGTTATAGTGTGACTTTAGATATCACGTGTTTAAATGATGACTGTGGTTATCTGCTGCTCGTTTTTGTGATCTAATGTACAGAGAGTTCGCAGCGGGGAATGGAAGGGCTACACAGGAAAGGCCATCAGAGATGTTGTCAATGTCGGTATCGGAGGATCCGACCTCGTGAGTGCAGTTTGAGAAAAGATTAAATGTGTTTTATTGCAATATGTTTGGCTGTTAAGGTGCATGCCGGCTTATCAGAACTCTGACTGTGAAACAACTGTGAATTGATTTGAACTGTAGGGCCCCCTCATGGTGACTGAGGCCCTGAAGCCTTACTCAAAGGGTGGGCCGCGTGTGTGGTTTGTGTCTAATATTGATGGAACGCACATCGCCAAAACCTTGGAACAGCTTAATGCTGAGACTACACTCTTCATCATCGCATCCAAGGTAACCATTATAAAAAATGCACCTATGTTTCTTGTCGGAGACTTACCACGATTAGGTTTCCATTAACTTTCATGACTGCTTCTGGTGTGTATACCACAGGATACTAGATGCATTTGCTAGGCTGGTCAAGCCTCTATCAAGTTTAATGTTGGTTCATTTATACAGTTAAACCTAAAAAACCTTGATGAGTCAGTAACGGCTACAACTAAGCTACTGCAGAAATTTTGTGCATTCATTCATTAAAATTATTGTGACATTAAAGGAACTAATTCAGGTGACGAGTCATTTTGAAAAACATGTATAATAAGTGATTTGCATGCAGTCGTATTGATACTAGTACTGTGTCCTTTCACAGACATTTACTACCCAAGAGACCATCACCAACGCTGAGTCAGCCAAAGCATGGTTCCTTGAACATGCCAAAGATGTGAGTATGCAGTGAAAACAGACCACAGCAAATAGTTGATATCTTCTATTCTCTTTATAACATATTGTCTTTTGTTTCAACAGAAAGCTGCTGTCGCCAAGCACTTTGTAGCCCTATCCACAAACGGAGTAAGCCACAACACGCTATTAAATGCAACATCTTCCCCTTTTGTCTGGACATCTGATCCTAACTGTCCTGCTTCCGTCTGTCTCTCACTTAGCCCAAAGTGAAGGACTTCGGCATCGACACAGAGAACATGTTTGAGTTCTGGGATGTGAGTGCTCTTTAAGGCTGATGGCAGAATGTGTGCAGCACGTCTTGTCTCCGTCCCCAGACCGCGATGGGGCTGCAGGCAGCAGCTATAAATAAGCTAGACTTTTGACCTGTGAAGTAGGTGGGACAGACGCTGTGTCCAACAGCTGCTGGGAAATCAGAAGCCTCTCTCTTCACACTCAGTTATTATTGGTAGCGACCTTCTCTCTTGCAGAGGTCACTGTAAAGGCTGGGTGCATCAAAGGTCAGCGAGCTGCATTTAGTGACATTGTTGGTATTTAAAGGGTAACGGCTACGACAGACTATATCGTTTTTATGTCATACAGAATGGATGACATAACGGATCACCCTTTTATGCTCGTTACATTTACAGTAACATAATTTCTGCCCCTAACAGAAAAACAAACTTGACAAAAACAGGAGTTTGCAAAAATCAAAGTGGCATAAAGTGCTAAGCTAACTGCCTGGCTCACATAATAACAAAAATGTGTTAAAATGTTATTTACACCTTAATATTAGAGTGTCCAGTAGCAGTTGTTTTCAAAACTTGTGTCTTCTCTTATTCTCTTACTTTTTATTTATTTCAGTTTTTTCTTTATTTTATATCTTCTCACATTTTCCTTATATTTTTATTATTTATTTTTTTCCTTTAGTGGGTTGGTGGGCGTTTCTCCTTGTGGTCAGCAATTGGAATGGCCATTGCCCTGCACATTGGTACGTACAATCAAAACACACGTTTTTACAGCAATGGAAAAAAGTCACTTTGGCAGACATGAATTTTAGTTTGTTCTTTTAGTAGTTATAGAGACATTTTTCTCAAAACGGCAAATATGAATGTCCTAAGTCCACTATTGGAAGCAATCACAGTTGTCATTTATACCTGCTACTGATATTTAAATGGAAAATAAACTAATATTGTTGCCAGTAATGCATGAATAACAAGTAGGACTGTGCAATGCTGCTAGCATGGATAACAATTAAACTCCCAGGGGCTTCAGTAAATATGCAGGAATTGTCTTTCAGTTTTCAATCAGTTAACTTTTCAGTTTCATCTCTTCTCTTCAACAGGCTTTGACAATTTTGAGAAGCTCCTTTCCGGGGCTCACTGGATGGTAAGTAATCCATGACAGCTTCAGCTGAAAAACAAATTATTTGCACTGCTCTACTTTAGGAGAATATGAACAATACATGAAATTGCTCCTTCTCACAGGACAACCATTTCCGCACTGCTCCTCTGGATAAGAACGCTCCAGTCCTGCTGGCTCTGCTGGGCATCTGGTACATCAACTTCTTCCATGCTGAGACTCACGCCATGCTGCCCTATGATCAGTACATGCACCGCTTTACTGCCTACTTCCAGCAGGTTTGACCCCACACTGCGACAGGCACCGCAGGTCTCTGTCAGACCTCCACAAAAAGATCAAGCCTTATTAAAAATCATCAAAGACATGATTTAAAAGAAGGTTTTGAATAAGGTTGCTCTCATAAGACAGGATTTAATACACATGACGAATTCTATGACATTAGGAATATTACATTTTCTGTAATAAAGGGTGTTTGTGATCTAGGGTGACATGGAGTCTAATGGAAAGTACATCACCAACCATGGAACCCGTGTAAATTACCACACTGGGCCAATAGTCTGGGGAGAGCCAGGAACCAATGGACAGCATGCTTTCTACCAGCTCATCCACCAAGGTATCATCACTATTCAGTATTATCATCGTGTCATATCTCGATTATATCAAATGTTATTTTTACTGGTAGCATTGTTACATATCCCCATGCTGTGGTTCAGCGGGTAAGTTAAGCGGGTGTCCAACTGTGTTCAACTCAGGAACACGCATGGTGCCTTCAGACTTCCTGATCCCAGCTCAGTCCCAGCATCCCATCAGAGACAATCTTCACCACAAGGTAAAGTAAATTGTTTGTCTGAACCAGTTGTGTGGCCAAGAGTGTATTCGAAGATAAGGTGCCAAAAGGACTCAAATAGGTTATTGCATTTATGTGTTCACACAATACAATGCATCCAGAAAGTATTTACAGCGCTTAACTTTTTACACATTTTGTTATGTAACAGCCTTATTGTAAAATGGATTAAATTCATTATTTTCCTCAAAACTTTATATTTTATATTTATTTACAGCCTTTGATCAATACTTTGTTGAACCACCTTTCTTCTTTGCAGTACATCATTTTCAGATCTCTCCAGAGATGTTCAAACGGGTCAAGTCTGGGCTCTGCCTGGGCCACTCCAAGACATTCCCAGAGTTGTCCTGGTGCCTCTCCTTTGTTATCTTGCCCGGGTCATTGTCCTGTTAAAAGATGAACCATTGCTTTCAGTCTGAGGTCCAGAGCTCTCTGGAACAGGTTTTCATCAAGGATGTCTCTGTGCATTGCCACATTCATCTTTCATCCTGACTAGTCTCTCAGTTCCTGCCCCTGGTAAACATCCCCGGAGCATGATGCTACCACCACCATGCTCTACTGTAGGGATGGCATTGGCCAGGAGGTGAGCGGTGCCTGGTTTCCTCCAGCCGTGGCGCGAGTTCAATCTTTGTTTCATCAGAACGGATAATTTTGTTTCTCATGATCTGAGAGCCCTTTCGGCAAACTCCAGGCAGGCTGATGTTCCTTTTTTCCATCTGGCCACTCTACTATACAATCCTGATTGGTGGAGTGCTGCCGAGATGGTTGTTCTTTTCAAACGTTCTCCTCTCTCCAAAGAGAAACACTGGAGCTCTTTCAGAGTGACCATCGGGTTCTTGGTATTCCTCCTGACTAGGGCTCTTCTCACTCAATCACTTTTTGGCCAGGTAGCCCACTCTGGGAAGAGTCCTAGTGGTTCCAAAATTCTTCAGTTGACGGATGATGGAGGCCACTGTGCTCAGTGGGACTTTCATTGGTGCAGAAATGTTACTGAACCCTTCCTCAGATCTGTGCCTGGGTGTACAATCCTGTCTCTGAGGTATACGGGCAATTCCTTTAACTTCATGGCTTGGTTTGTGCTCTGACATGGACACTTAACTGTGGGACCTTATACAGACATGTGTATGCCCAATCATGTCCAGTAGATTGAATTTCCACAGGTGGACTCCAGACAAGTTGTAGAAACATCTCAAGGACGATCAGTGGAAACAGGATAAAGCAAAGCTCAATCTTAAATATCAAATAAAAATAATGAATTTAATCCATTTTGCAATAAGGCTGTTACTAACAACACGTATAAAGAGGTTAAGAGCTGTAAATACTTTCTGGATGCACTGTAAATTCTAGATATCATGTTAATAATTACCTCCACCACCTTGTGATCTCTGACGAGTATTGAGGCCCAAAAATGCACCACTGACAATGATACCACACAGTGCTGAAGTTGTGTTTGTTGTGTCTGTAGATCCTGTTGGCAAACTTCCTGGCCCAGACAGAAGCTCTGATGAAGGGTAAGACCACAGAGGAGGCCAAGAAAGAGCTGGAGGCCAGTGGCCTTAGTGGAGAAGCTCTGGAGAAAATCCTGCCACACAAAGTAAGTCAAATCAAGGACAAGCAAATGCTTTGCAGCTCCTCGAGTAAGGATCACGAACTTAAGTTAATTTAAGAGTAAACCTGGACATGACCTCCTGAGACCTAGTGCTATTTATACTAAAAGCAATCACTACGTGATGTGAGGGCCCTACACCTTCAAAAATGACCTGCAGAATGAAATATTTGTTTGTCTGTTTACTGCAGGTATTTCCAAGGAAACAGGCCAACCAACTCAATCATCTTCAAGAAACTGACGCCGTACACACTTGGAGCACTTATAGGTGACAAATAACACAGCCACGGATATTCAAGTGCAACCCATAAGAAGAGTATTATTAGTGTTATTGTTTTTATCCTTGACAATGTGTGAAGATTCTATCTCTGTTCCGTGCGTGGAGTTTATGTCGTACTAACAACAGCCTAGTTACTGCTGACATGTAAATAGCACAAAGGGATGTTGTCTGACAACCAGTGAGGTGCGCTTAGGACATTGTGCTCTGTTGCATAGTAACCGTCACTCTGTTCCTAATTGAGCCACACAGTTGTAGCATTGTTGGTGTTGTAATAATAGTTATTCTGTCTTTTTAAACAGCGATGTATGAGCAAAAGATCTTCATCCAGGGTGTAATGTGGGAGATTAACAGTTTTGACCAGTGGGGGTGAGTTACTTTCTACATCACACATCATATTACTGCTGATAATCTTCCTTGTTTTTATTTTATTTTGGCACATCCTTGCACCACACTTTGCAAGTCAAGTCTAAAATGAGCATTCTCTCTCTTTTTTCATTATCAGCGTCGAACTGGGCAAACAGCTTGCAAAGAAGATCGAACCCGAGCTCAAGGACAGTGCAGAGGTTCACTCCCACGACTCCTCCACCAACGGACTAATCAACTTCCTCAAGAAAAACTTTGCTTGAGTCGAGCCACCACGGCCAACCTCCATAACTTTATCCCCACTCATCAGCCCGATGTGCTGCAAGGACAGGAGACTCTGACCACTCACACACAGTCGAGCTAAAGGACTCTATATGTTTGTCCTCTGATTATGAATTTTGTGACTGTCTACAATGCTGTCTATTCAATGCGAGGTATTGGGAAAAGCCATAAAAAAGTAATTCCTAGAATAAACATTTCAATAGAATTCCCCTGTGACCCACTCACCTGCACCTCACTGTGCCAAATATCAGAAAAATACATACAACCATAGATATGGGTATGTATTATATTATACAATGAATGCAACTATTATTACAAGGTAAAATAAGAGCTGCTAACACTCATTCTCTCAACCTAACAAGCCCATGTTAGTGACATGTCACTAGGTGGCATCAGAGTGCCAGATTTATTTAGTGGGAAAAATCCGCCACCCATTAAGCTACCATTTATTCAGTAGAACAAAGAGTCAAAGGTCAGTCCATCTGCACCGTTTCTCCCCACAAATCCCCAGACTCCACAGCATCCATTTAGACTCAAAAACAAACAGCTGGACAGCATCTGCACCGCTGAGAGCCAATCATCACTGCCACTATATTTAAACGCTCTTGGACTTGATTTGTATTGTTTGCCAAAAACTTTGCCTGTAAAATTCCACTATAAACATCAAATCACATATTAACGGTTTGAGAGGGAAGAAAGAACAGAATCTTACGTGCGATGCTAATAGCCAATATACACTAGAGAAAGATGACCTAAAATAGATTTCATTTTCCTGTTTCATTTTCCTCAAACTCACTGCTGGGTCCAATTACAGAGAGTGTATGAGGACAAACAGAAAGTTTAAAAAAAATCTAGACCCTCAGACACTGCTGGGTTTCCAATGCTGTTGCCAAGCAACAATACTTTACTTCAAATCTAACTTGTTCTTTTTATCTCGGGCTCTGAAACGAGATGCAGAAGAAAGTGACTGAGGATAGAAATCCTCCTCATTGTCAGTTTCAGCACACTGGATGGAAATTAATAGTTAAATTGTCCAGACAAACGATGATTTATCTCCACAGATTTCAATGATTCCAGTGCGCAGTGTTGCAAATGGTATCACACATCTGAACGAAACGTAACTACAAAGGGCTGTCGGCTCAGTCACGGCTACAACTCAAACCTTCTTTTAAATTATGAATCTACTCCATCATTTCAGCCAGAGGTTCAAATAAACAAGCAGCGAGTTGGCATGAGGAAATAAGTGTTTTGAAGTTGGCTGAATCAAATAGCAGCATTAATGCAATAACAGGGCTTTAGTGTATGTTCCCAAGATGTTTGCTGAACAATGGGGCTACACACCCTCACATTCCAGTTCATGCTTTATTGGTTGGGCCTGTCAGTCATTTTTTTCCCTCTTTGGCCTGTTTAAGAGCTGCCCCCCTGGCTCAATCAGGGTCCCAACCTGCCCCAGTGCAGTGGTTACCATGGCGACGTCACCCGCTGCCACTTTTGGATTTTGCGGTCCCAAGTTCGTGGCAGTTTCGGACAGTGGGTTGGATCAGGGTTTTGGAGTCCTCTGAATTAATGACATCTCATTGTTTGGAACGATGCACGTTGTCTTCCTCATTGTGTTCCCAACACATTGGTATTCACAGTGAACTGCAGTGCTGGAAACACTTGGAGCATCAGCATCTTTGCATGCAAACAAGCTGAGAAACTGGGCCTGAGAAGAGGAGCAGTCTGCAAGTCTGCAACCAGTTTGAATTCTCACTTGAACGTCACTGGAATGCTTTTAATGTGCGTTACCCAACTATTCTCCAGCTTTCCTCCCCTCCCAGGAATCTGCAGAGACCATATTCTCTTGGGTTAAGCACTGACCCTTCAAACCCAACACACTCAAACCACATTTCCCAATATCAGCGCCAGTGGATGGTCCCTCTCAAGTTCCCAGTCTGTAGTCTGAGACTGCCATTGACAGCAGTGACTCAGAAACTCTGCATGCTGTAAAAAAAAATGCCATTAAGTGAAGCCCGGCTTCGTTTTTCCCACGACTAGAGAAGTTATATAAAGATTAACTGAAGTACGTGGGCAGAGCTTGTCAAACTGCAGCATAGTAAGCCTGCAGCTCTCCCATGAGGCTGCACAGGGCTCCTGCTGACCCCTGCTTGCTCAGGCTTCGTGTCCGCCCTAAGTTTCCGCACATGCCCGTGAGCTGCATCCACTTCGGCAAACATTATTGTTGGGGATGACAGGGAAAATATACCACAAATATTAAGGTTCTCCAAAGTACTAGAACCATAAGATCTTATAGTTCATGTTCCCATGTTGATGCATGTTTGTAATGCCCTGGTAAAAGGGAAGTGGAGGCAGAACAACTCATTCCGATAAATGGGGTAAAAGTGCTCTGAAGAAAAAAATTATGCAATGTTTTGCAATAAGATCAAACATGAACAAAATTGATTCTGAGATGTTACTGACCACACAGTGAGCTCAAAAGTTTTTTCCTAGCAATTCATCTCTGTCCGCTGGGCTTGTTTGTCCTCATGGGACAGCTCCGGGTCACTTAATTGGTTATCCGTGTGGGCTTTTGAATACCGAGCACCCAACATAAGATTTTTTGTCTCTGCTGAATCCACAAAAATACTGATATACTGACTGGCATCCGGCTCTTAGCACCACAACGTGAGAGAAGAAAAAAAAAAAACTCCCACACTGAGTTTAGCCTCAGTTGGACTGATACACAGTACTGAAAAATTCAGCGTGAGAGTGACAGTTGGTGTCTCACGTTTTCAGATCAAGGCTGTTGCTTATTGTAACGACATATTTTGTGCCAAGCAAGCTCAGTTATATGTTGTTTTTTTTTGCCAGGAGAGGAGGAAGATCACAGTGTTAAACCATCACAGCTGTTTGAAAGTGTCTCGTGGAGGTGACTCAGTTCAGAAATAACAACAAAGGTTTATTCAGTCATCAGACCAAATAAATCAGTCACCTGTGCACAGTTTCTTCTTTCAACACATGAACGATTGTGTTTGGTCAATGATGAAAGTTACAGTCTACATATTAACCCTGCAGTGGCAATGCAGCAGACGGGGTGACAGTCCCAAGCAATAAGGTACTTCTGCTTCCTACATTTCCCATAATGCAGGTCAACGGAATATAATATTTACGATTAATGAACCCCACAACTCCAGAAGGACTAACTATCATCACCCAAAACAACAAAGGGAAATAGAGGGTTGTTCAACGTGAGTTCACCCTGGAGCATGAAGCAGGATTTTACACCTCAAAGTGTGTTTGTACATGTTGGGAGGTTTGGTGTGTACAGAGGGTGTTTCATATCATTTGATAAATGATGATGATGTCAGTGTCAGTGTTGTTTGTGTGTGAAGTTTAAAAAAAATCTGGGGCTGAGGAGTTATCTATAACTATATAATCTATAACATTAATATAATTCAGTAATTATTTGTATGTGTGATGGGCTACATTTGACATAACTCGCAAAACACACCTCAATCTCTGACCAACAGTGGAACTGCATTGTGGGAACTGTAGGTTTTGACAAGGAAAAGAGAAAAAGAATGTCTGTTTTGGTTTGTGGTACTTTTTAGAACCTGTCGTTGAGCATTACTTTATTTGTGATATTTTGATGGTATGTATGTAAACAGAAAGTATTTTCCAGTAAGGTGACAAAAAGTCAGTTACCAAAGACTGAGAATGTATGAGGTAATCCTGTCGTGATCATGTCCCCTTCATTTCCTGGCAGCGGAGGAACCTGTGGGCATCAGAGGGAAGGTGCTCTTTTGTGCATTGTAACAGAGCTCACCTCACTGTGGATCCCTGGGGCTCCCCTGCCTCTGCACACCACACACACACACACACACACAGAGCTCCCTGAGTCACAGGGTGGAACCCTCACACATATAAAGGGCGCTTTGTGCCCCACCTCATGGAGCTGTCAACCAACACCAGAGAGCTCCTCTCACTGAACACCACTGTGCACCTCACAGGAGATCTCAGTCAGTGGGCCGACGATGCTTTTTATGCATCTACAGCTCCATCAGTGACCCACTCACTAATCAATACTGCTGTGCCTGCTGTAATTGAAAGTCAAGACTAAAGAGTGAAAGGGACGTACGTGTTATGACCACTCAAGTTTCATGGTCAGTACGTGTGCCACCACTTCACCCATTTTCACCCTCTCTCACAACAGTCATGTCTAACAGAGATAAGTATTTCCTGTAACTGAAAAGAGTGGACGTCTTGCTTTTTAATGCCTCGGGGATTAAGCCAGACAGCTGTAATTTAATAAGCTAGTGAGGAGTGAAAAGCGGGATTCTGCTTGTGTAACCCACCTACTCACCTGCAGGATCTTCATGGAGATGACACTACCACTCCCTGTAACCAGGACCACACCGAAGCATGTTTACATTTGCACCGGTTCAGAGAACTGTATGCAACGTATCAGCACCTCTTCACACAGGCCACTGTTTTCAGCAGAGAGCTCTAAAAACATAAAGCATGTTTCGTTTCTCTTGACTTTAATATCCTCATCACATTTCTCCATCCTCATTGTTCCACAGTTTTCACGTTTGTTATCCACTGTACTTGGGTGCATCTTATCTGATTTAAATTTCAGACCGCCACGCATAGTTACCGTGTCTTCAAGTCAAAAGAGCAGTGTGTTTTGTGAAGCACTGTTGTTTTTCTGCCTCCTTAGTAAAGATGAGACAAAAATAAAAAAACAATGATATCTTATATGGATGCAATCAGAATTAACGCTAAATGAGACAGTGAAAAGCACACACACAGGTGTAAGAAGCATCAATGGAGTGTGTGTTGATGAAATTCGAGACTTTCAATCATGTGATGTATTCAGTTTGGAGCAAGATTAACACTTTTCGTATTTGACATTAGGAGGAAAATTCCTGTAATCAACCTACTTTATGCTCCAATTAGTCCTAATGTTGTACAATAAGACACCACAGGGGAGCAGTCTCCTCATTCAGCTCAGCAGCCAAACTGTTTTATATGCAAGTTTAAAGACCATCATTCACCGAAACTGCAACAGGAGACAACTTTCATACTACGAATTAAGTTACAGATGCACAAATCTATAGTTTTTTTAAGCGTAAATTCCAGTTTTATAACGTCAAATATACGGTTATATTTTTGCTTAAAAATGTAAAGTAGGTTAGTACCTTTCACTGGCTGGACTTGATGAAACAATTTATTTTTACTTTTGAAATTGAAAGGCTTTATAACCTGTATGGCTTCTCCCCACAGACACAGAGTTTATCATTCCTGCATGGTATTTCCAGAAGATGTTTATGTACCAAGGGACCGGACTCATTAGTGACTTTCCGCTGGCTGCCACAGATTACTGCTGCCTCGCATCTTCTCAGATATTATCTTAAACTCATGTTTGTCAGTTGCTGCTAGTTTTCCTCTTTTGCTGCTTCTGTTTTTTGGAAGAGTTCCTGACATGTCTTACAGGCTTCAGATTATCTGACCATCAGAGTGCTGTCCCAGGAGGGAGACACCATCACATGACAGGGTTGCGTGCATAGATATAATTATACAGCAGCATTTTACAAACTGTGGAGAGCACAAGCCCCAAGCAGATTTATAATGGACCACTAATGATGTGATGGGGGACTTTCTTAGTCCCATTTGGGGGTCTGAGGTCACGATTCTTGATTTTAATCAACAGTTTGTTTTGTCTGTTTTCATAATGTGGATCTTGTGAAGCCTTTTGAGACTTTACCTCCTATAAAAATACACTTGATTTGAGAGCACTAAACTGCAGTTAGTAAAAGAGGAGCATTAGAGGTAACCAGCATGAAGGCATCGTAGTGACAAGGGCCTTTACATCATTTAATATCAAATACAAACTGTTATTACTGTTAATGTGGTGTCATTTATTTAGATTTGTTGTAACATGTACAAGTAATGTATTGTTAAATAGTTTTGCTATTTATATAAATATTTTATGTAATTAAACATTTTCTGTTTTGCTCTATCATTTTTTGACCTGAGTTAGATTTGCGTTGTATTGTTTAATATTGAATGAGTCTTCCAAAGTAAAAACAATCCACACATAATAATACATATAAAACAACAATTTCAGATTCATGTCAGCAGCATTTTGTAAGTGGGTGTAATTTTAAGGCAGAATTAACACTAAATAAAAACTTCAGATTTGTTAAAGGTGACACAAACAAACAGCAAAATAAAAAAGGAAAAATAATTTTTTTTGTAGTTAGCTACAAAACCACTTTATTGAAAAAGCAGATTATGTCATCTACAGTTAAATGATACGTCCCGATTTTAATACATTAAATAACTTTAGATTTTTTTCATGTTTAGATAAATAGATCTAGTTTCCTTTTTTATGAACCATCTAGGTAATCAAAACACGTACAGATACAAAAGATATGTGACAGGTGTGGAGGTGTGCTTATAGGAACTACCAGTAGGAGAACGTCTTCTCTTTGCAAGCGACTGTTGACAGAGAGAAAAACTAACCTCTTTGTGTACAGGTTAACTAGCTGTGTGCTATGTAATACAAAATTGATACTGGTGGATTAAATGGGGAACACTCTCCTTGAGTTTTCTTTTTTTTGGGGGGGGGCACTGCTGATATTGTGCAGGTAAGTCCAGAAAATGCCTCATTCTTCAAGTATAGCACACATTACTTGTCCAGAACCTTTATACAAAGCTGAGGTTACACACATTATATGACGAGGGGAATGTCTCATGTAGAGTATACAGTCCTTTTTCTGCTTTTACAAATATACAACCGGGAGGAGAACAAACACTAATCATTATTACATTCGAAATGAATCTCATTACATAAGGTTACATTAAAAAAAGCACTCTCTGGCTGTGGTGACCCCTGCCTTCAGTCTCTGCTTCTGACACATTCAGTAGTACTTATTCAGACCTGTGTAAATCACAGTATTACAGTAAGAATACAAGCTAGGCCAGTGTTTGCAAACAATAACACCTGGTAAGTTTTTGATTCTGGACTGGAGACCATGTTTGGTGGAGTTTGCTTCAGTCAGAGGATGATCACATGTATCAGTGATTGGCACAATGACAGAAACATGTGTAAACCCCATTAAAACGGTACCAGATAGAAATACAAACACCAAGAATTAGACACAAACATCTGGAACAACATATGTGATGGACAGACAGCATCAACAAAATCATTACTGGGCTAACAGAGGGAGGAGGGGGTTTCTGTCGGATGCTGCGCTGCCCTGCAAACACAGTGAGGTGGTGCATGCGCCATGGCCCGGCCACCAGCGTGCGCACACACGCTCACTCAAAAACACACGCTCTCACACACACGCTGAAGACATTTATGCAATTTTCTTATATTTGAAATAAGCACACGTAGTTAGGGTTTGTCTGCATAAATGTGCAGCAGCTCAGATTTCAACTCTGTGCAAAAATGAAGATTAGTTCTCAAAAACACAGGCTACTCAGATTATCTTTAATTCTGCTTTGTTAGCTTTGAAGTAAAGGGGATAATCTGCTGAGTACCAAACCTATGAAACTCACTGACAACAGAAACCCAGGTGGGAAGTTTTAGACTTTTTCTAGCTTCAACGCAAATCTGAGTTTCAAGTGTTTTTGTGTGTCATGTAGTTTTTAATTTGCATATTTGCACATACACACCTTAATTACTGATCACACATACATTCAAACGCCTGCGTACATGCAGGCGCACACACACAACCAGCAAGTGAAACACGGGACCTCCCTAAAAACACGGGCAGGACCAGCAGCTCCGGGTTTTCAGGGTCATCCCCTCTTAGAACACAACAGCAGACTTCACGGCAGACCAGAGCGAGACACAGACACACCTGTACTGTCTTAAGGCATGCGGACAAGTGGAGGTTCCTCATAGTAACACACTGTGTTCTCAGTGCTCACGAGACAAAAACCAGTGTCTGGAAAACATATCAGGAAACAGTCCCGAACAGACCTGGTGCGAAAGGTATTTGAACAAAAAATGCTGCATGTTTTTTTTTTTGTTTTCTCTTCGAATACCAAATGGGCAAGGTGCCACATTCAGGGAGGGTGTCAGTGCCACAAAATTACTTTGAAATGTATCTGAGGTGTGTGAAATCTACATGTTAGTTGAAGGAAATTAGCAGTTTCCTATTGGCTGGGTAACTGCTTTTTCACATTTTCAGAGTTCCTGAACTTTTCATGTTACCCTCAGATCCTTGTAGTCCCAGCACTGTTCAGTAAGTGCAGTAACAGAAGAAGGGTAGATAAAGAACGTCTGACTGAAATCTACTTAGTTTATTAGTTTGATTTTTTTGCATGTCGTGAACATGTATTTAACGTGGTCAGCTGGACTTACCAATCACAGTTCTTCTACTACTACTGTTTGGATTAGCTTTCCTTTTTCCTACCACTCCCAGATTTTTGGATTATGTTTGACAGAGGGTCTGAAGAGTCTACAATTAAGACAATCTTATTTCCTACATTCTTATAAGCTATAACGCACTTTTTTAGAAAAGGGTTTTATTACTGCTGTCTTAAAGTTCCTGTGTAGGTGCCAGTTTGTTTAAATGATAGAGTTATAATTTAGTCGTACATGCTGATCAAGGTACGTTTCATTTCCAGTAAAAAAAAAAAAAGTAATCAATTAAAAAACATGTTTCAATTCAGGTGTAATGTTTTCTTGCATATGCTTTTCAAATCATAGTATTTACAATAAATGAAATGTTTAAGATTATACCCAAGACAACCACATTGGTGTAGAAATGTTGAGCTTCAGCCGTCTACAGGTAATAGAAAGACAAGTTACATCATGCAACTAACAAACAAATGTTGTTGTCGCAAAATAATCAGTCTGGTCATTAGCCATTTGGTACTCGAAGTGAAAAAAAATAATTAAGGTAAATATTATTTGAGCACAGCTCTGCTCCTATAAAGCCTGTGGATCCTTGACCCATTGACAGACACGAGGGGACACGCTCTGTATCTTGGAGGAGAAATGACATAAGAGACCAAAAAATCTTCAAAGGCATCAGACTGCCTGACAGAAAACGTGTTTCACCTCTGAATTTATCACGAGTGCATCACACACACACACACACACACACACACACACACACACACAAAAGGAGAATCTACATCTACAATCTTAATGTGGAAAATGTCTGCAAAATATATATTCATATATAAAAGAAAATCTATGTGCATCTAAATTTTCTTTTTCTGTCATAATATAATTATTAATTAAGACACTGCTTGTGAATCTCTCGAGGTCTCGACTAAGACTTCTAAGTAGAATGCCAGTTGGTCCGCTGGGCTCGTGGTGCTACGGTGCATCTGTGATGGTGGGCATCTGTTTTTCTCGTAACCCTGTATCATGATGCTGGGTGTCCTTTGCATAGCCTTTAGCAGGGCTCCATTTCTGTGTTAGAAGCTGCACAGATTAAGCCCACTCTGAAGGCACGGCATGCCTACCCTGGGTCTGTCCGGTGCAGCCAGCACCGGAATGTAGCTGTTCATTCCCTGGCCTTCGTGAAGCCGAAACCAACAGCGTCCCCACAGCAGCACTGGTACATTGACAGATGTTGACCATTTCAGTCAGAGCACAGGAATGAGAAACCTAAAGATGAAAATGCAAGGAGAGGTGACCCGGCACGCCCACCAGCCTTACAGAATGTCACGGGTCAGGAGGTGTGACGTCACCAGGGGCCCTCTGGGTGAGCCGGCGTGATGAGGAATGGACCACTGATGGAGGGAGAGGGCAACCCTTCCTCCCCCGCCCTGTTTTGTGAAAGCAGAGCTTGTGGTGGGAGCTGCACTGTATGTGTTAATCCGTGGCCTGGCTGTCCAGTGGCGGCAGGAGCAGATGCAGATTGGCGACACGGAGATTCCCTAGAACTGTTGGAGGGGGGTGCCCAGTGCTGGTGTCCCAGACCACCTTGTGTTGCCCGCCTGTCTCCAGCTCACAGCTCGGTGACATGTAGAGGGTAGCTGGGGGGCGGATGGGCAGGGACCTGCAACTGTAGTCGGTGGATGTGGCAGCCGTGGCAGAGCAGGTGCCCGTCCAGTGGATAACAACGGTGGCCCTCCTCGTCGTTCAACTGGAGACCACAGTCCTAAACCGATGATGATAAAGACACAAAAATGAACACACCACAAACAACCACCAAACACAGATGTGTGTGTTCTTTTGTTATATAAGACCTATTCAAAAGAGGAGTCTAATATTTAGTACAAAAAGTGTGAAAACAGCACAACAACTCAGAATATAACAAGGCAGTTACTGAGCTTTAGGCGTGCTGTGGGGCAGATATGCATTTATTGGTTTGATTGTTACCACATTTATCGTAAGCACACACAGTGCAGTGATAGACAAAACATTAGTGTAGTGACTTCAGCCAGACTGAAATTTTGTGTGTGGTGTCCATGAAGAGTCCTGGTCCTGTGCATTTTAGGTGTGTTTCATTCAAATGTCAGAGTACTGGAGCAATGATTGAAACACACCAAGTCTCATGCGTTTAGGAATGAACACAATAAACCTTGAGAAGGAATTCTGTGCACCTTTGACATGAATAACTCCCCGGGGTGGACCCTGAACCTGTTGACGGGATTACATAAACTCACTAGCCATAGATCTCTCTGCTGCCATTGTGCCTCGGAATTGAACAAACGGCTGAGAGTGCATGTATTATGAATGAATTTTCACACTGCATTCATGTACATGTGAGTCTTTATCTTCTGCTCGGCACTGCAAAAAAAAGAGACCAACTGTGGATACATCTCCAGCCATACACTATCTGAAAAATGAGTTTATTTTTTCTCAAAATTTAATAAGTTTACCAGCTGTGGACTTTGGTCTTCCACTCTGTCCTCTAGTGCACAGCTGAATATTTACCCGCTGCTTACGTAATAATCTGATGCATTTCTATTAAGTGGAATGTCAGCGATTCAGGGGAACTGGCACATCTTGTTCTGCTCAAAATCTTCTGTTTCTAAATTCAGTGTTTACAATTCAGAAAAATAAAAGATAACAAAAAAAGCAGATTCACTACAGGATGGCATGAAATGTTCAATTTGCTTCTATTTTCATTGAAATGTTTATTTGCGTTATCTTATTTTGTTGAGTGGCAGATTGACTGAGATTTCACAAGTCACCCTGCCACTCAACAAGCCCCGAGTCCAGAGCTCAATACTGGAATGCGCTCCGTCAGTGAGTCACAAAGTGGAGCTTTAACCTTGAGCTGGTATCAGTCTGAGTGTTTTTTTGTGTGTCTCATTCATTCCACAAGAGTGGTGAGTCACACTCGCTGGTACAAAACAGAGCGTATCCTCATCCCAGCGTTTACAGCTCTTACCCAGGTTCAATGCGTTCATGGGACTGAGTTGATGTGTGTGTGTGCAGGTGTTTCTAGCTCGACATGTGTGTTGCCTCATTCATTTCACGGCAGCCCAAGAAGCTGAATCATATGCAGGGTTGTCAGATTGACTCAGGTCAAATCACATGCATGGTCTTAGTCATACCCCGGTTTGTATGTGTGTGTGTGTGTGTGTGTGTGTGTGTGTGTGTGAGGAAGGGAGAAGCGTCTTACCTCACAGTGATAACACTCTACGTGGTAATCCTTGTCCATAGAAACAACCCGGATGGTTTCCTCAGAGCCCTGGTGGAACAAACACACAGTCAGAGCTTCACATTACACCAGTCTAGTGTCTCATTAAAGGCACGGTTCAGTAACTTTTATCTTTTAAACCTAGTGGTTTATTTTGACAGAGCTATGACTAACAAGAGGGGTATTAGTACTGTGCTTTCTAAACTGCAAATAAAAAGAAACGAAGCTCGGATGGCTTAAGCATGTAAAAGTTCTCTTAAGTTAGTTAAAGACGCCTTTAAACATTCACCAGACAATTGCTTGGTTACTTCACGTTTTATTAAATGATAAACATAACACATGTAACTTCTGTTTAAACTTGGTTTGGATACGTCTTCCTTACCTGGGCTGGGAGGATGGGCTGGTTGCAGGAAGCACACTTCGGAGCAAAAACCCTGTTTATGAAAGTGATGAGACATATTCAAATGGTAATATTCACACCAGTTTCGAAGTAATTCATATCAGTCCACTTCATATTCAACACTTTAAACACACATTGGCAAATAAATAGCACTGTAACACTAGTCAAAGTAGTGACAGGACTGAATTATACATTTTGCAAATTTCAGGCCACATTGTGTCATGCAGTGAACTGAGCGGAGAGGTGTTTTCCTTACGTGTGGTAGTCTTTCACGCAGTAAATGTTGTTCTCAACATCCACAGTGAAAGGCACTCCATCTAGACCTTCTTTACACACCACACAGCGGAAGCAGCCAGGATGGTAGGACTTGCCTAGTGCCTGGAGGATCTAGACACACACACAACCCCAAACAAAATAAAAGTAAGACTTGGGAGTGAGGCCATGAGCCTCATGCACAGCTGTATAAAAACAATTATGCATGAAGTGGCTGGAGAAATTCAAAGTATTGTCTAGGTATTAGCACTGATAAAGCTCTTACCATTTCCATGATGAGGTGACCACACACAAAACACTTCTCAGCTGTTTGCTGGAAACCAGAGTACTGTGGGTGAGACAAGACACTCAATTTATTTTTACCCTCAGCAGTGAATTTGGGAGAATTTTGTGCTGGCCGTGAAATCGGTAGAACATGCAAGAAGCCGTCAGAGAGTCGTCTCATCTATAGAGGGTGCTGCTGCACTCCTAAAATGAACACAATAAGGCTTTCTTTTGTCTCTCTGCTGAAATGTTGATCAGGCAGCAGCACAAGTTTAATTTTTGATTTTCTGAAGTAGGGTTCAGATGTTTTTCTCCTATGTATTCATGCAGCTACAATCAGGGATGTTTGAGAACTGCCATGTCGGACCGTATGCATCTCCGCTCTACTGACTGCCAAAAAAAGTGCCTTCTGTGTAATACAGGGAACAAAACACAACCTAAAGCTCCTTTCCCTTCAACACACAGCGCAGGTAAATAACAAAGACGTCCATTTGCAGCTCACATCTGTGACCTGATGACTTGGGGGGCTGGTAGAGGAGAAGTGGCTACCAGGTGGAGGTGGGAGGTGATGGGCAGCCTGCCCCCTGACATCTCCACTCCAGATCTACCATCTGCCAGCACCTCCCACTGCCCCTAAAACACCCGCAGGGTGACAGGCTGGACTGGTCAAGATTCAGGAGGGAGGGGGAAGATTAGTCCCATCCTGTCATCCGACCTCCAGCATCAGTTTATCACAACGACAGATTGCAAAACGCAAAACAGGAATTTAAGCATTTCCTAACAGACCCACGGGTTAAACTAAAAGGGGAAACTGCCTAAAAACAGGAAGTACTGACAGCAGATAGGTCACTGTGTTAAAAGCTTGTCAACAATTAGGTAAGAAAAAACTTTGGGAAACCTTCGTCCATGATTTACATCAATTTATGTTGCATTTTATTTTATCTTAGAAGTAGAAGCATCACATAGAGCTACACTATACAAAACCAAGTGAGTGAAAAGCTCAGTTTTTCATTGTTATCATTAGCATCTTATTGTGCTCATCTATACGAAACAAACTCTTACAATAATTACAACTAAGTGAAGACACCGTGAGAGCAGGGCCCCTGTTAACCTGAAGCAGATGGAGCAGCGACATCTGTCCTTCACACCTCCTCCCACTCTTAATAGTAAGTGTTAGGGAGGAGCTTGTGGGGTAATTGAGCTCCTTGGGGAAATTGGGGGGAAATTAAAGCAAATTGGATGGGTGGTGCTAATTGTAGCTGCAAAGTCTGTTTCCTCTGGAGGGTTGCAGAATGTAAGTCCCAATCCCCCACGCTCTGCTCCACTGGCTCCTCTTTGACCACAACATAAGTCTGATGAGCTGATCTACTCATTAGGTAGCAGAATCAATCACACAGGTGACGTACCAGGAAGTCCTCCTCACAATACACCTTCCCATTGACGTTGTAGAACGCTTTTCCTCGCAGCCTCCGCCCTGAAAATAGAAGACAACACAGTAAATTCACATGTAGGGAATTCAAGAGTCAAATGCATTTAGACACACATTTTTCATAGTTTAGGCTGTTTCAAGACAAAAAAAAAAAAAACAAAAACCGGAACTGTAATGCTACAACAAAGTGGTATATGCTAGACAACTGTTTCCTCTAACTTTGTTTGGGGGCAACACTTACTTCAAAATGACATGGCCATAAAAAGCAGACTACACATTCAGTCCTGACAAACAAAACAGCAACGAGATAAATCCCCACCTTGAGGGTGTACTGGGAACGAAAGTCAGGACTTTGCCAAACATCAGGGCCCAACATCACACAAATATTTTACAGTGCAATTTGTGAAATTAGTGGATTGACTTAGACGTGTGAATTTAAATTCCACAAGCTAATTTTGCTCTCCACATACAAGTAGAATTCCCAACATTGATCAACAGCAATTTGGTTAAACATTGTTTATCTTATTATGTTACAACCTCTTCGCCTGTAGAAAACTGTTCCACAAGAAAACTGCAGCAAATTACACAGCAGTGGAGCCGGAGTCATCTCGCTGACTTATTCTTACATTGGCGACAGGGCTAAGCGAACAAACCGAACAAACCTTTCTTTTTCTCTTCAACAACTTTAGAAAAAATGTGCACAATGTTAGTCCACTTGCAACTTGACACAGAAAAGCAGTCACTCACACAGGCTGTGGCCAAAATCACCCCCCACTCACTCATTCCTTGCTCCCTAAATTTTGACATTTCGGACACTTGCTAATCATTGTCACGTTCATCACCAGCAGCTGCTTGAGCTGTGCGATGGTAATATTCTCACCTCTAAAACGGGGAGCATTTAGTGTTGCATTGTGGGATATGTTCAGTGAATTATACCGTGGATAGATTTACACACTACACACACTTACACACCAGGGGGCAGGGCTAGAGCGGTGGCCTAGGTGCCACTTCCTGCCAGAGTTAAAAGGTGGTAGGTACCCGCTGTAGAAATTTCAGCACAATGAGAACAAACCAAACCTCTAGTTAAAATAAATCATTTTTTTGTAATTATGTACATTTAATCTGGTTTTGTCATGTACCATGTAAGGATTATGGAAACTGGAGGATAGGTTTGAAATGCTGACCCTTTCCTATAAATTCAACACCTCAGTCTGTCTTGACCAATTTTTTTTTAATGGCAACTTTTTTCAACCTTGAAAATGCTCATCAAAAACAAATAGTTAATGATTAAGTCTGCCACACTGGACATAATTTCTCTTAATTTGTCACACTACCATCACAGTATTTATAAAATGCTTTGTACCACTTAATCTTTTTACAATCAGAGCAGCTTGTCACTGCAGAGCAGATGTCACCACAAAGATAAGGCAACATTCTGTCTCTGCTGTTTAATTACTTCAGCCACTGATCCCACCGGGATTCCATTCACAACCATACACAATCAATACAGCAGGCTGCCTGCCAAACCTCCCCCCAAAATCTCTCGTCTTCCCTTCTTGACCATTGTGTATCACTCACAGACAGACCAACAATGGCAGAGTGGAAGGAGGATGTCCCAGACTCTGACACATCTATGGACACTGGGCATGCTGAAACAATTTGCATACTCAACATTATCAGTTTGATTATTCATTTAAATCATGTGATTTATCGCGATACGATACCAATCTCTGCTGCTCATACCAATTTGATTACTGTGCTAGATCCTTTTTTAAACGAAGGCGGAGGAGTTTCTGATTGCTGATGACACTTTGTAACAGCGCTTCTTACACAAGACTAAATCTACGGAAAATAATCAATAGATGCAGCCCCACATCTCACAAACACGTCCACAGAAACATGCCCAAACCACAGTGCGCCTAGGTTCAGCTCCCCAAGCTTTAAGGCTGAATTCCTCTGGATGAGCCTTCATTCATCAGAATCCAAGTTTGAATCCAATCTAAAAAGGAAATTCTGCTGCAGGCTGGCTTCTGCAGCCCCCTGCCATGCATCCCTCACAGCTCCCCCATTCAAATTCATTTAACAGCAGCGCTGTCTCTCTGGCAGCACGATGACTTCACCCGAGCCTGGCAGACGATGCACATGGATCTCATAAATCTGCTGGATTAGTCAGATTTAATTGTCGTCTTGGGCCACCATTGATTTTATGGGTGTCCCAGCAAGGGAAAGATGTGCCCCCCCTTTTCTTTTTAACACTGAAATTTATGCAATCGCTATATTTCACACACAAACACAGTGTCACAATGCTGGGAGATGGCAATACATTAACACCCATATAAATGGCTGGAGAGGCCGAGGAATGCTGTCCACACAATAGTTGAGACTTTTAAGACTTTGAGACTGAGCAGCAATTAGCATTTTGGTAGCATGGAGCAAAGAGAAAAGCTGGATTGAGGAAGAACTCCATGTGAAGCAACTCTTGAGACATACCGTCTTCAAAAGCAGGATTTTGAGAGGCTAAACTTGCAGCAACATATCGTGAATAGCGCAGCAGCAGGGGCTGTGAGGTGTTGCTGTGTGCTTGTCTGTGGCCTCTGCTCTGGAGTTTGGGGTCTGGAAGGTGAACACAAAGGCCCCAGTGCTGATGACTGTGTGGAGCGCTGCTAGGGGAGCGGGCCGACTGAGCAAACGGGGACATTCTTTCTGCCTGAGGTCACTAGCTGGTCCTATTCAACCCCCCGCACCTCTCCAACACCTCTCTCTCTCCCTGCTTCCCTCACCGAGTAAAGGAGGGGGAGGGCTCGGTGCTTGCCTCTCTCTCCTCTGGCCTTTTGTCACCAGACAGCGCAGCAGAGAGGCTGAAACTCCTCACAGCGCTGCAAGTGATAGAACAAGCTATAATTTGCAATCTATCTGCGGGATTTAGAAAGACTTTATGCCTCCATGATACTAAATGTAACTGGATTTAACACAAAATGAACTGCTTTATATTATGAACATCGGACTGGGGCCTTTGTGAATATAAAACAGAGCCTCCCTATTATTTATAATTAGTAAAACATCTCAGGAAAATTCTTTCAATGTGAATGTACAAAATGTCAAACTGACTGAATTGGCATAAATTATCTGGAAAACAGAATGAATTAAGCACAGTTTAGTTGCCTATAAAAAATGAATAATCACACATAATAATGACTGACTCTGACTTATAATATCACCGCTGAGGCTTTAAGGTCCTGACCCCCTGCACTCATTAGTGCTGGTTACTTGTAAATTTGGTCATTTAGGAATTAAAGCTCATTCTGCCATTGCACTCTTTTTTGAATGATGGTGTTGCCATGGAAATGAATGCTGGCCTGGTTGAATCACCATGGCAAAGATATTATTCAGCTAATTTTTTTTTCTGTGCTACAGCGATTGTGTTGAGCATGTTCACAAAACAAACTGGAATGCAGTTGTTTTCCTGAATAAATCAGCAGCATTTAGTAGTAGCCCTAAAAGGCTGCGTGGTGGAAGATGCTGCATCACAATGCTTAACTGGAATGGATATTACTTCTGTGGTATTCCTCAAAGTGCGTTCGCTAGAATATTTTTCCTTTACAAGTAATATTTGTCCTAACAAAGTCGTTCTCCTGCTTTGGGTCACGTGGGACATGTGGAATTTGTCACACTTCCTAAATTAAATGGGAGGAAGCTTCTCGGCATTAGATAAAATCTTGATGTAGAGGAAGGTCTTTTATGTAGCTGAAAGAAAAGCAGTTTTAAGCTTTCCCCCCATTGATTGTAGCTATATCTTGTCCAAATACTTGAAACTACAGACACTACAAGCAACCACACAGACGGGACCTCCAATCACAGACTGGACCTGCCTCCATTTTAATTGACATATTTCCAGTTTTAGCTCTCTCGAGCAATTTCCACTATATTGCACACAAAAGCTTGTTAGACAATTTTGACATCCACGGTATTAGACAAAGGGAACAGGGCAGAGTGTGATTTGTGTTTTATCACTTTAATTACCTCTGTGTTTTGTTACTGACAATAAACCAGTCTAAATAGAAGTGTTGCCCTTGTTCTTGTTGGAGTGAAGCATCACTCACTTTCTGTTCTCAGTCTCTGGCAGAGAAACCAAAGATTTGGCCTGGCTGGGAGGACAGATAAGACAGAAAAGATTTTTTTATTTTTTTAAATCAAGGAGAGGGTGAGCGTCTGCAGGGCATTTTGGATGAAGACCCAGCACAGGCAGCTGTAAGCACATTACATGCAACAAAGGATGCAGTTCAACAGTTATCATAAAATCAGTTTTGACCAGTAATGGTTGCCACACACCTGAAGAAGGTCAATGTAATGCTGAAACAGAAGCAGTCTCAGCACTGTTTCATATTTGAGTAATTTTACCTCTACTTTGCCCAGTGTTCAGCATTCTCAGTCAGAGGCAATGCAAAACACAGAACATCTGTTGAAGTTTACAGGCAAGATTTTCAGCAGTCAGTCTGATTTAAGACACAGCTGCGTAACATTTTCAAACCTGTCTGAAACTAAATGTCCCCTTATTCTGGCTTTAGGTCAGTAGGAGACAGATCTTCAAAGGGAAAGGAAGAAAATTGAGGCTACACCATAAGACTGGTGCAGCCTTTGGATTTAAACTACAACTGTAGAGAACATGCTGCTGGAGATGTGGCAACAACTGCAGAGGCTGACATGTCTTCAGCTCTGCATAAAGAGAAGATGCCAGCAAAAAAGATGAGTGTGTGTATTTCTTTCTTTCTGTAGCTCCTACTGGAAATATAACATTAAGAAAATCCTTTAGTTATTTTCGCATTTGGATTTAAAAGTATGTGAGCTGTAAAATGTCTGTTATAAATATATTTGGTGTGTTTCAAAATCAACAATCTATTATTATATACACATATTGTCTTTACAGGGGAAGTGCACAACTGCTAAAATATAAATATGGCTCCCAAATTTATCACCAGTGACTGGTGATGTCTGCCATGCCTTGTGTCATGTGTGGGCACAAAAAAATAAAAAATAAATAAAAAACAGAGCTAGGATAAAATATGACTGCTAGTCAACTTTTCCATGCTATAACAGACCCAAGGCACTATTACTGAGTGACACTTGAGCCAAAGAGATATCTGGTTCTAAGTATTTGTCATGATTTGATATTTAACTCCACAGAATTTAAGACCAAAGAATCATCCCGTTGATAAAAAGGTCAGCAGATTAATAAAGGGAAAATAACACTAGCTGCAGCACAGATTCAGGGCAATATTATGACACAGAGCCTAGTTGCAACATGTTCTACAGCACCAAGTCTGCCTGTTATTCATGTTAAGAAGACAAGGACGTCACCTACAAGCCCTAACAAACCAGAACAGTTAAATCTAGTGTCAATAACACAATTCTGTTACAAGTTCATTAGCCATTGGCTCACTGACCACCTACTTATGAATGCCTTTTAGTGTTCAACATTTGTAACAGTACATCTGATATACCAGTGTATATGTTTTATATATACTTGTAAATCAATATTTTTCTTTTTAATACTTTTAATATATATTTTTGGTAGCTCCCACAGCTTACATTTATTACGTCCTTATCATATTCATTGATTCTAATGATTTTACCACTGGTAATGAACATGTAAAAGAACTGTGCCACTCTGGGAACATAAAATAACAGACAGACACACACACACACACACACACACACACACACACACACACACACACACACACACACACACACACACACACACACACACACACACACAAAGGAACGTCCCTTGTTTTTCAGCTTTCTGATTTCCGCTGCCTGGCAGGTGCAAGTGGTGGCATTGAATGATTTGAGAAATTCAAGCCCATAAGCTCTCTTCTTCTGCCAGTGCTTTCAGGGGTTGCTTAGATTACAGCAACACACTTATGACTCATCGGCTTCTCCTACAGCCTGATGAAGCATGTTTATTTTTTTTCCGCATTTTATCTGGTGGAGACATGTTTATGTTCAACATCAAATCACCTGACAGTCATACTGAAATATATATTAACTTAAAAAAAATATGTGAAAATATATTTTGTGAAAGCCGGGAGGAGTGCCTCCCTCTCTGCAACAATTTCAGCTGTAGACGAAATCAAATACCTTGGGGCACTTAAAAAGCAGCTATGAGAGGAGAAAACAGAACACTCAACTTCAAATCTGCACTCACTGTCCGCATTATTAGGGACACCTCTATACTCTAATGCAATCCAATTTGAACAATACAGCCATAAATTCTGATTTTGCACAAGGTTACCTCATCAAATTAAATCAGAAAAGCTGCAACCCTGTAAAAGTTGAATTCATAGCAGAGCAGCTATGCTGGGTTGCATTAGTTTGTACAGGTGTTGCTTTTAAAGTGGCCAGTGTTAGGCAAAATTATGCTAGCGCTAGCCTCAGACTTTAAATCAATCGACTCCGCTCTGCCGAGCACAGTGCTACAGGTAGTCGTCATGCGATTACAATACATGAGAATAGTCCTAAAGGTAATAATCAAGCAAAAATAATTGAAGGGGCCAGCAAATATGGTGTTCACTGACTTCACGGGAGAATTTAACAGGGCATCCTTCCACGATATGATAAGTTTTGGGGTATATTTGTATTATATTTCAATATTTCAACAAATATTAAAAAAGTTACACGTACAATCCAGAAATTGAGTCATTTGAGGCAGCTCTTAAAGGACAAAATGGACATTAAAGGACCCTAAATGCACGTCCATTGGTCTGCATGCATGTCTGCACATGTATGCACTTCCCCGTGCATGTGCCGTTTAATGAGAGCCCATGCCAAGCCTGCCCCCTCTGATAAGCAGGTCTGGTACACTTTGTGACTGTCTGATTGCGGTCCTCCAGGGAAGGCCAGCTGAAGTGGAGGGGGGTAGTTTGCATTCTTGGCCATTTCATGAAAAAGGGTGCAACCATGGGAGTAAGCCAAGAGGAGGGCTCAATTATGCATGGTTAAACAAAGCCCAAGGCTACCAGCGAGCTATGTCTCAGCAAACTCGGCCTCACTCTGGACCTCCAGACTCCAGGAGGACCTTACTCAGAAGCACAGAGGGGCAAGAAAACAAACAAACGGGAACATAAAAAGCATAGCTCCTGATCAATCACTAGATTGTGTTATGACAAGTGAAGGCACTTTGAAAGTAAACTTCTCAGAGACCTTTAAATCTCTTGCTAAATACAAACATTTCCATTCACATGAGGTCAAATGATTCATTACTGAGTTTACGTTAACAATAAACTATCTCGAGAGGCGAGACTGCCTGCGAAGTTATCACCGACAACCTACGCTGAGTACAGAAGACAACTTGTCAAATAATCGAGGACATAACATCTCCAGTTCTTGCAATAACAATTATCTCTGGATGTGTTTGTGGTTATTGTCTAGCAGCAATAATCTTCCACATAGCTATTTAATTATGTCATTACCGCCTCCTTACAAATAATCGAATCACTCTTTCAGTACATTCCCAATCTTTAGAGGAAATAATCTGGTTATCTTACAAATAAGCTTGCCTGAAGGTCCAAATGTCGGGAATAACCTGTTTTAAATGCAGTCGGTGGAACTAATTAATGACTCCTAAATAAACCCTAAGACATAATCAGGCTATTAAAAGAGAACTTACAGCTTTAACCAGGTCAGAGGCTACTTTTCCACAGCAAGCCCCACAACTTCGGCAACTGAACACTCAGCATCTGGCCCCTCTTTCTTCAGACACACAATAAATCGGAAAGTATGTGGCTTTGGTTACATGTAAATTATAGGCAGTTCTTCCACAGCCGGAGGGGGTGGGGTGGAGGATCAGTATCCGTGAATACTACACATATGAATGGATGAAACCTGGCTAAAAAGCTCTCTCCCGACATCTTCCTCTTGTTTCCCCGGGAAACAGGAGAGGAGGGCTGGAGTCGGGTGACAGGAACGTAAAAAACAAAACAAAATACAAACACACACACACACACACACACACACACAAAGTATACTGTACTCGGTGCTCAAGAACAGATTTAATTACAGTCTTACAGACCAAAATAATGCTAGCATTTTATTTCTTTATGGCATTATAGCTTGTTCTTGTTGCAGGAAGAACTAAGTCGACCTCGTTTTCTACTGAACAGACGTCAGGCTGAGCAATTTTTTGAAGCAGTAGACGTTTTTATCCTGGTTTAAACACCACCTCTGACAGAAAGCTGGTGATACTAATGATGATATTTCAGCAGAGACAACAGCGGCTGAAGCTTAGAGCAGGAATGCATGAAGGAACACTGAAATTTGCAGACAGCGAGGGTGGGGACCAAGCTGAGGCAGAAACATTAGCGCACATTTTCCCTACCGTCTTCACTGGATTCAATTTATAAGTGGTGGGATTTATTAAAGCATACACATATTTAAATTTGTAACATATCACTTACATGCAAAAACCAAGTAGGAATAGCAACAACAGTAGATGACTATGTTCTTTGCAGATGTTCAGATTTTTGTAGGTCAACCTAAACAAACAACACTTTAAAATTATTTCCTCATTCTTGGTTATTCTTTTCAAACAACTAAGTAAACCAGCTGTTTTCAAACAACCAGTGTTCTAGTTAGTTATGAGCTGCAGCAGTGGTTGTGACACACGTTCCATTTTGGCAGTTAAAGTACTCTAAAAGCCATTGTTGCAATCTGTGTCAAAATCACATTCAATTTAAGAGTCATAGCTTAGTCAAAAGTCAATACACTGCACACTCTACAATATCATTATCACCAAAGTCCACCGGGGTCATGTATCAACCTAAAAACTATTGATAAAACATGATCCTTTACAACTTTAGAATCATCGTGTTCATCATGAATCATCAAAGTAATCCTGTGATAGCTGGTTGTAAACCACGGATACACTGCACACAAAACAGCAAACAATTCATGAGGCATTTGAAGAATAGTGCCAACTTGCAAAAATTTCAAAAAGGGCATAGTCTAAAAAAAACAAAGCACTTCACTGAATCTATAGCAACATTACGTCCTCTTTACGCTGTCCTATATAATTCTAAAACTTGAAGCATTTTCTTAATAGAAGTAAGACTGTGAATAAATTAATTTGACAAAAGTCATTAATATTAAGTTAATACTAATATTTACTGAAGCTCAGTGTGACTCATTGAAAAACTTGGTTTGTGGGGGTGTTGAATGAATGAGAATTAGGTTGGTCTCCCCAAAACCAGTGACATAAACATGATATCAAACTGAATTAATAAAAGTGATGTAAAATTTCAGTTAGGTGAAAGATTGAAGCCAGCATTTTTGTCGTTTCCTGAAGCCAGAGAGATCAAATGTAATAAAACAACCATAATGAAAAGGGGCAATTTATTGGCAGGCAGTTCACTGTAACTGTTAAACTGCACATCTGGTCTACCAGTCTCCACAGTCCACTGTAATTATGAAATATATGGTAGTATGTACACCAGTGGTGAAACTTTTGCTTCTAACATTTTAACTGAGTAAATATTCAAATATTTCACAAAGCCCCCACTTCAAAGCTAAAACTAGCATTACTTAATACTGAATTAACAATTGTACTTACCACAGGAGCAGCAAGTGAAGCAGTTTGTATGATACAGGTTCCCCATAGCCTGACAGGCCTGGCTGGCTCCATATACACCCTTCCCACATTTGACACAAATACCTGTTGGAGAGACAAGGTCAGTTAGTCAATGGTATGTAGTGTATGCTGAGTGAAATGCATTATATGACACAATAAAGTAAAAACATCTTAAGCTCTATGGAGATCGACTAGAATTACATTTTTCTGTGACTCAAGCAAAACACCATGAGCACTCACACCTTTACACCTAATTTAATGAGGTGTTTGTAATAGAGACTGTATGATAAACTAAGTTGTACTACATAAGCAGTCCATAAAAACTAATCATTGTTGGAAATGGCAGTTTAGTTGGAGCTTCGCTGGAAAGCTGAACAAAACATTTTGTTAAACCGTGTTTGCATTTCTGTAATTATGCAACAGTTAACTTAAAGTGAAGGTATTTTCAGTGACCTTGTTTAAGTCATTGTAAATGAGGACTGTGCAGTTTCCCTTCACATTACAAGGATTGTAGCCTACGAGTCAGCGTGTCCAATCTCTGTACATGAATCCTTTATTTCTGAGGCTGAAAACTGAACTTTTAACATTCACAGCATTAAACTAACCGTTTCAATAACTGTTTGGGAGTGGTGTGATGATATTTTGACAGTGTAAGTGGAAACCCCACAACTGTAATTAGATTTTCATTCAAATGTTGCTGATTGCTGCACAGTGACATCACCTTTTCTAACGTGAACCTCATCCACTTCAAGCCAGCGAGTACAGACACAAACACAAAATACACAACCCTTTTTCCTGTGACAAAACCACACTTGCTCCTCCCACTTGCAAAGCAATTCTTCTCTGAATTTTACATTCCAATCCCAAAACACTGTACGGCAGATGAACACTGCACTGACTGACCTATGAAGAGAATGCTCAGTCATCCCCAGATGTATGAGAACTACATGCTGAGCTAACATACCACACAAAGTCCAGGGACCCTCAGTGAAGCAACATTAAAGGGGGGGAACTTTTATAGTATTTGGATGTAAAACACTGTTCACACACAAGGCAAACTCTACAGGGGTCACAATCCTCAGGAAGTGCAGGGTCAAAGCATGGGTGGGGTGAGTCGGGGGTCACAGGCCCCTAGGGACACTACATGGGAGCTGGATGCCAAAATCGCCTCCTCCCAATAGACACGGTGTACAGGATAGATGCAGAGTAAGGGTGCACTTAGTGATGCAACAGTGGAAATGTTTGGTTGGGTAAGGAAATAATTCCCCTTTAAAACAGCTGTGGTTTTGTGTAATGTTGTAAAAACAGATTAGGACAAGGGTAGATGAAAATCCTCCAAAGGTTACCTGTATTCCCTTTAAACAAGAAGTGTTTGCACAGATAATTCATCCGCATCAAAGGCAAATATTAGTATTTCATTACACTTATGTAATTAATGGTAGCATAACAAATGAGCGATGTGAATGAATGAATAAAGTTTAAAATACCCTAGTTGGTTAAACTTTCCTTTCAGTGTCTATAATAGTAAAATAAAACAAAAAAAAAAATAGGTTCCTGAATGTATCTGAACATGTATACACCATTCTGTTCAGACTCCATGCTGTGACACAAAATCAATTCTGAGAGCATGCAACAAACTGCCTAAAGATGGTGTGAGAAATTTAGACACTTACACAAGATTAGAGGCTGAAGTAACTGCGTGTTTAGTAAAACCAATTTGTCATAGGACAGTCAAAATCTATACACATCACTATGATAATTAGAGCAAACACATTGAACCTGTTATAAATTCAACTGAAAATAAGCTGAAGCCACTAAATTGTTATAAAGAGGAAGAAAAATTGAAGTTTACATGATGTGGAGTGTTAAGGTCATCCTGATTAACACATACAATTTCTCAGCTCATGGCCAGAGATGCTTGTAACAGAATCATTGTTTCCAATAATAACAAATCAGTCAATCTTCAGTGAGGTGATGACATTTGCTGCCAGAAAATAAAACATGCTGCAATTAAGACACAACTCTGTGCCTTCATGCACTTATTCTTTGTGACTGCAGCACAAATGGTATGAAGCTGATCTGGCTTTATAGTTCAGGCATCTGAGCATCTTCCTCCATGTTAATAGGAAGTGTCTGTTCCCTTTTTGTTACTGTATCAGGACAACATACTTCCTCTCATGGGTATTTGCTGTGCCCAACAATAGATGACATGGACAAGAGGCTTTTGATGCAGTATTACTTCCCAGATTTCCAGTGTTACTCATAATTGTACGTGGGGCGGAGAGAACTACACCAATCAGCCACAACAATGATACCAACTGGTGATTTTAATCTTTTGGTTGAAATGGGTTATCGTGGGGACTGACTGACCCGTGTGCACCAAGCTGTGATGCACTGTGTGTTTTGTCGACCACCTGTCGACCATAAACAACATTACATTTTTCCCATGTTGACCCCTGTCCCCCACAGCAGCAAAACATATTACATATTAAAGAGCAAGCTGCTAGTAACTGCTACTCCCTTTTGCCTTATTTTCTTTGTGTCTGTTATTCTGTCACCACACTGAGCCCATTAAGAAGCCTGCCACACCTGGCACGCCTGACTCACTGCCTGGATGACAATAAACCCATGTACTTCATTCTTTGCATTACACAGTTGACAGATAGTGGACCCGAATAATGACAAAAATATAACAATAGTGTATATATCTTAGTCAAGCAACCCCAGGCGTTTCAGTGGAAATGCAGAGTTGAAACAGGTATACTCACAGACAGCAGATTTATGGGTTCTATAGCCCCCAAACCCTCACCATGTGTGTCTATTAAAAGTCTCTATTAACCAGTTTCATGATATCAACAACTACAACTGCAGTATTATGTGCATATTATCTTTCATGTATTTCTTTACCACAGAATTTTTCTGTCTGTGCCACGTCTGATACGGCTCTTTGGTTTTCACTCTCTACCCAAAATTTACCATTTACCAGAAGTATGATTTATTTATATACAGTAGCTGTGTTGATTTACCTTCATCAGTTTATGGCCTCTGGTTGCTACTATGCTGCAGTTTCCTAAAAACTACACACCATGTGTTCTTTGTCATGGGGGAAAAAAACTGTCATAAAGAAATCAAATTGAGACCTGTGCCCAACTTTCACCATATGCTAGAAATCTAAAAGAGTCTTTATGAGTCAGGAAGTTGTTATCGTATTACAAGACGGCAGGGAAATCTCTAAAGCATTATTGTTATTCATTTAAAACAGGATGCTCACTCTCTCATGTGCCCATTTCATAACATGTCCATTCAGTACAGACAGGATGTTGTGCTTTTACTTGGGTTAAAAATAAAATGGCATCACTAGACCTACATATATTTGTGAACGTTTGGAAATTAAACACTATTGTGAGGATCCAGCCACATTGGTTTTTTACCAGCAGTTTGGCTCAATATAGACTCACTAGGCTTGTGAGAAGGTTTCTGGAATCACACTGATTAGTCTGCTGATGAAATAAGAACCGGGAATGAGTACAGTACATCAATATAAAAATATATTTAGTTTTTTCTGAAAGAGTGAAAAAAAAAACTTTATATTTTGTGAAACATCAAGCAAAAGACATTCCTTCTGATCTTTCTGATGTAATTGTGACATAACATGATTATGTGATGTGATTAGAATTTGTAATCTATTAGAAAATGTTTTTAAATATACTTGACTTAGTAGCTCTACTGTCACTGACGTGATAAGAGTTGCAAGAAGGTTTGCACAGCCTGATTCATGAAACTTTAACAGCCACGCGGTGTAACTAGGACTATTTACAGCACAATATCAAGACATAAACAAGTTACACAAAACTTATCAAACGACTTGCAGACAAAATTTAAGAGATGACCTGCAGATTGCTTGTTAACTGCTTCTTTACAATATCTGTACCTCACACAGCAGTAATTCACAAGTAAAACACAAAGAAGGTTTGTGCACTCAGCGAGAAGGTATCATTATTGGCAGACAATTATAGTACTTCATTGTTTCAGGACAGAGCTGTTTTTGTAACACACCTGAGACCAATTCACACATCAGAGCATGGTCTGGGGTTTCCAAAAAAAATGTTGTTATCTCATCTTAGGTCACAAGCAACTTGTGCATGTACAGTGTGTCAGAAGGAAGCTGTAGTACAGAACACAGTGCAGCCAGTGTGCTGTTGTCCACAAGCCAGCGTGTGTGTGCATCAGGCATGTGCATGACTACTGCCATTATAATTCTGGGCAGGTGATCAGACTTGACCCCCACCAACTACGTCTGGCCCGGCAGCCAAGATCGTGTGCCAAGTGTCTGGTGTTGCCCGACTCCCCACTGGCTGGTTAATGAAGGGCTTTGCGGAAGAGTCAGGGCGGGGTAGTATTGGCGGGGGGGAGAGGGGTGAGGGGGTGGGCCTTGCTCTGTTGCTTGAATCGCAGGCCTGTATCGGGCCAGCTGTTGATTCACAGCTCCTTCGCCACCACAACAAACAGAGGCCACACAAGGGCCAGCCGGCCGGCAGAGCAGATCAGGCAGTGTTGAACGCTGGCAGACAGGCAGGGCTGCCCTCCCCCTACTCAAAAAAAAAAAAAAAAAAAAAAAGCCCCTGCGATCAATTTCTCCACTGTCGCTACGGAAACAGAGCTGTCTCTATTGGGCCTCAGTGTGAGGAGTGTCTGACTGCATTCTTCTCTTTCTCTCCCTTTCTTTTCGCTCTCCATCGCTATCTATTTCCACCCTCTTGCGTCTTTCTCCATTATCTCTCCTGCTCTCACCTCATGTCTCAGTCCTGTCTTCCATCCTCCTTCTCTCACCTGCTTCTCTGGAACAAATCAACAGCTGTCTCAGCCTCACTCTGAGCAAGTGCACTGGCTATAAAACAAGCCACAGCTCTCTGGCTGCAGCAATTTGTCTGGCTGCTAATTCAAAGGTAGACAGTAACTTCCTCAGCAGGCTTTCTGTAGCTGTCTTACTGCTGGTGAAGTTAAACTTATTGGGTCTCAAACCTCGCAATCAGAAAAACATGCCACAGTGTCCATTTCTTAAAAAAAAAAACACACACACAACTGAATAAAACACAAGTTTGTTTCCAAAAGGATCCACAAAGTCTGACTCATTTCTCTACTGTAACTCTCAAATTGCACTTCAGCGCAAGTGCAATTTGGACCTATACCCAGAGGATAGCTCCATTTTCAACAATTCCAGACCACACTACTCTGAATGACCATAGGGTGTCTGCTCTGGCAGAACAGAAGGCTCCATTCAGCGAGGTGCAGCTCTGTGCAAACGTTAGCTCTGCCAAGACAGAAATTTGTATTGTCTCGCAAAGCCAGTCTTATCTGCCACAGGCGTCCCTGTTAGTGTTAATGTAGCATTTGCAGGTTGCAAACAAACGAGGAGATAGCTCAACCCCTCCTGCACAGAAACACCAGCTCGCTTAACTTTTCTTAGAACTGCAGTAAACCTTAATCTGTGTTACAGCCCAAAGGCCGTAACTAAGTGCGTGGCATCCTTATCCACTTGTTGCCATAGAGAATTATTTGTATTCAGCTGGATAAAAAAAAAAGGCAAACATATCGTTAAAGGAACCTGTTTAAAGAGACACGGCAAAGATCTAAACACAGGCTTTTGGAGGTGAAACTGATGCCAGATAAGGAAAAAATGTTGGTCTCACTGATCTGGGCCTGAGCTGCTGGGACCAAATGAGTTTTTAAGTGGTAGAAGTTGGTGTTCTGAGCAGAAACAGGAGCGTGTATTTTATTTCATATTCTGGACGTTCTTCAGTCGTGTCTAACAGCAAGTCTGAAAAACATAGCCAGGAGGAGAAAAAAAACCAAACCAGCCTATTAATATTACATACCAAAGTATTCCTTTTTCATGTGCATCTCTAACTCCTTTTCCAGCTCCAAGGTGAGCGCCTCCAGCCGCCTCTCCGCCTGGCTCGGCCCGCTCTCTCGGCTGGGGGTCACTTGGTAAGGGAGCTTAAACCTCTGGCCTGAGGACGCACTTTTCGAAGACACCCCGAAACCAAGTGACGACTGCGACCCCACGGTCATCTCTGCAGTCCCTCCCGTCTGGGCCGCCTGCTGCTGAGGCTCTGGCATTGCCGAAAGCCCCTGGAGGTGGACGCGACTCTGGATCCCGCTCGGGTCTCCAAGCTCCTGCAGCAGCGTATCCTCGTGCAAACTGCTACCCAGCATGGACGACCTGGGTGACGGCAGCTGCAGATCCGGGTAGGTGCTCATAGACCCCCTGGAGCTGCGGGAACTTCTGGAGCTGTGACTGGAGATGCTGGACCGAGGACTGAGCACGCAGTTTGCGGGGGCCCCCGGTCTTGCGCTCCCGTCCTGGCTGCAGATGCTCGAACGAGGACTCGCCAGCGGCGCCGCGTGTAAAATCGCTCCGTCCAGGTCATGGTTTCCCACAGGCCCGTACCGTGAGTCCGAGTAGCTGGATCTCGGGCTGGTGGTGAAGGAGTACTGGCTTGCCGTGCTCGACCTCGGGCTGGTGTGCCGCTGGTCGTAGCCCATGCTGATGCCGCTGGTGCGGTTGCTGCTGGGCTTGCTGCAGCAGTCGCAGCTGTTGAGGCTGGTCCTGGGGCTGGAGTGTTTACTCGTGTCGCTGGCGGTGCTTGCATAGCTGGACCTGGGACTCACCACACTGTTGCCTTCACAGTGCACCAGACTAGACCTGGGGCTCGTGTACCTGTCCTGACCCGGTACCACCAAACTAGTACGTGGGCTGCTGATGCTCGACCTCGGGCTGGCATGCTTGCTCTGCTCCTGGGAAGACAGGGGAGATGCCAAGCTGGACCGGGGACTGGTGGCGGTATATCTCCCGTCGTGGATGCTGGTGATGCACACACTGTTGCACCTGTTGCCCGGCAGAGCCACCGGCTTGTTGAGGGGCACGCCGTCGAAGGCGGATCCGGTGCTGTACCTGTGGCCCTGCACCTCCAGAGAGTATCTCCTGTGCCTCTCGGAAGCGCCCGTGTAGCACGGCAGAGCCACTTCGGATTTGGTGCAGCAGCCCTCCTCGTTGTAACCCGCGTCCCTCTGAGGGGCGCAGAAATCCACGGGAACCGTCCGGCTGCAGCTGACGGGGCGCACCGGAGCTGCGTTGTACACTTTATTCCCCGACGTGAAATTCTCCACGGTGTGATGCTGCTGGTGGAGCACGGAGGTGCCATTCATTGGCTTACTTTTGTGCTCCGCTAGAGCCGGAGCCGCAAAGTCCAAATCGGGGTTAATCACCAAGTCTCTCCTCACGTTGTACATCCCGTCTTTATAGGCATCATACAAGGAAAGGTCGTCCATCAGTTTGCTGGCCCGGAGTCCCAGGTCCTCCTGATAGTCCATGATGAGCTCCCGAGGCGAGGAACAAGTTGAGAGTGGGCTCCGCCGCGCGAGCCAAACGAGCGAGCACCGCGGAGCACTAATTGCGTTTCACATGGAAATCAAAACAAAACGCCGCGGTACAGCCGTCGCTCATTTACGGAAAACCGCCAGCGTCCGCAGAAACCTCCACCGCCTGCCGCATCGTCCTCTTCTGCTTCGCCTCCTTCGCCGAAGAAACTAACTCTTTCTCACAGTTCCAGCCGACGGGGAAACGTTTATCAACTTCAGTTTTTGTTAAGTTGAAAGGTCTTTACAGTCAATGGCGCGCTGCGCGGAGGAATTTCCCCTTGTTGGTTTTCACCCTGGATTTCTCTTACGGTCACTGTGCCACGAATTAAAGTAGACCGGATAATCTGACACGAAGTGATTATCGGTCGCGTACTAGTCTGAGCAAACCGAGCGTCCGAAAATCACAATAAAATACCGTTTCACACAGGGGACTCGTTTGCGTAAAAGGAATGCGGGGATGGAGACAGGATGCGCTGCGCCTCTGTGGAATGTGGTTAATGCTGCAGAGAAACAATGATTGTGACCAACTCAGCAAGGGGCTGCCGGCTCTGAAAAGAGAATAGTTTAGAGAGAAGGGGACGTCTGCATTCATCCCAGGCAGACTCAAATAGCCCACAAAGCATGCCTCACCTGGCCCGACTCGATTTACAGCAGGAATAAGCTGCAGTGAAATGGTAATATGGAGGGCAAAGCTATTTAAAACTCAAACTTTGTTCACCTTTAGGTCTGGTGATTGAAATGTATTCTCAGGTTGCCCAAACTAGTTGGCATTTGAGAAAGAAACTCTGATGATAGCTAATCGGTTAAACTCCACTTACATATCATGTCATAAATATTCATATGTTTGAGGTGTTCTAAACTTATTAGGCTGAGTACAAATATTGCTTCTTAGGCAGACATGAGCTGAAGACAAAGCGTGGTCATCAAATGAACAAAAGACACAAGGCAGATTCCTGCTAGACCACTGGAACTTTATCAAGCCTTTAAAACTAATGATGAACATAAACATATTACTAAACTTTGGATTTCATTTATTAATTATTTTGAATGCAATTTGGTTGAAACAAATCTAGAAATATCCACAAATTCAAAAACATTGCAAGAAATCATTTGAATTGTAAGTTTTTATTTATCACCATATTCAAAACCTTTTTTTATATAATGCACGTTCTCACTCTCTCTCACCCACACACACAGCATTAAAACACTGACATGTATTGGACCTATATATTTTCTTCATTGTGAAAAGCATACTTATTGGATACATTGTCTTTAAATGTGACAATTAAGCTTAAGAATTACATAGGATTTTGGTTTATTTTCACATGAAATCATTTGTACAGTATCAAAGGCAATGTTATCATTTAATAAACATTTAATAAACTATTTGATTTCATTGTGTTAGTCTTGTAAACAGTTGTTTTATGTTTGAAGAACTTTCAAATAACAGCCATTTTTGATATTAAAAGTATCATGATACAGTTCAATTAAAAACATCAACATAACAGTAATATACACTCAGCTAGTACAAATGTACCTTTATCATCAAAACTAACAAAAATGATAAAGTGGATAAAAAGTAAGTTATAGTAAAAAATGCTTCATAAGCCATCTGGATGAGTAGTTTTAATGTATAAAATCAAGTTTCTTATCTTTAAAAAAATACTGTTAACACTTTGTATTTGCTAAATGGCACCAGGGCAGATGACAAGGGGCAGTCTGCTGAACGAGACAACAATGGGATGAGGAAAAAAGCTTTCAGAAGGACACAAAATTAATTATTAATGCTTCTTAAAGCAGGAGACAGATGTTAAATATTTCATTTAGTGATATTAGAAGCAACTGTGAAAACTATAATGGAGAAAGTGAAGAAACATGGATGTGCTAAAGTTATTACGAAAAACAACTAAAAGAGATGCTAGCAAACTTGCTCGAGAGCCACATAAGATTTCAACAAACAGCAGGGGACCTGACAAAGTCTTCTGATGTAACTAACATTAAAGTCCACAACTTGGAACAAGTGAGACTGAAGTTAAATTATATGGTCATAATTTTCACAGGTACGTGTAATGAGAAAAAACTATGCATTTAAGGAGAGGAACACCATTCCAACAGTCATAGTGAAGACTCACTGAAGTTTGGGTGGTGTATGTTCGCATCATAAGCAAAAACCTTTGCACTGATATGATTTTCATTATTTATTATAACTTTCTTTTTTTACACTTCACCTGTTTACCATTTTATTACTTCTAGCGATAAAGAAACATTTGCAGTAGCCAAACGTGCAGTGTATAATATCTTCATGTAAAAATTTCTTTATTTTACTCGTTTTGCCATTTCAAAATAAGGTGATGCAAAGTTTTGTACACAACTGTAGGACACAGGATGTATGGCACAAGGATGTTGCAATGTTTTAGCTGCTCATCAACTGCCAACAACTGGAAGAAAAGAGAGAGCCAAGGCAGCAAAGGCAGCAGCAAACAGGACGTCTAGTAGTAATCGCCTAAGGAAGGAGCTCTGAAGCTTTTTCCCATGGCCTCTGCTTCTGAACCATTGTACAACCTCATCCAGGTTGTGCTCCAGAGGCTCATAACCGAGGTCAGCCTTGGCTTTTGCCATGCTGAAGTAATGCGTTACACCAGTTTTATATACCTCTGTACGTGTCAGCAAAGGCTGGAAATTATAGAAGGGGCCGATGAGGTGGTGAATCATTTCTGTGAGAAAGGCAAAAAAGTAAACAAGAGAGAGAGGTAGACGTAGTTTGGGGAAAGAATAGCCCAAACCCTCAACAAGGGGTCTGAAGAATTCAAAATTATTGACAGGCCTGCCGTCTGAGATGAAGTAAGCCTGGCCAGCAGAGCAGTGCTGCTTCTCTGAAGTCAAGGCGTGTGCAGCCAGCTCATGTGCCAACACAAGGTTGTCCACATGGACAAACTCCACCAGGCTGGTGGGTTTACCATAAACAAACCTAAAGATTCCCTTTTCAATGTAGCCAACTATCCTGGGTAGGTGCCTTTGCTCCCCGGGCCCATAGATTCCTGCTGGACGCAGTGCACAGGTTGTCAGCACCCAGAGCCGTCCTTCAATGCCACGCCATTTGCATTTAGCACTGCCATCTCAGCGAGGGACTTTGTTCTGGAATAGTGGTCGGGATGAAGATGAAGAGGTAGATAAGGGAGGCTTTCATCTCCATTCTCGATCACTTGGCCTCCAAATACAACATTGAAGGTGCTGGTGTACACTAGTCTGGACACTCCATGGTCAATGCAAGCCTTTAGGATGTTCTGCGTGCCTTGAACATTCACTGCCTCAATCAGATGATGATTCAGTTGCTCCCTGCCAGACATACCATAGGAGGCGATGTGGAATACACAGTCCACACCTTCCATGGCCTTTTCAACCTGTGCATAGTCACGTATATCACCTTGCATGAACACAATGTCCTCTGGTGTTTCTTGGCTCAGAGGAACTGTGTCAAACAGAATGATTCTGGCTCCTTTTTCATGCAGTGCACATGCCAGTCTGCAGGGGCAAAAAGTTAGTAAATAATAATAATTAATCTTTCCATTAATGGCAATACCAATCCTCCATTTTAACTTAAGTTGTAAAGCTAAGAGAAAAACACAATAATTGCATGAAATTCTACCACAGCCTACAGGTGATAACTGGTGCAATTACGCCACCTTGTTGTAGTAAAGTAGTGTGACAGTACAACATGCCATGAATCATGAGACTGAATCTATAAATCCTTGATTTATAAACTGTACAAAAACCTACTTACCGGTGACCAAAATAGCCACATCCTCCAGTTATCAAATACTTGTCTGCACATACGTTTTCCATTGCAGGAGGGCGATCTGTGCATCAAAGAAACGATTAGATCCACTGTGGGAAAAGCGACTGTGCAGTAAGTTTCTGAAAGAACAAGCAAGAACACTCACATACGTGGAAATCTTAAAGTCACGATTTGAAACAAACAAACAAAACATCTTCTGCTAAGATGCGAGACATACTCTGTGGGCTGTAGGTAATATTTCTATGTGTACTAACGCTGTGTAGCATAACACCAACGCATTGCACTGTATATATATATCACTGTATATATATATCACTGTATATACAGTGTATATAAAGTTTAAGATCACACTACAGATATATTTTTGTGCTTTAAGGTTCATACAGCGTGCAGATTACGCAGCAGCGTATGGATTCATGCACAGCTACATGTCAGTAGCATAGTTCAGATAAATGCACAGCGTGTACTCTAAACTATTCAAATGTAAGTACTGAACGTCCGCACTAACCTCAACACAAGGCAAGAAGAAAATTAGTAAATTATGGCTTCAAAACTCTACAAACGACAATACATCCGCGTGCGAAATAATACCGGTGTGCACTTCCTTGGTCGGACGTGATTTTTTTTTTTTTACGTAATTCTTACGTAAAAACTGCCGCTACGTCGTCGGAATCAAGCAAACGTACAAAGATGCAGTAAGACGCGGGAAATACTCGGATGCGTTGACCGGCTACATTTCACGAATGCATTTGTGTTCATGCTTCCTTCATTTTGCATCTAGGTTTTTTGAAGTGGTATTTTCATTTATACCCACTTGAGTCAATCACCTTAGAAGTTTTCAAACACTGCATTAAAATCCTTGCATTCACAGCCAGGCTTTTATTTTGAAAGTCGTCCGGCCTAGATGCGTTCGAAACTTTTTTCAATCCGGTACCTATTAAGTAGCCTTATTATTATTTATATATCGCTTATTCTTTCCATCAACACACGTTTACATAAAAAGACACTACATTTCACTTTTACTCTTTAGATCCATAAAGTATTTTTAGAATTGTGTTTTCTCCTTGTGTAAATTCGTTTTTTTTTTTTACCAAATAATGTGTTACTGTATTAAGACAATTAAATAACATTATTATAGGCTAATAATATGATATTAGATATATAATATGATTTATTTCAAGCTACCTAGTGTTACAAAATAATCGATATAATATGATATGCGTTAAGTTTCTCTTCAAACTGTTGACGTCGTCTCCGTACGTATCACGTGATAAACCGTTAGTAGGAACAGCTCTATCTAGTGGCAACACCGGACGTTCGTGGAAACTACGCCCGAAACGAACTTCTGTTTGTGAATGTTAGTTCACAGTCCCACGTCTGCACGTTACAACCTTAAGGTAGGAGATTCCTTCTGAACGACGTCTTTCCGGTTGGTACAGCAGGAGGAAATACTAGCGTTAATGATGGTGGGCGAGTTTACAGATGCAAAACACAGACACGTCGACAGGACAGGAAACGGCGGAATGGCAGAAAGCTGATGATACTTTACGGTCTAATCAGGAACCTCATGCGTAATTCCCGACAGCCGAGATAACTGTGCAAAGTTAAATTGGTTTATAGTTTATAGCGCATTAATATGGTGTCATGTGAACCCTCAGTGGTCTTGAGTGTGGCTTAGAGTGACGTCAATTCCCGCAATGTCCCGTTTTTTAAAGGTAAGATGAATCTGGAGGAGTACTTCACAAGAATTGGCTTCCACGGCCCTTATGATAAACCGGATCTTGCCACACTGAAGCTGATCCACAAACAGCATGTCATGTCACTTCCTTTTGAAAACCTCAGCATTCACTGTGGCGAGAGAATCACCATGGATCTTGAGGTCATTTTCAATAAGTTGGTGAGGAGCAATCGTGGTGGTTGGTGCATGGAGAACAACTTCCTGTTTGGCTGGGCGCTGAGAGAAATGGGCTACGACACTGTGACTTTTGGCTCCAGAGTTTTCAACAGTGCCATCAATGACTTTGGTCCTAATGCCTCACACCTCATCAACCAGGTGGTCATTGATGGAAAGGCGTACATAACAGATGTGGGCTTTGGCGTGTCCTGCCAAGTGTGGGAACCCCTGGAGCTTGTCTCTGGAAAGGACCAACCTCAGGCAGCAGGGATCTTTCGTCTCATTGACAAGGGGGACATTTGGGTGCTGGAGAAAACTGGGAGAAAGCCAAAGGTTGTCAATCCAGAATTTGCCAAATCGAATCTAGTGAGCAGGGTGGAAACTAAGCAAATCTACTGCTTCACCTTGCTGCCTTGTGAGTTTGATCATTTCCTTGAGATGTGTCTCAAACTTCAGACAGATCCCAACACACTGTTCACCAATAAGTCCATCTGCTCTTTACAAACACCCACAGGATTCAGAGCCCTGCTTGGCTGGACCTACAGTGAGGTGACCTACAACCCAGAGGAAGGTGTTGATGTCTTAGACATGAGGGACATACCAGATGAGGAGATTGATCAAATTCTGAGGGAAAAGTTCAGTATAATGCTCAAAGACAAGCTAAAGCCTGTAAATAAAACAGTATGTTACACACTCTGAAAAACCACATGATTTTGAAATTTACAGTACTGTGCAAAAGTTTTAGGCAGGTGTGAGAAAAGGCCGTAAACAAAGGATGCTTTCGAAAATGGAAGTGTTAAACACATATTTTCATAAATTAACAAAATGCAGTAATTGAAGAAAAGAGAAATCTAAATCAAATTAATATTTGGCGTGGCCAGATACTCACACTCCTACAAAATCCTACAAAATCCCTGACGTTTTGCAAGTGTACCTCTAAGAATTGATGCTGGTTTGAAGGCGAAAGGTACTGATATTGATTTGATTTAGATTTATCTGTTGTTTATTCACTGCCTTTTGTTCATTTATGAAAATAAATGTTTAACACCCCCATTTTTAAAGGCATTCTTTGTTTACAGCATTTTTTCACACCTGCACAGTACTGTATGTCATAAGCTGTGATGATGTTTTTGGATGAAGTACTATATATTCATTATTAACAACACAACCTCATATCATAGAAGTCATGCAAAAATAATTTAAACTAACTAGAGTTTCATTACATTTTCGTTACATTGTCGGTGTAGACCACCCAACCTGTCTTTATCTCTGTAACATTTTTTTATTCTAAGGAAAAGGAGAAAATGGGCCCCTGGGCACAGACAGCTAGGGGCCCCTGGACCTTTTCTTTGGGGGCATTTTGAGTCTGTTTATGGTATTTTACATTTGGTATTGGAAGTTTTGTATCTGTTTTTTTCTATTTTGCATCTCTATCCACTCTATTTGTTTCTGTTTTTAGTCTACCATAGCATGTGCCCTGTAGGACCTTTCAGTTATCCATCTCTGTCTACAAAATTACCCTTAACTTTTTTTTAAACTGAGAAGTGTGGGTTTACTTATCTATTCATTTAATATGTTACTTTATACCTAAGAAAATTTGTTGTTGCTGCACTTGAACATGGGGTTAATCCATTGGATAATCCAGTAAAAAATATTTGCCTAAAGTGTAACTTTAACGTCCATGGATTGAATAGGACTGATGTCTTCTACACCAAATGCTGAAGTGGTTTAGTAAAGTATAAGTATTTGATACATTATTGAATGTCAAAACATTGTAAAGCTCTTAAAATATTCAAATCCCAATGTCAAGAAAAACTTCTGAATAAATCCAGGTTTTCTTTTTCATTCTTTTTTCTTATATGCTGTTCTGTTTATTTCTGTTCAGTTCTAGTCTATAGCATACAGAAATTCCTCACACTTGTTTGTTGTTAAATAATATTTAACTTTAAAATCTCTTAGAAAATAACTTGACAAAAAGACTATGTAAGTACACGGGAATGGTAAGGAGTGTGTTTTAATTCTTAGACTGTAATTCTCCTCCTTTTAAAGGCAGTTTCAGTGAATCTGTTGTTTTTGTGTTTTTTTGTAAATTAAACTCCAACATAATCAGTAAGGACATGAGAAAATGGTAGTTCCAGTATTGTTAAAGAACATAAGCTGCAACTAGTATGATTTACCTGGGTATAAAAAAACGTAATGAAAAGCTTGACAACTTTGACCAATTGGACAATGAGAAATATGTGTGTTATCTGTTAGGTTTGCCTTGTATACTTTGCCCCTTAGTCAAGCATTTGTCAGGCAGGGCGAATCATCAACTAACCTGGATCGAGTCAAGCCTTACTCGTTATATAGGTCCAACCCGCTAAAAGCTAGGAATTCCATACAATAGAAAGAAGAAGTTGTTGTCTTTTCTTTGCGTGGAAGTTTTTGTCCTCAAAGAAATACTCATCCCTCAGAATTCACAATTCAGACTTTTGCATTGCCAGCCTGAAAGGTAAGCGTATGTACTTCTGGTTCGTGGTTTCATTTGCTGAAATTTGTATATTCTGAGAGAGTCTTTGGACCTTCCAGTAGGAGCGAGGAGAGGGACTATCTGAATTTAACCAGTTTCACTGGGTAAACTGACTTATTTAGACTTCTACAGGGAACGTTGTGTTAGTAAAACTGTCTGTTGCTCTTCAGGTGGACTTTGTTTTAAAAATGAGGTTAGCATCACCCTTTTAATGATCTTTCTATTCATTCAGCCTTTAACTCAGCTGTGTGGTTCTGACTGCAGCCTGTTACACATGTGCAGTTGGAGAAAGTTGATTAGAAACCAAGTTTTCCCGTTTACATGACAATTGTGAAATTAGCTTTCCTGAGAGAGCCGACTGTTACCTGGTTACTTAAGTTAATGTATACACACTGACTGTGAGCCCATTCTGAATAAGTTGCGCAACACACGTGTCGCTTTATGGAAATAAAGTGGGAATCATTAATCTTTTTGACATTGGATTCTGACTATTTTTATGTTAATAAAAGTGTGATTACTATGAAAGTGAATTAAACACGTTTATGAGGAACGTTATGTTTGCAGAAGGCACTAAAACACCAGTTTCCCAAATATCTAATTTAAGATATTAATAAGAAAAATCACAACTTTGTAACTAATTAATCAATAAGTCCTGTTAATAATGAAGGACATGAAAAAAAATCCCCCGGTTTTGCACAACTGTGGGAAATTAACCACACTTCCATAAAATAATACAGTGTTCTGTATTTCACAGGTAAGATGAATCTGGAGGAGTACTTCACAAGAATTGGCTTCCACGGCCCATATGATAAACCGGATCTTGCCACACTGAAGCTGATCCACAAACAGCATGTCATGTCACTTCCTTTTGAAAACCTCAGCATTCACTGTGGCGAGAGAATCACCATGGATCTTGAGGTCATTTTCAATAAGTTGGTGAGGAGCAATCGTGGAGGTTGGTGCATGGAGAACAACTCCCTGTTTGGCTGGGTGTTGAGAGAAATGGGCTACGACACTGTGACCTTTGGCTCCAAAGTTTTTCACAGTACCACCAATGACTTTGGCCCTGATGATACTCACCTCATCAACCAGGTGGTCATTGATGGAAAGGCGTACATAACAGATGTGAGCTTTGGCGTGTCCTACCAAGTGTGGGAACCCCTGGAGCTTGTCTCTGGAAAGGACCAACCTCAGGCAGCAGGGATCTTTCGTCTCATTGACAAGGGGGACATTTGGGTGCTGGAGAAAACTGGGAGAAAGCCAAAGGTTGTCAATCCAGAATTTGCCAAATCAAGTCTGGTAAACAAAGAGGGAACAAATCCAATCTACAGCTTCACCTTGGTGCCTCGTGAGGCTGATCATTTCCTTGAGACAAGCAACAAACTTCAGATAGACCCCAACACACTGTTCACCAATAAGTCCATCTGCTCTTTACAAACACCCACAGGATTCAGAGCCCTGATTGGCTGGACCTACAGTGAGGTGACCTACAAACCAGAGGAAGGTGTTGATGTCTTTGACATGAGGAACATACCTGATGAGGAGATTGATCAAATTCTGAGGGAAAAGTTCAGTATAATGCTCAAAGACAAGCTGAAGCCTGTAAATAAAACAGTATGTTACACACTCTGAAAAACCACATGATTTTAAAATGTACAGTGCTGGCGTATGACGTATGTCATAAGATATGATATCTTGGATGAACACATGATCATTGTTAAAAAATTTTGTGAAGTGTCACAACCTGGGATGATTTCGTGAGTAACAATGAATAGCTTATTGTTGCCTAATTATGTACGAAATTTGCAGCACTTTGAATTTTTTTATGTTAGAGACGCCATCTTATAATGACAAAGGGAAAATTATGCTATCTAATGCAATTTTAATTATTACCTTTTTGCATATTCAGGATTTTTGAGTAATTAAGAAGTGTGCATTTAAAATTACATACCTACAAATAATCTCAACCACAGAAAAGTAAGGTTGGTGTCGGTGGGAATGGAACATGGATAGACATAATTAAACAAGACTGAGAGATAAGTGAAAGTGTAAAGTAATAACCATCACTTAATAAACTCTTCTGAATCATTTCCCTGTGTCATTTACTTTTTACTTTCTAAAGGTCATTAAGCAAAAAATAATAATAAAATTAAAAAATGAAATTATCAAAGAACTTTGCTGCTGAATAAATATATTAACGGCATGTATTACGCTGGATCACATGATGTACCTTTAATAGGAAAAACTCCATCTAGTGTATGATTAAGGTTCGTACAATATGTACTGCCATATTTCAACTCTTAAATTTGACGTGTACAATACCAATTATCATATGAAAAACAAGGGAGTGAGATCGTTGTTGATCCATGGCGAACGGGGTTGGGACTTTAAAAACAGCGCCATCTAATGTCTGGATCAACTATTGACCAGGGTGCTGGTTTTAGACTGACAGTGACGACAACTCCATTGACTCGCTAAGTTGTGTTTTCTTGTAATTTCTTAGATAAAAAGTTTAAAAAAGCTTGGATCCTGACATCTGTTATACGTTTGGCTTAGCAACTACTACTTCAGGATATTTACAGCATGTGAACAACAAGCTGTAAATACTTTAATTTATTATAATGATTCAATATTTTTAACAACCATATCATGATATTTCTCAGAACTAAACTAACGTTGTAACGGTATATACTGTAATTAATACTTTTTTGTCAATATCAAAATTATTTCAAACCATCACTGATTAAAGTATCACAGAATTAGATTGGAAGTTTATATATTTCATTAAAAAAATAACGGTCTAAGATTATAACTATTTGAAGCTAAATGAGTCATGTGACTGCCGTCGTAACTCTTCTGCCTGTATGGTTCTGGGTGGACTCTGCCCGTTTGCACCGGCTATTGCTTGGTTTCTAACCAATCACATTAGAGCTGACGTCATAGCCCATGCGGATTGGTCTGTTCGGCCTGTCCTTCAGGATAGGGAAGCAGTGGAACAGCCAACCGCAGGCCGCTGGGACTGGTAGACATGAATTCTTTGGAACAGGCCGAAGGTAATAAACGCTGAAGGAGCCTTAATTACCTTATTTTTTATTTCTTCTCCGACTTGTTTTAGACAGATAGCTCTACTTACTAGTAGTCATTAGTATAGGCGTGTTAAGATGCCATTACAATGTGCGGCGTTACCTGACTTGCCTGTCTAACGTTACTACACTTAGCCCGTTTGCTAACGTTAGCTTAGCCGATAGACTTTAAAGACATTTAGCATTGTAGTCTGTCAGTTTCCCGGTGCGTTATTTTAGCTCGGAAAGTAGCAAATACAGCTCGGCTTTTCCAAAAGTTAGTTTGCTGGTGCATGTTGTTATACAGTTTGGTTGTGAGTCATCTTTCGGAACCCGTGCATGTGCAGTATAAGTGTATTGTCCTGATCTGCGTCCCTTCTCTTGCTAAGTGTTTTGCGTTGTGCAGCAATAATTTTATGTGTTTGAGGACCATCTATTGATGGTTGTTCAGTATAGAAATTCTGTAGTATATGCCATTATCTTTGCTACGTACCAGTGCCGTTGTAAACAAACATTAGCTAAATAATAAAGTGATGTAATCAATCAAACTTAACCTTAAACTTAAACAGCAACAACTTGGATACAAATTCACAAAAGACAAGCTTCAGAGGTGAGATTGATGGTAGTTATGTTAAGATGTTTCCATGAGATTAGCGGTCACTGAATTTGTAAAGATATAGTCTTGAGATCAAAAATGACACCAGGTCCAAACACAGTGTATGAATGTTGCTATTTTTCTTAATGTTGCTATTTTTCTTTCAGACCTGAAGGCCTTTGAGAGAAGACTGACAGAGTATGTGTCCTGTTTGCAACCTGCAACTGGCCGATGGAGAAGTGAGTAAACACATGTAATGATTGGCTACATTGTGGCACAGCTCCAGATTCTGTCATTTGATAAATCCTTTGTATATCCGCTTCCAAGGATGTGGATCACTTTTAATTATGCTAGATCAGCATCTCACATATGAATTCTAGAAAATGTTAGAAGAAATCAGTATGGGACATTGTCCAGAGTTGCATTTCACATGGGGAAAGTCAAAAGTGTCCTCACAGGAGAAACTTTGCTTGATATCAGTGCATTCACAGGAGACACAACACGATAGAAATCTTTGGCCGTGGAAAATGGTGTTTTGTTTACAGCACATCAGAGCTGTGCGTGGAAATGAGGTTTCATCTACTCGAGTGCCACTGTCTTGATAATGTGGACAGCGCCTTACTTGGCAGTTGCATTCCCATATACACCCCATCTGGACAAGGTAGAAAAATGTCAGGAATGCAAGGGAGAGAGAGGCTCATGCTGCATATATAAGATGTTCTGAAGGAAGTTGACTTCTGAGGATTAAATCAAATTTGTCAGCAACTAAAACCAATGAGATTTCTGATAAAATTGAGTCACATATGATATAGACAGAATAAATCATTCATTGAACATGGAGAAAAACATTCTCAACAAGAGCAATCATGTGCTACAATATGTTACAGTATTCTCTAAGTCTTTATTTAGTGTTAGTATTTGAATATTGCACAAACACACTCCTAAAAAGGAAGGTTTCATAGAAAAGCTGAAAATCGATGAAGAAGATGATCTGATGAAACACATTTAATTTTGCTGCTTTCATATTTCAGTGATTCTGATCGTTGTGTCTGTCTGTACGGCTACTGGGGCTTGGAACTGGTTAATAGACCCTGATACGCAGAAGGTATGTATTAGTGGAACATCCTGTCTAGTTGTCTCATTGTGCTTATTATTGAATAGTGGCTAAGAGCAATAAACATGACACCTGTGTTTTTAATGTGGAGGGATTCTTCTTTGCACTTTGTCCGCTGACACAGATTCTTTTTGCTTTTAAAGTGTACAGTATTGTCTGACTTAAAAATGTGTTTAAGTTTCCATTTAACTTAGCACCTTTTATAATCTTTTTATTTAGTTATTTTTACAGTTATTACGCTATTTTGTCTGTTTTTATTTTATCTGTATATTCTTTGAAATTACCTTGTATTTTATCATTGATTTTTACTGTGTCTTTATTAGCACATAATTTCTACAATTGTACCCTTTACATATATTTTGTTCAGCTCAAGTTACTTTTATGTGTGCTATAAATAAACATGACTTGACCAATCAGAACTGACTTTCCCGACGCTTAAAGTAAAATTTCATCTGTGGACCTGTGAGCATTTTCTATGTCAGATTAACAATGTGCATTTGGCATCTAACATGATCAAGAGCTCTTGCCTTATATATTGGTTAGCTCATACCACTGCCACTGGCCTAAATGAAAAGGGAAATAGTTTCCTAAAAGCATATTAAACAAGACAAAGGAATAGTCAGGGATGGTTAGTAAAGTGAATCTGAATCATTTTGCTTTGTCACTTTTGTTCTGCAGGTCTCTTTTCTTTCATCACTGTGGAATCATCCGTTCTTTACCATCAGCTGCATCACTCTAATAGCTCTCTTCTTTGCTGGAATACACAAACGAGTTGTGGCACCATCAATGTATGTTTTTGTCACTTATTATGAAGTACCTTGTTTTGTTTGACCTATATTTCTAGCCACTGTTCTAACAACACACATCCATTTTTAACGAGATAAGAAGGCGCTGTGCATGCAGATTTGTTTTTTAATTACAATTTTAAAAAATCTAATGTCACATCTTTTTTATGCTTACTAATTGACATCTTTGACCTTTGCCCTCAGTATTGCTGCCCGCTGTCGGACAGTTTTAGCAGAATACAACATGTCCTGTGATGACGTGAGTAACAGTGTGACCTGCATTATTTCATACAGCTTGTATTTGTGCTGTTTATTAAGACTTGTTTTATTTGTTTTTACAGACAGGAAAACTGATTCTCAAACCACGACCGAACATCCAATAACGACAAGCTTACGTGGGCTGTTCAGACAATATTCTTCATCTTTGTTGATGTCCACTTATTTCTCAGTGACTCCGCTCCTTTGGGTGGTCTGTACAGCACAGTGGGGAACAGCACTGAGGCAGATTTTTCTCATCAAGATGGAAATGCACATGGAAGATGGAATAAATGAACTTATAGGGTCTTTTAACAGTGTTGCTGTATCAATGTCACCACTAAAGCTGCTGATCTGCTCACAAAGTTTTTGATATATTTTACTCATTTATTGAGTTCAGATGTGTATTTCGGTTTCTGATGTGAAGCATGTATTTTATCTAAATGTTTTTATTTCTAAAGTTATTTAGCTAATAAATACGTATGGTGTGAAAACATGTCTCATTTTATTTTAGTCTGTTAAAAAAAATGTCTACGCACGTTTGTTGCTTTCCCCGTGTTTTTGCGACAGCCTCTACGCTTTCTGTTAGCAGAAGCCCTTTACGGCAGAGACGGATCTTCCACATGGCCCCTCACCCGACTGGCTCTGGGTTGTGTGTTTGAGGGTTTAAAGCTAGAGGCAAACAACACGTCCAGTACATGCGACGTTAGTACTTTAATAAGATTTAAAATGGGTAAAAGTAAAACCACTAAGTTTAAACGTCCGCAGTTCAACGCGGTTGGGCTGCCGGTGAATGCTGTGAAGGAGGTGGACGCCGAAGAGGAGCACGATGAAGATAGTTGTCCAGCGGCGGAGTTCCTGGAGAAAGTAGGAACATGAGCTAGTTTTGCTTCCTTATCGAAGTGACTTTGCTTTCAACCTGTTAACCCAACCATGCTCAGGCGTAGTCCTGTGAACAGGAAGGCGTCCCTCGTTAGTGTAACGAAGACAGCGATCATTTTGAGTTGAGGCTGTTCTTTATGGTTTTGTTGGACGACTGTTATGAATTATTGCTGATAACATTGGATGTTTCAGTCAGAAACTCACGTGTGATCATATGACAACTTGGTTTCGTTGTGTTAGTGAACGCAGCTGTGGGCGGCGTTACTCAGATTGACATACACTGTTACAGTACAGGTAACCGTGCGTCTGACTGACGCATGACTTGTGTATTTCCACAGCTGCAGAGTCCCAGTGCAGACATGCGAGAGTTTGCATGTGCCAGCATTTCTCGGGTGGTGCAGCAGAGCCAGACCATCCCTGGTTTCCTGCAGAGAGATGCTGTGAGGCGACTTGGACCCATGCTGCTGGACAGCAGCCTGGGTGTCAGGGAGACTGCTACAGGCGCACTCAGGTGAGTCAGTAACAAACAAACTTTTACTGACTAACTTTTATTTGATTTCAGACCTGGACCCAAGACCTCATTTAAAAACACATTTCAAATCTAAGAAAATCTTCATCCGACTGCTAAGATCATCTCAAGCTGTATTTTTTGGGAAATATAAGTTAGTGTAGAGACTGCTATACAAAAGATTGAGTTACTTTCAACAAGTCTATCATTGAGGAACAGTCAGTAAAGGGGGCCTAACACATTTCAATCCCAAAACATGCTAATTTTGAGTTTGATTTGGTCGCCATATTCAGCAAATCTAGTAAAGTAACTTAACACCAGACACTTTAACTTGTCAAAGCTCAAAACTCTATTAATATATATTCCAGATGTTCTAGGAAATATAAACTGTAATTACACGAGGGCATGGTTGATGACCAACAAAATGATAATTATATAACATTTTAGTTATAGGCTGGTTTTTAGTGTTACAATAAGTAACACAGTGAGTTACAATGGGTGAACAAATGCATCTTAATGCTGCATTAACACACTGTCACTAGAATGGGAGAGACAGGAATAATAGCAATATTCCGACAGAGGAAAGTTAGCACTTTATTCCAAGGTACTTACTCCTTCGTGCTGACTTTGTGACCATTTGTTTCCAAGTGAAACAGCGTATACTGTAAAGCTCCTGCATAATTAGCTTAATCTATTGAATTATTAATACTGTTGTACTGTAAATGTAAGCAAGCTGCATTAGTGCTAGTTTGCCAACAGTTTTGCTTGTCTGTAGTTCTTTTCACCAAGTGGGAGATTAGTGCAAACATCTGAGGTTAACAAACAGATGTTCTCTAATTCGTAATTACAAGTCAGAAGCTGAGGGCATGAATGTTAATTATGTTTTAAAGAGAAGGGCACAAACGCAGCATGAGGCATGGTTTCATTTGTTTCACAACTGCGGACATTCTTTGACGAGCCAAAATGTCTGCTGTGAAAAAGATTTTATCTGAGTTCATGAAGTGGAAATAATTTATTTGGCTCTAAATTCATTATGAACAAGTGGGCCTTATCTACTGTGATGTGTCCACATGATTTTGGGAAAGCCTGCTTTGCGGCATCTTGTGAAGTTTGTTTCACACTCAAGCAAGCAGATGTGTCACACACGTGTCTGCTGCCATTTTCACGCCATCCAAATTCCATCAGCTACAGTGCTAAGACGTTTTATTTGTAGACAAACCAAAAAGTTCATCTTTAGTTCATGTTTTTTGGGATTTTTTGTGCTTACTATCAAGATGACATTGAATACGTTGTTCATTTACTTACGATATTAAATCATGATTGATATATTTATTTTGACAGAAAAATGTATCGTATACTGTAGCACCTTGACCACGTGTTTTCATACATGCCATTAATGTAGACATCTGACATAAGGCTACAAGCGAGAAAAGCACGGTGGGGCATTAAGTTGGTATTTTGTAGGAGCGCTTCCTTTTGTGTCCTTTGGAAATGGTTGCACATCAAATCCGACTCCGTTGTCTGAAACCTGTATGTGCAAATCTGAACCAAATAACACATGAAAATTGTTTCGCCATCTCAAACAAAACGGCACCTAAAGAAGCTAAATAGAAAATGGCAGATGCCAGACCAAACTTTAATTCAGAACAGTTTTCAATATCTTCGAGAATAGTGACTTGAACTGTATTGTAGGAATTGCTGATATCAATCAATTTGAAAAATTGATCATGACCTGGCACGACCATTGTGTACTAGGTTTAAGCAGATTTACATGTGTGCTGGATGCATTCTTATTAATTGAATCAATGCACTTAAAATGTATTAAGGCAACAATTTATTTTCACACATACCAATTCAACAGGGACACTCCCTTCACACCTGCCTACTTGTACATAATTGTTGTAGTGATCTTTGACTGTCTTTATTTATGCGTGTCAGAGTGAATTATGTGTAAATAAGTTGAGAACCAGTAAAATGCAAAGTAAAATTTTTGTTTGAGTGAAAATACTTTGCCAATAAAGTAGTATTTTATGATCTGTGTAGCTATATAAATTATAAATGTACTGTTACTTCTATGCGACAACGTGCTACAATACAAGCAACACAAGAAGAAAGAATGTTCTGTTTTCCTGAATTGAAGATATTTTTGTTATGATATATTGCACCAGTTCAAGGTTTCAAGGTCTCTTTATAATGTTTATAACAGAATACAAATCACATTTTCAGGCTATTTCTCTCTTTCTGTTTTGTTTTTTTGCTGGTTAACTATCCCTAAGCTCCTCTAAAATATTGCAACTATTTCATCAGTGATAAAGCCTTTCTAATAGGATGCAGAACAAGTCATCATATTAATCATCCTCCTTTCACAGACAACAGTTGCATTGCCACCACAGTACAGGCATAACTCTGACTATTGTCCTTCAGGAAAACTTAGATCAGCATCTTTCTACTGGACATCCAAATAAGACCATTGCCCATAGCACATCTTTAAGCTCTCCCTCTCTCTCTCTCTCACACACACACACACACACACACACATACAGCATCTCTGACATCTCCTCTTACTAACTGGGAGTGTTTCTCCCTGACAGGAATCTGAGTGCATGCGGAGGTCAGGAGGTATGTGAGGACATGGTGAAGCACGACGTCATGACTCCTCTGACAGCACTGCTTAGAGAGGTGAGACTCCTCCGCTGCTTTTAGCTCACCCCATCACTTCAGTTCTTCCTCATCAGCAGCTGTTACAGCAGACCATGATATCCTCAGCAATTAGCTCTGATTCCAGAGCAAACATATCAGAGAGTTTTTAAAATGGCTCCACCCAGACTGAAACTGATTGACTCCTGGGATCAGTTTCAAGCTTAACATTAACTGCTGCTGAAGTTAATGTCATCTTTTACTTTTTTTACTTTTCTTTTACTTTTACTGTTTTGATTGTTGGATGTTCTGAGCTATGATCATCAGTCTTTTGCATATGTTAATATAAGGAATATTATAAAAGTTTACATTTTAAACTTTTTAATGAATAATGGGAAAAGCAAAGTTTGTCCCTGTTTCACTTGTGGTTTGTCATCTGCCACACAGTGCTGTGCTGGTTTCGAGAGCTCTGTTGTGCCAATCAAAGATGAGAAGAATGCGGTGGAAGACATAGCCAACGAGGCTGTGAATTTACTGTGGAATCTGTGGTAGGTCAAAAGGTCATGCCCGCTGGCTTTTTTTTTTTTTAATTCAAGGAATGCTCTACTGAACATACTTCACCGTGTCTAATGCCTTGGTAAGGTTCATTAGCGACATCTGTGCAAAAAGTTGACAAAATTTATTACATGTCTCCTTTAACTTCTTTGCTTATCCAGAAAAGTACAAGCGTATTTAATCTGTGTGGGTTTCTGCAACTGTAACTCATATTAAATCATAATTATCAACCCTCAGTTATTCAAAATGTTTCAAATTTATTGGTTTACCCAAGTCTGTGTCACAATATGTTGTCCTGCCAGTGAAAGCAGCAGCCAGGCACTTTCACTGTTCAACAAGTCCGGTCTCCTGGATACAGTTGTCCAATGTATGGAGAGACACCCACACAACGTGGAACTGGCCATATCTGCTGGTAAGAGCAGTAATCAATACTCTGGCAAATGGTCATGAAGATATAATTTTGTTTGTGTTCATCCTAGTTGGGGAGGATTTATAGTTATTACTAAATTAAAGATTCATGACCAAACTTCAATCTTTTGTCTAAATACTACATTTACAATTTTTCATCTGGCATACGTTTTTATCCAAAGCAACTTACAGAGTAATTTTGGTAAGATGCAGATTTCCATTATTGCTAGCATGGGTCCTGTTATAATGAAAATAATTAACATCTTTGTCCTTGCTAATTCCGAACTGTGCACATGAATAAACATTTACTTTACTGCTGGGCATCCGGTTCCAGTAGTTTGTTTTTTGATTGGACCTTAATCTGTGAGCAATGAAAGACAACCAGGTTCACATAGAGGTGTGCAGATATTTTGCAAACAAAATACAACATATTTATGGTACTATAACATTTTAAATGCCAGCTCCAATAAAATATTTATCAGCTGGCTGGGATTATAACTGAATACCAGTGGCTCCAGTACTGAAGTCAGGCATTCTTTACAACCTAAGTGGATGGGTTTTATTACATCCCTATGGTAGTAAAACAACTCTGTATCAGTCCAATTAAAATTATTTGTTAAATAAAAACATAAAAAATAAACAAGACACGGCTACACATATTTTTTTTCTAGATTTTTGGCATTTTGCATTTAGTTGAGCGTAAAGAGAGAGACAGGAAACTGATAAATACAGAAAAGTATAACAAGCAATAAAAGTAACCAAAGAGGATCCATTAAAGTATTTAAAAGACTATATATTTTGTAAAGTTCATTTTATTTCCAAATATAATGTTGAAAATCTGGAACTGGATTACGGTAATTTTATACTTTATTTCCTATTTTAGCCTCAGTCAGATCTAATCTCTAACAAGTGTAGTTTCTCAGGGATAACAGGCCCAGTTAACCAGGAAAAGTTGTCATCTTTGTTTTCTCACAGCTCACTGTTTGCACACTGTTACTGAGGACAACCCAGAACTGCTATGTAGCCTGAACACTGCTGTGCTGGGAGCCCTGGAGAATGTGTTGCTGTCATCCCAGCCAGACATGGCGCACACTCTTCTTCGGACATTGGCTGCAGGTACATTTTGTGTCTACTGTATAGAAATATTATTTCCTAAATTGTTCAAAACTGTAATTTACCAAAATTACACAATTTAAAAATAAGAAACGAAGAAGCAAATAATGCAACCGATTAATACAATGACTACTATGTTTTTTTTATTTTGCCTTCCTGGGACCATTATTTGCTCCACTCAGGGACACTCTGGAACATGAAAGGCAGCCTCCCTGCTGCCAGTCAGGCCCAGACTCTCGGCACTGTTGTGGCCACCCTGTCACAGTGCCTGGACTTAGATGCAGGCACTCTAATACCTCAACTCAGACAAGCAGAAGAGGTTCGTCAGAGGAGCTCTGTGACAGAAGCAGAAGACCAGGCTGCAGGGGAACTCGAGGTGGAGGAGATGGATGAAGAGGAGGAAGCACCAAAACACAAAAGGAATGGGAAATCTGTGAAGGCTGATAATGATTTCTCCGACCTCCTGCCTGTTAGTGATATTTCTCATATGGTCTTAACATGTTCCTTTATCTAAGAAAAAAAAACTATTAAAAATTAAGGCATGATGTATGCAATGAATGTTGAAAAGGCTTTTATGAGACTGTAATGCAAGCATGAAGCAAATCTTTTTGAAGCCTGCAATTGGATGAAATGTATGAAGAAGAGTATTTTTAAAATCCAAAATTGGATACTCACGTAAACAGATCCACGTAAACGAATATAAACAGTTAAACTGTATTGTTTGGCCTCTTTTAGATGAATATGATGGGGAAAAAAGATTTACTGTCACATCTTTAATTTTAGACTGTGGTGTGTACTGCTGGCTGTGTTTGGCAATCCAGTTTTGTATTTTAGAGGTGCATGTTAATGACTGGTGAAAAGGTGGCATCATGAGTCACAGTGTGAGTGTGGCTGACAGAGCAAGACGAACTGTCTGGGTCGGGGGGGAGATTAGGGGCACTCAGCAACGTTCAACAGGGCACCATTTTGCTGACAGGCCCCAAAACTGACCTCTTATGACAGAGCTGTCCCCCTCAGCTCAGTCACAGCCAAAGCCCCAAGACTGTGGGTGACAAAGATGGCGTCGTTCTGAAATGCCCTCCAATGACGTGGGTTACCATGTAAGCTTATTAAAGTTTAACACATACAGGCGTAGCTATAATAAGTGGACTGAACTGGCTGTTAACCTTGCTTTTCTTTCTAAACTGACATAGTAGGAGGAGGGTTTCTCTAGCATCACAGTTTGAAAAGTGCAACCGGACATGTTTGAATACAGCTTTTAAAACGGCTCTTTGTTTTTTGGCAGTCAGCTGAATCACAGATTGGGTGATAACAGTGCTAACAGTCATCATTTGGTAGGCTGTTGACTTACATGACTGCTTGTTTTTGTCCAGAGGGGCAAGGGGGAGCTGAGGGAGGCAACGGCCTTGCTGACAGCCCAGCAAACGTCCTTGGAGATCATTGTCAACATGTGCTGCTCTGACGGTGAGTACTGTGGGCATAGACACCAATGCTGACCCCAGGCACTTTTCATCAACATTATTTCCTGCGACACGGCCACCCACTATTTGTGTTTGTCTTTGAAAACCTATTATAAGGAAAAACACATGAAATGAATTTATTTGAGTGTACAGAAATTTGTTTGTACTAAAGCAATTTTGTGTGTGACCATGTTAAGACCCGTCTGACGATGAGTGGGAGGAGGAATCGAGCAGTGATGAAAGTGACATGGGTCCAGATGGTCTTTGTGATGGAGTTTCCAATCTTATGTCTCCACTGTGTTTGTCAGCTGAGGTTCATGGAGCTTTAATCAACCACAACATCCCTGCAAAGGCAAGTGTCCACCTGCTTCATCAGTGACACCTCACCCCAGTCAGTAGCATTTAGAGAGCAGTTAACCAGGGTGACAGAAAGTTGAACATGTGAACGTAATTCAACTATTATTGTAGTATTTTTTTTGCAGTAAGTACTAGTATACTTTTAAATATATAATAGACCCTATTTGTCTTCCACAAGACCGAACAGACTGAATTGCTTTACCTGTGTTGGACATAGATCTGTGTTCACAGACACGCACTTGCAGAAACTCACTAAATTATGTAAATATGGTTATAGTAATACATTGTTTTCTCTTGATTAAAGGTCCTCCAAAAAACAGAGTTTCCTAGAAAGGAAGCCTTGGATGTGTGCCATCAGAATTCGTCCTGGAGAAGCCTGAAAATAAAGTAACTTTGTTTAAGTTGGTTTGTCACCTTTCTCTTCACTCTTACTGCTTTCTAACAAAAGTAATAATTTCCTTAGGATGCATCGTGTGCAGTCTCGGGCTCTGACATGTCTCCATAGCATCCTCTCCACCATGGACGCAGAGTCTTTGGGAGGGCCAGGAGCCCTGCAAGATGCAGCTCAGCATCTATCCACCCTGGTTTTTAGCGCAGCAGGTCTGACATGTCATTAATCTAGTCTAGATTTTGGAAATACATTTTCAAATGTATTCCTAGAATTATCCCATAGAGTATAGAGTAGAAATGTTGAAGCAACCAATACATTTGCTGAGTAAGCACAATATTCCTCCTCTTGTTTTCAGAGATACCAAAAGATGAAGAGTTTCTCGAGGCTGTTATCAGTGCAATGCGGTCTCTATTACAGATGATTGCCTCCCAAAATATCCCGCAGGTAAAAAATACATCACAGCTTTACAGTCGGTTTTGTTAGTTTTAAATATTTACATGCGTGGGTGATTTCTCCACTGATTTGGCATTGTACGTACTTAAAGTTGATTCTCTTAGGAAATGAAGAGAAAATCTGTGTAGTTGAGTTTGAGACTTTGCATGAGAAGAGCTCAGAATTTTTTTTCACATTTCATATAATGCAACTATAGAGAATTGTATTTAAACATTACCTTCGTTAATTTAGTTATTTAACATAAAAAAGATTCTTTCACACGAACAAAACACGTCATGCAACTGTGCACCTAGGCTGAATAGTATTCCCCGTAAATTTGTTGAAAAAATAAAAATGCTAACTAAATACGGAGACAACACAGTCTGGAGTTTGTTGTCCTGTCAAAGCTCCCGTAACAATTCATACTAAATGTCATGGACTGTCTGTTTTCGACAGCTCACTGTGCATGTTTGGTTTTCTCAGTGTATGACCCCCCAGCAGCTGATGAGCCTGAGCGAAGCAGCCACCCGCTGTGACGTTGTCAGTGTGAGGGTCAATGCTGTCGCCATTCTGGGCATCACTGGCAGCACTTTAGCCAAAGAGAAGGGGACTGCCGAAACCCTTCAGGTATCATTTTCTTTCTGTTCCTTATGTGCAGTGTTTGTTTGTCCTCTAAGAAATTTTTCTCGCGCAGATGATCGGAAACGCCTTACTTGCAGTTGCCACAAGGGATGCCGATCTGGTTGTGAACGGAGAAGCCCTCGACGCCTTGTTTGACGTTTTTGCAGATGGAGATGAGGCAGAAACCGCTGCTAAAAACATCCAGTTACTACCTGCACTGAAGACACTTCAGCCTGTCTTTAAGGCCAAGGTTAATCTTACTTTACTAAACACTATACTCAGTCATTTTTCTGACATTGTGCTTTACAGTTTGTAATTGCTAAATTAACTAATCCCTGCCTCCATTGCACTTTTCCCCCTACTCTGTTTCTCTGTTACTTTTCAATAAAACTAACAGTATCTTTTTTTGGTATTAGATTCGCAAAGAAGGAAGGGGCAAGTACAGCCCTCAGCAGCTATGTGTGCTAGACAACATCAAAGTCAACCTGAGGAGATTCATTGGCTATCTGGAGAAGGTGGTGAAAAAATGAGCACTTTAGTGCATCATCACATTGTGATCAGTTGAACGCATCTGTGATTTGGAGATATTGTATGCGATTAGAAGCATAGTACACAGAATATGGTTGTAATATCAAAGTATTTATTATGTTGGTAGTAAACCATTTATTGTTGTTTTTAATTTTGTTTTCCAAATAATTTACCGTTTTACTTGACGTGAACGTTTACTTGTAAAAAAAGAAAGCTAGAAGCTACAATTACTACTACTGCATGTTGCAGTAAATTTATTTTTTCCCATACATTTAACTGAAAAGGATTTTCAGCATTGGATTTGGATATTTTTGTGTCCCTGGTAAAAATTTAATAGTAAATAATTATGGTACACATGTCAAACCGTGATACCAAGTCTTGACCTGGGTGCTGCTATTAAGCTCCATATTCCAATGGGCCAAATTTGCTATGTTTGGAGTTCTTAAAATTAAGCATATATTGTCTACGTGGGCCTCACTCTGCACCAAACACCTCTGATGTGCATTAAGAGAGAATGTAAGGTTATGTCACACCATGTTGTAAGGGATGTAGTTATTTATGGTGAGTTATCTGCATATCGTTAGTTTGGTTTGGCTAAAAGTTGCTTTAATCTTTAAAATTTGATTGGGATGGAACTAAGGCAAAGCATTATTAATCTGCTGATCCACTGTGGCAGCATTCACCTACCACAGAAATGCTGTCGAACACAGACTCCAGCTCACCAACAGAAAGGCATCACATTTCGCATTGAAAATGAAACACAGTGTGACATCCACTTCACATTCTCTATTACAAACACTGTTAGGCGTTACTCATGCACGAGATGGTAGCTGTTATAACTTGTGATCTTTTCTGTCTGAGAGTCACCACAGCAGCAAACTTCCTTCTGAAAATATTGCTGTTAGAACCATTAAAGATGTCGTCATTTTTTAAAAATCCGATCTTCATTTTATCAGCTTTTCTGGGAAATAAAGCATATTGTTGAATAAAAAAAAAAACTAAGATTATTAGAGGGAGAATATGTAAACACTCTATGGATAAACATTTTCATTAAAAATAAATCCTGATTTCTGAAAATCTCTTCTGCATTTAATTAACAATTTTTGTCACAGTCCACTTAACTGGGCAACAATCAAACATATTCTTAAAAGACAGCAACGCAACAGTTAGTTTTCGCCACATTATTCTGTAGCAAAATGTCACAGGCACATATTTATGTTAGTTGGATGAATAACCATATTTTTAGACTTTACCTTTGGCATTTGTTAAATTGCCATAAGGATTATAGTTTTTAAAACTTTCCATCTAAATTGGGTACCCACCAAAAATGTATGATTATTAGCTTAACTGATGAATAAAACTATATTTGATTTTTAGCTATGAATGTATTAAGGCTTTAACACTATTTGGGTTATGTCGTGTGCATTTTAAATCATTTGAGTCGTATTCACAGTGGTACGTGAATATAAAATATATATACAATATATAAGACATTCAAAATCTGTGCACTTTCCGGAGCAGAACTGAAAATACTCGCAGCTCCTTCGTTGTACATTTTACTTTGATGATGAATAATAAATCAGACATTATGTAAGAAAAAGCACTAGTCTGTTGCGTAACACCTTTCTCCGCCCCTGCTCGCTCTGGCTCCGCGCATGCGCAGTAGCGTCGCACACGCCGCCATTGAGGGACCCACTATCAGGAGGAAAGGGTCAGAGGCATTTCGACAGGCACCAGCTGCACGTTTCTACAGTCTTCAACCTGAACTTTGCCTTCAGCTACCATTTTTTAAACACTTTATTCGCACTCTTGTCTTGTTCCTGTGGATGATTTCGGTTGACCTCTGTATATAGTCTTTGCTGAGGAACGTGTTTTTAACCAGATTGTGGAAGTAACGGGGAGCCGAGGAGCTCGGCTAGCGGCAGCTATAACGAGGCTATAGCAGGCTAGCTAACGTTAGCTAGCGACCTGGCTAGCTGCACACGAGCTGAGCGTTGCTCGGTGGTGGGGCGGGGGGGGCGGATTGCCTACAGAGTCGTTTGATGGATCCGAGAATCGCCTGGTTTCAACCAGAACAACGTGGACCCGCTAACAACCTGTGGATGCAGATTTGGGAGACGACCCAAGGGTTTTGTTATCTGTACGTGAATAACAGCTACACCGCTGGTTCTCAGAGCACATCGAGCCTGAAAGCGACCGTCAACGGGGCTTCGGGAACCGTCATCACCGGCAGAAACGGGGCACTTGACTCAAACACCGGCATCGGGGAAGTCAGGGCTCAGGGGATGTCGACCTCAGTGGGGGACGGAGAATTAACGGAACAGCAGGACTTTATACCACTGGAAACCAATAGCAACCACAACAACCGAGCCGCTGGCAGGGGCGGTGTCGGCGGAGGGGGCAGCAGCAGCAGCAGCAGCAGGGCAGCGGGGTCGCTGTGCTTTGGAGGGGGCTGACGGACGGACACCCCAACAAAAGGAAAAGAGACAACAAAGCTAGCACTTTCGGATTCAATTCCAGCCTCTTGAACAGTGGCAATGCCTCCAACACAGGAGGCTACGACGGTTTCACGGGCACCCCGTGGAAAGTGAGGAACTACTCAGAGGGAATTATAGGGTAAGAGGGAGTTTATTACACTAGATCAGATTGTCTGGGGCTTCTTTCTTCAGAAGACCCACTGCTGAACGCAGAGACACACACGGCGAGAGCTCTAAAACCCCACTGTAGTGATACTGGTGCACAGCTGATCCCCCAGGGGGGGCGGTGGGGGGGCACACAAGTGTGAGGCTGTTAATGTTTCACCGGATCCTGTTCACACTGGAAGTAAATCATCGTGTTTAACATATTATCTAAGCCATTTCAAACACCTGCAAACTCGAGTGATACCGAAATGGTTAATCTCACCACACCCACTTTACAATCCACACCCACTGTTTTGGACAACAGTGGGAAGTAACATGGAACATGTCTCTGAATCCGCTCTTCATACCAATTGGCTTCTGTGAAATATACTGTTTGTAGCTTTATGTTAGTCCAAATCAATCATATATTCAAAGAAACCCCATGTGAAGAGTAGAACCTTTTGGACCCACATTGGTTAAGCGAATAACTATTTAAGGGGCGTTTTAGTGGACTTAAAGGGCAACTTCACCAATTTTCAACTTGCTTTCTATAGCTTTCGTTTCAGGTGTGAATGTACATGAAATGAAAATATTTCTCTTTGTTGAAATGAAAAACTCCTCCAGTTGACAAACCCTAGAAGAGTTTTTCATTGTAAAGAGTTCACCTGATGTCATCTGGAGGCACTCTGGAAAAATGTGCTAACCACGATTCCAGACCTCGAGATGAGATAATCTGAACTGAATTTTCCTTCTAGTGATGTCATCTGGAGGCAATTATTAGCTAGACGTAGAGACATATTTTAATTTAGGGATGTCAGATGGATATTTAGTGACTTTTATGGACATGCACTTACCCAAACTGAATCAAATAAAAAAAAGTTGAATACCAGTGATGGTGCCTCTAAAGAAGCCACCCAGGAATAGATTGTTTGTTCAGTATGGCAATATTAAAACAAAGAAGTACTTTCCAAATGAATAAGCAAGTTGATATTAAAGCAAATCGTTCAATATGCAGAAGGTTTTTACCGGATTTTGCTCAAACGATAGCTTTAGGTTTTACTTTATAAACATGTGAACCTTTAACATGTTTATGCTTGCTGGCTAATATGGTGTATATTGAGATATTGCAGTAAAGATTTAGCTACACATAACAAATAATGTAAATCCCATGGAGGAAGCACATTGACTAAGGGTGCTTCCCCCAAACACTAGTGTCACATGTGTGGGCCCCTTCATTTGCCCATCCATCCTTCCTAATTTTAAAGATATTAGACACCCCCTTAGTAAATCACACTCGGATGTGTTTGCTAAAGTTGTAAAATTGCTTTCAAATACTTTGTTGCCAGTTGAAGCGTGTGTTTTCACTGTGACAGTGATGCAGTGCAATGCAAAAATATGTACAATATAATATTTCAGCCTAAACAATTCAAGTAGTCATGGCACTTATGGCAAATGACAGAGGAAAGCATACCAGAAGGTGACAAATGAGTCTTTACCTGGATGATCATCCAAAAGTGTTGTATTATTGTAGTATGGTATTAGATGAGTTTTAGCACCTTTACATGCTTTTCATTCTGAGCTCTGCAAACATGGACATGCACCAACAAGCATCCAAAATAATGTAGTTTGTGTAAAGATTCAGTGTATGTGCATACAGATCCTTTTATTATGCAGCTGTGCTGACTGCACATGGCTCTTGGTGCATTAGACCTAATCGCTTTCTCTTTGCTCACCTTTCAGACACCAACGATTAGACAGCCTATTTATTAGAACCACAAGAGTAATTGGGTGAAAATAAGACAGAATACTGTTTTCCTGCACATCCTTTCTCTTATGGGCTTTCTGTAAATTTTACCAGACTGTCTGCTACAGGTGCACAAGTTGTGCACAGACAAGTGTGACTTATGCTAGTCACACCTCCAGGAATTGAGCCTGGTTGTGAAAGAGATTTTTAGCATAGTGTCTTTGTTCATCATATGATATGTAGTGTCTGAAATGTTTTTTACCAAAAACAATTATTACCAAAGGAATGCCTGTGAAACAATTAATACATTTTTTTTGGGGGGGGGACATTGTTAGAAGAGTCATATGATTTTAATATTTTAGCTCATTCATATGTGTGGGGAATCAACAGGAAGTCAGCTGACTTTTTCCTGGGGATGTCTCATTTGTGCATCCTTTCAGGTGGCTTGGGAGGAGAAGAAATGTAGTGAGTATGCTTTTCCTGCCCCCAAAATACAGAAGACAAAGGCTGTGGGACTTTGAGCCAGTTCCCCTTAATGCATTTGCAGCACTCATATGTACATAGGGATTGTTGCAGATTGTGTGTACACACCTGCAGAGCGGCCTGACTTGTGGTGGATTCTTTTGAATCATTCAGCATTGTTTAACAGATTTATAGAGACATCCTAATAATATGCTTTCTTCAAATCCTTTAATCTTTAATATCAGCCTATCAAAGTCCCATCTGATATTTAGATGTGACTACAGTAGATGTTGGTTAAACATTTATCTGACACTGAAATAACAACTTTATGCAGACTAATCTGACACACCATATTCAGGAGTTACTCGATCCAAATACTGGGAGTTTTTTTATGGATGTTATGAAAGTTGTGATTTAAGTGATCTGATAACAAAGCGGGACAAGTGTCAAGTTTTTCCTTGTTGTGTGATACCTTGCTTCAATGATAATTTTTCTTTGTGTACTAGCCTCTGCATAAAATCAGCTAATATTGCTCCCAAATTCTTTACCAAACTCAACAGGCAGGGTGATGAAACCTAATTGTGAAATATGTTGAAATACCTAGTGCTGTGTTGTTATGTTATTGCCTACATTTCCTATAATGAGCTTTATACTTAGTTTCTTCTTTTGTCATTTCATGGACCACACTTCCACTTCATTCAGTGGGTGATTCATTCAGTTGTTCATAAACCAGACCACTGCTTCATTCACTGAGTGTGAGCTTTGTAGGGAACGTGTACATTTAGTTATACCTACATTGTTGTAAAGAACCAAGGCCAACGCTTCAACATTAGGCAACAGTATTAAGTCACATGTTTGTTAACTAAGAACTTTGCTCAGCAGTGGTTCATTTAGATGCGATAACTGGGGAGAAATATTTTGGTGGGTGGGGTTGTGTTTTAAAGGCCTTTTAGGTGCAGAGATTTGTCTATTCCCCACCCCTTGCTGTCAAGGCGTGCATAGACAAGCAGAACACCGGAGTGCAGAGCTCTGTCTTAGGCAGATCCTCATTTATAGTAATATGGGAGCTCTGTGTTTGCTCAAGGACATTCCTTAGTGATTAGATCTGCTAATACCAGAACCTGAACATCAGAGCCTTGATCACACTCTCCACCACAGAGGGCTTTTAGTATAACCATACTCATGTCTAACCATTCCCAATGCCAGAGTGCTCCCATAGCATTACTGGATGTTTATATCCAGTTGCATGTGTAAAAGCCTACATTATGCATGTGGATGTGAAAGCTGCCTTTGTCATGTTCATTTTACAGTCAAATGGGCCCTCACATTACACATTTCGTTGCCTGGAAGATGCAGTCAGTGTCTAGGAGAGTAACAAACAACCAGTTGGTTGGTTTTGGTCACTTAATTTACAGGTTTGTAGCTACAGAAAATGGCACAAAGCAAAGGTCAAAAGAAACCCAATTTCCACACAGTCCTGTGACAGGACTACTTGTTGGTGTTGTTTATGCTGTTTGGTGAGATAAAGAGCTTTCTGCTTGACTGTAAGGCTGTTACCTTCAGCTGTGACTGCAGCGAGCAGTCTTACAGGCTGAGCAGCAGTTAATTCTTTGATTTTTAAGATGTGTAAAACAAGTATCAATAAGCTCTGCTGTAGGATTTTAAAACTGGTGACTTTCAGTCATGAATGATCTTCATGTTTATTTCACACATTTGAATGGAGGATCCCCAGTTTTATTTGCCAGCTCAGTCATCACTAATATGGGGATCAGAGAAACTTAACCTAGGAATCATATTTGCAAGGAGCAAGACAGGTGAACTTGGGTGCAAGTTCTAATCCGTTAGTCATAAGACAATCTGTGTTCTATGGAGAGGCTAAAGCATGTGCTTATTAGTGTTGTATAGTCCTGCAATCTTTCTGGAACTCAGTAGGTCCAAGTGTTTAGATGCACCACACAGCCTCGCTCGAACAAAACAAAGCCAGCCCTCTGAGAGAGAAACCTGATCCTCTTCAATGTCCATCCAATCAAACTGGGGGCTCTAAGGGAGTGTTTCCACCTGATTTTCTGGTTGTGCAGGAGAATAATTTAGAATCTCTGTATGGGCAAAGGAAGTGAGTTCAGCCTGGGAGAGCTTTGGTCCATTTCTGTTCTTCTGAACTCATGTTGTGGGTTTTTATTGTGAAGGCAAGATGCACTGTTCCAAAGTCATTCTAAAACAGAGAGACGCATTGTGAGAGATTGAATTCAGAATAAAAAAAAAGATCGATTTACTAGATGGCTGAGCTGCTTGTCTGTATAACTGGCCAGTGCCAGTCTGAATTACTCTTCTAAAAGTGACACGTACATTTATTTGTGTAAAAATTAATTAGTAATATTGACATATTGAGAAACATGTTAAAGCACAGTTTCGTGGCAGGTCCTTGTAGTAAAAGAGTGACACTCCCAGTTAAACATTAAAATACCATAGGTATTTGTTAGTACATGCATAGATATAATTCAGGTCACTTCAGGTAGTCTAAAGGACTAGTCACGTCAGCATTTATGATAATCAGGTCTATTTATTAGCTGCCTTTAGTCGGTATAACAAATAAAACCTGTTTGCAGTATTTGCCTCAAAACTTTGAAATTGTCACATGAATAATGTAAATAGCAAATGGTCTTCACCAAAGTGTAAAGGATCATTACAAAGCAACAAATAAAACAGAATGATCTAATTTTATCAAATGGAGTTGAGCACTACTTCAGAAATATGGAAAAAGCTGCTAGTGTTACATTCCTGTGTTGCATTTTATTTAATTTAATTATTGTATTTATTTTTTGTGGTGGGAGAAATTATCTAAAATCTGAAACAATATAATGTTAGCTAATTCTTGCTAACTCACCATTTGCTACTGCATGTCAGGCAAAGTAGGCAGCCCTTCTCTGCTTATTGCTAAGCTAATACCACAAGACTATTTGAGTTATGTTAAAAATAAAAAATAATTAAAAAAGAAATATGGCAGCATGGTGTTAAAGTGGTTTGAGCTGCTGTCTCATAGGTACAAGGTCCCTGGTTCAGATCCCCCTGCCTCTGCAGCCCTTTCTGTGAGTAGTTTGCATAATTTCCCTGTGCTTGCATGGGTTTCCTGTTACATCAGAACTGTCGTGGACATGGACACCTTGACTAGTGGCTGTGTTAGAATGTGTTACTCTTAAATCACCTGCATTTAGCCTTTATAACTTGGCCTGTCTGTGAATGCAAATACATGTTTCTACTTTTTGTTCAACAGCTTCATCATAATCTCATATCTTCACATTGTGAATATCCCATTTCTGCAAAGCAATTTGCTCCTGTGGCCCAAAGTGGTAGTAATGACATAGCAGCTGCACTTGATAAATTTTTGCCGAGCCTTGTGTTGGCAGCTAGTTTCGACTGGTGAAGCAGGGCATCACTTGCAGGCTAATGAAATGTGTGGTTAATCGCTCAACGATGCCCTGGCTCATAGGTTTATTGTCGCTGTCGTTTGGTGATTCATGACTCCCAGCACCTTGGTGACTGAAGGTCCATTATTAGAATTGCGGTTCATCTTTCTGCTGCCTTTGACATCTATGTCACGTTCTTGCTTCTCTGCTCACTGGCTGGCTCTCAGCCAAAGCATGCAAACCTATGGAGAGGGCAGCCTGCGTGCTGGTCTCAAACAGGCCCCCTCTCAACAGCACGTGTGGGCAACTCTCCATAACCCGGCCTTCCCATGTGTAATGAGGGTTTTCTTATTTTTAGTCCCTCTTCCTGTGCAATGGAAACACTTCCCATGCTCCAAACGGATGCAGTTGAATGTGTAAAAAATGCCTGGGATTTAACTGGACCTGGGGTTGCATTTTATGACATATGAAATGATTGTTTTATAAGTGATTGTCTGTTACTGAAGTTTATTACAGAGAAACCGTGTTAATTAATCAAAAGTAACTAATCAAAACATTTTAGAGATTAATTGTAACAACTTCAATAATATATTTGTTTAAGGATATTTTCCTAAATATTATTATTTTTTATTGTCTATTATTTGTGGGAGGATGGCAGTAGCGAAACAGTAGAAACTTTGCAGCCACACTAGAAGCTACTTAAGTTATTTCCTGTCAACAAAAAACAGTAACCAAAACAAATTATAACATGAAGCAATTGTTAGACATTATATTTTAAAAAATCCCCCCATTATTCAAACTGTATTTTAGAATGAAAAGCAGCTGTCCTAGTTATACACCAGATCACCAGATGTTAGCGTAGAAGTAAGTTTCAGAAACCTGAGACTATCAGTAAAGAAGCATTTGCCAACTTATCAGCTGCTGTTGCACTCGTGGTGTGATACACCAAGTCCATCATACAGTATGTTTGTGCTGGCTCTCGTACTATAATATTTAGAGTCCCAATTGTTCCTGTTTTGACCACAGCACTCTGCTGCGTTTGCTCAAGCTTGAACAAGCCTATCACTAGTAGTCAGCAGCGGTTCTGTGTAACTGGAGCTGTTTTGTTCCAGTGGCCAACACTTTGCAGCCCAGATCAGTTTATTGATGAAACATTAATGAATATGCCATCTGCGAGACATCGACACCTCTGGTACTGTTTGTGGTTGTCCTCATTTTGAAAAGCGGAGTGTGATCCACCTTGTTTGCCTCCTGGCAAACCTGTCAACTCTAAGCTGGCTCTTTGTTGGTGTAGGTCTTCTTATGCTACAGTGTCACATAACACTCACTATCCTCAAAGCCCACAATTTCAGGTGCTCGCACAAATTACATTGAAAATCTTTTTCTGGGTAATAAAATTGATTTCCACCATCCCCATTAATCTGAAGCATAGCATCTGAACATGGTTCAAATAAATGCTTCGGCGATCTCATGTTTCTGGCAGGTGTTTCTTGACACGTAAGTTTTGTGTCTTAATGCTGACTCAGGATGAGTATTAAACTCTATGATACATACATTCGACAGACATCTTAGTTCGATGGTGCAAAAATACCTGAACAGAGTCAGTGTGTGGTGCTCAGTGTGATGCGAATAACCTGTTTTTCCTTCATCTCACCCAACTTACCAGATGGCTCTTGTTCACATGAAAACACTTCAGCACCACACCCAATCTTCTCTCTTTCTCCTGCTCTTTCTGTGCTTTTACCTTAACAATGCCTGACCCAGTGCTTGGTCACTTTGTTGAGATTCACTGTCTTCCTAATTTCTTTTTTCTTAATTTTTCTTCTCTTTAAACTTCTCCCATTTAATTCATCTTCTTTTACCTTTCTTTCACTCCTTGTGGTTTGTTCAAGTCTTACATGTGGAGGCTGTGCAGGAATGTCAGGGGTCATACGATGACTCATCATGAAGCATGGTTTTCAATACAGTAACATGATGGTGTGCATCAGAGACTTAAAAAGAAACTATTTGCATTGCATTAAATATGCACAGAGTAGGGCCGGAGTTAACCTGATACTAATGGCAGATGTGATGTATTGTTTCATTATAGTACATTGGCAAGTAGCGACAAGGAGAAACATTTTTTTGCTAGTTAAAAAAAAAAAATCTAAACTTGACCTCAACAATGAGTTAAAAGCATCTTTATACCTTCAGGCTAGGGTGTACTGTCTGAAAACATATTAATATAGCCTTGGCTGCAGTGCTACAACAGCTCAATTATTAATCAGTCGGTGTGTCTCCAACTAACTGTCAGAGAAATATTTTGCCCTTTTTCGTAGCGGTCTTTCATTCCCTTTTCGTACTACAACTTAACCAGTATTAAAATTACAGGGACCCAGCAGTCAGCATGATGACAACCTTTCAGCGACACTAGAATAATCACGTCAGAGGGAAAAAGAGAGAATATTTTTTCCTCCACTGGGAGCCTCAGCTCTTTAGAAACTTGTTCCATGAGATTACATAACATTACTACCATATAGGCAAGTAGAATAATCCGATAAGCAGGGCCAAGGTCCATGTGCTTCCTAGGCAGGCTCAAGATTGGGATGTAACTTGATCCAATGGGGTGGAGCATGAGGTGTGATTTCTTTGGTTCCTCTGATCACGTGATGAGAGGGGAGCAGTAGTAGCCTGTTTGCTGTGAAATGAAACCTACTGTTGCTGAGGAGTGGAGATGTTGTTACTGATGTCAGCTTTCCCTGAAATGTTTTTTGCTTCAGTTTATTGCACAGTAATAGCAGTAAAATATTGGCAGAACATCTTTTCTTTTAGAATATTGTGTACATGGATAATCTTACATGCCTATAAACTAAAAAGATTTTTACTCTAAGCTGGTTTTAGGCTTTTGGCTGTGATGTCTCAATGATAACAGAGCTGCAGAAGACTGTTTTATTACCGTGAAATCAAAAGTATAAAACATTTATTTACAAAGCTGACATACATAGCTACATAGTTTCTTTTACTCTTAAATGAAACCTGATGTCTCTGTAATAGCATGGATTATGCACAAGGGTAAGAGATTAATCAATAAAGTTCAGAAATGTTGTCTAATGGAAACTATAACGTAGACATTACGACATGAGCTTTATGAGCTTGTAAAATAGGGGGTGGTCCTATATAGTCCCAGGATTTGATGAAATTCAACACACAAACAACAAATAAAAAATCTATTTACGCTGCACTGGCTTTTTTAACTGGTCTGAACAAAGGAAGTCAATAATATAAAATGATGGGATCCAGTTTTATTGATTCACTTCAAGCTGTGTTTTGTGACCATGTCTCTGCAAGCATTATTTTAGTTAATGGATGTGACTTTATGACAGATATAGTTTTGTTAAAAGAAATCTAGCTTATGTTTAGATAATTGGACTGTCACCAATCACACCTTTTTACTTCCTTAGTACAGTACAAAATAGCTGAACACTGTACATTTGCCAGTATTCTGATGCCGTGTCCCAACAGTTAACATGGCGTGTTAATTATTGGGAGATGTAGGTGCCACCTTAACATCTAGGATGTCTTTGTACCTTTGGCTAATACAAGGGTTAGAATGGCTTAGCTGCATATCACTTGTTTGGCAAAAAAGTTTAAATTGCTCAAATTTGGTGTAGATGGGAAGCGATGAAGAAGAAGAAAGGGGAACCCACCTTGAGAAATTAAATTGCAATGTCAAGTAATTCTGTGTGGAAAAACTAATGACTATAAATACATGGGCAGTTATCCAGTTGCAAATCTAATTTGAGTACAGTACTATGGCAGCAACAGTGACCCACCTTGATGATGCTTAAAAAAACCATGACAAAGTCAAAACACACCCTCTAGCTTGCCCGCGCAGAAAGGAAACGTAAATGTTGATGTTGTTAAAATCAGCTTCACATTGTCTGTTAATGGTCTACACAGTTAATCCAAGCAGACCATTTACCTAAACAATCAGATCAGGTAAAGAGCATTGGTTATATAAAACCCAGACAGCAGACAGACACACACACACACTCTGCTCTTTGGGGCGTAATCCAAACAACAGTCAGTGTTGGTGGCTCCAAGTCTTTTTCTTGTCCAACACTCTGTGGTATGTGCACGCTTTGCTTTCTTTACAAAAGCAGAATTTTACTTTCTGGCACGTGTAAAGGAGAACAGAACTGTTATTGGCCTAATCTGGGTTCATATGTGTATATCTGCTCCTGTGTTTTTGACTTCTTATTTGTCCACCCACAGTGTACATGTGTATGTAGACAAACTGGTTGGTAAAGAGGCCAGAGCATGTGGGCACAGTGACCTGTTCCAAGGACAAATATGGTCCCCTTGCATAGCCTGCCCTTACTGCGAACAACTTTGTTTTTACTGCCTCTATACTGGAGCACGCTAGAATTTTTATTTTTATTTTACTTTGCCCTACAGTATACCAGCTCTGCAACCTCTACTTGGATATATTAACTTTTGCTTTCACAATGTCCATAAGCCTTGTCACTGCCTTCTGGTTCTAATAATTGAATAGATTAGCAAGTTTGAAAATCGTCATATATTTTTCAGAATTTCTAGATGATGCAGTAACAATCAACCTTCTGAACAACAATGAAAAGTCTGAAATGGTATTGGGTCATTTAACGGTAGTGTGAACCCTATCTTGATTGGAATTTAACTAAAACTAAGGATATTTGGATCGATATTTAGGTATTGTGTACCAGGTTCTATCAACACCTTATAAGTGGCCATGCTGTAATAAATATATATTGGTACAGAAGTTGCTGAATTCAGGAGCCTAGTTTAAAGACACGTGAGTATCCCTGCTGAGGATGTAGAGAGATGAGGGGAACAGTTTGAGGTGGCGGGCTCCCTCGTGAGGTTCTTGTACATGAAAGCCAGACACAGCTTGAAGGCAAACTGCTGCCATAATGTAATTTTACAATAAAATGGAATTTCTTGAGCAATTTAAACAAATCAAATCTTAATGAGACTACTTGAAATAACTGTACTTCTGTGTGTAAATATGTGAAGAGCAAAGAACACTGCTACAACAGTATATTCTGCCAGGGTGTGACTAAATTCACATCTGTATTTGTGTCAGAAATCCCTTAACACAAATCTACATTAAAAAGTAACGTTAGATATTTAATTACTTCAGATTCAAAAGCCCCCATACACTTCTTTTCTGTTCATTTCCACATTCTTCCACTTGTTTTACAATGTTCTGTTTTGTGTGTTGTGCAGGTTACACGAGGAGATCAAAGATTTCTACGAGTACATCTCCCCACGTCCAGAGGAGGAGAAGATGAGGCTGGAGGTGGTGGACAGAATTAAGGGAGTCATCAATGACATATGGCCCAGTGCTGAGGTACACCCCCCCCCAAAAAGGTTATTTTGTTTAGACAGATTGTTGGATGGTAAATTATGAAATTTTGGTTGAGTGACTGTTTACCTTGGACACAATGGTCATTTGAAGCTCTAAGTCACCAGAGCCAGTATTAAAGTATTAAAGTCAAGCTGTATGCTAATGGTTTGGACGGCCTTTCATTAAAAATTCTTTTGTTTTCTTTTATCTCACTGCTGCACACTGCTTAGCTTGGGTCGTTTTAGTCAGCTCAACCTCAGGCATCCTTGCACCCACCTGCTGATAGAAAAGTGTGTCTGTACTGAGCTTAGCAGCCCCTAAATTAAGGAGCTAAATACAGACCCAGTTTTACTCCTGTTCCACTGAAGAGTGAGCAGAGATAACTCAAGCCAGTCCACTTGTTTAACCGACAACCTTTGATGTCCACTAGGCACAAGTCTCTCCTGACTGTTCCATTCATGTATGGAGGGATGTTCACTATAAGAGAAAAAACTATAAAAAGTAAATTTTTATTGAAGAAATGAAAAGGATGTGGCATGTGTAAATCATAATGGCTGTTTTCAAACAGTAAAATGTTCATCATAAGCACTACTAGTCAGCTGTACCGAAAATGTTTTGTGGTTTTAAAAACAAATGCATCTCACTAATGTGAGATTGAATAAGTATTAGCGTAGCTCTAGCTTGGATAAGCACTGTTTTCTTTCAGCAGATGCCGATGAATATTCTAGTTTTTCATGCTACTTGAGGCTCATGCTAACACATAATTTCACCAGAATCAAAGCAGCTGCAGCCTAATGTTCCGGACAAGTTGAACTCAAAATTAAACATGTTTTAAAAAACATCACAAAAGTGATGAAAGGTATAAGTGACAACCCCTGTCCTGAGTAGAGATACATTTTACTTTTCTCCATGACTGTTGTTTTCCTGGACTGAAAGTTGGCACATTCCTCCCTGACATCTACAGGACATTGGTCCCAGTTGTGCAGTTGTTTCCCAGCATGTGTGTGTTGTTCACAGTAGCTACAGTGAACAAAACACTATCAATCTTCTTGTTATCCTATTTTTAATTAAGAAAACTGCTCAGAATTTATATCACTGAATAGTTAAATCACACAAACGATTCTGCCGCCAGCTTAGCTCTGAACACGTGACTGAGCTTTAAACCAGAGTTAACACTATTGGTTATGGTGGGTTGTGGGGAGGTCTTTTAAGCGAGTAGAGCTTAAGTCTATTTTTGTTTGGACACCAATTTGTCTGAGCTCAGCAGATCATCAAAAGGTGAAAGGTTGACGGTATTCTAGCTTCTTTACCAGCTTCAGGGTTAAGAGATCAGTGGCTTAAAGGGTGATTGTGAACATTACATTTTCACCATGACAAATTTCCACATCAGTACAACACAAAACAATAAATACTTGCCATCCTTGTGTTTAGTCTCTCTCGTAAGCGGCTTAAAACACTTAAACTATGTGCTCTTTTTTTCCCTCATTAGTACTGTGTGTACCACACCTATGCTTTTTGTTTGGGCTTGCCATTACATTACCATGGCAAGCTGTACAATGTTATTATTTTTGAATCTTGGAGAACAGGTTCTTGTTATAGTAAAGGATAGTGTGGGAAAAATCAAAGAACACTGTCTTGTGTTTACTTGATGACATAACTTGATGACTCAGTCAATCCATGTCATAGTCTGTCAGAGAAAAAAAAAAGCATACTCAAGAAGAGGTTAACAGGTTAACCACGATATGGGATGTTTTGGTTGTTCTAGATTATTAAAGGATTCCAATCTATAAAACAGAAACATTAATACTAATTGTTACCAGTAGTATCCATTAATCATTCAATTATTATATAATTTCTGTAACTATCTGTGCTTCTTGTCTTTTCTCAGGTTCAGGTGTTTGGGAGCTTCAGCACTGGTCTTTATTTGCCAACAAGGTGAGCCACCTGGTCTCCTAAACCAGCCCAGAAGTTTTAACCCATGCATCCTTTATTTTTGTCAAACTTACTGAACTGGCACCGTGCTTGACTCAGTTACGGAAGCTGTGCACTGTCTAGCCAGCTTTTTGTTTTGAAGATCAAAGATCAAGTCATTTTTAGCACTGCTTATCCTAAATCTTTTCAAAAACATGATTCTGAGAGGGACTTGTGACTGCTGACAGGCAGATACACATAACCACCCACACACAGCAAATAACTGGCCAACTAGACACACAGACATGTCACTCAGATTAGTGGACTCCTGACCCCACACTGAGCACTTTAATAGGACTAAGCAGTTTGTGGATGCTTGCGTGTCACTGTGTGTGTGTGTCTTCTGTTCTGGAAACATTTGTAAAGACTGTCTGTGTTTCAGCTGTATGATACAAATCATTTAGTCTGTGTGTACCCGTGTTTGCATGTTTGCAGTGGGTCTTTGTGTGTAACAGTCTCTGTAGTAAACACAAACCAGTCTGCTTAGCTGCGCTTTGCCAAAAGAGGAAACCAAAGGCATTTGTTGCCAGCAATCTACAATGTGGAATGTAGTTAAAATTTGTTTTACTGGATATTTATCCCAATTGCTGTAGCGTAAATAAAAGAATTTACTGCAAAAAACACATTTTTTTACTACGGCATTTCAGGTATTTGTAAGAGTTGCTCCATGTACCAGATTGTCCCTATGATTGATCTGATTTTATAATAGAGTTTTGTTTATATTTTTCCATTACTAACAGTGACATTGACTTGGTGGTTTTTGGGAAATGGGAGACACTTCCTCTCTGGACGCTGGAAGAAGCTCTTCGTAAGAAAAACGTTGCAGATGAGAACTCCATCAAGGTTTTGGACAAAGCCACGGTAAGACTGTACCCACTTTAAGACTGTTCAATATGTGGTTAATGTGATGATGGATAATGTCTACAGTGGTTATCATGCAGGACATAGTTACATGGAGATGCAAAGTCCATCCAACTAAATTTTTTCTTAGTAAAGTTGATGTTTGTATAGTTCTGTGTCTCAAACACAGTATTACTAATGTAGTACGTCTGAAACTGACTTGAAACCCTGTGTTATTTTTAGATTTTGACAGAATTTTCCTTTCCATTGGAGTTAGTTTCATTTTTAAGATTTTTTTAAGTTTTAAGACTTGGACTACGTTCTGAATAAAGCATTTCCTTTGTTCCTTCTTTAGGAATTTAAAGATCGGATTAGGACTGTAAATCTTTGAGCTTGAGTTCTTGCTAGTGAATGGATTTGTTTATGATTTCATCCGTATGTATGTTATTATATCACCCAAGGTGCTACTTTAGTTGCAGATTTAAAGAGTATTTTCGCACCAGTTAAGCAATAGTGATTATGTAGTGTGCTCACAAGTTATTCTTCTCTAACTCTGTGTTATGTTGTTAGGTTCCCATCATCAAACTGACAGATTCCTTCACTGAGGTCAAAGTGGACATCAGCTTCAATGTGAAGAGTGGTGTTAAAGCTGCTCGCCTCATCAAAGAATTCAAAGAGGTAGGGACTGCACACTCAAGGCTCTGCACTGCATTGTCTCAGGAGCATTTGTAACATTTAGTTTGGCTAGTGGAAGTTAACAAAAAATCATTTTACACAAAATAAATTTTTTGTTTGTAATTTTAATATCAAAAATATAAACCTTCTTAATTGTGCACGTCGTTTAAGAATTATTCCAACATACCTGGCTTAAACTACAATCCTGAAAACCAATTAGTGTTCTTGTAGTGCTAAGACTAATGTAGTAGCTTTTTTCAAGTTTATCCAGTAGCACATGTAGCTTTAACAGCAAATTTGAACAAATAGTTAACATAAGCATTCATTTAATCTCGTTTTTGACAGCAATTAATGATAATAAAATAACTTTTTTTTCTTGTTACCATGTTTAATTCCAGAATGTGCTGTAGACATCAGTCTGTGTTGTACTTTATCTTCACTGGATCTGTGTTTTGTCCTGTAGAAGTATCCTGTTCTGCCTTACCTGGTCTTGGTGCTCAAGCAGTTCCTACTGCAGAGGGACCTCAACGAGGTTTTTACCGGTGGGATTGGCTCCTACAGTCTGTTTCTTATGGCAGTCAGCTTCCTGCAGGTCAGACACACTTTGTCATAAACATTTAGCATTTTTTCATGTTATATGTTAGTCCTCTAGGAGTGTTTTTATAGTTTTTAATTTCTTGATTACTTCAATGTAAAGGCTATCAAGTACGGACTGCAAAATTAGATACATGATACATGATAAAAATAAAGTAATTTTCAACAACAATTTTCAACTTGAGAACAAAGACATTTTTTAAACAAATATCGCACATAATAAAATTGCACATATGGGCAGTTTGAAGTCTTAATTCAGACTGCTGTACAAAATAATGCCAATTCAGAGCATCTGGTGAAGAGCTGTTCATCCAGTAGAATTGTGTGTCTAGCTTGTGTGTGTGTGTGTTTTGTCTTGCTTCTTCTTTTTTTTTTTGTAAATCACTTTTGGACAAGAGTAAAGAACTATGGCACAAACAACTGTTACTATCACACTGACATGACAGTCCATGCTTCATAGACTTTAAAGGTCTGGCAATAGTCAATAAACTGCAATTACTACTTTATAATAATTTGAACATTCACTCATTCTGTATATTTTACAGCTTCACTACAGGGAGGACGTCTGTAGTCCCAATATCAACATCGGTGTTCTTCTCATTGAATTCTTTGAACTCTATGGGCGCCACTTCAACTACCTGAAAACTGGCATCAGGATAAAAGATGGAGGGTGCTATGTTGCCAAAGATGAGGTTCAGAAGAACATGATGGATGGTTACAGGCCTTCCATGCTCTATATTGAGGACCCACTGCAGCCAGGTAGGAAAATGAAGGGCACTTGATTGTTAAAGGACAAAAACATTTAACTCGCTTTCTGGAGTTTTAAATACCGTGTATTATCATATTGTTTGGTTCTTATATATTTCTGACTTCTGTCCTACAGACAATGATGTTGGGCGGAGTTCATATGGTGCCATGCAGGTTAAGCAGGCATTTGACTACGCCTATGTGGTGCTGAGCCATGCTGTGTCACCCATTGCCAAGTATTACCCCAATAATGAGAGTGAGAGGTAAGATGTTTTCAGTCACACAAATAAGTGCTTGGTCCCCCAAGCCTTCATTGTCAATTTACCTTGCAATATTCAGTCTTCAATTCTTACCCCAGCAGAAAAGTGTGACAGGCCTACCTTCTTGTGTATCCCCTCACAGCATACTTGGCAGAATAATCCGGGTAACACAGGATGTGGATGAATACAGGCAGTGGATCCGAAATAACTGGGGGAGCCCATCTCAGAATGATCTGACACTGAACAGTATGTTCCAGCACTTTGACAATTTGCAATATTTCTTGAAGCCCAGTTAAAACTTAAACTATAAAACTGGGTGAAGGTAGAGTTAAAGATCATGCTGTACCAGGTCAGTGTGCCTAGTGTGGGTTAGACTGAGCAGGGATCACAAAGCCAAACCTGATCTTTGCCTTTACTTTTGTCCCCTCTCTGTTTCTGTAGGAAATGATGTCACATTGTTTGAGTCCCAGCAGCTCGATGAGTGCAACAACAATGTTCCAGAGGATGACGATGTAGTTGTAGTTCTGCCGTCAGCTCCACACAGCAAGAACTCCTCCAACTCCTCTTCTCCATCCCCTTCATTGCGCTCCTCCCCCTCCTCCTCTCCACTGTCGCCTTCTTCCACATCCTCCACCTCTAGCTCTAGTGACGCGGTCAGTTCTGCAACTACACACACATTGCATTTACCTTTTGCACTTAAATGTGAATCAGGAAAACACCTTTTAAAATGTTTTGAAATGGTGTTTAGTCAGTTATTTTTTTCCCCCCAGGATTCTGATGGCACGCCGTGTAAGACCTCTAAACAGCAGTCTGCCCGGGGCTCCAGTGACCACAGAGAAAAGCCTTCTGGCATCAATAATCATCGAACACCGACCCACACTACCAGCACTCCATCTGGGAGCAACAAAGGAGGAAAGGTAGCCTCAGCTTTCTTGTCCTTTATTTTCAAGATTAAAAAACTATTGTTAACCCAATATCAACACTGAGCTTATATTTTTGGTCTGATTACAGGCCAGAATGTCTCGCTCCCACCACAATAGTGGCCACCACGGGCAGCAGAACTCCTCAAGCACCAAAAGTCATCCAAACAACAAGCCTCACCACCAGGGCAACAGCAAGAAGAGGAAAAATGTACGAGACCCTACACAAGATGACCTCTGCAGATAGGGGTGACCTTGCCTGCACCCTTCCCCCTATCCTTGTCTGCAATGGACTGACTGTCAAGTCCCACTTCTGCTGCCAGCCTCGGGAGTTTGTTAGTAATATGAAAAGATCTACACTATCGGTCTCTTGTCAAGCTTTTCGGGGTGACAAGCAACAATTTCTAGCAGAAAAAAAGAACCCCCCCAAAAAAAAGAAAGAAAAAAGAAATGTTATAAGACATGGGGTTTAATTTTTTGGACCTGAACTGAAATCACAAAGGATAAATACTCATTTGCTTCCCTACAGCTTCATTTATGGAGCAAATTTCCTTCCTAGCGCCAGCATCTACACAACATGCCTCTTGCACCTCCTGCTGTACAGGAATAGACAGGTCAGGTATTTGGAGTCTTCTCTGGAGCAGTACCTGGAGCTGCTGGCTGGAAACTAGGATCAAAAAATGTTATCAAAAAAACAAACAAAAAAATAAAATGTACAAAAAAGAAAAATGTTATGTTGAACAATAGACAAATATGTACACAAATTTTTAAGATGGTAACTTACAAATGCAATCCATAGGAGTGGGACATAACTTGTGCATGAGATTTCTCTTTGTTTGATTTTTTTCTGTTGGTTTAATCTGTTTTGTTATGCCTAAACAGGTTATACGAAGATTTGTACAAAAAAGCATCAGGAAAAGTCAAAAATACAAGTAAGATGAGATTGTTTCATATTACCTTTTTACAAAATTGAAGTCATGTAAACGTGCACATCTCATGCCCTCGGCTTTTCGGCCAAAGCCAAAAGCTGGTTTGGGTCCCATTGCCAACATAAATCATCAGCATCTATTTTTACTCCTGGTTGCTCTCTGTGAGTGTGCTACAGTGTTAATATTTAGCCTTGAGTGAGCTAATGCTCACATACAGCCCTATAGGTGACTGGGTGGAGGTGGATCTCTCCCAGCTCAATAGCACAGCCACAGCGGTGTAGAGAGGCTTTAAGACTACAGGTTTCAATTAATAAGGGGTGATAATGATTTTATTGAAAATCCTACACTTGAAAAGAAAAAGTGTTAACAATACAACTGTGGGTGATAATCTGTTCCTTTGGTAATTTGCATACTACAAAATCATTTGTATGTGTTAAATGTATTTATTTTTTTATTAATTATATGAACATAGTATGGATAAATGTATAATTAACAGTAGCGCCCATATGTTTGAGTCCTGTGTTTGAAATGGGACAAGTTGGGGTGGGGTGGGAAAAGTTATATTCAGGTACAGTAAAATACCACCTTTACTATTTAATTGGGTTTTTTTTTTCCCAGTGGCAGTTGTGTGACCAAGTTACTTTAAACAGTTTGAGACCATTTTACAAGTCATACAGTAATAATTTTATTTTAATATGTGGCTGGCCTACTTACTTTAAAAGGGAGCTGATTTTTTTTTTTTTATGAACTGTCATAGCAACACAATACTTCATGTCAATCCCCCTGTGTTCATTGCAGTACAACAACTAACCTGTAGATGGAGTCGTTGCTCTAAGTCTAAATCTACACAGTTTGTGCTTGTATACTGCATTTGAATAGTTAAAGTTATGATTGTTATGTGATTTTTTTTTTTAATGCTGATATCTGACCTGAATGGGCAGCTGCACATAGAAAACCTGTTTAAGCTGAGTGCTTGCTGCAGGGAGTCACACAACAAAGCACAGTGCAATTCCCTTAACTGTCCCATTCAGATGCAAGAAGACTCACCCACAGTCCGTGTAGCCAGCAATAATAACTTCCACCTTACGTTATGTATCATCATTCTGCCACTTCTGCAGCTACAGGGTGTCATGCTGGCTCCTGAGCAAATGTAATCTTCTCTGTTAAGTTGGTGAAGCACATTCGATCCGTGCACTATGAATCCCATCATACTTTGGTGTGGAAATATTAAAAAGCACGGTTTCACCCCCCCATCCTCCAGCTCTACAGTTGTGGTTTGAATGCAGTATATAAGCGCTGCTCTTGGTGTAGACGGACACAGGAAGGGGACTAACTGAAGTGAGCCGTGCCATCCGAATGTCCACTCAGCATCTTTCTTCCCCTGCAGGAAGCTTCGAACCCAACTGTACTCACCCGGAACGTTGTTTCTCTGCAGCCACAATTCATGCAATAAAAACAGTCCAATCCAACTACGTGTCGAGACAAGTTTCTTGCTTTGCTGCGTCGTGACTTTTCCTCTTCTCCTCCTCCTGCCGTGAGGTAATTTGACAGGGAAAAGTTCGGGGTTCGGATCGAGGACGTCGTGGAGTGTTGCGCGCGTGGGTGTGACAGAGAAGGGGGAGGGGCGTCGAGACGCCGCGCGCCCGCACGCGCGCGCGCACATACGCTTGGGAGAGCACGAGGAGCCAGCACGCGCCCCCACAACTCGCACCTCCCGCTCGCCGCCGTTGGTTTGTCTGCGGGACGTTATTTGAAACAGCCAGGTAAGGCACGGACACTTCATTTATTAAAAAATAACGAATGCTTGATTTTTTTTCTCCTCTTTTTCTTTTACAACTGAAATCCCCCCGGCATTTGGCTCACCGCTCAGTGGAAGGGAAACTGCTGCCGCGCTAAATCCAAACCTCATGAAAATGGATTTCTTATTCAAAAACAGTTTCATCTCCGTCGTTAGCTTGTGATTTGAGCCAAAGCTTGTGCAAAGGTGTAGGACGTGTCAGAGTTCGCGGTCATCCCGTCCGAGCTTTTTCGGGCTTTTTGGTGCCGCGTTTTCACCTGGCTGCTCTTGTCATCCTCAGTCTTGATGTTGACATTTTAGCATTTCGGGTTACTCGAGCTAACCAGGCAGGCTGCTGCCGTCGCCTGACTCGGAGTGAGGAGCCGATGAGCCGGAACTTTTCAGCACTGGCTCGTTGATATTGAAGGTAAATCACGTTTTCAGTAATCATCGAGCATCATAGGCGAACATCCAGTATGAACAGAAATTCCATTTGCTCTGTTCCTCCTGTTAGTCACCATGTCTTAAGTCAGTACTTAAGTTTGTACGATTTGTTTCTGCACGTCTGCATTAAAAACTACATCCCTTTTAAAAACATGAGATATGTGAAACTGTGCTGATGCTTTTGGCCATGAGCCCAAAGGTACATGTTTGTGAAGACTTCCCATCCGTCTGCCAGTGTCTTCTTTGGTTCTTACTCAATTTGGCCATGACAGTTGGTCTTTTGTCTTCGTTGTGTCAGTCCAAGTGTGGCTTTGTTTTTACTTTTTGAAATTTCGTTAGGACGAGCTTCCACATTGACATAGCATTGAAATTAAATCGAGTCTTACAGTCATCCTGTGTTGTCTGTCGTCTGTGACTTCGTGTTCCTCCAACTCAGCCTGAGCCCCAGATTATATTTTTTAGGACAGGAAATGTTTTTTTTAAACGCAAACTTACTGCTGTACTGTCTATGATGCTGAGTTTAAAAGAGTTTATCTTTTAATATCTCTTCCTAGAACATTATGTTCATGATCAGCCTGCGAGCCTCTACTCTTTCATTTAAAAGTCAGATTTAGACTCTTGGGGCAACTTACTACATAAACAAGGTCTCCTGAACAATCAAAAGTACATAAGACTATATAAGATTATAGTTTTACTGGACTTTCATTTAGTCCTCACATTACACATGGTTTTAATGTTAAATAAAACCAGCCATACGTCGTATACTTTTTATATCATATGGTATTTCTCATTTTCAAGCCTTGAGTGTAATACTGCAGAATTGTACCTTATATCGTTGAGCTGTGCTGTTAGTCACTTTTGTTTGAAATCAGAGTAACACAAGCTTTGTTTGCCCAAGTTTTGAGATATCCATCTCTCAAATTACAGCCACAATCCAAATAAAAGGAAATTGTTTTTTTGTTAGTGGTGTCTACTGCACCAATAGCTTAACACAGATATCCCATGACATATTGAAGAAATTGTACTAAACCTTTAGATATACTGTTTGCAATCAGTATTTCTGGTTAGGGTTAGGGTATGTGGCTACATAGGGTCGTAGTTTTATGGCCGAATGAACGTAAATACATTCAGGACTAATTTTGTCGTTTTCAGCTGACATGTCAACTTAACAGGTGGCTGACGTCAGAGTCAAATCCTAACCCCTGCTTTTAATTAACTCAACAGTATGTAATAATTTGCATGCATATAGTGCCACAGGTTAGAGTATATTCAGACACTGAATCAAAAGTCTTACTTTTGAGTCTTACTAAGAGCAGGCAGTATTTTTATTGTACACATACACTGGCAATGTGTGCATGCAAACACATAATCCACATCTGCTGCTTTCTCTTCTGATTAGAAAAAAAACATTAACTCTTGTGTGCAACGTGATACCTGGACAGAATATATTGGCTTCAACTGAACAATGTTTTTTTTAAACATATGATACAATCTTTGGGGTAATTTGAGATTATCAAATAGTTTCACTGTTCATACAACCACAATCCATTGATTGAACGGCATTGTATCTGTAGCATTTCATAAAGCAGAATTATTGATGCAGTTGTGGAGTAAATCGAACCCTTTGAACTGTGAAACAATATGGCCAATTTTTCTTTACAAGGAAATGTGGGTGTAGTTCTGCTGATTAAAGCTGTTTCCTAAAGCTTAGCATGTTGTTTGCACTGTAAACTAAGTTCATGTTTTATTTTTGCAATGATGGGAGTCTGGAAAAATCTGTAAACCCTGGTAGTGGATGTTAATGCATTCCTGACATAAAAAGTATGGACCTTTTCAAAAGAAAGAGAGAATGGAAAGAGAGACGGATTTTATTGCAAATGAACTGAATCTTCAATACACCTGTGCCTTCATCCAAACTGTACTTGTACTAATTTAGTACTTTTGGCCTTGTGATTTTGTTCACATGGTGCATACATTGTGTTACCATCTGTATAAGTATGACCGATATGTCTAGGGTTATATCACTAATCACTGTCACTTTTGGGGTTAACAGTAGCTCGTGTGATAGGGACAAAGATTCCTGGTAAAAACTGGTTTGCCAGAAATGTCCCTGAGCAACAAAAGAAGGCCCAGGGTCAAAAAATCAAGAGAAGAGCCGATATGATGGAAAAATAATATTTTTTTAAATATGAGAACTATACAAGAGTTAAATACAGAATTTACAGATTTTTTTTACGGAGCAGCAAAAAAGAAGATCTGGGATATAAGTCTTGGTTTTGAATCAATACACTGCTGCAGTGCCTAGGACCATTCATAGAAAAACTGTAATCAGTTGTGACACATACATTGACATTTGCTGTTGGTGTGTAGTGTGTTATTCATTGTGATGCTGTAATGTATCACATTCTGACATAGTGGGAAGCTTGTTGAGATTTCCATGTCATTAAATTGATGTTATAGTTTGATAAATATGTACAGGAACCGTCTGTTTAGGGTTGTGCAGCATTAACACACATGCACATATGCCCACAAAAACCTCAAAGAACAGATCTGTACTATTTGGACTGATGGCAGTGTATACTATTTTCGTCTTTGTTTCGTGATGAGTCTCATAATAACCAGTTGTAGAGTTGTTTTGTTTTTCAGGTTCCTCTGTCATGCAGCCTCAGCTCATCATATAGGCAGCATAAAGCTTTTGTTCCTGAAGCAAGGCTTCAGTACTTTCAATGGCGTAAATATTATTATTATTATTATTATTATTATTAAGGATATTATTTAGGCTTTTATTGACACCAATGTTGTTGTGCACTCCTGTTAATGCAAAAGCTGGTGACTTGTATTGGCTTAATTTTCTTGGCTTAACTAAACACACACAACTCTGCAAGTACACATGCATTTGGTAGAAACACAATTTTGGTCTATAGTTCACAGCAACTGTGACCTTCACAGGAAGTACAGGGAACCTCCACAGGAAATGTGAATGTGTCTTCTTGGTGGTTTTCTTTAGAACTAGGGTTTATGCTGTGTGTCAGGAGGCATGCGTTCAGTATCATTCTTACTCTGCACTTTAACTCTGCAGTCTTATCTTTGCTGTTTTAGGTGAGGCAATAGTTTTTTATTTCAATAAGAGTTATTCTATTTGATCACCAGAAAGTGTCACACTATCTGTGTATTATATTTGTGCACTAATATAGCAGTAAATCCCACCCACCCCCCAAACAGCATTATTTTATTGCACATGTGTGGTTTGTCCTATAGAGTTTGGAATAGATGTGGGTCAGAAAACAACTATTATACCTCGGTCTACTGTTGCAAATCCCTCCCTAACTCTGCATCAGTAGGCAGATGTCATCCAGGCCTGTTTGATTATAAAATGCCAATTATGTGAGGATTGCTCACATAATAGGCCTTTTCTGTTTTCATTAAACCCCCATGATGTTTTCCAAATGCTTCTATTTATCCATAACCCTGATGACTTCACTAATTTCTCCCCTCTCTCCCATCCTCTTTCTGTTTTCCTCTCATGTTTCATTCTCACTTTCTCTCATCCACTTTAAAGCAGACCCTCCATTCTCTCTCTGTGTCTCTCTCCGTGTCTCCACATCATGCTTAAAATAAAAAGGCTTCTCTTGTTGGACAGTGTGCTATTCCCCTCAATACGCACTGGGGACTTAATTGGGCTCATTAACTCTGAGTCTGGTGCTTCCCACTTTTTGCAATCATCCCATGTCTATAGAGTGACATTTGGTTTCCTAAGCTTATTTTTGGGAAGAATAGAAAACCCAAACCCTTGCTGTGAATATTCTTTAGGTGCCGTAGACATTTAAGTAGACACAGCAGTCCACATTTAGCTTTAGACATCACCTCAAAATGATTTCTGACACAGTGTATTTAGATGCTTTTGACAACTCGTCACACACTTAAACATGGCAAAGATGTAAATACAGGTATCGAAACAGAGCAAAAACACTGGTCAGCAGGTCATTGGCAAGTCATTCAGGCCACTTACCGCCATACACACTGAAATCACTAAACACTGGTTTGTTTTCACATTGCTCAAGCTTTTTGATCTATTTAAAGTGAACCCAGCCCCATGTCAATACCTCTTGGTCCAGCATGTGAGACTGTTGGGTGGAGATGACCTTTACTTGGTTGAGGCCTCTCTTTATTTTTCACACTCAGGATTTCCTACCATATAGTACAGGATTTGTAGGAAGCCTCCCCAAAAACGGCATGAACTGGATGCTACTGGATCCAATTTTTAAAGTTAATCTAAGCCGAAAGGTGTCTGTCACTGACATTTCAGCAAGGCTTCTCTGTAGCTTAATATTGAGACTATATTTTCTGATTGTCTTGACTTAAAAGAAAAAAACTGTCAGTTTTCAGTTGCACAATTTCATACTTCAAAAAAGAAGCACCTTAAATTTAAGAAAGTCCCCTAGTTTGTGCTAATACTAAGAATCACAAATTTTATTGACAGTGAGTGCGGTATATTAGTGATAGTATATTAGTAACCGGGTTACTGAGAGAAACCAGCTTTATAGGGTAATTGGGGAACGACATTTACCGGTACATGCATTTAAGCAGCCCATTTACAGAAAACCTGCATAAACATGCAGCACAAAAGCAACCCGGATCCCCCCCACCATACCATACTGTATAATGACGGTAAACACTGCTTTCTGACCTTTCTCTCTCTCTGTTTTTCTGTGTGTCCGTGTGGCAGCAGAGTGACAGCACAGGGGAAAAGAAAGGAAAAACTCATGCAGCTGATACACAACAGCCTGACTTATTTAGGCTTCCATCAGACACTTTTTGTATATTTAAATTTCTGTTTGATCCCAGGAGGATTTGTTAACTTATTAACGATCTCTCCATTTATTCATTCTTTCACTCAGCTGTGTGCAGTTTACTATCTGCGGACAGTTGTTAGGCACACGTGCAGTTGAAGAAAACTGATTGGATTAGAAACCTGGTTACGCGTATACATGGCACAGTAATCGGCGTTTTCCCAGAGGTGTTGGGACACCAGGTTTCCCTAATCTCCTACCCCGACTTCGGAAACCTGGTTTCCCGTATATTTGACACTTAAGAAACCAGCTTTCCCTCGAAAGCCGACTGTAGCCATCTTAGTAATGTCAATGTAAATGCACTCATTCTCTGTCAGTTTCATCCTGGAACCTAATAAAGTGGATTGAAAACACACAATGGTCAGATTTTAGACATGTTCTCCATCTGTATTTCATAGAGTTTTTGCTCAAAGCACATTTTAGTATTAGGTATTTGGCTGATACTGATTCTGATCTGATGCTTAGGTTAACCTAAAGTAAATGTTTATGAAATATGTATCTGACCTTTGACACACCCAGTATCTGTTTGATCCAATTAATGAAGGTAAAAAGTATTAAAATATTAAATCTGAAAAAAGTTTAAAGGCTAAAAAATATTAAGTTCATTGAATTAAATTCTTGATTTAACTCCAATACAAACTGAGAATAGGAGACTGAAACTGCCGGCATGTAACAGAATCGCTTAGCCCACTTGTGTTTGCACAATTGTGTTATAGGGTGGAACATCTTCCCTCAAAGTCTTTGAGAACTAACAGATACCCACTGCAGAGACCTTTTAACCATCATGGTCCTCACTAAATTAATTTTAATAAATTTAAAAACTTAAATAATGTTTGCCATTTAAACTAGTAAATGCAGCACTGGCTAAATATGACAGGCTTACTTTCTACCACACCGACCTTTGACTAGTTGACTTTTGCGATTACATTTAACCTGCACATCTTACAGCAAGGGCTTCTGTGGAATCATGCTGCCAGTCTGAATGTCCCTTGAGGTGAATGTCTTTCTTGTGTTAGCAAGTGTATCTGATGTTGCGCTGATCCCCTCCAGAACCAACAACTGAATGTGTGTGTGTGTACTGCAGCCCTCACCAATTCATCACAGAATTGTTGTCAACACACCCATGCCCCCTTAGCCTTTTTCCTATTAAGTAGGTTACCATTGCCCTAAAAACTCAATAATGGCAAATCTTTATTTTTGACCAAAGAAATGTGCTGGCCACAGGCAAATGCCATCTTCCCCACAAATTCCATGAGTCCGTTGCAAATTGATAACATCTCCCTGATGTCCACAAAAACAAAAGAAATTGAATATTTCCTCTTTTTAAACCCTTTAACCTTAGCCCACCAGGGCTTCCTACAAACACTTTGGATTTGGAGAGCCATGGTTATTATCACATCCTAACATACTATCTTCTTTCTGATCTCACTCTGTTTTCATGTATGCTCCGGGTGTGAGTATGACCACAAAAATTTCTGATCCACAAAGCTGGAATCTTTGATCAAATATGGTTTATGCAAGATTATCTTTTCATGAACCTTTTTATATAATTTCAGTATGCAGGCCAAAATTAAGCTATGCACACACACGCCAGTGTTTTGGTTTACAACTGTTTCTATGGTGATATTTAACATTTCCTGCCTGTTCATGTACATGCGCAGCAACCCTGTACACACGTTTCAACACATTTTAGTTGAACAAATCTACTTGGTATGTTCAAGTGTAATTCATTTGATGTTTTTAATTAGTGAGTACTAATGTGGAACCTCTGCAGTACTGCTTCTTCCCCGAGAGTATGTTTACATCGTTGGTAAATCAACTCTCATATGTATTATATTTGTGTTGTGTGTTCTGCTGACTTTTTCTGGCCTGTAATTTTCAGTCAAACTTGTTCAAGATCACTAATGTGTCTTGCTTAGGAAAGGTTTTTGAGGGGCCATAAAAGCCTGAGCCCTCTTTTACTTCCGCTATTTGAAGAGGATCAGTGCCAACGAGATGCAATGCCTTAGAGTGCCATTAGAGAAATACCTCTTCACCCTATTGTCTATTAAATTGTTCCATTTCCTGGGCACCTTCTCCACCCACAGCCCCTCTGTGAAAGCACTAATTATAGTCTGCCTTCTGCAGTTTAATGGTAGAACGCATTTCAGTGAAAACTCAAAATCAAATCATTTATTTATAACCAAACACAATCAGTCAGGTATTCAGAGATCCTAAACCTTGAATAATATGCATATAATGCACTGGCCTAGGCTAATATGTTTACTGTAAAAATGCTTCAAGTCACATTCATACACATTAAAATAACCTTGTGTGTCTAACTGGTAGAAATACCCTGTGGCCAGTGTGAGATAATGCATGCCTGTTGTGAATGCTTGTTCAGTGTGGATGGTGCAAATGTGTGGGTGTCTTGCTCTCCCCCCATTTTAGTTCTGTGTATTTTGTGCTTGCTGTGGTTGAAGGACTTTATGTAATGCTTATGAGAGCACCCCATCTGGAGAAGTGCCATTGAGACATAGAGTTTTCAGTTTTAAACTGAGTTCTGCAAACACCTTACCTGTGAAAGACATCAGTAACTGAGGACAATAAATGAAAATAGAAATTTGCAGTACAGCAGGTAAACAGAACTGAGAAATCTTTAAGTCTTAGAATAATCACTTAGAAGACTGTTGAGGGCTTATTTAGAGAGTTTTAATATTTGAGGAAATTGTTGCTTACATTAAATATAAATGTACTACTTTACAACATCAGTTCTAAAGCACTTGGTGAATGCAGTTTTATATTGCATGGGCATGTGTGTTTGCTCTGTCAGAAATTTGTAGTGTCTGGATGCCAGAGTGAGGCTTGTAGCACTGCTGCTTCAACAAGCCACTCATTGTGCTTGGCTGGTTAATGAGTGATTAGCCAGGATTGGCTCTCTGTTTGTGAAGAAGAGCTAGTAGAATGAATAGAGGGCCTACGATACAAATGCAACTGAATGGCTGGCAGAGCTGTTCAAACTGCAGTGGATAGGATTTCCTATTTGGTTGATAATGTAGAGCTGAAACACTGAAACGATTTTCTTTTTTGAATATGCTATTTTTTGACACTCTATATACCAAACAGTTAATTAACTAATGAAAACAATAATCTGCTAATCATGCACTACTGAAAATGATCATTTGTTGGAGCTTGATGTTGCAGCTGCTTATTCCTGGGGTATGCCACACCTTCTATTATGCTTTAGTGGTTTCTTCTAAAACCATTTTGTATTTAGGCATCTCACTAACAATAATCAGAAATATGCAGCAATAAACCTTGCAAGTTGTTATCATTATACATTTTAAGTGCTATTAAAAATCAGACAAGATGGAAAAATGTTGTGGATCTTGTGGTCTAAGAGATAATGGTGGTGTGAGTTATATTTACGAGTGACTGCTTATAGTAAATTTTCTAACCAAAATCCCAAGAAAATTAAAAGCATTGCTGTATTTTGTTGATGCACCTTTGTGACTATGGCAATCAGTGTCTTTTCAATGATCTGGTTTCTCTTACTGCTACACACACGGACTGTCCTTTTCTGAGGCTGTCACATGGATCATTGGTGTCACCACATGAGATGCAGTTGTCCAGTGGAGCAACCCAAAGCTAGCAGTTCAGATGACACATAATGTGAAAATGATGCTATTCTGTTATTGAATAATGGTTAGCTAGCCTATTTTGTAACATAACCCTGTTGAAAGAAGAACTTTACAGAAAAGTTTTGCTGAACATAATATGATATATTGTGGCTTATCCCTGTCATTTCTCTATAGTCTATGATAAAAAGCTTAAATTTTTATAGCCTTGAAGGGTCAAGTTCTGCTCATCACATTCTTAGAAACCACGTGCCCATAAATCAGTTATAAATGTTTGTTTTTATCTATTCCTTATCTATCCCAACTAGATCACTGTTTGTCCAGACATAACTTAAAAGCAGGGGTTGCTTTCGTAACAGCATCCATCTGTGACTAAATGCAGTGGCTGCAGGTTCCCTTTTTATAAGGCTGTTCTTAAGGCGTTGTTAGGGAAATGAGTCACGGTTGCCAAGGAAGTGAGATGATGTGCGGTCGACTGTGTGTCACAGGGTATGGTTGGCCTTCGCTCAAGAAAGCTACCACGACATTGAAAGTGTGTTTGTGTTTGAAGTGTCAGCTCTGTAGAACAAAATTCAGATTTGAGAAGAGAGGATGAAAGAGGAAAGTAGAGATGTAAAGACTGTTTAAAAAAAGTTTGGGGGATTTAAATTGTAGAATATGTGGAAAATAGTCTGTCTGTTGAGCCAGCAACTCATTTAAAGTACTTAAAAACTTTACAACTTAAATATGGCAGAATCTGCCAAAGACTAGGCAACATGCTCTTGCCCAACTAAAGAGGTGCTGTGTAGTAAATTAATTAGAAAGTAATAATTGCTAACAGTTAACAGAATATTGAACAAGAACATTCATGTTCCTCTTTCAGATGAAGCCCTATGTGATGCATGAAAGTGTGTGCACGTGTTATATGGTGGGGCCCAAATTCCTTTACACACTTGTGTCTTGTTTCCAGCTCCTGGGCTTACTAATCCAGAACTGAATTTTAGAGTGATGACATGTTTAAGGTTAAGGTAAGGTTGAGGTGAGGTTAAGTTCCCTCTCCAGGGTTTTCAGATCTTCCAGACCAGTCGTTAAGTGTGTTGCACACAGTTTACTCAGTCATCAGGTAAAGTCTTATGTCTACTTCAAGATCATTAAAGACTAGAAATCTCTGATAGTTGGAGAAAGTCTTACCTGTCTAGTCTTTGACAATCTGTGCTAGTCTTCAGGTGCGTCCCCAGCTTTAGTTCACACACGGCAGAAGACTAGCCAAGACTAGACTGCCTGCGTAAAGTGTTAGTCTTGCATAAAATATTTAGTGTTTGACTGTCTGGGAGCAGCAGACATCTGACAACTGAGTAAGCATCGAGCAACACACTGAAGCAATTGGAAGTCATGTAGATATAAATAGCTGCAAATTATAAGATAATGAAAGTTTTGCCTGTTGTTGAATGAAAGCTCAAGTTCTTGAGCATGCCTTTTTTTCATGTGTATAATTCAAATTGTAATAAGAAATCGACCTACCTGTGTGGTAATTTTACCAAATCTAAGAAAAAAGATTTGAGATATATTTCATTATCGGCTATGACGATGACTATATCAGATAATGGACCTCTCTTATTCCTGTGTAGCATTATGTCTGAATGCATGATCAATACAGCCAGAGACAGAAGAGAAAATTTGAATATCACCGCACAACATATAGCTAAGTCTAAGAATCCCATTCTGCACCTTGTTCATAGCCTGTATATAAGTACCCCAAAAATGCTAAAAATATACCCAGCACAAGCTTTAGTTTAGTAGCTATGAAATCTAGGCATGTGTCAGCTGATCCTTTTCAGTTCTTGTTGGGGTCATACTCAACATATAATATGAGTCCTCCGCACCTGGGCACTAAATGGGACTGTGACTCATATTTGGGAGGGGCTGCAGTAATACTGCAATCTTCTAAACCCACTTCTTTAGTGGAATCCTGCGCAGCAGACAGACGCAGAGTGGAACTAACCTGACCTTCATCCAGTTTAGGCAAAAATTTTCTTCCTGCTTAGCCACAGAAACCCCAGGAAGGGGGGTTCTGCCTGCAGACATTCCTGACTTTGTGGCTCTACAGCAGCTATGCTTGCATACACATTCTCTGGCTTGAAATGGCAAAACATAGGCTTTTACAAAACCAGTAACTTTAGCTGTGACCAATATTGTACGTCTGCCACAGACAAAGCTTCCAGTGAGAGCAAAAAGAAGTAGTTTTGAAGGGGAGAACACAAAGCCAGCGTAAAGACCACCATGAGCTTGAGTCCAACATTTCAAGACAAGTCACAAAGAACTAGAAAGAGAAGATTTATTGAACGAAGACACTTGCTGTTGGCTAAATCCTCAAGTTCCATCTCTTCTAGTCATCTATGATTCTCAGTCGGCATTTGAGGTAATGAGATCCCTCTGCGCTCATTCTGCGTCACTCCCTCTGTGTGACCTCTCCGCTGCTAAACAGCTGTAATTGAAAGCTTAGTTGAATATGCCATGCCATACAGCGCTTATAGCACATACAGTCAGCATTTCTTTTCATTGTGACATGCCCATGTGTGACTGTGACATTCATGCAACAGCACACATCTACAGGGAGTCAGGGAGCCACTCGATTACTTTTATGATCCAAGTGCACAATAGATGTCTTAAGCGAAACTCAAGCAGTTTATCCTTCCTCTGTAAGGAAATGTGGCATGTCATCTTGACCTATCCTATCAGTGGACACATTAAGCAGCCACAGCCAACTATTGTTCAGAAGCTCATAAGTTGTATGTCTAATACTTAATGGCTGTATTTTGGCATAGAACAGGTAAGACAGTCATCCACGAACCACAGGGTCAGTGGTTCGATCCCCGATCCCTCCATGTTGCATTTCAAAGTGTCCCTGGGCAAGACACTGAACCCCAAGTTGTTGCCAGTGGGCCTGATGAGCGGCCTGCATGGATACAGGGTGTACACACATCGGGTGTGTGTACCAAATTACTCTGTAAGTCACTTTTGATAAAAGTGTCTGTTATATGTTAAAAATATAAATGCAAATGTTCTGGGGACCTTGGGTCTTAAGAGATAGACTAAGGAGAAACCTATCAGTGTTCAGAAGGATAGGAGAGAGTGGCTTACCTTGCCACTTCATCTTACATCACCCCTCTTATAATAGCACCTTTAACTTCCAAGTAAGTCTGTGCCTAAAGTGTGTGTGGGTGTGTGTGTCCACAATCATTTTAAGTGAATCATACATTGGTCATTTTACTTTTTGTCTAACATGCTTCTCTTGTTTGCAAACATTATAGGTTTGTAGAGCTCAAATAAAATGGATCAGTGCTGTGTCAACAAATAAAATAATTCAAATTTATTACCTTTTACAAACAAGTGTGTGTGGGGGGTCTACTTCTGATTTATCTGGTTACACCTTTTCAGTGGCAGTACTCACCCTGTTTTAATTTGATCTATTTACAAACTTTAAATCTGTTTAAATCCTTCCCCTTGATAGCTCCAGCCTTTACATCAGACTTATTATGAATAAATAAGATAAATATGACTATTGTTAGTAAATCTAAGTGTAGAAAAAATTCAGGGAGTTGCTATTCAATTCAATTCAACTTTATTTATATACCGTCAATTTACAACAAAGTCATCGCAAGGCACTTAATATAATACAGTCAAGACTGCAGACATTCAGAGAAAACCCAACAAGTCCCCCCTGAGCAAGCCATAGGCAACAGTGGATTGTTAAAATCTCCCCTTAATGGAAGATATCTCCAGCAGAAACAGGCTCAGTCTGTTTCTCACCCCATCTGCCTTGACCAGTTGGGGTGAGTGAAACCTGGAGAGAGAAAAGAAAAGAGCAGGCAACACATGGGCAGGTTAGTAGGACCTGTAGCTGCGCACTGGAAGACACACAGCTCCAAAGCAGTATGTACAGTATATACAGTATACATATGTTGGGAGAGAGGAGAGAGGAGGAAAGTGGCATCGGGCATTGGTCCCCCAGCTGTCTAAGCCTATAGCAGCATGACTATAACCAACTATAAGCTTTATCAAAGAGGAAAGTTTTGAGCCTAGTCTGCCTACTATGCCTGCCTGCATATTGGGACTGAAGTGGTCTATTAGGATGATATGGTACTAGGAGATCTTTTAGGTATGATGGAGCTTGACCGTTTAGAGCTTTATAGGTAAGAAGAAGGGTTTTAAATTCTATTCTACATTTAAGAGGAAGCCAATGGAGAGAAGCTAGATCTCTCTTACCAATCCCAGTCAGTAATCTTGCTGCAGCATTTTGGATTGATTGAAGTCTTTTTAGAGAGTTACTGGGGCATCCTGATAGTAGAGAATTACAGTAGTCCAATCTAGAAGTAACAAATGCATGGACCAGTTTTTCAGCATCGCTGTGAGACAGGATGCTCCTAATTTTATCAATATTGCGTAGGTGTAAGAAGGCTGTTCTAGAGATTTGTTTTATATGTGAGGTAAATGACAAATCCTGGTCAAAAATGACTCTGAGGTTCCTTGCAGCACTACTGGGGGCCAGAGTTATGTCATCTAAAGAAACATATGGTTGGACAATACGTTTCTCAGAATTTTAGGTCCAAACACAATAACGTCAGTTTTATCTGAGTTTAGAAGAAGGAAATTATAGGTCATCGAGGCATTTTGATTTGGCTTCAAAATGTTCAACGCCAAATCACAAGTTGATTTATTTATATTTTTTTACATTGTAGAGAAGTGAAATTAATGTTAAGACACTGTTTGCCCTTTCACTAAGCACAGAGCCCATGGGCAGACAGGAGATATGTCAGCAGCAGACTCAGCAATTTTGTATTTGACTGAGTTGGACAAGAAAATTAAGTGCTGAATTTGCAGAATTAAGTTATCTTTCCATGGTTCTACCCACAGGATTTAAATCAAAATTATTCATATAATTGACTTTAAATGCCTTGATTATTCAACCTCAATAATTCAAATGCCTGTCCTTACTGCTAACTAATTTAATCCATTAAGGAAAGTTGAAGGAGGCTGATATAAAACTGCTGTCGTGTGCCTGTGTCCTTTTGTAAATCAGTGGGGAAACATGCTTCTGTACAGCGATACAGTCTCTAGTCAAAGATTGTATATAAGTTAAGAACTATCATTCAGTAACATTGCTGTAGAATTATACTGGACTAAATGCTTCTGTAGTTCCAACATGAACAGAGTGGTACATATTCTTTTGTCAAACAGCTGTTCCTGCATTTGTTTCAGAATTTTCCTGTTAAAATATTTATATTTTAATATCATTCCAAGATATTTGGTTTATCTGAGTTTATCAACCCAGAACAGCACCTAGCTATGTCTCTTACATAGATAAAATATACCACTTTGATTAATAAGTCAGTATGTTTTTAGTGCACCCGTTCTCATTGACAACAGTGCTGTAACTTGGACAAAACATTGACATACAGACATGATTTTACATATTTTAGCTTTGCACTTTGGGCTCAGTTGTTAGCTGCACATTGACAACAGTGCAGGTAGCTAATGCCATTAAACACTGTAAAGTCTTAAATTTTGTAAATTTGCAGATATTACAATTGCACATTATGTACCATGATGTTTTGCCTTGTTAAAGAGAGTAAGTTGGTAAATATTGTTATAAACTTAGTTATGAATGAAAAACCATGAGCAAGGAGCAATACAATCAATAGGATCCTCCTATTCTTACAAAATTAATTACTATAGCTGTTATTTGATATTTGTGACAGTAAGGCAGCAGCATTGTAAAAATTCATACAGTCTGTATAAATTAGAACTTGTATACCAGCCAGCACAACTTAAGGCTACTGATCTAGACTGATGGAACATATCACTCAATTACTGTCTGTCTATTTCTAGTCTGACTCTACTGTATGTTTTCAAATATAAGGAGAAAGATTGTGATGTAATTTTTGGGTGATGAATGTGTTCAACAAATATAGTCACGTGATCTTTTAGCCAGATCACTCGCCCATACTTTGAGCAAAATGCCACACGGCTGTTGTAGCATATGCACATACGCTGATTCCTCCCACCATGCAGATCATCATCGTCATGACTTCCTCACCAAACCAATGAGATATTGTAGTCAGTGTAATCAATTACTGCTGTTATATCAGTGTAACTGTAATTGGGAATGAAAAACTGTGTTTTTAATTGACGATGCCAAAGCATCCCAAAATGCAGTTTTATTATGCAGTTAGGTCTGTGTTATTTACATGATAATGTGTCTACCCCCCTGAATGACTGTGCATGGACGAATAAGACCAACAAGTTATTGGAATAAAAGGCCTGTAGGCAAATGATGTCTAAAAAGTAATTCACAACTGTTAAAGCACTGTGGCAGACAGAACTGTATTATCAGATCAGCTCAGAGCCCACCCTCCTCTGCACAGATGCTTGGACTAACAACATGCTTGTACATCCCTCCTGACTTCCCACCCACAAGCAATGCGTAGACCCTTGTTCTACAGTGATTTGCAAGATTTCTTTTCCAAGGATTATCTGGTAAACCAATACATATAATTCTCAAAATGCACTAGGATTGCATATATACAATTGCAATTATGGAGCTTTGCAGATGTCTGCAACATCTACAACAGACAATGAAACTCTTAGGTACATAAGAGCAAGTTCAGGCAAGTATCTAAGAATGCAGAATAAACCTTTAAATGAGTTGCAGGAATGAAAATGATTTTTGTACTAATGAATACATATTTAGTTTAGTAAGCTTAAGCTGAACACAATAAACTAAAACGAATAACCATTTAAAATAACAAAAATAGTTAAAGTGAAATACACTGTTTTAGGCTTGTTTATCTAATGTCAATTTTTTTGCTTAGAGTTTGGCAGTGTAGTTATGAATTCATTGCTTCCTTTGTGGCTGTGTGTGTTTGCTTTAGCTTTATTCAAAACACCCTGTGATTAACTTCAAATTTGGTAATAAGTATAAAATAAGTCTAGATTGTGGAAGTCAGAACCCCTATTGGAGTTTACAGTGTTGGATTTTTTTTTGTACAGTAGATCTGCTGACCTAGAAATGTCATTTATTATTAAACAAGTGAGGTAGTTGTTTAACTTGAAAAGCCCATACCAGTATAATTTGATTGGCCTGTTGTGTAAATACATGTCTTCTCAATATAATTTGTTTTTTTTTTTATATTCCTGTAGTTATGTAAACTTAAGCACCCATACAATTGTCTCAGTCCACTGTTTTTTTATTATTGTGAAAATTACCTACTTTAACATGTATTAAAGACAGACTGCAAGTTGTCTTTAATACATGTTAAAAGACTCTACTGTATGTTTTCAAATATAAGGAGAAAGATTGTGATGTAATTTTTGGGTGATGAATGTGTTCAACAAATATAGTCACGTGATCTGGCTAAAAGATCACGTGACTATATTTGTCACGTGATCGTGACATAGTTACTAGAAAGAACAATATTTGTAGCGCTTTGTCTCTAAAACTAAGCATGCTCAAAATTCTGCTGATTAACTTAAAATTTAGCTTAAAAATAAAACATGATAAGATTATGTTAGGTTAAATATCTAATTTAATTTAGGTATTTTCTTCTCATTTTTGGGAATCGGCCAATAAAAAATTATTTACACAACAATTTACATGTGTAAATTTTTATTAAAACAACAAATCTTAATATTTCATCACTGGATTTGCATCAGTAGTGTCATTATACCTAGCAATAAATTAAAATGCCATTGTAGCGGTAATATTTGATATATAAATACACAATTAAATTTTACAGATATAGAAGAAGATAACGGCCCTATCGGTTTCATTTAATCATAAGAACATCTTCATTAGTGTTGACCTACTACTTATTTAGGTATATAATGATTGAATTACCCACCCAGCGTAAATTCAAACATCCTTCAGTGTGACATAATTTTCCATCCATTTCTGAGGCACCAATGCTTTTAATTAGATACAAAATCATTTCAGGTAAAAGAATTTAATTAAAAATAGATGGAAAGTTCATTAGAGAAATCTGAGTGACAGCCTAATAATGTTCATTGCTACATTCTGAAGAACAGATCAGATTAAGCTTAATTTGTTCTTTCTTTCTTACTTCAAATAAATTCAAACATATTCAGAATGCACAATTAAAATTAATACACTGTGTACAGGAAGCTACATAGCAACAAAAGAAATCTTGATTATATTAATTTTATTTAAACATGTATTTACACACTGACCCATTGATTTTCACATTCTTGCTCAAAATGAAGGTCCTTATTGAGAATCTGAGTGATTTGTTATAAAGAATAAAATAAAATAAAATATATATAACACTTTGCTTGAGAGTCTGTAAAATTGCTGTTAGATCAGCTTATACTTTTACTAGTGATATCACTTTGCTTTAGTTATCTGAAAGTTGAGGCCAGATAGATCGGAGAACCCTTCCTGACATCTGCTCGAGTTGGAACTTCAGAAAAACACAGTCCACTCTGGTTATTTTTTAATTTTCACAGGTTTTTACCTCCAACCTTCTATAAACAAATGATGGGCTATGTCACATTGGTGTTGCATTAAAGTCTGTATCTCCACAGAGAAGACAAACAACAAGTTTCATTTTGACTTTGACTTAGTCAGTTTTGCTAAATTATTGATAACTAGTGACAACTGATCAGACCTGTTGATATGAAATTCATACAGCAACAATCAGCACTGACTACAAACAGGAAGAACTGGAGGCGGAATGAAAGTTAACAGAAGTGGCAGCCTTAAGATTTTCTATGCAGGAAAATATGTTACAAAGCTCACATTTCATATGATTAAATAATCGGTGGCTAGACAATAGACAGTCCCAAAGTAGTCTGCAATATGTCTGTTAAAAACAAAATTGTCTTTAGTATGGGTCTTTAAGAAATATATGGTTCTACAAAATAATATTTTTTCTGCTAATTTCAATATTTTGAACACTGGTACCTTTCTGTATGTACGCACACCCACACTGACAATATCCAAAAGCAGATTGGTTACCTCCCATTTCTCTTTTGGGGTTGTGTAACAGATATTATGTAATTCCATTGTCAATGTGGCCAGTAAATCACTGCAATAATGGCCCTATTAACCTTAATTTGCTTTTAGCATGATACAAGGCCTCACCCTGTTTTGTAAACACATGTACGCTAATATCAAGAAGCTAAAATATATTTACAGGCACAGTGGTCTTGAAAGCTTTTTTGTGTATGCTTAGACATCTTTTAGATTTACTTTGAGATATGAGTTTTTGTTAAGCTTTTCTGTACACAGGATTTTGCTGTGTATATGTGTGTGTCTAAATTTTCTTTTCATTTCAGTACTTTGTTTCACATTCAAAACCGAAAAGGAGAAGACATCTTCACATTATAGGGTTACAACAGGCTACATCATTTAGTGTCCTCAGGATGCAGACACCACAGTTGACAGATGAGGGTGTGGTGTGTTATTGCACATCGCGCACAAGCAGAAATGGTTTGCAGGTCAAACTATTGCAACACTACAAGGATGTTTTTAAATATCTAAAGGCACTGTACTGTTGCCAATTTCTATTGTTTGTGTTCCTCATGCATGCTGTGTGTTTAATTAGGATGACCACTATGGAATAAGCTTCATTCTATTAAAAGCAGGGAGTACTTTAGTCCTGCTAGTATATCATCAGAGTGTCTCATTAATAAAATTACTGTAGGCCGGTATGTAAATTGAAGCAATTACCCACTGCACTGTAAGCCTTGTTTATAATTTATATACTGGCCTCTTGAGTACTTTAATACTCCTTAACAACATGCTGTCTGACACTGAGATTTAACCAATACAATCATGGGTGCATGGACAGCAAGAATCATTAGCAATGTCAGTGTAAAACAACACTAGTTATGACAGTAGATTGGAAAATAAAACATGCACCAGATGGCCTTGTCAGCAGCCAGGGCTTTATGGTAGTCTGGAAAATTACCATCATCAGGCTGATCTGAAGCAACCAGACTGTTTCTGTTGCAGTAGCTCCGTCTGTTATCGATGTTAGATTTTCGTAAGCAGTGTAAACAGCTCTCGACTGTGCTGGCTGCAGATGTTGAGGTTTCCCTTTGAATGCCAGTGGTGGTAGTAAGTTGGATGGCGGACCAAGGGATAATTATGGTTTTCTTATTGGTAGTGGCGGAGGGGCCCTACCACTCACAGTTACAAAATAGAGCGGGTCTCATTATGTAACCTGAAAAGGGGATGTGGCTGGTTACACCAGCTGGAAACAATGGCCTCTCTCACTGTGGCACATTCTTCCACCCGGATTTCTTCTCATGTTTGTTTCCAAGTTTTGCACTGTATATTTTTTTTGGGGGGGGGGAAGAAACATTCAACAAAGTCATTTCATGTCCACTGTCAACTGCTAAAGTGTATTTTCTCCATATGTATCCCAATGGCTGGAATAAAAAACTACAGTAGACTGCTAAAGAGCTTTTATTTCTATAACATTTATTCTGTGAGAACATTGAGTTGTTTGTGTCCGTCTAGTCAGTAATGATGCCAAAGGTTAAAGGGTGAGAATACATAAACATTGACACACATCAGCGTCTCAGACGTTAATAACATCTGATGCTTGCTCTTCATAGTCGTCATCCTTACCATTTCCGTCCTGTTGATTGGTTGATACCTGTGGTTACTGTGATGGGTGTGGGCGGTATGTTTTATATGTCAGCCTACATGTTGCTACTTGTCACAAATACAACAGCAACCAGGCTCAAGCTGTAAGCGTACAGGTAGGAAACTTATAAATTAAATGGCATAATAAATGCTTAGCATGCTGCCAATATAAAAAACATTTTTGGCTCATTGAAAATAATGTTTTTAAGAAGGCCAGGCACACCCAAGGGTCAGACTTTCTTCCCTGGAGTTCTTAGTTTACCTAAGTTAAAGCAAACAAGGATGCATATAACCACACTTTGGAATGCCACAAAAGGTCAAAATATGTCTTTTGAATTAACATTTTTGAAAGCATTTTTATTCTTATTATGTTTTCAAGAAAAATATAAAAACTTTAAACTTAGTCATTAGAGTTAGTTGGGGTAGCTTGATAAGCAAAATGACAATTTTATATATATTTAAAATTATGACATGCTAAAGAATGACTTGGGTGAAAATTTTTCCTTTGTGAGTTTGTAGGTGTTTTTTTTTTTTAAAGGAAATGACTGAGACATATTCAGTTAATGCTTTTTCAATTTTGTATTTGTCTCAAGGCTGATATGTTTACATCTAAATTCTATGTATACTTAAATCAATAAAGCCTCTCTGTACTGCTGTTTGTGTCAAACAACAAAATCAATGGCTTTTCTTGTAGTAGTGTGACTCCGCTTTCAGTTTGTGGAAGTAAATGTGAAACACTTGCACAGTAACAGCTTCTGAGCATGTGGTGTTCTTGCTTACACTTCCTGTATTTATTATAAGCAATGGCATTTGTAGCTTGTATCAGTACTGAGATAGCATCCTGTTAATATTGTTAGGCTTCAGCAGCTCCTTCTGGTGAATGCAGCTAATTCAATACCAGTAGATAGTACTAGGAGGAGAATAGGGAGATGGGAAAGGACAGGAGGCCTAATCTAATCGTCTCAATGCATTGCTGTACATACATCAGTCATCTGTTTATGGAAAGGCTCTGTGTGTAGGCAAGTTACTGCATTATTACATAAATCGTTACCCCCAAACCCAGTTCAGAACAGTAGAGAATTTATCCCTTGTACAAATAGTAGTGGGCAATGGGCAATTCATCATTATCTCTTATTGAGTCTAAATATAGTCATTTAACCTAAATAAATTACTAAATGGCCATCTTTTAAATGTTCCTGAATCCAAAACATTGAATAATAATTTAAGACCATTGCTTTTCTTGTGTACTTTTTCTCCTTATTCTGTGCACATATTGATCTTTCTGGCAAGAATAGTTATTGTTTAACGGACCAATAATGAAACGTTTTTTTATTTAGTCTGCTTGAGATTGATTGTTCAAAGTGCAGAAATAATAATATGTAGCTGTAGCTCGGGTGGTGGAGCAATTGTCCGCTCCCGATTCAGGTGAGCACCTTGCATGGCAGCTGCTTTCATTGGTGTGAGAGTGTGTGCAAATGGGTGAACGAGGAGCAACACTGTAAAGCACTTTAGATAAAAGCATGATATAAGCACAACATTTACCATTTAATAGCAATAACAATACTATTTTTATTATAGCACTTATTTATCAAAGTACAAAGTTTTAAAATAAATTCAAAATGATTAAAAAGAAAGTGTTATGGCTCAAATAAAATCTAGAAAAGCAGCCTGATAAATATATGTTTAAAACAAGACTCAAAACTGAGAAGGATTAAGACTAAATTTCATTCGCTGAATTCTATGTATGTACATTCTATCTACTACAAATTGGAGTGTAGGCCACCGTGGGTAGTGTGATACTACCACTGGCTTTGTTCGAGGTTCTTTATGTACTCTATATTTACTCTAGGTCCCAGTCAGATGTTCAGTGTTTGCTTCTATCCACTGATTTACCTGCAGCTTGCATTTGACCTATAGCCCGTATCACCTGCGTCAGCAATGCATATGCTGGAGGGAGGCACCTGACTGTGCTTCCTAAATGCAAATGATTATTTACCAATGAGTGTATATTGGACAGTGTTACAGTTTTGTGATGGCCCCACCAGGCCTCCATTATTGTAGGGGAAACGCTGAATTAAAGAATCTGTAGGCTGAAGTCAGGTCATGTAAAGCTTTGGTAATTAAAATAATCATAAAGTCTGTCCAGAAACAAATAGGTAGCCAGTGCACAGAGGCAAAAATAGGTTTGATGTGGTTAAACCTTGCTGTACTTATTAGCAGCCAAGTTTTGAAAAGTATATAGGCATTTTGATTCTTACCAAAGTAACTGTGCTCTACCCTCTTTCTGGAAAAGATTAAAACCAGTGATAATTAAATTAAATCACATTACATTGAAAAGTAACTTGACTGACCAAGTATACTGACAAAGAGATTGAACAAGAGAATGCAAATGTGGGTGACTGGCAGGGCGTGAGTAAGCATAAATAAAGAACTGAAACTGAAATTAACTTTATTTAGCAACTAGTGTCCTTCTGAGTATTTAGCAGTTGATTGCATGTAGGGTGACTTTAAAAACTGAAGTTAGAATTCAGTGTTTTTTGAATTGAATGCTTAGTCAAAGCAAGTCAGTTCCATGGCTGATGTGAGAGTCTTGTTGCTTTGGTCTAGATGACCTTTAGCTGCTTTGTCTTTAACCCTGGATCTGTCCAGCATGAGCTGGGAAATGTTGTTCTTTCTTTTCATTAACAGAGGTCAGGCTTTGTCCTTTTTTTTTTCTCTTTTTGTCCGAGCTTATTGAATGCCAACACAAAGACGACCATAAAAGCGGAGTGATTTGCTTCAGAGACCTGGGAGACCTGCCCGTTTGCTCTCCATGAAAAGGCTTTGCTATGGGTGTTGGCTTGGTGAAAATCCCTAGATGTATCCTCATATATCGTCATGTAGTGATTGCTTTGAATAAAAACGAATGGAGTGATCATTCTCAGGCAGGATTCAATGACAGTATGCAGACTTGAAAACCTGTTTTGAAGTCTGTCCAGTCAGACTTAGGTCCAGTTAATTCATGGTAACACTTCAAGCTAAAAGTAAGCGTTTTAACCTCATAGCCCTCGCTTCATTTCAAATATAACAGTGGGTATTTCAATTGCTTCCTGTTTGGCATTCTCTGGTGTTTTTAGGCTGCATAGCAATTAGTCCGGTTTTATTTCCTGGAAAGCCAAAAATTTATTTCTGTTGCTTGGAATTTTTATTTTATTTGTTTATAAGAAAGACTTTTCACTGGCGTGATAAAAGTTGTGTACATTGTGTTTCTGCAACAATCCCACAATGCAATGCTCTCTCTTTTAGAGATGAGAAAATTGCTGTTGCACAACTGTGACAGCTGGTAATGATGACGCAATTGACTGCTCCCTATTGAGTGAACTGCTTTGTTTACATGGTATATTATGTATTTCTATTATTGTTAGGACTTCATTTGACACAATGGATTTTCTAGCCCTTTAGTCTAATCCTAACTTATACCCAATTCTAACGCAAACTCTAACTCTAGGACCACACACACTAAATAAAGTACTAAATGTACTATTGCCCAAGATAAGATATTGCAATGAAAAGAAAAATATTATAATTTCCAAGTCTGTTGCACTTAACCTCCCTTTTTCTTTGACACAAGGGCCTCTACGCCCCTGCATCTCAGCAGCAGTGACGTTGGTTGGTTTTGTATGGCTGCCATTCCAGGATTCATTGACGCCAGTTTACAAGGCTGCTATGTGATTCCCTCAATTGCCAAGCTTTCATAGTGAAAGACCTGGCAGTCAATGGAGCACAGTCTCAGCTATTCATCCCCGCGCGCTGAGAGACACATCTTTATTGAAGCTCCCAGCTCAGCTCTACAGCACAACCACAGGTCTGAAGGTGCTGCTTTTTTGCCATGGTAACTCTACAGTAGGAGCATTTAAAGCTCCATCAGGACCAGGAACTTCCAATATGTCGGAGTATCTTAGATTGAGCTTCATGTTCAGTCAGTCATACTTCAAACTTATTAGCTCATTCGTGCAGGACACTGTCTAAAAAACAATTCATATCCACACATTTGTTTAAACCTCATAAATATATTGAAATTTAACTCGCAGATGGAAAGGTGAGAAACATAGTTTCTTGGCTGTTTCCATTGGCTCATACTGTTTCTGTTAATGCTTATGCATTTTCAAAAAATTCATATGCATTTGAATCATAAAATACATTTTAGCTTTTTCTACCTTTTATGATGACATTTGAACTCACATGTTTATTAATATACAGTACATCAGTGCTGCATACAGCCTGCAGGTTTAAATGTAGACATGGCATTTAGTAGGTATGTGAAGTAAATAACACCCTCAGTATAAACAGCCTGTAAACTTCCACTCGTGGTCCCCTTCTCACAGACCAGCTGGTTCTTACTGATGCAAGACATGGACAATCCCCCATCACAGCTATGCGCTTTGTTTTACCCGCTTGCTTTTACTGCTGGTGGGGTTATGAGGTGAGCTGGCTAGATGCTGTTCACTCCAACAGCAGCAGTAAAAGTTAAAGTTAAAAGTGGCTGTAAACTGCCAGAGTTGTCACACTGTGGCGATGACTTTTACCGCACCAGACCTGCTTCAGTCTCTTCACTTGCACCCAGTGCTGTGTGGACCTATTTTTATGGCACATAGCATCTGTCGCAGTTGCTATGTGAGGGACAAACATGTAGCTGTCCCTTACATGCACTGGACACTAGAACAGCAACATTAGCAACTGGAGGAAATGAGGTTTCTATTGACAGCAGTGCGAAGTTCACATTGTTTCTATTGAGCTCCGAGCCAGTGTCTCCTCTCTTCCAAATGGATATGTAGTGCTCTCATTAGCCAGAACTGGAGAGTTACATGCAAAGTCTCTCTTCTCTGGCTTTTAGGAAACTTAATTTACAATCTTTAGAATAACTACAGTAGGATATTTGTATTACCATAGTGCAGCCCATGCCCCTCCTCAAAGACTGTTGTTTTCCGATTGTACAATGGGAATTTTCGATATTCTTGTGGCCCTGCCAAATGGCTGTAATTTTTAAAAGGATAAGAACAGTCCATATCCACAGTGTTTTTTTTTTTTTTTATGAGAGCCTTCCTGACATCTACTTTTACACAAAGTATCTACAATCATTATACAGTGAGCGGTGATATTGTTTTTAGACAGAGAATAAGTTGTTTAAATATTCATATTGGATTTCCTCCCATAATCAAAAGTTAGATTAATTGCTGTGTCTAAATTGCTTGTTGCCTGTTTCTGTAAGTCTCTCTGTGCTGGCCTTGAGGTAGACCGGTGACCTGTCCACCCTATGATGAGCCTGGGGTAGGCACCATCCCCTGCATGACCCTATACAGAATAATTGTTACAGATAATGAAGAAGAAGAAGCTTTATTTGTCACTGAGCACACATACATTTGCACATACATGTTACAATGAAATTTGACCTCTGCATTTAACCCATCTCAGCAGTTGTCAGCCTCCACCGGCACCTGGAGAGCTAGCGCTGGGTGTCCCGCTCAGGGACACACCTAGTGGGTAGGCTGGGGATTTATGGGTAGGCTTTGATCTCCCACAGTTCTCGACCCTATTCATGTATACCATCCAGCTGCTCTACCCATTGGACGCATGTTGCTCTTTATGTGTTATAAGTACAGCGGTTTCTTGATCATAAAGTGTTTTAAAATGATGGGATTCTAAAGGTTTAAGTGGTTTTTTTCCTTTTAGTCTATAATGGAAATTGTTTAGTATCTAGAATATGGATAGCACACATTCATGCACAGGTCACAATGCCCATCTCTCTGCCTCTATTATAGTCACCTCACCTGCTTTCTATGGAAGGTGATGAACAAAGTGAGCCTTGGAGTAAACAGAGACATGACTTTCTGCACTGTGGAAATTATGGATTTCAATTATGAATAAGCATGTGCTCATTCAATGATCAAGGTTTTTACATCTCACTCTCACTGTATTGTGTACTGAGTCACAGGAAATGTCTGATTACATTCTGCCTCTTGTTATATGTTAAAACCTTATGCACTCATTTTAAAACCAGATAGTGTTTAGTATAGGTCTGTATAGGATATGAATTACTATTATGCATTATTTTTTTATGTATAGAATTTTATTTTGTTCATTGTGCAGTAATCTGTGTGTGTGTGTGTGTGTGTGTCTGTCTTTAGTACAATATTTGTAAAATCCTTTTTTTTTTTTTTGTCCCTCACTCTTTGTTCCAGGTGCTTCTAAGGAGTGGAGCTACCAACCTCATCACTCTATAAAATCATAAATCCTGGTGGGATCATCAGTGCCCATTTTTTCTTCCCTCACCATCTCCTGTTTTCCTCCTTCTCTTCTTCTGTATCCCCCTCCTCCCCTTTTTCAAACTCCCCTCCTTCTCTGTGCCTCCCAGACTGGGACTTATTACTCAGACACACTGAAGGGAGCAACACAGTAGCTGGCAAAAGATAAAGCAGAAGTGGCTGCCAACACCAGACAGAAGATAGAAGACATAAAAGGACCAGTGAAGGGGAGAGAGAAAGGACAAATAGTAGAGACAGCTGCAACAAGTCGAGAGAGAAGAAGCAACATTAAAGATGCCACGCCGAAGGAAAACCACAAGTTTTACTTGAGCGTCATGAGATAGTAAGGGGCTCTTAACGGAACTTGAACTCTTCTTTTTAACAAACTTCTGCCCTCCCCACCCCCCACAGACACAAACAGACAAAGTAGTGGAAACACACACTCCTGCTCTCTGGGCCGTCTTTTTAACACCTGCTATGTCTCTGTAAGAAGTCTGAGCCATGCCAGCCAAAGGGAAATACCTGTTGAACGACCAGGAGCTGAAAAATGAGGCCCTGTACCGGAGATTCTCTTTCATCAGCCAGTATCAGCCGCTGGTGCACCTTCTGGGCCTCTCCATGCTCTTGTGTGTAATCCTCCTCATCCTTTTCTTTTCACTTCGACTGGTGAGTGACATCCAGATGTTTGTTAGTGATTGTTTGCTATTTGGAGAATCTCCATTGGTCGTTGTTGCAGAATGGTCAAATGTTCCCGTGTTGTAAGTTTTACCCGTGAGCCACCATTAACTTGTTTGAGATTTCAAAATCAAAGGAAGATGTGTGTATTTTCACTTTGGACAAAACTAACTTGAAATCGGTTTGCTGTGCAGAAGATTCAATGTGGCAAAGAAGCAATTCGCATTGATCAATAGCAACAACCTTTATAATTGTTCCTTTTAAGTGAGCAAATTAAACAACATCTGTGGAAGATCTGCCAAAATCAGGGGATTTTACACTTGGTGCTTTACTGTGAGCTGTTCTGTGTAACCAGTTTGCAAAAAAGAAACTCTCCGATCAGGTCATTAAGGGGAAACACTTTTGTGTCTAGACATGTACAGACCTGTCATGGATCATCCCAACCTTGAAGTGTACTTTGCCTGTTTAGTTTGTGTTTTACTGCCTTTGCTGTCCACATGGTGCATAAGTTGAAAGTATGGGACAGCAGGATGTCAGCTAGTGCAAAGAAAGGTGCTGAGGTTTTGACAATTTGGTCATTTAATCAAAACAGTAAGGCACAGTAATTATACAATAATTGTAAACATCACAGCGTTCATTCACTCATGTCCTTAGATTAACTTCACAAATAAAGGTCCTTGGAACAAGGCAGGGTAGAAGGCAGTTAAACCTGAATAGTACAATAGCTTATAAATTATGAAACCAGTAACAGCACTTGACTTCAGACTATGCTGTAGGAGTGAACATCAGAGGCTGTTTTGAAATATTGCTGAAGGCTTATAATTTGTGCAGCAAATGTTTTGTGTGGCTCCAGTTGTATGTTACCTTAACATTCCGCTTATAACATCAATTACATTGATTACACATACAGTAGATGCCACATAATAACCCTCGATATTATACCATACCAGACCATAACAATAATCTGTTCTCTCAAAGAAAAAATGGTACTTCTTCGACAACTAATGCTTAAATTCAGTTACATAACCAAATTACACACACTTTTGCTCAGATTTGTACAGATTTGCTACAAAATTACTAAGGTGCTCTATATAAGAAAAGATAACTTTTAGCAGTCGGGTTCATGTGTATATCCTTCTAGAAATTTTATTAAACATAGCAATATAATTTACAGATGGAATTAATATAGTTTTACATATTCACCATCTCATTAGCATTTTTCTGTCTGCACTAACAGCAAGGAGTACGCAGGATAATGTATGGAGACTAATGTCACACACGAGGACAGCAGCAGTAGTTTTTTTTTTAAGCAGTGACTTGATGGTTAGATGAAATCCCTAGGTTTGCCTGTGAAAATGTGAGGAATGGTAAACTCTGTCCTTTCCCTGGGCAACTACTTAAATAAAGCACCTCACTCCTCTTCACTAACAGTACAGCGGCTGAGAAGTGTGAATGAGTGAGTAGTTGTGTAACTCTTTGAATGTGAAGGAGGGCATCGGTGGAACAGACCCAGAAATAGATTGGGCATATTTCAGGTGCCTTCCCTGGATAAGATAAAGGGACAGGTTGCATTGTGTAGAGAAAAGTGTCGTGTCTTAAATAACATCAAGTTCATTTTTAATAATAACGATAATGTTCTTTGTGAGGAAATGTTTGTTTGTTTGTTTGTTTGTTTGTTTGTTTGTTTGTTTTTTAAAGGGGTCAGGTCAGTGGCCCTGAAACTGGTAGGGACTGGGAAGGCTTAGAGATCCCAGTTAACTTGAGGACCTCTAGCACAGACTTCTCAATACACACCCTGTTGCTCTTACAACCTAAATCCTCTTGCGCTTTGAAAACCTAATCGAAGATCACACAAGCAGGAACTGAAATGTAAAACAGGTGAACAATAGGTAGAACAATGGAGCTGTCAAAGCATTGAGAGTGTAACTGTGCTCTCCCTGTTCTGACAGGGAGAGGAAAAGACGGGTATTCATGTGACTTCTACTGATTAGCGGCACGCTGTTGATTTTGGCTTGACAGTAGATAGTAGAGCAGTCAGTCAGTTCAGTAGGTCATATAGTGAACTGACAGGTTTCGTCACAGGGGATAATATTACTTTCCCCTGTTGGAAAAACCATTGTTACCTTCCTTCTATTGTGTTGCTGTTGACTTTCTGGCATACTCCCTTTCTCTTGTCCGTGTACTTATAGATTAGGATCTTTGTTTGCACTCTCATAATCCTCCATCATGTATACCCGTTCAGAGATTTTGTATGTTGTTCACAGACAGATACACACAAACACACCATTTTATGCTGTGCTGATGTATTTTAAATTATAGTTCATCTTAGATTTACTAAATTTGACATGTGTTCAATCACTCACTCCCTGATCCCAACATGCAAACATCAACATCTACTTTCATTGCTCTTGTCCTCTTCCTTCTCCGCTGTCTTGCACGCACAGTTGCTGGGGGGTACACTGAAGTTCACACAAAATGTTGGGATCGAGCTTGCGCAACACTGTTGTTATGTAGATGCAAAGGAGGGGGCAGGATGCCTGTATGGGGGAGGCTACTGGTGTCAGAAAGTCACTGTCAACTTACATAACTCCCCTTCAATTGTGGACAATGGATGAAGTGCTGTATGTTGGTAAGAGGAAAACTGGCTGAGTCGGTTCTCCAAGTGCCACTCGTACCACCGTTTTTATGCCCTGTGTGGATGGTGAGGTGGTATCAATCTCCGGTTGTCTGGGTTCTGTTTTAAATATAATCTAACATTTTTTTACATGTTACTAAACTTTGAGAGGGTGGGTTTGGGCTGCATATTCTTAAAAAAACATCAGTGTCCTCCATGTGTGGCTGCTGTGTTGTCATTTCAGATGTTTTTATTTTTCAGCCACTGTCATTTTGACCCCTGCCTTTGTTTTCTATAATTACTTATGATCATCAAAATCTAGTTGTTGACATTCTTCTCCACATCAAAGCTATCAGGAATTTAAAGTATACTATAACATTTAAAAATAAGGCTTTCAAAGTATGTCAACCTGTGGCAATAAATGCTGAAATGTTATAGAGATGGCAGTTTTATAATATATCATTAAATTATAATTATAATAAATAAGGTTGAAATAATAAAAAGACTACACCTGGTTTAATGTGGTGTGTATCATGCCTTTAACATTACAGCTGTATCTAGTCATGTGGCTTTGGTTCTTATTCATATAGAATAATTGTTCTTTTTACACATACAAAAGGTTTTGTTGAGACTCACAGCTACATGGGAGGTACAAAGTGCTTTAGTTTAGACCTGGCCTTTTCCAGTGCTGCCATGGTAACCAGAAAGCTCAACATACAATGCAGGGATGGCCTTCTTTGAGCAGAGATCTATTAACACTGACTCTGTGCGTATGTCTCACTCTTGAGCATTCTTTTAACCCCTTGTTTTCTCTTGTCTGCTGCCCCCAAGACCCACTCTATCTCTTATTCCAAGACAACCACACGCAGGCATTTGGACAAACATACAGTAGTTGGTGCTTTCATTCAACACGCAAATATTTACGCGATGATGTTTTATTGCAGACACATGTACACATATTTTTTTCCTCCTCATTGTTGCTTCTCACCATATAGTAACTGAATCAGGAAGATGGTAGCCTAGAGTAAGTGGGACATGATGCAGTGACAGATGTTAAGGGAAAAAACAGTAATCCTAGATAAGCCTCAATGCTCAGAGTTTAGGGGCTTTCAGGAGTATCTTGTACTCCTCATTTTTAACAGTAGAGCACAATTGACCAGGCAGACACATATAATACACTACTGAATATTGAATAAGAAAGTGGCCAAGTGGCTGTAGCTTGTTTAGTTTTCTTGAGAGTGACAATACATATCAGTGTACACTGATCATTGTAATTTGTAGAGCCAGTGACCAGACAGTGTGGTTGAGGGCCTACTACCCACAATGTGACAAATTTTAAGACTTTCCTACTTTTCACATTACATCATTTTGTTGCTGATGGTTCAGCAGGTCAGTCTATCTTCAAGATGCCTTTTGTTTTTTTAGCAACTTTATAAAAATGCGAAAACATAATAATGTATATACAGTTTTGCTTTATGAAATGCCAACACTAGTTGCCCACACTGCAAATGTGTGCAGCTGCCTTCTCCACTCACACAAAACACGTATTTAGGACAGTATAACTGTAATAAACTACATGAATTTGTTTTTCTTTTCCCTTGTTTTTGGAGCAGAGCGCAAGGGAACACTGTGCCTTTGTGAGCGTGGTAAGCGGCAGCCTGTGTGTCTTTCTGGCTGTGTTTGTGCTGGTGTGTACGGAGATGCTCCCAGCAAGATGGAGACGTTATCTGGGCCTGATTGTCTGGGCCACACACCTCACACTGGGCTTTACCTTCATGTTTTGCAGCCCAGTCATTTTGCCTTGGGACCAGGTAACCTCAACTCTACTCTACTTTTTTCAAGCAGCTTCAACAATACGAAGCTCCCATGGTATGGGAATGTACTTTTGCATTCCCATACCATGCAAAAGTGCAGTTCAGGATTTTGTTGGGGAATTTTTGACAGCATATACAGCATGCAGAAATGTGAAAAAGCTGCTTTAGCTGTTTGCTAATTTTTATGATTAGGCCTATTTTTTTAAACACATTATTTCTGAAATTAGTAAGGCAAAAATGTAATAGTTTGATTTTGTCCAGGGACTGATTATTTCTGGCTCACAGAATGACTTTACTTGTCCAGGTGCCTTTCTTCCTCTTCATCATCTTTACTGTGTACACCATGCTGCCGTTCCAATTGTGGTACGCTGTGGTTTTGAGCATCATCTCCTCTTTGTCCCATATTATGGTCCTCACATTGCGCCTCACGATTTACAATGAGCCCACGCCTCACCTTGCTAACCAGGTAAAACCTGTTGGATTAAGCCTATGATGTAATTTTTAATGAATTGTTCACCAATGATCGTATAGCTTGTTCTGGAGCAGTGTGTTGAAGACTTTAAGACAATAGCCAGCTACTGAAGCTGTAACTGATTTTATTTGTGCCAGTATTTTTATAATAAAAAAAATATAATTTTATATAAAAGAATAATGCGCATGTAAACTCATATATCAATAATTTGTATTCTATTGGAAGACTGGAAAACGTAATCTCTCAGATATTCAGACAAGGTGTATTATAAATACACAAACCATATTGATGGTTGAAACAAACACTAATGAAACTTAATCAATTTAATATCAAAGTAAAACTAAAACAAGTAAAAAAAGTATTTTGGCCAGAGTCAGATCTCAAAAATTACATTCTGAAAAAAGGTCACTGATAAAGCAAATGAGCAATATTATTCTATATTATTTCAGCTCTAATGTCTTTTTCCTTATCTTTTTGTTCTAGCTGCTATCAAATGCAGTGGTTTTTCTGTGTGGTTGTGTGGTTGGAGCCTTCCATAACGTCTCAATGGAGAAAACCCTGAGGCAGACTTTCCAAGATACCCTGAGGTGCTTGAGAATGCGGATGAAGCTGGAGATTGAAAAAAGGCAGCAGGTTAGTGTTATACACTGGTATTCAAAGAGGGCTTCATATAGCTACACTTTTTCTGAAAAAATGGCTAAGCAGAAACTTTGTGACTTTTATCAACGGTCTAGTTTGCCAAGACTTTGAGGGTTTGGCCAGCCTAGTCAACACTGGCTAAATATGGAATATATTTTTAAAAACGTGTTAATGCATACATGTTAAACTTGTCCAAGGTAGGGAAACCATTGAACCAGCAATAAGGGTACCCTTCCGGGTCTACTCATACAAAGGAGCCCCATTAGGTGTCAGAACATCCAGTGTATTGCAGTTTACTGCTTATGGGTCTGTTGTAGCTGCAGAATGTGCATGTCTGAATCTTTATTATTTTTTTGTCTCAAATGCATATGTTGATACTGTAGTTGTCATCCCACCCTTCTTAAGTATAATAATATTGAAGTGAATTAGACCCTTTATGTTTGAAGATTATCGTGAGAGTAGGCTCATACACATTTGTTGATATAAGAACAGACTTTCATTCACACACACTCTCTTATTGATTTTAGATATTTCAATGCACTACTTCTTTATTTCAAAAATGGATGGCATAACACCATTTTATCACAGTGAAAGGAAAAGCACAGTGTACTATATACTCTAAGGCAACTGTGAGAATTTTAGTAGCCCAGTTTTACTTGCGATGTAATTTATTAACCTCACTGAATGGAAACAAACGTTACAGACACAATAAAAATAGCTTCTCAGTATTGCCATGCTCATAATTTTGTTTCCTCTTGAAGTTTTGCCTATGGCTGGCCTCATGTTGACTCTCCCACAGATGTTTTCATTGTGACTAACAAATCCTTCACAAATTAAATTTTCCTGTGATGCCTTTTAAATTAGATGCATCTGTGCTGACTTGCTTCAACTTCAGATGCCGGTTTTAAAACCAATTTTCCCCTTTGGTTATTTGTTATGATTGTTGCTTAGTACAGGACATAAAACACGCTGACTAGAAAGCTGCTGTCTTGCCTAACCAGAATAATGAGAAGCATAATGAATCATATAATCGTTAACGTGTACACCTCCTGCTGTATTTGAATAGGGGTTGAAAAAATAAGCCTGGCGAACAAAGTTAGACAAAGAAAACATGACATAATAGTGTGGCTAGCGAAGATCGAAAAATGAGGAACCAAGTGAGAAACCCCCTCAATAAGTTCTGCAGAAGGAGCTCAATGAACTATTGAGTATGAATGACCTCAAATTGGCATTTATTATTTAGAAAAAACATTACTAATGTAATTTTCAGAAAGGAACCACTCTACACTGCTTTCCCATGAACCAAAGTAAATATCTGTCACCACACATGTCTAGTTACAACACAGTTTCTGTCACATTTAGAATACATATGTTTTGCAAAACGGAGAGGGTCATTTGGATTAAAAAGAAGCAGTTCAGGTTGTAGCAGAGGGAAGCAAGTTCACGTGCGCACTATAAGATGCATACTAATTTAAAATGACAATGTTTATTTTAATTTAAGTATAAAAAGGCATTTTAGTTGAAATAAAACATTTTCTTTTGAATGAAAACCCATTCTCCTCTCTTTACAATGACACAAAAAAGAGAGTCCAGAAAACCTCCTGGAGACAAATAGCCTTGTGACATCATACTTGATCTGATGAAAAGTAAACCTGTACTGAATTAAACAGAACTGTTTTCATACAAACATACTCTGTATCACCTGACCATGTTTCTTCAGCAATTGTTAGAGATTAAGGAGATAAAACAAACCTACTTGGGGTTCATATTTTAAAAGTTGTTAAATAAATGGATAAGAGAACAAATTAATGTTTCATTACTTGCGCTGTGTAAAATGTGGTTATGACTGTATTATGTACAAAGCATTGTGTAGATACATTCAACAAGCCCTGACCCAGCAAGTTTAGTCTAATGATCTAACCTAACCCCCTGACACAGACTAGGATATTCTCACCTTTCAACATCAAGAGTGAGATGTTAATGACCTTTTTCTGGTCATCAAGTCCCAGATCATGAGCTTGTGCATGTGTGTTTGATTCTGTGTGTTCTAGTGGTTTCCTTACCCATTATTACATTTTATTTGAAGACGTTATCACTCATTACTGTACAATGAGTGCAACAGTCAAGTATGTTTAATTTCCTGGCTCGCTTAAATTGCGATTATGTAACGTATTGTGTATGTGTGTTTGCAGGAGAATCTGCTGCAGTCAGTGCTGCCTGTCTACATCTCCATGAAGATGAAGCTGACAATCATGGAGCGCTTGCAAGAATGCAAAGACAAGGAGGAGCAACAGCGACTCGTCAAAGATAATAACTTCCACAGCCTTTATGTCAAGAGGCACGAGAATGTCAGGTACAACCAACCACCAGAAACATTTATTACGTTTATTTATTATTACTATTTTTTAATTTACTGAAAAGAAATTTATTTTCATGACTATTTACATTGTATATTCTCACTGAAGGCATCAAAACTATGAATGAACTCATATGGAAGAAAAGAGAGTGAATTAACTCAAAAGATATTCTAGATTTTAGATTTTCAGAATAGCCACAGGAGACAGGTTCTTTGTGAAAATACAAATTGTCACAGATTCATAAAAAACTGATTTTATTATCTATGAGCTTTAGTCAGCTTTAGCTGTATCTCTAAGCTGAAAAGAGAAAAAAAAACATTTAAACATTTAAAACCAAAAGTATCTAAGTTCTCAAAACTAATTTCATTCTTTAGTCTGGCTGTCTACTTTGTGCCAGTTCTCACTGTTTTTCTCTGGTAAAGTTGAATCTCTGCTACTTTTATGCACCTCACCTCATAAAACCTACAGTAAATAAGGCAAAAAAATGAAAAAAAAAATCCTGTTGCCTTCACATAAGAATGGAGATTATTATTCCTGTTTGTTTTCAGAGCACTGACCCAGTTAAGGCTCTTTGTTGTACAAGGGTTATATTAATTTAGCAAGTGCTGACAGATACTAGGTCAGCCTAATCTGAACTTTGTCAGATGTCTCACCAGCTCGTGTTTCAGATAAATGGAAATGCATTCTCGGCTTTACCTTAATATTTTTTCCTAATAGCACTAAGAGAACATTGTAAAGTGACATTTCCAAATGTCTGAATGAATGTTTAGACGATACATTTTTGGCCTTTGCCAATCAAGAGGTTATTGTGATGGCATCAGTCATGTGTGCTGCCATGTTCATTTAAGGCCACAGTAAGAAGGTGTTGAATGATGGGCCTGAATTACAGGGATAGGCCTTGAAGTTATCCCTGTAATTACCCCAGTCAGACCAGTCATTAGCTCTGTTGTCTGTCTCGTGAAGCATCTGGCAGTTTTAAATGAGCTATTGGAACAGAATAGGTCCGGTGGAGAATCCCGGATGTTTGAAAAAACATTGTTTGAAATATAACCATACGTATTATGTTGGCAGGTGTTCCTACCAATGGCTGCCTCACAGTGAAATAATGCTTTACTTTTAAGTAAATTTTAACCTGGAGAGGCTAGCTCTCTGAACAGGCCCTCTTGCATAATACAAAAAGCAACACACTTCCTCCACCCGTCCATGGGGACGAAACTGGCAACCTTCCAATCACTGTTCACTTCTCCAACCGCTTGACCAACACTATCCTGTGTTGACATGTCTAATAGCTCAGTATAGGACTATAGAGTATAAGTGGTATTTTAGGCCAACCATGGTGTGAAATCCTTTGAAGAACGGAGTTCTTGATCTGTGTGGTTTGGGCGTTTGCCAGACTTCCAGCTGTTTTTCCTCATGCTGTTAGGGTCTTTCAGAGGTCAGATGAGATATCATTATATGTTAAACAGCAGACTTAAAAAAATATCTAGCCTATGATTTACCAGTGAACCAGACATGCTTTTTAGTGGACGAGTGTACTGGTGGTTAAGATAAGAGGTGACTTTATACTGGAAAACCTACTAACTCATTCAGGGACTCTAATGGCCAAAATGGCTTATAATGACAAATGAAGCTGTGCAGGGAAACAAAGCTTTTTTGGGGGGGGGGGGGGGGGTAATTTGAGATACGGAAATTGTGTGAACTTTATGGCCTCTAGCTTCTTTCAGTCCAACGCTAATGACAGCAACATATGCTACTGTAGTCAGGAGTTTGCAAACCTTCTAGTCCAATCAATGAAACAAGACTGGAGGTGAAGGTAACTGCTACCTCCTCTAATAAAAATGTAATTAAATGCAAGTTATGCCTCAAAATTAAAAGCCTGAGATGATGGTCTGCTGTCCAAAAATGAGCTCCAAAAGAGAACTTTGACTCTACACTACACTGCAGTAAAAACATTTTGTGAACTACTGAAACTAAGGACAATTTTTTTGTTAAGAACATGCGGCAGTTATGCTTTTGTATGTTGTTTTAGCGATAACCACATACTAAATGAAAACATTAAGTATGTACTGTGCAGAAGAATCATCATCCGTCATTTGGAACCACTTCGTTGCCTCTGGCCCTGGCCAGCCTGTCACTTTAGGGTGGAAATGGAAATCCTAAATTTATTACAGGATAATGTCAGGTTGGCTAATGTTGGATGATGCAGCAGGACAATGTCCCCAAGTATCAAAGTAAATCTACAGATGGCTTCTAACAAATTAGTTTTTTGATTTGGCTCAGTCACCGCCCATACCTTAACCCAACAGAGATGCTGTGAAGTTATTGCTGTTTCATAGTGAATCAATTATTGATATAATTAAGAATTCCTTTTTTAAGAAATTATAGTGTCAATGACTTCATACTGCATGGCATTAGTTCTATTGAGCTATTTGAATTGTGTTTTTTTTTATTTGTTTGTTGGAACCGGATAAAAGCTTGTAAATAATGCCCAACCACCTAATTTTTAAATCCTTTTGAGTGAAACTTAAATTACCATTGCTTAATAGTGTAATGTGAACTGTCATACCTCAAATCTGAAATCACACCTTATTCCCTGTGAGATATCTTTTTGGGTGCGGTACAGTGTTCATCTAAGCATGCTGGTTATCTGCAGTACCCACTTTTGTTGTCAAGCTTTATAATGATCTTATTTTACATTTACATTTAGTCATATGGCATATGCTTTTATCCAAATTTTCTACATATTTAATAAGGTGTATGTGTATTTAAGCGTGTTTGTGTGCTTTAAACATTTACTGTATCTCTGTCTTTCAGTATTTTATATGCTGACATTGTTGGCTTCACCCAACTGGCCAGTGACTGTTCTCCAAAGGAGTTGGTCATCATGCTCAATGAATTGTTTGGCAAGTTTGACCAAATTGCCAAGGTGAGCTGTTTGGAATTTCTCCTTATCATTATTCATAAAGTTAGCACTGATCTTAAAGCTTAACTTGCAACCTACAGATTGCCTCCTAAACAGGGTCTAGTCATAATAATGGAAAGATTGGCATTTGCATCACACTATTGCAAGATTGTAATTGTAATTGAAAGCTCCTCTATTTCAGCATCTTCACACCAACATTTATTTGCTTACCCCTTTCTGTAAATTCTAATTGCACAAAACTGTATTTTTATGGTTTCACTTTTATTCTTTATCACTTCTTACAGGAAAATGAATGCATGAGAATTAAAATCCTCGGAGACTGCTACTACTGTGTGTCAGGGCTGCCGGTGTCTTTGCCAAAACATGCAAAGAACTGTGTCAAAATGGGGCTAGACATGTGTGAAGCTATCAAGTGAGTTTATGCCAACCATCACCAAAGGAAGTATACAGAAGTATATATATAGAATACTGACACATACACACACAAAGACTTTCAGACAATAGGGTTTCACATAGACCCACATAGACTGTACTGACTTTTCATCATCTGGCAACCTTCAAAAACTGTAGTGTGCATGTAGATGCAACCTTCAGCAATAAACAGTGTCACTGAATGTATTGCTTTTAAACTCTTTCAGGCAGGTACGAGAGGCCACAGGAGTGGATATCAACATGAGAGTGGGTGTGCATTCAGGCAATGTACTCTGTGGAGTTATTGGACTTCGCAAGTGGCAGTTTGATGTATGGTCACATGATGTCACCCTGGCCAATCACATGGAGGCTGGAGGCCTTCCGGGGTAATTGTACAGATTGTTTTTGTCGTACGAGTTTCATACAGTAGTTTGTTCTAATACAAGGTACTGTACATAAAATCCACTCATCCCTGATTGCTTTACTCTAAATGACAATAAATGTCCACCTACAGTTTCTTTTGGCATCAGAAATGTAATTAACAAGCCATCCAATGCTAGCCAATGTCTTCTACTGTGGGTGAAGTTACACTTTCAAAGGAAAATTATATTCAAGAATTGCAAAGTTTACATTGGTAACCCCCAAAATCTTGGAAATGTATCGTAATAAGAGCCTTTCCCATTTACTGATTTATTCATTGATTTATGAATTAATTAAGTTATTTATTTATTTATTTAATAGCTACCAGCCAGTTGAATATGATATGATGGAATATCAACCCTATAACTGAAAACATTTATCTTTTTCCACTTTCATGCATTTGATGATACTTGATTTAAGTCAACTTAAATCTCAATTTGCCAGAAATGCCAACTTCACACCATAACATACATTACAATACTAAATTATATATTTTTTCTAATTGTGGATAGACAAATTAAGTCCATAATTTTAGTCACTTTTGAGTTAAAAAAATGAGTATCTTACATATGCTGTGCCAGTTATTCATTGTTTTCACCTGCTTTTTGCCAAACTTGGTCAGACGTGTCCACATCACAGAGGCCACTCTAAAGCACCTGAATAAGGCCTACGAAGTGGAAGAGGGCAACGGCCACACCAGGGATGCCTACCTAAAAGAGCTTAAAATCCAAACCTATCTAGTGATTGATCCACGGGTGAGTGTACATCTTTCTTGAAAATGCACAAAATGAGGAGTCAGGCGAAAAATGTTTGTCTTTAAAAACACCTGCTCTTAGAAAATATTTGCTGCAATGATATGAAATACATCCCCCAAAAATCTTACATTTACATATACATTTAATCATTAAATTCTTTTTATATGAAGTCATTTGTGTTTCTTCCCATTTTTCCTTCCAAGCTGATCTATTAGACATATAGGCAAATAATTTCATCCTGGATATGGGAATGCTTTTGGTTCAAGACAAATCTGTTAGTTTTTGTTTTTGTTTGTTTGTTTGTTTGTTTTTTGGCAGAACATTTTCTTCTCCCCAGTCATCACAAGTTTTGGTTGATAAATCATTGAACAACAGCTGCCATTCTTGTATATTATGTTGCCAAAGTCATAGCTGATTTGATGTTAATTAGCTAACTCCATCTGTGTATTGGGAAATTGCAACCAAATTTAGGTGACCCCTGCACATACCACGTCTAAACAGTCCTACAGAGCTGAATGGCAGGCTGACAATACTTGATGCAGATCCAAGTTAGGGACTTGTGAATATTTTGTCTTACTCAGAAATCCACAAAATTAGACACACAAAAACCTTAGTAGAGGGGCGCTCTTAAAGGCTCAACACGTTCATGATTTAGGAACATACTCTATTTCTAAGCGTTAGAGTTCCAGCCAAATACCTACAGTATTATACTATCAATGCTATGTGATTTGTTCATGTGTCTTAAGACCAAGGACCCATCGCTGAACAGGCGTAGTGCACCTAAACCTCGTGTGAATGATGGACTAAAGATGCGGGCATCTGTGCGTATGACCCGTTACCTGGAATCCTGGGGGGCTGTTAAACCTTTTGCCCACCTCCAGAGCCGAGATGGCTTCACCCCAGACCCTATTGTCAAAGTCCATCCCAGGGTGAGTAAATAATGTATTTACTGTTTAATTGAAAGTCAACAACCCGTGTAGTAAAAAAAATCTAAAGCATGTTATCTCTTTGCAAATGTATCCGGACACATTTTATAATGTGAGTAGCAAGTGTGTAAACTAAAAATACAGATGTTATAGAAGCGCCACTTTTTACTGTTTGCATACAAAAATGATGCTGCAAAAGGTTAGAAACTGAAAACTTTGATTTAATTGATGTGACTTAAAATGTTTAGACATTTTTCATTAATTATATATGTAAACCATTTAGATGGCATCTTCTCAACCCACCTGTGCTACATATGTTTACACAGTGTATTAGTGCCAGTAATGGCAAAAGTGATCATTTCACTCACATAAAGGAACAATATCTGTTAACAGGTTTCTTCAGTGGGAATCCAAAAGGGCAATCATCATGTATAAACAACATTTGTGTTGCAGCTGGTTACTACTGTTTTGTATAAATATCATAAATCGGTTTGGTTGTGGACATTTAGTATTTGTAAGTAAAATGGGACAGTCTGTATTTCTGAAAGCATTTTGTATATATCTTGCTTTGATATTGTAGATACCTTTCAAACACTACGAGCATTGGGTGATGCGACCTTTATTATTATTACTTTCATTATGTCATTATGTATTTTGTCTGTTTTTTACAGGACATTCCACTGCGACCATCCAGCAAGATCACAGACAGGTAAGCCATATTCACATACTGCATCAAGTCCCGTTTGTAGTTAGCATTACTGTAAGGTGTGTTCAACTGTAACTATTGATAATGAACGTGAAATTTCACATGGTTAAAGACACATTCACCCTGGAGGTCTGCTCACGGAACAACACTGATACTAATGTCATTTTGATGCCTGTCGCGTTAATGGGAAACAGTGAGTGCATTTACATGGGCATTAGTAACCGGTTACAGTCGGCCTTCTTAGAAAAGCTGGTTTCTTATGTTGTATGTATACACGAAACCCAGGATCCGAACTCGGGGTGGGAGATTAGGGAAACCTGGTTTCCCAAGGTAGATTTCTATTGGATAATGCCGATTACTGTGTCATGTCGGCTTTCTCCAACTGCGCATGTGCCTAACAACAGGCTGCAGACAGTAAACTTTCACACAGCTGAGTGAAAGAATGAACGAATGGAGAGATCGTTAACTGGCGATGCTGCCTCGTTTTAAACACAAAGTCCATCCAAGGTCAGACAAAACCTTTATTTACACAAAGTGTCTCGTATAAGTCTATAAATAAGCTGTTGTGGATCAACTGCATGAGCTTTTCCTTTCTGTCGCCCTCACTGTCAATCTGGTGCGACATGAACACACACTCACAGATACACGCAGAGAGAAAGAGAAAAGTCAGAAAGCAGCGTTTTCCGTCATTATACAGTTAAAATCTGTACGCCAGGGTTCCAAAATAAGTCAGAGGAGATGGAGAAACCAAGTTACGCTTGTGCTGCATGTACATATGGGTTTCCCATAACCGGGTTTCTTAAGTGCATGTCAACACCGTTCCGTGATTACCAGAGAAATCTGGTTTCTCTTAGTAACCAGGTTACTAATGCTCATGTAAAGGCACTCAGTGGATTCTATCATCTGTCACTGCCATGATTTTTACCTCTGTTCAGATAATCTAAACTGGTCATCGTTCGATCACAGTTCAGTCGTTAGGCGAGAGGCGGGGTACAATAGGTCTCCATGATATCTCACCGCCCACACAGAGACATGCTCCAACAGACAACCGTTCAGTGTATCAAGCTTATGTCACAATCATTACTTAATAACAATTGTTGCATAAGATGTATGCTTTTGGTGGAAGCTTAGAAATGTTGATGGGATGAGTCTGTTTTACACAGCTTTAAATTTTAGCATTTAAGGTGTTTGACCCTAAAACTCTAACTCACCCCAGCCCTGTAGGCCCTAGCATTGTTCAGTATATGTTAAAGAAAATGCTACTTTACCATGTCATTTGGTCAGTATCAAACATTTAAAACACATAGACATTGTAGGGAAGTAAAATGCTTATTTGTTATTTAAAACTAGAACAGTGGATGTTCCTAAAGCAAAAGGAGTGTCGGAGGAGTCCTCTCCTGAAAATAAAACATTAGCCGACAGAATCTTCTGTAGTCACTAAGGGTTTGCTTAGTGCAGCTGTGCTGTTTGGCAGTCATTCCTGCAGAGTGGTAGGCGTGTTAATTTTATTTCTATTAGCTCCAAATAATGCACAGACAAATTGATTATGGTTATAGCCTATAATGGTTAATTCTGTTTGCCCATCTGGCATCGGCATTAAGTGTACAGACAAAGTTTAGCAACTGATTAGCGGTCAGGACTCGCCTACACGAACAGTGTGGGTTGGAGTAATGTGATTACAAGAGATAAGTGTGTGGCAAAAAGCACACACATTCCACCTTGAGAGAGCGGAAGCTTGCTTTATCTCGGAAATTGTTAATTTCATTCATGTATTCAGTCTGCTGTAGCAGATGCAGCAGCTGGTAAACATGTCTGAGACTAAAGTCACATTGAATTGAAATGCAGAAGCTCTATCTTGGTGGCAGACTATGTTTTTCTATAATTAGTTAGAGTAACAGCTGTCAGTGTGCTACTCTTGTTAGTTAACAGTTTAAGACAGATTTTTATTTTTTTTTTGATCAGCGCTTTATTATTCTTCTTATTATTTTATTCCTCACTCCTTTGTTGTGATGAATTTGTGTTTGTCTCTTGCTGTTGGGCCGTGGCAGCTTTGATGAGTCTCTAGAGGAACCCTTCACCTTGCCCACTCCACCATTCAGCATCTATAAGTGAGTGGGGCCTATGTGGCCCGCAAGGTCATTTTCCATATGTGCAGTATTTCTCAACGTTTTGGGTTGTGACGCCAAAAAAAAAAAAAAAAAAACAGCCAAAAATACCCCAAACTTTCTGCTCGTCCATAAATTGTCCAGTTTCAAATAGCAGATTAGTTTGTAACAATTATGCTTTATACAGTTTCTCAAAATAAATTAATAAAATATTGAATTGATAAATATTTGTGGGTTTAAAAGTTATGTAATTCATTTATCAATGACAAAATAAGGAGATAATACTTCACAAATAAAAATGCCCCCAAGCGTTTTATCCACTCTGTGAATCCCCCACACCCTAAAAACCTTCTGCCTGGTGTCGTCTCCCCAGTGTGAGAACTACTGCCGTAGTGGAGAGCCTTGCTGTACCAACACTAACCTGAGCAGTGGTGTAATAGTGTTCTTTTGTCACTGTTTCTCACTGCTGCCTCTATGTGACAGGGCAACGTGTGACATAAAGAGCTGTCAGAAAACCTGTAACCTCCGTCCGAGGACTGACACGCTCGTATTAACACCAATCACTGACTGGGGCTTGTGTGTATCTGGGTCTGTGCATCTGTGTGAGTGTTTCCTTCCTGATAGGGTAGGGGGTTTCCAAGTTGAAACATGATGGAAACACTCTGGCTGAATCCCACAGAGATGATCTAACACACAGCATTCAGCGTCCAGCATACTCCCCCATAAACAAATCTTTTCTCTTTTCTAACTAATGCTGAGAATGGCGTTAACAAAGTTGCCTCCAAGCACAGCTGAACTGGAGTTGAGTAACCTGCATGATATGATCTGGTTTTCCAGCATCTACAGTGTTCCAGTCAGTCTGTGCTTATCAGTGTCCGCCCGTGTGCCTCTTTGTAATTGTTTCTGTGCTTTCCGGTGCAGGAACAAATCCCAGAAGAGTAAGTTTGATGAGGAGCTGCACAATGAGATGACCACTACCATAGATGAGCTCAGCAGCAAGTAAGTCACTGTATGCAGGCGGCATATTTAATAAACAGGTGTAACTCAGATTTTTAAAGAAATATCAATAGAGGTCATGTGAAAGTACCAGATATTCTTTTAAGTTTTACCAGTCTTGTAATTTGAAAGCTATGCAGTCAGCTCTGCTGTAGAAATGGCATAAACATGATTGATGTGAAGACAATACTTATAATTGCAGCACTAATATCAGCAGTACCCTAGCTCTTTGATTTAGTGGTTTTCTTTGTAAAATACATTATTACCAAGGTGCTATTTTGATTTCTGGATTTTTTTTCAAAACCTAAAGTTTAGAAGCCATGGAGGAACAATAAAAACTGCATACTGGATTAAAGCTTGGTGCCCATTCATACCTATAAAAGATTTTCATTGGCATAATGTCTGAAAAAGATTGCATGACTGTTTCTATGTGGCACCTACTAGAGTACAGTGTCATGAAGTTCTACTTTGTATTCCTTATAATAACCAAATAGAATTGATGACTACTATGGGATGCCTTTTTGCGTGTTTCTTGATTCACCTTAAATTGCCAACATCACAAGTTTAACATACAGCAGTTCAAAATTCAGACCTTTATGAATCATTGTTGTCATTCTATCGAATCATTTTGTCAAGTCATTTTGTGGCGAGCACAAATTTTAAACTTGTGACACCTGAAGGGTGAAAGCTATGTAATCTTTTCTTCATTCCCTCTACCCTGCAATTTTTTCCATGCTTCCATGTTTCCTTGCTTCCTGTCCGTCAGGCAGTGGTCAAAGTCTGAAGAGAGGGGCAGTTTAGCTCTGTGGTTTCCAAAGAAAGTTCTGGAAAAACAGGTTAGTCGTTTACAAAACTGCAAATACATCACTGAAAGCATTCATATTTCTGCATTGCGCTGCCTTTCTGTTTAGGCATTCTGGTGCTAAACACGACGATCATGTCTTTCTGTTTCTTTTTCTTAGTACCGAGGTCTGGATTTACCTATGTTCAAACACTATGTTGTCTGTGCCACCTTCATCTTCCTCTGCATTTTTGTGGTTCAGATGTTGGTCACAAAGAAGTGAGTATGAGCATATTTTCCTGTTATTTAAAAATGTGTCACAGTCACTGACTGATGACTGATACTACAGTATGATGACCTTTTTCATTTGATCTTTTTATATTGTCTCTGAGTTCTGAGATGTACCAGACATTATTTGTCACAAGCCATGAATAATTTCAAAATCACACTATCACACTATTTTTGACATACTCTATTTTTTACATCATTCAGTCGCCGGATGTTGGGGATGTCGTTTGCTGTGCTGTTTTGTGTGCTGCTGCTGACCCTGGCCATCTGTTTTGCAGGTCATCTGCAGGTCAGTGGGTTAAGTCTTCTGTTTACATATAACAACTAGATATTTAGGTGAAGGGATTTTGTGAACATTTTACGTCAGGCAGTTTGTCCCAATTTGCATGTGAGTTTGTGTAAAGTGGGGGAAAAAACAAGCATAAGAAAACCAGCAACCCTTTCATACATCTCCACAGCAACCAGTGGACGCAGGCCAAATGTAAAGGGGTTATCATTTCTCCAGCAACATGTTCTAGAGTCACATATTGTGCAGTGCTGGCCTGGCCCTGACCCACATTGCATGTAAACTACTCAAGTGTTTTACTGTAAAGTGTAATTTAATGAATTGCACTTCTTTGAGAATCGGAAATTAATAGTGAAATTCTTTGAAGATTATTAAACAGGCCATTGAAGGTAAATGCCATAAAATGCAGCAATCTGCACCAATAATTTTAATTACTGTCTGTCAGTAGTCTTTTGTTAAACATGTCTGCTATAGTTTTTAACTAGCAAAGCACAGATTGAATTATTTAAATTAAAAGCATGGATTAGAACAGACAAAGTTATTCACCTTTTCTTTTTTAATAAATTAACAAAAAATTCTAAAATTCAATATAGTTTCAGGCTGCAACATTGCGAAAAAAGTAAAGGGGGTCTGAAAACCTTCTGAATGCACTGTATGTGCAAAAATAATGAAAATCATTGTGAAAATTAAAAAAGTTCTAGCTATGTGTACATTACACATTATGCTGATTTAAAAATTCATTTTGTTTTCCATTTTAAAATAATGAGGTATAATGCTGTGCATTTTCTGTAGACGTTTTGGCAAATCATGTAAGACAACACAAAGGTGGTCCTACAAATCACAGAATCAACCATCACTGACTGTAAGGCCCCAAAGGCCAGAAATGTAACACAAATATACTGTAAATAGTAATGAGTTTGGTAAATGATGAGTGAAAAGTCATGATTTACCAAAAGTCTGAGTCCACCTTTCTTCATAATTCTCTCTGGTTCTCTTTATCTGTTGCAGTGCCTGTTTCCAGAGAAGCTGTCAAGGTGCCAGTGGCTGCCAGCTGTTTCGGATGCAGTGGTTAAGCGGCCAAGTGTGCGCCTCTCTCTGGCTACCGTCACCACCGCGGTCATTATAATCTTGGCAGTGTTCAACCTGGTAATGCTACACTCACATGTCGAGTGCGAATGTGTCAGTATATACTGTACTGTCTGACTGTGCTATACTCCATAGCTGCCATGCCAATCTGTCTCTCATTCTTTATCTTTTTATGCATGTATATATCTTTTTGTTTACGAATTTATTTTTTTCCCTTTCTCCTGCAGTGTTTTGTGGAGACAAATGTCACAAAATATGGTATGGACCTGTGTCACACAAATCATTCCAATGAGCAATTTGAAGGACTCTTCTTCTTGCCAGTGAGTGATGGGTTTTTAATCAAAAATAAAATGTCGGTATTTATAGTTTTGTTTTTTATTTCATATCAGACAGGAAAAAATGCTATTAACATGTAGATCTGGCATGTATTTAATCAAATACCAGAGAGGACTGCATCACAGCAGAATGGATTTATGATAAACTAATTAAGAATGAATGGCCACAGCCCAAAGTCAAGCCCCAGAAACACTGGGTCCTACATTTCCCATAATGCAATTTTAAAGTACTTTTTTTTCTACTTGTTAAACACTTCCAGTTAGTTCAAAAGTCGTTTTGTGTCTTATCTGTGAAAAGCTGCTTCTGGTATTTGTCCCTGGTCTCATTCCATCTCTTCCCTCCTTCTCTCCCTCAGTACTCTGTATACTGCTGCATCCTGTCGCTGATTGCATGTGGAGTCTTTCTTCGGGTGAGCTTTGAGCTCAAACTGCTCTTCCTCCTCCTGGCCTCCATTATATACTACATACTCATATTCACCAAAAACGAACTCTTCGTGACCTATGGAAATATCCTCTATGCTCAGACCAACAGCAGCTGTAACTGCAGCAGGTGAGTCTGAGTTTAGTCTGTTTGTTAGAGTTCTGTTTTCTGATGCTCTTCTTGGAAGTTTGTCTAATGACGCCTCCTTTGCACAAGAAATTAATGAAAGTGACATTCAATTAATATACTCGTTAAATCAAAGCAGTGTTAGGTCAGATAGGTTTTAGTTATGTGTGCGTTGAATGATTGTGTATTAAAGTACAGGCATATATGTTGCCGTTTGTTCAACAGTACAGACGATGAGTCCATCCTGAGATGTATAGGGCTGATCAAACACCCGCAGGGGATGAGCTACATATATATCACCCTGTTCCTGATCACCATGCTCATCATTGCAAAAGAGGTAAACACACTCTTTGTCTGCCTCGTTTCTCCTATTTCATTTTAATTTTTTTTCCAAATTTTATCCCACACAATCTATGTTCATATGAACATATATTCACTTGGCCTGTCATGATATTGTCTTTATTATTTGTTTGACTGTCACTTGCCTGATAAAAAGCATTAATTAAAAGAAATAAAGCACTAAAAATCCTGAACATTTTTCAGTGGAAGTGTGAAGTTGTTTTTTCTTGCACACTTACACATTAATGTGCCTCTGTCTCTTAGAATGAGTCCTGCTTCCGCCAAGACTTTCTACTAAAGTATAAGAACCGCACAGAGCAGGACGAGGTTGAGACCAGAGAGAACCTGAACCGGCTGTTGCTGGAGAATGTGCTGCCAGCCCATGTGGCAGCACTGTTTGTTGGGGAGAATAAAAAGAATGAGGTGAGACCTCCCTCAATTTTATATATTGTTTTATATCTCTGGGCTCCTTGGTGATTTCTGGTCATTTACATTAAGTCAAGGCCTTATTCATTGCTGCTGAAACCATTGTTGATAATGTGGTGATATGTGGCTCACCCAGAACTAGTGGTGAGAGTAATTTACGTGAGCCACTGTACATTTAAATTAAGTTGTGTGGAATTTGGTGGAAAAAGTCTGTTGATTATTACTGAACTTGGTGTGGTATTTTCAATGATTTTCCTTTACTAATATTTTGAGAATTCATCCCAAAACTGAGTTGTTACAGTTATTGGATGTGTGTGTAATAAACCATACCTTTTTTTTTATTTTGGGGTTTTTCTAACAGGATCTCTATTCCAAGTCCTATGACTGTGTGTGTGTGATGTTTGCCTCAGTGCCAGACTTTAAAGAATTTTACACTGAGTGCGACATCAACAAGGAGGGACTCGAGTGCCTGAGGCTGCTCAACGAAATCATAGCTGACTTCGACGAGGTGAGGAAGAAACCCTTTCTTTCATGCTCATCATGTAACTGTTTGTTTCTCTGTGATAAATGACAGATGTGTCTTTAACGCATGGCTCTTTTCATGGACTTACCTGGTCTAAAATTTTAACCATACTGATCCAGCAAACGTTTACACTGATGTAAAACTGTGCTGTATTGTTACGTAGCTATGTCCCTACAAAGTAATTGCAAACAGGAAAAAATACTGTAAATAGTAAAAGGTCACTCGCCTTTAATTTTGCAGCTGCTGTCCAAGCCGAAGTTTAGTGGAGTGGAGAAGATTAAAACTATTGGCAGCACATACATGGCAGCTGCAGGCCTTAGTGGAACACCTGGCCAGGAGAACAAGCAGGTGAAGCTTCAGTCGTGGGTCAAATCCGCTGTGTGTGTTTCTTTTCGACGTGTCAGGCAGTCATGAGGCTCTGACTTGTGTTTCTTTCAGGACAAAGAGAGGCAGCATGCCCAAATAGGAATCATGGTGGAGTTTGCCATGGCTTTGATTGGCAAGTTGGATGGCATCAACAGGCATTCCTTCAATAGCTTCAGGCTTCGTGTGGGTGAGTGTGCTCAGCTGCTTGACAGCTTCAGCGCACACCTTTCATTGACTGAATACCACACTGTTCTGTACAGTATCCATCTCTGTTAGTCCTGACACAATAAGCCAGCATGTTTCCTTGGTTACATTGTTCTCGATTGGCATTTATGAAGTGTTCTTGCAATGAGAGCAGTAGCATCCACTGACAGGGTGAGTTCCACTGCTTTTACTGCTTATACTGCAGACATAAAGCTGTTACAGACTCAACAAAATACAGCTAATACAAACTCTTAAAATGTAAACCCTGAACACAACTGTATAATCTTTATTTATTCTTTGTGGTTGCTTCTAACATTGATGATAAATTATGCTTACTACATTGAGTAATATATAAAGTAAATGTTGTACTCAAACCAAGAGATAGAGACAGAACATTTGAGACTGTGAGAAACCCTGACTCCTGTCTGTTGTGTCTGCAATCAAAGGCTGCTGATACTGAGCAGACATCTTAGATAAAACTTCTGGTTAAAACATTTACATTTTTTGGGAGATTAAAATGCACATAAGGCATAAACATTAAAATGTCATGCTGAGTGGTATAAACGTTCACACAATACTGTTCTTATCAGCAGCCATATTCAAACACATTGTAACAAAAAAAAACCCTTACTCCCACTCTTAAACACTGTATGTTTATTAAAAATACCTTAAAGCTTTTGGCATGTTCCTTTAGGCAGTGACGTCTCTTGGTGGATTTATTGATGTTAACTCATTAATAGCAACATTTTTGTGAGCAGCAACAGGTTTGGTGATGAGCTCCAACACAAAGAATGTGCTTATATTTCTGATCAGTTTTCCTACTTGTTGTTGTTCTTAACCACAGAACATTTCAGTCATCACGTGTTACAAGCCTGCCACCCATTCTGTAAAGGATGCGTTGTTCTCTGCTGGTGTGAACATTCTCTCAATTATCGAAATTATTTGCGCTAATTTTCAAGGTAAAATTGCCCTTTGTTAATGAAAACTGTTCATACCTTACCACCAGTTTATAGAACTTTGAACAAATAAACATTAACAATAAATACTGAATGATGAACTGTTTGTACTAGACCAATAAATGTTGTTCCTGAAAAAACACTCTATGTACAGTACACACAGAACTGAGTGTAAGTTTTGTATTTTTTAATTAACCTAAATTAAATTCAAATATGAAATTTTAGCTTTTACTTATTCCCTGTCTTTGCTGTTTAATGTTGCAACATTTTCATTCTACTTGCAGTTTACAGTTATCACTGTAGCATTTGACATTGTGTTTGCTGAAATACCACTGAAATCAGTTTTCAAAATAGGTGAAATATTTTCCAAAGCCTCTTCAAAAAGGCACAATTTCAATGTCTCTGCACAAACCTCAGAAAAAAATCTTATGTTGGCCAACGTCCTTGAAAAAATGACTGCAACCGAATAGCGCTGTACTTAATGAAAAGAAATCTCCTCTGGTACATCTCCATCTCTCTACCAACTAAAGCAGCCTGAGATGTGTCAACAGATGAGTCTCATTTTCTGCTCTGCAGTCCTGTTTTATCCAGTTTTACCTCCACATACCGTCTTTCTGTGCCGTCTCTGTATATTTTGCACAGGGACATTGCACCAGGCACCGAAAAAAACCAAACAAACAAGCTTGATTTGTGTGCACTTTGTTGTTTTTCCACAGGCATTAACCATGGCCCAGTGATAGCCGGAGTGATTGGTGCAAGGAAACCTCAGTACGACATCTGGGGCAACACTGTCAACGTGGCCAGCAGGATGGAAAGCACCGGGGAGCTTGGAAAAATCCAGGTACACTCAGCTCAGTCCAACAGAGACACCAACATTTCATTAGTTGTTCTAAAAGGTCAGTTGAGTCACCTCTAGCATAGTTACGTCTCAACTTTGTATTGCAAGTCCCAGCACAACCACCCTTGTATTCACAAAGGTTTGACGTCTTCATCTGTCAAAACAGTGACAATGAAAACAAGTGAGATAAAAGACAATTCCCATTACTGGCCAGTCATAAGAAGGTCACATTGAATCACATTTATATGTGGATTTAAAGCAAGTCCTGATTTAACTTGAGACGCTACTTAAATCATTTTGCCTCTGCTAATACACTGCTCCCGAAATGTAATACTACCAAACCCACAGCAAAATAAATTGTCATTATAAAGTTTTCAATAGATACGAGTGTTTAATAAAAGTGCCAAGAGAATCTCCCTATGCATTATATGCATTGCATAATTAGCTTTGAGTTATACGTTTTAAGCTGTGTGTTGTGTGTGAACTTCCAGGTAACAGAGGAGTCGTCCACTGTGCTGCATAAGCTGGGCTACTCTTGTGAGTGTCGAGGATTCATTAACGTCAAGGGGAAAGGGGAGCTGAAAACCTTCTTTGTGTGCACCGACATGAGCAAGCAACAAGGTATGGGGCTGAGCTGAGGCCCGGGCCGCCACTGCCGACAGAACTCGAGACAGACTTGTGTACACAAGTCAGCGAGTTTACAGACTCTTGCACACCCGACCTGACTGTAATACAGCTTAGTTGTTTTTTTTATGACAAAATGGATAGTTACTAAAGGAACTGCTGCCGTGCTGTTTGGTGGATGTCTCATTGAACCAACAATTCTTATTCCGGGCTTGCTGGATGGATTCAAACGTGGCAGTTAGGCTGGAGAAAATGGTCAGCCTTTTGGTGAATACATTTTCATCCGTTGGTCAGTCACTTTTGTACTTCAATTTGTCTTTAATTTAGATGTTATTTGTGAAAGAAAAATGTTTGTTGTACTAATGCCAAATACAGTTGTGTAATTATATAAGACCTCCTTGGTCCTTTAAAAACATAAGTGGATTCTGTTTGGATCATAAATCGATTCCCGTCTGGTTTTCCTGTTTGAGAGGGGGTGGCCACTGCTCTGTTACTGTGTAATGAGCGAGACATTTTCAAGACATTTTCAGTATCAGAAACCAGCTGTACAGAAGATACAGAAAACGCTTCTTTCTCATAGTCAGAGAAAAGACAGTAGTGAGATTTTATTTGTGGTCAAGTAGATCCCAAAATTAGTGCATCCTCAGCACCTTTAACTGCCCTATACCTTTAGATTCAGGTGTAACAAATCTTCATTAAAATTCGTTTCAGATGTGCAATTTAGCCATAATAAATAAAATATCAGCTGTTTCAGGAAAAAGTAGACAAATCCATGTACTGTATGTATGACATGTTTATTCTGCTGAGATAAGAAGTCAGTGTATTGTGCTGCCTCTCTGCATATTTGCTGCAATAAGGGAACCTGCAGCTCTTCAGTGTCCTTAGTCTGTGTCATCTGACAACATGCCTGCTGTGAATGTTTTTTCTGGCTTCAACTCAGATGATCACTTAAACTTGTTCTGAAATGATCTCTGTGCCTCTTATTACTTGATTTGTCTCGTGGCCTTACCTTTTGAAACCATCACCATGTCTATAATTGTGGTTACAGAATAACAGTATATTGTCCTTTATGTGAACAAATGTGACATTGACTTTTGTACAGTTACAGAATGTAATAAATGTTTTCCTACGTGTGGTTCATCATGCAATATTTCACAGAAGGTGACGTTTCTATAAAAAAAATTTATTGATTTTAAATGCATACAAATGTCACAAACAGCACCTTTTCTCAAAATTTAAGTTATTAAAATGACAGATTCTGGAATTTTGTTATACAGCAACAGCTGGAAATGCATCCTGGCAAGCGGGCAAGGTCTCCATTGGTTCAGCCATGTCCTGCACTGAAAACACGGAAAAGGACACAATCGATGCAAAAGTATTGTACATGACGCTAGACTGCAAGCAACAACTTTAACACTCGAACAGCAAAGTGAAGATGTCGTGCACAGTTGTGCGGTACCTGTGGTGAGGTCGGTGAAGGGCCCCGTCGCCTCTGGAGGTACAGCGACACCCATGGCCTTCCTGATGCCGTAGATGCTGCTGACGTCACATGGGGCCACTTGACCAGTCAGCTTCGCCAGATTCCCTGTCACCTTCTCAGCTGTCAAGGTAAAAGAAGGAACATTCAAGAGGACAGGAATTTAAGCAAGAGTTTATATTCGCTGTATCCTAAGACAGTCGGGGCTAATCTCTGTTTTTACTGTGAACTCAAACTACGACCAGAAGACCTGCAACAGCTATCATGGCTTTGTCCAACTGTAACAAAATCCTCCAAGCGACTGAAGTGTGAATTTGCTAAATATGAATAGAGGTACAAGTAGGTTTTTTTCCCGTTTCCAGTCTTTATACTAAGCTGCATATGCATTAACTGAACAGGTAAATAATGCAAATTTTCAGCAACTGCCAGCTTAGCCATGGTAAACTCCAGGGAAAGGGCATAACTGCACTGATCGAGTTGAGTGACCACATGCACACAGCATCACAAAATGTGAGCTTCTTACCCAGCTCCAGCTCCTTGGTGGTTGGGGCCAGCAAGCAGATCATGTTTGGAGGCTGCTTGGCGCTTAGTCGCTCCCTCTGTGCTTCCTGCAAGTCATGCAACAGCTTTGTAGTTTCGTCCAATTTCTGCTGGAAGTGCAAGGCCTCTGACAGACAAGGGAGACAAAACACACAGACACTCTCTCCATTAATACTTCCTCTGGGTTCCTCCAGTTACCATGGGCCTCCTGTCCTTGGTTACATGTGCTAAACACAATGCATCCATTCTTACTGAACCCTGACATCGAGCCCCCAGTCTTACTGCTACATTAATCTCTGCAAGTGCTGAGAGCAGAGAGGGAAAAAAAACTTTCACGGGCTGTTAGAAAAAGCCTTAGAGGGGGCATAATGGGATGCTGAATGGCTCATCTAAATGATTTATAAGGGGAGCTGTTGTTTCAAAATGTCTTCAACAGGAAAAGCATTTAGTCTTTTTGCATATTCCTATGAGCCACAAAACTATCAGGCCTGACCAGGTTCAGTCAGACAGGTTTATACTCTTGTGCAATATAAACAGAGCTCAACAACTCCATCTGATTCACTGTATCAGCAGAAACTGAAGCTACTACAATTTTCATAAAAATCAACGTATTACACAGTTTTTGAAGTGAGGATTTGCTGCTTTGCTTGCTATTTACAGGAAAATGGTTTTAGACATTTTCTGAAAAATACATCTTAGTCCATTTTAAAACAATACCCACACGCACATTTATAACACCTGTTTCTCCTGCTCATACTGGCTCTAACAAAAAATTTATATAAAAGGTCCTTTTACATCATTGTGCGGTGTGCATTGTCTTAAAGCAAGGAGTTGCTGTTTGGAGACAAAATGGGAGATGTCTGATTCCTGAAGCCTCATATTTCTTTCAGCTGAACTTGAAAACACAGTTAAAAACAGAGGATTGTCATTTTGGTGTTGGTTTGGTAAATCATTTCTTCACAGCCATTATAAACAGGAGAAGCACACCCGTACTGCTTTGACGCATACAGACGGAAATGTGTATAAATATTTAAAAAATATAAAAAGTCTGACCCTAGACTAAAACTAGAAAAATAATCACAGCATTAGCAGAGAATAATTGTTAATTGCGTCATTAAATCTAATGCAAACTCAATGAGTCAGAACTTGTACCTCCGGAGAGCTCCTCAGCTGTGCACAGGAAGTCAAGCCCACTGCAGCTGGATGCTTCGGGTTCAGTTACCTATGAGACACAGAAACAAGTTGAGTCAGATTAGAAAAATGCGTAGCTCACTAGACAGCTGATGAATCAAGGGAACATCCAATCCGTTTGAAGCCTCTGTAGTCAGGCTGCTTCTGTGTTCCAACAAAAATCAAACCTAATGAAAAGCTGCAACACCCAAGCAGGGGATGAGAGTAAATGGGCGAGCAGCCAAAAAAAGCAAACGCTCAGGACAGAGGGTTGCTGTGTGCCTGATGGCGGGGGTCTGTGCTTTGGTTTCCTCTGCTACTCTGAGGAGCTATTCAGCCGCGCAGCCAGCGGGCACTGAATGAAAACACAGGCCTCTCCAGCTCCTCCACCAGCGGGCATTGAGCAAGTAGCACTGCTGTTTTGAAGGGAAATGTTCTTTCCATGCGTAGCTGGATCACAGCTAAAGGCAGGCCCCTGCTATGTTGACACAGCTGGTTGATGCAGCAGCCATCTGCAAAGGCCATATATACTGACAAAATGAAATTCAGTATCCACACGCAGAGTGAAGGAACATGTGCTCTGTGACGAGCAGCAGCACAGCCGGGGCTAAATTGCTCGGGTTTTACGTAACACATGCTGATATTTCCTATTATCAGGTTGATGTGTGTCTCTGTTTGTACTGTACATCAGGGACACACAATGTACAGAAGCTGTTTATCACTGAGGACAAACAGTCCTTTTTTTGGGGAGGTTAGAGATTGAGCTAAAGATTGTTCCCCCTTCTCACCTCCATATCATCCTTGTCCTCTTGTGTTTTTGCAGGACCCTCCACCTGCTGGACAGGCAAAGCAAAAAGAACATGACTTAGATAAATCCTGTGCGGCTAGACTCAGCAGTAAAACGAAGCCATCAACTTCGCAGTAGGTGCTTACTGGGCCGGGCTCCTTCAGAGTTTTCGAATGTTCTCCATTCGTCACGGCATCCAGGAGATTGTCTGCCAGTTTGTACACGTACTCGTCTGATTTGGCCAGGAAATCTGACAAGCTGACACAGAAACACACACAAACATTTAGTACAGCAACTTGGTGCAGATTAAAGTGTCTTTGTCTTACAAACTGTGAGGCCACTGTCAATAAATATGTATTTTTATATGTAAAACTAAACGGCTACTTAAAAACAGGAAAATGAAGGATTGAGTGGATGACACAAGAGAGAGCATGAAAGCATTTTACAAAGGCAAAGTGAAGTGCAGTAACAATTCATTTCCACTTTGGCACCGAACACCAGTTTTTAAAGATCCTGAGGTAGTTTGATTTTTACATAATAACCTTTAAGCCCATTTATCAAGCCCAAAATTGCTGAATAGTAAATTAATAAATATTTAGATGTTTGCATATCTGGCCTTGCAGTTCTGTGAGTTTATTGTGCTACATCCAAATGGACTGTCTAGTTAGCATGTTAGCTGGCTCCTATTTGCTTCAGCAGCTTGAGTTAATCCACTTTAATGTTGTTATTGTTATTTAGTGCTGAGGCTGTGTCCAAATCACCGCGTACTCACTATATAGAGCATTTTATAGCGTGTTTGCCCTTTTGTAGTAATTTCCGAATGTTGAGCGTGTAAGTCTACCCACTGTATAATGCACTCAAAGTATCCCACAATGCAACATTGCATGTATTGCATTTTTGGTAACAATCCTACAACGCAATGTTCTTCATTTTATACACGAGGAAAATTCCATCCAATTATCTGCTCACTATTGTACATTATATAGTGAATGAATAATCAGGGACTGATTTCGGACACAGCCTAAGTAAGTGCTGAGCTTCTGAGCTTTAGGCAAGAAAGGCAGTGATTGGCTGAAAGGTGAGAGGGTGGTCACTGCACTAAAAACTTGTGGTTATAAAATACGTATTTGTGAATTAAAGAGGCCTGAGTGTTACTGAGAAAAACTGTATGAACCATGCTTTTAGTTAACTTTTTAGGCTTTTGAAAAAAGCTATTTGAAATTAAACTGTATATTTCAAAAGTGCTGCAAATCTCTAATGACAATAAGGATAAAGTAACGTTTTATATTTATTGGCTTTTAATAACATCACATGTTGTTTCTGCAGTTCATTCCTATGATAACTTAATCCATTATTTGGACACAAAGCCTGGGTGTAATGAGTGGACTGCAGTAAAGAGGCCAAGGAGACCAGGAGGTTGGAGTTAGGATGTGGCTCATGTCCGTGCCAAGTTGCTAACATCCTCTAGACAGAGCCCCCACCCCCCAAATTAGAGCAGAAACTGGTGATACTGTCCATACCTCTCGGATCCCTGCAGACTGGACTCCTCTCCGTAGAAAGAGTAAATAAGATCAGAATCCTCCTTGCTGATGTTTGCGAAGCTCGAGTCGTAGGTGGGTGCGTAGGAGGAAAACGGACCATAGTTCACGTAGGACACTGCAGAAGTGTTTTACAGAAGGAGACAGCTTGTTAGCAGCTGTGTACACCGAGACAAATCACATCAGGTGTCTCGGTGAGCACAGGAAAGTACCTGGAGTCATTCGGTTCCTCTTGTCCTCCCTAAAGCCCTGCAGGGTGTTCACGCCACTCTGCAGGCGGTTGGACATCATGCCCAGTTTCACAGGACAATAACCAGCATCTGCAACACAAAACATTTGACCAACAGTCACATTTTTTCATTCACAATGTGTCTGCAGATAATTTCTTCAAAAATAGTGACAAATTTCAACAGATTCAGGCTTTCTATAATCAAAATAAACATGTTTGCTTTATTAAGGTTCCAGATGGACTTACCCCCCGCTGAGAGATCTGCTGCATTGAGGATGGCCAGAGTGGTGGAGCCATCAGTCTTTCGCCTGGAAAACTCCAACTACATAACAAACAAATATGTATACGCACTTATCACAAATACTCAATGGTCAATGGCAGAAAAATCCATAAAAACATGTTTAGGGGGAGAACTGACTCTTGTGATTGAAAAACTGGAAGGTAATGATGAACATTCAACAAATATCTTGACTATCGCTGAAAAAGCAAAAGCATTTAAAACAACAACTGCTCTATTTGATTAAACGAGGAGTAAAGATCTTTTGTCAACAGAGGGCCTTAAGCGGTTTTGAGCGGTTTCCTTTTCATGCTGTCATTAAAGTGTGGGCGTTGTGATTTGATTAGTGGATGTGCTTATTTAAAGAAAATCGGGAGTTTAATCCCGCTTTCTCACATCACACTGCAGCACTCTGTTGGACAGCTTTCCTCCTGAATCCTCGATGACCTTGCGGATTTCCTCTAGCTCCTTCTCTGCTTTTGCTGCTTCGTCCTTGGAGTCCTTGTCCTGTCTGCAAATGAAACACAAAATGAAAGCTGGCAGATGAGACACTTTGACCATGAACAAAATGGTTGTTATTTTGCAAAGAGAATAAAAAGTATGCGCACAGCAAAATACAGCAGAGAGAAAATCAGCACGAGCTTCTCTGTTCATTAAACGCCTACATTCGACTTCCATTCCTCAGCTAATCTACTTGTAAGCATTTTATTGACGTCAATGAACACCATTAAGATTTCATATACTGTCTCTTCTTTGGTAAGGTAATAAAGGTACAGCTGAAGGACAGTCGGACAGTGAAGGTGCTGAGGCTGTTCCTCTAACGGTGAGTCATATCCAACGTGACTTTTACCACCAGGTTGTTACATCACTGGTCAACGAAATTTTATAAGACGTACAATAACGAGAGAAAACAAGACCTAACATGCCGAGAGACATTCCTCACATTCTCAGGCTCCAGCTTTGCAGTGGAAAACTGATTCACTTTACTGTCAAAGGAAAACAAAGGCAAGGCAGCTGAAACTGTGCTTTGACAGAGTGGGAAACTATTTGCATCAACTTCATTGTTCTTACTAGTATTTGTTTAGCTACCGCGGTTTTTCCTCTGTTGACATGTGACTAAAAACTTCAGTTTTTTTATTCTGTTTTGAAAATCTAGGATTGTGAAAGACAAGGTGGTGACTGTTTCTGTTTCATATCAAGGCGGGAATTGGCCGCTTCCAAAATGAAATGTCTTTAAGAAATCTGAGCACTTGAATACTAATAAAGAGTAACGTAAGCTGAGTCTCTTTTAGCTACAAAGCACTAATGTTGAGGTGATGTGATATTTTAAAAGATGTGCCAACTCGGCAGCTTGAAGGACCTGGGTGTGCTGGGAGTTTGGGAGCGCTTGCTGGTGTCTGTAGTCGAGGGTCCATCTCTGTTCTGCTCCGGGGTGGTGCACCCTTGTTCCTCAGACTTTCCTAGTTGCTGGGCAGAAGGGTCAAGGTCAGACATGAATTCAATGCTCTGCTTCAGGCTCTCCAATCTCTCCTATTGAAAAGACAATACACCATTTGTTTTTTATTTTTCCATTTAGAAATAGATATAGATATAGAATAACAGCATAACTGTAGAAAAGAGAGCTTTATTAATTTTTTTGCAGTACAGGATAGATGATAATGAATGTCAGTGGTTCTCAATCATGGTCCTCAAGGGCCCCTCTCCTGCTTGTTTTACAACTATCCCTCACCACCCACTAATGGGCGGAACCCACCTGATCCAGGTAACCCGAAGTGGGCAGGGCAGAGGTCAGAGGGGACAAGGACTGAGAATCACTGCTGTAACCAACCATTTAGAGAACATTTTGAAGACATCTGCTGCCCCCATCTGTTTTAGAATTGCATTAGCAAGTTTTTACTTTTACTTAAAAGTAAAGTAAAAGATTTTGAGGCCAGGTTTTTCTACCACTGGTTTTATCGTCACAGTAAATGAAGTTAGTGTGAGTATGTTTACTTATATGAACAACTATATATTTGTCCATATTCATTAAAATTATAGATTTAACACTTAAGCCCAAAAAATCCACTACAAGAAATGTTTTCAAACAAAGAGGCAGTTTTTTAATTAAACTTGTTGGCTACAATCTCTTAGTGAATGCTGCTGAGATTTGATTGTGATGAAAACAGAAACCTCTCCTGGAGCTTCCTACCTGGCTCAAGATCTTCATTCCAGAGTGTAACAACTTCCGTGCAGCTTTATGATAGATTGTCTCAGGTTTGTTGTAAATCATGGCATTTTCACACATAATCCTGAAATCCATCTGCAACAACAATATACTGCATGTCAATCACTTGATAAGATGACTAGAATACGGAATTATGAATGAATGTGTTTTCACAGCTTGAGATCAAATTTGTTCTCCCTGTTGTGTGTGAAGAATTAAAAACTAGTAAACCAATTTTGTACACCACCATCATACACCACCTTTAGTTCATCCAGTGACTGGTAGCACTCTTTCTTTACTTTGTCCTTCATGGTACTAAAGTCCATAGGCTTTTTGATTATTGCAGAATAGCCAGGAGCAATAAGGTCTGTCACTGGAAATGAGAAGAATGCACTGGGGTCTTTCCTACAGAGAAAACACATAAAAACACACAAGATTTATTCACAGTACCAGGAAATGGCTCACCATTTATTTATCTGGTGTTATTGACACCAGATAAATAAATGGTGAGGCACACAGATGGTATTGGTCAAGATTGTTATCCAAAAAGAAACATGTTGCAACATAGATTATCTTATTGACACATTACAGTAAAACACGAATGCCCATTATCTGAACCAAATTCTCAGTAGCCTAAATTCCAAACCTTAAACGCTATTCAGGTATTTGGACACAATTTGCAAAAGTCATCACCATTTTTAAAAAAAACTTTTAACACATTTTCAGTCACCAAACACATTTCACCTTTAAGCAAAATGTAAACGCAAGTCCAACACAGCCGTCATCTTTTACACACAACAATTCAAAATTGAACACGTGTTTCTAATGACCAATAAGGCAGGATAAAAGTCAGTTCGGAGACCACAGGTGGCACATGTGCATCCATCTACAATGCAGAGAAACATACAGAGAGGCAGAGGAGGAAGAGTTGGTGTGAGAGGATGAGGAAGAAGGGTAAGAGGAAGACCAAGAACAATCATTACTGATGAAATTCAGGAAACTACTGTATACCATGTCGTTGTTCATGGGATGACAATGAGGAAAGCAGTTACCTAACAAGGGAAAATATTGCGTGTGACGTGGATGAAGTCCTCTGGCCAAACCCCGCACAAAGGCATGATGTTGCAGAATGAATCTCACTTGTAACAGTGATTATGGAGTAAAGTGCTTTTTATTTTATTTAGTTTTTTTGGTTAGAAAGTGCTAAATGTGCTATGACATTTTTTTCCTAATTGCATTTATAATAAACTGTTACTATAACTGTGGTGAATATATTTTTACTTGTTATGTGTATGATCTGAACACTTAATTTGGTTTTGATAACTGGTTATCAAAACCAACTGGTTAAGGGTGACTGGTTTACAGGTGATAGTTTTGTGTTAATAGAAAAAGTCTGGGTTTTTTTTGTATCTGTGTTTAAGGTTTTGAGAAAATGGGTGGAGGTTTCAAGAAATGTTTTATCAATTGAAATAAAACACTGAAGTTTAAATGACTGATGTTTAAATGACTAATGCTGTACCTTTGGAGCTGCCTGATAAGTTGATTCAAAGCTTCTTGCAGAGGAGTCTGTTCTTTTTCTGCCAAGAAGAATAACATTCACATTCAAAAATAATGGAAAAATAAAGTTCAAAACAAACTTGGTAGAAAACTTCCAAACAAGACTACCTTCTAGTTTATCCAGCTCCGAACGGATTGGGGTTCTGCTTTGCTCTCGGTCATCGTCACCTTCAGCATCGTTTCCTTTCTTTTTTTTGGTCATCTAAGAATCAGAATCAGCATTAGCTTTATTGACCAATTACACTAATAAAAAGTATTGAGGATTACATAATTTGAATGACATAAAGAAGGTGCAGTGTACAAAGGTCTAAAAGCAATTCCTTGGGTACTTAAGGTGCAGTGTGTATGTGTGTGTGTCTGCGTGCATGTTAAGTTGCTGTGCAGGGATGTAGCGGCTGACTATTAGTATGCCCAGCAGGTACTGTACAGCATTGATAGCAGCAATGCAGCAGTGAGTGTGGAAACAGCTGTTAATGAGACTGATGGCCTGGGGAAAGAAACTGTTCCGGTGTCTAATGGTGGCAGACAGAGCTCGGCAGTGGCTGCCAGAGGGAGGAAACTGGAAGAGGTTGTGTCCATGGTGATTGGCTTTGGCTGCTTCCTGGCTCTAGAGATGTACAAGTCCTGGAGAGTGGGCAGTGGAGCACCAATGACTCTCTGTGGTTTTCACTGGGTATTGCAGTCTGTTCTTGTCCTGTTTGATGGTAGCTTAAAACATGAATGTGATCAAGGAGCACAGGACTGACTCAGTGACAGCAAAGTAGAACTGGATGAACAGCTCCTGTGCTAGAATGAAGGACTACTACTAGAACCTGAAGATTTCCACTGTTGACAATGTGGTGGATAGGATGAGGGAAGGCATGTGGGGGAGTGTGGGGGAGATCCTCCTAAAAACCCATCTCCATAGTCTTGAGCCAGGCTGTTTCAACTGCACCAGAGCACCAGCTCAACCTCCCGTCGGAATGATGCAGACTTGTCATCATGTTAGATGACAGACAGGAAGCTGGTTATCCACCAACAGGTTAAGGGGAATAAAGAGAATTTGGAATACAGCATTTCTTGAATGACAGGCAGCTTTACCTCTAAGGTGTGGACAATCCCAGTAAAATAGCCAATGTCTGACAAACTGCGATTGTTACCTTTTTCTTTCCTCTATCATCCTCTGGTGACCCGAGACTTCTCTCCTTGTCCTTCTTCTTTTTCTTCTTTTTGTCTTTGGGTTTGTCATAATCCACCGACTGTTCGTCGTAAAACGTGTCCAGACTCGAGCTCCCTGTCGTCACTTCGTTTCCGGACACTTTTAACACTAGTTTCAGGGGCCTCTCTCCATATTCTGCAAGATAAGATAATGATTTAGTGAGAATTATCCAACCACACACATCAATGTGAACTGCTGAGTGACACTTAGCTGCAGACAATAGTTGCTAAGAGCTAACAGGCGTTTCGAGGAAATTATCTCTAGCTGGCTAACACTGTAGCGTACTGTAATCTGAAATGGCCATCCTTGTTTCCGCACAAGTGAATGAGGCCGATAGAAACATATGCAAAATAGGAATTACACCTACATTAACTGTTTGGTTTAGCCGTAAGGCAGCTAGCGTGTACTGTGATGACGCTAACGATGCTACCAAGCGCGAGACTTGGTGCTCAAGCCTTTGTAATAAAAACGGTTACACCCTTAACTATGTGCTAGAGAAATACCTTCGTTACCGTGTTTTTCAGACTTGTGCTTTTTGTGCTTCTTGCCCATTGTTTGTATTTTGATCTGGCACCGGCTGACTCCGTTCGGTGAACTCAGTGGTGGCGGAAGTAAACAATGGTGGAAAACAACCCGGCGGGACGCGGTCAGCGGCGCCACCTGCCGGCGAGGCGGTGATTGTACGCGCCGACACCTTACCGGCAGGGGGCGACAAAGGTTCAGGATTGAATCTGAACTGCTTGAAAAGCGCTGGAAAGGTTTTTTTTTTGTCCACTGTTAGTATGATTTTCTGCATTATGGATCATTTAGTGGGAAGACTTGATAGTAAATTATAAAGGTTTTTAAAGAGCTTATCTTTGCAAAGCAAGGAGCAGCAGTGAACAAGACCGTCCTGTCCAACTGTCCAAGGGCATTTGAGAAAGCAGCCCTGTTGGATTCAGTTCTTTGCTTATTTCTCACTCTTAATGCTGGGATGTTTTCAAATGACACTATAAAGAAAGAATGGCCAAAAGGGTTTTATAACTTTTTTAGTTATAATTAGCTCAGTATAATTCAAATTGTGATAAAAAAAATGAAACATGTAATTGTAAATGATTTAATATTGGTATAACTGGTAAAGAATGTTAAAAATACTTTAATTAATCAATAAATACCTTATATTGTTTTTCCATTAAAATAAATCTTATTTTCCAGTAAAATGCTTTTTAGATTAGAATTAGCTTTGAAAATATTTGATCTCACACATAAGTAATATCTTGAAGCAAAACACACCTTTAGTGGTGGGGAACCATAGTTTATGTTGGACAATTGGATAACATAGATTTTCATAGGACACCTTTTTACAATTCTAATTTACAAATGACTTAACTGAATAAAGCTAAACTGGGCTCCAGTGGGAGACAGATAAGAAACTCAAGCTGGGCTTTACAAGACACTACTCTGTTAAATCAGCACATATTGTACCAGCTGATGAATGACAGATGCTTTATCCATGGAGGAAAGATAGTGTGCATTCTTTGAAGCGCATTCCAGGATTTATGAAGAAGGCCAAGGATGTCGGCTTGAAGGAACAAGTACAGGCTGAATTCAGCATTTTAACCACTCCTGTCTTCAGATGAGGTGGTCAGTTTGGATAATTTCTCTGGTCTAAACTCATTCCCAACAATCTCGTTCCAAAAATGTGTTTTGTTTTGGGGGTCAAAATTAGTGTGGACTATTGGCCTAACACCAAACTGATGAAAGAGACAGTTAACAACAGGCTGGGCTACATACAGTAGAGGAGCATTTAGCAGTAACATCAAATACACTGCAGATATTTCCTTTAGGAGCTGTTAGAGACCACATCCAGAGCTTTAGGAGGTTGAATATCAAATGGGAGTGGTTATCAATACCAACCACCAAAAAGTAGAAAGGTGAGGATACGTCAGTGACGTTGGTTCTTCTGCGACAAACAGCCTGTTCTTGTAGTTTTAAAGTTCCCACATTGAATAAAACCTTTGACTTCCTAGAATTTAAACCAAGCAATTAGGTGACTATAAACAGAGGAGCAAATCCCACTACTTTAATTTCAAACTATAAGCCTGCAGCAGACCTGTCCTAAGAATGAGAATACCAGGTGGAAAGACTAGATAAATGTCTTCATTACAAGCAAGCAGAGTGCAGTGGTCAAAAACAGGCTGTTTCCCCGCTCTGTGTCCGGGGCGGAGGAGATGAAGGGCATGACGTGCCAGGCCCGGCTAGTCCACTGGAGCTCCAGAGAGGCCGTGGGATCCATTTACTTTATTCCAGCTGTGGAGCTGCACACGCATTGGAAGTCCACGGATTAAAAGGAGATCAGTTACACCAAACAGGACTAACAAATGGCAGATGTTGTGAAATTCATTATCCTCTGTCACAACAGAGGGGCTAAAGGGACCCAGGGACGGTTTCCACATGAAAGCGGCATCCCGGCAGAACCATGGGAAACCGCTCCCCACTCTGCGGACTGGATGGAGCTGGGATGTTTGGTGTCTCCACACATACACAACAAAAACACAAACAGGCATACAAAGGCAAGCTTTAAATGCTTTATCTGCCGGGCACATGGTTTGACTGAACCAGAATTGGAGATAAAATGTGCTGTTTGGACACCACTGAGCCAGAGCACTGTGGTCATTTTTTCATTTTTGAGGTCCTAGCACAATCCAGTTTGAGCTGCTCTAAATCAACACTGAGCTAAGTTGTAAATTTGAGTATTTCACTATATTGCCAAATTGACCTTCAACAATGGTCTTCTCATCCCTTTTTATTTGCAATTTGTTTGTTAAATAAACCACAACTTGGTTTATTTTAACACCCACTTGATAAATATAAAATATCGTCTGCCTCCCTATTGATATTTTTCTGGGTTTTGTAGTTTTGACATTTGCATCATTTCTTGCACTTTTCAAAAAGTTATTTTAAAGTTGTATTACTATAAGTTACTCTGGCTAATTTCATCAAACTTAAAGCCTGTGACAAATGCAAATTAATAAGTTTTCCGCTTATGGAAAGATACGAGAATAAGGCATGAAGTTTGGTCATAGAAGCATATTCTATTCACTAGAAGTTGTCAGAGCGCTGCTCAGATATGACAGATGAAATGTTTGGGGTCATTACAACTGTCAACGCAGAATGGTTTTGAAGATGTAACCAGCCATCACAAGTAAGTCAGACAGAAACATCAAAGAGGAGAAGCCAATCATTCTGCCTCAGTGTTTTTCTCGCGCCTGCCAGTCTGTCATGGCAACATCTTTGAGCATCAATCACTCATCCCCGTTAAAGTGTGTTTGGTGACTCTATTTTTATCTGCAACCAAAACACTTCATGTGCACTGCTTTAATTATCAGTTTTTACAGCACACTGCCGTGTGGAGATGTTCCAGTCCTGTGGTCTTCTGACATCCCACCCAGGTCTGTGGCTGTGGGGCTGGGATGATTCCGTGCTGCAGTAACCCACTACTTCTATTGTGAAATTTAGAGACTGTAAATTGTTTGTTCTGTCCAAACAACACCTAATGCAGCCATGATAACTCAAGTGGCCAGAGTGGAAAGTGAAAAGACAGACAGACAGACAGACCTTAAAAGGACATTGTGGTTTAACATACAGTACGAGTGCCTGCGAACACTGGGCCAAAATGACGCCCCGCAAAAGTTATTTTAAGTTGTGAAAGTGTTCTATTTAGCATTTGCCATCTCCACTTGTTACCCACAGTCTTCTCTGATCCAATTACTCTAATGTATATTTCATTGGGCTTTGTTGGTGCTTTTGTAGTTTGTCGCCTTATGCTTTAAGGTGCTTAATGTATTATTCTGCTTTTAAAAACTCCATTATAACGGGGGGATTTTTTTAAGGAGGCTGGTCTGATGTGTGACTCTACAGGGGATATTTGTTGGGAGTTGCCTGTGTGTGTGTGTGTGTGTGTGTCTGTTCAAGGAGCACGCACATCAAAATGCTTACATGCATCATAAATTTGCAAGTGCGTGAGCGTGTGTGACAGGACAAGCAAGGTGGTGGGGAGAGGTGGGGAAGTGGGGGGTTGACTGCTGATTTCTGTCTGAGCCTTTATTCTCCTCAAACCTCTGAAGACAGTGGTCCTGGGGTGGGAAAAATACACAGGGGAGACATGTTCAAAGCCTGGGAGCTTGGTGACGATCCTTCGTCAGATCCTTGGTCGTTTGAAAAGTTCATATAAACTGAAAGACAGCCGCTGGGAAATGGTCTTTGCAAACTCAATGAGAGTTTATCATCTCAACACAGGAAGAGGCATCGTTTGAGGTGGAAACGCGCTGCCTGTAATCTCGATCCTCTTCAGAGCTTGATCGGGGACCCCTCCTTCTCCAAAAACAGGTAAACCCGGAGCTTCATAAACAACACACCTCAGAACAGCAGTCGCCATCCTTCTTAGCCCAGAACCCCCTGAACACAATGCAGCTACTGTTTATGTGACCTGCTGAGGAAGGAACAAAATTATGCTTTGTTAACTTTTTTCCCCTTTTCCATCTTTGTTGGAGACTTATAAGCTGTTAGGAGAAGCAGTGCGTCGGACAAACATAATTATTAAAGGAAATAAAATAATAAATAAAGAATAGCAGTTTGCTGTAGTTATTCAATTAATTATCTGTGTTGTTTGTGTCCTTTGTGTCATTAAATCCTCAGCTCTGGTAAGAATTATTGTTTTACACTAAACCAAGTGTTACCCCAGTTTACACTATGATAAGTGTTACTCAGGTTTTACACTATGAGGAAACCAACACTAACAGTGTAACTATTTTTTTACACTATACAATACAAGGGTTAATCAAAATTAACTCCAATGATACTTTTACATTTACATTTAGTCATTTGGCAGATGCTTTTATTCAAAGCGACTAAAAGTGAGGTACAAGGCAAGCAAAAAATCTGTTATCAGAAGAAGTGTTTACATTTCCTCAGATGTAAGTACAAGAAAGAGCAGAAAAGAAGGGTTTTTAGAAGCAGGCGAGTTCTGTTTTCAGCAGTTTTTTAAATATTGGGAGTGAGGTCACTGAGTTTGGCAGCTCGTTCCACAGGAACATCACTGAGCTGAACAGTTTCCTCTGTGTCTTCTGTGTGGTGCTGGGACCACCAGACGCCATTTGCTGGCCAAGCGCAGCGGACGGTGGGAGGGATTGTAGACCTGAATGATTGAGTTGAGGTAAGCCGGAGCTTTAAATTAATGTTTTTTTTAAAAAACCGACCGACCAATCAATCAAACTAACTCCAAAATGTTAAATCATCAATATTGTAAAACTCAAAATTATAAACAGTTTTTTGTGAAAACACCACATACATGCACAACAGGCCTTACATCAAAACGGACTTCTTTGTGCAAACAATAGGGTCAAATTTTGTTTAATGCCATGTTTGATTAAACATATATGAGCATTTGTACAATCAGGAGTTAATTTGGAAATGGTGCAATTTCAGGAGAGACTAATGCAGTGTGGTGGCGGGTAAAAATCAAAACAGGAAATGTGTAAGATCCAAAAAAGGAACGAGGCAGGATGTCACCTATTGGTGTGCACTGATTTGTTGCTTACGGTTGGTGCCATCTTTTCCAGTTCCTGTTTTCCACCTTAGCTGTGATACTCCAGGCCATGTTAGATAACTGAAAACAATGGCCACACATGTCACTTACTACACTAAACTATGAATGTTAATGTTACGCCAAATACTAAGATAGAACATTTACAGGGATTTGAACTTAAAAAAAATCCTTACAGCGCCAGCTGCACACAGTGGCAGAATCTCCTGAGGCTGATGGACTCTTTAATATGAACGATTTATACGCCAACTTAATGTTAACATCAGCCAAATTACCTAGACTATACTGACAGGCCTGTTATCACGATAATATATAATGTTTTAAAATGGGGTGTTTGATGTTTGAGTTTGCTTCTGCAAGTGGTGAGTGGTCTGAAATTTTCACTTCAAAGTTGACCTGCAAAGTTTGATCCATAAAAACATCTCCTCTTATACCTGCCTTTCTGTTTCTCTTTTTCTGTTCCAACCCTCACTCTTGTTTTCCATTTTTACTCCCAAGCTGCTCTTAGTTTTGGACTAAACAGATGTTTGTGCTCACCTGGGTGTGACAGTCTCTAGTATAGCATGTTCTCTCATTGGACAGCGTTGACATGAACATACCACTCACATGCTCAACATGCAATTTAATCCACCGATCTCTTGGAACAACACCTTGGATACATGTGTTCTGTTCGGAGGGGTGTGTGGACAAGCTGCTGACCATCATCTCAGTTTACTATTGTGTTTTTATCACATTATCTAATGTACCAGCTCAAAAAAAAAGACTTGTAAAAACAAATTGCTGACATTGTTGGTGGTGTCAGACATTCAGAAAACATTGAACACACTCAGCACAACCTGTCCACTGAACAACAGCAGCTCCAGAGCCCAGAGATTTATCATCTGTAGTGGGAAAGTAATGTTAGTGTTTCTGCAGAGAAGTGTCCTGGGAAGTTTGTTGCTTTTTCTACCTCAACACCTGCCAGAAGAAAACCTGTGTGTCACAGAGGTCACTTTAGAGGACATATCTATGCTATTTGTTTCTCATTTTGGAAACCAAGCGGAGGTCTCCCCTCCTTTCCCAATTTTTAAAATAGTTTTCTACTCAAAAAGAAAACTGTTTTGTAGCTGGGTGTATCACTCACATTTCACAAATACACAAGTCAGACGGGATACGACAAGAGAGAATAACAGAAATGCATCATTATTCTCTAAAATAGGAATCTGACAGCTTGAAAAAGTAGATCTTTTTTAAAAACTGTAAATATTAGTATAAACAATGTATAATGAGTAAAATATCACGACACAAAACAATCATTAACACTAACTGACACTACACTGCAAAGTCCACAGGCAGCAGGAATCGGTTGTGATTTCCACAGGCTGAGTCTGCTGCCTGGGATGCGAGGCGTCTCTGCAGGAATCTAAGGCGTGTGCTGCAGTTGTGCATGCTCTGGAAGTGTCAAGGGAGAGCGAATATGTACCCGAGCTGCTAGCAGTATGAGCTGAGTCAAGTTTGCATGGGTTTGTAGTGCTGAACGTTCTCAGCAGGACGTACAAATACGGTGAGGCTGGCGGGGAAAAACATGTGTCAGTCAGTTTCCTACTAGAGTGTCGCACCGCACTGAAGTATTTTGAGCTATATTTAAGGTTGTAGGGCTTTAGTTTATGTGTCATTAGTTAAAACTCACACACAATGTTGTCAACAATAGTGTTCACTTAAATTAGAGAAAATCTGCCAGCGACAGTTAGAATTTCGGCTGGAAAAGTTGATCATGATATTAAACAGTTGGAATAAAACTCAACGTTGTATATTTCTCTATAATTGAAAACTTTCCTGCAAAGTAAACCTTGAGCTATTGGTGGTTGGTTGTTCTGCTGTATTGTTCAGCCCGTAACAGACACACTGACAGTCTCCTAAGCACATGAACAATCAAATCCTTCCCACTGGTTAGGCACAAAAAGACCAACACGACCGTCATTTCCAGGGCCTTGGAAAAGTGGGAGGAAACCAGCGATCACTGTGAGGGGATGACAATAATTGTCTCATTTAGAGACTGATGCCCACAGGTATGAGTAATTATGGAGGACCATTATTCTCTCCTGTCTGTGGGTGTGTGTTTGTATGCTGCAGAGGCCGGTCTTTCAGGCCGGTCCCAGCAGTAGATTACAAAGGTGTGGCTGCGGCGCTACATCCAAATGTGACACATAAAAGACAAAAGTGTGGATCAACAGAGGGTGTCTCAGCCCCATTCCGCTACTTTGCCGTCAATCTGACAGATGGCATGGGCCTGTCTGAGGCCCTGGCAATGAGGAGTGCAGCGGCTTCAAAGGCCCTCTGTAATCTGCAGAAACATCACAGGCTGGGAGAAAGTGACTGTCTCCCAGACTCCCACCCTAGTAAGAGGGCGAGCGAGGCGCTAATGAAAGACAGATAAAGGGATCGCAGACAGTGCCTCATGAACAAAAAAAGAGAAAACATCAGGTAGGCTCAGCTTTTTTCTTTGCCTTTCTTTTTCTTTTAAAGAATCTACAGATAAATGGTCTCGTCAGTCCTTTTGTGTTCCCTGAAAAACAGCCACACACAGATAAAGAGTTATTTTCAAAGCTCTCCTCCCCCATTGAGTGTGACTCAATTCAGACTAAATGGTCAGCGCTGAGTATGGGGTAAAGTTAGTAATGATGATGGAGGAAGAGTGAAGATTGTGCTTTTTTGTCGGAAATGCCACCAGCTTTTTGTGTTTTGGGGGGCTTTGATGTTCCAGTCAGGTCTGGCACTCACTGTCAGCCACAGCATTAATCAGAGGAAGTTGGGCCTTTGTCAGACTTTGCCACGTTCATTTATGGCCCACGTCCCTTCGTAAGGACTGATCAATTCTTGCTTTTTAGTGACATGTCAGTCCACTGTAGGTTCACATCTCCTCCTAGGTAAAACTGATGCTTGACAGCACAAATATCAAAAGCGTAGTGTGTCCTTAAAATTTCTAGGAAGTATTGGGGTGATGTTGACTATGACAACTCGCAATTTATGTGGGATACACTGCAAAGATAATAATAAAAACAGTTTTTATCTTGTCTCTGAAAATTGCAAGCATTGACCGTACATGTACAATGTGTAGACAGCTACTGTGTCCCCCGAGGGGCCCATGGAGTTATTTTGTGCAGTAGCCTACACAATGTGGGCAGGTTCAGTAGAGCGAGTAGTGTGTAGATCCAGAGCTGAGGGATTCGTTAGCTGCTCTCCGGTCACTCTCCATTTCAACGCATCCACTGAACTGTGTAGGCCTGTCAAATCTGGTAATGAATTTTTTTTTTCAGAAATCCCCCCTGTCACTCCCTTACAGAGTTGTGGAGCAAAGAGAAGAAAAAACATCTTCAACAACCTACATATAAAAGCCTTAACGACAGTAATGCATAGATCGAAAACTAAGAGTGACATCAACACAGTGACTTTAGGTGCTTCAGACCTCGATGTGTATGTGAGGGTGCAATGACCTTGGGTTTATCAGCCTGTCTGCTTGTACACAAACAGGATTTTTTTTTCTTGGTGACATATCAGTTGCATTTAATGGGATTCTGTCTTGATATGGATTAATTTTTGCCTGCCAAAGCTCAATCCTCTTAAAGTGACAACCTTCAGATGCTGCTGCTGCTGCTTCTTATATTTGTTTGGCAGGAAGCATTTTTGGTGTGTCTAGTTTGGAAAGGCTGCAATCAGACTGTGTCGTTATGAAGTCTCTGTAAGTCACATGATTGAATACTATGAATATAGTAGATATGAAGGTACTCAGCTCTGCTAACTCCACAATGCTCTGCACAGCATTTTAGGGAAAGTCATGAAAAATAAGAATGCTTGAAAACTTACTAATCTGCAGAAATCATGGAAATTATCAGTTTGAAAAACATTTAGACTCAAATATCTTAACATAGTGGAGCACCTACAGTACAATCCCCATGGCTCGAAGAAAATCTGCTGAAATACTGGCACAAAAGTTTGCTTACTTGGGACCTTTTGCATTTGCACCTTTTGGTTACAGCTCTTATAGAATTTCCGAATGATATTGGACCAAATAGATCAAATAGACAGTTGACAATACACCACTTAGGTTAGACTATTAAATATATGTCTTTATATTGTGTAATAACGACATTATACATAGCCTTTCTACGGACATCCATGTGCAGCCAAAAAATAAGTGTCCCCAGTTTGTAGTGCCAAGGTACCAACTGTACATATGCTAAAAACGTACACCAACAGCTTGTGTCATGCACTGAAGGTATATGTACTTCAACATCCTTGACACTGTTCTTGTGACTCTTTTGTGTACTATTTACGTTTGTTTATGTATGTTTATGTCTAAAAAAGCTTTTCTTCTCACTTGTACTCTAAAAGTTTTAGCTGTAACACATCATGCATGTAGTATGAGTTTAAAATAAATATGCAGTAATATTTCAACCTGTTGTAAATTATATTTCACTTATAGAATCACGGTAAGTTTCACTGCAACCACAAAATAATAAACATGCTCACTGCAACGCTTTGCCATTTAAAGAGGGTCCCTGAATGAGGTGATACAAAGCTTAGGCATTTAATTTTCTGCTCTACAAGTCTCTTTAATTTGCCTTTTTGTCTGCCTCCTTTATTTTCAGATTGTCCTTTAATTAAACTCTGCTTAATTACACAATTCTCACATGACTTTTCTGTCCCCAGCTGGCAGTGGGAAGGAAAGGAATCTGGTGGAGCTAAAAGTAAAACAGCAGTTGACACCCAGAAATTTCATGCTCCTCCAACTCAAAACCAGAGCTTCATTAACACATACCTTGTCTGCCGAACTTTCAACTTTATTCTGCATGATTGCAATATAGGTGATACACTGGCTTGACATACAGCAGCTTTTATGTCTTTAAAGCATTTATTACTTTATGAAATAAAACACACTGCACAATATTTAAAAGTTCTTTTGTGTGTTTTAATTGTGTTCAGTACTTTTGCTAACTGTTGATTTTAGGTGCCTTTATAAATAAAGTTGTATTGGATTTAATCTGACTTTACATTTTTAACGTTTGCATTTTGTAGAAAGGCTAAATGCCAATTCAAGCTTGGCATTTGGAATCAGCAGATATGTTACCAAACTATGTGTACAAAGGAGTAAACCCATGCATTCATAAGATTATTGACTCAAGTTGTTTGTTTTGCATGGTTTCAAGTACAGGAAACTATGTTATACTGTATTTTTTGATCCATTTTGTAATGGCTACTGGAACACAAACATTTCCCTTCTGGGATTAATGAGTATTCTAGAAAACTGAGAGCCATATTATTTTTTTACCCTGTGATACTGTGATGCCCAGAATAGTCGACATCTGGTGTCTGAAGCACAGAAAGAGATCCTATGAAGAAGTCACCCAGAGGAGAAAGGTGATTGCAGGATGCATCTTTCCAGTGAGGAAAAGGAGAAAGCCCTGCACAGCCACCGCTGGGACTACTGTGCTGTCTGAGGCAAAGAAACCCGGAAGAGGCACCATCAATTTTTGGATATTACAAAAAGGCCATTTGACCTTACAGAGAAGAGAAAAATGATGGACATCTGCAGAAAGCAAAAGTAGTAGGATTGTCAAAGAGAGGGATCACTGGGAAAATGGCAATGCAGGCAAAGTTCACAGAACATTGCCATGGACGAACTATAGAACCCAAGTACCTCTAAAAACACAAGCTTCCACTGTCATCCGTGTCCATCAGAGCAACACCAGAGGCTCAGACAGCGAGTCCAGGAAGGAGAAGACAAAAGAGGCCAACACTGAGCAAAAACCTGCCACGATATGGATCACTGGGTCCAGTTATGTTCACAGAGGAAAGGGGAGAACCTCGGGCTAAGGGGGAGTCGTTTGGCCAAGGAGACATGCGATGGAGTGGTGTGGTTCTTCCGGGCTGTACCGAGGGCTGCCCAAAAAGAGAGCGCCTGACATTTTGGTTGTCCGTGCTGGTGGCACAGATCGAGGACAGGTGTCTGCAAAATCACTGACTCTTAAAATACAAATGGACTTTGGGCAGCTCCACAAAAAGTTCCCCACAATGAAATGTTTGTATTCTTGCATGAATGAGAGGACGGTTTGGGGAACCGGGATGGCAATGGAAGATCGACAGTGACAGGAAGTTTGTCAACACACCGATGAGACAAGCTTTCAGAAACTTCAATGGTGAAGTCAGTGAACATTCCCATCTGCATTTCTATGACAGCAGCATATATCTACCACATGGACTGCACTTCAGCACCAAAGGCAATTCAATCTTTCTCTCCAGCATCTGTTGGGCCCTGCGCAAAATCATCCAGAAACCTCACATCTGATTCTTAACCAGCGCAAAACAATCCTGAATGCATGTGAATGTAAATGTGAGTTCCTCTTTTGTCTTCCTTAAAAAGCAAATTAAAAAAAGTCATTGTGTTATGTGCTTTAATGTCTGAAGGACATATCAGAGTAAAACAGCGGATTATTGATTAACATTTATATAAGATATAGTTTTAGTGAAGTTTGTCTTTTTACTTTCTTGCTAGGTTAAAATGCCATTGTGTTATTCTCTCACATTGCAACAGAACATCATAAATAATATTGCCCATTAAAAATGAAATCATAGACAAAAAAAGTTTAAAGTTTATTTTCAAGTTCACCTGCAAACTGTAGAATATGTGTTAGCGTTGGGACTATTCAAGTAAATCAATCATCAGTGAAGTTGGCACAGCGGGTGCAGCTGTCATGGCACGATTGGTCGGGAGTGATGCGGGTTTAGTATTGACTGTGACAATGAGGTGACGCTGCTGGGTAAAACTGCTCCAGTAAATACTGCAACACCTGTGGATTCTGCCAGCGCCAATACTTTCCATATGATGAACTATTTAAGAAGACGTCACCCCAGTGTGTCTGTCGACAGGTAGGAAAGGGCATCGCCTTCTCCCAAAAGCACTGACTGCAGATTGACACAGGGCAAAAGTATTGGAGCTGCTGTGGTGGAGGATGCAGGAATTTAGCCATCTTATATCTGCTTTTGCTGACATTTAAAACAGTAAAATAGAATAACAGTAAAACAGGTTGATAAAAAATCCTTTTGAGGGGGAGAATAAGCAAATGTTTAAAATGAAGTGTTGGTGGGTTTAATCATGGGGTGTTCAGCAATGGATAAAGTTGAAAGATGTTGCAGGAAAACCCCGCCCTTCCTCACACCTCCCTCTATCGCTGAGGGAGATGTGAATAGACTGTTTAAACGGCTGAACCCACGGAACGCCACGGGTCCGGACTTTGTCTCCCCCTCCAACCTCAAGCGATGTGCCAGTCACTTGTCTCCGGTGTTCACAGACATTTCTAACACTTCACGGGAGCCCTGGCATGTTGCCTGCTGTAAGACCTTTGCCATCATACCAGCCCATAAAAGGTTGAGGACCATGAAACTTCATGATTACAGACCTCTAGCCCTGACTTCTGTGGTCATGATGGTCATGAAGTCTTTTGAGTGCCTCGTCTTGTCCCACCTCAATAAAATTACAGACCCCCTTCTGGACCCCCTGCAGTTCGCCTACAGATCTGTAGACAACACTATAAACATAGCCTTCCACTTCATCATCCATCATCTGGACTCCTGAGGATCCTTCGCCACGATACTGTTTGCGTACTTCAGCTCTGACTTCAATACAGTCATTCCAGCTCTGCTGCGAGACAAGCCCTCCCAGCTGAATGTACCCGACTCCATGTGCAAGTGGATTATGGACTTCCTGACAGACAGGCATTTTGTGAGGTTGGGGAAGTATGTCTTTAGCCTGTTGCAGACTTGAACTTCAGACAATATTAGGAGAATTCAGCCTCGGACATTATTTAGAATGGACTTTCAGACATGTAACTCACAGCCGGAGATCACCTGAGTGAGAAGCTTACCCAAGTGTGAAAATATGATGGGATTCCGTGCGTGATTAGCACACACAGGAGGCACAACTTGATACAAGAGCACAGAGCAGCATGCTGTACTCTAGACACTGTAATACAGACATTGCACCGGGGGGCTCAAAGGCCATAATCTGTGACACACCACCTTCTAAGAAGGGGAAAATATCTGACTTCCAGTACATGTTTAAAAGGGACTAGAACTCACTGACCATCAGCACGGGAACCCCCAACGCTGTGTCCTTTCTCCTCTGTTATTCTCCCTTACACCAACAGCTACACATCTGGACTCCAGTCTGTCAAACCCCTGAAGTTTGCAGATGACACCACTCTTATTGGGCTTATGTCTGGAGGTGAATCAGCCTGCAGGAATGAGATGGACTATTTGGTGTCATGTTGTAGTAAGAATGACATGGAGCTCAATGCTCTCAAGACAGTGGAGATGAGAGTGGATTTCAGGAAGGACCCAGTCCCCCTACCTTCTGTCATCCTCTGCGACACTCTGGTGACCTCCGTTGAGTCCTTCAGCTTCCTGGGCACCATCCTCACACAAGAGTTCAAGTGGGAGCAGAACATCAGCTCCCTCACCAAGAAGGCTCAGGGGAGGTTGTACTTCTTGCAGCAGCTGAAGAAGATGTTGGTGAACTACACTGCTATAATCACATCCTCCATCACAGGCTGCAGCCACAGCCAGGGTCAAAGCCAAGCTGGAGGGGCTGTCAAGCCTGTCATCTAATGTGCTGAGAAGGTGATGGGCTGGAGCCTTCCATCACTTTAGGAGCTGTTTGCCTCCAGGATTCAGAGAGAGGCAGCCAACATCACGGCTGACCCCTCTCAGCCCCTCCCCTCCAGTCCATCAAGACCAGGAACTCATGCCACAAGAACAGATTCTTCCCCATTGCAGTCAGCCTGATAAAAAAGGGCCCAAATCCCCGTCGCCCCAACCTCACCGACAGTCACTCTCACTTTTCAAATTGTACAACTCCATCGGACAATTGCTTTTTCTATACATGGCTTCTTATTTAATTTTTATTGTACGTTTGCTTTATTATTTTTTAAATTATTATATCTTTGTGAACATACTTTAATGTTAAAATGCTAAAATAATTATATATTTTAGATTATGTGTTTGCACCTGACTTGTATTGCTAGTACTGTTAAGTGTTCTTAACTGCTCCTGGCAATAAACTGTTTTCTGATTCTGAATAGAAAAACTATGGTGCTTTTTCTGTACCTTGCATTCCACTCAGTGTCTTCAGTGGTGATTTGAAGAGCAGAGAGCAATAAAAAAATCCCATAGCAACAGTGCCAGCAGATTTGAAAAGAAGTCGGTGATACTCCTGTGTCTGTTCAAATGGGAATTCCACAATTCTAACATTGCTGTAGCTCGGTGAGGGAATCCCCTCTGATGTTATTTGCCCGCAAGCCACTAGTTAGACAGGTCACACCATCAGAGTGCACCAAGCAGGTTGGTCTGAGCGGGATGATTTATAAATATACACACAGAATGTGTAGGTCACAGTCATCAGATTTGTCCCAGTTAAAATGTGAGACAGTTTATGTCTGCATCGTCTCACCGTATTTGTCACAATTTGTCTGTTCCTTCATGTATTTCCTCTGTGGACATACAGGGATCAGCCTCCATGACAAGAATCCTCCACGACAAACTGCACTTAGTACCTGTATTAACAAAATAATTATGATCTGGATAAGATACCAAGATACCAAGATCTTAAATAATGTGTATTTTCTTATTAAATACCACATCTTCCACTTAGAAAAATAAAATAACATAGTGCTGGTTCTTTTCCACCACTGGTTATAATTAATGCAAGTCAGAAAGAGAAACCGGTCTGCCCTCAGTGCAGTTAATTGCCTCAGAGGGAGTCCCAGAACTCACAAGATGTTCTGGTCCTTGTCATCACTGCAGTGACAGCAAGTAGTCTTGTGCACACACTGCACATTTCCCAATTAATGTTTGCATAAACCATTTAAATACTGAGTTTTGTAATAAATAACAAAATTGGTATTTACATCTAAAAATGTATTATTGAATGATCTTTGGTGATTTACTGATGTTTTGCTCTATCAAAACGTCTAAAAACAGTTTTGCAATTACACTATATGTGAAGATGGTGCCAGTTTTAATGACTTATTAAAACAGTTTCTTAATATGTTCAAATGAACTAATGCAGCAAACGCTGTGATTGATGAGTTAAATGAAGACATGTACAACTGTTTAGTATAATTCAGTCAGTGTGGAGATCTTGGCAGTTTTCATGCAGACCAGGAATCTCCCAGCTCATTAAAAAGTGGTGAAAATGTGAGACAGAACCACCCAACCATGCAAACTGCACCGCAGGGACATGCTTCCAAAATGACAATTTGAGCTAAAAAGCCACAAATCTCCTGATGTTTTTCGGAGCATTTAATATGTGACCTGTCAAAACCAGCTTGGCAGATGTTTAAGGGCGAATGACTCTATATGACCCCAACCCACTGCCTTCCCAATTAAAGATATGGACCTTTTTCACATTTCCGCATTCTTAAATCTAAAGCAGCCGAAAACGGGCTTCTTAACTTTTGTTATAAGTTATTAAATAGGAACAATGGCAGAACTGGAGCTTTTGAATCATACCTGGATGTTCGTGTTGTTGCAAAATCAGAAATACTTGACACTCGTTTCACTTAAAAAGGAATCAGGCGAAACAACCTCTCTTTTGTCCGGTAGAAGCTGCTGCTGACGCTTCTCAAAAGGACAACGATTATGTCCAAGGATTAAAAGAAATTATGTAAAACATTAGCTGTAATATGATATAAATGGCTGTTATGGCTGAATTTGATTCTCAGTTTTTGTTGACTCTAATGTAAAGCCAACACACTTAGCCTGCTAGGTTAAAGCTAGCCAGCTTAACGTACTTTAAACTATTGCTTGTAACAGTAATTACGTTTATGTAAGGTAACACATAAATAACATTAAACATCTTCGCCTGAGATTGAATCTGTGAGCAGGAGAGAGACATACCCGATTTACAGCCGTTTAAATTGGCTGTAATTACATTTATCAAGCGTGGTACATGAAAATATTCAGACATTCAGTCTATATACCCGTGTTTATGAACATTTGTAAGTGTATCAATACGAATACAGTAGACTGTGCACTCCTGCAATCCATTATGACCGTGTCACTTCATCATTCAGCCATAAGCAGAAACAGGATTACCCATTTGCGAAGTACTTCCGGTTTTGGTGCAAAAGGTCTATTCTGAGGATCTCAACGTTCAGCAAATGATAAAAACACGATCACCCTCTTCACATGTGAGCAGCCCTTTCTCTGCCAAACCGTTTGATGAGGCTGCAGACGTCTCCAACAGCTTTAGCAGATGTTGCGGTGCGTTGAGCTGAAAAGCAGCTCCGAGACATTTCAGCGCTGTTTTCAACTGCGACACTTTGAATCTAACAAAAGGTTAACAGCGATCTGTGCCCGTGACAGCAGCACGGTTCAGATATGTGACGATCTCAGCCCCTTGTTCTCGGATCTCTGAAAAAGCCATCACGTATCATCTGGAACCACCACACTCACCCCTTTAAACAACACACAAATGCATGCAAAGCTTATAGTCAACTTGCTTTGTTTTTTTTTCGCCTAGGTGTCATTTTGTAATCTTTTAAAGATTGGTCGTATTGGTAAATATTGTGCAAACGTTTTTATAAATAACTAATATGAACCTTTAAGTAAGCAGCAATTAATTGGCAATGGGTTAATTTATTAAAATAATTTAATTACCAAATTATACCATGAAACCAAACAAATATGATAAAAATTGTGTTGAGGTGTAACAGTGACACACCCAGCAAAGGGACGACAAGATAAATGAAGCACTTCATTAACTTTTTCTCAATGACACACTTTCCTTGGTGTCACAGGAGAAAAAAAGGCATTTATTCTTGAAGCAGCCGCTCCTCTGTGGAGAAGCTGGCATGACCTTATTTCCTTGGGAGTAAAAGATAGAGAAAGCTGGAAGGGCTGGGCGAGGAAGAGGAGGAGGGGAGGAAAGAGGATGGGGGGCATGGTGGAAGAGGTGGGGTAACTTCAAAACCCACATCAAAAGGAATAAATAATTGTTTCTGCTGGTTTTGTTGTTGTGATACGGATCGGCAAAGCAGCAAGTGGCGAGCAGGAAGCTTTGATTTGAGGCAGCCTTCCTGGAGAGGGCTCCTTCTGTCGGCAGCTGAGCAGAGAGAAGCGGGACCCACTGATTAAAGTCCTGTTTGTTTTAATCTTCTCTTTTGCCCAGGGGAGGCATGCAGAGCAGAAGAGATCCTGCCAGGGGGTGGGGCAGGACCATTCTCCAGGGAATGATTCCTTCTCCTTCTGCGTCCTGAATAGGAGCTGGTGTGTGCAGCCTCCATATGCAGGGTGAGGTGAAAGACTTGAAGGGACAAAGTTGAGATTATTATGGTATTTCATCTGAGTTTGGGTGTGTCGGGGGTACATGATAGTGGCCAAATGCGATTTTGGCCAGTGGCAATATAATTTTATTTCCATCAAACTTTGGCTTTAGGGGTTATTTCAGAAGCACACAGAAATTTTCACTTCTGACATTTGTAGAATTTTCCCTTCGTCTAACTTTTAATAGTGTTCCTCTGCTTCATCCGACATCAACAATCCCAGGCCTTCCTAATAACTCAGTATACCCAATTAAAAAGTAAGATACCCTTTGTGCTGTTATAACTGCATTAATTGATATCCTTCTGCTGGACATCTGGTTTTGCTGAAACAGCTGTTTTCTCCATAAGAGCAGTTAAAGTACTGAATAAGTAAAAAAAAAATTAAACTAGAAATTTGCTTTTAGTTTTCATCTTAATATGGAGAGCTGCTTATGTAAAAGTTGCACAGCAGTTAGTAAATGGTAACAGCACACAATATCCTAATAGTCTGGATATAAGTGACCACAACCTTGACATTTCAGACAATGTATTAAGAGAAATGCAATGAAATCTTTGCAGCTTCCTGATTTAAAAAGTTTTCTTTTTCTTCATGACTGAGCTGCAGAGCTGAGCTCATGAAAAAGATACAGTAGCTAGGTGTAGGAACCCCTGCTGACAGAGATTTAAAAGGTTTCTGTTGACCCAGGTCAGTGGTCCTATAGTGTAACTCAGCAGAGCAGCAGGAGGTCTCGTGTTGAAATCTCATGAGCATGAGCCGTCCCAGATATGATGTGAAGACACACACACAGCCTCACACCTCATGAATCCTCCTCCACTTGCATGATGGTAACATAATGAAAGGTGACACGCTGAACGCTGCAAGAAAGAAATAGTGTGAGCGCAATACAATTTGCAAAAGGGTTTATTAGCATTTGATAATTTAATATGATGTTCATCAATGTACTGTAATGTCTCATTACAGCAAATGGTAATTTATTATAAATACAATTTTGATCCCCACAGCAGAAACTTTGCAAGTTTTTTTTTTAAATAACTCATTTATTAGTTACCTGCACCACATTATATACACAATATAATTCATCTAAATGCCACTATGAACTATTCTCCCACTAGACCTCTCAGCTTGAATAAATTGAATATTTACCCTGCGATATAATCTGAGAGCTTTCTGCTGATTTGCATCAACTGATATATGCAACTTCAACTCTTTGATTCTGACAGAAATCCAGTATTGGCAAAAGTGTCATCAGAATTGCTGAAAGAATGAAACAGACTTGCTGAAGCGCACATTGCTTGGAGCCCTTTATGCAGTTATTCAAACAAAGTAGTCTCATTGGATCTTATCGACTCATGACGAAACAACGGAAGGCAGCCTTTTCCATCCCTGACAGTAAACAGCCGCTCCGTCCACAGCCCTGTCAGTGTTAGAGACTGAGCTCGTTAAGAGCTGACATCAAACACTTATGGAGACTGATGATTTAAATATTGAATCGACTAGTGGCAGCACACAGAGGAGAGCTGGTATGTGCTGACACCAAGACAGATGTATATTTTAGCAGCCGTTTCCCAGCTAAACTGCCTAATGGCCTTAGGGATGAGGCAGATGAAAGTCAGACCTGCAGATCTGCCGGGATGTCTCTGGGGTTTGGTGTACTGTAAGTGGCAAAGACCCCCATCGCACTCCCACTCAACCTTCCTCTGTCCCTGCCCCCAGTTCCTCTAACATACCGCTTCACTCTCAGTAGGATCAGAGGAGAGGCTCCCCAAACAGAGGCCCCTCACCAGGCCCCAGGCAGCGGGGACACTAACAAGCGCTAATGATCTCCAGCCAGGCCTGTCTATCTCCTCTTCCTTTACTCACTCACACCATAACCTGCAGGACAGGCCTCCATGCAGACAGAAAGCCTGACTGAACCCAGACTGAGTGTGCTGCGCAGACCGTCTCCTGTCCAGCTGCTTTAACTTTAGGACAAAGATGAGACAACCTCACTTTGGAGATGGATAGATGTTTTCTAATAGAACCCGCCCCAAAAATGTGCTCTGATAAATACGTTTGGATGAGGACGAATGAATGTTTGGTATGGTGAAAACTCAGTGACCCCCTTTTCCTTCTGCATGTCTCGTCTGCAGGCTTTTGTTGGCATGTATACTCTCCAAGCTGAGTGCAGATGTGAAGCGCTGGAAATATGGAGATAATTGTAAACGTGTTTTGGTCTGCTTCTTATCAAGATCGGTCCAAGTATCTCTATTTAAGACCAGAAGAAGAGGAGAGGACGCTGCTCTCCCACATCACCGTGACCGAAAGGCCAGGAGCTACAAGCGTTTTGCAACTGCATGAATCTTAGCCTGTTGGCCATTAACCAACTCCAAGAAATTTAAACCACAAAAGAACTATGAAGCATTATCGAAAAAAACTGTTGTTGGCAAGGAATGTTCCATTTCTGGGTTCATTTTGTTTTGATCCTGTGACATTAAGTTGAGATATTTTCGGTGCAGCTACAATAGGGCTTAATGGCACATAACTTTTCACTTATCTAAATCATCAACAGTAAATGTCAAGTTTTGGTTTGAGTCCCACAGAGTTCACAAAAACATGTTCCTCCATTCTTTGTGCACAGACAGACACAAATTCACAGTAAAACATGCCAATATGGTAAGATTTGTTTAAAGCAAGCCAGCTCTAACAAGTCACTCCTTTATCTTTATTACCATCCTCACATTTAATTAAATAACCCTATATATCAAAATGCAAATACACCAAAAGGCTAAGTGGAACGGCACGCCAAAACAATATGAACTAAAGAAACTGTAGCTTCTTCAGTTTACAAAGACAATTAAGTTTGTCACTTTCACACTGTGAAAGCATTTGTACTTTTGTCAGATCAATAAAGTTTTCATTTCTAATTACACTTTAGAAACAGTCCTAATGTTTCTTGGAACAGACTTTGTTTATTTATAGTATCAAAAACTCAGCAGCTTTCAGCTTGTCCTTTCAGGGGTCGCCACAGCCCAGTGTGGTCCCAGTGGTGATTTGGCATGAGTTTTTTTATGCCAGATGCCCTTTCTGCCGCAGCCCTCCCATCTTATCCAGGCTTGGGAGCGACACCAAGGTTGCCTCTGATGGCTGGGCACCTGGTGGGGTGAGGTTCAGTCCTCCGGCCTTCTGCATCCCGACCCAATGCTCTAGCCATTGAGCCACCAGGCTCCCTCTGTACTGATGATATGATTTTGCTGTAGTACTTTAAAACATGTTGGTATTTGTTTTAACTCAGAATTTGCAAGTCTTGCATATGAAGGGATTTGTTAATGGCTGTCACAATTCCACAAAAACAAGATTACAAGTTTGAAACAACACACTTAAAAATTCTGGGCCTAATTAATTACTCATTACACAACACACACACACAAAAAATAAATATTGGAGCAAAGGTTAATCTACAGTCAATTGTCAAAAGTTCAAACACTACTCTGCACATATCAGGTCTTACATATTAAAACTTCAAAATACCCTATATGTGAAATAATAAATTGCATTGAGTGAGTGAATTTGGAATGAAAAGCAAGCTGGTGTTGACTTTCCTTTCCTGCTGCACTGAATCTTCCTGTGGTTTTTAAAAGGCTTGCTCTCACCAGTAACCCCCAATGCAGTACCTTAAAAAAACATCAAATAGGACCACATGGATGCTGGCATGTGAGCCAGGCTGGATAGTTCACTTAAAAAAGTTGCATCTCCACATTGTTTAGAAGCTGGTTGAAGTCCAGGAGCGTAAATGAGCTCAGATTTTGCTCAGGGGCAGGTCTGCTTCCAGTCTGTCTGTGTCTTCACTCCGAGCTCCAGTAACGTACTTTTTCTTATTTGTCTAAAACTAAAGGAGAAATATTCACATATGCAATGACTCCACACACTTTGAAACAGATTTAACCACATTCGAAACAAGTGCAATTGTCAGTTCTTACACTTGTTTAAAACATAATGTCAGTGGTAAAGCAGCTGCTTTTAAGGGGCACATTGCTACAAGTTAGTGTCCTCTTCAGTTGTGGAGTACATTCTCCTCGGGGAATAATGAGCATGAGGCGATCAGACAGCAGAGCTGCTTTCGCTCTCTGATGTTTGTGCCAGAAACGTACATCCTTGTTAGACCGGTCCACAGCTACTGGAACAGAAAGTTCCCAACTTGGGCTTTTGTGAGCATTGTGTTTGCATCACCCTCTAACCCTTAAACCTTGCAGTGTAAAATTGAGTGGTTACAGAATATTTTCATTAAGTCAGAAGTTGCTGTCCAACCCTGGCAAGCAGCACGTCTCTGCTCTCAGCTTAGTGTACTTCAAAGTTCTCTTGAAACTTAGCACTGTCTTTATTTCTGTCAGTCTTGAAGCCCGTGTAATCAACAGGGAATTGACTTGAAGGTCTTAGAGGGTCCACTTTGAAATAGATCAGTACCCGCTTACAACCACCCTTGATATGAGAGGTGTGGACATAAATTTCGCATTGGACAGTGGATGAAATGAATACGAATTTCCAACATTTTTATCTAAGCATTGAGGGAGGATAAAAGGCACAGTCAAAAGCGCATCTGAAAAAGGAGCTTACATTTTCTATAATATTAAACCTAAGTCAGCCTTTGATCTTTTAATCCTGTGCTCATAAGGTTGTGCGATAAGCAGGCATGACTAACGCCTCTTTCTAATAGTCAAGAAAGAGCAGAGCCCACATAATGAGCTCTTTTACCCCTTTTGAAGACAAATTGGACTGAAATTCCATATTTAATGGATCTTCCTTTCAATAACATTCAGTTTAATGTCAAGGGGGAGATGGCCAGTCACGTTAACAGTGCTGTTAAACGCAGTGAGGGTGCCTGGCCGTGTTTTTTCTCCAGCCTCGCAGATGTCTGTCTGAGCTGTCTGCGGCTGTCTTTGTGGTATCATCCTTGTCGTTTCTTTATTTAGCTAACACTGTCACTTAGACTTACTTGCAGGGCTTATGTAAATATGTGAGAGGAAGTCTAATCCTGCTCAGCGCACAGGCTGCTTGTGTTTCATGTAATCACATCCACAGATCTGCTGATGGATGCTGTGGTCACCATTCTGTCCTTCGTTCATTCTTAGACTACTGAGGATATTGAGCTGATTATGAACTGAAATCAAAGCCACTCATAAACAAATTGTTGGCAGTAATGACGTTGAAAAATTTCTTACTAACAGACTTATTTTTAATAATTTTAATTTGACAAATAATATAAAAAATGTTGAGTATAGGGCCACTAATGTCAAAGTAGTTGATGCTTTGAAGCACAGCTCACACTGAACAAAGCTGAGCCATATAACAACACGGAGCAGAGCTGGATAAACAATCCATCGCGAGGGGCTGGAACCTTTCCCAGCTGTCACAGGGCGAGATGTGGTGTGCATCCTGGACGTGTCGGCATCTATCCGAGGGCCAACAACACATTAACCTAACACACATGTCTTTGGACTGGTGGAGGAAACCATAGAACCGGGAAAAACCCACACACGCATGGGAAGAACATGGAAACTCCAGTAAGAAAGGCTGCACGCAGCTGGGGACACCGCGTCCTCCTAGCTGTGAGACAGCAACCCTAATCACTTCACCACCACTGGACTTTAATCTAAATCAAAAGAGTTATGTAATAAATTACTGTTTACCCTGTGCAAATGTGTGTGAGTTAGAGAACAGTGAGGGAATCAATGCTCAAATATTGTTCTTATGCAAACATTAATATTACTCAATTTGAAGAATGACACATTTTGTGTGCTGTAAATATTTCATCATAATTCTCAAACCATATCAAGATCATATTTAATAAGCATAATAAGCACATTTACCAACAACCATAGTCGGCCAAAGTTCTGCACAAGCGAAAAGCGATGATAACATTAAAGTATAGACCCAAATGTCAAATCTAAAAAAATAGTAAAAAAAAAAAAGAAAATAATAAATACCAGCCTCCGGCTACAGTAATAACATTCTGTTTTATGTTCATGTGTGGTTGTTTTGTTTTGTTTTTTCTTTTTGCTTATGTGGTTCCATTTTCCTCGGTTTGATAATGACATTGTGCAAGATGAGTCAAACTCGGGTCTGTGGTGTGACAGTCTTGTGCTTTTTATGCCCCCAACAAGTTCTTTGCAACCCACCTTTTGTTTATAAAGGCAGCGGATACACAAAACTACTGCACTGAAATACCAGACAAGGCCAAGAACAAATCAAAGTATTCATGATTCATTGTCTCCATCTGTATGTATCTATCTACAATTTTTAACACTTTAAACAAAAACAATAATTGACACTATTAGCCGTAGCAGGGCTTAGCAGGGTATCTAATCATATTTAAAGATTAGAGCCCTGTGCGCCTGACTGTAACTATAGCTGGCTAATAGTTTCTCCCTGGCTCTCCCACAGGCTGTGCTGAACCTTTTAATTGGGTGACACTAGGCGCTGCTCTCTCTCTCTCTGTATCTCTGTCTCACACGCAGGCAAAGTTATTTAAATCGCTGTAATACTTTCATCTCATATTCTCTTTATCCCATTGTTATGCAGCCACATGGACTCAGATGTAAAAAGACACCACGAGTACAAAGCGAAGATTTTTTTTTCTGATTTTGTGCATTGCTGCAATTCACATATCATGCATTCTCTTTAGACAAATTATGCTCCAGATATGAAGTGGTCGCGGGTGGGTGAGGTTGAACAAGGCCAATATGTTTTAAGACTGGTCTTCAGGATGAGGCGCACCACAGAGCTAGATTCATATATTACATTTGCATTTTTACACTTCTGATGGGTGCTCTGTCGTGTGGCTGTTTTCATCTCTCTGTTTGATGCTGGTTAAAGGAGAAGGCACTCATTGTCCTCTTGGCCTGCAGGCATGTTTTGAGCCACGCAGAGTGAGTCAATGGAGAGTCAGGGGCCGGCTAAATGTCAGATGCACATAGCCATGCTTGCATAGCTTAATGCAGGCCTGTGTCTGGCCCTTGTCCTTGTCCCCCTCCAACTCTGTGTGTTTTTATCCATCTGTCTCCAGCTTCTCCCTCTGTCTCAGATGTACATGCCATCTGGTCTGGCTCCACATCTGTGGATATCCTGCCTACAAAGCCTGGACAGCAGCGCTCTTTGTGCGGCGACATTTTGCGCTCTGAGGCACCTGCCATGGCTTAAATCACTTCACCCATGCAAAAGAGGCCACGGCATTCAAATAGCGTCCATTGCTAAACATTGCATGTTGTAAAGCACTTGCCGGGGTGTCATTTACTGCCCCAGGTTAAGAAGAAGCTGCTTCTGTATGTACCAAAGCTGCTTTACAGATGAAGAACATTTGCAAACCTGTCACCGACCTTTACAGCTGACATTGTTAAACCTTTGCCAAAGTGGGAAAAGCACCAGAAATTAGAGACTGGGAGACAATTTCTGTTTGTTGCACACAGTGGAATCATTAATTAACATTCATCAAATTAGCTTAAATGTTCTTTTTCTCTTCTTTTACCGTCTTCAAACAATGATACAAATGGAAAGACTAATTACACTTCACAGTGTTTGGCCTTGGCAGCAGCTTATGCTACAGATGTGTTCAATATTGGAGCAGTCACAGCAAGTACGTGTGTACCAGGAATGAAAAGCCTAGGACAAATGAGTAGATGTTTGAATCATTATATAACATTAAAATCTTCAACATGGACTGTCTTATATAAGTTTGTTTGGCAAGTTTGCCTTAGTCAAAGTGTCTTTGTCATTAAACCCACAGTGAAATGTGATGAATTCCATATAAATATATATTTTGGGGGTTTTGTGTCCCAGTTTAAAGTGGGCATCAGAAGGAGAAGTGATTCATGATGAAGCAGTGTTTCACTGTTGAACAGTGACATTTCAGTTTCACTCACATTACGACGTCTGATTTGGATTTAGGATCAAAGACTTTGATATGAATGGTCAGATTTTTAGCTTTTATTTATTGGTATTTACACATTGTTACATCAAATCATGTAGATCAGGGATGGGGCCCAGTTTCCCCATGAAATGCATGTTCACTCAGCTCACTGGTGACTGACACTGGTCAGTGTAAAAACTTCCAGATTTTGACTGATGTCCATTGTTTAGTTAGCAGGGTGTTTTAAATCATTTTCTTGCTGCATCATAAAGCTCCTCCCATTATGTTTTGTAGACACAATGTCTGTGCACACCTCTGAATATATTTATTTATGTCAACGAGAAAAATGGTTGACTGTCTTCCACAAACAGCCTTTCAAGCATCACATGTGAAACTACCTCCACTGTGTTTTGAGCATATTCTTTCTTCTGCTGAACCTTTGGCCTTTGCATCACTTTGGTAGAGGTCATTCTAGGTCTCGTTAGACCCTTATAGCATCAAACCATCAGTCTTGTTTCCTAATCTCCATCTTTGCACTTTTTTTGTAAATTTCAACTTTCAGCTTTCTGATTTGTACTGCTCAAAGTGTTCTTACTATTTCTTAGTATGGCCTCTGTTTTTTTGCCATTTACATTTTCTACTTTTGGTGGATTGCTGAGGTGGGGGCTTGAGTGACAGGATTATGACTTGAGTCAAGAATAAGGTGATTTGATACCTAATAAAATCCCGAAAGACCCACAACTCAACTCAGACTTTAACACAAGTTACTTGTGACATCACCTGGACTTTTGCCCTTTGACATGGGACGACTTAAAGTCCTCCAAACAAACATGTACTATATGTGGTATAAGAAAATGTATTCAATAAATGAATAAATTCATCAAACAAGCTGTGTGTGGTGTAGAATTACCTTCACTTATAAAATTCACATTAAGACATGAACTCAGTAAAAATTGTACACAAAAAAGTTTCATCAACTTGATTTTATATTATTTTGATGTCTCTAAATCCATGAAATGACCAAGCAAGTAACAATCTTTGCAAGCCTATTATAAACTAAAGTACCTTTAGAGGAGAGCAGGGAAGTAGAGCAGAGACAGGAAGAGTCCTGGACCCCATCAAACACTAAATCTGCTGGTCAGTCAACCTGAACAGACAACACTGACTCAAGGCAGACATGTTGGTCCTGTCAAAAGTTAAGACGGGAGATGGTCTACAGCAGCCTGTGTGATTATGTGCTCACTTGGCAGCAGTGGGTGGGTGGTTTACAGTGTATAGATGAGGTTTATTAGATTCACTGTATTACATCCTGATCAATCTGATTGTTTCTCACTAATTCTCATATAGAGTATTGAAGCAGTAGGCAAATCATTATGAGTTAGTGTGAACAACTGATCAATAATCCATTTGTAAGTTGTCACAGCAAGAACAATAACAAATACAAACAGTGTTGAAAAATGATGGTTAGCCAGTCTCACATAAATATGAGTAACCTCGTTCCCACATAAACACAAAATACACTTTACAGTTTAGCAGCTCAAACATGTCAGCAAGATAATGTTTATTGGTTATGAACCCATATTTGACAAAATTAAGGGAGTTAAGTTCATATAATGGCTAATAATCTAGTTCCCATCCAGCCAGTGTGTTGACCTGCTTGCCTTATTTGGTTCCCTTTTCTTTTCTTACTGAGATAGAAGAGCAGTTTAATCCAAAGTTGGAGTAGAAGGGTAGTTCCTGCTATTTTAAATACCACAGGCCACACCCAAATGTTCCGTACCTTTTTGTTTCCTCCCACATTTTCAACACAACCTTTTTTGGCAGAAATAAATCGTCCCACACACACGCACACACAAATATTAGTAGCAGAACAATCTGCAGCTTCTCAAAGTTTCTTCTCTCCAGCAATGGTTCTTTTCGCCGAGATTCTTGCTAAAACAAACAGACATTTGGGATCAGAGTACAAAACGAGGAACGCTTGGACTGTTTCAGTGGTTCAGTGGCGTTATGGAAGTCCGGTGGGAGTGGTACCACCATACAGCTGCCCAGCTGTCATGGTGAAAGTGGAAATATATACAAATGTGCATTCATTTGAGAGCTGCAGGCGGCATAAAGCCATTGTGCTGTAATCTTATCCTCGCATCGCCATCAAACGGCCTGAGCTGGGAGAAGCTCTGATCACAGTGAGCTGTGTATTCTCTGATAATGATGTTTTAGACCCTCTGCGGGCTCACACGGGCCTTTCATATGTGTTATTTATGTAATTATTATGCTCATGAATTGCGGATTGTCAACAAGTAGTTTGAAGATGAAGCGTTGTGTCAATTAAAGTGATCCGCATTTGAAGCCTGCCTCATCCACCACTACAGAGGGAGCAGCTTCTCTGATGTGCAGGCATGAATACAAGCAAATGCATGTGATTAAATATTGTTTCCTATTATTGTTTACTTGGAGATTCCTCTGAAGTTAATTCAGAAAGTCTTTCACATTTAATCACTTTGAGTTGCACATCAGAGGCAGATCTTGAAATCAAATGCTTTTGGTTTTTCAGCTTTCTCATGGAAAGTTATTTGAGAGATTTATTTCAAACAGTAACTCTTGTCAGGCTGATCTAAAGCTTTGGAATTTCAGAAATGTGTGATTCTCTCCAGAGTCATCCTCAAACCAGACTGAACTTTTAACTTTCCACAACATGTGTTCAGTCAAACACATGTTGGCTCCTCTGAATCCTTCTGGACATGTGCATCTAGCGTTGCTGTTTGTGCACCATGACCGATTTGCCATTTACCATCACAATAACCATCAAATCGAAATTTACTAGTGGTCTCAGGCATCAACGTTTGGTTGGGTTTAGCACAAACATGACTTGGTTATGGTTGGGGAATGATCATGAATATTGTTCATTGAGTGAATGTGTTTGAAGGTTCTTGTGCAAAACACACTCAGAAATAAAGTCTGTTAGTCTCATAATCAATAATAACATTGCTGTTTCTATTTATCTGACATTCTCATAAGTGTTGCCTCACTCAGTTATACAGTATTTTAATATTATATAATATTATTTTATCATGTGTTTTACCTCAACCGTGGCCACTGACATTATATCGATTTGGGGCATCGTGCTCTCACTCTTAGAGTTTTCAGAATGTTTTGTGTGACCAAGTCACATGTCACCATCAGTGTGGTTTCTAAATTAACGAAACTGATTGGCTTTCAGTGGCTTTCTTAGTCTGAGTGATATGTCGTGGCAGTATTCGCAAGGAAATTTATCCTGTGTGAAAAAATGCAGAGGGCTGCATTGGTGTGTGAGAAAGTAAAAGGATTGAGGAATTCCAGCTGGAGGAACAGATTTATGTGTTTAAAGCGTATTTAATACTAAAGCAGAGCACAGTGGTTTATAAATCCCAAAGACAAGAGAACAACACTTGAAAAGTTATAATACTTTCATCTTTGGTTGTGACAATCCATTCTAAGCAAGAATATTGTCCACATTAGGACAGTTGGATATAGGCCTAAACCTCACACACACGCTTCAAAAAGATACAACTGTAGTTTTAACATTAATTCAGTCATGTTACCTTATTGATGTAGAGGGGGTCTCTGAACCATAATTCAGAGTGCAAACTTGGTGAAACATAAAAGTAAAAAATTATGTGCTGGACAATTATTTATTTATTTTGGACCAATGAAGAATGATGAAGTGCTATACACAGTAACAGATAGTGAATTGGAAGGAGGTCATCCCACAGACCTGACTTTGAGCCCGGAATTCTGTGTGTGGTTAGGGTTCAGGCAAGAAATGGATTAATCATTTTCAAGTTAGACCTCAATCTTTGTCTAACCCTGACTAACTGTTGCAAGTCCCTAAACACAACCGTAAAAAGTTATAGTGAGACATGTTTTACTGCAAGGTCAGATAGTTTGGCAGAAAAAATGTGTCGTTTGGGAACAATATGGATATGTTTGGAATCAGCATAACTTATCACTAATGTTAAATGTTAACACTTTCTCATTATGTCTTCAGAAAGTGTAACATGTTTGCAGTTGAGTTGCACAGGAACAATATTTTTAGGAGACAGGGGTGCTCCACAGTCAGACAAAGGATGCTCTGCTGCTTTGGGCTTTTCCTCCTCCATCCCATTTGGGGATGCTGCACATCCTGCTTGTTCCAAGAGGCGGGTATTTACGGTTGTCAGTGGACTCGCAGACCACGTGTTTCAGTAAAATGTGGTCTGAGGCCTAAAAGTGCTCAACAACACAATGCAATCCCAGGTCACCGCTAAGCATCACAGCAAGCCAAAGTAATTAACAATTTACATTGTACAAATTCTCCCTGCTCACTTGCTTTCAATAGGAGGAGGAGGGAGGAGGAGTGGGGTGGGTGGGGGTATTCAAGAACTTTAAGGTTTCAGAAAATAAACTTTGCCAGGCATTCTTTAGACTTTGTTTGGCCAAGTCTGAATCAAAGCAAGCAGACAATCTTCCCTTTCATCTTTCTGAGGCTGTGAAGGAACGGACTGTGTCCTGCCATGGCTGTGAACTTGTACAGCTTAGAACTGTGAAGGCCAAGATTTTTTCAGAGGGTTGTCCTTTGAGTTTATTTTTTTTCCCCTCTAACCTTTTGATCTAAATCTTCTTAACTTTAAATTAGGTGCTTCAGCCTCTTGAAGATTCTGAGCTTTCATGTCGCTGTTCGTCTTGAGATGTAAATCCTCGTGGAGACGTGATGACTTGACCATGTTGATCAAGTATGGCCTGAACTTAAGTACGGACTTTCAGTCTCTCTTTCATTGTTCTACGCACTAATACATAGCTCGACTTACAAAAAGAAAACTTCACTTTTGAGCCAAAGATCAGCTCTTCAGACCTGACATTTGTTGGAAGCTATTATGTGATTTTTAGTTACTTCACCAAGGCTGGGTACATTTTGAGGATTGATGACGTGAACAGTGAATTTAACCTCCTAATCCACACTCCCTTTGAATTACTGTGTTCGATGCACAAAATGTTGCCTCAGATGTTTTCAGTAAAAATTATACTGAATTCTAATATTGCAACTCTACAACTCAAATTGTACAAACTAAGACTTACTCCCCCTCACATAGTTTAATTAAAATGTCAATTAAAAACATGTATTTAAACAGATGTAACAGTGATAATGTCTTGATTAATAGGGAAATCATATATTTTCACTTTGTAGTTTACTTGTATAAAAACTTTATAAAACGTTTTTTATGAGACTTTGACATTTTAATGAAAGCCACACTGTGAAATATGAATCTAAAATATTTGAGTAAGACATCAGCTTTAATGTAGGTAGGCTGTGCAGTGATGACCCTCCTCAACGTTTAAATTTTTATCATCCATTTGCTCTGCTAAGGAGGCTAATAATTAAGCCATAACAGTGTTTGCATTTCTTTGTATGGAAAATAATCTGAGATCGAACAGTTGTGGAGCTGGTAATGATTGGAGTAAGGAGGCCACCTTGATGCCAATTTTGCAAACAGGGTTTAGGGTAAGTCTGTTTTTAATTTTCCTCCACATTGGTACTAATGCAGTGATATTTATGTTGTTTGATGCTGTTAATGGTTGGTCAAAGCCGTTCTAAATTTTGGACCTTAACAATTTGACCCAGGGTAATTTTGGCAACAATATCATCACAATGTCATTTTTCTCTACAACTAGTGACGCAGGACCAGCATTTTAGAGCCATGACTGAAGATTTCAGCACTTTTTATGATTTTCTTTCTACAACACACTAAAATCACACAGTGTATACCCACCTTAATGGAATGTTTGCTTCCCTTCCTACTCACAATTACTTATGGTACTGCTGTACTTTCTCACATTGGACAACAATATAAGAAGCTACTGGTTTACGCAACAACAACTCAAGTCCTTCAGTGGCTAATTTGTAACACAGACAGAAACATCAAGTATTAAAGAACCCAGAGTGGAACCTTGGGGAACACCATGGTCAAGCTATGCTGACTTATGTTTGCTGCATTTTTATATTCATATACTTATTCATTGTAACATTGTAACTTTATTTCACCTCATTACTTCATCTTTTAGATGCAAAGGTTTAAAAGCACCCATCCTAAATGTGGAAAAGACTTTGCAGATTTTCTGGAAATCCTCAGGAATTGCTCTGAAGTTGAATGGCAACCTGGACACAGCACTTAGATCTCCCCGGACTTGCAGGGACGTGACATAGATGGCGGTATAAAAGTGTATATTGTCAGGAGTCTCCAGCGGAGCCATAGAAACACAGTGAGCCTACACTGCTATTCATTCACTATACATGATTTACAGGAGAGTGGGGAATAGACATTCCAGTACCCAAGCCTATCCTGACCAAACAGTGCCAGTGTTTGGCCAGCCTGCCAGCCAGAGGAATAAGAAGAATCCCTGGTGCTCTGTGCTTAGTGCTGCTAAACATGCTTTTGTACTGTGTGCGCAATACACAATGCTCCATCACTGGCACTTTGGACACCATGAGGGCTCTGCTGCCAAGGGAGCTCCTAGCTGTTGTTCTTTTCATCTAAGTTAAGCCACTTGGCCCACAGCAGAATGGACATGGAGAAGAAAGGACGAGCAGAGAGGCTTGTGGGAGATGGCTTGAATCCTCCACATCTCCCTCTGGGACATGTTTCCCTTGCATTTTATCCCCACACCCTTGGTTTGATTCACCGTGAATTCTTTGGAACACTTTGGTACCGCTTAATTTACATGTATGCCAACAGGCTTTTAATGTATTTAAAACTTGGATGATGTTCAAAGGACGCTATAATTCCTCTGAAATAGGCCTTTTGAAGGCTTTATCTTGTTCTTTCTCTTCTGGCTAATCTCAGAGCCCCTCAGTATGCCAGAGCAATTTTTCTAATGTCAATTAAGCTTGACATTAGCATAAAACAGCTTTTAAAGTTTTTTTTTCCTTATTCAATGAAAGTGTAATGTTAAATGGACACTTATTTACACTTCAATCATGTTCCTTTGGAGGTTCAACATTGAGAAACTTGAGAAAAAGAAAAGACCCTGGTTTTTGTTTCTATTGTTTAGATATTACCAGATGGGAATACGAAGGCCAAAAATTCCCTTAATAACTCAACGCATTTTTAAAAAATTAGCTGCCCCTATGGTATAACATCACACATTCTGCTGTTTTGTCCAAATGAAGGTTATGCTATTGATGCAGAACGTGTCGGCAGTCTCTTTCATTTCTTCCAAGAACTGTGGTAATTACCACAGAGTGCTAGGAATCAATTAATTACCATTAGGGCTTCGTTCCAGACACAGTGAAACACAACAAATGTTTTTTATTAGCCACAAATGTGCAAATGTGACCCAGAGGAGAAAGACAAATTCTTAGCAGATTTCTTGCATTTTTGAGCGGAAGTTAAAAGCCTTTTTCTCTCTTCACATGGAGAGCTGGGACACATTCCACTCCCAGGGAAAAAGTGAAGGTCCCACTCATGGGAGCGCTGTAGGAAAATTGTTGTTGTATTGGGTTTTTGTTTTTCAGAGCGGAGAATTGTGGGACAAAATAATCAGCAACTCCTATTACTTTGTGTGGATAATTTTAATTAAAATACACTGCAAATTGTTAACCAGATCTTCTCTACTGAAATTGTTTTGTGTTAACTCCACAAAACAGTAAATTGTGTAGTTGGCAGAAAAAAGACTGATTGGTGATGGATAGTAATGCTGTTATCTCCTCTACTTTCTTTAGTCTGCTTCTCTGGTCTGTTTTCCCTCTTGTTGTGGTTCATTTGGGAAAGTCAGAATAAAGCAGTCACACCTGGGTGCAAACCAAAGCATGTTTCATACATGAACTCTGGACAACGTTGGGAGAATTCAGCCTGGGACAGTTCGGAGTGGCCTTTCAGACGTGCAAGTCACAGTGGGAGGTCAACCAAGTGAGAAGAATCCTCAGTTGTGAAAATCCACTCGATTTCCAGAGAAGGCGCAACTTGATATAAAATTTTAAATGTAGGAGACTGTGTTTTATTTATAGCACATTGGAACTGTGAAACTAACAAAAAAAGATTAAAACTTATGACTGCTGCAGCAGTTGAGTGATACAATCATCATTAACACGCCCACAAAGTAAATTTAGCAGTATCCATTCTGCAACAGTTACTGTAACTGGAGGACCCAGAAGCAGAAGCTGAGACTCGCTGAGAATGCAACAGGTTTATTAGCACAAGAACTACTGGTACAGTTATCAAATATCACCTGCACCACTGATCCTGTAATACTCTGCACAGAGACCTAAACTCTAACAAAACTCTCACTCTTAAAAAAAGGGTTAACAATATGAAATCATCAAATAGTATAAACTCAAAGGCAGAGACTATAACAAACTCCCTCAAAAGGTAAACAATATTAACCTACATAACTGTACTAACTCAAAGGCAGAGAGACTAAGACTATAACAAGAAACCCGGACTACCAAAACTAACAACAGACTCATGAACAGGATTACGCGCTGGAGATCGTGAAAATCAGTGAGATCAGTGAGTTGCATCAGAACGAACCCAGACACACTAGCAACCCCAAAACTCAATGCAAGGCCTTAAATACAAAATGCAGGAGTGACGAAGATGATGATGAAAGGCACTGATGATGACGATTACAGGCACTGATGATGACGATGACAGGAAAAGGGTGAGTGCACTGGTAACCAGCAGAGGAAGGGAGGAAAACTGCAGGGACACAAAAACAGAAAAATGAATGCCTATATACAAGTTAAAAGGAGTGAAAAACTAAAGGAGGACAAAAAGCATCAACTTAGAAAACATTCAGAAGTTAAAGAATTCATTTTAGCACCAAGTCAGAGAACATATGGTATCGCCCCACAGGGACTAAAGTTTCTACTTAATGTCGCGTTAAATCCTCTAAATTCAGCTCTGGTGTTATTTTTTTACTCTAAACTGTAAACCCAGCCTACACTATGATTAGTGTTACTCGGGTTTTACACTATGAGGAAACTAACTCTAACAGTGTAACTAAATATCCGTATTAATCAAAATTAACTCCAAAAGTATTTCATCTAAATGAAAATTTACATTTAATCTAAACTTTACTTCACTCAATAAATGTGTTGAACAATGTGGTCCTATCTTAAAATGTATTAAATGTCTAGAAATTTAAACAGTAACAGAGGGAGACTGGAACAGCACACAAATATTTTTTGCTGCAACATTACTGATGGTGTTCAGCACATCTAATGCAAAGCAGTTGAGCCTCTTCACCGGGACATCTGTTAAAAATGTCCAACCTTTTTCTGGATCGACAGGATCATCTTGTCTCTGATTGAGTGGGAGAAGGGTACCTGAAGGGGGCATGTTGGACAGAGCAGCGGTTACCCGGTCCTGAACGGCTTTTATTACTCCACCAGGCATTTTATTGAGCTGCTTGGAGGGCACGTTAAAGCTGGTGTTTGGTGGAAGCAACAACAAACCCTACAGGACTTTTGGATCCACCTCATCACCACCTCCACTGGGCCCAGTAGTTTGGAGGTGGGGGCCTCCTGCTGATGTTCTGTCAGGCTCCTGGCGTACCTATGAGCTTGGCTGATGATCTTGCGATGTCTGAAGTTTACAAGCAGTGAAAGTTGGTTTTCATAAGCTCCAGAAGAGCACAGACATTTCAACCTCAGCACATGAAATGGTGATAAATGTGCCAAACCACCAGTGCAATCTAAACAGCATTCAAGAGATCACAGTCAGGAGACTCTGTATGCTGTTTCACATGGGTTTAGACAGGTCTTACCTGAGACTAGTATGAAAGAACATCCCAGCAGATCTGCAGGTCCCGTTCATAAATGGAGGTGTCAATCAACAGTTGTGAAGGAAATACGTTTTTTTTCAGAGATTCAACAACATCTGGACATTGTTTAAGGGTAATAAAATGCCTCTCACTTCCACTAATGGAGAATGTAGACACCTCTGCTTCGTTTTACCAATTACTGTGTCATGTATTAGACCTATCTGCAGCCTTTGACACTGTTAACCATCAGATTCTCTTGACTGCAGTCTCTAACTTAGGCATCTCTGGACCATCCCAGCCTGGCTTCGGACTTGTCTGGGCAAACCTTCAAGGTCTCCTGGAAGGGGTGTGATTCTAACTCATAACCTCTCCACCAGTGTACTGCAGGGCTCTATCCTCAGCCCTCTTCTTTTTTCCATCTAGACTTCTTCCCTGGGATCTATCATCCATTCACATGGCTTTTCGTATCACTGCTATGTGGACAGCACGCAGCTCTTCCTGCCTTTGCCAGATGACTCTACTGTCTCAACACGCATCTCTGCCTGTCTCTCTTACATCTCTGCTTGGATGAGAGAAAGACATCTTCAGTCGAACATCACAAAGACTAAAGTTCTAATTTTCCCAGCCAGACCTTTGACACAACATCAGCATCAACACTGGATCTGGACCAATTGCCCCTGCTAAGTCGGCCTGAATTCTGGGGGTTCATCAAAGGCCAAGTGAGCTTCACAGAACACATCACCTCAGTCTCTAGGTCGTGTAGATTTGCTCTTTGCAGAAAGATCAGCCCACGACCCAACTCATTGAGCAGTCATTGATCATGCAGTATGTTGTCTATATTACGGCAGTGCACAGTTGATGGGGTTACCGGCATGCACAACCAAACACCTGCAGATAATCCAAAATGTGGCAGCACGCCTCATTTTTGACCAGATCTCTGCACTGGCATTGCGTATTAAGTTCAAAGCTCTGACTCTTGCCTACAGGGTGGTCAACTCTACAGCTCAACTCAAACATTCAGGTCTACAATCCCTCCCGTCCACTGTGCTCTGCCAGCGAACGACGTCTGGTGGTCCCAGCACCACACAGAAGACACCAAGGAAAACTGTTCAGCTCAGTGATCCCACAATAATGGAATGAGCCAAACTGCCAAACTCTGCATGCTCAGTGACCTCACTTTCAATATTTAAAAACTGCTTAAAACAAAACTCTTCCGTATATTCTTTTGCCCTTAAAAAACAAAATTTTTCTGGACTTTGTCGTACTTGCATCTCATAAAACAGACACACTTCTTCTAAAAAAATTTACTTTGATATTTTATCCTTGTCTTGGATTTTTTTGCTTGCCTTACACCTCACTTGTAAGTTTCTTTGGATAAAAGTGTCTGCCAAATGACTAAATGAAATGTAAAATGTAAATGTATATGCGTAACCACGTTTCTAATCGGCTTTCTCCAACTGCACATGTGCGTAACAACAGGCTGCAGACAGTAAACCTGCCCACAGCTTATTGAAGAATGAATGAAAGGAGAGATCGTTAATGGGGCGATGCCGCCTCATTTTAAGGAAAAAGTCTGTCTAAGGTCCGACAGAAATTAAAATTTACACAGTGTTTCATATAAGTCTAAATTGGTCACTTTCCTCCATGGATATTTAAAATCAGGCTGTTGTGGGTGTTATGTCTTTCCCTGTCTCCCCCTTTGCTGTCACTCTGCTGTGACGCGAACACAGAGAGAGAAAAGTCAAAAATCAGCGTTTTCCATCATTATACAAATCTGTAGCCCTGCTTCCAAAATAGGTCAGAGGAGGTGAGGAAACCAGGTTACTCTTCTGCTGCATGTATATGAGCGTTTCCTGTAACCGGCTTTCTTAAATGCATTTAAATATTGTTTCCTGATTGTCCGAAAAATCTGGTTTCTCTCAGTTTACTAAACCTGGGAGGACTCAAAATGCAGGTGATCTTCAAGACACAAATGATAAGAGCTACTGAGAGTATGTTTTGCTCAAGTTTTACACTATGAGGAAACAGTGTCATTTGTTTTTGACACTATGCAATATTAGTGTCAATCAAAAATATCTTCATCAGGCTATATTGTTATTAAAATATGTTACTGTTATTGTAAATTACCTAAATGAAGTCGCACATTTGAGCTAGCCACTGATTTTTAGCCCTTTTTTAATTCTGCATTTTCAGCCACAAAACCTACATGTTTACAGAAACAATACCAGGTTAGTATAGGACACTAACGTCGCAAAGATATAAAATATAAATGTTAAATACGTCATAAAAGAAAGCTCACCACAAAGAGAGCTCACTTTTTAGATGAGGCGTATTTTTCAGTTACACTGGAAGTGTTCATCTGCTTTGATGCATTTTTGGTGAATCCAAAAATTCTCCAAATGTGGTGATCTTTTTAGATGAGTGTCAATAGACTTTGTTTTATACAGCAAAGTGCACTTGATCACTTTTAATCCTCTAAAATATGGGGTACACTCAGTGTCTTCATCAAATGTCTTTATTTTTTATTTTTAACACAAAATAATTTTAAACAAATTGGAAAATAAATAAGAAATTAATAAGAAAATCAATCAATCAATCAATTCAAATGTCTGTATTAACAGTTATATTCTCACCAACATGGAACATTGAAGGTGATCTAACTCTTCCTGATGTTGGAATAACATTTTTGAGGGAAAGTATCAGTATGGCTTGAAGATGATCATCAGATTTTGTCATTGGAGTTTCAATAGTGTTTACACTGGCAATTTACTCATTTCCGCCGTTTAACATTTCCGCTAACATTAAACGTTCATAACAAACTCGCGGGCACTTGATCACTTTTAATCCTCTAAACGATTCAGGAGAGAGCATTTACATTCAGTCATTTGACAGACGCTTTTATCCAATGCGGCTTACAGAGTAATTTGGTACGCACACACACACACACACACACACACACACACACACACACACACACACACACACACACACACACACACACACACACACACACACACACACACAATGGCAATGGCTGCAATGCAAGGTGAAACGGGGTTCAGCGTCTTGCCCGAGGACACTTCGACACGCAGCAAGGAGGGACCGGGGATCGAATCGTTGATCCTGTGGTCTGTGGACACACACACACCCACTACTAAAAAACTGCAGGATAATGTCAGAAGTCAGACAGAAATGTCTGAAAGGGGCTCAAGACAACTGGAACAAAATCCTTTCAGCCTAAATCCATTTTTAAACCTGTGATTCATTTAGCCTGGTTTAAATCAGTGGATCACTCAATCAGTGCTTCAAGAACGTTTAGTTTCCTTCCATAAAATGTATCATATGAAGCCACCTGAGAATGATCTTGTCTGCTGATCGGTTAAACAGATCTGGGGTAACACAAAAGTAAACACACAAATTGCCATGAAACATGAAACAAATATACAATTGACATTTGGTTATAAACAGGGTGATTATATTGACAATAAACCAAGTAAATGTTTCAGCAAAAGACAAGACCAACAAAGAAACAAAGAGTTTTAGAACTTAGTTCTGAAGTAGTACAAATCTCAATTAATCTATCTATGCAATTATTAACTACTTTTAAACAGAATGTTAACTAAACATTAACTAAAAAAAATTGAGAGTGAACATTAAGACCTGTATTGTGAATGTCACATAGAAGATTGCATGTAATAGATCTTATTGCGATTAAGGGCTGTACAACCTGCTCAGTCACCCCCATCCACACACAAATACATCTAATAATTTAATAAAGACTATTTATGGACTGCTGAAATCATCCACTCTTATACCTAAAATATTTTTTCTTGATTTAGGTGAGAGCTCTACCAACACCACCCACCCGTAAAGTCTCTTCTACTTTGTTAAGCCTTCTTTCTACACATGTTTGAGGCAGACATGCAGTTGAACATGGAGGTTAACCACAAAAATCCTTCTCAGCCTGTGGAGAAACGCTGCCTGATCTTGACAAAGTGCCTTTTAAGTCTACCTACCGTGCATGTTTCTCTTTTTGCCTGTTGTGTTTCTAAGTGCCAAATCTGACAGTTTGATCATGAAGTGTTGATAACCTGTAGGAAGCCCAGCAAGCCAAGCGCTAACATCATGTTTCAGGGGCTTTTGTAGCTGAATTCATGTGAAAATCTTCCAACCAGCACCTTACAGACACATGTCCACACTAAGTGCAACGGCCTTAGGAATTAAAGAAACTGACCAATCTGACAGTGAGTGAGGAAAATATACATCTGCATCACAGCATTTAAAGGCAAATCCTTAAATGCTCTTTTGGAGCAAATGCTGGTGTCTGGTTTAAGTAAACTCAGACATAGCACTGCTCCAACATATCCAAAAAACTGCTCAGAGAAAAGACTAGTTCTGACAGGGAACAGGCCTCCAAGTAACGGGGCTTTGAGATCACTTCTGAGGAGTCCGTGAACACACCTCTCAACACTCTCTTGTGTTTCTGTCTCGTTATCTAACTCTTTAATCACATTTCTGTTCCTTTGTAACGCTGCTGTGACAGTGCTTTGCTGCTTTTACCTCACAGCCGCTTTGAGGTACTGTTGCGTATCCACACCGTTTCACTGACTCAGAACAGAGCCAGAATCACAGCAAGAGAGACTTTAAAAGGAGAGTCACATAAAGCAGGCTGTCATTCTGTGTCAGCAAAAGCCAGGGGAATACAAGAGCAAACAAGATAATTTGCAAACTTCATAACTTTCTTGAAAGGAAAAAAAAAGAACTGTTCCTGTCCCAAAATATAAGACAGCCCCCCTCCCCTCCTGTGAAAAAAAGTGGGAGTGCAACCCATTAGCAGGAAGTCACTCGCATTGATTGTCAGCATTAGAAAGTGCTTCAAACTCTGCTGGCTGTCAGCAACTCTGGCAGCTTGGAGGAGCTTTATCTTCCATTCTGAATCTCTGCGGAGGAGTTGTGGTCGGCAGTGACAAAATCACTCTGAACTCCTGTGTGAGGGTCTGTTAAAAGAGGTTTGGGATCAAAGCAGCGTAAGTGGGTCAAAATTACCTTGACCATCTGAGAACAGTCACATGAAGGGGGGGCGGGGGTAATCTGCAATGTAGAGGGTAGATTAACGTTTTGCCGAGAAGATTCCTCCAAAAGACGTCAGATCAAAGCCGAGTGGAAACTTTCGTTCCTTCTCTTCTGACATTCCACTGACTCAGTTTTAATTTGGTAATTTGGACGATGCTTTTACTCTGTGAGTAGCAAGAAAATGTGTTTACCTTTTCAATGTTTGGAGAAATGTCTCGGAGCCTCCTTTGCTTTACTTTTCACATGAAATACAACAAAGAATCGGACATTTATTATGGTCTGTAGAAACATGAATATGCTCGACGGCACCTCCAGCGTGTGGTGAAATAAACTTTTCAGAGAGAGATGTTTTATCGTACACAGAGGAATTCCTGCCCAGTGCTAACATTGTGCTTTTATTCATAGATATCCGAGTTAGTAATTTACACAATTACAAAAGGCAGAAGAACATAATTTAAAACAACTATACAGTCAGTCTATAAAAGGACTGCAATTGCTATGTTCATCTTCTCTTCTCTTGTTAGCCATGATAACAAATGGTAGTTTGGTAGGTTCAAGCACATTTCACAGATATCTTGTTAACTGCTGAATAAATTGCCATGGAATTTTCTGTTGACATTAAATGTTGGAGGATGTTTCAAGGGCTTCCCTTTGTGAACTGTAAATTCAAATTAACTAACCTCACTGAAAAAACCTGCAAAACAATCGCCCCAGAAAAACTTAGTTAAAGTAGACTAGGGATTATAATCTGTACTAATAAATATGTATTAATAAAAATTTGTTTGGACAAATTTAATTTCTATTCCACTTAGTTTTTTGAGGCGATCACTTTGCGTGTTTTGTTTTTTTTTAGTAAGGTTCACTAACTAGAATTTACAGAAAATTTGTTACAGATTTTTTCATTTTCATTTTTTATGCCCTTGACTGTGACTGCAAAAGCACGTTAAAGCTTCTTGTTTCACATGAACTCTCATTAGTTTTTGTAAAGGTCGAGTGGCTCCTTCACCATCACCGTGTGCCTTCATGGAAAAGAAGCGAGGTCTCAGGCTCAACCTCCTCCTGCCAGCGGAAACTGTTTGGCATTGAGGCAGTAATGAGCCATGGCATTTACTCAATATGAGCTCTGTGTGAGTAAATGGACGACAGGAGAGGAGCCATATTACATAAAAATCAGACAAAACATCTGTATTGACAAATCACTACAGCTCTTCCTGTGCTTTCAGTAAAATCACCAGCAGGGAACAAATACCTGTTTGCTCTCCCCTCCTCCCGAGCACCTGTCTGCTCTGTTTAAAGCATCCGCGTCTTTACTGTACCCATGCTTTCTCTCAACCCAACAAAACTGAAAAAGATTTAGTTTTTATTTTCATCCTACAAAATATGCATCTGTTATAAATACTTGGCATATACATGTCCCTCTTTAAATAACTTGCAAAATGAATTATGGAAAACATGTGACTTTAATGGAAGACTTACTGAAATAATCTGCGCTTCATTAGTAGAGGTAATTTCTGTTTTAACCGAGGCCGTGCTAATTCCAGCCTGGCCTTTGGTACATGCTAGGCAGTCCTTTAAAGACGGCTCTCGTTTGAAGCCTGCTGGTCGAGCTGTTCAAAGCTGCAGCTGTTTTTGGTGGTGTTTGACAGCTTTAATTGATGTTTATTTTGGCATGGAGTTTCTCTCCTTTCATGCAAATGAAACCCAGTGAAATGGGTCAGGGCAACACTAGGTGGGCACAGTTTGTGTGTACCAGGATAAGAGCAAAGTGCTTAACAAATTTACATTTTAGATCACAGATTCTCAACAAGCAGAGTGCTACAAAAAGCTGTCACATTAACGTTCATATAAAAAATGGCTTGACAAGTCTCTCTTTGATGAGATAATTGAAGGTAAAATCAATGTGCACACATAATATTTCCTGTATTACAAAGAACCCTTTCCTACATTTTGCAGAGCCTCGTAATAATCGTTATTTTCATCTCAATGTTCCGTCAGATAAATATTGATCACGTTAACTTTTATTTAATGAAAGAAATTGATAGAAATTCTGTCAGCTCTTTGCTTTCATTTTACAGAGGTGCTGCTGCCAGTCTGCCCACCTGTAGCCCCCTCGTGATTTGCTGTCTGTCAGAATTTCTGGCTCACCACATGTACTGTACCCCCTCCTCCTCCTTCCCCCACCCCCATCCCACCGTACTTTTTCCTCCACCAGATCTGACATCATCATGGAGGCACGCGGGGGCCTCCTCATCTGCTCCCAATTACACCCTTGCAACTTCCTCCACGGAAAAGATTTCAAACTGTTATGAAACTGAGAGGAACAACCTGAGACCTCAAGAAAACAAAGCAGTGATGGGACTTGCCACCAGTGGGTCTGGCAAGGTGTGGACGTAAATGACACGCTGCCTAAATTTGAGGCATCACCAGGGCTTAGGGATATTATCAGTGGCAGGACTGTTGGTGTGGAAATGTGAGATGTTTTGACACAGTAAGTGAGGCCTGAATGAGAAGCAGTTCTGTAAAAAAAAAAATTAGAGCACTGTGATGGTGTTTTCCTTTCATTGCCACTAAATTTGTGTGAGAATGAACAGGACAGGCGGACTGACTCATACGTGAACCCTGGGGTTGTTCTGTGCCAAGTACATGAGAGGCCATAAAAATTTAGAGAAGTCAATAATGAAACAACACAGCTAGCTTTTTCATATTTGTTGCTGTTTTTGGTTCAGAATCAAAATCTTTTTAACCTCACATTTATCCTGAGCCATTTCTCAAAATTTCAAAAGCATTTCAGCTTTGATAAGTGGAGGGAGATTTGCGCTTCTTACTGAGAAAACATGCCTAATCTTGGATTAAGTTGCACTACCATTTTAAAGTCAGGGGTCTGCAGTCATTATACATCAAAGTCAGATACAGTCGAGTAGAATCAACATGGAGACCATGAAAAGGGCCTTTTTTAGACCGCTGTGTTCACAGTTACATTTAGCTGTAGCCATTTTACTGTAAAATTGGGCGATAAAAATAAATGGATACTTATTTTGTGTTCCAGCAGAAGGATGTACATATTCACACACAGATGAAGGCCCTGTCATATGCACTGCTCTGCTTCAAAGATTTGCTAAATTTGTTTGCACCATTAAAACTTCTCAAATGTCTTGTGTCGAAACAAGCTGAAGTAAAAGTGCCTGGTTAATAAAAGCCTCCGTCCAATGATGGAGGACCTGTTTTACAAAAACATAATACCTAGGCACAGCACCAAAGACATTTACATTTGGTTTATCAATAATGGCACCGTTTGATTGTTCATCAACACGTTACCGTCTCACTAAGGTAACAAGAATGCACCAGGTAGCTGTTATGCTGAATGTTTTAACAGGTGATTGTGAAGGTTGTTGACATTGGGAATCTCGCAGAGACTTTGCTGTGAGCCATATGCTCTCCAGATGTTTCCCAACACGCAAAAGGGAGATGGACTTGACCCTGCTCCATTCACCATCTGAAAACTAGGAGACACTCACAGAGCTCATACCCTCTGAAAGCATTTACAATTTGTAATCTACATCAAGATTCCTTAAACCTTTAGGACTGTAATTTTTAATTTGTGAAGTCATCATTAAAGTCAACTGTTGCTAAACATAAAATTAATAATAAGCGTTATACAATATCTGTAGTCATCTGTTGTAATTCCACAATTACAGCGTGATAGGTTGTGCTTTGTTGTCTAGTTGTGCTGCTGTGCACTGTGCTGACTTTGCTTTTGTGACAGCTGCTGCCCTCCTGTCTTGCTTGTCACTCAATAGAGACAACAGTGTTACACTTGTCTGGCAAAAAGCAAGCGGAAGAATAACTGCAGACAATTTTAGGCTACATGAGCAGGAAGAGGCTATGAGGAACATAGTTTGGTGGTCAAAACTACAACTACTGGGTTGATCACATGATGCACACTGGCCAAAAACATGTTTGACATAAGAAATCATTGCAAAATGGGTGGAAAAATGTTTTTCTGACTTTCACACACCTTGAGAATATATCAATAAAAAGAAAATAAAATAAAAGAAATAATAAAAGAAAATCCAATACTATTTGGACAGTCCAGAAAAGCCATATTATTTTGTTTTATTCCCAATAAAGAGTGGAGCTGAGTGTGCACCTTTAAACCAAAAATGCAGGAGGATACATTTTTGTCATTGAATGAAATGCAGTTGATCACGATCATATCATGAAACATTGTCCTATTGTGCACTGTTTTAAACTTACTTTATAGCACAAATAAATTGATCGTATATGTCTGTTGTAGAATATGGAAATGGACTGCACTTATACAGCACTTTCCTCCCAGAGCACTTTAAACTTCTTAACACTCACTCACTGGGAACTAAGATTCTGGGATTCTGGGAACTGGGATTCAGTATCTGGCTTAAGGACACTTGAACATGTGACTGGAGATGCCAGGGATCGACCCAACAAACCTGCTCTACCTCCTGAGCCACAGTCACCGATGAGGTCCGTGTGTAATCTAACATGCACCTAATGTGTTTGCAGAGGGAGTTCCTGCTCTACTCAAAATTTTCTCTTTGTACCAGTGAGCAACAAAAGGCGCCACTTCTGACAGCATGACATCATTGGCCTCTGTGCACCCTCCACAATCTCCTGCTTCACCTCCATCCCATCCCCCTCTTTCAGAGTCAATTGTTGGACCATCAGCCGTCCAACTGGCCAACCTTTCTCTCTCTGGGAACACGACTTCATTACGGAGATGAATTGTTTTATTGTGAAGACCCAACTGCCCCCGCTTTCTGGAGAGGGGGGAGCATTGCTGGACATCGGGGCATAATGCGCTGACCCAGCTTCAGGGGTCAGTTCACCCACTGTTTGAAATGCATCTCACGTAACGCATCACTGGATGACTTCCCCCTCTTCTCAGCTGAGGGTCGTCTCACAGCCACAACAGAGTAAAATAAGTGCTTTCTTAAAGGCTAATAAAACATATTTTTTAAAATAAAAGGGACATAAAAGCAAGATTTTTGACAAGAGAGTATTTGAAATTTTCCCTTTTCGTCATATTTCACTTCTTCTATTTGATCATTTCAGCTATGTATACTCACCTACAGCTGTGTCTATATACTCAAAAAACATGCCAGACTTATCAGCACTTGTTTAATTCCTGCCCTTTGAATTTGAGTTTTGTTTCCCTCTTCAGTATGACCCTAAAGGCACTACCTCCTCTCATGATAAAAAGGGTTTGTTGAGCTTCACTTACTGACACTAGCACTAATGCCTTTGATGGTGGTGTGTTTGAAGGCTAACAGCTGACCCTGGTCACCACTGGGTGAAGAAAAAGGACTTCTCCTTTCCAAAGCATGTGCACTGTCAGATCCTGTTTCTTTCTAAGGCATGTGTCCTGTCAGATGCAGCCAGTTATTTTAAATGTGTATGGACAATCTTGAAGGTAGAAAGGAGACAGACAAACGTTTGGCAGCAGACACTTGTGCTCAAAAAAAATAAGAGACAGACATTTTGGACAGTGTGTGAGAAGTGCAGTTGCGGTCTTCTTTAGAGGACACAATCCACGTGTGTCACTGAGCACTGTACAAACCTGGACACATGCAACTCTCAGTGGCTAACACGCTCATTTGCTGGGATAATAATGCTAAAATATAAACCTTTATGAGAAGAGAATTTTTTTTTACACTGTTTGCTAAATTAAAAATAAAAAACTACAATGATGTGAGTACAAGATAGCCTCTTTTTTGAGAGCAACAATGAATAAAAATCTTGTTTTTGAGGACCCCCACTGGTGTAATATCCCACTTACTGAAGTGCGATTTCCATCACAACAGTTTAAAATGATTGAATTTCAACACAGGTTTGCCACAAAATGAATTGTTCAATCTTTGGTGTTCTCCCAATGTTTCATAGTTAATATGGTGATTTGTACTGAATTCTACCCAGGAGGTGAAGCTTAAGCAACACAATCCACTGCTGCATCTACCCAGTCTACCAACCACTGCACCTATTGACAAATATGAACAAAAGATGCAATAAACCTCAGGCCATGCATGAAGCATTTAGCCTGAGCAAAATGCAAATCAGTATGTGACCTAATTGATTTAATTAGAAGCAAATCTGATAGGTGAGAAACAGAACATAAAAAATAAATATGCTGATTAGACAGAGCCAGCATGCTAACACCCTAAACTAAGATGGTGAATGTGGTAAACAATAAACCTGTTATACACAATTATGATCATGTTGCTCTGCCGGCCCTAGAGAGTATCTCAAAACTCCACCACTGAGCTGGTAGTGTAACTGTCTGTGTAGTAGATCTGGATAAACAGTCCTGAGGTAACACACATTTGTGTAGCTGTCCATTACAAACACAGGATCCATAAAGTGAATATAATGGAAAAACAGCTGATGCTCGCTGTTGCTTTCATTTCCCGTAGCACATAAGTGATCAAGACAATCAAAGCAGTTTTGAAACAAAGAAGACAATACGGAAAATAAAACTTAAAATCTAACTTTGTACACTGTAATGACTTTCTGTCATTACAGTGTACAGAGGCTGGCTTGTACAATGGGCTGGTGCCAGAAATAGTCCTACAAAAGGAATCATTACGCTCTATTATTTATTTGTTCATTGCAATGTACTGTTGTTGAAACTTTTTATAGAGGTAAAACCAGCCAATAAAGAATTAGTATAACTTTTATTGCTTCTAAAATGTCCTTGCTGCTTTCCCACCAAGCAGCTACAGGCAGATTTCTGTGGGGGTGGCTAAGAGCCAACTCAGAAATGTTTTATTGTTGTGGAAAAAATATTTTAAGTACTTGCTTTACAAAGCTGCTTGAGGCATGCCTGTTTCTGCTGACAGCACTGTAGCTTTTGTCTAGTTAAATGATATGCTTTACAAGGTTTTTTTTTTTGAGTAAACACATAAAAAGAACAATTCAAAATAGTCCGTTGTGAAATGCTCGTTGGAATAAGTCTGTTCAGGAAGTGGTACATATAACGTTATATTTTTCTGTTGAGCGAGACCAGTAAATGCTCAAGTCTTTCAATCTACCGATCGCTTCTTAGCATAAAGCTCATCTTTTTAGCGCTATGTTCACCCATCTCCATTATATGTACAAATTCCTCTGTCTCCTCTATGTATGTTGCTCCACTAATGCCAGTGGATCAACATGGAGCAGTGAAACTTTCATTATTATTTCAGTTCTCCATTTTTCAACATATAGATGTATGTAAAAGAAGAAAGGTTTGCAATTGGAACTTAAGAAAAAAAATAGAACTACATTGGTTGTTACAGTGGTGGGAAGGGCTGCTGCAGCTTCCTTAATCACATTTGTGTTTCTCAACATGAGATTAGCTTGTGATGAGTGCTGAGATCCTTCACAACAAAGTGTCAAAGGGGTCTGTGAACGAGTGTATGAGAAGGTGATAGTGCTGTATAGGTGCAGACCAAGTACGTTCATTTTTCATTTTCATGAAAACACCCTATCCTGCATTCCTGTGGACCTATAAGTGAAAGGTGACAAGTCTGTGGACAAGACACCTTTCTGCAACAAGAGCTGAGAGGTTCACCGGGCCAAATCTTAGCCATGTTATTCTGAAACATGCCTCTTTGCTGTGGAAAGTGCTGCTAAATGTTTGGATATTAGCCCACCACTTCTGGGGACCTCAGCCTTGCATCTGAGGCTGGATACCCTGAAAATGATATAACACTCTTTGCAATTTGATCGTGGCCTGTGCGATTGAACCCAAGCAGCCAGTGCAGTTTCAAAGCCTACTGAAAGTATTCAAAACACCAGCGGCCCGTTAATGGCCCAGGATAATGAATTCCATGGACGTACAGGGTCTATGTGTGGGAGGCTCTGAGCTTAGCTAAATAAACCTTGTCTGGCTGAGTGGCCCCACTGGTGCCCAGCCCTGGATGAGAGGAACCTGGTCTTTTATTGGTCACTGGATGGCCTCAGTGTTAATGATTTACCCTAAACTTGCCATTATATCCACTAGTAACATCCCGCAAGTCTCACATCTGCCCAGGCACAAAGATAGGCTCCTAAAAGCAAGGGCATTGTTTGCGGCTCAGCTTGAAATGACAAACAGCATCTACAGAGGCTTGTGCTGCTTTAAGCTGATAGCAGAGATCACTACTCTTCCCTGTGGTGGGATTGACAGGCTCTGATTTTTTTTTTCCTTTTTCTTCATTAACTATTCGCATTTGCACCTTATGAGCAGATCACCATCGCCACTCGACATGAGTCCAAGCAGTTCAAAGGCAGCGTCGCTTGGAAGTGTGCACCCCACCCCAGGAGTCGCCGGGCCTCGGACACCTGCAGAGTGGTGGGTGCTGAGACCTTGGGCGTGTTAGGATCAGGGACTCAATTTTCCTCTGAAGATGAGGGAAAGGTTTATGGCACGCTCCCATGAGAGTGTCTCTTGCTCTTTGAAGCTCCTGACTTGGTGGCTGCTCTTATCTTGGGAAAGGATTATTTTATCTCATCCTGCTCCTTTCTTTCTCTTCTTCTGCTTTTCTCACATCATCTCAGGTTTTGTGCAGATCTCTTAGGAGATCTTCTCCTTGCCCTTGCTCTTTCCCTCCGCTCATTTCCAATTTCCCCATTTTAGAATAAACCCAGCCCTCCTTTCACCACCACCCCCACTTGCTTCTCTTCTACACCCCGCTCTCCTTTTCTTTTTCTCTATCTCTTCTATTCTGCCCTTCCAACACATGACAGACTGTGTAATTAATGAGCATCATAAACCTCTCTTTCTATTAGCTACCCATTAGTAAACCTGGCAAGCCTGTCATTTTGGACAAAAACACACAGCTCCTTCATTTGATCCCCACATCAAAGGGGGAACCCCACTGTTTTCGGCTGAATACACTAATTGTGCCTTCGTTCTGGATGGGGCTACACCCCCACTGCTTCAAAAAGGCAGCTAGTGCCGAGCGCAGATAGTAAAGAGAAGTACAGAAGCAGAAAGTATTGATTATACAGGCCTAAATTTGGGGAGTTTTGACACACCTTAAAGTCTCTAAGTGTGTATTTATTTACACAGATTTTTACTTTAGACACATTTTGAAAAAAAATAAAGAAATGTCAATTGGCTTAAGGCCTCATTACAAGTGCATTTTATGCTGCTGTTAAGATAAAAGGGAATTTTAAAGTGGGACAGTAAGGATTCTCTCAAACCAATAATGTAACGTATGGGATTAGCAGTCTTATTATAAGTATTAAAATAAGCCCTACATTTCAACTAATGATTTTTTTCTGTTTCTGTGGTTTGCATTAGTCTCATTACCGTCACAAAAATTTTGTGCAGCTTAATGACGTGGTTTGCCAAACAAAGTTAAAGAGCAACTCAAGCTTCGATGTGTTATAGTAACTTTTAGATTTGGCAATGTACTCTTTAAATATTTGTTTGGTAAAATACACTTTATTTCACCGAAACTACACGTCATTTTAAAGAATTGTGCCAATCTGCCAAATAATTTTAAGTGTAACATTTTTCAGCTACATTTAGCATTTGCCCAGTACACCACTGTGTCCAAGAATATTATGAATCCATGTTATACACATTGTTTCCAGGATGCTGAATTGCAAACACATGCCAGGCTGTATATCCTTTGCCTGACACATCACACCCTGGGCCACCACAATGGGCTGAGTCACCACCGCTGCAGGAATCAACACTGTACTTCAGTCACAATTGTCTTCTGCCCTTTGCAACATCTATGCCCTTTTGTTCCTCAGGATAAAGGCAACCATGACATGTTTGAGCTGTGAGCGCCCAGCAGCTGCTCTTCTCTCCCTCTATATGCTTCACATCCCCCTCCAAAGCACCAGGCACCATTCCCTCTGGTGGGCTCTCCAGGCATCGGGCCTCTAACATTGTTACAAGGACATAAGCACAGACAAACCATTAGATCCCCCTGAATCTAGCTGTCTGAATGCCCCCCCATAATGCCTGTTTCCAGGAGTTTTATGGTGGTGGTGGACTGCAGTTGGCCACCAAGGCAGGAGCTCCCCCAGGTCAATAAATATCAGTCAGGCAGGTGTCTAAAGAGTTTAGCTTTCATTCTCTTATTTTTGTCATAATTAAAGAAAGAAATGTAACTGAAGCTAAGGTGTTTTTTCGCCATTTATAACTGCCTTAACTCAGTCAAATAAGTCAAATATTTACTTAATTTATTCTTTCATTTATTGATGTATCAGGCTAAAATAACTGCATCCCATGATAATGGGGATTGATTGGAGGTTTGGGGGGTTCATGTCTATGAGATTTAGCTCTGGCTTTAAACCGCCGCCACCTCCTCTCTCTCAGGCATCAAAGGCAAAGTTTGGAAATAGGGCCCGCAAAGCCATCTCTCCGCTGGCCTCTTCAAAGGACAGGAAGTGTGTCAGAGGGACAGCCTTCTTTCCCAGCAAATTCAGGCGAGTTGCTGTAATAACAAGCTCATCTGTGTGTCTGTGGCAGACTAGTTCAAAGGAGGAGACTGATTCCTCTTGGTACAACATGTGATGATAGAGTCAGGGTGCGGAAACCACTGTTTAGTAAAAATGCAACTGGAGGGCTTCATTAGAGACATGTGTCCAGTCTATAGCCGCATCCCTAAACATGTGAAAATCTTTTCCTGAAAATTGGCACCAGATTTCTTTTTTTGATCTGACCTTTCCCAGAAATCAACCCATTGCAGTTATTTGCACGTGTCACCTTTGGGTGCTCACTCCGCTGCTTCATGGCAAATGTTGTTGGACCTTCAAGTAGTTGATGTGTCAGTCTGTTGACTCATTGTTCCCTCTGTGAAGGTCAAAAATCAATTTACAGTTATGTAGTTGAGGGTTACGTATCAACGTATGTAGGCTTTTCCTTCATAGAATATAAAGTGACACCATAAAGACACCATGTTGATTTTTTGTTTGTGGGGAGGATCCCACCTCCTTTCTGCTAGTAAGTTTGAGGCTGCGTTTTGACTAACTGCAGGGGCGGATCCAAAAAATGTTTCTACTGGGGTGACCAGACTAGGGCACATGTTCAAACTAGGGTGGAGAAATTAATTTTAAAGTCACATTTAAAAACCTTTTTTGAAATAATAGGCTGTGTATTAAAAGTTTATTAATGCGTATATAACGTGTTTTGTTCAGCATGATAAATGTCAAACTGTACCTTATCTACCATTTTTCACTCCAAATCATTATTAAGAAATAATAATAAAAATTGGGGGGAAATAAAAATCCATCCTATGCAGGGAGATCCACCTGGTTTCAAATGCTTTAAAATTATACTGTGATAAAACATGAAAACTACTTAATTATAAATAGTATATTTTTTATTTATTTATGATGATAGAGATTTATTTTAGCATCATATTTGCTCTGTTTGTCCTTGTGCTGAAAGTTCTACAGCAGGTACCTAGCCCCCTGTCACTCTGGCAGGTTGTCACCAGGGTAGTGTTTCCTTACCTTTGACCCATTTCCGTCCAATTTAAATGATTTAAACACATTTCCAGCCAAACAAAAGGCATATGGGTAACCCACTGTAAACCCTGTAGTATGCTGAGTGTACACCTGACAAGATGGCACCCTAGTGAACATTGTGTAAAGTGTCAGTTAATATACTAGGCTCCATCACAGCTGGTTTAGAATTACATATGTATTTATCTCTGCACTTTGCCAATTAGTCAGAATAATGTGGTATAATGGCTAATCTCTGAAAGAAAGGGAAAATGTGAACTCATTCAATTAAGCTTTATATTACATCTGCCAGCACATTTAATTGTCATGGATGCCCTAGGAATGACTACAGGTATAGGGAAAATTAGGCCTTGAACTAAAGTGCTGCTGTTTAAGTAGCACTGCAGTAATGTTTAGCTTTTACGGACATTTAGTTTTTGGATTATTTTCTAAAATTGAACAAGGTTTCCACTGATATTTTATTGTGCTGCTCTTAAACCTAAATACACCAAGATGCAAACAAGACAATATGAACAAATGTTACTAATCTTGGGTTTCTTCAACGATCACAGATTTAATACTGCATAGAATGCAGTTGGGATATTGTGTTGATGATGATTAGAACATTCTTCTTGCGTCGCTTAAAAATTTCTGGCCCTTTTTCACAAGACAACGCACAGCATGTATGCTGTCACATTGAGCTACTGGCAGCCTGCCGTGATATGGCACAGTGGCTTCTGTCTTTTATTATATATTTGAAGACTTCAAAAGAATCTTAGCCTGCTTTCATCTGGTGCCTCTGTCCAATAAGACTGTGATTCCTAAACCTCATTCTCATGTCAAAGACCCTCAAAAGACAGACGCACGCTGACCACACAGCCCAATATGATATGAATTCGAGCCCAGGGAGCCCACGTGTGGGTATCGTTATGATAAGGTTTATTATTCAAATGAACAACTTTTTGAAACGTATTTGCCAAATCCACTGAATGACCTGTGATGGAGAGGTACCTTTGGGTTGCTCTGGGTTGGACAGTATGGGTCATTAAGTGTCAAGACCACCACACCTCTCTATTATTTCACTCTAATAAACAGGCTCCGTCCTCACGGTTTGGGAGGGGAAACAAGCTGCGAGCCAGCCCTCACCTGTTGGGGCCGAGAGCGACTCTGAGCTAGAGAATGACAGGTCAGCTCAAAACAATACAGTGAACCAAACAAAATGCAACACACCAGCTGGACCACCCTGAAGCCCCATGAACAACTCCTCTGATTGGCCCAATCCCACCAGGCTTTCAGCCACACAACCCTCAACACTTTTGTGTGAGTTTTAAAAGTAATCAATTAATTTCTCCTGTTTGTTTTAAGTTTTTTGTTTTTTCCTTGTTTCCTTTTTCTTTTAGTTCATATACTTAAATGTATTAACATTGCTATCAAACATGCTATCAAAAATAATAATTACACAATGTACATTCTTAGAACATGTTGCTAACCTTAATATGCATATTTGTGTCCTGTACGTTCTATTCATTCATCAACTCTTTTCAAGATTAGAATACCCTGTGTCTCCTCACTAGCCCTCACTAAAGAATAACTTTATAGGTGAATAGGATTGATAAATACTCATCCAAACAATTATTGAAATGGAACTTGTTCTCTTTATAGATCATCCATTCAATGGGAAAGGATTCATTCTATGGGAAATATTGTAGCTAATGCTTTGTGATGTTTTGTGATTTTTTCCCCAGGCTACTGTACAGCTTTCATTGCCTTTTAGCAATGGAATAAACTATAGGCTACATGGTGTGATTTGGATTCCTTTGAACAGAGGTAGCTGCTAATATGGAAATACCCTGACCTCATCCATTGGGAAACCACTGACAATATAATGTCAGTGGCTTACATGCGCTTGCAATCCAATCTGAGCAGAGGTGTAAACGACTTATAAAAGTATGAAATAGATTTTTTCATTATGTGTTCTCTGCACTTTGAACAGAGTCAAGCGGTGAGAAAGTTCAATGTGTGACACCGGATGTTACTGCATCTAGCCCATTTTTTCACAATAAAAGTGTAAACGAGGAAAAATTCATAAAGCTTCAGGTTAGATTTTTAGGGCCCTGGCTTTCTGTAGACTACTTCAGCCTACGGAAAAACGTGCAATTTACAGGCAGACAGCGACCTTGGCACAAATGCTAAGAAAATGATCGTTGTTCCTTCAACACAATGCAAGAACATTCGCTGGCCACATGTCATCTTCACTTACGATCCATTTATCCCGCCTCCAATTAAGCGTCTTATAGTGAAAGCGCTAACAGGAAGTGGATTTTTTCCTGTCGCGCGTGTCCTCGGAGCGGATCAAAGACCGCTCTCCGCTCGCACAGTCCCGCACCGAGCGCAGTCCGCTCCCGGTCTCCACGGACGCTCCTCTGTCTGGATGTCCTAATCCGACTCCTTTTTCCTTTGGATTATCCTCATCTGATGCTCATCAACTCCAACTCGATGCATAGAAATGGGTAAACTGCACTCGAAACATGGTAAGAGAAATCCAATCAAAAAAACATAAAAATAATAAACCTCAGCTGCAGTTGGTGGTGCCGATACTTTCGAGTAACACTGTTCATTGTCTTGTGTCTTTCTTTTTGTGTCCAAGCCGCTATTTGTAAACCGAGGGAGAGTCCTGAAGGTAAGCGTCCCCGTGTCTGTCCCCCGTGTCTCACATTCTATGAGCGTTTGGACAGAGCAGTTTTCCTACTCTAATTATGTCATTGGAGTCACAGCGCACATCTTTGAGCAGAAAATACCATTATCCCTTTTTTTTCAGGCGACAGTTTTGTAGTCAACGCCTGTTTGGCCAGGACGGGAATCGACGACTGGCTCGTGAAGCAGAAATACTACTGCACGAGCTCTCGCCTCGAGCAGCGGGACTGTCACCACAAGAACAGCTGCGGTCTGACTGCACGGGTGAGTCCGCCGCTGCACACGACGGTTGCCCGGTTGAAACGCTTTATTTAAATCATTATTTAACTTATTTTAAATTACTGTTGTAGTATATTTTTTCTCCAGTCTCCTCAGTGCAAATTTGACATGATTATGACGGGGTTTGCTGGGCGTTTTTAACTGCGCGCCACTTCTTTTAGAAGTGGCATCAAATCTGAAATCTTGTGTGGAATTAGAAACCTTAGCTCACGTTTACTTTTTTCTAACTCAGTGTAAGTTTTGTTAAAACCTTTTTTTCAAATCTTGATGTTGGCGGACAAACTTTTTCCCGTATCGGCAACAGTGTGTATCTCTCAATCTGGGTGCACAAATGTTGCTGACGTCAGACAGTGAACCTGTACATATGGGTGTAAAACACAACCTGGCACTGTGACATACTGACTATAATTAAAATGAATGATCACACTCCTCTGCTAAAGTTCTGGTCTTCTGCTTTAGAAATGTTGGGTTCATCCTATCCACTGATCAGAGCTGGCAAAAGATCCTGTAGTTTAAGCATTGTACTGTGGCGGTGCGGATTGTAAAGGCGAGGGAAAAATGTTGGAGGTCATGCTTGTTTTGTATTTTGGCTTTGCTGTAAACACTGTGCTGTTGTTGTCAAGTGTGGAAATCCTTTGGAATTGCTTCACAGAAGCTTTAAGCCTCTTTGGTTTGCAATGCTTTCCTCAAAGGCAGCATGTTTGAAGAATTGGAACCCATCAAGAAAAAAAAAAGGCAAATCAGTTCCTCCACCCACGATCCAGACACTGTAAGCAGAAACGCATCTGTCTAGCGAATGCAGCCCAGAGTCCGTGAGCTCTTGCATGTTAGAGTACCTATTGTAATATTCAGTTGTGTCCTATAATTTTCCTTTTAAAATATTTGACAGCTCCTTTAGTTGCAAGTCATTTTTAAAGGAAAAAGAATCATCTTAGCAGCGACATGTAGCAGCTCAGACACTCTTAGTGTAATCTTAGTTTGCTTTTAACAATGATAAAACTCTGGCTCTTTTAGCATGCACCAGTTTCACGTTTTACCATACATTTCAATAGATTGATGTGCAAACACGACACAAATATTTATACTGAGTTATATACTCACAAAATGTGCCAATGTATATAAATTTATCTGCACGCTCTTAAAAAAGATCACATCTACCTGACTTCAGGTTGTGAGATTCTTGTCTAATTCAGGTCTAACCTCCACTATTGTTTTGTCTTCTCCCATGATGTGTTTTTAATATTTTGGCTTTGCCTAGAGTGCAGACAAGGTGTTCTGAGAGAGGCCTTGGGTCATTTTTGGAATGTCCTAATGTGAGGCAAATTTTTCCAGTTTGGCACATGAGTGCTGGGAGGCTTTACATGTTGCACCCACATGGTGTCAAAGTTGCTAATCCTGACTTGCGCGCAAAGCCACAATAAACACTTCCATATAGTAACAGGATCACTTTTACAGCAGACTAAGTGTCTACTGGGATTTTTTTTTTTTTTTGTTGGGGGCGCTCTATGTGAAACATTTGAAAGTATGTTTATTTTCTATAAAAGCCATGCTATTTACATAGTTGCCTATTTGTTGAGTGGGTTTCATATGCTTTGGTCAATTTAAGCATTTAAAACCGTGCTATTACTATGCAATTAGAATACATTATTGCCATGAAAACAAACATCCATTACTTTGTTCCTGGAACTATTCATGTGCTGCTTTTGCCAACAACACTGGTGTGCAAAGTTTTGGCCCGGGATGGAACGGGAGCCCCTGCTGAAAGGGTTGGATGTTTTTGAACAATTTGGAGTTTAGTTTCTATAAATAATTCGAGCTTGAGTGCCTAATGGCTTTTACAGCTCAGAGGGAAAATGAATAAAAGAATAGAAAGGTGTTCCTGCCATCAGTATTTATTTGTGTGCTTTTTTTTTTGTTTAGTGATTTTAATAGTGTATCCTAAATCTTTACCATTTTATATTAAGATTTGAAGCATTTGTTTGATTTTTGTCATATTCAGAACAGTGTCTGTTGCTCTATAGCAGTTCTTGACTTTAACATTTGTTAAAATGTCTGTCACTGGATGTTCACCTCACTGGTGAGATGAATGCTGATTTTTTGCATTGCTAACAGGACGCTTTTCCATTTTCGGTTTTCATAAATGTTCCTGGACTTTAAATTGTGTTTTTTACCTATCAGATGCAACCAAGTTTCAGAGATGTGTGCTATAACATTGTTAGTTGGCACTAAACGATTCTCTTTTTCAGTGATTTTTTTAGTAAATAAAACCCAAACATATCCCTGTGTATGCATCCATGTTGTTAGCATTCATATTTGTTAAAATACTGCAAGCTAATGCATTATTTATTAATTCAATTTTGTTCACGTTAAAGCTATTGAAAAAGGTTATGAAGTTACGTGTGTGTGAAAATTATTTCATCTAAATATGTCAATTAAACTGTAAAAATTATAAAAACTACAGATGTTGAATTTTACAAAATCAAGCTGAAGTCTTCTGTAAATAGCGACTTGACCATATCACAGATTTTAACACTCTGAGCAGTTTAAAACTTGACCCCACAACACTTTCAGCTAAAAGCAGAGGCTAGCAACTTGGGTGGAGGAATACATGTCAGCTCTTTCAGATCTGAAAGCTGTCTATATCATATAGGATACCTGGTAAGGCAGTTATTTATAGCCGCTGTTCTTCATGCCCCATCCCAGCTGAACCAGGGTCCAGGAGAATGTGGGTCGGGTGTCAACAGAACAGTAGGGAGTCCGGGCTTGGAATTCTTTTAATCAAATTCTTTCCAAGCCTTATTCACATATTAACAATGCCGGTTTTACGTATGTCATTGTAACTGTAGAGCAGCTCTACAGTTACAATGACATACGTTGTGATGTTGTGTTTGTCTCCAATATCGTCTTCAATAATAACTTTACATTAAAATTGGGCTTGAAGACTTAATGATGTTTCCATGCAGACCCTGTTCCATTCATGAGTTCTGTAGTCAGATGCAACAGTGTGACAGACAGTGAGTGAGTGGTTTGGGCAGGTGGGTCCAGGTCATGCGAGACTCAGCACACTTTCTCCCTTGTGTACAGCACGGTGTCTGCGCCTACCCATGAATTTGATATGTGATGTGCACTCTGTAGAATTGAACTGGTGCTGACATAGGCATTGATATGTTTGCGTTTTTTTTTTTTTTTTTTACAATTTATGATTTTGAAGTTCAGATTTTTCTTAGGTTGCTTCTCTTAAAATAAAATGTTTGTGCATGTCAAGTGTAGAGTAATCTTTCTCAATATTCACACCTCATAAAGTTATGACTTTCGGCACTTAACAATCCCTTCCCCCTATTTTAGTTATTTCTCCTTTCTCCCCTCCTATCCTCCATCTGTTTCTTGCATTTACCCAGTGGCCCTGTGTTGGTTGTGGCTGATGAAATGAGACTGCATTTGAAGTGGGCCATGCAGGGAGGTGTTTGTAGTGACACTGATGGCTCCTCCTCCACTGTGGAGCTCTACCCACTATGTAGCAAAAGCAACCCCTCCACCCCCAGTCTTCCCAAGCTGCTGCTTTTACAATTCCAAAGGTCTACGTTTTTTATTCGATGAGCTTCTACCAACGTGAATGGAACATAGACAAAAAGCAAAGGTACATCTGATGACAGAATGCAACTCAGAAGCGAATCACAATGGAACCTCTGCCCCTACCCCTCTTGTCTCGCAGTTGGTTGCTGCCTCTTTGATATTTTTTTGAAAGTAGAAAGGTTTTTTTGGAAGTAGGCCTAAAGCTTTTAAACGCATTCCCTCAGCCTCCAAGTCTGATAAAAGACATGGCAGGTTTTGCGCCCCCTTCGCTTTTTGCTTCGGCTGCTGTGCTTTTTCTCCCCTTGTCGTTTTCACAAAGCAAGGACTCTTGTCTAGAAGCTGAAAGCACCTTTCAAATGCAGACTCCTCTTCCTCCTTCTCTTCTTCTTTCTGTCTTCTCCCTGTGCATTTTATTTTCCCACCGGCTGGCCTCTTGTGCGTGCTGTGTGACGTATGCCCCTCTCCCACTGGGCTCTACCCCCTCTGTGCTCCCAAGGGACCAAGGGCCTGTTGTTGCTCTTTGAAGAGGCTGAGAGAAAACTTTGGAGCCACACTCTAAAGAGAAGAAAAGCCTTTGGGGAGGAGGGGTAGCACCTGGCCATAGTGGGGCTCTGTGATTTTATTATTATTTTTTTCCCATGAAAATATGGCATGTAAGTCATGGGCAGATGTCAGTGTTGCTGGGGGAATGGTAGGGCTGAAGACACGCAGAAGTCTTTAATGTCACATATGGCATCGCGTGCCACATAGATTACTAAAAGCTGAAGAGATTTATCCTGTGTGACAAAGTAGAGTCTATAACTCCCAGTTGCTGTGAATGGCACCTTCTAGAAAGGATTTTTGTGGAAGAACTATAGTGGTTTAGATTAAGGTAAAGCTCTAATGGCATGTAGACATTTGATAAGGTTTATCCACCTGTCTACCTTTTTTGTGCTAAACGATCTCCTGGCAGTCTCTTGACGTATTTCCATCTGATCAAGGTATCACATAGTATTCCCAGATTCTTTCTACAGTAAGTCTTTTGGTGGGATCTCTTAATTCTTTGCAAAATGTCATCACATGTTTAAGTTTGATAAAAGCAGTCATTTCTAAGTAGCTGCCACTTGTAGGTGTCATTACAAATACATCTGTGTATTTGGCTTTTGGCGTTGGAATTGGTGCTTTTGTATACACAAATCTCTTCATGCATGTGCATGTAAGTGTGCAGTATGTCTGGAGTCAGATGTCCGGATGCACTCCAGAGATCAAAGGCTTCTGCGGGAATGTGCTCTGAATCTCAGAGGATTAGCAGCTGAGATTGTGCTTTGTTTCCCCAAATATACACTCAGCTCAGGATAGCTGTTGATCAAAGTGTCTCTCACCACCCCGTTCAGTTACATTTAGGCTTGCAGGGTTTTGATCCACATTTGAGGGTGGCATTTATTTAATAATTCTAAGCAGTATTGAGATTTATTTAGATTTTGAGAGAGAGAAAGTTAGTTTACTCACTTTTCTTTCATTTAAGAACTGTAACTTCATTTGTTTTCTAGTGTGCACCTAGTAAATGGTGTAAATGCTAAGCAAATAATCCATCCAATTTGTTCATTTTTTTCCTCACACATCTGACAATTTTTGTTGTGTGCATGCCAGAGAACTGAAGAAGACACCTGAGGAAGACTGGAGACAGTAACGTTTCTCAAACTATTCATGAAACAAACATATATGTCATATTCAATTCAATTCAATTCAACTTTATTTATATAGCGCCAATTTACAACAAGGTCATCTCAGGGCACTTTACATAATAAAGTCAAGACTATACAAACAGGTAGAGAAAACCCAACAAATCCCCCTTGAGCAAGCCATAGGCAACAGTGGAGAGGAAAAACTCCCTTTAACGGAAGAAACCTCCAGCAGAACCAGGCTCAGGGAGGACGGCCATCTGCCTTGACCGGTTGGGCAGAGTGGAAAGTGGAGAGAGAAAAGAACAGAGCAACAAAAGCAACAACAAAACATTGAGCAGGTTAATAGGACCAGTAGCTGCACACTGGAGGACACACAGCGCCAAATCCTGGGACACCTGAAGACTTTACGGGACAAAGAAGACACAGAGTTAATGTCAAACAGTGGTGACATTATAGATGTGGGGTGAGAGGAGAGAATGAAGAGAAGAGGAAGTGGCACAGTGCAGAGTCCCCAGCAGTCTGAGCCTATAGCAGCATGACTATAACCAACTATAAGCTTTATCAAAAGGAAGGTTTTGAGCCTAGTCTTAAAAATAGGGAGGGTGTCTGCTTCCCGAATCTGGACTGGGAGCTGGTTCCACAGGAGAGGAGCTTGATAGCTAAAGGCTCTGCCTCCCATTCTATTTTTGGAAATTCTGGGAACCACAAGTAGGCCTGCATTTTGGGACCGAAGTGGTCTAGTAGGATGATATGGTACTAAGAGATCTTTTAAATATGATGGGGCTTGGCCGTTTAAAGCTTTATAGGTAAGAAGAAGGGTTTTAAATTCTATTCTGCATTTAATTGGAAGCCAATGGAGAGAAGCTAATGAAGGTGAAATATGATCTCTCTTACCAATCCCAGTCAGTAATCTTGCTGCAGCATTTTGGATTAATTGGAGGCTTTTTAGAGAGTTACTGGGGCAGCCTGAAAGTAGAGAATTACAATAGTCCAATCTAGAAGTAACAAATGCATGAACCAATTTTTCAGCATCGCTTTGGGACAGGATGCTCCTAATCCATATCATATTCTCTGTGTTTATATCACCATCACATTTATAGAAACACATTGTGGTTTTGGTTCATTCAGCTTTTCCTGGCCACATGTTGAAATGTTTAGACAAGACACTGAACCCCCAAGTAGTATTGCTTTGAGTTTAGCAACTACAACGATTTTCCAAAAAAGAAAAAAATATTACTTAATTTTGCATCATCCCTCTAATTTGGTTTAAAGGAAGAAGACTATTAATAGACATGTTTCCCTATCAAGTCAGACAATGACTTGGTGCACCTATCTAATGCATCTAAAAGCATTAGGAAGCCTTATCATAAACCGTGACAGTAAACAAGCATCCAAAATACTAGGCCTATGCCAGCAACCTGGCAGCAAGTATTGTTGTTATTTAACCTTTACTGTTGTGGATATGACATAATAATGACTATGTCCATGTTAAGAGGTGGATGGTCTATCTTTACATTAAACTATACGTCTACTCAGTCTTTTGAAAGCATTAGGGCAATTCTTTAAAATAACTTGTTATATTAATTAAGACACAGTGTTGAATATAATATTTGTCAGTTGTTGGTTAAACATCTTCAGGGCTATGGGTGTGTGCATCTGGGAGAAACTCTAGGTGACTGGGGCTCATGTGGCGATGCCGTGTTCCTCTGAGTTTTCTGTGGGAGCTCGGTTCCTCATTTTAATCACCCACTTAAAAGCCTCTGCTGAAGTGAGTGTTTAAATGTTTAAACCCTCAATAATTCTTGGTTGTTTGTTGATCAGCATCCCCTGAGGGTTGCGCTACGGTCCATGCAGTAAGAGCTGAATAATTTGACTGAGCACTCAGATTGGCTTTCAAATAGGGCAACATCCAGAGCTATTTGTATACCCTGATATCAGAACCCATTTATCACTGATTTCCTTCCACTTGTTTTTCTTACAAACTGGATGTAGGGAAACTCCAGTGATGGACTCCACAGCTTCCATGAGCCCTGCTGTTGTATTTATCCTCCTTGTGTTTAAGAGTTTTGGTGACCATGGCTCCAAGGCCACCTGAGGTATAGGGAATGGAGGAAGTAGGTTTAGATAAACAGAGTAAGGAGAGCATTGTGCCTCCCATCGACAAAAGGTTCCAGAGCTCTTCAGCTCTTCCTGTGGCGCCAGGACTGGAGGAGGTCTGGATTGTCTGTTAGGGGATGTTTTTGGCTGAAGGAAAGCCAAACAGAGGGAAGGAAAGCTGTTCTCCCCTGGTGTGTTTATGCTCCACAGGTGGCACAACCTAGAGAGGACCTCACTCTGTAGACTTTCAGTAAAACACTCTGACCCTGTGCTCGCCAAAAGGCCATTTGTCCTGTCCATCACACCCACCACTCCTCCATGTATTTGTTATTACAAGTTTTTTCAAAACCTTTTAGATGGCGTATAAAATTTGAGTGATTTAGTAATACATCTGTATGTAAGGGAGGAATAGTACAGGCCTTAATCACATATTATATTATACTATAGTTTAATATAGTTGAGTGTTTTTATTTTAAAAGACAAAAGAGGAGGACTAGTACTTGCTGTGTACTGTGTTGAAATACAATATATTTCAATACGGTAGGAGTAGCCCCTCTACAGTTTTGCTGGCTTTTCTTGGGATTGTTGAACAACAGTTGCCTGATTTTAGTCTGCAAAAGGTTTTCTATAAGAGTGCAATGAATGATGCATTTTTGAGGTGCTTGTTGCAATGAATTGTGAAGTTTTTCTGATATAATTTTGCAATAAACTTTTTTGTTTTTTGTGTTGTATCACAGGCACACAGTGTTCAGCATATTAATAGTAACTCCCTACAATTATATACAATATTCTGGAAGTTGGATGTTGTAGTGTTTGCATGCACCAAGTAGGCTGTGGTGCAGTGGAGGGTGTAGGTGAAAATTGTGTAAAGATTTAGGTGATTGGACAGAATCTGCAGAATAACCTGGGATTGGTGAATTTATGTTAATGGTTTCAGTCACAGCACAGATTCCTAGAAGGTAAAAAAATGTGTAGCATACACAGATGGTATTATTTTTTTGTTTTGTTGTTGTTGTTTTCTATTTTTCATGTTTCTGTTTGCACTGTATGTTAATATTTGTGTAAGCATCAGTAATACAATTTGGTAGCAGTGTGTGTGAGTAATCTCCTGCAACTTTGTTATGGTGAGCAGTGACACAACCCACTAATTCCAGTCAGCTATGAATAGAAACATGCCTCTGGCACCAGCACACTTGTATATAGTAGTTGAGGTGTCTATTTCTGCTGCTGTGTTTACTTGCTAAATTGAACACTCTCTGTAATTATAGAGATTTTAGGTCCATAGTTAAAAGGTCAAATGTGAGGGATGTTTAGAGGTACTGCCTTGTGGCTGGAAAGATGTCTGCTCCAAATATGATCTACATCCGCATCAATGTAAAGACATGTGCACAGGCAGACAGGAAGAACAGACACCTTGATATTGAGGTGAGTTCTTATGTCAGAGCTCTCTGTTACGACCCCCCACCACCAGAGCTCCCACTACTGATTACTGGGACAAGGTAGATGTTATCAACAAGTGTCGTTTAAAAGAGTTGTAGATATTTTGATCATTGCTGATTTTACAGTTTACGTTTGTATGTGTTCAATGACTCAAATAATTCCAGACTACACTCACACTTGATCAGATCCTAATATGAACAAAAACATTTTCTTCTTAGTAAATTCCAGTTTTTAAACAAAAATGTGCTGGCTGGATCAAATGATTAAAAACTGCGATAAAGAGACCGCTTTGTTATTGAACTGAGATACTCTTTCAAATGAAACATTACAAACTTGAGGTCTTGTCTTAGACTATTGTCTGTTCTGTTTCTGGCTGAGGTAACAGGTTAAAGTGGCTGTCACTTTTTTGCTGCCCTCGAGGTAGATTTCCTGAAACACTCTTCCTCCCACTCTTTGTAGGACTTGAGACTGGTGTCTGAAGTCACACAGGTGATTGAAGGACTGTCCCTTCTCAAAGAGACCAATTGTTGCCTAATTGTTAAGACCCTGCGGAGAGTGTTGCCATTTGGTTGTCTGAAATGTATAATCCATTCTATTTTTGCTGTAACGATTGACAGCCACGCACATACACCGTAAGCTTATGTCACCCGGAGAGTGTTCTGACATTTTTGCTTAGGACATTAAAGGTGTGAACTAACTAATCTACTTCACAAATCCTGAGTTATTCTATTGCAGTAATAACCACATAGAGTGTGAGGTGTATAATATTTAGACTCACTTTCTTTTGTCCTTTCCTCTCATTTTCTCATTCTTTGGAACTGAGCTTTATTGAGAGGGCCATAATGTTGTGATTTGTAACTTGCGGTAGGCGGAGACAACCTGTAAATCAAGGCCAAGCGACAGGCTGTCTCTATTACCTTCCAAACTATAGTTCCTCTTGGGAGTGCAAGGTCCCAAAGTGGAGTTTACTGGCTAGGGGACAATGTGTTTTAGGGATTCACCTCTAGTTCAGATTTCCTATTAACCCTTTGACTCTTAAGGAAACTGAAATAGCTTCATATCTGCTGTCTGTGCAAGCTGTTACAGTTGGATTACATTCATTTTGTGAATAAGAAATGCTGTTTTAATAAGTTTTGGAAAACGAAAGGCCGGTATATATTTTCATGTCCACTTTGGCATGTTTGATGTAAATTATGTGCGCGTCTGGATGGAGTCTTTACGGGTGTGTGCGTGCAGCCCAAAAATGTATGTCTGCAGTGCTTCTTCGACAACTTCGCATATGCCAGAAAAGTAAACAAGCCGCTTATTTCATATGGTACATCGAAGGTATTTACTGTTTATTTCAACATCGTTGAGTTTGTTCTTTTGAAAGGGTTTTACGTACTGTGTTTTTTACATACTGTGTTTTTTCACTTTGCTTAGTCAAACACAATAGAGGTGCACTTTTTGCCATCATATTCATGCTTAATTGTAGTATGAGTATGCGCAGATGTGCGTTTATAAGGCAAGTATGGATCTGTCAAAGGGCAAACACAAAATATGAATTGGCCTTAAGAAAACATTCTTAAGTGAGACCCAGTGTTTCTCTCTTTTCAAATATTGAAAGCAATTGCTCTCAAAGCTTTCAGCAAATGGTTTCTGTAAATTGCTGGAGGGGTGATCATGTTGTTTGCCTCTTGATCTTGACACCTTGTATCCTCTCCCTCTCCTTTTCTCTGGTGAGATAAGACTTTGATAAACAGTGTGATAAATGTTAATTGCTGTGGTTACATATTTTTCAAAAGCTAATAAAGGGTGTTACCTTGAGTAACAGGTAGGATTTAGTGCCTGAGGGTCTGGCTGTGTTGCTAAAGCTTATCTTTGCAGGTGTAAAAGTTTTGTAAATGGGTCATTAAAGTGTTAGCCAACTTCACACATGAAGGCAGAAAAAAGCGAGAGGGAGATGGAGATTACTTCAGATCAGCATGTTTCTGAAGCATAGAGATGAGGGCTGTAAATCTCTGCTAATATTCCACTGAGCCTTTCAGGAGGCAGTCTTTGATGTGGGTGAGGTAATGTGACCAGCAGTGTTTGCAATGTTAATCTGACGTGGAGAGATGACTGGTGGCTAGTGCACAATCGCTCTACAAAAAGCAGGCATCCAATCAGGCCACTCACAGGTCCAATGAAAGATAAATCAATTCACATAGAAAACACTATCAATTAAATTTGCATATCTTCACAATCGTTCACATACACACATCCTTACACGCTATACAGATACATGTCTTTGCGACTTGTGGTTATGCCATGTCAGAGCGTTTATTTACACAGACATTAGGTATAATTTGACTTAATATATGGTAGACAGAGAAAATCACTGCTGAACCGCACCTCCTACATATACTTTACTTTAGCCTCACTGAAGTGTTTGTGGTTTGTGTGGAGAATCTCTACATGACCTCTGTCGTGAACTAGAGTTAACACGGTAAGCTGTTTGCCATGTCCAGCCTTCCCAAACCCGTTTACTCTTAGTGTTGCTGACCATGCACACTTTAATCATAGAACAACTTTCTCCAACCTGCTTGGTGACGGATTCCAACTCCTATAATTTCCTCCCTGGGGTGCAGGAAGTCAACAGGGTGTGCCATGACTGAGGAGTGTTGTGCATGGGGACATGGAGTCTGCAGAGAAGGTGTCAGTCTTTGTTGCTACATCTGAGATGCCAAATTAAGCACGTTGACCCTCTTCAGTCGTATAGAGTTTTAACCAATGTGTTGTTCGGTTAACATTAGTTTTTCTTTAGAAGGTGTGAAAAATCAGTGCAAGGAAAGTGGTTGAGATATAAAAGAGAAAGGTTCAAGTTTGGGTGTAACCACTTGATGATAATTTGTACAATATTGTCATCTGATCAAATACTTAAACAGTGATTTTTGTTTTTTGTAATATTTTTATAGTAACTAAAACAAGTCATAAATGCAATGAGAGGTGCTTTGGATAAAAAGCATTCATCATGTTACTTTTGTTTGGTTAACACCGCATGTGAGGAGCTCAACATTAAATGACTAATAGTCTGCAGTGTCTGGAAAGGCATTTGGTTTTTTATCAAAGTCATAAAATTGCAACCTAAAATACAGCAGGTATGATTTTCTCCTGGCACTGCAGGCTGCTCATAAGATCAGCTTAAAGTATTTGTTCAGTCTGTTGTAATGCTTTTACATTTTAGGGGCGTGACACACCAAGGTGATGGATGGCTAATGTTGGGCAGTAGGTGGGCACCTGTTGCCTTAGTTTTGGCAGTGTATCCCACACTTCTGGCAGTAGTTGGACCCCAAACATCAGCTTTTCAGATGACATAGCATGTTGAATCATCTGTCTTGGAAATGGTCAGTGGATGCTGCTTTGTTTATGGCTTGCATCTGGGGCCCTAGGTGTTTCGTTTTCCCTTATGCAGGTGCAGAACGTACACGCTAAACACCTGTCATCTGTCACTGCCTTTTGCCAATGAAAGGATATGATCTGTTGGAGTGAATTCAGGACACTACCTTATGAGATAGTTGGCTTGTAAGAACAGATTTATTTTGTTTGGCTAGGGAGAAATTCACAGACATTTATTTGCCATGGCTCAGTTAGTCGGCGTTGTCTAAAAATTAGCCCCATCTCCCCTCCTCCCATAAATGGGACTGCCTTGCGTGGGCGTTGCTATGCTATATGATTATCTGAGACTTTTATTGATGTGTGAAAACTGATCCCCTTTGAAGCTTTGCTTAGGCAGCGCAGTGCTTCAATACATCAACACCCTCTATCTTGGCTCCATCTCCGGGCGTCATGTTTTACGGCCGTGTGGTGCTTTGAATGAGGCTGTTTAATGTTGCTGGAAGGTGAGGGGCACTCCAGTATAAAGAACCACCTAAGATTGGACCTGTGTGATGATGGCTGGTGGTCTGTTCTTCTTGTTTGTTCTCCTTAGCACCCACCACCACCACACCCAACTCCAGGAGTTGTGCTCTTGGTACTTTAAAATTTCTTCTTGCATATCTTAGTTTACTCTTTATGATGATGTAGGGTGATGGGTATGTTCTCCCTTGAAGTCTTTTGCAAGTAACACTACAACAATAAGGTAATTTACAGCTCTAAAACTAATAAGGGTTTTGTTGTTTTTACTTCTTGGTTTTCAACACTGGGAGTGTGTGTGCATTAGAGCTTTTGAAATCCCAGTGCTGTACAGCTGTTTTCTACATTAGTGATTCATAAATTTTAGCTAATGGCTTTTAGCCAGCTTAGACAAAAGCAGTCAAATTCATTTGCCAAGTGCGCAAACATTTTGGAACAAAGTACAACAATGTGACCACTTAAGCACCTAGTATAAAGAAAGCAAACACTTCATAAATAAACAGCATAATAATTTGATTACTACTTCACCTCTGACTTATTTTAGAAGCTTTTCACTGTATAGTGACAGTAAACCGCTTTTTGTCTTTACGTCTTTGTTTGCTTGCTGTACAGCAGAGTAGCAGCACAAGACGAGAGAAGGGGGAAAAAGGGGAGGCGTGCAGCAGATCCACAATGGGAAATGTCTGAATTTTCAAACTCCGTCGGGGAAAGTGACCTAATTAGACTTCTTTTAGACTTTGTTTTAGAAATGAGGCAGCATTGCCCCCTTACTCATTCAACCTTTAATTCAGCTGCATGTTCCTGTCTGCAGCCCATGGTTACGCACATGCGCAGTTGGAGAAAGTTGTTTGAAAGCTAGTTATGTGTTTACATAGCAAAGAAAGAAAGAAATTTACCTGGAGAAACCAGGTTTCCCGTATTTCTGTACCCTGTTTCGAAACAGCTTTCCTGTAACCTGGTTACAGGGAAACACACTGACTGCATGTGCTTTTGTATGTTATCATACGGCTGTTTAGTGTGATTGTCTACATATATGCACCTACAAATACTGTACGTACTGTAGCTGTAAAGAATATGCCACAAATCACAATAAGACAAATCATCAATGATTTGTCTCTTTATCTATGTCTCTGTTTCAATCTCTTCTGTGCTGGGTGGCTTTTATGTGACCTCAGCCACCTCCTGTTAGACATGTGCTTAAGATGCACATGTGTATTAGGATGTACTGATGCTATTCTGGCATTCTTCCTCGTCTCTGTCACTCTTCCTGTCGTGACCGCTTAGTTAAATGGTCCTTCATGTGTGTTGCTCCCCACTGCATGTCGACACCTCTGCTCCGAATGTTGCAGGCCTGAAGGTGCTTTCTTGGCGCCAGTTGGGGAACCAAGCAGGAGGCACACAACCGCAGTCCTAATAAGATTTTTCCTGGGTTTTGATGGAGTGCCAGTTGTGCTGCCATTGCTCTAGAAGCCGCCTTCCTCTAAACCTTGGCTCACGATCAGGGGGAACTGTCGTCGGCTGCATAAATTGTCAGCTTGTGCGGCAGGTCGTGGAGGCAGACAGCACTGAGACCAAGAGGTCTTGTGGGATTTTTCCACAATCGCAAACAAGTACATATTACTTTCACTTTAATGTAACCTTTGCCCATACAGGAAAAAGGCTCAGTACGTCTGTGTCTGCAGTGATAGAGTGAGGGTGAACGTAGCTGCACCTTTCTGTGTTTTTAACTTGTCAAGTCAGTCAGTGCATTTACATCAATGTAAATAACCAGGTGATAGTCAGCTTTCTTGAGAAAGCAAATTTCTTAAAGGTTTTGTAAATGGGAAAGCTACTCTCAAATATCGGGCTGAGGATTAGGAAACCAAATTTCCCCAGGTACATTTCTCCCAAAGAATGCATAGTTCTCTGACATGTGTACATGTAATCAGGTTTCTAATCAGCTTTGTTCATCCGCGCATGTGCAGCAGGCTCCATACGAGGCATTAAAAGGCTGAATGAAATACAGTTGGTGATGCAACCTTATTTTTTAAAACAAAGTTTGCCAATAGTCAAGCAAAGACTTAAACATAAAGTGCCTGGTGTAAGGCAAAATTATTCTTATAGACAGCTCCCGGTGTGAATCAGCCGTGTGTCTCACTTTTGCTTTCTTTGCCCCTTTGCTGTCACTCTGCTGCGACACAAACACAGCCAAGAAAGAAGAATAAAAAAGCTAAGAGGCAGAATTTTCTGCCTCACATTTAAAATGTGTGAGCTGGCCGTCCAAATAAATCAAGGTGGTGGGGAAATCAGATTACTCATCTGCTGCATGCGCTGCATGCAAGTGCAATCAGTTCTGTGGCGACATGTAGTTATTGTCTTTTTTAATTTCGCTGAATATCTCTATCCAAGTGAAAAAATCCTTAATTTTTCGCTCAGTGGCAAGCTATTTTAAGTTACATCCTGCTTGTTGAAGGATGCACACTTCATTCATGGTTAAGCTGGTTAAGGGTAGCAACCAAAAGATCACTTTAAAGAATGCAAATACATATTAACTGCATAGATGTGAGGTTCAGGCTACAGCTCTGACAACTGCACCACAGGTTTAGGCAGAATAAAAGTTGAATCGTTTTTTTTTAACTGGAATGTAATTATTGTATTTATCATTGGAAGTTTAAGAAGATTTTTAGGTTTGGGGTACATATATAGACAGTTGAAGCTTCGTCAAATTAAACAAAGAGTTGGAGAGAGCTCTGAATGATGTGTTAATTACTTTGACAACCCAGTTTAAATTTTATAATATATTATATTTGGTGTATCATGGTGTTCCTCTGTTGATGAAGTTTAGGCCTTCGACTGACAAGTAATGTAGATGGGATGGGAAGTTGTAGTGAGACAGCTATCTCGCTGTATGAGTTGTAGTTCTGTCATAAATCAGTTTTACTGAAGAGGCTTCACACAGGGGCCATACAACCTGTTGTCCTACAGGTCCCAAAGAAACTCTGAAGGACCTGGCTGCTGTTGAAAGTAAATTTTTTTATGTTCTGGTTTTAACAGAACATTTAACAGCATGTCTGAAAAATTGTTTTAGCTGGTCTCACATGCAGAAGGAAGTTGATTGTTTGTATCCTGGAGCCAGCACCTCTCACCAGATCCTGCAGAGGCATGGGGAAGTGATTTCATAGACGTGTTGGTTCCCAAGCCAAAAAGACAGGCACAAATAAATCACACAAACAAAGTGAGTGACTGTGTTAATGAGCACTGTTCTTTATGGCACCACTGCAAATATTTTTTAATGGTAGGTTGCGGCCACACATTTTCATTGTTTGCACTGTGCTTATTCCACTAGCGGTGGGGGGTGGGTGGGGGTCGGGGTTCAGGACTGGTGGCGTTAGTGAGGGAGTTGCTGTTCCTTTGTCCTGGAATGATCTCTTCCAGCAGGTTTTCCTAAGAAGCTCATTGCGGACTCCTTCCAGGATCAAAAGAGATTTATCACTCTTTTGTGGCTTATCATTTTACATAGGATAAGTTATCATGATATTTTGAATGAACACCATGTGTGCTAGAAAAAGTAGGGTTACTTTTCTCGTCGACTCCCTTGACCACTCAGATTTACTAACTCTTAAATAATGTTGCATCAGCTGAGCCTTGTCTTTACTCATTAGTGCAGAAATCACTTAAGGGGGAATGACTAGCCGCAAAGGTTTGGGAAAAATCCTCTATAAGCTCAAACTAGACTCACTACACTGCTGCCACTACAGCTACTACACCTGTAGCTTCTTCTTCAGTATGTAACAGTGTAATCTAGCTGTAGAAAAGATATTTAATCCTTTGATATATATTAAATAGTCTTCCAGATAACATGGCAATTTGTTTTCTTTTTAAATTTTTATCGGGGGCGTTAGTAACTCGTTTGGCTATATGTCATGTAGGTGAAGGAGAAAAGATCCACCAGAACTGCTGCTTCACCATTAAAATGTTGCTGTGCTGGAGCCCGATAATAAAATCTCCTCATTGAACACTTAATATTTTTTAGACATTTTATTTTTTTATCCTAGGACTACGTCATCGGTCACCGCCAAAGATCAGAGACGCTGTAGCTAAGCTTGAAAGACTTATTGTCATTGGGTCAGTCCTTCTTTATGTGCTCCATTGAGACTGGAATAAAACAGATTGTTTGGATGAGTTTGTCCTATTAACCAGAGCACAGGTGATGGATGCAGTCTGTTTTCCAGCAGAACAACAGAACTAAAAGATTAATTTGTCATTATAGCTAATATTATTGATGTGATGTTTTTCTGTTGAGGTGGTGATGTTTAATACGTCACTGATGTGACATGTGACAGGGCAAGGAAAAAGATACTAATAAGAAATGGTGAGACATCTTTTCTGCTTCAGTTTGAATAAGTTTTGTGTCTTGTACTGATTCCTTTTATATCCATTTCTACTTAGTGGTCAGAAGGAACTGAGGAGGGAGTGTGTGTGTGTGTGTGTGTGATATTTTTTTCCTAACACTGAGCAGAGCAGACTAACCCCAGCATACTAATAATACTGGTCCCATCCATCATCACAGACAACAACCAATTAGGACATTCCTCTGCCCCCTTTTTCTCATGTTCTTGGCTAACCTCTCAATAAATTTGGATTATTCATCTAATTCTAGTTTGGATACAGATAAATGTGTTTAGCTGCACTGTAGTCAGACTGAGAAAACAGTACAATAAACCTAAGACTTGAGTAGACATCTTCTATTTAATATGTACAAAAAAGGGGGGCATGATTTATTGTTGGTGGGAAATAAAGTAGGTCTTTTCACATGAATTGTCAGATTAAGCACAGTTTATAGTATAACTTGCAACAATGTGATATGTTGGTTATATAGTTAAGGGTGATGATTATACATCACCACTATACACCAGTTCATACCATAATGTATAGTGGACTTTGTCTGTCATAAACTAAGTAGTCATGTGTGCTTTATCAGTAGGGCTGAAGCAGCTATAAATAATAAAATGCATACTGTACTGTCACGCAACTTTAAGTGAGATTTTTCAGTGTTTACTGCAACCTGTAGTACATTAGCTGTTTGGCACTCAGTTTTCAGCCTGCATTAATTATTGTCTTTACAATTTGTGTGACCCTTAAGGGCGGTCAGTGAATGCATGTGACTTACTCTCATTCAGTAATAAAGAAAACAATTGTATATTTTCTGACATCTAAAAACACAAAATTGTATTTTGAATTGATTCAATAATTAATAGCAATTTATCACCAACTGTTGTATCATTTATATCCCTAATGAGTTAAGATGAGTATCACTGAATGTGAACATGGTTTGTGTACAAGGAAACTCAACAGCGTATCTGTTTAAAATTACATTTCAAGTCGCTCATTCAGTTTAAGACTAAATCCAAAATAAAACACAAGGTTTTTAATAACTAAATAGGAGTGGTGCTGCGGGCTAAAAGACCATATCTTAAAAAGAATCACAATTGAAATCCAATTTAAAATCTACTATAGAGAACAGCTAGACTAGTAATAACCAGCAGAGCAAGTAATTTGTAACCACAGCCATATATTAAAATGTATTAGGTGGAAACCGACGGTAACATGCTGTGCATACACCACAGTAAATTATCTATTTAATCTAAACCTGTCAAATGTTTGTGCAAGAGATGCATTGTATAGTAAGTATAAATTGTTAAAATAAATATACTGTTTAGACAAAAGTAGAAGATCAAATCCTCAGTGGGTTTACATAATTTTTCCTTTTTACATCACATAATCTGTAAACTGGTTTGTTTCCACACATCATGTAATATTTGACACAGGGTGAACATTACCACTAAAACTGTATAAATAGACTCACTCAAAGAGCATTTAAGCCCCTTTCTCACGTTTACTGAAATCCTTAAATTCCCCCGACTTTATCTGGAGGGGGTGTATGTGACTACACACATATCAGAATAAGACATTATCTGGACTTTTTCCGCACGCTGCCTTGTCCAAACATGTAGGGAGGATTAAAAGTGAGTGAATGGGTGAGATAGTTTTTATCTATCAAACATTTTTAGATGGACTGAACTCTAATGTGTTATAAACAAAACACTGTTTCCCACAGCCTAAGTTTTCTATCATGTTCTGCGAGCTGACTATGCACCAAAATCAAGTTTGTCTAGTGAGGACGCTGCCGATTTTGCCGATTTCCTGTTGTGTCTTACCTGTGTGAAACACAACTATGGACAATGTCCAAGGCTGATTTCTCCTGACGTGTATGAAACACAGTGTAGATGAGTAGTAGCCTCATCTCCTGGCCTACAAATGTTCCTCACCTGAATGTGAAAGGTTTGCATTGCATTATTTGTTGATGTGGATTGTTGTAAAAGTTTTTAGGTAGAGAAACAGGAATGAAATCTGTACAAATTTGTGATCACAATCAAAGATCACCCAGCCCTAGTTCTAATCAAGATTTATGTTTTGAAATAATGATGTACTGGTCTCTGCATGCATCATAGTATAACCTTTCCAGTAATTAGGCTGTATGTTAGGCTTTACTACATGTCAGTACTGCTCTCAAAGGGTGTAAAACTGATCTTCCTTTTTTCGTTCATGCTTTATAAAGCTGAGGTCATTCAGTCATTACCATAACTAGTATTGACTGAAAACAAAAGAGTAATTGCTGCTTGCTGAGGTTTGTGTTAACCTTATTTAAAGAGACTTGTTTGCGAGCTTGTCTTTATGAGCTTGTCCATACTAACAACTTACTGTAGGCTAATCCCAGGTCAGTGCTTTGGATCGAAGTCTGATAGTTTGTCGGGTGGTTTTCTGCATTGTCTTCCTAAGGCCACACACAACGCTGCAGCCCAGTCTGCACTACTCCAAGAAATTCATGATGACAATGTCACCCTCTCTGGATTATGTACAAATGAAAACACCAGCATGCAAACAAAAAACAGACACGCTCTTATACTTACAGTCAAGGGCATATTTTACGAGGTTAATCATTAATTTCACTGTTATTGCTTCAATGATAAGTCTATGTACATTTTGTTTTATTTAATGTAAATATGGGCAGTTTAACTTGTTTTTGGTGAATGACTAAATTGTATTTTGCTGTAGTTGTGTCCAGTGGAAAACTTTGAAATGAGGCCAGGGGTGTGTCTTTGAATGTGTGTATGTATGTATGTGAGAATGTGTGCACGTATATGCATTTGTCAGCCCATGAGTAATGGTTTTCCTGCCAGATGACTGTAATGCCACATGGATACTTGAGCCAGACATTTCAGTAGTGAAACCTAGGGATCACATGCTCCCCCAGTTTCTGTGGTATGCGCAGACAGAGGTTCCAGGAGAGGGGGCCTGAGTAAATTGGTCCAGGATAAAAACAAACCTCTGCATGTATTGCCGCAACGATAACCACAAAGCAGCCCTACTACCAGCTCTCTTTCTCAGAATTTTTTTGCAAGGCCAGTGGCCATGATGCCGATATTTCTTTCATAGTCAGTCCGAATTCTGACTGCCACTCTTCGGCCGAGTGTGTTTCAGTCCTGCAATTACTGTCCTCTTAAACTTTCCGCTTCTGTGTAAGCTCAGTGCACAGTTGTCAAACGTTGCTCATATATAGCTATATAAACGTTGTAATTTTGATTTGGGCATGTCACTCTGTGTTGGAAAGCTGTGCTGTGGATTTGCTCTGTTAAACAAGTTTGTTTTTATGTGACAAAAATATGATACTTTTCCTCTATATGAGTTGATTTATGCGTCTCGTTTTCTCTACTTTTTTCTTTAGGACTCAATGGATGAAGCGTGTGCTGAGGGAATTGGTGAAGAACACTATCGTTTGGAGGGTAGGTCTCATCCTCTTCATAATCATCACCAAAGACTAAAAAAGCTCATTGCACAGATTTTTATCCGCATTCTAGTAACATTGGTTGGTTTAGACTTTGTGCCATGATTTACAGCCCCCTGTTCTGAACCCCCTCAATGTGCTGATGAGTCTCCCTTTACCTGCCCTCCTGCCTCTTTACTGCCCCCATTCATCCACCCCGTGTGTTGTGATCCTGGATTAAGAGCTCTGGAAGAAGAAATGCTCTCCATCCTTTTAAAAGTCAAAAATGGACATGAGGTGCAGGTTTAAAGGCAGCTGAATGAGACTAGTCCAGCATTTAGAAGTGTGACATTTTATGTCTGTTATTGCCTACTGAATATCAGGAAAGTAGAAAAACAAGCACAGCATGACTGATAAATGGAGTCTAAACTTTTTAGAGTGTGAGCTGAACTTGTTCACCCTTCAAGACAGATGTTGCTAATTAGAATATGCTGCTCTGTTCATTTTTTGTGATCAATAGTGCAAGACAAGATAAATAATATAGTTTAATAAAGTTTTTGTTTCATACTAGCAGGACCATTTCAAGCTTTAAAATTAATCCTACTTTGTGTATCTGAGGTCTGTGTTTTTCCCCTCTACCTGGTGATTTGGGAGACAGTATTTTGTACCTTTTTTAAACACAATACAGTGCAAGACAAATGCGAAGGATTTGTTAAATGAACTGGATTTAGCACAGTGATCAGATTCATTGTCCAAAGATCTAACTAGATGAATCATAAATGAAAAGGAAATCAGAGAGACCAGAGATAATGTAACAAGCAACGTACATGAAAGCCTCCTTTCCTCAGGGTTTAAGGAAGTACTGCCAGAGAAAGTTTTGTGGGGATTAAAAAAGAACTTGCAGGCAAAAACTGCAAAGGAGTGAAGGAGGGCTCGATGATGAAAGTGTTTTTAGGATACTTAACATTGGAACGGCGAACACACAGAAAGCCTACAGGGGCCTTTTTTAGTACGTTCATTTAACCTTTTGTTAACTAGAAAAAAGTTTGCTGAAGTGACTCTTTCAACAGCAGCTTACACCACACAACATTACACTTGTTCACATGTGGGCAACCAATACAGGTAATTTGACTTGTTTGAGACTAGCTGAGTACATCATTGGTGACTTTTGAAGCTGGAGAAATGGTCTTTCATCACAAAGACAATTTTTTACTGTCCATCCCCAGATCACCCCTTTACCCAGTGCAGACCTATCCACATGTATCATGGGGGCGCCGGCCCAGATATGTGTAATACAGTAGCCGAGCTAAGCTGGGTGTGTTTGCGCACACTGTGTGTCAGCTTTCCCAACCTGCCAGCACTTTTGTTTGCATGTGTGTGTAGGTGCACTTGAGTGTGTGTGCACACTTATGTGTAGCAGTGCTGCTGGAACAGGCTTGGCATGGAGTGCCAGCCTGGACTGCCCTCATCTTGCCCCTCGAATCTGATGTGCAGCCAATCCCCTGGCGGCAGCTTCTCTCATAAAGAGCTGGTTTATTTCTGTGGTGATAGGAGGGAGGGGCTGGAGGAGAGGGTGGGGTGACAGGGGTTGGAGGGTGATAGCAGATTACTGTTACTCCTCCCGGCATTTCATTAGCTCCGAGATAAGCATCTCACCACCATATTGAGCCTGCTACGGAACAGATTTACCCCTGCACACAATGTTCCCTTTGAGCACCTCAGATGATCAAACAGCAGGACCCCAAATGCTGCTCCTCTCCAAAAAGTTAGTAAAAGCTCCCTGGGATGATGCCTTTCATTTCTGGCATTTTCCCCTACCCAGGGATGAGACAGGTCTGCTTTGATCTGCTTTGGATCAGGAGGAAAGAAATTGGGCTGTTGTGTCTGCTCCGTTGGCGAGCAAACAAACAGTGTTTCAGATTTGACTTGGCTTAATTAATTAGTGATTCTGTTTTACAGCCGGTCTGATCCTCTTCCAAAAGGTTTGAGAATGGAACTTCAAAGTGTGGTGGGAGGAGAGATGAGCATGGAGAGGGGGAGAAAGAGGGGCGTGGTCTGCGCAGGTTTCTTTGGGCGTGTGCGTGGCTTTCAAGGCTATGATTGGATGAGCGGGGTCGCAAAGCAAAATGAGCAGATCTGAAACATACAGTCCTTGTGGCTCGGTAAAGTCCCATAACCATTTATGTACCAAGAGATACTGTAGCTGTACCTCTGAGGCTTGCAGAGGAGCTGATATCTATGTCTCCTGAATCTAAGAAACGTGTCGTATGCATCGGTGGTCTTGTGTTTCATATACCAGAGAGCGATATCATTAGCACTAGATCTGGGTCAACATTCAACACTGAAACATAGAACCAGACACTGAATATTTGTCCACCACCTTACATTATGGTGCAATTTCAATAGCACTATAACAGAGAGACTGCAGATTACCTGTTCGGCTTTGTTCAGTCAATTGACAGCGAGTATATTTACATTTTGCAGATGCTTTTATCCAAAACATAGAGAGTAATTAACTAGTGTGTTCAGTGTCATGCCCAAGGACACTTTGACACACAGCAAGAGTGGGGATTTAACTACTGACCCTGTAGTTCATGGCACTGCCTTACCAACTGAGCTACAGCTGCCCACTGTTGTGACCTTATACATAGACAGGACTATCAGTTTAGTGCGTGTAACAGAAAACCAAAAAACACTGTGAATTGTCCCTTTGTAATGTGGGTTTTCATATTTTATGGTACACGAGCTGTGCTTCACTGAGCCAGGTCAGATAGGTTTTTTGATTTTCACACCATTTATATTCTTTGCCTCCTAATATTCTGTCATGTTTTAGGCATGTTATATCATTCAGTTTCATGTTTGAACATCCCCTCTGAGTGTGAACCTACTGGGATATACAATATACTGCAGCTAAGAGCTTAGAAACACTTACGTTTTTTTAGCTGATGGAAAAGTTGGAATGCCAACTGCCATCACGGTTTCAACATTTTTGCTTTTGCTTTATATTTTCGATTGCAGTTATAGTGTGAAGGTTTCTTAAATCAGTTACCATAAATGTATCTTCAGTGCTCCCAAAAGCATTCCAAAATTAATAAAGTATCACGTTACTGGATTTTCTTCTGAACACTGAGCATGCTGTGCGATGCTCATGCTGCTTTATTAGTACTTAGTAATACATATATTTACTTTAATACAAAAATTAGATTTCTGTGAGACAAAAACTGTGGGTTTGGCTGTGTAGATTTCTTTCCAACCAGGAGCACTTGAATGTGTGACACATCTTAATTGCGACTGCCAGACTCGGAAGCAGGAGCTTACAAGGAACACTTGAAGGCGACGATATATCCTCAGGTTATGACTGCACCCAACGTTTCCATCCTCAGGCTTTCTCTTTTATCTTTGTGTGCGTGCGTGTGTGTGTGTGTGTGTGTGTGTGTGTGTGTGTGTGTGATGCTGCAGTGGCTTTACCTCCAGAGAAGACAGACAGCTGCTGTGTGGAGGAGAAGATGCAGGAGAGGGACAGCCAATCTCCCGCAGGGCCACAGAAACAGCTCCAGTTTGAAGTGAGTGTCAACACCAAACAGGGCATTTATTATCTCCCCTCTGGATAAAACTGGCAGGACATACATAAATACACACTTGCATACACATTAGATGATTTTGATGGTTGGTGTGTTTCAGGAGTTGGAGTGTGCTGTTTCTGTGGAGGAGGATAACAGGCAGGAGTGGACCTTCACCCTGTATGACTTCGACAACAATGGCAAAGTCACTAGAGAGGTAAAATCATGTTGAATTCAGCTTTTTCAGTTTGGATAGTGTCATTTTCCTCTATTTTTTAAATTCATTAGCACAAACAAAATTGTAAGAAACAAAGCGATTTCGAAAACACTATTTTTAAGTGACTTACTCAAAACATTGCTGGACAGCCACTAACTTACACACTGTTCTCTGTTTGTCTGGAAGGGATTCAGTAACATCACGGTTAGGTTTTTCTGCTATAACCGCACCCAAAAAGAAAGTGGGGCTAGAAGTTGTAAGTCTCTAACCCCATCTCCCTCATAACAGCCAAATCCAGTGGTGTCTGTGTGTTTCCGCTCCTGCAAAGGTACCTTGTGGCTCGCGTCTGCCTGGTACAGATCTGAGAGAACATCCAGAAAGACCTGTGTTTTTTGAGAACAACTTAAAACTGTGCGGAGAGACTGCAGCTGTCCTTTGTGTGGTTGCCTGTGCCGTTTTTTTGGTGTTGCCTGTGGCTCCACGGCTCATGAGACGGCAGGCGGCGGCTTGGAGGGGGAAAGAAAAGCTTTCTTCTGCAACTTTTTTTATCCATCCACTCAAATAAAAAGAAGAGGAAACCAAAAACGACATAGGAAGCTTTTATTTTATTTCATATATTTTTTTACAGTTTATCTGAAACCAGTATGTGGAACTGCTCCCTGAAGAATTCATAATATTCATTTCTCTTATGAGTCAAGAGTGGTATTGTGAGTTAAAATCATGCTTCTGAAGTCTGTATGTGGTACTGGCTTAATTCTCAAAAGTTGTCCCTAAAGGAACTAAAATTCTGGTAATAAGATTCAAGATCCTGCATGAGACAAGTTATTTCACGTCCATAGCAGGTGAAAGTGTTATGGATAATAGCAATTTCGTTTGTTATGAAAAGGGAGTCATTATCTCAGTATGGTGCATTGAACCATCAGTGCAAAATATAACTTCTAAGCATTGCCCAGAGGCAGCAGACGTTCATGTGCAAATTAAGCCAGTCAAATATGGACAGTTACTTCCTTCTGCAGTTAACATGGTTTGTCCATACACTGTTGTTTATTTCTGAATCATTCTTTCTTTTACTTGGCCTTTAACAACCGGAGTCTTCATAATGAGAAGAATAATTTGTTTGCATACTTGAAAGTTTCTACATGTGTGGGCAAGGGTGTTTTGCATATGAATGTGCATATGAATTTGCACATGCCATTGTGCATTTTTTTGAAAATGTACTTCCTATACAAATGCAATTTCACTCATTGAAGAGACATAAAAAATGGTAGCGATCACAGCTGTAGCACAACTGACATCAAGCGTGACATTTCAGTAACCATCTTCTGCTGCCACCAAGATGTTTCTTTTTGTGAATTTTGTCTTGTCTTTACACTCTGCCTTTTTACTTTACTTGGAAAGCTGAACTAAAACAACTGCCATCAGTGTGCCTCACTGTTTTTGTGACTTTTTGAAATTTCTAGCTTGCATGAAATGCATGTTACATGAACCAAAGACACTGAATTCAAAGAGTTTGGTGATAAGAATAGTCTCTTTTTTTCCAGCCTAACCAAGGCCTTACACAATACTTGTGTTATACTTTATGATAATGAGATAAACTGCCTACTTAAACATATTAAACACATTGCCTGACCTTGTGTCCTTCAGGATATCACAAGCCTGCTCCACACCATCTACGAGGTCGTGGATGCATCCGTCAACCATTCTCCCAGCAGCAGCAAGACATTGAGAGTCAAGCTCTCCCTAGCTCCAGACTCCAGCCAGCGGTGGAGGAGTTGTACGCACGGTGCCGCAGGTAAAGCTTGCACTAATGCAGTGGGAGGGGGGGCGTCAGAAAAGAGAGGGCATTTCGGGGTTCCCCTCATGTTGCCTGCTGCCAACTCATCCAGAGACGTATTTGTTGTCATGCAGAAAGGCAGCTGCTTCAGGCCTGTCATAGCTTTGTTTCTTGCAGTCTCAGCGTCACTCCATCTCTCCCACTCAATGGGGTTCATTTTTAATGATGGGGGGAGTGACAGAGCCAAGAGAGGGCCCCCTCCCTCAGCGCCTTCAAATACTCTGAAAGAAACCTTAAGAGATGTGCCGAGTCCTTTTGATAACCACAGCCATTTTTCTTTCCACCAAAGTTCTCTTTTTTCCGCTCTCCTCCTCTCCTCCTCCCCCTTTCTCAGAGCTGCCGGGAAAATATAGCTACGTTCAACTTAACTTTTCTTACTGATGACTTGGTAAACAAGTAGTCAGTGAAAAATATCTCAAAAAGTATATATTCCTGTGTGTTTGCATCCTATTGTTTCAGCTATAAATATCCGTCAAAAGATTCAAACAGAGCAAGCTTTGAAAGTATCGCCGGTTGCCTTCATGCTAATTTCAAACTGCATCAGATCTTGCGTTCTTAATAAACTATTTCTGAAGTCTGCATGTTTTTTATTTCATTTCATGCCTTATAAGAGGCTGCGAGTTGAAAATAGAATAAATGAAGCATTGTTGTTTTCCCTTTCTATAGATCTTCAAAGTAAAACCCCAAAACAAAGGTTGCTTTCTTCCAGAGCTTGTGTGACTGTCGTGTGTGTGCGTGTGTGTGTGGCTGATCTGGGTAGCTCTCTTTGATAGTGGCCTCCTGTCTTTCACACAAACACAGACATGTCCCACCCCAGAGAGAAAAATGACAAGTGCATAGAAGACCCCAAGAGTGCAGACAAGAAGACAAGAGCACTTTTAAGGTAAACCTGCCCCTCCCCATCTTACACTTCACTTTTTATCGTTTAAAGTTGTGGTGTCTGCAAGGAGAAGAATATGAAGTTTATTATTATCCTTCTTTTAATATAGCACTGCTTTTAACATTTTTGAAAGAACATAAGAACAAAGCTTGCAAAGTTACGACAGGCTGCATATGAAGGATTTCACACATTTCCAATAGTCCTCAACTTTTTAATTAGACTTTGCCCAGATTACCTCGCTGTACTGAGGAGGAGTTTACGGTGTAGGGGAGAGTCAGCCTTCTAACTGCACTGTTTAGGTCCTTCCAGTTGAGTTTCAAGCCTGTGATTTTCCATTTACAATCTCACTACTCTAACAATTAGTCTGTTACTGCCGGATCATCAAGAACACTTTTTTTTCACTTTCTCCAAACACTACGATGCTGAACATGAATGGTCTAAACTGCTACCTAATGAGAGGTGCCGCTTGTGTCCACAGGCGCCACCACAGTGACCACCACACCCAGCCAGGCTGCCAGCACCACTGTGTGGATGAGAACCTGGAACGTAGGAACCACTACTTGGACCTGGCAGGCATCGAAAACTACACATCTCGCTTCGGAGCCAGTGAGTGGACCACGGCCAGGGGTGTAGAAGGGGAGAGGGGAGGGAGTAACATAGACTGTGGCCTTTTGAAGCTGCTTCCAGGGGCCTTCATTACTGCGGCACCTGCTTGGAGCCATTAGGTAGAACTACCGGCCCGCTGAACTCCTTGCCAGTACAAACATTTGGGCTCAGACAAACACAATACATCAAGTGTTCAGAATAGGCTGCTGTGAAGTAAAATATTAGGACTAATAAGCAGTGGCCTTGATCTAATGTTCAGTGATGACATGTGACTATTTGTGACTATTTGGTTCTGTTCGAAAGGTGCCAACTGAGATCTGCTCCATGTCACACTAAGTCAGGGTTATTGGCATCAAGAAAAAACATGAAGCTGCAAGAATTTTATCTTGAGCCTTTTTATTTTTTTGTGGCTCGATTTTAGTGAGATGTTGGCACAAAAATTTGCACCTAACGGTTATTTTTACTCCTTTTTTGCTGGATTTTGAGTGCTCATGTAATCATTTTTTATATTTATCTATCCTGTGATACAATTGTTGTATTGCTGCTCTGCAGCTCCTCAGTTAAAGTTAATACCATGTCTCCTCTCCATCACAGCTCCTGCCACAGAGCCGACAAAGGCTGAGCCTCAGACACGGTCCTCCAACCAGACTCGTTCTCGATCACATGAGCCAGAAAACGGCCACTCCCATTCCCACCACCGCCGCTTGCAGACTGTTGTGGATACTGCTGCTCCAGACAGCCTCCACCCTGCCCGGCTGCGAGGCCAAGACTCAGGGAAACATGCTCTACGTTCTCCCAAGACCCACAGCCGTACACCTCCTGCACAGATCAGTGGCAAGGTGATGAGGAGCCGAGGTGTACCTCCTCCCCCCGCGCTACTTAGCCAGACCCCCCCTCACCAGTCTACAGCCCCCTACCGCAAACACAAGCAGCGGTCCAAGGAGAGCCAGGTCTACCGCGCCCTCGGCTCTCTGGCAGCTACAGGACCAGTGGTGGAGAAGGAGCAGGTGAGGGACCTGCCCAGTGTGCTGCTTTATGAGGGGGGGCTGGCACAAGTGGTGCAGCGGCACGAGCATCATCACCATCATGAACACCATCACCACTACCACCACTTTTATCAGTCCTGAATTTCCACCCTGGGAGAGACAATGCAGCACTCTTAAAGCCCCACAAAAACCAGTTGAGCCTGCAGACAGTGACTGCAGCAAGCTCCCTCCTCATACACTCGGCACTTAGCTCTGCCGTGGACACAGGACATGAGGAGAAGAGGATCATAATAGGGGCAGTGGAGTACTGAGACATTATTAACCAGTGTTATAAAGAGGTTGGTCAGACAGAAGATTGAGTATGCAGCAGGACGGTGATTTAGGGCCACATGGCCAGAACTCAGGCTCGTGGCTTGAGCTTGAGTTGAGGCTTGGACAACTCGGAAGTTCCTGTCTACTGGCTATGTTTCCCACTACCTGATGACTTATGGCTCCAAACCAGCACCACAACCTTTCCAGACCACTAAGCCAAATGCTTTTAAAGAAACAGGAGGGTCTAGAGGAAGAAAGACTGCAACATAAACATAAAAAATATATGAAGGAATATAAATGATAGGAGAGCAGAGCATAGTGGGTGTATATGTATAAAAAGTTGTATGATTGTGTATGTGTGCGTGAAAGAGCGAGAGTGTCACGACACTGGTGTCCCATTGAAAAACCACTTTAAGTGCACTCAAGGGTGTGTGAGTATTTAAAGCAGGCTGTCAGGAAGATATTTGTGCTTGATATTTTTAAAGTAAACACCCAATACACCGAAAGAAAAAATGGGAAGGAAAAAATTGAAATGTTATAAGGAAAAAAAAAAGACCAGAGATCCCAAATCCGCTGCTACCTCTAATTTTATCCTAATTGTTGTTATAATGGTGACTTTGACTAAGCATTCAGAGGTTATTTTCAGACTACGTTGAAACTTTTTTGACAAATCATGTCACAACTTGTGCTGAAGTGTTGACAAGCTCCTTACTTTTATTAACTAACACTCGCTGTACATAAGGTATATTGTTATCAATTTTATAAGCTTTATTGATAATGTGATATCTTTGTATTCACTCTCTTAAGCCTTTTTGTTTGCTTTCCTTAAGAATCACCTTTTATAAGACCACTAGGAGCCTCATTTTGATTATACTAAATGTATAACTGTATTACTCTCCGTCTCACATAGTCCCTCGTTCTCTCTGTGTTACAGCGTTTTCACCATGTGATTAGATGCATAACTGTGACCTAGTAATTATGGACGAATGACTAAGATCCCAACTCTAAACAGTGCTGTTCAGTAGCTCAGACTCACAATCACATACATTTAGTTGAACAAAAGAAAAGTGTTAAATTACTGAGCGTTTTGGATGTTGTTACGTGCACATGTCAAAGCTTATTACTCAAGTTTAGTTTGGTCCCACTCGGCTGTAAAGAAGTCACTGTGTATATATAGTATGTGAGCTCTGCATAAAGACATTATACATATTTTCATCCTTCACCAATTCAAATAAGTAGAAGTTTCTGGACCCTGGCCTGACCCCTGTCATAGACAGAGTGGGATTTTATCATCACAACAGTAGAGTTTACGTCTCTGACATATTTTGCATAAATGGAAACCCACTTACATCCAGTTTTGCTGTGCAGTTATATAGATTTTCACCACTTCTCCGTTTCAGATTCAGTTACTTACACACACAAGGAAGTTGCCGTGATTTTTTAGGCTAGCATTTTTCCCTAGCTAGTAGCAGCTCTGTAAGCACAGCCAGTCTGCCTGACCCAGGGTCACGTGGCTGCTCCCTCTGTTTTCATGGCATCTTCCTGTCCCCCAGCTGTCAGCAGGTCTTTCACCGTGCCGCCATGTGGCCTCAGTGTGGAGCCAACAGGGCTCTGTTTGTGGTGGAGCGGGGCGAGGGCTCTTTCAGCTGTCTCATTCCTCTGGTGCCGGGTAACGCTGGGCCCAGCCTGCAGTCTCCATTAGACCCATAACTCACCACTGCCGCTTTCCTGCCAACACCAGGGACTCTCTGTTTATATCCCATGATGCTCTATAGTTGCTGCCGTAAGCAGGCAGATGTTGGAACCAACGTACAAAAATTGGTTCTCAATAGTTTTTACCTGCCACATCTGGTCCTACAGCGGCAGTATCTTCCCTCTGTCATTTTGCAGTGCCAGTCTCCTGACTTTAGGAATAAGTGCCTTGCTCTAAGGCAGCCTCATACATACAGATTACAGGGGATTTAAGTGAACCTGGCGCTATTATCATGCTCAAACTGCCCGTAATGTTAGATTTTGTCTGTGTGTAGTGTGTTTATGATGAGCTAAAATTCAGTGTGTGCCGGTTTTGTTCTCGGCCTTGCTGTGTCCTTTCACAGCTGCAGCCTGTCCTTTAGCAGAGGCACCAGTCAGACGGGGCGTCTCACAGGACCCGGTGGCGAAAACGGCTTCATTCTCGGAGGGGAATTGCAGCTGCACTCCATACCTCAGCTTCCTCACGTCGTGTTGCTCTCTCCTGGGCACCAAGTCTTTGCTGCTGAGCCCTTTGTAACACTGTAGCTCCTTTGTCGGTGCTTTAACCTCTCTTTAAAAACTGCTGATACCAGTGTATGACTCCAAATATAAGTAGTGTGCGTGTGGTTGTGTGAACGGACAGCAAGCAGGTGACTTTCCGTCGCACAGGGTGGTCCGATTCGACACGGTGAGGGAGGGCTTCTGAAGAAATGTGTGTGAAAGGCTCGGCCAGACCCACAGCCAGGTTGAGAGTTTTACTGAACACACACAACTCCTTTTTTAAAGCCCTGCTTCACCTTTATAGAATTGCATGAACTCACACTAGAAATGTATTTTCATACCTTTGATAACAGAGCAGTCAAGAGCGTCTTGACTTGCTTTGTTCAAGGGCACTGAAACAGTATTTGATAAGGGTTGGGAACGTAGTTATTTTACTTTTTTTGACACAGAGTTTATTACAGTTTTGTTTCCTCAGAAACCCGTGATATTTAAAGTACCACTGTCTTACTTTATACTATGGCATTTTACAGTGCCTATATTATTTTCATTTTGTCAGCAGCCAAGTTGTAAGCTACCCCTCTAAATCTAACAGAATTTGTTTGTATTATTTTGCTTGCCAGGTTATTATGTGAGTGTTACTCTTTATTTCAAATTACGAATGCCTCTTATTGAAACAGCGACAAAAATTACGATGTCCTATACAAAATTGCTCTGGATCCACCAGCTTTTGCTCCTTTTGTATGTGGACTTCATATTAATGCAGTATGTATTGTACCAGTAATATCCATGTATCAACATTAAAAATCAGATGTACTATATAGTGGACTGCAGCAAGGTTAAATAAGCATCATGTAGAATAAATATAAGGCGTATTTATAATTAAATGACTGTCAAGCTATTTCACTTGCCTACTGTCAGCTAGTAATCCTAATATGATATTACCGATCTCATGTAGCAGGGAGGAACAGCTCTCTGTCTCTAACACAAGCTGTGTGCCTCACCACACACTTTTACACTTGGTGTTTTTTGTAAAAGAAAATTGATTAGCACTAGCTGATTTACCCCCCTCCCTCTCTCCCCCTAATGTTTTTCATGACTTTGTTTAGTTTATATAGATTGTATTTGATTAATTTGCTTTATTTATTTGATAGCAGATCTGTGCCAAGGGAAAATACCCTTTTATTAAAGTATGAACCTGTTCCTTATTAAATGACTGACTTCTGGAGTCATTTTATTTCATGTGTCACTAGTGGTGTGCATATCTGTGTCAATGCAAACATATTACTGCTATCCCCTTAAAAGACCCCAATGAAGAATATTAGGATGCCATCTGTTTGCGCTTAAATCATTTGTGTTGCATTGCGATAAGACACAGTCCAGTGCCATGTGGATCGTTTCGTTTGGGAAATAAACACATTTGCCTTGTTTGCCTAGACTTTCTCGCCATGAGGTTTCCTGGCAACCAGACATATAAACCCCCATCAAAACCTCAAATGTTGATTTATGCTAATGTGATAGTTATTTAGTAAAGGTTAGAGGTGAAACGTTGCTACTGGACAGAGCCAATCAACCTGTGTCCTCTTTATGCCAAACAGAATGAAGCCAGCTGCCACACAACCACAATATTCTCTTGATAACTTATTAGATCTCAAAGTCTTTTAGAGGGCTAATAAATGAGAAACTATATGATGCGATATAGTGTGAGGAGACAGTGCTACCCACTGACCCACCCAAGGTCACCAGGGTCTTCAGGATCAAAACAAGAAAATACTAAATTTGGTTGAGCGAGTGATCATGGGAGAACGTCTCTAATTTGTCTAACAGACGTTGGACTGATGTGCTGTGTATGTGGTGAGAGTGTGTGTGTAAAAGTCAAGCTCCTCTGCTCTGTAACTTAACTGTGGTGTCACAGAAAGCTCCTAAATCCGGCTGACCACAGCTGCTTACCACGCCACACTCTTCAAAAGCACACACACTTTCATCGGCAGCTTAGCAGCTTATCGCCGGTTGTCTCACGAACGCGACTATTTGTGTAAGCAAGGCAGTGTAACCTGCAGAACGTGTATCAACATTACAAATGGTTTCCCTCCCAACACAGCTTACGGGGTTATTATTAACACTGCTTTACTCATCTCAACTATGAAACGCATTAACCATGTAAATCAGAGAAGTGAATCACCCTGACATAGATTTTTACAATAGTTGTTTTACATTTTTAATATTAGATTTTTAAAAACATTTCTATATTTTATATTTATAATCACCAACCACTTTATTAGGTACTCAGTTCAACTTTATGTATAAGCACCAATTCATAACAAAGTCATCTCAAGGCACTTTCCATACTGTAATAAAATCATAACTATACAGACATTTAGAGAAAACCCAACAATTCCCCCTTTAGCAGCTGTAGGCAACAGTGGAGAGGAAAAACTCCCTTTAAAGGAAGAAACCTCCAGCAGAACCAGGCTGAGGGTGGGCGGCCGTCTGCCTTGACTGGTTGGGGTGAGTGAAAACTGGAGAGAGAAAAGAAAAGAGCAACAATGCAACAACAAAACGTGGGCAGCTCGGTTGGACTAGTAGCTGCACACTGGAAGACACACAGCGCCAAAGCCGGGGACACCTGAGGACAGGGAGGAGATGCTGGGTATGCTAAGTCCCGATCTGCACCAACGACCGGGGCCTGACTGGCTGGATTAATTTCCATGGTGCGCAGACGTGCTTCCAATTCCGAGTGCCTCGCCAAAAACCTTACACTCCTTGCAAGTACAGAGTTAGACCCTCATTTTGGCATTAATTGCCTAATTTCTTCCTAGCATAGATTTAACAAATGACTGGAAAAATGTCAGTTCATTTTGAAAAAATAGCATCACAGAGTTGTTGCAGATATGTCAGCTGCAAATCCATGATGCAAATCTCCCAGTTCACCACATCCCAGAAATGCTCTATTTGACTGGGTTCGGGTGACTGGAGGTCATTTGTGTGCAGTGAACTCATTATCAGGTACTATGAGGCCCAAAGTGTCCCAAGACAACACAGTACATACCTCAGCTATAACGAGTCATTATGTGAGTTACTGCAGCCTTTCTAACACTCGAACCTGTACTGCTGCATACTGTATATTTTTCTTTCAATTTTGTGCACGAAAGTCCCGGTACACAGGAAAGCAGTTTCTGAAACAGTCAGACCATCCTGTCTCCCACCAACAACCTACATGCCTAAATGTAATAGGTTGCTGCCATGTGATTGGCTGATTAGAAATTTGCCTAACAGTGAACCTGACCAAGTGGTTGATGAGTGAATATTTCTGTTATCTTTAATTTCGTCAAATGATAAAGTAACGTTTTTTATGTGACGGTTAAAAATTAACCCGGACAACTGCAGTCAAATTTGCAGAACACTTTCAACTCCTCTTTTTCATTAGATCTCCACATGACTCCTATTTATAGGAACCAGACACATTTTTAAATCACTTCCTGTGATGAAACAGTCTTACATGTGCTTATCCTGGAGAATTTCAAAGAAATAGGAGTAAGTAGAATCCTGGCCTGGTATCATAAGGTGCATACAAATTTTAAACAATAATCTCTTCAACCTAAATCAATCATCCTCTTCATCCGCACTCAGGAAACAATGATTAAAATTAAGATATGGATCAATTATACCTGAGTTTGAGTTTTATTTCTCCCAATCACAGGTAAAGTGGAGACGCATTGTTTTGTTCCATAAAATGCAGATGATGCTCTCAATCCATCATCATCTTTGTCTTTCAGACGTTTGCATCTTCAGTGCAAGTCTCAAGTCGCTGTGTAGCTGAAGGGGCCATTTTTTGACTGTATTCTTCTGCATCCTCTCTTCACTGTAGCCCGACATGAGGCTTTTTCTTGACGTTTCCTTCTTCTTTTTCACTTTGACTTTGATCTTCACTCCTTTCAACTCTTCACATATGTTGGTAATAGCCTTGGTGTTCATGGAGATTTTCTTCTCCAGTGCAGTGTAACGGTTGGATAATGCATTCACGCTTTTTGAGACGACAGCACTGGAGACAGCGTTCTTCCTCCAATCTATACGACTGTCTCTGCTGCTCTCTCTGTCTTTGGTTTGGGACTCGTCATCTGCGTCAGGTAAAGAAGTGAAGGCTGTAGAACAGGCTCAAACTAAACTTTACTCTGGAACAGAGATGATCTGCACTTGCTCCATTACATTACATTTCAACTGCTCAGCTGGTCAGTAGCTTACATTACAGTCACAGCCAAAAATACATGATTATTTATACATGAACACTATACCCACAGTAATTACAGTGAGCAATTACAGTTAGAATCGGCCTCCAGAGACCCGCATGCATTACAACAAAGAATATAAAAAGCAGCACCGAGTGCATTGGGAGTAATACTGTCTCACTACGGCAGCACAGACGTATTTAAGGCCCTAATCTGAAAATATTCATTCACCTACTTTAACAAAGCTGTCAGTACTCAACAGGGTATGAATTTAAATGATGGTAACTATAAACTCTGCAGTGTAATTATACATATTTTCCAAGTTTATAAAGATGTGGGTAATATCACACAATAGGACTTTGCTGGACACACGTTTTCAGGAAAATGAAGATAATGAGTATTTTAATCACAAATCATTTAATTTTAGTTTATTTCAGATTTTCTGAGAAAAATATCCACTTTGTGTGTGTACACCTCAGTGACTGTTATGCAAAATCCAACATTTGTATTGTGATAAATCTTTCCTATGCTTGTTGTGTTCATGATGGTTACAGGAAAAAGTCTGCTGGCGTACGAATTAACCCTATGTCACAATCTCTGTGTTTTTACCGTGAAAAATGCGAGTAGTTCCTGAGGAATGAGTAAGGAGCGAGCGGTTAATGAGTGGTCTCTGAGTAACTCGGACTTGACCCTGACATTGAGTGTTGATAGGTTAGACTGGACCTTTTTCTTGTCAACCTAACTGTAAAGAAATCTGTCTGAAACTCAGCCTCCAGAAAACTTCACACCCGTTCATCAATGCATGATGCCCCAGTCTCATTATTATCTACTACTGTACATAGGACTAAATTCTGAGGGAATTCAGAGTTATTCAGCTACCACATGACCTTTAGGTTTGCTACTACCTAATTCCCCAGTAACCAGTTGTGTACAGTATTACAAAGTCTTATCTCCGTGTTGCCACTGGGGAAAAAAGCAATGATACTGACTTAAATATGGGGAAATGAGAGGCTGCCATAAAATGTTCTGTGTGCTTTGTTTCCAGCAGATAGGCAGAGAGCTTTGAAGTGTGAATTGGCACAGTGGGGTGCAAGCTTCTGTAAAGGCAAGATGCTAAACGCTGAGGGATGAGAAGGACATGAGGTAGTCTATTACCGATACAGGCGCAAAAAAGACGGGGAAAAAAGGCAAATCCAATGATAATGTACATCTGTTCCAGTGAATTTATGAGCTTTGAACATTTTTTCATGTGGGATAAGTAGATCCTTTTTCTTACAGGATCTCAGAACTTCAAAGCAGATTCACTTTGGATAATGCAAATGATGGGGCTATGCTGGTTCCTGCCTACTCAACAGCATGAAAAGAAGGGTGGGGGGAATTAAAGCTAATTGGCATAGCAGTCTTTTATGGTGGAAAGCAGGGCAAAAATAAAACACTTCAATTATTGTCAGGTTCAATTAATTAGGGAACAAGCTGCAAAAAGCGCTAAAGTTCAGTGTGTCCGACCTAGAAACCATTTGCATTAAATGTCATTTTCACTCTTGACATTTCTCTTGTTATATCTGATGAAATTGTAATTAGCAGGATTAAAATCAACAAGCTGGTTGTGGAGAGAGAAATGACTTTGTTCCTCTGGGATGCTGTGGTGTCCAGGGCCCAGAGTTGGCACCATTAACTCCATGCCCCCAAATATGTGTAAAAAAGAATTCCCTGTGTAAACAAAGCAAGGCAGCCACCTCCATGACCGAATGTCTGGAGTCTGGAAATATGCACGAAGAACCATTAAAGGTTTGCCCTTCCATTATGATCCCTGTTAATGAGCGGCAACTAAAGCACTAAAGAACTAAAGAGCCAAGTCCAATAGTGATTTTTCATTCTGCTGTTTCTTCCTCGGGGCAACATTTACCGTTAATTACCTTAATTTGTCACAAAGAGGGAAGCAAAGCAAAAATACATTTGTCATAATCTGATAGCAACGGTTCTTTGAGGATAACAAACTCCTTTAGCACCAGCTTACAGAGCTTTTTAATACGTAGACTGGACTTTTTTGATTTTTGGATTTATGCTGTAAATAATAATAAACCAAACATGTTCTAATCACAGTTGTAGCTCCCCAACGAATGGTGTCTTTACTTATGTTTCCAGTTAGGTGAGTATTGTAGTGAAAAACTTTTGCAGGAGTTTACTCCTTCCTCATTTTTTTTTTACAATTTACATATTTAATAGCAATAATTAAACTTGGGATTGAAAACCACAAACCAGCTAATTCTTTGATACATAATACAAAGATTTCAATATCTGTTTGTTTGTTAGCAGTGATGAGGTTGACCTTTGACAGTCCCCTTCAACTTTTGCGATAATGTTCACCGTAGAAAATATAACGATGAAAACCCAACCCCCACCTTGACAATATTAAAGGCTCTCCACACATTCATTTCATTTCAGAAAGGGCATAGTTCAACTTTTCCAATTCCAAACCTGCTGTCGGGACTTCTGGAGACTTAGTCCAGACTTCCAGAGATAGCGAATGAATAAAACAAGGCTCCAGAAAATTGCATTGGTTTTTAGCAGATCATTGGAGCTCTTTCTTTTTGCAACATCAAAGGCAGCCGTGGCTCTTTGATGTGGCAGCATGCTGTTTAAGGTACAGAGAGAATGGAGAGATGTCAAGCTGCAAGGTGCCTCTGTAGTTTACGTTGAGTGCTGCAGAGAGCTGCAGATGAAAGGAGCAAACAGAGTTTGATAATGAATGTCCAACAAGTAGGACCCATCTCAGACAGCGAACACTCAGCAGGGGGCCCGTGCTAACCTTGAGCACAGCACCCTAAACCTTGGGCAGATGCTGGAGACTAGACTCCTCTGACTTGGCTGCTCCTGGAAAAAAGGGGGCTCTCGCATGTGAGCTTTAATCTTCCTGTCAATTAAATCCTGATTGACGCACACACCCATAAACACATGGTCACGCACATGTGTGTCCTTCAGTCAGTTTAGACACTGACTTCCTCTGTGGAATGCCGCTCTCTCTTTGAGCTCGCGCATTAACTTCAGCCTTGAATGTATGGACACGGCATACCTGCACACAGCTATACTGTCACATATAATGTCTTGGCATAAAAAAAATGACAAAATTCACCTTTATTAACAGCCTGTCTTTCTCAGAGGAACAAGAAATTACAGCGTGGTTTAGCATACACCCCCTTCTTCCTTCTAATTGAGAACAGCTTAAATCCAAAGGCTCTGTGTTTAAGGAATGGATGCGCCTTTTTCAAGTCCATTTTAGAACAAAACTTGCCCACTTAATGCTGAGAAAAGTGTCACCAGTCTGAGTTATTGAAAGTAATCAAAGCCTTTTTGATAGAAGATTTCCTCTTTATTTTACGATTGTCACTCATTAACCACTTTATGGAGAAACAGCTGTGAGGAAATTGCATGTAACAATCATTTTCTCAGCACCTACATGAACGTCACACTGTCTTTGTCGCTAAAACATGACCACGCACCACAGCTAGTCTGTAAAATCTTAAAGCAATACAAACAAAGGAAAATATGACCAAACAAGCTGTCAGCTGACCACAGGGCTAGATATATGATACATGACACTTCTAAGAGAAACTTATTCTTACGCAGCTGTGTAACTTTGGGGACTTTGTGGTCCAGCTCAGCCCAGGTTTAAATGTTTTTCGAAAACACATAAACTTCTTTCAGACAGAAAAGATGTAGTCGAAACCAAAAAGTTCTGGCTCACCTACCACCCAGTATTGTGACTCAGGCAAAAGTGCTCGATTAAAACTAAGATGTTTTATTCTATCTATTAAGTGACATTAAACTTTTGTGACTTTAGTTTTCATTGTCTAATCTATATTCACATATAAATAAACATTTTTATTTATTCAGAATTGAATTATTTAAACATAATGTCATCGCACACTAACAGTGCTCTTTTTATTGCGTAAAAGTTGCTTTTATTTTTTTCTTAAATATCACTTCAAACCTCTCTCAGTTTTTATAGTGGACACATACAGTACATCTGTGTAACCAGCCTAATTCTGAGCTCACCACATTTGCTTTTAACACCTGCACCGGAACATCCAGCTCCAATGATCTGAGAGCAGCCAAAATATCCTACCTCTGCCATGGGAGAGGTGCCAGCACTGAACTGCACTTTGAGCCGACCGTATCGTTATATAGTGCCGTTTTAGTAGAGCTGATCTGACTCCGTGTGGAGCATGACTTTACTTTATGCCAACATGCTGAGAAGCAAATAATAAGGTCAAGTTTAAATCAACCTATCAGTGTTGAAAAATGAACCCCACCGCTCATCCTCATCTCCTGTTCTTTAGAGGAACACACTGTATCTAGGGCTACTATTTCTACTACTTACTGGTCTAATTCTTTTTTGATAACAAAGAACATTAAATAGGACAAATTTCCGTTAGTTGGAGCAGTGTATTTTCCAGGCTTTCACACAAGGTAATATTCCATGGCAGCATACTCATACTGGGGACTGTATCTGTATTTTTATTGATAATTTCTCACCTTCCTTCTTAGCCTTCAAAGCTTGTCTGGACGCCCTGCTGTGATTCAGATGACAGAGCCCCACCTTAGAGTTTCATGTAGGATGTACTCTGCACTACACTCCCCTTGGTGGTTGCCAAACTTCTTCTGTCAGACAGAAAGAGAAAGTTTTATTCAAATATGTCTTTGGTTACTGCTGCCGTTCTGTGTTTGAGGATTTCCCCCCACATGGTACAGTGAAGAAACACAATAAACTAATCACAGTACCCAGGAGGGAGCTATAATAACCAAAATGATAAAGCATGGGACTGTCCAAAAATTCATTTCTGCACTTATTATTTTATTTTGAAATCAAAAGAGGCTGGTGGCATCACAATATGGAAATGTTTCCAGGGTTGTGTTTTATGTGCATTTTTTGATGTGTACCTAAGATACACAGCACGCTGGCAACCGCACAGCAGCTACAATTACCATTACTATTATGACACAGTTGAATTATTACCACACTGAAATTATCACAGTTTCTGATTATTTTCCAACACACCCTTCAAAAACCCTCATACAAGCTTTGTAATCATCAAAGAGTTTCCAGTGAAACCATTAGAGGATTGTAGGTGTGGCTAGGATGACGAGAAGGAGTCATAACTAGAAATGTGGAAAAAAGGGGAATACAGAAGTGTGTCAACAGGGACGAAAATAAAAGAAGACAGAAAAAGTCCCAACCTTTAGATGCCAATCTGGAATCAGACTGGTTTAGATGTGCAATACTTCCATCAAGTGGTTGCACAACCCCATTGCAACCAGAGCAGAACAATCAACATTACTTGCCAGTTTCCCCTTCCGTCATGTGTCTACTGGTGTTTCTTTGAAACATTTCAAAAGCCCAACGATTTGACTTCTAATAAACATCGCCATCCACATTTGTACGGCAAGTTCAGTTGGTGTTGACAGCTCATGTGTCAGTTGCATTTCGTTTTAAAGGAGGGACTTGGAAGCAGAGCAAGTTTTACTTTCAGAGTGGAATGAGGAAGGGGCAGAGCCAAGACAGAGCAGTGTTGTTGTCAGTATGACAGATGGAGGGAAGAAAGCTCTCTGTTGGGGAGACTCTGACGTGAGTGATCATTTTTACAGGGGCTTTACTGTGGTTTGCCTGCCTTTCCAGTTCAATTCACTGTTTATTCTTGTTTGCTTGTCCATGTTTGAACAGGGGTGTAGACAGTATACACAAAGGTTACCAGGGTGGGATGGATCAACAAGCAAAAGTGACGTTGTAGTTTGAGGATACTGATAGCTCCCGCTCTGATGAGTAGCAAAATTAAAACAAAACTTGTGGGGGCTAATAGCAGCATGATGACATATTCTCTCTTTGATAGGTTGTGATACTACAAGCGACAGACGTTTACGCTGACTGTCTCTGAATATGAATGCTGGCAATCAGAAAGCATGTTTGCCCACGAGCTTGTTCTGAAAGAGCGGGGAGAGATACTGCAAGCGCTGTGCAGCAGTGGGTCGGCAGAACATCTGGAACGGGTTCTGGATATACTGCTCTCCCAGGAGGAGCTCATCTGGGAGGACTACCAGGACATCCAGGTGCCAGGCAGGGCACTGTACACAAAAGCCAGACAGCTGCTCGACCTGGTTTCCACAAAGGGTGTGGATACTTGTGCAGTCTTTCTTGCTGCTCTCAAACAGGTCCTGCCTGATGCGCAGAGAAGAGACCTATCCTTGTCAGGATGCTGTGCGAATCTAATAGATAAAGAACAATCTCAGATTACATGTACGCAGACTCTTCTGACTCAAAGACCAAGCATTGTCAGCAAGCTACAAGGCTGCATTGATGGCACTCTCGAAGCTCTGGCTGTGTCAGGACACTTCACCTCAGAAGACTATGACGAAGTGCGGCTGCCCATACACACCCCCTCTCAGCAGGTACAATAAATAGTCCAGTGTTTCGTAAAAATTTTATACTGTTGCCAGACAGCATCCTGTTACTGTTCTTCACTAGGAACTAATCACCCATGACAACTAAGGATGTTACAAAGGAAGTGGTTTTATGTAATGCTATAATGGTGTGACTATTTACACCCTTATGCTTATGATAGATACAATATTAATGCATTTGCATTTGCAACAGTGGTCATCTAAAATCAATTTACAGTTGAAATAGACTTCATTTTTGCTGATACTATTATGACTCTGAATAGCCTGTAGTTGTGAATTTGAGTATGATGGGTTGTCTCTCTGTGTTTTTTTAAAACAATGAATCTGTTGCCATGAATATATCAATCAGGCAAGACGTCTGCTGGACCATGTCCGATCAAAAGGTGAATCAGCGGCAGAGGTGGTACTGAATTACATTCAGCAAAGGCAGGAATCCGGATTCCCACTGACACAGGAGCAACTGACCCCTCCCAAAGGTATGTCATTAGTACAGTCATGCTGACCAATAAAATGTGAATTGTTCTCTGTCAAAGTATGTAAAATATATGCATTTGCTTTAAAAATATAGAAGTTGTGGAGTTCCAAAAACAGAAATGTTTAAAATTTAAAAAATTTAATAATGTGAACAGACCCATTGTCAGCAGGCTGTATGTACTAACATACAGGACAGGTTGTGTCCATTTGCAGTGCTGCGTATTAATAGAAATCCATTTGGACACTTTTTGCTACAGAGTTCTTAAAGTATCAGAAGAAGCTGAGCAGTTCCGTGTCTGCCCAGTCCTGCTTTCTTAGCAACTATGGAGGGACCAGCCACATGTCTCTGGATGACATCTACACTGAGGGCCAGCTGGAACTAGCTCATGATTGTGCCGACATCCAAGGACCTTTGGGCTTAGAGGAAATAGTTGGTATGGTAGGTACAGTTAATGAGGATGCAGACACAGTGCTAGTGTCTGGAGAGGCAGGCAGTGGGAAAAGCACTCTACTCCAGCGGCTACATTTACTTTGGGCTCGGGGGTCAGCCCTTCAGGACTTTCTCCTGCTGTTCCCCTTTAGTTGTCGCAGGTTGAACTCAGAGCAAAGGGAACTGTCTGTTCAAGATTTGCTGTTTCAGCACTGCTGTTGGCCTGACAGGGAGCAGGAAGAGATCTTTCAGTTCGTCCTGGATCACCCACATCTTGTCCTCTTCACGTTTGATGGCCTGGATGAGCTCAAGCAGAGCTTTTCAGATGAACACAGACTCTGCTGCCCCACCCAGTGTGCACCTGTTCACATACTCTTGTTCAACCTAATCCAGGGTTCTTTAATGAAGGGTGTGAGGAAAGTGGTCACTAGTCGCCCGGAAGCAGTGGGACCTTTGCTGAAGAAACACCTTTGCAAAGAAATCCTCCTGAAAGGCTTTTCACCAAGTGGGATTGACTGTTTTGTGAAGAAGCATCACACTGACCCTATGGTGGCTGATAAAGTTCTGGAGTCCCTACACACAAATAATGCCTTACTTGGGCTGTGTCATAGTCCAGTCCTCTGTTGGATCGTCTCACAATGCCACAAGGAGCTGCTGGGCTGTGGACAAGGCAGCCCACAAACCATTACAGACGTTTATTTGATGATCTTACAACACTTTTTACAGCACCAACGGCCCCTGCAGAGCACCGGGGCATTAGGATGGTTACAGGAGCACCTGCAAATGGTCTTTCATCTTGGAAAGCTTGCATTCGAGGGCATAGGAAGCTCCTGTTACATTTTCTCAGATACGGACCTGGAGACATGTGGTGTCACTGAAAACGACATCTGTGTGGGTTTTCTAATTCAAAGCAAAGACATGCCCTCTGCACACAGCAAACATTACGAATTCCTTCATGTTACTATGCAGTGTTTCTTCGCTGCTCTGCACATCGTCTTATCAAATAACACTGACCGTTCGACTATCCCAAATCTCTTTGAGACGCAGGACATGAAAGAGACAAGTCTGAGTGGCACGTGCTTTAGGGCCTGCCTGTCCTCCAATAGCCAACAAGAGAAGGCGCCGACAAGCAAAGCTACAGCATTTGAAACACCAAATCTACAAATCACAGCCACCTTTGTGTCTGGACTTCTGTCCGGGCACCATCGAAGCCTGTGGCTTCACTGCTGCTCCACTGCTATGATAGAAAAGAAGGTCAGACAGGTAGCGAGGTGCCTTTCTAAAGGCATGCAGAAACACTTTAAGTCTATCCCTCAACCTGTGGAGGGGGAGAAGAAGAGCATGCATGCAATGCCAGGTTTTGTCTGGCTTATCAAATGCATCTATGAGATGCAAGAAAGCAGAATTGCTAAAGATGCTATGAGTAAACTCGAGGTGGACCACCTGAAACTGACCTATTGTAACATTGGTCCTGTAGAGTGCACTGCACTGGCTTTTGTGCTGCAGCACTTGAGGAACGCTGTAGGTCTTCAGCTGGACAACAATTCTGTAGGTGATGTGGGAGTGGAGCAACTTCTTCCATGCCTGCACGTTTGCAATTCCCTGTAGTGAGTATGGAGATTTTGAATTCCATTGTTTGTTTTCCCTTTGTTAAGCCTTCAGTTGTTGTTTGGTTGTGGTAATTTTTTTCTACCTAATGAAATTTATTATTAAAAATATGAAAAATGCATAGCTTGAACCTCAACATTTTCTTTTATCAGCCTTAGAAATAACAACATTTCGGACGAAGGGATACGCAAACTGATTGCTAAGGGTATCCAGTGTGAGAATTTCCGGAAAATTGCGTATGTACTCTCAAAATTACTCATAATTCTCCCACAAACAGGAATGGTTTTAGAGCAGTTACATTGTATAATCATTGTGTCTCTCTCTAGGCTCTTCAACAACAAGCTAACTGATGCTTGCACACTGCACTTTTCCAGTCTTTTGAAGGCCAAGCAGGATTTCCTTTCTCTAAAGTCAGAAGTATTTTCAGCAGTCACCTTATATGACACTACAGTAATACCTTCATGTATCTCATATGCAATGAAAAAAATTAACTACTTTAATTTTTCTCTCAGGCTGGGTAACAACAATATAACGTCAGAAGGAGCAAAGCAGTTGGCAGAGGGACTAAAATTCAGTCATTCACTGCAGCATTTAGGGTAAGAAATATCCTGTAAACATTCATGCATGTTATTGGTCAATTTCATTTTCCCAATCCCTTTTTGTATTTCTAGACTTTGGGGCAATAAAATACGTGATGAAGGAGCCGAGGCCCTGGCCGGTGCCCTTGAGCACAGCAAATCTCTGTTGTGGCTTAGGTAATACATGAGTCTACTATATAACATATATTCAAGGGGTCTTAGCAATTAAGAAAAACTGTTATCATCAGTGCAGAAAATAACAGAAATACACTTTTTGTAATTGCAGCCTGGTAGGTAATGGTGTAGGGAGCGCAGGAGCTTGTGCCCTCGCCAACATTATCAAGCACAGCACATCAGTGGAAGAGCTTTGGTAAGTGTTGGCGACATGTTGTATGTGTATTGACAAAGCACCTGACCTTTGTACTAACCACAGTGCCTGATCTGACATTTGAGCAGTCATTGTGCAGTGGTCCGTACATTTCTCCACCTTCTCGTTTCTTGTAAAGGTTGACAGAGAACTGCATCACCAGAACAGGAGTAGAATGTCTGATTCAAGCCCTAAAACACAATACCCATGTGAAATCAGTGTGGTAAGTGACCTACACTGAGTCGAACACTAAGGTTGCTATGGTTTTCAATCTGCTCCACGTTTTGGCTGATTGTTTGCACTTTGAACGTGTGGCTGTTGCTCTTCTCAATGCATCCCATTTCGGCTAGAATGGAATATTAGTTGGGCTTTAAACATGCTTTCAATTTCCAAACAGGCCGTCATTGATTGATTTTGTTTTCTTCCTTTTACACTGCAGGCTGAGAAACAATGACCTGAGTTTGCAGGAGGTAGAGGAGATGACACAGCTTGAACCAAGACTGATCTTCTGATTTAGTTTGGAGTTCTCTAATGATTGTGTGTAGCTTAAAGAGGTGCTGTATTTATTGCTTGAAATGTTTAATATTTATGAGAGGAGGCTGTAGTTGGTAAGGCAAGTTGTCCATGGACCACAGGGTCAGTGGCTCGATCCCCAGTCCCCGCTTGCTACATGTCGAAGTGTCCTTCGGCAAGACACTAAACCCCCAGTTGCTCCCAGTGGCGACGAGCACCCTGCGTGGCAGCCATCACCACTGTGTATGTATGTACCATTACTCTTCATGTCGCTTTGGATAAAAGCGACTGCCAAATGACTAAATGCAAATGAGTGAAATGTTAAATGTTTTGCGCTGATATCAAGTTGATATCATCTTTTTGCTTAGAAGACCTAGATGCCAAAGCATGTCTGTATACAAATGTCCACCTTGGTTTCTTGCATGTACCATCACACACCACCACATTTACTGTAACTACATGCTAATAATAGCCAGTTCGGGGCAGTTAGTGTAATAACATTTTACCATTACCCTCCAAACAATCTATTAAGTTACTTTTGTTGTTATCACAGCAAAAATGGATTTGAAACCAGGGATTTGTTATTCGTAGCTGTTGCATTTACATACGTCACCATTAGCAGCACCATAAGCAGCAAGCTGAAGTAGAAGATGGAAGTGCCAACATTTCAATTTGCCAAGATGAAAGGTAATAAAACATTAATGTAACATGATAATTATGTGTAGGGAATGGTAAAAGTCTTTCCACTGCAAAAACACAAACCTTTAGAAAAACTTGTTAAGGCAGCATAACAATGGTTATACAACTCAACAAAGAAGAGGTTGCTGCAGTCACAAGGATAACTGTAGTCTTAAATTAATAAACCACAGTTACAGCCCCTTTGCACCTTTATTATTATAGATTTAAAAATAAATCTATGTTTTACTCTTTTTGTCATTTCCAAAATAAGTGGAAACAAACAACATGATGTTCACCAGCTAGTTGTTAATCCCGTCTTTCTGGCACTTCCTGCTATATAAGTAGTGTAAATTGTTATTTTTTGTGGGCAGTGGGGTTACACCCAAGCATCCATTGTGGTAACTTGGATTAATTCCGCTGCAAATATCAAAATAATGCTTCACAATAACAACATATGTTTGCACTTATATCTTTTCCTTGTTAAGACATTTCAGTGACTCTTTATTTCTATGCATTCTCATGTCATTTCCATCTTTCTTGACATTTTACAAGTGTTTTATTCTTGAAATTGCAGTACTGTTACTCTCACTGTTTGATGTATTTTTTCTGTGTGATGTACTTTTAAAAATAAAAGTACTTTTACTTTTAATACTTAGTTAAACTTACTTTGTGAATATAAAACATATACTAACTTACTTTTACTTAAGTAGGGATGTAGATGTCAGTGCTTACTTACTTTCACTAGAGTACATTTTTGTGTATTTTTTACAGCTTTCAAGTACTTCATCTATTACTGGCGACAAAAGCTACATTTTCCCTCAAACTCCCGTCTTTGACCATGTTTTTTACAACAAATGTATCTTTGTTCTATTTTCACATGTTTGTGTGTTTGTTTTTAATTTAAAGAGCGAATGGGAAACAAACTGGCTATATTTATTGCACGGTAAATTTCATATTCAAAGAAGTGACTGAACATTCTGACTAGGCTTGTAAACTACATTTCTGTGAGCAGCATCAAATTTAATAGTATTTAAAATACTTTTTCTCATAAAAGTAATTGTACCTTTTTACATAAAATTACATTTTTGAGTGTGTACATGCTGCGGACATAATGTGCACATTTGCAGTTGTAGTCTATGTTTTTAGGCAAATACTGTTACCTCAGTATTGAGTTTGTGTACCTCTACCACCAATGAAGTATGTCTCCTATTTCCTTTCTACATGCACTAACCATATCTGTTGATGCCAGTGAACTGTATCTGTTCGCTAGAATCTGTACAGAACAACAGATCTAAGAAATTGTAGTTTTCTATGTAATCTTATCCACTCAGTACAGTCTGTCTGTATATATGCACACATATATATATATCTATATGTGTGTATGTATATATATGTGTGTGTGTGTGTTCATATACTAATGATCCCAATAAAACTGCTCTATCTTCTTTTTATAAATGTTACTTTGATAAAACACAAGCAAACACAAGTTGTGACAAATGTCTTAGTAAAGCTTTAAACTTTTTTATACATTAAAGGGCCACCTTGTTTAAATACATTCCAGCAACACCAGCATTTATACAAAAGTTGTATTGTCCCCAAAATGTCAAATGAATAATATTATTATAGTAAAGTGCAACCATTGCAACGTCTGTAGATTTTTTAGATTAGTGGCAAAGGTCAACAATATTGATATTGACACGAAACTGTGTGTATCACAATCACCAGTCACTGTACTGACTGTACTTGTGTTTTTTTACATAATACATTTTTACTTTTTGTGACCACACATTAATTCACAACCACATCAAAAGAAGAGTTGGTATTTTAGACATCAACACTAATCAGTGTCGAATAAATATACAGTCAGAGACAATTTTCTTTCGCATTTGCAGTCTAAACAATGTCCATTCCATAACTTATTGCTGGTCAGGACGTAATCCACTTCGAACCGCAGTTCTTGGTAAGACAGGTAGGCCTGTGTCTTATGATCATGAGTTCGGAAATATAATTTTCCGACACGCTGCGATTCCTCTTCTGCCTTTTTTGGTTTGGATTGGATATTTCTTTAATATAAATCACGTCATATTAATGGAATGCATGCATGTATTCTAAACTGCATTTCGCGACATAACGAGATACTTTTGTCATCAAAAGAGAAAGTTTTCTAGTTATAATAAGATACGGAGTAAAAAAACAAAAAATCCTCATGGTGGCAGCAACACGTTGCCGTAAATATCCAATGACGATTTTACTAAATATAGGATTTTATTTACTTTACTTCACCTTGCTTATAGTATTAGATTTTCTTATAATATATTTCATATTTTAGTGTTGCTTCTTCTGTCTAATTTGGTTAAATAGCCGGTGCTTCACTGAGCGCCTCACTCACACCGCAGCATCGTCTGCCCTAGACGCTCACTTCAACCTAACTACGCACACTGCCATTCATGGGAAAACCCCATGGAGTGGGACATTTGTCGGTAGAGTTATACAGACACTGCAAACAGCCAATCAGCGCTTGAGAACTAAGCCATTGACCAATGTCTGTCACGAAATACCATGATGTCATGCAAACAAGTTTAGTGAGGTCGTCTCCTGTAAATATATCTCGTAGCTGTAGTGATACGCCGTATTATTTCACTTATTTCCTATGGAGAAAATATATTTATATAAATGCTGTTAGCATTATCTAAATGATGGCAGTCTTCTGCCAGCCTGTTTGCTGCTGACCAGCCCGCTAGGCTAACTTTAGCTTGAATGTTAGCTGGTAAGGGCGCTAACATTAGTTAGCTAGCCATTTAGCTAATCAGAGGTTATCACGGGAGCAATCTAACTTGTTTTCAGAGGCCTGTATCTAGTTGGTGGTGGTCGTTTGAAATGACAGTCATTTGTAGCATCTGACTGAAGTGACACGCATGAAAGGTAAGTTTTCCATGTCGTTAGCTCTAAACAAAAACCACTTACGTTTGCCACTTCCCTCTCTTAAAAGGCCGTTGACAGCTTTTGCCTGGTGATGACTGCTGGCTCTGGTTGTCAGGGTAAATGATATCAAAACGAGTCATGATATTGCTGTGAGTGACGCCGACAGTCGGATTTAAAAATGCAACCGAGTCTGTGGTTGTCACCTCAGAGACCACGCTGCGCACGTAAATGTGAAGAGAGGTCAGCGTCGCCCCATGTGAGCTTGAAATTACTTTTGATTCTCATCGCAGCTTAGATTACTTAGCTCGGTGCTGCATTAGCATAACACCGTTGTCTAACATGAATATGTTGTTACGCTGACATTTATTGAAAGGACAATGTAATAACAGCTAATAGCCGTCGCTGTCATGGTTGAAACAGGTGACAGATAGTGAGAACAGTCGTATGGTTGATCACTATACGTGAAGAGTCATCAGGGGAAATCCATTCGTCTGGCATTAGTCTTGTGTGGGTTGTTTTAATAAAGTCAACTGTCTGCGTTTCATCTATTTTTAGATTATTGTAATCAGTTGAAATGACAAGTGTCACACGAGGTCCTGCCGAGAACCGTCTCAGCACAGGTATGACTGGGCAGTAGCGAGGAAGAATACATCATAAGATTTGTTATATTTGTCACATGAAACCACATAAGGCAAAGCAGATCGTGATTTCTGGGTGACTGATCATTTACCTTTGCCTTGATGCAGTTTCACTAACTGTGTCATCGTTAGTTAAAGCTTTTCTCAGTGTGGTTTATCATCAGTGATCAAGTTATAGCTATATAGTTTGAATCTAGTATTGTTTTGCTTTATAGTACAGTAGTGATTTGCGATCCAGTGATACTAAAAGAAATTCTGTTTGTGTACTGCATTGCATTTGGATATATGATTATCCTTTATTTAAAAATGACTTGTTTATTGTCTTATTAATTTTATCATTCTTCAATACACTAATAGTGTGTCAAAGAGAAATGAAAAATGTTAAATTTTAATTTCAAAATCACCATAAGCATGCTGTTAGCTGCTCCTACTCATATTATTCATTTGTCATCTTGGGATTGTGTATGTGAATGATTTTCTGTCTCTCAGTGTGGTCTTGTGACATACTGTCATTCTGTGCATGCTGTACCCCTCCCACCCAATAACAGCTAGAATAGGCTCACTTGACAACATTAGGGCTTCAGATAATGCATGGATGACTAAAGGGATGTCCCAGTCTGAATTGGCTGGAATAAAGTTTAGAGACATTTATATGTGCTGTTCTTTACTACAGACCACAGGTCAAGCTTGCCTTGATGAACCTCCTGCCTAGCATGCAGCCATGAGCTCTGTCCTGTGGAGCCAGGAGAAGCCCAGTGGGGGCTTCAGGGAGGACTGCCGATTCTACATGGTTGTGAAGGAGTGCACAGTGGAGAAGCCTCCCCAGAAAACCCTGCGGATTCCTCGTGGCAGTCTCGGTCAGGCATGCCAGGAGCGCAACAGCCTAGGGCGTCCACTGCCCCCGTGCAAAGGCAAGAAAAGTCTCCGCATACTGGACCAGACAAATGTTGTGCTGAGCATGGATGAGCGGGATGTCCTGGAGCTGGACGAGAAGCTGGCTGAGCTGCTGTTCCCCATTACCAACTGTGAGGAGAGACACGCCCTGCTCCGAAACAAGGTGCGACTAGAGCGTGTCCGTGATATTGACTGTGGTTCCAAGGTGCGCGTCCAGTTGCGCTCGGGAGATGACCCTCTGCCTGGCGTGGTCCGTTTCAAGGGTTCATTGCTCCCTGACAGGGCCCCCTCTGGAATCTGGTTTGGAGTGGAACTGCTGGTGAGCTTGCTTTTTCTCTCGTTTTATTTTGAGATAGTGATCTATTATTAGATTCATTTATTTTACATTTCAGCCTGGTTTATTGTACATAAGAACTCCACTAAATAGAATATGAAGTTGATGTCACTTCTTGTTGACAATTTTTGTTTTCATATGCCATGTTGTGGCCATTCTCCCTGCCTTTCTGGATTTTTTATTTACAGATTTTGAAAACATGTGTAGAGGGGTGCTGCCTTATAACTAATAATTTAAACAACTTTTTTAGTCAAACACAATAAAAGATATGCAGGTAACTCACTATAACCGCCATAGGAGCCTAAGCACATAATTTACAAGATGTAAGCCCCACCCTCCCCCCAGAACGGTTATCATGATGAGTTGTAACTTCACATTTGTTATAACAGGAATATTGTCTTAAATGTTAGAAACATTGAGTTGCACAGTACTGCACAAATGAGACAAATCACCTCTTTGGAACACAAAGGGTTTTATTTGAAGAACAGGACAAAAAAAAACAAGAATTGATTTTCAGTTTCTATTTGAAATATAACTCGAAAACAAGGGTACACAAATACCAAAATTACAACAATTAGTTAAGGCCGTGAATCTTATAGCAAACTAGCTATCAAAATGAACGTGTGTTTTGTTTACTTACAAAAGTGGACATTAAAACAAATCAGTTTTTGTTGACTTTTTAATGATGTTTGTACACAAACACAAGCACAAGAAGTTGTGCTCCTTAGGCAGAACGAAAAGCTGAATATTCACATGTCTATTGCTGTTACAAAGACAAAGTATCACTTGTCACTTCATATACATTTGACTTGCGGAAGATTAGGATTAAAAGAAGTACATGCCGAATTTTAAACTTCAATTTCTGGTTTTGTATTGCATGACGTATATGTTGAAGGCTGAAATAATTCTGCAGTATTGCTGTGTAACCAGATAATTACATAATTTTAATGTTTTGTTCCTTTACATTCATTGTTAAATTTGATAATTTGTTTTCATGTTTTTCATTCTGCAGCAGATGTTGTCCACCTACAAGGGTGATTGCTTATTGCATCACAGTGTTGTTTTTATTCTACTGAGTCTGAACTGTTGTCTTCTTGAGTGGGCTGATGAAGCTCAAGCACTTAAAATTAGCCTTAAAAAAAGGCATAAGATTTTAAACATGGGCTTTAGATAAAATTATGTCCTTCAGAAAATAGAGATTGCGGTGTTCCTTTGGTTGCAAAGATATACCAGCAGTTATAGGAATTTAAATTTTTAAAATATGAATCCTACGTGTGAGAACCATAATATTAGAAAAACGACAGCATTGTTTTACATAATTTTAATCAATTCACAGTAAGTTGTTGTATTCCTAATACAGTAATAAATCATATGCTTTCTCATCTCTATGACTTTGACTTCCCTTCTCTGACAAAAATGCTGAGCAAACAGCCTCGCTATCTGCCCTCCTTGCTATCACAAAACAAGTTGCTCATCTCTTTCATCTACTTCCTTCTCAAAGGAGGAAGGCCGAGGCCAAGGCTTCACAGAGGGCTCCTACCAGGGCCGCCAACTATTTCGCTGTGAGGATGAGTGTGGTGTTTTTGTGGCCCTGGACAAGCTTGAACTGTGGGAGGATGATGATGACGAAGCCTTGGGAGAGCTGGAGGTGGACCATGTCAATCTGGTGGAAGACGATCAGGACTTCCCTCCTCTGGAGATTAACTCTAGGGTCCTGGTGCAGACCAGGGAGGGGCCTGAGAGAGGCACGATTATTTTTTGTGACCTGCTGCCAGGCAATGAGACCCTGGGCTATTATGTGGGAGTTGACATGGTGAGTAAGACTCTCTCTAAATTAATTATTTTATAATTAATATAAGAGATGACAGCTCATTCATTGTCTTTTACTGGGCAAAAATCTAAAACTTACTACTATTAGCTTCCCAAGTGAGAAATTTGCTCAAGGTTTTGCTGCATTTTCTGTTTCACAATTATAACTTGAATACATTGCACGCAAAACATTAGTTATCATAGATATTAAAGTTCTAAAATGTTCACATTATTCTGATTTTAAGACTACATATTTTTTTGTATTGAATAAACAAACCAGATAGTTTATTAATGTATGTGCTTTATTGAAGCAAATAAGCAAATTTATCTTTACCCAATATGCTGCACATGATTAAATGCAGTCCATTACCTGCATTTCACAACATCTCTTTTTACAGATCACTAATTTATGTCATCGTATGAAAACGTTTAATCAGAGAACAATGTAGGTTTTTCTCATGGCCCACGCTTGCATATTTACTGTGGTCGTCCACTTTATGCAATTTTATGTTGTCCTCGTCATTCCATGCATCTTTAGCAAGTCCATTACCAATAGAAATGTTACTTTGTCAGTGTGACATTTACATTCAGTTAGATAGCACTTTTTAGTCATAGTGACAGGACGTCACAGTCACGACTCTTTGAACATCATTTCAATCATTGTTTTGGTCGAGGGTGACTGCAAACACAAAGTGGTAGATTGTAGCTGTTTTAGATTTTTTCTATTTCTGATTGTTCCTCTGTGTTTAATGGGAATACGTCTTGTTGCTTGGAATCACAGTAGCTGGTATCTATGGCTACTGTTGTCAGGCGGGAATTGTATTGTAGTCATAGAGAGATTGAAACACATAACTCAGGCATTTGACTGCTGATCGTTAACAGCAGCACCACCAACAGCAGCAGCAGCAGCAGCCCACTCAGTGCATCTGAGCCACCCACACAAAGGCAAGGCAGTCACGCGGGGAGTGAGGTAAAGACTTAGTGCTGTATGACCCAACAGCATGGCAAAGGGCCAGCAGGCAGCCGAGGAGAGCCCACTGCTTTGCCTCACTCTGCGTCCAGCCTCGCCCTGCCTTCCCTAGCTAGTGGCATTGGCTTCATGCTTAGATTATCAGAATTCTGGATTCCAAACTAAAGAACAAGAATACTGTGGTGGTGCTTGCTCCAAAAGTAGAGCGTTTGAGTGGAAGGACTCGAGGTGAAACATCTGTTGTTTAGAAGATGAGATGAGCAGTTCGATCATCACAACACAGAACATCAAGCCTGATTTTTCAGTGCAACAAAAAGACAAAAGATCTTACCAATCACCAAGAAGATACTAGGGGAAGAAGCACATTGACTGGTGGTTGGCTTTACAGCAGCATAGAGCATCAAAAAGGATTGTATGGTTCTCATGTCTCCAACTCCTACAGGACAATCCTATTGGGGACTGGGACGGCATAATTGACGGCAAGCTGTTGTGTAATTTTGCCAGTTTAGAGCACACCCGACTCGTCCCCATCTGTGACGTAATGCCAGGTGAGTAACGCAGTGTTTATCTCTGCTTTTACACCACGTGTATGTTGTCAGACCTTATTGTTTTCTAAAAACATTCATCTGTCCCTCTCTCGCACCAGCACTGAACTCCTTCTGCATGTTCTGAGTTTGTGTTTTGCTCGCAGCAGAAACAGAGAGCCTTTTGTGCTGATGGCTCACTTGTTTTTGAAAGTCAAGTGAGATACTCAGGCTCTTTGTTTTCCACACTGGCCGCTGCTATTTTTCCGACTGTTTTCACTCAAATCAAGGAATTCTTTCAGATTTTATAGTTTTCATTTGACAGACAGGTTGCACAAAGTGTATGGTGGCACAATATTGACCTCTTAAGTAACACTTTGTAACTGTCAGTGCAAAATCAGAAGCATGAAAACTTTGCATTTGTATATTTACTCTGTGTAGTTCAGTGCAAGCTTTGTTAAGCACCTGTTGTTACTGGCTGATATTTGTAGGCCAGGTTTGTTTTTTGTGGCAGTAGCATAAAACCTCGATGCACATGAGAGATTACGATAGCTACAATGTCATACCGTTGAATGGCTTTATGTGACCTTATCGTAGATAGTTATTTTGATGTATTTAGTTTTTTAATGTACAGTGTTCTGACACCGTTGCAGTGGCAGAGTGAAACTAAATGGTATTCAGTGTATATGTACAAGCAGTACTTTGCAAGTGCTCTGTTGAAAACGTTTGGTGTATGGTAGCGTAAGGTAGGCCGACACAAATGTTGTGCCTCTAACGTGGATTTATTTCTGGGTTATACAGAATATTCCATGCAGGACCAAAGGCTGCAAAAGCACAGTTTTGCCCCCAGAGGCACCAACAGTGACAAGTCGTCCTCTGGCCAAAGCAAACCAAAGAGCAAAGGTACTGCACTGCTGTTATGGTACAAACCCAACTGACTGTACCAAAGTTTGGTGTGATCATAACTCTTAAAGGGGCATTCCATCAAATTGTCTGGTTGTGATGTTGCATATTTAAAAAAGCCTGACAGAAAACATTTTTCTTTTGTTAGAAAAAGTAGCGCGATTAAACGTAATTAATTTTAGGCAAAGTGGGGAAAAAAGTCTCCTCAAACATGTGTTGGAATGTTCCTGTAGGCAAAATAACAACGCAAAAGTTGAAACACGTTTATTGCATCTGTGTTGATTTAATTAGATGGAACGTATCACTATCTTGATTTTCTCTTTTTATCTTGTAAATTCACCTCTGCAGTTGACCTGTTTCTCACGTTTGAAACTGAAAAACCAGCTCCCAAACACACGCATGCACACATTTCGGATACACACGTACACATGCTTATCTGTCTGTGTTGCTGTGTTTTCATGTACTTGTGTTATTCACAGGATTAGGTCATCAGTGTGGCAGTAGAAGCAAGTCTGAATTTTACTATACTTTAAATGGCAGCTCTATTGATCCCCCCGTCCAGTCCAAATCCAAAAGCACATGGTACATTGATGAAGGTAAAACATGGTTACATGGTTGGGATGTCCATCTTTCCGGCAAGCTCCTGTTTACAACAAGCTACGTACAAATTGTTTTTGCTAAGGCCCAGTTACGTTGCTATTGAATAATTTAATTTAATCACCGGCCCACCCACTACTTCAGTTTCTGTGTTTTGCCCTAAATAGTAAAATAGATTTTCAAAAGTAAAAAACATACTTGTAAATATTTATCTATTTTAATGATGAAAAAAGTTTTTGAATATTCTTTACTGATGTGACTTAACGTTTCTCATAATAGTAAAATAATAACTTTTTATGAATAGTTTAGCATTTATTTCAACTTCATTGTATATTTTTCACCCAATAAGGTGTAATTATGTCATCATCATTTTGAACTTGGAATGTTTCCGAAGACTTTGTCTCATTTTTTAAGATTAAGAATCTATAATGAGTTAAGTATATTAAGTGTAAAAAGCTAATCTGTCCAAACCATTACAGCATTTGAACAGTTGTTCAGTAGTTGACTTACTGATTGAATTTTGTAATATTATTTGAGAAGCAACAGTGGTTTGTCACCACCCTGTTGCCTAATATAAGAAAAAAAAACACAACTCTACTGATGTGTGAACAAATGTGGTTTTTAGTAAGTTACAGAAGAAGCACACTTTAAGTCTATATATGTTAAAAAGTTTGTGTTGTATTTATGTATATGTAAAACTGTACATCCTAAATATTGGCTATAGATTTATTTCACATTAAAGCCACAACACATAAAGCAGTAGATAAGTGTGCTTCTCATCATCTGCAGTACAAAATACAAACACTCTGAGGACTAAAAAACTAAGAGGGCTGTACATATCTTGAGTGGAAACAGAATATTTATATTTTATATTTTACAAAATGTCATCGCCATTACGAATACTCTACATATTTTTACGGTATGGGTAACAGATGTGTAGGTTACATCCTTAAGAATGGTACTCGACCAAAAAGCTGGCTTCATTATTCGTCAGGATGATTAGTTAACTTAAAAAAAATCAACAATCCTAGTTTGTTGCAGTAGCTTGCTATAAAGACTTTCCCAGTAGTCTCATCTTTCACCACCATATTATTGTTATATCCCACCTGCATGGAGCATTGGTGTTGCATAAGGCTTTTAATAATGCCCAGTGCTGCTGTTGACTCCTTAACTGGCTATTGTCTTGTTTTGGCTGCAGATGCAGCTACAAGATAAAAATGTATTCTTAATATTTGCAGGCCAAATCATTAGTAAAAGCCTTTAATTCTTGTTTCAGGACAGACTAATTCATTCAGCGTATTGTGTCATTGTTTCTGTATTTCATTTGGTGTAGGGACACACGATGGTTGTTTTAGTTTTATTGTTGTTGTGTTTTTTTTTCAGTTTTTCAGAAATCCCACTATTATCACCAATCCATGTCAGTTGTGAAGAATCAGATGAGCTTTTTAAACATTAAATGTGTTTTGTAGAGTAGACATATTCAGATGTTGGAGCTCCACAATTTAAGCAGATAATAATTAGATGTGATTGTTTAAAAATGCCTGTGGTGTCTGGCATAATATTTCTATATTAATGCCCATATAAGTCACTTACTGTTTTCAAATCAAGAGAGGTCAGTCATTGAACACTGACGTGCTTTTTTTCACAACTGCTTTCTCATCCTGTGATTGTGTAATCATTTTCATTTCTCTCACGTTTTAATTTTTGGGTTTTAATATTGTGTTTTAATTATTGGGTTGTTATTCTTTATGATCCAAGTTCTCTCATTTCCGTCAAGCTGTCTGTGGTTCTCTTGGTGTTGGAACAGATACCATTATTCAGCCGATTAGTCTGTTTGAATACAAGTGCTTAAAGATGAGTGCCAGTCATTTAAGTAGTTCATGTTATTAATCTGTTATGAAAGCTCACTCATTTAATCAGTACCTCTGATGCTACTTTATTCTTAAAGGCAATTTACAGAGACAACAAGGAAGATGTGACACAATGCTGTCATTACTTTCTTGAACCAAAACATGCTAGATTGATAATCTGAATTTAAAGATACATCTATAAGGTTAATTAGTTAAATTAACATGTTATGGCAGTGTGAGCTTTAAAATCATCCTCTGCATCTGATACAGAATGTTGATGATGTTGTTTTCTCGTGTGATAAAACCAGCATGGTCTGTGGAGATGTGCTTCTAATCCGCACTCAAGATACTGAAACACACTTTTCTGCCCTGAGTCTGCAGAGATTGTGAAAACTAATGGGAGATATTTTTTATAATTTTAATGCTTACATCTGCAGATAGTGATATGTACAATTCATGTCAAGAACCACATTTTTAAAGCAGTAGCAGATATCCACTTACATATTTCTTCAGCTTTTTTCTGCAGTCTTGAAGAAACAAACATGACTTCTTAAAAATGTGGCACTCCTCTTCTGTAAACACATTGGTATTGTTTAAATGGATCGTGCAATGTTTTGAAAAGTTTATATTTTATTTATATATATAGAGTACGTGCAAAATTAAGGACTGCTTTTTTTTGACTGTGTCGGCTTAAAAGCATATAAATAGCATCAGATTTGAAAAGGAGTCTGCGCACATGATCTTTTTTCCAATCAGTTAATTAGCACTCAAAAGTATACTCTTGCCACAGACCTTTTCGTATTCTGAACCGTGTCCAGAATGATCCTTCTTTGACAGTTCGTTCAACTCCTTACCATTCATTTACATGGAGAAAATGGTTTAAATTAACAAAAATGTGTAATGAGATCTGGTGTGAAACAGTAAAAAGGTTTTGATTAGCTGGAAATACCGAACCATTTTCAGACTTGCTGTATGACGGTCCCTCTCTTTTGAAGTGTAGCTCCTTTTTAAAGTCAAATGCCCACAGTTGCTAGTGTGCAGGTTCCTTTCTTCTTGCAGATGGTGGCATTAAGAGTAACTGAACACCATCTGAAAATCTTGTTTTTGCAGACCTCCAGTGGTTGAAGTGCAACACACTTTCAACCAGAAGAGGTCAGTTTAACAGGAGTTTTGGGCTTAAAACAGACATCTCCACATTGCTAAACATAGCCTACTTTACATTATATGATCTATTTTTACTGTAAGAAGCAAATTAAGTTTTGATTTCTGGTTTCTCTCCTGCAGTTGGGGAGGACCCCGCCAAGTCACTTACTGACACGCCCCCTGACTTCAACCAGTCCTCCCCACCCACCAGAGCCCCACCCTCTTCCTCGTTGTCTAGTGACAACAAGTTCCACTCCCTGCCCTTCAGCCTGAACCGGAAGACAGGGCCCATTGATAGTATGAGTCATGGGCCTCTCTCCCTCTCTGTCCAGTCGGTTATGGGAGAGCAGCCGGAGCCCCCGTCTCCGGCCGCTCCCCCCTCGCCACGGCCTCCCACGCCTCCCCGAGGGCAGCCAGGTCTGGAGGTGGGATCTCTGGTGGAGGTGAAGGAGAACCCCCCTTTGTGTGGTGTAATTCGCTGGGTGGGTCTGCCTCCTGGCCTACTGGAGCCTCTGGCTGGGCTGGAGCTGGTGAGACAACACAGCAGTATAAAATTGGAAATGTATATTTCTTATATTTTACGATGAGTGAAAAAAAAAAAAATCACATACTGCATATAGTATATCGGGGGAATAAATTATGAATTTGTACAGAACAAAAACCATCATTAGTAGACTGATCAAATGTAATACATTCTCTGAGGCCCTTGAGGGGCTCTTTTATACTCCGTGAGCAGTTACAAAAAAAAAAACCCTAGATCAAATAGAAATACGTACTATGGCAGAATAAACACCTTACTGACAGGAATTGGACAATTTCATCTTGACCTTCTCTTCTAGGAAGAAGAGTGTCCTGGTTGCACAGATGGCACCTTTAAAGGCACCCGGTACTTCACCTGCCCACCTAAAAAAGCCCTGTTTGTGAAACTCAAGTGCTGCCGGCCTGACTCCCGCTTCCCATCCCTGCATCACTCCTCCAACCCCATCGAGCGGTGCAACTCAATTGGTGAGCAGTAGAATATAGTTTGTGAGTGGCTCCAAATTAACTGTTGGCAAAAGCTTTATATTTACATTTGTTTTTTGTGTGCTTATGCAGCATTTGGGGGCTACTTAAGTGAGGTGGTACATGAAAATACACCCCCCCGCACAGAGAATGATGGTTTAGACGTCATGGTGGGAAAAAAGAAAGGCATTCAAGGCCACTACAACTCCTGTTACCTGGATTCAACCCTCTTCTGGTCAGTACTCGTCTAGTCTAACAGTAAATACTTTATCAGTTCCAGTCTATGCCACTTTATATTAACATCTTTAGACTTCAGTCATATTGATTGTCTATATAGTGCTTCCGGAGCCAGCAGTGATGTGTTTGCCCAGAGAGTTATTAGAAAAATGTTTGACTTTGCCCACTGGCTGTGGTGGCAGGTTAGGTTCCAGCTTTGAGCTGGCAGGTGAATAGTTGTACATCTGTAGTTTCTGACAACACTGTCAGAAGATCAGTTAGGTGGAATGCCCTTTAAATATACTTTGACAAGTCTGGAGTTATTTATTTAAATCTTCACATTTAAATGTGGCTATTCTAGTGATAATAAACTCTTTTAAAGAAAATTTGGATTTAATTGCTATTAAGGCCTTTTTAAAGTAAATTACTAAATGTAAATGTAAATTTCAAAACTAATACAAATATAATCTTAATTATAGCCACCACATAAAAGTTTGCTAAATTAATATTTCAACAATTTCTGGTTTTAAAAATAATGTGAGTATCAATCAGAAATACAGTTTAATTGTCATTTATTGTATGTAAATTAAATGAGAGAGACATTAATTTTGATTTGAAGCTCACAGGTGTACATTCTGCTCTGCAGTCTTTTCTCTTTCAGTTCTGTACTGGACACGGTTCTGCTGAGACCACAATCAAAAACTGACGTAGAATATTACAGAGAGACTCAAGAGCTGTTACGAACAGAGATAGTGAACCCATTGCGCATGTAAGTTTGGATGATTTACTTTTTAACACAAGCCACAGATGTGGCTGTCTACACAAATGTAGACAGCCATTAAAACACCTTGTGGTTTTAACATAAAAGTCTTACATGTTTATAAAAATATTATGAAGTAAGCCCTGGGTTATAGGTTTACCACCAGTCAGCATAAAGTGGTTAGAAATTAGCTCAGTCTTTTTTTTTTTGATTAATTACTGTAAATATTTTGCTAAATTTGCCATAATCATTACATTAATACATTATTTTTACAGTGGAGATTACCTTACTTTTATGTTTTAAGTAAAATGCACACTACTTACTCCCGATACGTTGTATTTTTCAGTGAAAGATGTAGTGTGGTACTTGAAGTGGAGGTTTTTTTAAATGCCATTATGTGATTCTGGGCATTATTGACCTAATCTATTCCTGAAAGTAACTGATCTGATGCAAAATGGACTGTTAAAGCTAATGTTGCTGGACGACATGTGGCTAATTAACTAGCATGTACTTTGCTTGCTCTTTGTTCTGCAGACACGGGTATGTGTGTGCCACTAAAGTAATGAAGCTCAGGAGGATCTTAGAGAAAGTAGAAGCGGCATCTGGGTTTACATCTGAAGAGAAAGGTGTGAAGATAATTTCTTTTCTAACGTTTCAAAGGTTTTTTTTTTACTTTGTGTCTCATCTTGTCATTGTCATGTGGGGTAACAAAAAATGGAAAATATTTTCAATATTTGCTTTCTTTACAGTACAGTGTTTGCACAGGAATGCTACATCTAATCATTTTAAAGTTCATCTTATCCCCCTCTTGTACTGCAGATCCTGAAGAATTCCTAAATATCCTTTTTCATCACATACTTCGGGTGGATCCATTGCTTAAGCTAAGGTAATAGCCGCTCATCTTTTATAAAAGAAATCCTAAATCTCTTTCAGCTCATCTGCTAACAAGAGGCAGGCATGAGTCTGAAATTATGTGTTTTTGGGGTTATATTGTTAATAGGTGTTTTTTTAAAGAAAAACAATGCTCAAAGTGCTTTATTAATACTCTTATTCATTTTTACAGACAATTCCTAGATTATAGCTGTTCTCACATATAAACTCCAGTAAATGTCTGGGCAATCAGGTCAAGACACCGAGTTGTTGTTTCACAAATGTAGCACACAGTGTGAGATTGTCTGAATACAAAACCTTGTAACATGGGGAGACGATGCTTGATGTCAGCAAGGGGTAGTGCTTACAGAAGGTATGAGATGACACATGCAGCTCCTCTGGGTCATGCCTAGAGAACTTCAGGATTGCAGTGCATGTCTGAAAAGAGCTTGTGTGTTACATGACTTGATGAACACATCCTGGATTGTCACCGCTTACCAGACCTTGTCAATATAGTTCCAAATACATCACTGCATAACCACAGAATCTGCAATATGTAGATTTTCCATCACAGAATGTGATACTGTGTAATGTGTTACTTCTGGTGCAGTGAAACTACACAGGAAATTAAACAGCGGACCGTGCGGGCAAAGTGGTTTAACTGTAGGTGTTTTTTTGGTCACGTTCTAAAAAACTCCCTCAGCAGTCATGTTTAATATTCTGTGCAGATTAACAAAAATAAAGACTTAAAGAACTAGACATTATTAAAATAATCATCAACAATTATACTTCCTGTACTGTCTATGTGCAAGATATAGCTGACATATTTGAGTTTTTATATTTGCTACAGAAAGCCATTTGATATTTTTGGTTGTCCTGGTTATTTATGAGAATTAAAGTTATATGTAATACTAGAAAAGAAAAATAATAATACATTTTGCATTACAGGTCAGCAGGACAGAAAGTCCAGGACTGTTACTTTTACCAGATATTCATGGACAAGAAGGACAAGGTTGGAGTTCCCACCATCCAGCAACTCTTAGAGTGGTCCTTCATCAACAGTGACCTGAAGTTTGCAGAGGTAAATTTCACTGTTTTATTCTCCAGATTTGCACGAGGAGTGTGGAAAGTTGGTAATATGTGGCTTGACTAGTCAGACTGAGCTTATTCATTTGAGCTTGGTGCATTCATTCCCATTTGTTCATAAATCACTAGGACATATGATCACATCTTCGTCTGGTCTTTAAATTTTGAAAATTGTACCACAAATATTTTAAATGGACTTGACATAAATTGTCTTAATTTCGTAGTTAATACCATGCAAAGACAAAGCAGGTTATTACCAAAGTGAGAGAACAGTCCTTTCAGTGTGAGGGACTCTATTTCTTATGCAGGTCTTTGTAACTTTGCATCAGTTATGAGTTGGCATTTAAATTGTTATAAAGTAATAAGTTATTTGTCAGTGTAAGAAACATGAGACATGACCATTCACATGAAGAAGCACACAGAACAACACAAACAGAAAAAGTGTCTAGTAGACTAAGTGTTGTAGATGACTTCATTTAGAGAATAAACCCTTATGACTATGCAGCAAGTTACTCGCCAGCATGTAGGAGTACATCTTTTCTTCTCAACAATCAAGAGAAGAATTCATGTAACTTCAGATAGTTCACCACAAGATGCAAATCCCTGGTTAAGCTGAAAGGCCAGGTTGCAGTTGCAGCACAAAAACATGCATAACAAAAGTGTTAGTGCTCTGGTGCAAAATTGTATGGACTGACAAAACATAAGCCTTTGTCAAAATGTTACTTAAAATGAAATGCTAAGTGTGGAAAGAAAAAAAGGTGACTCAAATATGGTAGTGATTTTATTATGGCTTGAACATCTACAGCTGCCACTTAAACTTGCACATTGGCATTTCTTAATTATTTTTGCTGTTGATAGAAGCAAACAAGGTGAATGCAGAGATGAACAGGAGCATTTTGAATACTCGGAATCAGCTGAAATGATTAAAGGTCAATGGCTGGCTTTTCATTAGCGGGACAAAAATACTGTCCCTGCAACGAAACAGCTACGAATAGTGAAGGTGGAGTTGGAGAGGTGGAATATCCTCGACTGGTCAAGTCAGTCATGTTATTCAAGTCCAATTGACAAGGAAGCATCATGGTTTATTAATATAACAGCAATAATACCTGACATTAGATTTACACTACTGTGGGTGTATTATTTATTCCTTTTTACTGTCAAAAGTAAAGAAATAATGAGCTGTGTGGTTAATGTTTTGCTCACTGTTTTTTTTTTTACCTGCTTTGGCACATGTAAGATAGAAAGAGTTATTTTGTGTCACGCCCATGCAGTGATGTAAGAGCTGTGATTGAGAGGGAGGAGTCGTGAGAAAGAGGAGAGTGGAAATTGTTACACACAGATAAGCTTGTCTTTGTTTATGTCCTGTCTAACAGGATTACAGGACCGTGTGAGCTAAGCCAATAACAATCCAAAATATGACAATTCCTATATCAAAAGAAGCCTCCATTGTTCATCAGATACCAAAACAAGAAATGTAGAAAATAAATTACAAAATCCTATTATGAACTAAGGATGAAACAACGTACATTTTCCTATTCAAAATCTTATATCCCCATTTCATTTTGTTTTAATACCTTTGCTAAAATACTTCATCATTGTCTGTTGTCTCCCCCCCCACAGGCTCCCTCTTGCCTTATCATTCAGATGCCCCGCTTTGGCAAAGACTTCAAGATGTTCAACAAAATTTTCCCCTCGCTAGAGCTTGACATCACAGACCTTCTTGAAGACAGTAAGTTTTGGCTAATATTTTTTTCCAGTGTTATGTGTTCTTGGCGATGAATGGTTGTGTGGCATTTGGTAATGAAATTTCACTGAGTTGTCACTGACACTCAGTGAAGATGAAGGTGCCTCTCTCCTTTTTTTTTCTTGCTTTCAAATCTGTTCTCAACTTCTCATAAGACCTCGACTTGCAGAGTGTCAGCTGTAATAAAGTAATGTGTTTTATTATCTAGCTCCAAGGGAGTGTAGAATCTGTGGTGGCCTGGCTCTCTACGAGTGTCGAGACTGTTACGAGGATGGGGATATCACTGCTGGCAAGATTAAACAGTTCTGTGAAAAGTGCAATACACAGGTAAACAACAGAGGGCACTGTTGCAATCTCAGCTCAACAAAAACCAAGTAGTAAAAGGTGTGTCAGGATGTGCCATTTGGTGGCGCCACATCCAAAGGAATCACACTCACTCATTGCGGAGACGTTTCAGAACTGTGGCTCCTACAATAGATTGTAACACACCGTCTGTTCGTTTTCTTACTTGCCAATAGTCAGTGCTTGTACTGAAAGAATATGTTTATATCTGCTTTGCCCATCTGGCAGTATGAATCATCAAGTGTACTTCACAGGTTTTATTTTCAGTGATCTGTGTCTGTGTTATACATGAAACATATTGTTTTAACATTAAGGGCCACACTACCAAACAGTGAATGCAGTGACGCACATCTGTCTGTACTGATTTAGGTTCACCTCCACCCAAGGAGGAAAGCCCATCGGCACGGCAAACTGTCTGTCCCCAAGGAGCTACAAGAAGGTACGGGGCGGCAGGGCAGTTTTCCCCGCCAGAAGATGGAGCTGTTCGCTGTGCTGTGCATTGAAACAAGTCACTACGTGGCCTTCGTCAAGTACGGCAGCGCAGATTCTGCCTGGCTCTTCTTCGACAGCATGGCTGACCGTGACGGTGGGTGTCATGGCCTTTTGATGCTGTGATAGCTAGTGATCCTTGAATTGTCTAGTTATCCAAGATATATGTGGTTGAACTGTTTTTGTAACACTGGTAAATTATTTTTTTTCTGACAAGGGATTTGAGGACAGGCTAGACTAGAATAGACTTTACTACTACTACTATTATTAAAGAGTATTAGTGTTTGAATTTTAAACCAAAGCTAATGACATAGGGGAAGCATTTATTGTCATTTGCAATAAAGATGATAATAACACATAAACAATGCTCTACAGTATTTATCTGCAATCCAACCAGGGTATAACTTAAACTATTATAATTACAGTTTTTTAATTATTACAAATGACTCTGTTAATTGTTTTGAATGGCTCATTATTGATTCATCAAACATCAGAAAAAAAACAATACGTAAGGCAAAGAAAAACTCAATGAAACTGAAACAGTATACCCAGTGTGTGTGTGTGTGTGTGTGTGTGTGTGTGTGTGTGTGTGTGAGAGAGATAGACATTCTTGTTTGTGTGGAAATTTATATATGGAAATATTATTGAAAAAAGTCTATGTTTACTATTGTTTCAGTCAACAAATGTTTTAATTAATAGGTTTAGCTTTGTTATTTGAGTGGATTTTAGCCAGACATTAGATTAATCAATTTTATTAATCGGAGAAAACAACACAGTGCAGTAAGCGTTAAAGTTTAACTTCTTTGAAAGTAATTTTGATATACTGTAATTATTTGCCATCAGCAGCTTCTAGGACCCTGCTTTGACTTGAAGTGTTTAAACTTAGTCCTCTAATAGTCCCAACCAAGAAGTTAGACTGTTCTCTTCCCTAGGATTTGCATTACCATGTTGTAATGACATGTTCATGTGGCTCTGCAGGTGGGCAGAATGGTTTCAACATCCCCCAGGTGTCCCCCTGTCCAGAGGTCGAGGCCTACCTAAAAATGACCCCAGAGGAGCTGCATGCCCTGGATCCCAAGAGCATCCAGGGCCAGGCAAGACGCCTGCTGTGCGATGCCTACATGTGCATGTACCAGAGCCCGACTATGAGCCTGTACAAGTAGAATCCTCTCTCCAAACCCCTACCCCTCCATTCCAGTCCCTCAGCCACACCACCTCACCCTCTCCCAGGGGCAGGAGATTCACAGAAAGACCAAAAATGACAAACTAAACTGAAGGAAAGCTGCCTGCCAGCAGGGGTGCGGTCCAGAGTTAACCCTCTCCACCCCACCTCTCCTGAATGCCTGCTCATCTCTGGAGGCTGCAGAGATGGAGAAGAGGGGGAGAAGCCTATTTGCACTGTGCATTAGTTGAAGTGTTGTGTTTTTCATGTAGTCCTATGTAGCTTCCCTGTGTCTCACAGCTGAGTTGGTGGTGGATAATGAACTAAAGGTAGGCCTTAAGAAGACTCACTCCCTGTTTAGGGAGGACAGAGGATGAAATGGCCGAGCAGGGCATGTTTGCCACACTGCAGATGACAAAACATGCAACAAAAACAAAATGAGCTAGTGGGAGAACCTCGGCCACCTCATTTACTTTAAGAAAAGAGGAGTCCTGCTTTTCTTAATCACTGTAAAAGATAGGAGCTTTCCATAACGCCACATTAAGGAAGCAATGCAGTGTGCGAATCCTTATCCAACCTGTGTGTACTGGTCTAAAAACTTGTGTAAAATCTTTTAGTAGCATAGATTTCTCCAGGTAGTAACATCAAGAGAATAGATGTCAACCTACTGTGCAGTTGCATTAAGACAAGGGTATTTTGCTCTTTGTGAACTGGTTTGCATATTTTCCCATCACACTGTGTAAATGTCTAGAGTATATGTTTTGCAGAAAGAGATGTAGCCATTGTAAAAGTCTCACATTTTACTGCATACTTGCTCCACCAATGCTGCACCTTTGTTCTATCCTCAAGTGGACCTATCAGGAAACATTTAGGTTTTGTTTTCTTTTTTTTCCTCTCTTCCATTGAAAGACACAGCGAGTGCTAATTTGTTGGTTGGTAGACATCAGAGTTTTGTGTTACAGAATACAAATTTGCCTCTCCTCTGTAGCTTTAAAGAATGGTCTGCATTGCTAATGCAGAGTAGATGCCAGATAAACGCATGAAGGGGAGACTTGTACAATGGCTCTTGTTGTAAAGCTGGTTGGTGGAGCACTCAATGCATTCATAGGGGCTGTGAGGTAAAGTACTGGAAGAATCTGGCTCTTTTCCTTAAAGTAAAAGTGTGCAATGTGAGGAATTTCACATGCAGTGTTTTTAAGTGTCTGACTCATCGTGGTGATGATTAAATCTAAATTATATTTTATGTTTACAAAACCTTTTCTCTGCCTGTTATGGCAGGTCTGATTTCCTTTAGGTGAAGAAGGGCAAATATCGACTGTTGCCGCCTTTCATCAAGACATGACCTGTAATGTTTCTAGCCATGCACCACGTTACAACGAAAACATCAAAAACATGATCAAACATTATTATTTATTATATTCTATTCATATTACAGACTCACATGTCATAGATTTTTAAGAAAATGAAACAGGGTTGATGATACTGTAAAGTTTGGGTACTCCTTGTCCTATTTCACTGTATTTTGAAATGAGTTTTGCGGTTTACGCTGTGTCAAAGCAACTACTGAATGTTAATAGTGACATGCTGAGCAATGTACAGTTAACAAAGGATGGGAAATAAATAGGCATAACCTTGACTCTCTTGTATTTCAGTTTTACAGAGTACTAAAAGTACCGCAATCGTACTGTGGATCAAGATAGAAAGTAGTTTTTAAACATCTATAACAAAAAATTGGACTCGTTGAACTGCAGAAGTAGGCATCAGCATCAGCATATTCTGCATTTTAGCTAAAACTCAAAACTTAAAACCAAATTCAGATAGGAGTATAGAATGAATGTTTAAAAATTGGATTCCAGATGACAACTGTCCATTTTGCTCTGCAGTTGTTTCAACTATCCCAGGGATTCTGACAGACGGACTGTCCTGTGTGAACTTTACGGTACTGCTGAAGCTCGTCACTGACCCGAGCCTTGTTCTCTGTGTGAGAAATCTCAGAGCGTAGGGTGGAATTTTGATTTCGTTTTCTGTTGCGTCTGTACAGAATAAACATATGTGACAGGTGGAAAATTAATGTCGGTGGTGTTCCTGTAAATGTTAACAAAATAAAGCCCGTTTTGAAGGCTACATACATGTTGTGAGTACATTTCAGAATCATGACAGCATGGTACTATAGCAGATATTGTGTAATTTTAGCACTTATTTAATTAGTTATTTACAAAGTAAAGCAACACCAGTGATAGAAAGCCACTATGGAGAGTTAATATTGACTTTTGTCTTAAGTCGTTGTTCACAATGAATTTAAATACCACCATGTTGGAGTGAGACAATAAAAATGTATTATTTTTTTTTTAATTACAAATTTGCTGCTTCTATGTAACACTTCTGTGCTCAATTTCTACATGCAATATGTTGCATTAACACTAACATTGCGTATTTATTCAGCAAACAAAACCCAGAAATGCAGTCAACAGCACAAAAGTGACATAAAAGTTTACGACAGGATGTGTCAGTGTTGTGACAGAGAACAGGCTTAAAACATTTGTTCTGAAACTTGAACGTCTGATTTGCCATCCTTTCAAAGTTATTCTGTAATTCAATGTGTGTCATCTAGCTACCTACATAAACTACAAATTGTTTTTTATAAAACCTGCCGAAGCTTTTATTATATATCTGAACTTTTTAGCTTTATTTATTTATTTTTTTAATGTGCAGTTGCTGTCGTGTGTTTCAATAAGAGGCACTTTTAGACATGGAGAATAAACTTAAAAAAGCTGTTGCTACATGGCTATAGCAACAAGTTGACTACTACTGCGTGCTAGTGTATGACACTTTTTAAAGTACGGGCAGAAATACACTGATTTTACAGGTTTAATGTTGCGAGGATAGCACAAACCTGTCATGTCTCACATTCAGCGTCTTTGGCAGGAGCAGGCATTTTGTATGCCTCAAATGAAATTTTCTCTTGTCACAGTATACAGCAAGGATTTGACGCTGTAAATCCTCACCAAATGTGGCTTTCTGCTGTGGTTTCCAGTATATTACTAGTTCCCAGAAAGAGCTGGTGCTATACTGATAGGATTAATATCATCAAGCCCAATTTATAGCTCTGAAACAGTAATCACGCAGGGGCTTGTAAACATACGACAACAACATGATCGCAGGCTGTTATGCCACAAGGATGAGGAAGATTAGGTACAGTCTGCTCTGACCGCTTGGTTGGTTTCAGTTTTATACCGTATCTGCCCTATATGCTGAAATTAAGTCTGCATCCAGTGACCCAATTCCCCAGGCAGCTTCTGACAAACCGATACCCCAGGACAAATCAGCTTGTATTATACAGGCCGCCCCCCCCCCACAGGAACCCTGTTCCACACCTTACCCCGTTTAGTTTTTAGTCAAACTTGAAACCAGCTTAGCAAGCTGACTTCAGAAGTGCCAGATAAGTATTTGTCAACAGAACAGCTGGCACACAATGCCCTCTTGTAGCTTTATGCCACAGCATATGCCAGCCGCTCGTAGCGTGTGGTAATTTAGCCGGGGCTGGTTCTACAGGAACAGATGGGCTCAAGTATTGTTATTCTCACTACAGCACAGGGCCCCTGGGGGGAATCACTAAATAAAATCAAAGCAGATGGACCTCTCTGGGCTAGACTGTGTTTATGATAAACAGCCAGTACAACCAGTGTCCATCGCACACCTTAACCCCACCATCCAACCCAAACTAAGAGGAAACAGGACTACAGTAGCCGAACGTCACCCGCTCTGTGCTCTATTCACCAAAACAGCAGCGAAACACAAACACACGCAAGACAGGAAGTACATTATGAATGAACCCGTGCTGAGTTGCCGTAATGATTTTTTTTTTTCACAACAAGACCCAGTTGACCTTAAACTGTAAAATTCTCTCAAAACAGAAACTCTTATTTTTGCCCTTCATTTCGAAACATCTGACTTCCCCGGTCTTTCTCACTGGCAGAGAGCTGTTTTGTTCTTTTATAACCTTGCCAAGATCTTATTACTGCTGTTCTCACATCCACGTCGTGGACCCAAGGCCTCGGTGGCAGTGCGGGCACAGTAAACATGTCACATGAAGTAATACGGTCCCCTTGTTGTTACACACAGCATGGGAATGCAGGTCAGTTCGCACTCGGCGATGAACTCCAAATCTGCTTTCACGTCCATGGGAAAAGACAGCAATAAACAAAGGAATCATATCATTGCAGAAGGAAGGTAAATGTTTGAGGTCATCCAGACAACAGGAAAGCAGTGATTTCCGGCACTAAGGATGAAAAAGTCAGGCTCGGATGGTTTTAAGCCCATCAGTCCTAACTCAATATACCACTTAGGTGTTGTTTTAACTCCATCACGTTAACCTGTTTTATTTACTGTCGTCAAAGGTCAGTTGCTGATGAAGTCAAAGTAGTGTAATCAACCTAAACCTTTAGAGCCAAAAGTATTAACTCGGCGCTTACTCAGTCACTTTAAGCTAAATTTAAGCTTTTCTCATTTAGCCTATTTATTAGATTCATCCTGGCGTGACGATGTGTCACAAGCCAAAATGCACATTTCTGTCTCTTGTCTTTGCTGCCTTTCGCTAGTAGAGGAATAAATAAATAAAGTAAAGTTTTAAAATGACTTATTTTAACACGTTTCTGTGTTTGTGGATGCTGTAAGATTAATATTAATGCCACATATTGCAACTGTAACCCACTCTCCATTTTCTGCTGTTTAGACGCCACTGAAGAGTAATCTGAACATTTATACTCGTCTAAGTAACACCGAGTCCTTCTACCACATTTTCAGAAAGGACCCTGGTCGCTTGGATGAAGAATTAATTGCCTCTAAAGCAACAGCTACCAGATGTTGTTGCTCCTAAGAGCCAGGTGTGGATAAATTGCATATGCAGAATGTGTGTAAAATATTTAAAGTCGTATCTTTCACTTAAGGTGTGAAGTGTTTTTATTGCCCATCACTGCTTTGAGTGTGGTGGGAGGAAAGGCCGGCAGCCCCCCTGGGCTTGCCATGCTGGAGCTCAGCACCTGGGGTGTTAAGACTGCGGATGGCTGAGGCTGAGAGTGAGACTTGGCATGGCAGTGTGTCGTGGTGGGGGTGATGCATGGGTGAGTGTATGGGTGGGGGTGGGGGTTGAGGGGGGGGTTCATCCACCTGTTCACCCTCTAATTTCCTCCTGGCTGCCACCTTTAACACTGCATTATTTACAGGTGCTCTCTGGATGGAGACACAAGCTGCTGTCAACTTTAAATATGGATGGTTTTGTGCACTGTATGTGTGTGTGTGTGTGTGTGTGTGTGTGTGTGTGTGTGTTTATACACTGAGTACCGTTTGTGTGACAGTAGAGTCATACCATGTTCAAACAAAGATTGCCTAGCATCCTCACTGAGACATTTTCCACCATGGAACTAAATGGGTTGTTCAAAGACACACATCAGAGTGGACACATCCCAGGTAAATCATTGTACGTTTGGTGGACTTGGAAACATTTTCCTGCCGACTCGGAAATAAAAGTTAAATGACATAAAGTTGAATTTATGAATTTTTTTTGTTTTAGTTACTTCATTGTCATTTTCAAAATTTTAAAATATACAGTCACCGAATTTAGGAAAACAAGTTCAACAAAATCATGAATCTAAGAAAATTTATTGAAAATCTAAATGACAGTGTGAAAGTGGCTCCACACATTCCTATAATTCGAATCTTTAGATTTAGGAGATTTATGCTCATTGTTTAAGATGTCCGGCCCGTACTGCTGCCTGCATCTGGACAAAACTAGTCAAAAACCTGTTACTCCAACTTTCAAATTCAACATCAAAAGATGTTTCTTTCGAGACTCTCCGTCTCCTTTACGGACGTTAAAGTTAAAGGGCTTGTTGATGTAAAGTGTCCCTAAAAGGCCTCATAGTTCTTCTTAAGCTGAATAAACCGTATTAAAGGGCAAAGGATTATCTTAAAGTACGAGATCACAGAGCTGCAAACAGACCTGTGTTTGCTAACTCACTAAGTCCACAGGACAGCAGTTAGACATGATGCTGTTTCCTCTGCAGGCTGCACATAGGAAACCATTTACAAATGGGACTGTCATTCCACCCGGCTGACATTCTTACTGCCATTAGCTCCAACAACCATGAGGCAACATCCAGTACTGACTGTACATCGTTTCCACCATAGTCAAATTAAAATAATGCACAGAAATTTCAAAACCAGATAAAATCATCACAAGATCACAGAGGGCAACATTTTTGAGCTTAGCTTTAGACATTAAATATTTTTCTCTTTCATGAACTGCAAATTATCGTCCACTTTAATGGGTCCAAAATGACTGTGAGGCCTGTGTCCTGCTTCCCTCATCAATGACCTTTTATAATCTCCCTCACAATTTCCTCTTGTAAGCAACAGCACTCAGATAGGACTGATATGTTCAAAGGAACTTGCAGTTTTCTGAAGTAAATAATCATGTGGATCAAAGGACAATTAAATAATCACTTATAAGGGGACTTATTATTATTCTCAGGACAGGGGACTTTTTTAGTTTCAGAAGTGTCCTTAAACAGCTCGTACACTCACAATGTGAAGCAAACACTCGCTGGTTTCCCACGTGACCATGTTATTTCTTGATCATTTCTATCATTTTTACCAGAAGCATTACTTTAACCTCTGCCGTACTCAGAAATGACTCTCGGCCGCATGCCGGCTGGACGAGGTGCTCCCCGTACAGATAAATGCATAAATGCTCCTTGTACCCAAACAAAAGTATCAAGCAGGCATTTCATTAGACCATTGTGCGATATGGCAGGCCGCTGCTGTGAATGTATTTATTAGTTTGCGATACATGCCTTTTCCTGTTGTTCCCGGGGCAGTGGATAATGCTGGTTTTGTTCACAGCCCAGTGTGAACGGCGCCTCGGCTGCCAGCTGTCAGGGCTGATACCGTCTCATTTGGATTCCCAGCCTGCTTGCTGAATGGCTAATTAGATTTGCCATTTTCAATCCGCTGATTGCTATACATGGTGGGACAAAGGAGCTGACAGCATGTAGCATCCAAATCCAACTGTAACAATTAATAACTGCGATAATTAACATGTGTGTTGGGCACCATTGATTATGACATTACCTGCAGAACGGATGGCCTGGCCCCTGCCATTTCATTAAGGAGCACAGATATAGATTGTTATTAATAAAGTGCTCTCTGCAGCTGAGGGGAGGTTATTAATTACACAAATTAGCAGGTGCAAGGGTAACCAAGTTAAAGCAGTTTCGTTCACAATAATTGATCTAATTTTTACTGACCATTCCTGTTGGGTTGTGTCACATGCCCCGGCATGAAGAGAAATCACCTCATTAACAAAAGTTTAATCCTAATCATAGTTCTTGGTGTGCCTGGCTTTAAGGTCATATCTGAATGTCAGAACCATTTGAAATTGATTGGTGGTAAATCGAATCAATGTCATGTTTAGAAAAAAACAATAACAACTAATGGATGGGGCAAGCTGGGCCAAGACAACAGGTTTATTGGGAGGCGTGGGAGGGTTGTGTGTATGAATGTCTGTGTGAGTGTGTGTGGGCCAACACTTTCATAATTCATTATGTCCATGTAAGAGAAATGTCACGATCGGGGCCATTAACAGAAGCTGTAGGGACCTGTTAGTTGGTGGTGGCAGAGAAGCGGGGATATTGGTGGATAGAGGTGAGACACAGGTGGAGAAGGAACTACTACTGTAAGAAAATATATACTGAGAACTTAAAATAATTAAAAAAAATAATTCAGGTAAACAACAATTTTCCTTGCAATCCAAACACGGTACAAAGATTAACTGTAATGTGTCACCGGCGGGTGAGATTTCAAATAGGACATGCTTGTGTTATATTCTTTGTGGAATATAATGCACATTGTGACAGAATGATGTACACACTGAGTCGGGTCAAATGTTTTTGTAGCAGACATTTGACATTTGGCACGAGTTGTAGTCAGCTACAGTAGGGCTCAACACAATCCAGAAGTCCCCTTCCTTTAATTGGCTTTTCTGTTTCAGGTGATGGGCGAGCTGCCAGCAGAAACAAATCCTCTTGATCCTTACAAAGCTGCAAAACATGAAGGGAAATGGCCAGTCTGAAGGGCCCACACTGTGGTTTATAATAAAACCTACATCTCCCAAACCTTACAACATATTGCTTCTACTTCTTTGCATGTCAACAAAACCGCAGATTTCTATTTCCCCTCCACCTGGCAAAACAGCAGCCATTTTCATCATCCGGAGCGTGTGAAATTTCACACTCATTTTTCACAACACATCTTTTAATATGCACTGCTCCTTTCTTTCCCCCCCTCCTGCATATGAAATCCTTCCATTCTTGGCTGCCAGCACCAAAAGATGCAGCCAATCATCTCCAAGCGATGGCAGTCACAATTTTCTGTGAACAATTTGCCCCCTTAAGAGGAAAATTGCTTTCAATATAAGCTCCCTTTGAAAGACAACAACAATAAAGAGATACAACTGTAATACCATTGCCTCTGTCAGCACTTGGCCAGGACGGCTTCGGCGGGAACGTATGACTGGGGGGTTGAGGTGCTTACAAGTCAGCCTTGTAATATCAGCATCTGTGGGAGACAGTCCCAGCAAATGAATCCCACTTTGAACATAACAGCTTGGCATCACATGAAAATGACTGCCATGAGCAGTAGTTGTCAGATATGCTCTTGCCATTGTGTTGGTGAATTGTCATTTATTATATGTTGTGCCTGCCTCTGTCAGCTCCTGTTGACTGTGTGTATTGATTTGCAAGAGCAGAGGGGTGCAGAGGTCACTTTGATCAACACTCAGCAACACACAGGAATCACGGCGATCTGACATTCCATTACCTGAGACAAAAACGACTCAAAACAGAGAATATGTTAAGGCACGCTGGACTTCAGTGCAGCCATATGACTATAATTAACAGAGAGGTGGATGGCTCGTGTTGAAATGGCTGAGGGCTGTGTTTCGAACTCTCCTAGTGACCTTGTTACATTTCCTAAACTTCTTTAAATCAAATATTGTCCTTTTAGGTCCTGTAGAACTTCCAGGCAGTCCAAGCTGTGGTGGTGCTTGGACCCGCAAACTAAAAACTATCTTTTCATGTACTTAACCTAACACCGTAGTACGCTGAATCAGATGGAAGACAAACCCTCCTTCCGTCCTTTATCGGTAATTACTGACAATGATGGAAATGTGTCCAAAGTAAAGCGAACGAAACATTTACTCTGGAACAAAACATACTAAAGGCCCTGAGCCGGTTATGATATGATAGCAGCTCCCACACTGCAGCTGCTGCTCTTGATTCGCATGAGTCCAAAGTTCACTAAAGTATATGTTACGTAAGGTTTAGATGCTTTTTTTTACACAATCGAATAAAAGTGCAAAATGCCTGTTTACGTTGTGAAATCATTGCTCAGTTCAAAAGCATTCCTCCCAGAAAAAGCATTGCAGTGCCATTATCAATACTGTGATGTTATTTGTTAGAACTCCAAGAATAATGGTGATTTCACTGTATTGACAGAGTTTGCATGTTTTCCCGGGCTCGCATGAGTTTCCTCTGGGTACTCCAGTTTCCTCAGACAGTAAATAGACTCGGGGACTCTAAACTGCTGGTGGGTGTGATTGGTTGTCTGTCTGTGTCTATTGTTGGTGTCACTTTTTTTGTCTTTATAAATTTCAAACTAAATTAATAGTTCCAGTTTTTTGAGAATCATTGTTAGATCAGTTCAAGTTTAAGATGATTTAAAGTAAATTATGAAGAGGTGATAATAAGTTCCATTTTGACCTTTCACAAAGCTGCCACACCAAGGGAAAAGCAACTTTAATAATGCCTTTAAACAATGGAACCTGCCTTAAACAGTAATAACAGTAATGTCCTGTTCATTTTAATTTTTTCTCTGACATCCTTAGTGGGAGCGGAATCATTCCTAACCATTCCTTGTTTTGCTTAAAATTTCCAGATTTGTACACTGTAAGAGAAATGTACGTATCAATATGTCCCTAATGCAGTTTGTTCATTTGAAAACTAAAGCAAAATTAAGGACCTGTACTACTGATCTGACAGCAGCAATATGGTGTTTTTATTAACAAGCTGTTGGCAATAATTAGGAGCGTGACTGTAAGCGTAGGTGTTTAGTTTGACTGCATTGTTGCAGATGAAACGCACATCTCGGTGCTGCGCTTTGAGTGAGAGCCTGTTTTACTGGTTATTGCGTGGGCCAGCCCTGCCGCTGTCTGCCCTGCCTGTCAAAGTCACGAGAGGATCACTTTATCATCGTTTGTCTGCCGTGTCTGACGCTATTGAGTAGGAGGGAGCCCTTAGGGAAATGGGGGCAGGCTGCTGTATTTGCTGTATGCTCCTTTTTTTACTTAGTTGCTAGCTTGGCTTTATCAGAATTGTTGTTCCAGCCTGTCAGATTATTTGGAAAGGATTGTGACATTGCTTGCAAAAATCCACAGCCCGGCCTCATGTGGTATTCCTCAGTATGACAGCTCATCAAGGCCTGAGTGGCACTTTAACAAAGGCTTAGATCTGGGCCTGGGTCTACACACAGCACGAGTGCATGAACATGCAGCCCTGTGACTGGTTAAAATGCCGTGTATAGTGTGTCTTCCAATGATTGGCCACGTTGAACATGCTGTAAAATGCAAAATGTGATATATTATCTATGTCTTCACAATGGCAGTGTGTGTACACTGTGCTGATGAAGGTTTTTGACTGCGACTCTGATGTAGTCACATTTTCACTTTTTTCATTTTGTCTATGAATGGGATTTTGTACAACAACAAATTTAGTAATATTTATTCCTTCTGTCTGGATTATGTTGTTATGATGTTGTTATGATGTTAACAAAAAAGGTTGGAAAAGGAGAAGAAGGTGGAAATGGAACGTGTTTACAGGTCATGTTAGGCACAGTGGTGCTTTGACATTATCAGCATGCAGACATTCGGAACGTATAATGTTCACTCTCTTCACCATCCTACATTAACGTTTGCATGCTACAATGAGCTAATGAGCACAAAAAAATCATACAAAACCCAGGATCCTTTTTCAGTGCGCACCTAGATCACGACACATAACGACATGTAATATTTTGTGTTATTTAAAAAAATGGTTTCCTACTTAGACAGACTAGAAGAGACAGGCTGAGCTGTTAACAGTCTCTAACAAGGCCAAGTGTTTGTGCATCATTATCCGATGATATTAACAGTGTCCAGCACGTGAAAACATAACCCAACACTGGGAGCTCATTAGTGCAACATTTTGATGCTGATGAGCCTGAGCAAAGTATATCACAATATTATTCCAATATTACACTCCAGTGAAGCTGATGTAGCTCCCTGTAAATCTGAATAGTCACGCTGAGGTCCAGTGTAATGAGTAAGTTCTGACTGGTAGGTCGACTGAAACACACCAGTTTGAGTCCAGCAAACTTTAGCCTGTTTTTGAAAGATTATCCGGGTGGCTCAGTGGGCATTATGAACTCAATAGGCAGTTTTAATCTTAGATGGATGATTCAGTGTCAGTTAGCACATGTCCCGCTGCCAGTAAACCAGCATGTCAGCTGGTTCGCAGACGCCCCGTGGGCATCCATCAGAAAGGTTCTATGTACAACTTCAACAATCAGTGGAGTACTTCCTGTTGAGGATTCAAACAAACATAAAATATGAATTCCCCTGTAATGTTGGAGGGGGGAGAGTGTCACCAAAATCATAGCGTACCAGACAGAATCATTGGACATTAACATGTTTTTAATAAAAGGAATTGGAACAGAAAAGATTCATAAGGATATAAAAAAGAAAGCCCAAAGATGGCTCTCTGCAGGGCATGTGTGTACCTAACATGATAAAGCTCAGTGATACAGAATCATCCTCTCTTCACAGTTATTATCAAAAGTTTGGGCGGAGAAGCGCCTCTGTACATCCATCCCTCTGCATGTATTACACGCCGCTGCGGGGCAATCCACAAGGCAAAATTGATTAATATTTGCTTTCAAAATGACATGACTTGATGCATGGGGGCTCTCCACGTGTAAATTAACACTTTAAAAGAGATGAATAGCCTCAGTGGAGGATTGTAAAGTTCAAGCAGAAGATTTGCATATTTATATTACAACTTACTGATAATAAGCAGGGCAGGAAGAAGTAAATGCAATCCGTTTGTCAATGTACAATTCCTACATTACAAAGCTAGCTCTTATTAGCTTCTGGGAACTGATATGTTCAATTACTTGCCACAATAGCTGTGCTGAAGATGTATTGTACTGTGTTTTGACTTTATAATACAATTTAGATGAAAACAGAGACATGAGACAATTGATGATTCATTTAGGACGGCACGGGGAAAACCGTGAAGAAAAATAAATCTCATCTGAGGAACATGGCTATTTCTCACTAAATACTTCTATTAAAACCAGAGTGGCTTGACTTTCGCAAACTGTCAATATTAAAACACTTTCATATGTGAAAGTGCTTTAACTTCTTTGGGTTCTGTTTGCTGGATGGATGACATTTGACATTTTACACTTATGCCCAGTCACAATGGCAAACTGTCCAGCTATTACGGGTTTTTATGTTAAAAGGATTTTCTCTGCAGTTGTCTCTCTCTGTTGGAAGGCCACACAGCTTGTCTTCATATGGACGTCCTGTTCCTGAGGAGACTGAGCACCACTAGTAAAAAGAAAACTGTTATGTTTTCGGAGAGTGAAAAAACAGGAAGCCTGCAGTGTCCTTTAGTGTCCAGGATGATGTCACTTCTCTCCCTTTTACAAAACATTACACCAGTGTTTCCAGCGCTCGGACACAGAGCTGCAGGCAGCGGCCAAGAAGGTCATTGGGTTTTAAGTGACAGTTGCACAGCCACAAAGCGATAACAGTCATACGAGGAATTAAGATTAAAGTCTATTTTGAGTATAACACTAACAATAGGTCTGATACAGCCACCATACTCACAGGAACAGCCCTCTCCTATTAGCTAGTCAGTGGCTGTTAATTATGTATATTGTTACTACGTTGATGATATTCTCAGTCAATCACAAATTCACAGTCTGACTTCACGTTATCACATGTGTAGTTTTATTTGTCCAAATCTTTTCAGTTTACCATGATGTGGCAAGGAAAAGAAGCAGATACTATTTTCTGATGGTTTCCCTCACTAAGCACCAATGAAAAGACACAGTGGTTAAAGCCACTATACCTGACTCATTCAAAATGTGAATCCATCTGCAAACTGTCCCCAACTTTATAACATAAATTCTAATAAATGTTTTATGTGTTTCAGAACATAAAAAAGGCTGTGGTGGGGGATTTAGTGGTGTCCTATGCAGATATAAAGCACTATAATCGCTGATATCAGATACCAGATAGACTTCAATAGCTCGTGTGATATGAGTATTGGGAGAGAACATATGTTGCATGAAGCCACTGGATGAGAAAGATGATATTGCCAAAACAAAACACAATATATGAGTAATCTAATATGCACCATATGTTGACTATACATACAGGACCACCCTTCTTTGCTGAGGTGAAAAATGAAATCAAATATCACAAATGAGGAGAGGCCATTTAATTAGTGCGGTGGAGGCAAACTCGGATGTAACTCACACCATCCTTTGAGTGGGACATTTTTGTATTTGGCTGACACTTAATATCTTGCCGTGGTTTTTGCCCCCCTCTCTTCTTCATCAGGTGAATTGCTTCTATTGAGCTCCTCAGCAGGTCAGTACAGTGCGCTGCCTGGAAAGGGTCTGGGCAGGACTGCGGGTGGTAAAACACACTGGGCCAGGCCCGACCCGCAGGAGACTCAGCCAGCCAGCCTGCTCCTCCTCACCTTTACCGCTCCATCACGCTGTTACTGTTAGCTAACTCATTCACACATATTACACCACAAATGCTACACACAGGCAGGCTGTTAGGTGCAAACAATCATTTAGCACATTAACTCACCAAACCCCAGCCATGTGCCCGGCTCTGCTACGCACGAACGTCGGAAACTTTACCCGCATGTAAATGGAGTCACATCCCTACAATCACCAACAGGCAGCAAGAAGCATGGCCCAGCAAAATGTACTGTAGCGACCAATACTTTGATTTCTAATTTTCTTGGACTTTTTGCAAGGGCCTTGTTAAGAATAAAAACACCCAAAGCTCCTGCCTGGGAAGCCAACACCTATTCAAAGTGCTTATTGCAGCATTAAACATGTTTCCCGATCCAGACGTTTAGTCAGCACGCTACTGTGCAAATCACTCTCTCTCTGTATCTAATAAGAAGTTTGTTTTGCTAATGAATTGGACATAAAAATACTAACAGGAGACACATGCAGATTTAATTCCGTTCAGTACAATTGCTGTGACTACTGGACAATTTAACATTTTTGTTGGTGCATTTATGAAGCTGATGCTGGCAAGGACAGAAAAGTGGCTGTGACTTTGCGCCACAGCCGAGCTATAAATCACCATCATTTTAACAAGAAGAGACAGGAACCAATTTGTGAAATTTATGTTTTTTTCACTCAAATATGAACCAAGAACAGACATATCTTTGAAGCGATGATGATAACTCTAAATCTAATCAGAGTGGGAAATGAATTCTAACGGGCTTGTCGTTACGACTTAAGTATCATAAGGAGCAAATCCTTCTGTCACGTTAATTCAATTTCTGATCATAATGACAGAGAAACTTTTTAACCTTAAAAAGGGGCTTTAAGGGCAAGAATTGCATATGTGAGAGGGAGTTAAGAGAGAGGAATAAACAATGTCTAAATTGCTTTATAGTTATCAGAGCTAATTGGATTAGAGGGAAAAAATGCAAGTAAGCCCCATAATAATAACACATAAAGAAAGGATTGAGAGCGGTATGCTGGTCATTTATGGGGCAGGAAGAGGCTGCGTTACATGCTGCGTTGACTCTCTGAATGTACCACTTTCAGCCTCCCTCGTCTATATTTAGAGGTTTCTTGGATAAGCTCATTCACACATGCAGACAAACAGAAGTCATACTCAACTGGAAATAAAAACATAGAAAGTTAAGTGTCAGGCTTGTGTTGTGCATGTGAAAGACTCCTGACCCAAGTTTAAATTAATATTGTTCGTAAGCTACCGTAATATTATCATAGCAGAATTCCAGATCCTGTGAAGTGGAGAAATTGGAAAATCATATTACAGATGAAAAAGTCTGACCTCATTATTCAAACACATTTCTCATGACAGAGGAAGTGCTTTTATTTTAAAACTAAATACATTGAAAGGAAAACCACACATCCATAAAACAATATTAAAAAGTGCTCAATCCAATCATTACACTTGGGAAGTCATATAAATGTGGTGAGGCAATAAATCACTGAGGCAAGGCATGCGTTCAGATTTTTAGCAAAGCTATGAAATCACTTCTCCTTCCAAGAGCTTTTCACACCTTCTGCAGGTGAGTCAGGATTGTCACATGCCGTCTTCACACCAGACACAAACTCATGCAGCAGTCAGCCACAACATTAAATCCACCTCATGGTTTTAATGTAGCATGAGAAAAGTGTAATGCTGGCCTGTCTAATACAACATTGAAACCGCCGAGTTTTTTTTTATGTTGTGGCCGATTGACCTATATGAGTAAACACGAACACGAATTAACCTCAGCTCAGAAGATATTTAATATTCCCAGGATCGCCGTCCTTTGGTTTAGCAGCTGATAAATGTATGTGTCTGAGCTTGGTCTTGCTCTCCTACATGTACCCACTCACTAATTAGCTGCGCACACATTCCTGACACACAACCGCATGCACCTTCACCCCTTGACCGCAGACCCACCATTTTTCCCACTGGACGAATTGAGCGAGACATCCTGCTAGAGTGAATACCTCGGCTCGGCTCTCCCGGCATGCCTTGTCGTGCATGGTGTAATCTGATAATATCAATCATAATTGTGTTAGAAGCAATCCATCTGACTTTCAGTTTGTCGGGGTCAGGGTAGGCAGCAAGGCCCCACTTGCCATCAATTATCAGACATAAGAGAGTAGTGGATGGAGCTCTCGTCTATAAATAATATGGTGTGGCCCCGATGCTGCCGATCGATGCCGTACAGTTCCACTGTCATGGCTTTAATGGCAGCTGGCTTTCTTGGCAGTGTGGATCAATAGCGTGTCTCCTCTGGGCTCAGTCTGGGTCCAGGTCACGCCTGGTGACGGGGACGTAAATGACACCTCTGTTGTGATTAGAAAAATGCAAGCCTTTTGGGTTATTCAGTCCCATTACTGGGAGCTTGGCCTTTCTCCCATGCAGGAAAAGGGGGGCACCTGTTGAGATGGGTCGGAGCCTCGTCTAATCATCTGCTGATACAACAAAATATCCAACAATTATTTCCTTTCAAAATAAAAGCTGCAGTTTAATGTACTTGTCTTAAACCTCCAAGGAATTACATACTAATTTATTCATGTATATTCCATTAGTAATCTTACATTTTGAATGTTAGCAAGATCAGTCAGAAAATTAGTGAGGCTGTATCTTTAGACGCGTGACGGCTTGTCACTGGGGCTGTCCCCTCTAGAAGGCCACATTTGTACCCTTCACACTGGGAACTTCTTTGTATTTCACAACTTTTTATTTAACTTCGGGAATGATAATTGCATCATTAACATGTTAATTGTAATAGCAAATATTCTAATCCAAAAATCTACTTTAAAACTGACCTTTCTGGCCCTCACATTGTTGACCAATAACTGGCCCTAGGGGGAAAGAAGTGGACTCCTACTGTACCCCTATTCCTGAGAGTGAATACTGGGAAACTTTCCTCCCATTCGAGCAAAAATCACAGTTGCTTAGGTAATTTCAGAAAAGAGATGCATATACTATATATCAATATTTTTTCCAGAGAAAAACAATTCCTCATATTACGGATTTTTGTTTTCCATGTTCACAGGGTCTATAAACAAGGAAAGTGAGCCCTTTAAATTCCAAACATGGTGGTTTTGAAGTGATGTCTAATTGAAAAACATGAAGAGGCACAGCTGCTCAGTCTGAATGTCAATGGAACCAAGAATGACAGGCAGCACAGCAGGCAACCAGGCCAAGACTGCTTGGCCAAGACTTACGAGACACATAAACAAACAGACGCAAACCAAGTTAACATGGAGACGCAGACACAAAGCCAAACTAGGTGGTAGCAAAAAAAGGGGGAGCAACAGAACAGACAAATAAAAGCAAGAAGACGAGGACGACGGCTGAAGTGTTTTGCCTTCAAAGGAACAGAAAAATAGAGGTTAAAAAAACCTGGCCTTGAAAACCAAGATATTTGTTATGAGGACATAATCTGACTTGCATGAAAGGTAATGAAACTATCAATCAATTTTCACTGCACACACACACACACACACGTGTTCTCGCTCATTCAAAGCCAAACAGAAATAAACCATTAACAACAGGCTATAAGTCAAATTATAACACGTGAGCAAAACACATTCTCACATGTCGGTGTCACATGTAAAATGACTGAAACATCATCTCCGGGGCGAACAGATAGATGTGAGATAAGAGCTGCCCGTGTCACAGAGAGGCCACACAGCTGACACAAATCTGTGTGCTTGTCCATTTTTATGGGGGAAGTAGCCTGAGTGTAAAGGCCGGGGGTGTGAGAGATAAACTGCGTCTGTAATTAACAGCGATGTGGGTCAGTGAGCGACTGAGGTGTTGCTCGCCAACTGCTCCTCTCTGTTGTTCTTCGGACTCCCAGATTGTTCTAAAGAGGGATAAAATGAGGGGAGAGAGTCTCATCTTTCAGAACGCAGACATCGCTGTTTCATAAAGCAACATCCTGATGTGAATGAATCAACCTCTGGTGGAGCACTCAGGGTGGGGAGGAGCTCCGCAGAGCATGTCAGACTTTGATGTTAACACAATCCTTCTCTGTAAAAAGTGTGCGGGACAACTTTTGTTCTCCAAGAGTTCAAATGCTTTGACAAAAGAGTATTATAGTATTAAGGATTACGCCTCACACTTCATACATTTCTACAGACACTAGATGAGCTTCATAATTCAGGTAGGACTCTGTGAAAGACCAAGCGCACAAAACCATCAGACACTCCGAGTTCAGCTTTCATTCTGGGACTTGTCCATGTTGTGTAGACATGACTTGTGGCAAGACTTTCCGAACCAAAAGCTTTTTCAGTTATACAATACTCTGAACAAAGAACAAGCTTGACACTGTTCACATCAGTGGTCTACATCAAAGAGGAACACGCAGTAATGGCTCTGAGGGCCTTGACCACATTAGAAACAAGACTCAGGTACAATTCCCATGTACCTTCTCCAAAAGCTAATTTCACTGAGAACAAGAAGAAACTTGTGTAAATAAAGTATAAATCTGTGCTTCAGAGGCTGCGTTCATTGTCCACAGACTTTCCCACACAGGAGTAATTGTGCGTGGAAGTCTGCTGATGCTGGAGGAGAAGGGAGAGTGTGTTTATGCTCTGCTGCTGCCATCAGCCACTCATACCGTGGGCCGTCCCTGGAACTAATGGAGCCTCCTCTGGGCCGCTTTTCCCCTCAGATGGGCACAGCTGGGGGAGAGCCCCCACCCAGAGCTAGGGTTACATCCCTCTCCATACCCAGCTGCCACCTCCTCCCCATTGCTCTCGCAGCCTGGTGCTGCCACACCAATGCTGGGCTCGCTCCTTCAGTTGACCGCACAGCCTCAGTGCTAAAGGAAGGGGAGGTGAGAGAGGGAGTTCCAGACGCAAGCGCCGTCAGGCTCATATCTGCTCCCAGAAAAAAGGAGAATAAAGGCCGTTTGCATTTCTCCAAAGCAGGTCTCCCACACAGAGGCCATGAGGACATGCATGCTTGAAAAATCTGGCCCTCTAATGAGGGCGCTGAAGGTGGCTGTGTGTGTGCTCGACCGGAGGGTGGTCGGCCTTTTGATTTGCCTTTGTGGGGCAGCCCCGTGGGCTTGCTTAGCCTTCCACCTCTCTGACATTTTACACGGCCCAGGGAGACAAGGTCAGGAAAACGAACCTGTGTCATAAAAACATTAACAACAGTGCTGGGAAGCTAAGTCTGCCAAGTCTGTTTGATGTTTCTGTGTCAACCAAAGACATGTCCACTTGACTCTGTACTGGCTTGTCTGTTCCTTTGCTCATCGAACTCAACGCGCCACGAAGGGGTAGAGCCTTGAGCAGGTTCCGCTTTCAATAAACTGAAATAATGGTCCTATGCGGTACGTGCAACAGCTTCACCCGGTTTTAAAGCATCGTGCAACTAAAGACGATGTTTTCTCGGGCATCACACGTTTGCAGAAGCAATCGTTTGCTAACAAAATCAGGAAGCGAGGACTCCCCTCCCACTGTGTGTGTGACGGATGGTGCGTGTGTGAGCAGGTTATAAAAAAGTGTACTTCCACACCGTGGAACTTGTAAAACATAGCGAGGGCTACACCCTCTGCAGCCACACAGCAGGATCCAATTAGGACTCTTATCTACTAATTATGTCCCTTACACATCTGCATTCCAGAATTAAAAAAAGAGCCTGCTGTCCTCTCTCCGTAACAAGCTCTCGAATTAATGAGATTGCTCTGTAATTGAACCTCTTCATGGGTCTCTTGGCAGGGAAAATACGCTAAGTTAAATTTCTATTAACAGAGCATTAATCATAGCTGATCAAAAGATAAACAGTGTTGATGATCACAGGCGCAAAGTGGTTACACCTTTATGCAAATACAGTGTCCACCTTGGAGCAGAGGCACACTCAGTCAGGAGGACAGAGGTGGTGCTTGGGGAGCGGCGAGAGAGGAAACTCGTACCATGCTGCGCCACTGTGGGGCGCCGTGCTCCAGACCAGAGAGCCCAATCAAACAGAGATGACATGAATACACAAACAGCTCCAGTGTTTGTATGTTGTAATGTAGTTGTTTGTGTACAAAAACACACATGTGTATACACAGAGACACAGCTATGAAGCAAAGGTAAACCAATTTTACCAAGTCAACCTCGTTTCTTTTGCTTCCTTTTTTTATCAAACCAGACCACATGTCAAACGCCAAGATAATAACCTAAAAAATGTAGATATATCAATGCGTGCTTAAACTGACGGTATAAGGAAAAGTAAGGTTGTGACTTCTAAAATGAATTAAACAGTCCGACAGAGTGGCGAAAAGGAGAGTAGAGTTCATTCAGTTTCCATGAACATTTATTCCATGAATGTAGATTTAATCAAACAGGCCTTGTGTAACTTGACCCCTACTGTATGTGCAAATCCTGCTCAGGTCTGTTCCGTGTGCACGTACACTAGATACAAAAGACTGTAGAAAGTTATAATATCACAAATTACAAATCTACCCTTATAACATAATATAACCGAGTGGCTTCTCCAACAATAAAATCAACGCTATGTAACATTTTATGTGGGAAAGGCCAGAGCAGAACTTGTTTTTAGTTTCAAGAATCCCACACTTTAGTTTCATTCAGACTCGGAAAATTATTTTTCTGCATACAAAGACATTCCGCGTTCCCAGGCAAATTGGCTGCTTCAAGACGTTTTAGAGAACACAGTCATGCAGTCAAGTGTTCTCAGAGTTTAACAGGTGCTTGAGACTTAAGAGAGGGAGACATGGTTCACGCAGGTATGTAGAGTGGAGTCCTGGCGGTTAGCACTGGCTAACAAGATAGGAAGTAATACATTCATCACCTGTGCTGCAGTGTAACGGTGTGCGTTCGTCCAAACGCTTGTGCCATAATCTGATTTCCTTTATGCAGTAAAATAACCAGATGAAAGTTAATTATGCAATACAGTTTTGAAAGGAACTCACTACAGCAACACATTCTGGCATTGTTTTTTTTTTTTTTTTTAAGTTCTCGCTTTTGTTACTGAAAAAAGAATTCTTCATAAGTCTGATCCTTGACCTGGACCTTGTGTCAATGGTACTCGGCCATGTCTTGCATATGACTGGACAAGCAAGACGACAGACTTGGATGTAAAATGAGGAGGCGGACGCTTTCTTGGCCAGGCTGAGCTCACTTTATTAGCATTGATTCCTTTTTTATGTATTTTGTCACAGCTAATGCTATCGATCAGAGCTGCCACTTGCCATACGCCCTTTAAAACTTGAACAAATTCTTTTTTGTAGGTGGCAGTTAGCAACAAACGTGTCTGATGTCCTTTTATAGGCATCAATTATCCTCAGGGAAAGAAAGTGCTCCAGTTACAAACAGACCACGGTGGAAACTGAAACCCTGTTTTGATGGGCTACATCTGCTTTTTGTGTTTAGAAATCATAATTTAAATTATCCAATATTCTATCATAAAAGATGTCTCATTTGTTTCAGATTTGGCTAAAATCTATATGATTATGAGTTTGCCATGACTTCATTTAAGCTTCATTAAATTTAATGTTGCTATAAAATTAAAGAATAAAGCATCCTTCAAAAATATATTCTTCATCGTTGTTGGTTTTGTCAGCACACAGCGATGGAGAACCAGCTCTCACACCAGTGCAGCGTCTAAGATAACGTGCTCTCTTTTAGAAATGGGGAGAAATGAAAGGAAAACAGCTGAGTTTGAGGAGTCACGGCTTGTGTCGATGTCAGCTCTCCTCTGCTCCCTGTGGCCCGGCATGTTGACAGTACAGCCAGGAACAGCAGCTAGGGATCAAGCGGAGTTCACATGTCCCTTCCATCTCAAACAGGATCCCCGCTGAGGAGAAGAATAGCAATTAGCATGCTAAAGGTAGCACTAATGTGAGACCATCTTTGAACCCCTCTGAACCAATCGGCCCAATACTAAAGCTAATAATGGGCAGCATGTTTCCGTGCTTATGCACGAGAATCAAGGAAGTGGAGGTTAGCAGGCAGATTTTGGGGACTAACTTGTGTCGTACTTGGTCTGAGAGAATCATGGGGGGAATATTTATGGAATGTTGTTTCATATTGTTTAATATTTTTTGCATGTCCTTATTTAGTTTAATAGCTGTAGACAAATTAAAACATCCATGTGATCATCTACTGAAGAGCTGAGCAGATATGATGGACAAAAAAGGATGGACACTCAGCTACAGCTACTTCTAATTATTCATTTTTAGAACTTGTTTTGTTTGTAGTAGTTAATCTTACATTACTAAGACAGCGTTTCTTAGTTTCCAGCATTAGTTGGCTGCAAAAGTATAAAACAGGCATTTGACCAACGGTAAAATCCAACCAAATTAATATTTTATAAGTTGCTGTTTGGTATTGTGTACTTGTGTACTCTGTAAAAAGTGTTTAGATGACATAGGAGACAATAAGTTCAAAATTAACTCTGGTCAAATTCGACTCTTGATTTAAAGTGAACAGATCCCTTTTAAGAGTAAAAGCAGATGGGTTTTCAGATTTAGTTGCTTTTGGAGTTGACACGCTCTGAGTCTCCAGTGTGACATCAGAGCTACGGATCAGAGTGTGTGTGCTGAGACGGGCTTGAGCGCTCCTCATCAGCTTATGGTAATGTTGCGAACAGTGTGACTGCTCCAATAGAAAGCCAGCTGACAGCCAGTGACATGGCCTGCCCGTCACCTGACACCTGCCAATAGAGGGGGAGGGCCACACAGACACACACACACACACACACACACACACACACACACACACACACACACACACACACACACACACACACACACACACACAGATAAACGCACACACATACACACACCTGATAATCATTGAATTATACACAGCGCGCCTCTTTCACTAACCTCTCCTCTCCCGGGACCCAGCTGTTCATGAAATACCTCCCAGTAAGACAGTGGGGATGGAGGAGTGGGGCAGCTGGGGGAGTCTGGAGGGAGGAGCAGAGGGGAGGAGGTAGAGAAAAGGCATTAAAAAAAAAAACATCACGCCTCACTGGCTCCCAATACCATGCACATTTTTAAGACAGCCAAAGTGAAAAGATACAATTTCACTCAATGAGGCGGGCTGCAAAGGCTGGCACAAAGGAGACAAGATAGTGCAATCTAGAGGTCACTGACACTGACTCTGCTGTAATTACTACACTTCCTTTAATACTTCTGCAATGCAACCATTCTACCATCCCCAGAACCCTCCCAACCACCCCAGCACACACACACACACACACACACACACACACACAAACAAACACACACCTCATCCAGATGAACATGGACATATCAGCAAGAGAACAAATGCCCACTTTAGTGTGGGAGCTCAGTGCTGTCTTCATTTTCTCTGCCTTGAGCATTTTAATGTGCTTATCGTGTTGATATTAGATGATAAAGAGCAGGATCGTGACCCTTGAACCCAACCTCTGAATCCTGCTAGAAAACATATTCCCTAGCCTGACTCACTCTGCTGTCTGTCAATGGGCGAGTAACATGCATAATAATAGCAGCTCCTTGGTTTCTGGTAACACTTGGTATTAAGCTGCAGGTCAGAGTGTTGATCAAGAGTATCACAGACGCAATTCGTCAACAAAACCCGAACACGCGCTATCAAATTGACGTAAAAGCTGCTGCAGACCTATAGGTTTGATCTGGGCTCCCCAGAAACTTTAAAGTATATTATTTAGCTTTAGACTGTTTGGTCAAAGTATAGGTCTACTGCAACTCTGCCTTAAAGTACAGGGTTACCGCGAGATGAACCTGCAACAGTTTCCAATTGCGATTCAGGTTGTAATTTGCAACTTTCAAAAAGGAAAGTAATGGTAAAATCCAAAGGCATTCAAAGTGCATCTTCTGTCCGCACACCACTCAACACTTTATCATTTTTCAAATCAAAGTTGTGTCCCACGAGAGAAATTCAAGGGGCGAGCGAGAATGAATTACATCAAAACGCTGTGTATTTGTCTCGGGCTAAGTTTTGATGTGTGTGCTTGAGTTGCTGTTTTAAAGGATTGCAAGCTGAGTAAAAGGAAAGGACTGCAGTCAACAAAAGGCATTATATACCGTGCCCAGCCAACCACTTAAGATATCTTTGAAGATGAATCAATCACTATATTATAGTGAAAGTCCACAAGGTGCCTGGCTCATGATCGAACACTGCGTCTGCACTTCATAGCAGTCTACAGGGCATTGATGCTCTGATTGATCGCAGAATGGAAGTGACTGGAAAGAAGAAAAGGATTACGCTTGTCAAATGCAGTCAATACACCAGGCCGGTGGTCAAATGTTTGCAGTAAATCTCAAATAGTGTCTGCAAAGCTAAAAAGGAAAAACAGGCGAAAAAAAAAAAATTCATTTGCTCAGAGGAGCATCCTCCTGCATCCCCACTCAAACTGACAGGCCTGCAAATATGCAGTGGGATGGGTTGCCTAAGGCTTTAGGAGATTAGTAATGCTTTAAACATCAAAACACCTCTTTCTATTATCTCAAGAGAGACCTGCCATCTAAAACTGATCCAATTCAGCTCAAACCAAAGTATATAAAGTTTCATACACAATCATTTTGTGCATTATTGTTCCACTTCTGCTAGATTGTAATTTCAAACTTTGGCTCTTAGCCTTACTCCATAGGTTCAGTGTGTGTGTGTGTGTGTGTGTGTCTCCTGACAGTGCTGGTATTAAGTGTTGGCCCATTTGAAGAAATTATATACAAAAGCCAAAGCATCAAATCCCTGCGTTGGCACGAGGATATTGGAAACAGGTAACGATGATATCTGCGCATCAACAGAGCTCAGCAGGGCTGCTATTGGGCTTAGTGTATTCAATGCGCCAATAGCGCGAATGTTATTTACAGAGGGTTTTTCTTTTATGGAAAAATCAAGACATGATTGATTCAGGTTAATGTGACTGCAAGCCAGCACCAAGCAGCATTTCGGTGCTCAGGTTAACAGAAAACACTAACTTCCATAAAGTGCTATGGAGATAAATCACTGTTATCCTGACAGCGCTGACAGCAGTTTAAGCAGCGGCAATCATCGGAAGCACCTCGGGAGCCCCTGCGCTGCATTTTGCAAAATGTCATGGGGGGCTGATGGAAGGGGAGGAGACGGGTGGGCTGGCAGAGAGATTTGGGGGAAGAGGAGAGGAGGGGGTGGTGGGGGTTCACCGGGAGAGATGGTCATATCAACCACCCATCAGTGTGCAGGTGCTTTACATAAACATCCCAGAGCAGTAAGCAAATTCTGTGGACGAATAAAGGTAATAAAACAGAGAGGGGTTGGAGGGACGACCGGTCCCCGGTGTATTCCCTCCGCACTGCACGCTCACTCACTCACCAACTCACCCGAGTGAGATTATGGTGTTTGCTTTTATCTGTCAGAGATCAATATTTCAAACGTCCGATAAAAGAGGAAATTGAACTGGGAATAGACTGAAGTGCTGTAAAAGTACAAAGCACAATTATCAAAAAGCACTTAAACTGCCTAATAGGATACACATATTAAAAATGCTCAAATGGATGTCTCACAGCTATAATGAGAACCGGTTCTGGTCTCTCATTCCCACTAGTCTCACTGCTGTCTTTTGATCACAACACTGTGCCCTTCTGGACGCAGTCACAGTGGTCAATGCACTCTGGATAGTATATGGACCCCTGGAGGCTGCGCTTGCTGTGTTTTAACACAACGCCATTAGGTGTGATTGGGCACTTTCGGCCTTTATGGGAAGTGCATTACAGATTTAAACTTTGCGTGAGAGCGCTAACTGTGGGGTTACAAGGACGTGCGAGAGGCTCTTGGAAACAAACAGAAAAGGAAGTGAGTCCATAACCCCCTCTTGTTAGAGGAACATCACTCAGTTTACTCTGTGTAATGGTCACTCTGCTGCCAAGAACTCCTCTTCACGTCACAGCGTTGGACTGTTATATTATATTATAGAATATATATTATATTCTGAACTCAGCAACAGATAAAATTGTTATGCTTCGGGACTAGGTAGGGCACGGCAACAGCACGTAACCCCGAGTTAGGTTCAGTTCCCCCTGAAACTGCTAGGTGATGAGCAGGAGCTCAAAACAGTAGATCTGCACTACCAGCCCTGTCTCCTGAAAAAGTATTTCTGTTTAAGGTCAAGCACTATGGTTAAGGTTAGAGGAAGAATGTGGTATTTCTGCTTAAGTTTACCATTAGTGGATGACTAATGCCAGAGTAAAAAATGGAAAATAAGCATCCTCCTGATTATTATATTTCGACGAATCTTTTGGGTGGAGAACATTAGATAAGACAGCAATGCAGGTTTCCATTATGAAGATGTAGAAGATTTGCGTTCACTGATATCCAGGAATATTCAGATAAAAACATTCAATTCCTCCTGACATGATATGATACGCTGGACTGTTCCCCGACCCGATCTAAATGATCCTTCATTAGAAACCTAATCAATACGCTCCTCTTGATTAAGTGCCATGAGAGACGTTTCAGACTCATTTCATTTTCAAGCATTTTTACGAATCGATGGCAAGATTATCTTCCAGCAAATGACAAAGATGCAGAGATGTTATTCAGGACATGGACCAACACACACACGCACGTTTGTCTTTCTGTACTTGTGAATACTCATTGACATAATACAATCCTCAGCCCTTTACCCTAACCTTAACTATCACAACTCTAACTCTATCCAAAACCTAATTCTAACCTGGCCCCTAAACCCCAGTCTTCACCCTCAAAAATCCCTTTAAAGTTGTTTAAGTTTGTGAAGACCCCAAAATGTCCCCACTTTCCAAAAATGTCCTCATTGTTGGTAAAAAAAAAAAAAAATTGGTCCTCACTAAGTAGTATCTACATAAACACACACAGGCAAGCAGAGTCCCAACAATTCTTACTCAATAATTCAATATTTTTACACATTACCTTCATGAATTTAGGCACATGCAGTATGAAAAACACATAAACGCACAAACCTACACACCGACTACACGATTGGAGAGTAAATTATGGAACTTCGTAATCACTGGCCTAATATAATTGCAGACAGGGCTTTTAATCGAGAATGGTAAGACATTAGGTAAATTAGTTTTTAAAGATTTAAGATGCTTAAAGATTTCATTGCAGATACCTCTGATTCAATGTAGCCTGGGGAATCACTGTTGATTAAAAGTGATTGATGGTGAAGCTCTGTAAAATGTGTCGACACTGCAAAGACGGACTTGGTTCCCTCGCATTTTGTCTGTGTATGTTTTTTACTTTTATTTCTTCAGAGAAGTCTTCGTTCAGTTATCCAGTAACACTTGCACGGTATTAATATTCTGTATATGTTTGTGCTTTCATACCTTGTACCTGCAGAGGCACTTTGTCTTCCAGTTTTCTATTCAAAGAGCACAAAATAGTCCCTCCAGGGATTCCTGGCGAGGCAGTTTCAACAATAATTCAACCAAATCTGTGAATTCTGCTTGACCTTAAATCATAGTAAATATCAGGCATATTAGGCACCAACAATCTCAAAGGTTCACTGGAGGGACTGACTGGATCAGTACCTCGTTCATGAAAACGTTGATTGTGTTTCTTAACAGTTCAGCACTTTGGCATGTGCTCTGGTTTGCCTTCTTTCCAACAGTTTGATGAGAAGATTGATGGCAATTTCATGTGTATGTGTTACGGAACTAAAGTCAGAAAGTAAATTAGCAAGGTTTAGCATCACCACGGGAAGCAGCTGGTTCTGTGCAACAGAAACAGCTCGTGTTCAGCTTTTTTCTGCACAACATTATTGAAGAAAAATATTCACATGACACGTGATCATGTGACAGTTTGATGCAGTTTAGTGAAGTTTGCTGTCTTTAAACATTTCAACATATTGGTGATGTCAAAGATGTCAAAAATGTGGTCTTCACATTAAAACCGCCTCTCGTGTTTGGGAAAGCTTGGATAATCACATTCTGACAGTAGCTCTGTAAAAGAAGAGGTAGTTTATGATTTTACGCTAAAAAAGCAGAAAACATGGATATACATGAATGTTTAAGCTATTCCTTTGGGGAAAATAAGCCTTCTAGTCAAGTTTCACCAGGATTTTCCCAGACTGTCCTGCTATTATGCTTTTCATGTGGCTACTGCTTTAACCTTTAAGCGAGCACCATCCACTTCACCTTATTACCCGGAAAAGAAAACAAGAGGCAGCCAAATTATTATCAGCTCAAACTTGTCCAACGTTTCTTTTGTTATTCCAGGTCAGGAAGAGTTTTCCAAGTTCGGCCACATCCGAATCCCCCTTTTAAGGACGATGAGAAAAATGGCCTGTAAGAGGATGAAAATGTTCCCATTCCTGTTTGGAAGTAGATTATTTTATAGGCTGACCCAGTAAGGAGAGGCCACTTGATTCCCTTGAGGGACTTCAGTTAACTCTTAGGGTACTTTGGTTTACAACTCAGTGACTTTGGGCGTAGGCTGTCCAGGTTTTGCCTTAGCCTCTCACCAGCTGACACTGAGCTAAAAGAACACAATTATCAGTCAGTTGTGGATTTAAAACACCTCTCTGTAGGAAACTAAAACTATGAAACCCTCCCACAAACGTACACCATGTTTCTGTTTTTCCTGTTTTATTTTGTGTTTATTTTTTTCAAACCTTCATTATCCATTTGCAAAGCTATTCCCATTAAATAACACAGTTTTGGGGCCACATAAAGCTGTATATTAATTTGAATTGAATTACTTTATGTGAGTGTTGTGAGGAACTTTCACACCTGTTGCTTTGTGATCCACAATATGAAGTGATTTTCTTTGTGGTTATGTCAAAGATAAACACTAGATTTAAATTGTCTAGATATAATGAGACAATTGTTCAGCCAGAAATAATACGTAATCATCAGTCATCCATCGGGAGCTACTGCTACACTGGGTCTGAGAAGACGTGATATTTACTGATCTATGATCAGGTACCAAGTCATAACAAGACCACACAGCCTGAGATCATTGTTGCATTCCAAGGCATATAATCGTCCAGGCACGGGAGTTTATATGCACTGAGCTAAAAAAACTTATGGATCCGATGGTTCCTATCCTCCTCAATGTACTCTGTATGCTGTGGATGCCATTGGCTGGTGGTCCAGTCTAACATCTGTAGAAATATGCTGCCAATAATCAATTTTCCATAATCACAAACTTCTAAACATAAATATGCTTACAGACTTTAAAGCAGAAGAGACACTGAAGATATTATAGTTTATGGAAAACTACCTGTGTTGTACCTGTGCTGTCTGTGCAGCAGGTGGTCAGAGCACGTTAGGTCAGGCAACGCAAAACGCTGCAAGTATCAAAACCACTGGTGGCGGCAGGTGTGAGGCATCGTCCATTTTCCTCCTTTGTGTGGGGGTGGCGTGTTGTGGTAGGGGTTAAATGAGGTTCTTGGTGGACATTTTGTCATTTATTCCTCAATAGACTGTAAATGTCTGTCAGTAAGAAATTGTTCTGGTATGCGATGTAACAAAACCTTTTAGTCTTTTGGAAGACCTAGAGAAAACATCAGGCAATGGTAAAGTCCACCTCTGCAAGGGAGGTGCTTTAGTGTCACCACACTGTTCCTCCTTCTGACGCCCTTCACATTTAATTTTTTCGAGGATTCAAATCACATTTTTGATATTTGCTTTATATGATAGAAAACTGAAGAGAAAAATCTTCAGGGAAGAATTAGAGTCTTTGTGCAGGCCTCAAGGGCGCCGATCTCAGGCTCAACCTAATTTGGGAAAATAGAAAGGTCTTGATGTGTTATTATCATTTGTGCTGGTGCATTTGATACTGGGCTGCCTCTGGGTGTTGAGCAAACAGACGCGAGTGTCGAAAGGAGACATCTTAAAGAGGTATTTCACTTTTGCGGACTGTTTTCACCTAACAGAAAAAATCTGTGTCCAGCATACAGTCGTCAACATTAGCCGCCCAGGAGATTCATGGACTGCAGCACCAACACGCACCCGGACACCTGAAACAGAAAAGTAGTGAGGCCACTGTGAACACCGCACTACATACTGAACTTTCACTTTAGTTTAATGATATTTCGAACTTACAAAGATTCGAAAGACTTTCACATTGTCATCTTGATTGCAGCGAAAGGGGACTGCGCATAATGTTGAACTGGGTCAGATCAGTGTGGGAAAATTCAGCCCTCAGTTCAATAAATTCAAACAGCCCCATGTTATGAGATGTGGGATGGTGCAGCTTGCACACACTGTCTTGGCCCCTGTGAGGATAATTCATTAACTTCCCTAATCCTCTCATGTGGTGTTGCAGCAGAAAAAAAGATGAAAAGCTCGCTGAATATCAAAACGACTTGAGCTCCACACTATGGCCCTCGCACTCCTTCACAAGTGTCTGTGAAAATGGATGCTACATGCTCCAAGCATGCATGTCCTGTGTTAATGAGCTTCGAAATACATTTTCGGCACCTTATGGCTGCCACGCACCGCTGTGGGATGAGAACAGCTCAATAAAATATACACAGGAGGTCGAAACGGTAGGGAAATAAAAACCCCTTTTTGACAATGTTAAGCCTCGCAGCTGCTTTGGAGCAACCGAAGGGTTTTTATCAGCTCTTCAGATGTTGGATCATAGGGCGCAGAAAGCTTTCCAAGGGTAAGCAAAGTCAGAGGAGTCAGTACTGTACCAGCACATGCCTCTATCCACATGATTACCACATGTATGTCACTGTGCTTTCTTTCACTATATACTCACACTGTATGTGTATATACGCACGAGCCTTATCTGTACAGATTTTACACTATAGGCGATATTCTGTGAGAATAACAACAACGTGCACTTTTAAGCCCACAATGTGATGTATGATGCAGTGTTGGTTTTTGGGTGTGTATAAATTAAATGAATGCCATCTCCTTGACATTTTGGATGATGAAATAAGAGGCACTTTAGGTAAATCCTCTGATAAAGCAGCCTGACCCTTCGGTGGATGATAGAATCAAAAGCACTCGCAAGAGTCGCTGTCAGAATCATCTGTCTAGTCAGTCCATTAAGGCTGAGCATCGGTGCTTCGACTCCCTGCCAAGACGGCACGGGCTCCATCGTGCAAAGTGGCAACATCTCCATGAAACATGACAGCACGAAACGAAGGTTTTACTGTGTACAGCCCAGTCTCAACCACCTCACAATGAGCCAGCAGGTTGGGTCATGTTAATGAGCCTTTTTGCAGCTGATAGACACGTATTGTGACCTTCTGACCCCTCAAACCACAAAGCTGCCCTGCCCGGACTTTGGATGTCTCCATGGCATTTAGAATTCTTACAAACAAACTCTCTTTAAAACAGTGTCACTGTTGTTCGCGGTTCCTGTCTGAGACTAGTGCAAACATAAATTAATGCTGACTTACCAAGGGTAATATCCGGTCCTCTGAAGGAGGAAGCTGTGCTTGTTGGGAGTGGAGGGTGTTTAACATTAAAAATGATGATGTTGCATCAAGGCGATAAATAACGGAGTAAATATGTGGACAGGAAGAGGATGACAGATAGTAGCAGACGCTGCAGCCCATCAGTTGTTGACAGCTTCTGCAAGGGAAGCAGGCCGGAATCTGTGGCCTGTAATTCTGTCTCATTACCACGCTGGTAGGCACTTCCTCCCCGGACCTTTAATTAATCTCTTATAGTTTGCCTGTCGCTGCTTTAACTTGTGTGTGCTATGATGCCTGATTTATGGCAGTCATTGAGTGCCTACAAATCAGTGAATATTTTCATTGATTACCTCAAATTGTCCAATCTTTTCTATGTTCTTGGCCCCTGATGGGGTGGTATTTACTGATTGCCTCTCCCTAACTTAAAAATCAATCAGTGGTTACAATCAAAGTGGCTGGATGAATCTAGGCCAAGGCAGCTGCTCCTCCTCCATCAAAAAATCTCTGAGGCTTCAAATTAATTCTAATTATTGATAAACTTTATGTATGCAGCATTTATCTTCCATACAAGGACTAGAACTTATCGAATGCATGGGGTCTTTATTTTGAAATTAACTGTATTCAAATCGATTCCGTCCATACCGTGCAGTAAAAGTCTTAATGCATGCTGCCCACTCGAGAGCACCGGTTTTAATAGTCCTAGGACATCTGGCTAAGCAAGTGTGCATTTTTTTTCAAAATATGTCATTCACTGATATGTGCACCTGCTTCCACACACCACCACATTTTTTCCATGATGCAACTGTACTCAGTGATTATGTAACAGTACCTCGACAACATGATGTTACCACGGTAAAATAAGCGCTGCAGCTTTAAAGCTGGGACATTCATGTTCCACAGAGCATGAATCTAACTGACTTTGCTGAACCACCGAACTGCCAAAGACACAGAAACATGTTTGCATTGCGACATTAGCATCCAGCAGCTTCTTTAGCCCTCGTCACCATCACACAGTCTCCTGACAATGACCTTCGCTTCCACTTGCACTTTTGACATGAGCTGACTTCCTGATAATTATAGAATGCATTCAGGCCAGCAGAGGTGTGCTTGCTGTCCGGGTTAAATCTAATGCAGTCACATCTGTTTAACTTCACCATGTGGGAACACCTACAGGTCTAGGAGGGAGAAAACAATGCGATACTGAGAGGGAGACACCGCCGGTGAGACTCGACAGGTTCGATACTCTGGCCACTGGTGTCTTGTACTGAACGACAAGGAGGAATCTGCACATTTGGGATCGGTGTGTGTGATATGAGTCTGTGATGACAAGTGCTGATTTATATTGAGGTGGACATGGATTTACAGGGCCCTGAGGGTGGCTCACCTACTCACACATTACCATCACTGTCAGGAAGGAACAATGAGAAAGAGAGTAAGAGTAAGAGCCTTAGCACACGGACAATGAATGTCCCAAATAAGTGCGATTTTACTTTTTTATCTAAAAGAAATCATTTGTAAATATCTCATTTGCATGTGTTTATTTTGCTGCTCTGTGTTACTAATTTAAGAATCAAGGTTATGGTTCCAGCACTGTACTGTTCTCCAAAGACAGATGACAGAGTTACTTGTTTAAGTGTCGGCCAACAAGACTAGAGGCTCAGTAATACTTTATTTGTTTGTAGATTTGTATCCATGACTTAAATTTTGTCATCCTGACACCAGCAGACTGCTCATGACTATTTTCTGCATCCATCAAATAAAAAATGGTTCTGTATTCAACGCCTCCCTTTGCAGCTTTGATGATGTTACACATGATGCTTTAACTTTTTCACTTTTATACGTCATTTGATCAAATACAAGAAACAAAAACAAGTCTAGCCATCACCCCATACCAAAAAAAAAAACAGGTCCGTCGTCGGTTTCTGCATCCATCAAAGTTAAAATAGTTATATATAGTTAAACCTGCCATAAGATTCATAAGGCCTAAACATTAGTCACAAGACACTGCACTTATGTCGACTGTCCGACGAATACTCATGAGCTTCCTAACATGCTCACTGAAACAAAGCCTACATTTAAATGCACTAATGATAATCAGCACTTAAAATCAAAGTATAACTAAGGTTAAAGGATTAAAGGGAAAACTCACTTGACCTCATTGTTTTCTTGGTTCACCCAAGAGTTGTTGAGATATTGGTCTGGCCTAAAGTGTTGGGTAATTTGACCAACATTGCCATCCCTCAGATGGCGTTGCATGAAAGATGTGTCACTGTCTGTAATCAATGTTTCGCACGTCACCTCTGGCAATCATGTGAATGTCAAATAAAACTTGATATACCTAAAAATATGCAGAAAATAAAACGCAGAAAATAAAACGCGTGTGTGATAAGAAAAGAGAAACATGCATGACGTGAGAGCACTTTCCCTCAGTAATTTCATCTGCTGACATACACACTGTAGGATCATTTTAAAACTGCAGGTTTGAAATTGGGTTTTTTAAGCTCAGCCTTTAAAATCTAAGAATTCAAATAACTTTCTTCATTGACAATTTTATAGATTCTATATTACAAATGACCTTGAAAGGAGGAAAAAAAGAAACGGCAATAAAAAAGTGCTTGCTGAGATAGAGTTTCAGAGGAGGTTAAAATGGTTTCAAACAGCTGATAAAGGTACAGAGTAAAATGGTTCAGTGTGTGGAAGGCAGATCTTTGTGGTGTGTTTTAGTATGAGAATCAGACTCATCACATGGCAGGGACAATGCTGTTGTTATGTAGGGCTGCAATTACAACAATCAAAAGATATGTTTTTGGTATCATGTTACGTATGAGACAAATTGCATTATTCTAATTTTTCTTTGATGATATCACAGCCTGTGATCTTAAAAAGGAAAAAACATGCAAACCAAAACTGCTCCATTGCAATCAACCCATGATGAGTAAGCCATCTTTGACTGATTAAAAACTTCATCATACATTTTTGAGGGACTTCCTGTTTGGTCTGGCTCACATCCCTGCCTAAGTACAGCACCCTGTCTGCTGAATATTTTGGTGCTCGCTACATTAAAGTCCTCTCAAATATTTACAGAGCTCCTTTTAATAACTGCATCTCCCTCACAGTTTTTTTTCCTCTCTGAAGAGATTATAGTGATAAGAAAATCTAAACATCCTTCATAGGCTGCGTTTTCAGTGGCATGCATTGTCGCTGACAATTAGCCCTGAGAAATTGAGTCCTTGGTCCCAAGCCTTCCCTTTATTGTATGTTGACAGACAATTCCCTCTGGGGTCACAACTCTGCAACCACACAGAGACAAAAGAAAGACAATAGAAAAGACAAACCACAGAAATGAGATATGAGGAGCGGCACGACTTTTAGCTCCTTTGGGGGAATAACTCTGCCAGCCAGTAAAGGTAGGTACCATCAAGCTCATCCACTGTCCAACTCGCTTGAGTGGCTACCTGCTGTTTTCTCCTCATATCACCTCACCAGCACCCCCCTTGCTTCCCCACCCACAGACTCAACCCCCACCATCAGCCGTCCTCCCTGTCAATAAATCCATCCGGGGGATCAATGCCGCAGCGAATCACTAAAAGTTATCAGCTGAAGCCCTGCCAAATCAGCAAACACAATCGCTATGTAAATCCATCTTTACTTCTCCTCTACAAAGACAGGCTCGCTTTGAGTGTACGTAAGCTCTGAAGCTGCTTTGTCAGAAAGCGAAATGTGTGATAGAAATGGACAATATTGGCAACTCTGGCTGGTTGCTGAACCTCAGCACATTAAAGTATATGGATCAGAACAGAGTTCTCAGCACAGGGAGTTTTCTCAGAGGAGCCGCATATTCTCACTACCAGCAAGAAACTCCCACACAAAACAGGTCAATAAAACAGACAAATAGACAGGAAACGTTGGTGATTTATTCAGCGCAGTGTCACATATTAAATGACTGACAAGTTATTTTCTCTGTTGTATCATACCAACTATAACAACAGATACTTTCCTGTTTGCTAGAAAGTTGCCACAGACCGGTCATTTATATGCTTAGATTGAGCCCTGATGGTAACATCTGTGCTTCTGTCAGCCGTGATGCTGCTGCGGCCACCACCTTCCTCATCGCCGTGGGCAACCCCCACGAACTACTCCTCTCTCTCTCTCGCTCTCTTCCATTGTGTCCGTCTCTCTCCCCTGCTCTCTCTCCTCTAGACAGCTTGGTCGCCCGGGCCTGCAGGAGAGGGACTCACCGTGATGAAATAGAGGTAGGCAGTTGTTCCTTCAGCCCTAGGGTCATTATTTAAAAAGTGACAGAGACTCCAGTGAGTGAACGTGAGAGGTGAGGAACGAGGGAGGGCGAAGAAGAAGGAGAGAGAGGAGAGAGAGGGAGAATGGCACTCAGAAAAGCAGGGAGGAGGAGAGGAGAGGGTGGGGGGGTGGGGGTCGGTTGTGCAGGTGTATTGTCCAGCGGAGGGAGAGGGTGCTGGGAGACAAATGAATCCAGCAGGCATTTGGTACACACCGGAGATTGCTTATCGATCCAGATCGCAGTATTCAGGCTGGCCTGAGAGAGGGCTGAGAATTTTCTGAGGGAGTTAATAACCTGGCAGCTCAGCTGTCTTGTCCAATTCACCAAAGGCAGAGGCCTAATCAGGGCTGGATTCCTTTTTCTGTCTGAGGAGGGGGCTCTAGCCCTCCACCCTCTCTTTCAGCTTTTGCCTCCCTCTCTGTCTTTCCATCTCTGTTGCCCTCCCCCATTGCTCCCTCCCTCCCTCGCTCCACAGCTCCTCACTTCCACTCCATCGGAGCTCTGAAAGTGATTGAAATGACAGCCTATAGAAAGAGGCTAATCAAATTGTTTATTATCAGTCTGAATCAATATGTATGGATTGTTAAAACATCAAAGTCAGCCCCTGGAAAAGTAATAGTCGCCGGCCGGCAGCAGCTGCTCAGCCAAGGCTGGGTCTCTGGGAGCCTCGCTCCATTTAAAGCGACTTTCACTCTTACTTAAGTCCTGATGACCCGACGAGGTCAGCTGGCTGAAAGGGAGGTACATGATTGTGCTGCAGCGCTGCTGCATAAAACTTCCTTCTAGCAATACATGTCTGTTTGGGCTGACTGATAAACAATCCATCAACTAAATAAATGAGCCACCATGGTATTGAGATAAAGAGCATTACTCACCTACTGTGCTCCAAGCAATATTTCGCACTATTGGTCATTGGTTGCCTCAACTTCAATATTTTGCACCCATCCTCTCCTTCTCTCTTCAGGAAGCCAGTCTGGATTGCAAATGAGGTCAGGCTGATGAATGAGTCAGCTGAAGGGATCAAATTGCTTTGAGATGGACATTGTAGTTGGTTTCAGGCCGTGAGACAAGCTGGCATGGAAGATTGATGGATAGCCATTGTCCATTCATTGGTGCTGAGTGTGACACCTGATGGGGCTGGGGTCTCCCGCCACCTCCAACACCCCACAAAACAAGGCACGTCGTGGGTTGATAAAATGATTGGACATTGAATAATATCTTCTCTTGCAGCTATTCATCCTGACCATTCATGGTCACTTTTACAACACCCGAAATATGTATTGCATGTTTCTCACTGGAAAATGTACACATCTTTTTATTTCACTAGAACAGAGTAAACTACAGTCATGTCAAGGCAGAGTGTAGGACGGTTAAAAGGTTCACAGGCTCGGTAACCACCACGTTATCCTATTGACCCCACGTTGTTCACAGTTTTTCTGTCACTTATTCCAGCAAGTCAAATTGCCAGTTCGTCAAAGCCTGGTCAACGTATCAAACAATTCACTAATCCACATCACTATAGGACAGGCTTCCTAATTGGAAGTCCACTCAACTCCTTATCATCAGCTCCATTACATGAGCCACATAAAGGCACCATCATCCATCATACTCCAAATTTGTTCCGTCATTTTTCTTTTGGATGGGAGATAAGGGCCAGGGGCCCATATTGATTTTATAAAAAAACACGAAGCTCAGACTCCAGAAGTGGAATGTTTGGCTGTTATCGATAATTGCTTTAACGACCATGACAAATGGTGGAAAAAGGAACCATACATCTGGGCCTGACACTCTTGTAGACAGAGATATCTAAACATTTTCATTTTAATATTTTCACCTTCACCTCGTTTTGTGTTTTTCCAGACTGCACTTTTATCATTAAATGTTCGCAGTTTATCACTGTTTAGTTTAATGCAGTTTGAAGAGAAAGACGTTTGCCAGTAAAGAGTAGACTAGTAGTACTTTGCAGGATGCTCATACAGCATTTACCAGCCTATAAAAGAACAGATTTTAGGCGTAACAATGATTGCGCTTGTTGTTATGTAATACTTTGATAATCAAAGGTAGCTTTCAAATGACACATCAGTCTTCCTTATTCATTGCTGCCACTCATAAATATTAGCATAAGCCACATTAGAGTTCTTTATCTGCAGAAGAAGAAATGTTACGTAAAGTTGCAAGAGCCTAAATGTTGTAATATACGTATTCATAATTGCAGAAAAACTACATAAAGTATGTGAATAAAAATATTGTGCAAACATTTTCCTTTTGCCCATCCTTCCTTTCCTCTAGATCCTGTATCTCGTCTCTCTCTCCCCACCCTCCTTCTTCTTTCCTCCAGCCACAGCCAGCTCCAAGCAGTAGCTGATGGCAGGGTTAAAGTAGGATTCTTGCCAAAGTATTGCTGGGCACGTTGCTGCATAGTAAACACCCAGGGCTTCTGCTCTTGACATGACGGGGGTCTCTAATTAAAGAGTGCAACAAGACACCCCTAGCCAAGGCTCTCCCTATCAGCCCTACACCCACAATTAAGTCCTCCATGGGATCCGAGGCGCTGCATTATTGATGGAGCAGAACGTTTGATTAGAAACTCTTAACACAGCTCCGGAACAGAACAGTCAGTCCATTGTCATTAAACACCACTTAAACCAAGTCAAAACATACCGGCTGGACATGCTTCTTAAACATTCGGGTTATGATGGAGTTGTGTGTGTGTGACTGTGTGTGTGGGTGTGTGTGTGTGTGTGGAGTGGCACTGGACTTCCGCTAGGATATGCTGAAGGGTTTTAGCCATCCAGGATTAAAACGGTAAACAATACACCTGTGGGCCAGTTAACAGAGGTTTTCTTGATGACTTGCAGGAAAGAGGAAAATTGTGGATTTTATGTCCAGGAAACATATGTAAAAGATAAAAAAAAAAAGGTTAAGTGAACCGCAACAATGTCAGCGCTCCGTATGATGAGTCGGTGAATGTTTGAAATTATAACAAGCCCTTCACCAGGAAATATGTACTTACATCAAAGCCGGGCAGCTCTAAGTGGGGCTAAACAGTATTACCGGCCCAGAGTCAATCAACTGTTGCCTGGTGCGTAGATAATGTATCACATTATATCAAAAGCCCCGATAATGAGAACAGGATGATGTATACAATACCTACACATGCATACAGATGTGTGGATGTAACTTGTAGATGGGGATATAATGGGATGACAAATTAAAGCTTGCAACAACATGCTGGAAAATGTAGGCTGAGGTGTAGCCTTCACGATAAACATGTATGACTGGATATAAACTGCACCGTTACACGGTGTGTTTGTGTGGGACTGATTTTCTACAAGAGGCTAATAGACACAGTTTTTGCTCTATATGTGCACTTGTATGGGCATGTGTGTCTGCAGCAGAGTAGAGGCAGCGCTGCAAATGTGTGCACTTCAGTCCTGCAAAAAGTCCTAATTAATACACACTCAAGGGTTGATAACATTGTGGCTGAAAGTAGATCTCCTTAAGAGATACTTAATCCAGCTAAAGATTGCATTGCTCCCCTCTCTTCCATGGCATCACAATCAAAGGTATTGGGTGGGTCTCTAGTGGACTCATTAGCAGACTGCTCAGCAGTAGGGGTCTCAGCTAAGGCGTAAACCCCCCCACCCCCGTCCTCCACACACATAAACCTCACCTTCTCTGCATACAGTCTCCACACACAGCACTCACTGACCAGGGAAATCAGACGTGTGCAATAATATTATTGAGACATTCAATAAGTATCAATGGTGGAAACCACACACACTTTCATCAGCACTGGGATTAATCACCTTTATCAGCAGGCCACAAACATGTGTGTGTGTGTCTGAGGTCTCTTCTTACTAGGGCAGGGGTCAGATATCAGGGGCAGGAGCCGTCAGTGAAAATCATCCATCTAATGAACGTTGTGGCATCACCTTAACACAAGCATGAATGTATCTCATAGGAATTAACAAAACCCATGACTGATGAGTAACATCTATTTTTTTGTCTATAGAGCAAATATAATGGATTGATAAAGAAACTTTTTTTATTTAACAATACGGAGTTTAATTATCTACCATGTCACTATTAATGAAATGTGTTCAAGATAACTAAAAATGAAAATGTCCACCCCTGACCAAGGTTGGTGTCAAACATTACAATAAAGGAAGAAAGGAAAATAGAACATGTTACAGTAGGAGGATTTGACCTAAATGAATGGAAATTGATGAAGCGAAGCATTGCCCCCCGTACGCACATACAAACTGCCTCTGCTTAATAACTGTGGCCTCTGTATGGAAATCCGCTGTGATCTTTTTATCAGGAGTGATCAGTATATCCATCCTGTACCTGATCTGAATTCATAATACACCAAGTTAGTAAGTGGGATCAGGTTAAAGAGTACTGAGCCATGTTAAACCACTGCAACACTGGAGCATGCATCATGTCCACGCATTAATAAAAGGCAACTATGCTATCATTATAAGCGCCATACGTGCCTGGGCCCCACTTCCTGGCTGCTCTAATAGCTAACTGGTCAAGGGTGATTTATCTGATAAACTGCTTTTGTGTTCCACAAGCCTGAAAAATGGTTTAGTTTAGCCTAGTCTGCCATAATGTGCTTTATAAATATAAAAACAAATGGTTGCCTAGGGAGGAAGAAAGATGTACTTTGTATATTTGTGTAGGGTGGGGTGGGTGTAGGTCAAATTGTATCCTCTTGTGCTTAGGGGGGGAGCAGGAAAAGCCTGAGTTATAACTCTTCCATCACCTGGCTTATGCCTCCCATGCATTACTCAGGATATAGCGCAAATTGCAGCCGGCATCCATTAGTTCTTTTCAGGGTTAATATTGATGTAGATATCATGCCTATCTGCTGTGTCATTTATTTGAAATACTATGTGCGAGGAGTAGCTCAGGCAGTGAATCAAATCAATTGATAGAGCAGTTAGCCTTGCAGCCCGGGCTGCCTGGGAGCTGCCGAGCGAGCATGAAATATTATGGAGATTGTTCTTTAAAGTGATCTCTTCATCATCATTTGTCTGCAGCCTGGGCGATCCTATCCCCCACTGCTGCCTTCCTCTTGGGCACCAGCTGTCATAACTAAATCAGCCGGATAATGCAGTCGTGTGCACAGTTCTACCGCATGCCCCCGCAACACCCGCCTTCACCGCCCCGCCGCCTCCCTCCCCTGCTCCCTTCACCCCCTCAGTGCTGCAGCCGCACATGTCACGGAGGATTCAGAGAGTCGCTCATCATCACCACTGATGGCCTCCTCTCTGGGGCCTGCTTGTTTATGTCACTTCCTATGTGCAGGACTGCTAGTTCATGTCACCCGGTGTAGCAGGGGAGGGCACGCCTGCTGTTTTACTTCATGTTTGGCTGCTCGTGACGGGCAGAGAGCTACACCGCGGAGCTCAGCGACAGTTGTCCGGGATGTTATGACAGCCAGTTGAGCTGCCAGTCTGCACTATGCTGTAAGTGAATATGACGGAGACAGTTTTTATGGCGCTCTTCACAGTCTGTTAGCATGCGGCTGGATGTCTGTTTTTACTGCCCATAAATGGAGCTGCATGCATATTTTCTGAGTCATTAGGAGGACAGTTAGGAGACATACTCAGAGGGAGACACACGCCACTTAGGCCAGGCCATTTACCATTGTAAAAACCTCATCACTGAGCCTCTCAGGGTGATGTAAACTCTTACTTGGAGAACATTTCCATGTGTCACTGAGAGATGAGATGAGAGGGCATCTTCAGTGTCAAGGCCCAAAGGAATCAGGGCCTCAGAGGAAAAAGCTACATTATTCAGTGGCAAGGCACCCAGATCTGGCAGCCAGTCATGCCACCCTGATCACTGGTTTATAGCCTACTGATATTACAGTCAACAGGCTCTGGGTATGGTGACAGTAAAGTCAGTATCTCGCTTAACCTCACTCATTTTCAAGATGTGAGGGCAGCAGCTAAACACGCACATGAATGAATGTGCATGAGAAATTAATTCGGCAAAGAAATGTTCCATTGAACATTGATCTATTCTTCCTTTATTAAACGAGATTTTTTTTTTTAGTTCGTAACACGACATTTCATCATAAAAAACAAACATATGCACAATTACAATAAATCCCAAAATGAAACAAAGCCTGGGTATTATTCTCGGGCAAAATAGCATCAAGTCATACATTTATACCAATTATCTGCTGGCAAAATAGGCGTCTATAATGTTAAGACAATGATGTCAGACTACAACCAGTTACATTTATATTTTCTGAACAAGTCATTCTGGGCAGCCTGGTCGAGGCGGTGACATCTGCATGACTCTTAGGCACAGAAACAATGGGGCTCTTAGCAGAGAACAGAACCCCTATTTGTCACTGTACGCTGATAAAATTCATACAGGGGCATTGTATGGGTCTGAAAATGGATGTTAAATCCATTAATCAAAGCCAGATGGATTATGTGCTCTATGGGTTATGTCCTATTGCTTACTCTGGGAGATACAGAGGTTTAAAAGACCACGGTCAGTGTATGTGTGTGTACACACACATGCACTGGTGTGTGTCAGTTCCCAATGAGTGATGATGACCACTGGCTCACCATATTGATCAGGAGAGCTTGAGGAGGGGTGTGAGATAAATAGCCACACAGCAACAAGAACAGCATCTCTGCACGGAGTGAAACACTGCTGTGCTGGAAGAGTTTGCAGTAAATGGATCTTGTGAGTGCATGTGAAGGGTATCATTTAAGCGGTGTTGTTATTGTTTACATATTAAAATAATTAAAATCAGCAAGAAAAACAGATGCATGCAAGTGAGACAAAAAAACCCCATGATGCTTTAAAAACAAAAGTTAAAGAGAAAATGGGATCAAGCAGGGGGCAAAGAATGCCAGGGTTAATAAAAATAATGGCCTAAAATACCACTGAGACCACCCATCCTAAAAATGTAAGCTATGCACTCACACCACTGTGAGATACTGTTGGCATATGTGATGCAGATGTAACCATCACCGAAGACCTGCGTTAGTAAACTCAAACACTATTTCGCCCTCATACCAAAGAGAAGCAGCATATTTGGAGACGTTTAGATGGGGCAAATTCAGCTTAAAAGCTTCTTGATTAATGTAATAAAAATACAGACAAAGCCAGTTTAATGCCGGGTAAAAAGTTTACCATATTTTGTAATATTAGTTTTTGCCTGCAAGAAAAATGAATATGCATGTAACAACACTGAGCCGTGTACCGAACAACTAAGCACCAAGTTGGGTGAGTTAGTTGGATGCCATCTCCACCCAGCTTTTTGCCTCTGATTGGACAGGTAAACGCAAAGAGCATGTTGCTTCTCTCCACAGTTTTCCACAGATTCAGCAGAAAGTGTTTTATAGTGCAATTTTTTTTTTTGTCTCACCAATCCAAACAATGTGTGTGCGTTCCATATCGTCATACACATGGCTCTGGTTTGGCTTGGCAAAGAGGATTTTCTCTCTTTCTTTCTGCGGGTATTACACAGATATTGTTCTGGCGCGTAGAGTAAAACGGCTGCTAGATAGCTTTGGAGGTTCATCTAAAGTAAGACACTAAAGTTTAATTTCAGCGTTGGACTTTAATATCCCTTTGCGTGGTCCAAGGGGTGCTCTGTTCTCTGTCGAGCGTGCAGGGCTGGGACAGGCATGGCTCTGGCGGTGGGGGAAAAGCCGATCTAGGACAGCCTCTCACGGCTCCCTGGGGGAAGATATGTGCAAACTACACTACAAATTACACAGTGGGTTGCTGTGCACCCTGAGCCAGTGTAAACAACAACACTGTTTCCCCTTTTATACTATGAATCCAACTGAACTTATATGACCCATGTCCAAGTCCACACCCATACTTTGTGCGCTCCCCCAAACCCTTTTAATGGCACACCTACGTTGCAGCGTTCAGCTCCCAGCTAGCTTCCTTTCTCCTCCCCCTCCCGCAGACTTCATTCATGAAAACTCCTCCTCCTTTCGTCCCACCGCTCTCAGCGTGTCACACTCTGCAGCTGTTTCATTTTAGGAACCGGGGACTCCAGAAGTTTGCCTCGCAGCCACCAGACTGCTCTCAGAGCCAATTGGAAACCACAGCCAATACTTGTCAGAGGTGCTCTGGCAAAGTTAAATATAGAGCCCCTCAGTTGTAGTAAGAGATTTAATAAATTCCTCCTTCAAAGCTTGCATAATGCTCTCTGGTTTAAAAGACCAAAGTCCCCTTGCTTGTTATTTCCCAGGCCTATTTGTTGATCTCTCATTGCTGGAATATAGCATTTCGGTAATGGTCTGCTGCAAACCAGCTGATGTGTTTAATAAACTTTACTGTGGCTCAGTCTGGGCGCTACCTCCCACTTAGTTACAGACGCAGAGGAAGGCAGTGGGCCGTAGCAATACAGAATGATTCATTAACACTTTTAATTCTGCAATGAAATAGTCATGAAACGGTGCATTGGGGGAAATAGCTGAATTTTAAATTGAAGTTGAAATTAGAACAAACAACAATTAATTTTTACTTATAGGAAAAGGTGGGTGCACGTCAACGTATTACATAGACTATGGTACTAAATTTGCAATTTGAAAATCTGCTGTTCACCTTAGTCATTTTTTCCCCATGTGCCAATAAGTCTGTTTTAAGCAAAGTAATGTGAAACGACCAAGAAGTATTATTAGTCCAAGATGTGTTGTGCAGTTATGCGTCTGTTGCCATGGTAACTCACGGTAAACAGGAAAATGTAGCAATCGGCATTGTTTTTACCAACAAAGCAAAACACTGAAAACAATTGTGATTGCTACGTTTGAGCAAATACGGAGAGAATTTTCTTACGGACAGTCAAAATGTTTGCAACATAATTATATTTTGTGTTAACTTAAAAAAACAAAGATTTTAATTTAGAATACAGTCGTTATTTGTAATTATTAGAATATTATAGCATAAAAACTCCTGGGAAACATATCGGCGAGGAAAAAATGACACACACATATACATACGTGATTTTTTGAAAGTCTTTTGTTTGTGTCACAGCTCATTGCACTTTAAATTCATACCGCTTACCACTCTTCTTGATATTAAACTTTAAACTTTTGCTCCTCAACACAAAATCCCGAAACCTGAAAACGGATTGGCACGCACATACACATTAGCAGGTATCAGTAGTAGCAGACAAACGGAAAGAGCTCTTCACCAAAATGCTACCAGCTATGGGCCCCAGCTAAGCAGGGAGCTCTGAGGAGGTCTGTGTCATGCCAGCAGAATGAGTGCAGGCAGTGTGCTGTGGGTCCTGAGAAAAAGAGCCCAAAGCTTCACATTATCAGCTGGGTTGATAACAGCGTGGAAACACTGAGGCCAACAGGAAAGACATACAGGGATCCTTCCCAGATCTGGCCACTGTTCTTTTTCACTGCCAATAACCTTAAAAAGAATCTCACCAGTGAACGCAGGTTAAAGAGTCATGCGAATGTGTAAGTAGAAATAAAAGGATGATGTCACATAAACAGTTTAGTCTCTTGGGATTGTGTCTTTACTCAAAGTGGAAAAGCCACTGAATCAACTTTTTTAAATTTACGTCATAAATTTACAGCTATAACGTTTGTTTTTTCAAGCTTTTTAATTATTATGCATAGATTTGAATATATGATTTAGTGTACTTTTCTCAGAGGACTCTCAGTTTGGGTTGAGCGCTCGATGTGAACATTGCAGAATTAATAGGACGTGTTCGCTCGCCACATGGAAAAACACCTCCATCCCTCTGACTTTCTTCATGTTGTGAAGTTACTTCCATACATAAACACTTAGTGGGAGTGGTCATGTGACCACAGGACTATAATTAATACCACATTCAATTTCCCCTACCCCCCCGGTACCCCTACACATCCCCCAGCCCCACATTAACTTGTGGAGGGGAGTTGAACAAAACGCCCCCTTTGCGCATCTCCCCTCCCATCACTTCCTCCTCAGAGGGGAAGACTGCAGATGTGAGGAGGGTCAAACAAATAGCCGTGATTCAGCCACAGTTCCACTTTGACATCCACATAGCCTCAGGTTCCCTCTGCCAGCAGCCACCTGTTGCTCTTCTTTAAACAGTGTCTGGTGAGGAGGAAGTCCTCTCATGTGGAACTGAGCCTCCGCCAATATGCTCCCTGGAACTATAATGGCTTCAGTAAAATTGTACGGGGCCATGGTGACGTCATTCAGGCATTTTACATGCGTCAGAATTATGCAGAAATAGGAGAAGGGAAGAGGGGAGAATCAAAGACGGGTCTGAGAGAGACATAGTGGACAGATGCTAAATTCATCAGAGACAAGAGGGATTGACTGGACATCTGGTGTGATTTCACACTTGGAAGAAAACTAAAAGGATATAAGCATGCACACTTTATTTACTTTAATTATTCAAAAATCACAACCACAATAAAGATTTTAATGAAGTTAGAAGTTGTCATCGTTTTCTGGAACTGGCAGCTTGGTGTTTAGTGTTTGGCATATAAATGAACTGAGAAAATATCAATATTTGATGAATAAACATTAGCAGCCAACTCAGTAGGACAATGACGTCAAAGACCACTCTGGATCCTTGCAGCAAAATAGAAAAAAACAGGTTTATTTTTTTTATGTCAAGCTTTTTATTGCACTGACTTTGGGGAAGTTTGCACCGGTAACTTCAAATTACTTAAAATGCCGTTCTAATCAAACCTAATTAAACACAGACAATTACCAAAGTGAAATTAGCAACATTTAAATGCATCCATTTAGTTGATTAAAGTTAGATGATGAGAGTGAGATAAGTGAAGACCAATACTTGAGCAGATGAAAGCAATAGGTCCAGATATTGGGTGTCAGGTGAAGCGCACACAGACACAGAGAATGGGACTTTGACGAAAAAAGAGAGAGAAGAAAAAGCCCCACAGGTAAATAAATGAAGAACGATGGCCGTGTCACTTCCTCCTGGTCGAGCTCGAGTGGCTATCGTATAAAGCTCAGAGCTTCGCCCTAGAGTGTCGTATGTTCCCACACGGGCCCCGCCACAGATGCGCGGGGCCTCTGGTTACAACGCGGAGAAATCCTGCCTGCTCAGACACGGCTCTGTTACTGAGGCCGGAACATGGATTGAAGGGTAACTGCCTACCTGAAGGAAACGTAGACGCCTTCAGATTTATAGAGCTCAAATGTGTCAGAGAAGGCCTGTCTTATGTATGATGCAGGGCACAGAGGGCTAATTATGATCCCATTAGCGGCACCGTTGTCGCTGCTACCTTGTGAACCTGGTGAACCAGGTACTTTAGCAAGTGTCCTCGTGTTAACCAACAGCAGGACAGAACGCGAACGCAGGCAGCGGGAGCCTATTGTGTTACTGTGCCGAGCCTGGCCTGGCCTGGCCGGGCCGCTGTGCATGTATCTGTGGGCTACTGCTACGACTGGCTAGGGAACAGTGAAGCATCTGTCACCCCTATTTAAATCCCCAAAAGGAAAGAAAGGAAGGTCCAGAGTTTCACGGGCCTTACTCACAGCAGATGTCATAAAAACAAGCCCCAAGACATTCATCCAATCAGCAGCATTTAGCAGAGCAACTCTGTCTAACCAATAATGAGCTCAAATTGACCTGTTTCTTCCTTTCTCTCTGCGCCTCCTTCCCCTTTTCAGGCACTGATATGAATAATGAGGCAAAGGGTTAACGGCAGGTCACTCAGAGCTCCCTATCTGCCATGTTATTTATTCAGTGGAATGAGAAATTGATCATATTATTGTGTTAAGAGGGACCTGATTCGTTATAATCAGCCCGGTATTGGCAGGCCAGGCCCTCAGGCCTCACTATTGCATTAGGAATGCTCAGGCAGCCATAGGTCAGTCCTGCTCTCGCCATTTTACAACTTCACATCACCTCCCTGACCTTTTGATGACCACTTACAAAGACAAAAGAAGAGCAATATAAGATATTAGCCGCTGGTTGGACACCATGCATCTTCGCTGCAGGAGGCAGCACGTCAATGGAAACAGCAATGGGACCACGTCCCCCACAAATATTCAGGTGTATTTGTATGCACCCGAAAACGGTGTGTGCGTGTTTGCCTGTGCTAAGCATAGCACCCATGAGGCCGTGACCCATATGCTATATTTCTGTCAAAAAGATTGACATTTATTGAGGAGGCAGTGCCAACATTAGCAGAAACTCAATCATCCGACTACTTGAAAAAATGTACAATTCCAAGTAGTGGTTGGTTTGAAACGCTTTCCTTGACCATTTGCTCCCCTCAACGCAGCATTTTTCCAAATGAATGAAAAACTGTGTAAAGGACCAGGTGTGCTAACCTCTTCCCCCCGTGGTTACATCATGCCAGCTCATTAATCAAATGAGTCTGCCGCTCTGTTTGCACTGGGCCAGGACGCATTGGTTAGTGCTTGTTGATTTAACCATAACACCTCAGCACATAAAAATGGCCTTGGATCTGAGTTTAATCTTCAACAAGACTCCATAATATTTCATTTCATTAGCAGCCACCAACATGTTTATCAGCTACTGTCCTTCACTTAATCTATGACGTGTTTATTTGGTAAATACAGCAATTTCAGAGGGGCAGAAACTCTAAAGTTTTGCTTTCGGGCAAATTTTTCTTCATGTTCATCAGCTTGTTGAAGGTGCAACTGTCCTGGACGGCTCCACTTTAGCAGCTGACACGTTTTTTAAGCTGTGCGTGATTTACCACAACTCCTCTGCTGTCTCACATGATCAGTTATGTAAATAAGAAATGTTAACTTTGATTGATATATATATTGTGATCTGTTTATTTGAGACAATTAGAGTGTTAGCCAAACAGACAGATGATTAATGCGTCAATGGCAAGTAGTGGACTGAGGGATTCAGAATATAACCACTGTTAGTCAGTCGCCATATTGTTTGCTAAGACCACATCTCAACGCAGCTTATGAAGTTGCTGCGGGTTTTAGTTTAACCTAAAGTCTTGGGTTCTTGTCAAAGCCCTTCAGATAATTATCATTTACTTGAGCCATTCTCCGGACAGATGTACTTTGTTTTAATTAGAATTTAAATGAAGCAACTACACCACCACTTGAGCAAAATATTTCAGTATGCTTTCCACCTCTGGAAAACACTCCTCACTCTCAGTGACGCCCGCTTTCATCTTCCAGCTCCCCCCAGATTGCGACGCCTGTTTACAGTGAAAAACATCTGCATTGAAATTATTCTACTTCCTGAGGCTTGAATAAAATCAAGTCTGCACAAAACAACAACAGGAAGAGGGCCATTTTTGCAATAGCTGTGTTTAAATATGTGCAAGAATTCGGTGACGCCTGTGAGCAGATACTGTGTCAGCAGGGACTGGTGCAAAATAGCACCCTATTCACACATTAGCAGACACCAGGAGACATAGCAAACCTAAAACAATGTCTGTGCTTTTTGCTTTTTATCTTGACACAAGTCAGTGTAATAGGAAGTATGCTTATTTTCAATCTCAAACCATGCCTAATTAATGAATAATAATTCTGCATATCCATATTTCAAAGTGATGACATCACTGCTTTCAGTTGTATAATTTACTTGTGCATTTTTTTATTAATCTACTCTACCTCAATACACTGAATTTTAAATTATGATTTTGTCTTTAAATACTACATTTTAATGATTATTTTTCTGCTTTGTCTCCGGTGCCTATCAGCCTATCAGTACTTATGTGGACATGGAAAGAGCACTAACTGGTCAATCATTAGCCAATGGCAGCGCTTAAATACACACACACATTACTTCTCATACTTTCCCTTTTTGTTGTTATTGTACATAGCAACAGGGGGAAAAGAAAACAACTGGAAATGTGAAATACTACATGAAATACTGTAAAATACTGAAACTGCAAAAACTTAAATATTAGTAGATGATGAGACATAAAAAATGATAATAATTTCTTTTGAAAATGGATGAGAGGTGAAAAACAATTTGTTGGCGGTGGGATGACATCATGTGCACTTGAAAAAAAATTAAACAAAACAAACTAGCAAAAATAAAAAAACTTTGAATCACCCACTAAGCAGTTCATAACAGGAAATGTAGCTGTTATATTTTCCTTGTGTACTTTAATTTGTCCTACCTCCAATTTCCTTTTTTCTCTCAAATGACCCAAGCTAGCCTCAGGACGTTTGGTTTCAAGACTGCGACGCCGAAAAGCTGCAGGTACTGGTGTAAACAATCCTCATCACTCTTCACGCCGTTTGAAACTTGTTTAAAAATGTCTCAGCATCACCCCGAAACGTTTACACAAGCAATTGTGCACGCAGAATTAATCTTAGGGGATTACAATTAAGACATTGAGGAATTTCCCTCGACATGAGATGAGGCTGGCAACCTCATTCTCTCCCCTAACAGTAGCCTTGAGAAAGTGTGTGTACATAAACCTCCTGTGGTTACTCAAATGTTGTAAACTGTATAACTAAAGCTTAGGCTTCATTCATAAGCTGTTTACCTTGTCGATAAATCACGGTGTCCCTCAAGCGATAAGTGGTGACAGGAGGCTAAGGGGAAGAGGGGTGGATTTGAATCTTAAAACATGGGCCAGAGTAAACCTGAATGGATACAAGCCAGTTACCTCTGAAAGTTTTTTGTTTGGATTGTATTAGCTGTAACTAGAGACCTGAATACTTTAAGTCCAGGACAAATGTAGTTTATCTGTTCAAACAATTACGTTAAAAGTGTTCGACACAGACGGAAAGACTGAACTATCGGACATTTAAATACAGGTGTTGCAAACAGTTTGTGGGAACATGTCAAGCTTACAGTATGTAGGAAAAAATATAAACCTGTAGGAGGATTGTAAAAAAATACAAAACTGTTGAAGATCGCTGAATTTCTGTATGGTGTGAAATATAGTTTGCAATTTGTCCATTAGAAAACATGTTCTTAAAATGAAACACCAGGAAAATATGGAAATTTTTACTTATTTTGCATCTATTTATTGAAATAAAAAAAGTGAGGATGCTTATTTTCCAAGGTGATCAATAAATAATAATATAATTAAAACATGTAACACGTCTCTTATTAAAATAAAGTGGAAATAACATTGCAGAAATAATCTATGGCAAGTAAAGGTACTAAACAATTTAGGAGTATTATTGAAAAAACTCAAAGAAACTAAATAAAAGTAATTATCATTGTAAAGAATGGCCTGTTTTTAGTATCATATATATTATATTGCATCAGATTATTGTCAGCAACATTTTAATGGTGCAAATTATAGAAATTGAGCTACAGTGTAACTAGTGAATACATTTTAAGTAGCTTTATTTGGAACTACATGTCATGTTTATTATTTTATTCTTTTAATAATGTGAATTACTAAAGAACTATGTCACTAAAAGGTAATAGGTCTGAAAAATACTAAAGAATTAATATTAGAATTAGTATTAGTGTTTTAAAACATACAAAAAAAGTAAATGTTTAAAGCTAAAGCTAAAGTATCTCAAGCTATTTGATAAATAAACAAAAGTCTTGTACATTTATTTCTTAATTATGTCAACTTCATATTAAATGTCTATTCCTCTATAAGTTTCGCTACACTATTTACTGTAGGGCTAAAATTCAAAATTCACAGCGCACACACACTTTCAGAAGCTTTGCCATTGGTGATAGTGAGTTGATGCTACTTCTGTTAGGTCTGCTTATTGAAATGGTGATTTGACTATAGCATTTGTTTCAGTGCATAACACGCGTTTTCTCCCTGTTATTAGAAAGCACAGTCTCTGCTGATGCTTTTATCAGAGCAGCCTCACACACTAATGGATGTGTTGTTGCTCATTGTATCTCAGCTTCTGCTTCTGTTTCAAACAACACAAAAGTGTTTGTCTCCCTTCCTTTTTTTTTTAAACATTTTTTCAACTTACAAAATCCAGAGGCAGAGCTCAAACAAAGACTAAAAAGAGCTTTGTTTCCAGACAGAGCAGCTGAGGTGCGTTTACAGGTGGGCGTGAAGGCCTGACGGGTTCTGCGGAGGGAGAGAGCAGGTTTTACTCGGACACATTCCTCCAGATGCTGCAGTCTGCTGGACACCGCAGTGTTACATTTCTCATAGTTGCAAGAAAGTGCTCACTTGATACCCTCTTCAAAAGGATAGCATGGCAGACCTGCGCCACACGTCATGCACGGAGGTGATGGATGTTCCCAAACAACCGAGCTGGATTTCACTCCCTATACACAGAGCTGTATTCCACTATTTAATCTGATCCACTGTATGTGTTCTGCCAGGATAGTCAAGTGACAATGTGCTTTATGCACCACGGAGTTAAGCGCATATGAAACTGTCAGTAAGTCACGCACCCCTGTGTGCCCAAACATTGAGTGAGCCTCAGTGACAGTTGTGAGGAGAAGCACCTGCTGTGAGAGAAGCCACCAGAGTTGTGACACCGAATTACTTAGCTACAGGGGGTGTTGAGGGTCAATTTGTTTCTCTGAGCATTTCCTCAATCACCTTCTCTAAGATCGATGATGTTTGACCCAACTTCACCCAAAGTCAGTCGAGGTATGCAGCATGGAGCAACAAGCAGGAAGCAAAAATCACCAGGAGCGAGGACACAAATATTCATTTTTTCTTACAAATGGCTTTAAATTTGTTCACTGCTTTTGAATACTTTGCACCATATAAATAAAACTTTCTGACACAAACGTCAACATCGGTGACGATGAACAGGCAGGATACACTAATAAAACAACAACAAACATGCAACTTTTAATACTTGAAAAATATTTGTTTATTTATTTAAAGACATAGACCATAATGTCATTTCCACTGTCTGTCTAAGACTTGTAGAAATAATATAGTAGCTCTGGCAACAGTAAGAAAATGTGTTTATTTTCCATCTAAATCTGAATCTCAGTGTGTGTTTTAAAAGAGCTCACTCCTAATATAAATGTATATATATGTTTTGCATTGTGTCTCTTTTTGTAATCCTGCCCGCCAGACTTTAGCAATTCACAACAGAAGCCACAGTGCAGCAGACCTGTCGCCGTGTGTATTTTACATGCCCAGTAATACTGTTTTCACCTGGTAAGGTCACACTATGGCCTGCGTGGAGTCTGGCAGGGCAGAGGCAGTGTCTGAGAAAAAAGACACCCAGTCCCATTTACAATGGGGCAGGCCAGTAAATCTGGAGTCAGTCTGCAAGTGAAGGGTGGAATAAAGGAGTTCCTCAGGTTCAGAAGGCCCGACTGAGAGCACTGAGGCCCCATCCAACTGAGAGCTGTGCCTCTGTAAAACACACTCACACTACTCAATTAATCCTTAAACCATGTGATAACTATAGAACACCCCGCACATTTCATCCGCTGTGAAAACATATCCTTTAACTCTTTCCATAAAGCATTTGCTTGAAAGTGGATTAAAGTTGTTAAAGCATATTTCAGGAGTAAATAAATATTTCTTACTCAAAGCATGTGCATAAACAAGCTGAATGCCACATGTTTACATCTAAATACCTGCTATTGCAAAATATGGGATTACAGGAATTACCAAACAAGCAAAAGTGCTTACAAACACTCTTTCATTATGTATGATATCACTGAGAAAGTATGTAAGTGGAAACGACTAGTTTTACATTTTTGGTCATGGAACTCTGTGGCGGCACATGGCCCCTTTGTCAGAGTGGGATTATCAGGAGTGAGCGCTAACAAAAGGAAATGCTTGTGGAGCTACAGTAACAGAAGGATAAAATCAGCCGTGTGATGATTGGAGTGACACATTTGTTTGGCTGTAATGAAAATACGCCCATTGATGGTGCATTCAGTCATAGGCCCGAGCCTCCCCACTCCACATCCTGTCTCTTTATCCTTCATACAAGTGGCAGACAGATAGCAGCTCAGGGGATATTGCAGCAGCCAGTGGGTGTGTGTGTGTGTGTGTGTGTGTGTGTGTGCAGACCTGTCATCCTGTCACTTTGCATATACTGCTGATGTGTACAGTATGACTGAGCTGCCTCTGCTGCCCACAAAGACTTAATCTATAGACCTTTACTAGTCCAAAACAGCACACACAGTAACAACTCAATACTGTTTTTTATAGTTCCAAATTCCAAATCAAAATACAAATTAAAAAATATTTAGTCACTCAACACTATCATGAAATAAAATTAAACTGCCTCAAGTTTTCAATTACTAAGAATCACAGACTTAATTTCCTACTCACATATTTTGCTAATAACACATAACAATAATAGAATCTATTTTCTATTGATAATTGTTTATAATTACAATATTATGTTGTAAATATGTATGCTTGGTCTCTTGTTTAAATAGAAGAATTAAAAAACTGAAACACGAGGAACACACACACCCATTTAAAATGCTACAGGCCACTATCTGGCATTAACTTTAACTTTAATAACACAGAATTGAGACAAACATGAAATGGCCTCGTGATGTCGAGATTTCAGACCTTCTCACCATCTCTATCACTGTTTTCTCTTGGAGCCACTGCAGAGAAAGAACCACAGTGCTGATAAAACATCAGGCCCGATAGTAAACCCAGAGCCCACTTGAAGTGTTTGATCCTGGGATAGCGGCTGTGACTCACCCCTCTGTGTGAGTCTCAGCCACTGGGCGTACGAACACACACACACGGTGAGAACATCTCTACCGGAAACCTGTCTTCAGTGCACCACAGGGCGACTGTATGACTTCAGACTCACTGTATCCATCAGAAATCTACCCTGCTCCCCACCCGTCTGCTCCAACAAATCCCTGGGCTCAGACGCACCACACACAGAATTTGGATCAGTGCTCAACGTGCACATGTTCACACTGGCAAACGTCTCTGTGGCTGTGTGCAGCTGTTGTACGAGGACTACTGAAGGATAGATGATAAAGACAGCGGAAGGCTTTCAACCACAGGTTCTGGATCGGGTCTGGTCTGGAAAAAGCTGTCCCACAGTAGGCGCGCAGTCAGTATTCAGTTTTTGTGAAATTCAGAAATTGTAATGCATGTTGATTTTACAATGTATTAAATTGTAACTTCACGCAGAATTCACAGAGACTGGTTGAATTAATTGTTGCGACTGTAACGTCACAAAACCCTGGATGGACTCATTATTACAGTCGATTATTATTCTTATTATTTGTACCTACCTTGTACTTTAGTTTTATTTCTGCAAACTAAAACTGTGTGTTCAAGCAGAGGCCTTCGGTATCTGTACCCTCGCCCAATACCTGAAAACACCACTGACTATTGTCCTACTGACATTTCTTTGTAACCGTTAACAGACCTGAATGGATGTGGTTTACATCCTATCTCCCACCAACAGTCCACCAGCTTTCTGTAAACCATAAAATATTGGCGTTCAGAACATTAACCAAATAGTTTATTGGTCTAATGGCAAATAAAACCTTCATGAAACCTTAACCACAGATGTGACAAATCACTACGAGTCACTTTTGTGAAACAATCATCTGGCAGCTTTGAAAGCTGCCGAGGAACAAACTTGTTTCATTTGTAAAATAAACAGGAAATAAACGATACACAATAAAATGAAGATGATAAGAAAATCATCATCATTTCAGTGCTTTTCTAAGGAGCAGAGTGACTCAGTAAACACCCAGTTTCTGAAAATATCTATTTGTCAGAATAACAATTTCAAATGGGAAAATTGAAAATTATGATTTGGATTTCTAGCAGTTGCAGCAATGGATTTTATTACACAAACAGAGGAAGAACTGGATGAAAGCTTGAGACTCAGCTGTGTAATGAGGGCTAGCCGCACAGAGATCAAGTAAAATATGATAAAACACCATCTCTTGGATATTTTCAAATGGATTTTCTTTGCTTGAATATTTCCAAACCAGCAGCCCCCACCTCCCCAGTCTGAGAATGTCTGTGAGCACTCTGACATCGTGTTGGTGGTATTAGGTGTTACACAGGGGTCCATTTCCCTCTCAGTTGTCTGAGTGGAACACACCCGCTGCGGCGGGGCTCCCCCTCGGCTCCATGTGTGACAGTAATTTTACAGCCGGGGCCCTTGGTCCCGGAGGTGGGCCATTAAAGTTCAGGTGAGGTTAATTACAGAGAATTGTTAAGCTTGCTGCTGTGCGCTGGACGGGTGGGAGGGATTTGACGCCTCCAATGCTGATTTCTGTGTGACAAGGCTCCGCCGGCTCCGCGGGTGTTCAGCAGCAGATTTACACACAACACCTACAAGCGCCAATCATTCACTGAAACAGCACGAAATTAAACCCCACAACACAGCCACATGAATATACTACAGCTTGTTATTACACTCGACGTATAAATTACCACACACAACATACAATTCTCTGCGAGAAATACACAGAAATTGAGTCTAACTACCTTTAAATAAACAGCCAAATTTACCAAAACGATTTTGCATACAGATATGTAATCTCTAATTTCTACCGGGAGGTTATATTAACCCGGAGTCAAGCCAAAAGCAGGAGCTGGAAAACAAACAGGAAAAGAGCGACTCAAAGATGCCGTCTGGTGTGTTTGAGTAAGGATGAGATTATATTGGATTAAAGGGGATTTTTGCAATGCAAATGCATGCACCTCAAATCAATAAGGCCTGTTCTACTCAATATACAAACTAATTAAGAGGTAATACAATCAAACCAGAATAAAATAGATTGTGCAGCTTCCTCAGAAAGAAATCCAATCAAACCTTTTTATGTGAAAAGATAAAATCTAAAGCGATCTTTCTTTGTACGAATAATGACCTCGGCTTTGTGTCCATTTAATAAGGAAAACTTGTCTTAAGAGGTTACGCTCAATGTGCATATTCTAATCAATATGAATTACATAGGGTTTTATCTATGTTATCTGCTCCAGACTGCTAAGCTAATTAATGTTTTATCGAGTGTTTTAACTCAATTATTTCGCAAAGTCAAAGAGGTTCAACACAATTTTGTATGAGCAGCTGGAACATTTTCAGTGGAGAGGAAGTAGTTGAGTTCTTCAGCCCTTAAAGGAGACACATGCACCACCAAGACTTGCATTACACTTACCAACGTATTTGGTTCAAGGCTGAATTTTAAAGAAGAATGGTGTTGAAAATATCCGTGCAGTTGGGTATTCTAGTATTGTTGCAGAGCACAGTCGTTCTGTGACATTTTGCGCTGTATCTGCCGGGTATCGTTACTAAAGTTTGGACGAGTCCCCCTCCTCTTGCACTTCATTCCAGCTGATTGCTCATTTTCTAATGCTAATGGTGCTAGGCCGGGGCTAGGGTTTCTCCCCTGTCAGCTGGCCACTGGGTTTGTGGGATGGATCTAATGGGCTCTGACAGGAGGGAACTGATCTCATTCAAAGGGGATTTGATATGTGGCATGAATGTGGTGACCCTCAATGGACATATTAATGACCGTTATCATTCACAGACTTCGCACCATTCATAAAGCCCCTTTCTGTTGGATGCACCATTGCTGCACCAAATGCCATGACTTATGGATGAGCTGGCCATATATTGTTTTCACTGCCTTTTAGGTAACACATCAAAGTGACTCCGAGTTCTGCTCCTGTGGCAGAGGCCGCGGCTGGTCGAATAGTACGAGCAGTATGGTGCAGTAAATAATAACACGCTGGGTGTTGTTTACAATTCAATTACGACACGCTGGTAGAGAAAGAGACCGAGGCCTGCAGTCGCACGAGTCACACAGTCAATATTACGTTCACCTCCGATGCTATTTATGACTGACAGGGCTCTTTATGCATTTAATGTATTGTTTGTACTCATTTATCATTTTTATTGCCTCATTCCCATTGTACCCAAAGGTGAGAGAAAATTGTGGAAGGCTCAAGGAGAGGTTTGTTACAGCTTATAGTCAGTAATAGTTTTACATGGATATAAATGTATTTAATTTTTGGGAGGGCAAAAAAACAAAACAAAAAAACCATATTGCTGACCCACAAAATAAGAATTTATGACTTTTATCCACCAGAATACTTGCCCATCATCCAGCTAGGTTCATAACTTCATGATAAACATGACTGGGCCAAAGGAAAGAAAAAAATAGGGTTACAATCAACATGTGGATGCTTTTGAATAAACAAGTCTTAAAAAGGCAGAGTACTGCTTGTGCACAAAATGGAGCAGCCACAATTAAATGTCTCGGGCAGGATGTTCATCAGAGTGTGGTTTTCCAAAAAATCCCAAACAAATCTGGCCTGTCTATAAATGGGAGAAGCAGCCGGAGAAAGTCATATTCAGCCATACATGCATCGGTGAGAAGTGAAGAGGACCGATTCTTTGTTACACGAGGGCAACTGGTGCAAACACATGTGGGCGAGTGGCTGCAACTTGAGCTATTCTTCCTGGTACCTGGCTAAGATATCTGTCGAAAAACCACGCACCCGTCAAAAGAGCAACAAACACGGGCATCGGGCATGTTGCATTAATCAACAAGCATAGAAAATATATTAATCATCTGTCATAGGAACACTACCTAATGTTTGTCCTTTTTTTTTAAGAGGAAACAATCAAACCTAAAGTGTGCCCTGAAATCAAACAGATGTGTGTTCTGAGAAAAAAAAAAAGGAATCACACTGATGTTTACTATCCGAATTCATCACATCAAATTAACCTCTGATTTTAGGTTACTAGGATTAATTATGAGCAAATTCCTAGTGTGTGCCATTTGCTCATTTTCCCTGCATGCTCTATTAGCAGAGCTGAGGTGCAGATATGAACACAGCAGCAGCAGCAGCCGCAGCAGCAGCTTGGGAGGTGCTGGGAAGTGTTTCTTGACAGCTGCACAGGAAGTTACATCCCTCCACACGTCGAGGTGTCACCAGCAGTATTTTAACATTTCCAATTTTAATCTCAGATTCCTGCCATGTGTCAACTTCAGAATAAAGTTCCGCTCCTGCATCCTTGCTGCCTCCTAATAACAATCTGTTTACTGCCACAAGATGCCACAAAGACGCCTGGCCCCACTCGGTTTCTTTGTTCTGCTCATTTTTAAAATGTGCTCAAAATTTGCTGACAAAGGAATGTTTGAAGCATTTTTCCAAGGGAAATACATTGTTTAACTCATTCTCAAAATGACACAGGATTTGAAACACATGGCTTCGTAAATGTGCCATTTGATCACATGTTTACTCTTAGAAATGGATTAAATCTGCCTGACATAATAATAACAGTAATAAACAATTTGGCAGAGATTGTTTAGTTTTACAGTACAATTGTGAAGTACGTGCACTTTATTTTTGCATTTTCAACATACAAAGCAGAACAATTCAAATGCTGCCTGCAGAATAAAGCATCAGTAACAGGCAAAGAATCTGATAATATATGTCCACAAATGGACTGTTCTTACTGTTCTGTACTATTTTCACACTTCTGTGTCAGTACTAAGTTGCTTTGCTAGATTTTTTTAAAAACACAATATTTCAAACTATAATGAAGTAAAGGATACTTCAGACATATTTTTAAGCATGGTGAGAAATCATAAGAAAAAAAGCCAAAGTATCTGTGATGCACAGGTTTCAAACTCAGCCTTTGACTACAAACAGCACTGATTAAACCTCGTAAAACAGATGTGCCAAAAGAGCAGAGACAGCACCGACAACGCTGCCAAGCTACAGTTCGTCACTGCGAGGTCGAGGCAGCAGGACGTTTTTGCCTGGTTTCCTCCATAGCCTGGAAAATCCTCCCCGCATTACTACCATTGTGAAAGCTACTTTGCTTTCACAGTCCAAAGATCAAAACAGCAGCCATGTTTCCAAGGAACAAATGTCCTACCAGCTGGGCTGGTGTGAACACAGATATAATGCTGACAGGAAGCCGAGGCAGTCACTTGTAGAGCCAATTATGGGCAGAGCCGTGGGGGCAGGTTTACAAACACTGCTTTTCTTGTGTTGTGCGACTCTGAGGTATATGATTAACTTCCTCACCAAAAGTACCCAAGCAGCCCAGAGTCTGCCCTCTTTGTAGGTGGCAAAGCTGGTGATTCGTGGCACAGCCCAGTCAACACCAGACTACCAAGAAAAACAAAAAGTAGGCCGTGACCGAAAGGGTTCATTGTGTTGTTTTTTATCTTTGACTGTACTTTTAAGGGTTCTTCTTTGGGACATGTTTAACCTTTTAGTCAAGTTTTACAGTGTTGCTGTTGCTTGGAGAATGCAGGTTACAGGCTTCTCCTGAAGCCACAGACATCAGAGTCGGGAGGAATTCAAATGGACCCATCTGCAGAAAATACCTTAGCTTTCGGAGGACTAATTACAGGCCTTTGCCATGAATGGAGGTTGAAGGAGCAACTTAATTAACCAGTCACTAGATTACCCTGCATTATTCCACTGCTGCATTCCCCCAACCAACATTATTTTGTGGAGGATCACAGGACTTTTTCTTAACAGTTGTACTAAAAATAAAATTGAAAAACCTAATTCCCTGGTTGGTTGAATTAAAATAAGGAGTGTCCACAGTGAGTTCCTCCTCCCTGTGGCATTGTCATGGTGGCAGAGCACGGCTACCAACAAACAGCAGCCTTTTAACTACCCATGGTCCTTCGCTGTCGAATTTAAAAAGTTCCTTTCACCACATCTGCCCTATTTGTACGGCCTTTTCTTCACCTGACTTGCTCAAGAGATTTGCTTTATCTTAAAAGGTCATTTCATTCAACTGGGCAACAAACAGAAGTGGAAATAACTGTCCCCAATCTTTCCCTCGCAGAATTCATGCTTGAGTTGCCTCAAATAAAGAAGGCCCCCGCCAGCTAGACGAAGGAGCTCACAATCTGGGCAGCTCTATAGAAAAGCCTCCCTGTATCATACAGTCCCTCTTTACAACTCTACATTTCCATTTAATGACACCCTACATATTAACCCTGGTCAGCATCCAATTACACAGAATAAGTGAATAATCTGTGCCAGCATGCAATTTGAAAATGTTTTTCATGAAATACCGGGACAATGGGGGAGCAGTGGACCCTTCTTTCATCAATCCCGAGTTCATTAAAGTGTGAGCTTGTGACTTACTTCGAATGCATTAACTCTAAATACAGGTGATTCCCGGTCCCTCTTTACACGGGACCACCGAGATTCGCTGTCATGGACTGTTATTAGGGTGTAGAATGACGCCAGCACAACTGATTTGACGGGCTTTCTTCCCCAGGCCAGCACTCAACCAAACAAACTGGCTGGGCAACCAACAGCGCTCCATTCATATTTAATTACAGCCTGCTAACACTGCTCCCAGATAACATTACACCCAATGAAGGGAAGAACAATGATGAAAAAACACATATTATATATGTATATATATGTGTGTGTGTGTGTGTGTATGCCAAATGACTAATTGTAAATGTGTGTATATATCTATATATATATATGTATAGATAGATAGATCGATGGATAGATAGAATGTGCTTCTGGGTGATTAACATGGTACAGGTTGTGAATTTACAACACAGAAACAGGATTTTTGATTATTTTATCCAAATCAGATAAATCAGGAGTCAGCGAGGGCAGCACCCTTCTCTCATTTAATGGCATGTAAATAACACCAGGTGGTGAATATTAAGTATCAAACGTGGGACACAGCAGTCTGTGTGTCACATGACCCACCTCTATGGGTGTAAAGTCACTGCTGCCCTCCCAGGCGACAAGCCTGCGTGTGTGTGTGTGTGTGAGGGGGGATGACCAGATGAGAGGTGGCTGAGTCCAGCCAAGCCATGTCAAGTTACTGGGTACTGCTCGTAGACAGCGCAGAGCGGCTCTACTGACTCCCCGCTGAGCTGTAGATACAGCGCACACCAACAGAAATGTCTGTTCAAATGAGCTGTGTGCAAAAAGGAAATAAAAAAAAAACATCGTTGTGCATCTGTAAACGGGCACGAGAGTCTTTGAGCATGTCACACCATGTTTCCAGTGAAACAACAGAGCGGAGTCACTGGCAGAAAATTTCAGGTTGTGGTGTTTATATGATTGGTGCAATCTGCCATTGGCAAAGTAGTTTTACAATCACAGAGACTGAGTCTATCGTACAGAGAAACAGATAGAAACACCATCTTTATCCAGCCTCTCCTCTTCTCTCTTGTGGCTAGAAATCTTCTCACATATCTCGGACAGATTTCAAATATGCTTCTTTCCTTTAAACCTACATTGTATAATATAGGTTGTAATGGAGCTTACAGAGCAAGGGTGAAACAAACAAAATATGCAAACAGTATTTAATAAGTACAGTGCATTTTAGATTTATAACTATACCAATATAAGAGAATTGGATGGATATGTCACTTTATTCTTTTTGGTTTGATTATTGGTTGCTTTGATCAAAGAGTGTACCTCTTTCTCTGCTGTTCTACATAAAATTTTCAACACTCTTTGTAACAGATCTGCAGCCAGGATACACAAAGGACTAGCTCATATACAGAGTTCATAGCTAACTGATACAGCACCAGACTTATTGGGTATTGTTGTTCCTCCATCTGTGGAAGATAGACTGTCACCAAGAGTCATTACCTGTCATGGAAATGCGACACTACACGCACGACTCTGCCTTGTGGTTCATACTATATGTAGAGTAGTAGAGGTTCATTTAGACACGAGAAGTATGACATGGATGAGAAAATAAGACTACAGTACACACACACACACACACACACACACACACACACACAGTGTGCCATCGTCTCTTGGCGCGCTGGCGCCTGTCACTCAGCAGGGTCCTGGAATATGCACCAGGGCCATCGACAGGCGTCGGTGTCAATGCCTGACAAACCTCAAGGCACCGGGCTGTAATTGGAACGACTGGCCTAATCCTCAGATCAAGACAGACTCATTGACAACCTAAGCGGGCGGCAATCCCAACAGTGCCTTATTAGTGGAGCTGGCCTCTTTGGGAACACTCAAGTCATCACTGCCAGCTACAAGATACTGTCTTGGCCAGGAAGGACATTTCATAAAAAGCCACAGTAATGGTGGTTTGTATCACAGAGACACGTCATATTCATTTTTACAGTTACATTTACACTCATACACGCATGGGAAATGAAGGAACATTACTTAATGGACTAATTATTATTATTTGTAAGTCACGTTTTATAGAGCAAGGGGATCACTTTCACATTTTTAATTTACATTTTGCTACTTCAGTATTGTGGAATATAAGTTGTATTTATGGCATTAACACAATAACTAATACATTATTAGATGGGAAGACCTTACAGTATTTTACACTGCATGAACTACTTATATTATATATTATTATATTATTATATATTAATATTATTTTGAGGATGCTGCTTCGTTCTCCACACCAGCTACATTAACTTTCATGGCCATCCTGTCTGCAGAATCACCTGGTGAGCAGGAGACAGTAATGTCATATTTATTTCGGGCTAATTTATAACTTGGCGGTTGAATATCCATTACATCAACAGTGACTGCATGTGTTTGCTTTACCTTTTAAGACCCTAACTGATATGTTTGGTGCAAAACACCATAAATACTAACAGAAAGTGAAACATCATGAAAGATTAAGCCACCCAGACAAGCCTCCTGCCTGTACACAGTGCAGTTCATGTAAGGAATCACTCAAACTAACACAGCTTGCATCGCTTGGAGCAGACAGCTAGCAGATAGACTCTTGCACTCTTTCAGTTTCAGCAGACATATCCACAGTGCTCTCTGTGTCCCTCTCCCTTACCTCCCAGAAGAGTAATCTGCTCAGTGATGGAGGGGAGTGTGTAGCAGAGGTCGGCTCTGACACCTTCTTGGCACTGCCACAGAGCCGGGCTCCCAGTCCTACTCTCAAAAGCCAAGATGCCCGAGAACCCTTGACACAGTGTGTTGGCTTGTGGCCCCTTGTGAGTGCCTGGGGTCTCCTGTCAATGAGCATATCAAACATTTGACATGAACAGAGACACACAGTGTGTAAAATCTGCTGATGGTTCTTTCAGGCCGAGTGTGTTGCTGTTAAGGTGTCGCAGCTGTATGAATTCACCGCTAACAAACAAGCAGAAGGAAAAGAAGCAGAATGAGGAGGTTATTTATACGCATACTACTATAATTATATAAACTATTATATTTCAAATTGCAGTTTGCTGCTGAGCCTAAATGGCCATATTCTGCTGCTCATTTTAGAAAACTCAGAGTGCACTTTCCTTTTAACATGCTAAGTAGTTCTTTTAAGAGACATCAGTTGCATGCAGAGCGAGACATGAGTGTTTGTGAGTATTTCTATGTATGTGTGTCCATGGGAGTGTGTGTTTGTGTTTGTAGTTCCTGGTTTTTGTAAAGGCACCGGGAAGCTCGAGCCATCCACCCAGGCATGCCTGTGCAGTGTAACCAAGGCTCACTGGCTGACCTCAGACTGTGTGGGCCCTGTAGCAGAAGATGAAGGAGCTTTTTCATTGACACAGGAACAGGAGGTATCGCCTTCCCTTTGCAGCACCACTCATTCATACAAGACACAATGCTTTATTATTGGTTTTGAATTGAAATGTTAATTTTGGGTACTGGGCAACTGGGCCTGAGAGCTTGCCCTGCTCATTTCTCATTTTTCACTTGGCTTAGGTGGTCTGTTTCGATGGGGAGCGTTAACCCTCCGCTCTCCTTGAATTACAACACCTCGGCTGTTGTATGAGGTTGTAACTTAGGTAAAACACGGGGGCATATGGATTAGGCTGAAAGAGCTTTTTCACATTTGAACCCTGTCATACAGGAGCTGAAAGGTTGGTGGCAAGAGGTGAAACCCACAAGACACTGTTCCACTCCCACGGAGAAGTCACTATTGATCCTGAGTCCGTGGAGGAAAAGCCAGCTCTTTCAGGGCCGCTGGTGTGAGGTAGGCAGGTCAGCACTCTGTTGTACAGCCTCACAGAAATGAGTGCATCAGCAGGCCCGGCAGATCTATATGACGGGAATTAAAGAGCATAATCAAATTGTTTGCGCAACCATTTAGCATCTCATTCCCTCGCTGCCCTGGGCCAAACTGACCACTGGAGACTGGCCATCCACAGCAGTAACAAAGTAGGGCAATAACTAACAGCGATTAAAGGAATATTGATGGCCTGTGACACACAGCCTCCTGAAAAATGCTATTTGGTCAAATAGCTGCAATAATTAAGTATATGAGGGTCAGTCAATTTTATCTGCTGCTTTTCTTTGGATCGATTATTTACTAAACTGAGCGAGCTTCAGAGAGCATTACTGCTGAGTGAGGTGTTGATTTCATACTGCAGGTGCTTACGCTGAAGCAAAGAGTAACAGCTCACAGCAAAGAACAGGCTCAGTAGAACTATTACAGCCAGTAAGTACAGCAGATATTCCCGAGGATCACTCACAACATCACTGCTCACATTGGAAAGTATTGAACCTCAATCAGGTTTGTTGTTCTGAGATTCAAAAATTGCTTCATTCTGCCCTTAAAAAAATATATTGCAGGTCTCGATGCCTTAAAACTTTCTTACTTTCTTCACATAGAGAAACAAAGCTGCTGTAAGATATTCTCACCACGGACCGATACACATTAGCTGAAAACACAAATAATGAGTTTTGGCTGCGCAAAACCTCAGCGCATTTAATGTGATGCAGTGGTTAAAAATAAACTGGGCCATTTAGACGCTTCTCCCCGAGTTGATTGATTAAACATTAACCTGCTGGATCTGGGATATTTCTTATTAATCACAGGTGGCACAGACTTTACCGAGCATAAGGAAGGCACGTAGAAAACCATCCACACAAAGCACACACCTGTTAACACATGCATGAAATCCTCTACTCATAACATACGTCAATTAGCAAACGCTTTAATCCAGTGAGTGATGCCGTTTTCTGCTGGTGGAGTCAGCGCGAGTCAAACATGTAACTCTGGTTATGCCACCGAGTTACACACGCCAACACACATCTCTACATCAAAGGGGGTGTTGTGAGAGTTGCCATGACCTCTTGCCTTTCTTACACACTGATAGCAGCTTCGTAAAGGAGTGGGTGGCACGTCTGTGATCCCGACCCATTAAAAACACGGCACACGGCCCCAAACCCCTCAAACGACAGTAGAAGAGAGCAAAGTCACTATCAGACCATCTTTATTTTCCCACAGCCAGTGTCTGAGTGGGAGAACAGTCCAATAACATTGCTGAATATTCAGCCACTGTAGCAGGCCACAGCTTTGATCTCACACTGATGTGGGTGGCCAGTATCCAGAACTACAAGTCCTCAATTTGAGTGTGACAGAGCACTGAACCTGCCTCTGAAATAGCGATGTTTTTCTTGCCGTAACCCCGGGTGACGTTTTTGTTGCCCGAGGAGGCTTTTATGAGGAAATTGACAAAGTAAATATCCTTTGAGCTGTTTCCCTGATGAATAATGTAGGCAGAGACTGATGGACTGCTTTTGAAAAAAAAAAAAAAAAAAATTCAACAGCTTCAGGGTTGTCCCTGCACATCAGCTGTCATCGCGTGATGCGGGTGGCGGAGCCGGTGCGGGGGCTTACGGCAGCACACAGGTGCCCCTTTCACTCCCAGGCCGAAAATGACAAATTCAATAAACTCAAGGCATCTCTCCGGAGCACCTATGGAATCAAACACACCTGAAGGGCTTCTTCCTAGTCACCCTGACATCTCATCTTGACGCGTGGTATCAATATCTTCATCCACTGAAGCAAAATGTCTTTCCATCTCACTAGCATGCTTTGACACTGTGAGAAAGAATAAGAATATGTGTCAGAGGTTGTGGGACTTGAGGTAAGATTGCGATGAGGAAATTGAATCTGTGAGATGACATTAACAGAGAGTGTCCCCAAGTCTGTATGTGTTTAAGCCCCAGAGCAGACAGGCCTGGCTAGGGTTACCGAGCGTAATTCTGATGGTGAAAGGGCCACAATCAGCCTACTTAATCTTGAAGCTGTTCTTTAAAACCAAAGAAAGACGATCTGTCTCCATTCTACTGTACAAAACAAGGAAACATGTGATTCATCTCAAAATGGAAATGCACATTAAATTAAATTTGCCTCTAGGGGCAATGAAGACAACCCGTGACTGCAGGTTTTTCTGCGATAACAAAAAAGGTGCTTGTACTCTGTCAAAGGAGCCTGTCTCATAGACCTATCCTGACCTGAAAGAACAAACCCTAGACATCAAATTTTAAAGAATTAGCATCACAATGGGCTAAATGTCCCCCTTGTAGTAAAAGCCCAGTAAAACGGCCCTGTAATTTCAGTGGTGATGATAAACTGGGAGACACAGATAGCGGGAGCACTGTGCGTGAGACAGACCCTCACTGTATATGTTCATTAGCATCCCTGAAGGTTCCCATCTGATGATGAGGGAAACAGAGCATGAGTGGCTTATTAAAGAACAGGCGAGGGAGCCTCAAGTTTGGTGGGTCTGGTCCACGAGGACCTCACATTAGGACTCCCACCTGTTTGTCTGGGTACTCCTTTGACACAATAGGTCATGAAATGCAATATGGGCCTGTGCTTCTCTTTCTCAGCACACAAAAGGGAAGGAGCGGATGAACTGCAAGATAAATGACCTTGACATTTGGATAGTCTCCATAAAAATAAACCAAGCAAAGACCATCTCTAAGACATCATAAGTAAAAAAGCACAACTCAAATGGGGAGCTAACGGGGGCGAAATGTATGAAAAGCGTGTTGGTTTTAAGACAGGACGGATATTTCCTAGAAGACTTTGATTGCCTGTGTATGATAACTGTGAGAGTGTACAGGCCCGAAAAATCCTTCATGTTTGTACTCACAATCTGGAGGTCTTGTCTTCCAACCAGCTGTGTACACGCTGTGGACAGGCTCCTTTTTCCACAGGAAACAAGATGAGAACCACAGGAAGATAAAACCAGCATGAAATGGCTGGGGGAAAATGACAACACAAATTAGAGTGAAGTTTACGCAAACATGAAACAATCACTTTTCTATGCAATAAAAAAGATTTTAAGTCGTCTTGGGGACACGAAAGCCAAAACAAGATTGTTAAAAAAATGCCACTAACCCTTTAAGGTTCCAAAAGAAAGTGGATATCATTTCTCAGCAAAGCCAAGTGAGGGGGGATTAACTGCGCGACATATTTTTAATGCAAATGCACCAAAGAAGTCTGACAGAAAGTTGGCATCTGAGCAGATCCGTCACCTGAGTGTGACTGACAGTGTGGGCAGGTGCGGCGGTGCATCCAGGGAAAGTGAACACCGTCTGGCTAAGTGAGGCTCGCCATTGTTCGCCACTGGTCTTTGATCTCCCAGCAGTAGGCCAGGACAGCAGTGGGGAGTCCAGGCCGGGCCCCAGGCTACGGTTTGTATCGACTCAGGAGGCCTGACAGCACGAGGCAGAAGGTGTGGGAGGGGGGCTCCAACTTCCCAGGATCACCTCCCAGCAGTTTCATCTCAACTTAAGCTGCACCCTGAAGGACGGACAAGAGTTAATAAACAGATTTTACTCTTCGTGGCGCTACATTCAAGGAGGTCATAAAAATATATACAACCATATAATCCATGAATTGTTTCCCGACTAATTTGTCCTACACACTCCGCCCATCCATGAATGAATGCATGCACTGAAATGATTTTGTTCCAAATTAATAACATAGTCCACAAAATGAACTCCCCAATTCTTTAAACAACCATAAAAATAATTTTCATTCTTCTGACGATGGAGAAGCATAGATGACTCTAAAATGCTAAAACGTTAAAAAATCAAATGCATGTTAGTCTACACTGAAAACAACTGCTCTTATTTGTGCAGTGCAGCAGCTGTGCATACAGCCCTTACTTAAGGCAAACCCTTTAATGAAGCTTCGAGTGTACAGTAAGTGGACAGGAGTGGCTTACAGCTAAGGAGAGTAATGGTTCTTTGCTGATGGTTCCCATCCTCTCCTCTGCAGTAAAATGCAACTGAGACATTTAGCTGAAAGAACGGGGAAATAACTCTAAAGCTAAAGTAAAAAAAAAAAAAAGCACTAAAATGCCAAAGATATGTCCCTATGTGTGTGTGTGGACTGTGGCTGGAACTGTCCTATGAGTGTGTGTGTGTGTAATACACTGAAGCAAAAAGTAGATAAGAGAGCAGTGGATGAGACTCGCAGCACTACAATAAACAGTGACAGTGAGCTGGGCAGACTGGGACAGCCCCTCTTAGTCTGCAGCGATTGTGTTTCAGTGTGTTCGACTGGCTCTTCCTGTGGTGCTCTGTGTTGTGGAGCAAAAAGCCACTGCTGGGAGTCACAGTGGAAGAGATCAATTGTACACATTCCTGCCACCTGAGATTCAAGTGTTTCTGTAATACTGCACAGCTCAATCGATACTTAAGGGAGGGATGGAGAGGGAAGAGCCCGCTCCATGCTCAGTGCTGGGGCTACTCACACAGAGATAAAGAGGGTATTTACCCCCGCAGATTCCCGCTTCCCACCTGTGACTGGTCTCCATGAAAAATTACTGCTTTTATCAAACAGACATTTTTTTTTATATTCAACGCAGCTCCGCTGTAATTATTCATTTGTCGTTGCTGTATTTTTGCTTAAAATTAGTTGATAACTGTAGTATCCCAAATTTAAAAAATTAAATAATAACAATTATAATAATATAGGAAATAACAATATTAATATTGATAATAAAAAATAATAATAAGGTAGATAATAAAAGCTGTGCGGATTTTGCTGGTGCATTCACCTTAATTAGCCGAGCATGTGGGGCAGTTTTTTATATTTTTGTGTGTCCTTTGAAGGAATCTCTCAGGAAGCCGACGTGCTGCACAAACACAGCTCAGGGGAACAGATGTGACTGTTAAAAAGAAAACAGGCTCTGTGGGCAAGGATCATTTAGCTCGGACGTCTTGAAATATAAAACGTAAATATTGGGGATTTGGGCTTTGTGCAGAGGAGGGGAGAGCGCCGAGGATGCCGGACAGAAATTAACAGATCCTGTATTGCAGGATGTGCAACGATGTGTTAAATTAAATGCAGCTGTTGAAATACAAAAGGGGAAAATTTTCCGTTGAATAAAAAAAAAAAAAAAAAAAAAAATGCAGGGCAAATGCCTTCGAAGCAGTGGCTTTTTAAGGACGATCATGTGATCGTTTCGATAAACTGCTTCTCGAGGCTTTGTTGCAGTGAATTAAATCTTCCACTTTTAATTAAAAGAAAGATTTTTTTTAACTAAAAACTCCGATCACTTTAAAAGATTTTTCTGCGTAACTATCTTTTCCGCTTTTATTTATTACTAAAAGCTGATGAGCGAGTATAAAAATGACAAGAGATTTTTTTTTTCTTTTTTCATTTTTTATCTGCGTAAAACGCCTCGAATCAACGTGATTCCAACGATTAGCGATTAATTGGAGATTTCCGGGATTGGCAACGGAAATGATGAGGTTCAAAGTGCTTTTGGATTTAATAGCAGGGCAGCTCACAGCATCAGTGGCTGCTTCCACCATCCCCGCCTCCCGCGCTGCGTCTGCGGCGCGTCAGAGTCGGAGCTGCACAGGCTGCACATCGGCCCTGAGCTCTGCTGATCCCCGCACAAAACCTGCTCCCTCCTCTGCTCCGTTTGAGCCTGACGTGGGACAATAACCGTCCGCATATTTGCAAGGGTTTTATCAAGCAGTGGGTGAATAAAACGACACAAACACACAACGTTTCTTTTGGAAAACTGATGTATTTGATTATTAGAGTAAAGAATTACAGTATCTTAGTTGTTAGTAGGTATTAAAGTGTAGAGAAACTGGACCCATAAAGATCTTCCAACTTTCCAAGAAAGTGCATGTAACAGTCCGAAGGTTGTCAAACCCAATAGATATTTATATTTATAAAAACACTATCATTTTGTCCCCTGGCCATGATGGATTTTCATGTGTGAGCTTTATTTACATTTTCTTGAGAGGGAGTTTGTATGTCCGCGTCTGACCGTATTTACAGAAGCTTCATAACGTCGCACTTGATGTCAGTGAGGATGCTGGGACATAGCAGCAATGTGGAAATCCAGCTGAGACACTAAGGGAGAATCCTCCTCATTTGATTGGACCTTTCAGTTCCAAAAGCCAGGTAATAGACCAGACCGAATGTTCCCCTCGTAACAACTGTCATGGTTTTCAACAACACCAAAACACGTGCAACAAAAAAGAAAGAAGAGATTGAGGGAAAGAAAAAATGGAAGTAAACAAAAAGTCAAAAAATACAACACACAGAAACAGCAACAAGAAAACAAGTTAACACTAAAGAAACTGTTGAAATGTAGCAAACTTCAATGTTTCATCTTCCTTAAATAAAGTAAATGTAAATAAGAATTGGAACTACCACATCATTTAGTTCCTTGCCTGAATTTCATTGTTTTGTTTTAATGAGGGGAGAGCACACACAGATGTTAGACCATCTACAGAAGATCAGTGTACATTATTTACAGAAAGTCTGTTTGCTTATTACAGGGCTAATGCATCACATGAACATCGACAGTTCGGTTATAGCTACTACAGACAGAAAATAACTTAATGCCAAGGTAAGGTTGTCTACCCAGATATTCTAAGTTTCAAAAGCACATTTTTAAGCACCCATACATACCCATTCTGGCGTCAAAACAAACAAAAACCTAACTGTTAATGCTTCCACTTGGTCTCAAGCAAGGTTATAATCACTAATAAATAAGCTCCTTTAAACTATAACATGTACATTGTACAAAAAAAGCAACTTGTCTTCACACTTGTGTTTGTAAAGAGTCAATGGCGAGCAAAGCAGTTCAGCTGATTTTGTCCCTGTCTTGTTCTCTGTCTTTCTCGTCTTCTGTTTGTGTCTACATATGTGTACAGTATGCCTTTTCAGGCATCTTTGTGGGTCTGCGAGCAAGCGAGGACGCGCTCTCTAACTGGTGACAATTTCTTTATTGTCCTCCATGAAGCGTGTGAACCGGAAGTGCGCCCCGTTTTCTGTGTTGGCCATTTTCTCCAGGCCGGCGAGAGCAGCATTGGGCTCCATGCTGTGCAGCTTGTCCAGGCTGCCCGTCAGGCCACCGATGGGAGAGCTACCCCCATTGCCCACGCCACCTGACATTGGTGGGATGCCTCCATTCTGGATGACCGAGATTTCATTCGTCTTCATCGCCAGGCCATTGGAGAAGGCCGCGGCGTACTGGTTCCAGAAACTTGCCGGGTCCCCGTTGCTGGCCCTCGACGTCATGTCCTTCTGGAAGATCTCCGGAAACTTAACTGGGTTGGTCCCCAGGAAAGCCATGGGCCCGTCCACAGAGAGCCTGCGGCCACGTCTAGCGGGCGCGCTGTTCCACATGTGTGTGCCCATGTGAACCTACAGAGAGAGAGAGAGGGAGGAGAATGTCAGAGAATAAAAGCGAGGGAGGCGAGAGACACAGCAATAAGAGGGATGAAAATAAGTGATGTTTACAAACTTGGCCACAAGAGCTGCACATGAGATGATGCAATGGAAAAAAAAAAAAAAACACAATGCTCAACTCCAAATTAAAATAGCTTCACACCCTGAGTGCAGCAGACCGGTTAGTTGCCTATGCTGTAAGGAGGTACCAGGATGGTGTAAACATCTTATTTTGGCAAGACTGATACATATTGCTTAATCTAAACCTTAATTTGCTCATCTCACAAGAGGAGCACACAACTTAGGTAAAATTGCTCAGTCCAGTTTTCTTTCTCTGGCCACTATTGCTCGAGACATTTCACCTCTGCCAAAACACTTTCTATGCCACAGGCAACATTTTTTTTTCTCCAGCCAGTATACGCTGTAAAATGTATATTTTATGTACAAAATGCTACAACAAACTTTTCTGTTTTCGTTGTTTGTTCTGCAGCAACTTTAACTAAAACAACTCTGTGTACAAGACTAATATCACCCAACAGCCGGAGCTTGATTTAATACAACCATTATAAATTAAAAATTAACTCATATCTCAAACCCACAACTAGGATTAAGGATTGACTCACTTAAAAATAACTGATGCAATTTCATATTCAGTCAACATAATTTTCACAAGTTTCTGTAGATCATTAAGCAGATCCTTTTCTTAATGATTTAGGCCTGTCACATATTTCACAGAATCTGTTATGGAAAAACACAGACTGGACTAGTTCACAAGCACTGTCTCTCATAACTATTTATGTTCACTGAATCACTCTTGTTTAACCCCATTATGGAATTTCTGACCAATAATCATATTAGTTCTGTGATTCAACCTTTCCAGTAAGGTAATTTTTCTCACAGAGGTGTTCTTTTAATTAACTATACACCATTACCACCTCTAGCACATTTAAACACTGTATAAAATTAAATAGGAGCTCTGAGACTCCCCTTCCACAAATACTCTCACGCACAAACTTTTAGAGTCCAACTTTTATCTTGACATTTTGAAATTTACCTTGAGGTTTCCTTTGGTGGTGAAAGCCCGACCACAGATGCTGCAGGCAAAGGGTTTTTCCCCTGTGTGGGTTCTCTCGTGGATCTGTAGAGCACTCGAAGAGGAGAAACACTTCCCGCAGGTGTTGCAGAAGTGTTGCTTGGGTGTCCTGCGAGGTGGAGCAGCAGAAAGCACTGGGGAAGTAGATGCAGATGATGTTACTAAGCCAGGGGGCATTTCCTTGTTCTCTGGGTGGAGGCCGTGGAGGAAGCCGTTAACCTCGGGTTTGTTAAGAGAGCCTACAGACAGAAGGGAAGGGGTTGGGCTGGAGGAGAGGCTGGTGTTTGATGGCTCAAAGAGCTGTGACGGCAGGTCTCTCATTTGATGGGTTAGCATGTGCTGCTTGAGGTTGCCCTTGGTGGAGAAACCCCTGTTGCAGGCCGTGCAAATAAATGGTCGTTCTTTGGTATGGCTTCGATAGTGAATGTCCAAGGCACTCTGACAAGCAAAGGTCTTCCCACAGATGTCACAGGATGTGTTCTTGGTGGTGTTACGCTCACGGAAGGGGAATATCATGCCTAGAGGATCCTTTGAAGGATTGACAGATGTCAGGTCCAGAGCTCCGTTGTTGGAAGGGTGAGAGTGCAAGAGGCCTCCACTGGTGTGTTCCAAGGATAAGGCCCTGTGCTGCCTTTCTTCATAACTTGGGGATTTATGAGGTTGCGGCTGCATGCTAGTGGGGGATGGCGCCTGCATGGAGGAGGTAGATTCGGACACAGCTGGACTCCCAGTGCTTTGGCTTTCAACATCCCCTCCCAGTGACGAGGAGTCATTGGTGAGGCAATCCCCCTCAACAAGACCATTTGCTGTAGCCTTCAGTTGGTCAGCCTGTAGATCCTCCATTTCATTATTGTGGATATTTACATGGCAATTTTTTTCTTGTCCCTCCTGGTAAACCATTTCAGGGGGAAGTGGGGAATTACATAAACTGTCATGGGAGGCATCAGCTGACCTAGGTGTGTCTGGCACACTGCTATCTGGGCCCTCCTCCATCCCTTCAATGTTGTCATCAGAGAAATTGTCCAGATCATCAAAGTTTCTCTCCTCAAATGAGCCAGTGTCAGAGGCCATGGACTCTGGATAACTCTCGGGCAGAGGGGTGTTGGGAATCTGCCCACCCATGTGCATGCGGATATGCTGCTGTAGAACCACAGCATTGGTGAACTTCTTCTGACAGATAGGGCAGGAGTGTTGCACCCTCAAAGGAGGCATGGCCCTGTGGACGCTGTAGTGGGTCTTAAGATTTCCCTTTGTGGTAAATGCCCTACCGCATATTTTACATTTGAAGGGCCTCTCCCCAGTATGAGTACGGTAGTGCATTTTCAGAGCACTTTGGCAGCTCAGCACCCGGTGACAGATAACACATTCGTTTGGGTCTGTCACCTTCCTGTCAATGTTCTCCACAAGCTGCTGTAGCTTGGAGGTCTCTGACCCCTGGAGAGGATCCAAAATGCCTCCAAAGGGAAACTTAGCCTTAAACTGATCAGACATAAGAGGCATGAGTGGGTTGGTCATCATGGGAGGGCTGTTAGATGTTGTGTACTCTGCAGTGCTCTCTGAGGCACAGCTTACATTTGTCATGAAGCCTGAGGAGTGGCTGCCTTCTTCAGTTTTCCCATTTGAGGTAGGGAGAGTTGCACCTTCACCCTCTTCAGACACTCCATCATTACTTTTAGCTGAAGGCTCAGCAGCACCTGAGTCACTCTTTGCACTAACAGAAGGGCTTGTTATGGCTATCGAATGATCTTCTTTTTTGATGAAATGCGGCAGGCTCGGCATGGTTGGCGGCAGCAGCATGCCGACTGAGGAAGTGAGAGTGGGCAAAACTGGTTTGCTGTCCAGCCAGCTGGTGACAGGTTTCTCAGGAGGCATGGACATGCCATATGGAATGCCAGTACTCGTTGGTATGTTGTCTAAATGCTCAGGGACAGGATAGGGGTTCATCTGGATGTGTGGATATTTTTCTTTATGACGCTGGAAATGCACCTTCAGGTTACCACGGGTGGAGAAGCGATTGCCACAAATATTACACTTGTATGGTCTCTCACCAGTGTGAGAGCGCAGGTGGATTTGCAAGGCACTGTCACTCCCAAACACCTTGCCACAAAACCTGCACTTATGCTTGAAGAAAGCGTCATCAGAGCTGCTCTTGTGTTCAAAAGAAGTGACATTTGGAGGCTTGCCTTTCCTCTGCTGGGCCAAAGTTGCTAAAGAGTTGAGGTCCTCTACGGTGGTGCCAACACTGGGTAGAGAGCTGGAGAACATGGGGTTTCCAGGTGGGGGCTGAGGTAGAAGGGGATTCACTGCAGAACTTAACAAGCTACCTATTCCAAATGTTGGCATGGATGACTTAGTAAGTGAGGAGTTGGTGAGTTGAGAGTGGAGGCCACTCATATGACTCGGCCTCTTGTCAGAGGACTGGGCACTGCCTGTTGATGGCCCCAGTGTGCTGATGCTCTGAGATGTCTCACTGTTGCTTGGTTTGGGCTGAGGTAGCTGTGCTGCTGCAGCCAACTGCTTTAGGCTGCTAATACTGGCTGACTGACTAGCCAGGTTCTGTGCTAGCCCTGCGGCTGCAGCCAGCTGTTGAGAGAGATGGGAGCTGAGTGTGGTCAGTGGGCTGGCAGCAGGGCCCATTGTGCCTGGAGCAGAGGTTGGGGGCACCTGCATTTCGGGGGACTGGGAGGCAAGCAGCAGAATCTGATGGCGAATCTGCTCGATAAGCTGCAGCTGGTGTATCTGTTGCTGTTGTAGGGCTAAGAGCTGCTCCATCAGGGCTGGCACGGCCACCCTGGGGCCCCCAGTGGAACGGGCCTCTTGGGAAAATTGGGCAACTGCCACTTTGGTGCTTTGAAGATTTTCAATGATGACATTGCTGTTGATCATGGAAAAGTTCCCCAGTTCAGTCAGATTACTGAGCTGTGGTAGAGGGGCAGATATAGCTGAAGTGCCTACGGCGGGGCCAGAGGTGCCCCTGCTACCATGGCTGCTGGCTGTGTTGATGGGGCTCCCGCTCTCCGTATGACTGCCTTCCTCTTCATGACCACTGCTCAACCCAGAAACGTCCACGTCCATGGATTCGTCTTTGTCAAGAGTGTTAGGCTCCAAAAGATCACTGCACTCTGTTTGATCAGTGTTATTAGCTGTGTCATTCATCTGGTCATCGGGATTATGCGGAGGAGACCCAGGCGAGAAAGTTCCGGTGGGGGAGGCCAGATTCTCATTGACTATTAGAACTAACTGATTCTTAGTGCAATTCTTCTGGTGTTCTTCAAGATCTGATAGTTCAAAGAACTCAGCACAACATCTGCTACAGACATGGGCGCCTGACTCCTTGCAGGAGGGGTCCTCTGAGCAAAGTTCTGTGTCCCCTGAAAAAGAGGAAAAAGGGGATTAGTGATTAGAAATATTTTGCAGCTGAAGAAGCAGCTTTATCACCTCAAATTCCATTGTCGTTAATCTTAACTTAATCTGTTTTACACTTATCCCCTTGATGTGTTCACAAAAACAACGACTGAAAGGCAACAATAAGCCAACAGAAATGAGAAAAGGCCTTATTCAGTGCAGTGGCCTCTTAAACATGATAAGAGGGGATACAAAATCAATAGCAACTACTCAAATATTGCTTAAAAGTGATCTTTGAAGATGTACATCTGGGTTTCATCAACCCAACCAAAGGTAATCATTTTCTCCAGATAATCCATCAAAATATAGAACAGAGTGATGTGAGGACATCGGGCCTTAATGAAATTTCATAGAAAGACATTGATTTCCTATATTCCATGCCCTTCAAAGTCGACTTGTCCACTCAGTGCAAATCAAGCATTTGAAGGACTTATTAGACTTTCAATTTGCTGTCAACTTTGCTCATTTTCAGCCAACTATGGGCATCTCAGACAGGTTATCTATGTCACTAAACTAATTTGTATCCACTCAGTCTGCAATCACAGAGAGACATGAACAACAGCCTGTGGCGTCCAGAGTGGTATGCGCACACACGAAACACACCAAGCAAAACAGGAAAAAAATAGTTTTAAAGTAATAGAGCGGCTTATTTAGTACATGTGATAGAAAATTATTTCTCGTGGTAAAAACATATATTTAAAAAAAAATTTAATAACTAATTTCTGACTTTTTATAAGTAACGCCTATTTTGGTTCATTATTGTGAATAAGGTTTGACCCCAAAAACATAATCAACCACAGAAAGGGCACCCATCAATGAATTCTTCTGGTGAAAAACGCTGTTAAATAAATGACTTTAAAAACTAAGGAGCAGGGTGGTAAAACAGAATGCATGCATGTCAAAGTTGCCAAAACTGAGAAACTGGACATACCAGCTCACAGAACACACAATACCGGCAAAGTGAGATAAATACTTCAAACACAATGATCACTTTTTAAATGCGCACATAAACAAGTTTGTGAATTTTCCATTTTAATAAAAGGCAAGACGACACCCTGCCCCCAGTGCCACTGCTGTGCTCCAGACTTTCCCTATTCTTTTACTTCTTTGTCACACTAAAATCTTGCTGTTTAACATACAAGTTGATTTACAAATTGCATTTCTCTATGAATCCCTTTCATTGTGACTCTGGCCTCTCAACACTTTCATCATGGCCAAGAATTCATTTGCAAATGAAACCCGGAGAAGTGCAGTCCTGCCCCACAGAGAGACAGGATGCCTTCCCATTGTTCACGCAGCATGGGAGCGGCGGGGATCGTCGGCACAGCCTGGCCCTGCTCATCTCAGTCGACTCAAAGCAGATCCTGTTTAATTCAGGGATTATCTCCCTCAATGTTTCTCTGCTCAGAGACATCAGATAACGCAAAGTTGCCATGACAGTAAACCCTGGCCCTCACACTACCAAACCATGCAACCAGGGAAGACTCAACTTTAATGATAACTTTTCATGTTAAATCCCCCCTTCCACCCACCCGCCTACCTACATCCAAAGCGCAAATTTTGAAAAAATGTGTTTGATTCATAGTGTGAGAAAAGTGAGGATTAAATAAACACCTTTTCTCTTTTCTCAAGGCTGACTGTACACAAATTAGTGTGAAGAAAATCCACTTGTATGACACAGAGTGGGATGCAAATAAGAGTCGTGCAAAAAAAGAACTTCAGTCTAGCAAACTTCTAGAAAATGAACAATACAGTTATTATGTGTGTGTGTGTGTGTCTATGTGTGTGTGGTGTACATGCTCAAATCTATAGTGTAACTAAAGTAACAAAAGCAAAATATGCTTTACACAATGCATCTACTAGTATATAATAACCATTGAAATTAAATTAATGCAGGATTTCTCTTATATATGTAAATATAATACAGTTCCTAAGTGTGTATCATATAAACAATTTCCAACAAATATGAGAATACTTTCCATATTACAAATTTTCAGAAAATCTAAAAATGTAAAGCTTTAAAAAATAATACTTTTAACATGCAAAAAATTAAATGTTGCAATATTATAACATAATATTCACACACTACGCGTATACAATTACAAGAAAAAAGAAATTGAAAACATTACATTAATTTCCCAAATTTTGGGCATATTTTTATGTTAATGATTAAGTAACTGCAATATTTGAACATTTTAATTAAAAGTTTTGTTGCGTGGTGAAAAATGTCGCTTTCAACAACTCTGCCTTAACTTTGAAATGTAAAGAAAGTAACTGAAATGCACTTGCTACGGAACATAATATCTCAGATTCATTAACAGATTTGTTCTTTAAACTCTGCCATTCTATGTTTTGCTTTACTTGGTGACAAAAAAACGGATCCAAAATAAATCCATGCAAGTCTACAAATCTAGTGTCCACATAAGACTAGTACAGCAAACAGCGCAGATGCTAGCAGTAGGCTTAATTCCCAAAATAGCAAGGATTAACTTCGAATTAAAATTAAGATAAAGTCAAGCTAGTATGAAGATGGAGCCTGTAAACTTCCATAGAAGCTCTATCAAAAGCACAATGCAACCAGCGCGCAGGGTTAAAGGGCATCAGGAGAGACAAAGACCAGAGGACAGAGAGACTGACCAAAGTCTGAATATAAGAGACAAGAAAGTAAGGATTAGTCGAAAAAGTTGTCGGAGAGCTTTGAGAGATCCTACATTATTTTTTCGCGGGGGGCCTCTTGACACTTGTAACTTCAGGAGGGTTTCTGCTCACAACGTCTCCAGCACTCAGGACTCATCCCACTGAACACTAGATGGGGTTCCACTAAAGCTGCCGTGGTCCAGGACAAGTCTCAAATCTCAGAAGCTCTGCCCCGGTGACATGCTTAAAGCGTAAGGGGAGGGAGAAAAAGCAAAGCGAGTCCTTTAGGCTACACCTAGCCTCACACCACATAAACACTGGCAAAATGACACGCTGTGTTTGCAGGGAACAACAGTCCAAAGGGGGGCTGCCTTGCCAATCTCCCCTCTAGGGGGGCCACCACAGGGCGAAAGGGGACGGCCACAACATTGATAAGGCCTCACAATCACACACTTAAATGAAAAGCTGAGGCCTTGCTGGGCCGCCTGCAGCTATGATCAGCAGGGTCAATGGCGAGGTAGAGGGGAACACACTGAGCCTTGAACTTTCATCACCTCTGCACAGAGGGACACTGGCAAAGGTTAAAACAGCTCAACATCCCACCCTCTGTGGCTCTCACTCCGATCTCCCACCAGCCACGGCCCGCTGCATCACTGACATCCAACCACAAAGACAAAGACTTTGCGTTTTCACTTCCGGCCACAACAACTCTCCAGAAGACCCACAACACATTAACCATAAGATAAGCACTGTCTCAGGTAAATATCCCCCCCCCAAAAAAAACGTGCCTCTGCCCTCATAGTTAGACCCACACAAACAGTTTTAACATATGGCATAGTTTGCAGATAAAGAAAAAAATGTTGTATTCTGCAGTCTTGCTAGTTTTGGTAACAAAAGTAACTATTCATTAGGTTTATTAGATTTAAAGGGAAATGCAGGAAAAAACAGCACTCAGAAATAAACTAGGTATTACACCCATCATTAAGTTCTTAAAATCATGTGAAATGAGCAGAAATTCTCTGTCTCCCCATGGCTTTCTCCTGTATGAAACAAAGGTTTATTTCAATCGAGCTGCACAACTTTTTCAGGCTGCACTAAACACAATGTGCTTTTTAGAGCATCTGCATTGCATGTTTTAAATGCACAGGCCAGAAACGTCTTCTAATTTTATTTGTACCGTTAATATTTAAATTAATTACTATTGTACTTTTACAAAAAAAAAAATATTATAATAATACAAACGGAAAGGTAAATGTTGTGCAGCTAAATTGGATGTGAGTGCATGACAGCAACCCCGCCAATCAATTAAAGAACATTTCTTTAAATAAATAGCACCAGATTCAAATAACTGTTCTTTTCTTTGTGATCAGGGTTTGATAGAAAAAGTCGGTCAACAGAAATACACGTTACAACGCAACGTCCTGTTACCAAATTCAACTGTTATTAATCCCACTCAACAATCTTATCACACCGTGGTTGTGTAGAAGTTTTTTTTTTCCTGCAGTCCTACACTCCCCCCTCAACAAACATGCAACTATTCACAATTCACTTTAACTCTGTTGCCTTTTGGTGGCCTTTGAAACTGGCTCGATTTTTAGATCTGAGTGGCACTTTGTCCAAACTGATTTTAGAATTTACGCAGGACAGTGACTAAGATTTTAAAGTTCACTTTAGCAGGAAAAGTCGCATTTAAACGTGAGATTGGAGCTTTAAAGCAAAAAACCCACGTCTATGGAATCGATGTTGATTTTGTACTAGTAATTCTTTTGCAATGGGAAAGAAAACATCGTGTGTGTGTGTGTGTGTGGAAGTGTGTGTGTGTCAGTGAAATAACTCAGTGCATAAGACTTCCTTAAAGTGTAAAAAAAAAAACTAAAGGGATATTTTCCTGATCTTTTCATTTGATTGTTCACAGCAATTTTCCTTGTTTTTATCCGAGTTGTAGTAATAAAACGCTGGTGTGTAAACAGACAAGGACTAAGTCAAACAGATTTTTCTAGAAGACTAAAAAACACCCCACGACTTTCTGGCGAAGGACTGATTCGCACGAATGCGGCTTTTTTGTGTTTTGTTTTGTATCATGGACCCAAGAAAAGTTGTGAGTCTCGGCAGGAGCGACAGGCGGCTCCGTGTCGACGCACCGAGGGAGAGGGAGCTCGGGCTGGAGCGAGCCGGAGCCGGCTGCTCATCACAGGACGGTTTCTACGCTGGTTCGGAAAAGGCGATTCAAAGTTAAACTGCAGAATGAAAAGTTGTCAACTTTTCACACACACTCGCTCACGGAGACGCACGCACGGAAACACGGTCACACACAGCGAGAGGTTTCAGGGAAAAGCGCCACGAACTTTTGTAAATTCCCTCCATGAATTTATCTTTTATCTGCTCAGTCCCATAAAACGCTCCGCCGATAATACTGAAAATTACTCTGAGCAGAGCCACTCGACATTCTCATCGGATGTTAAATAAACATAAAGTAAATTAAAGAATTTCCCCATCATAAAGTTTTAATAAAAGTGGCACAGACACGCCGGATGTGCGGGAAAAAAATGAAATAAAAAACTAAAGTTATGAAGCCCAATTGAAATGATTAACTTTAACAATCGGAGTTGGCCACATTCGTGGCGAAACACCTGAAATAAGTGAGAAATTCGCTGGGCTCGGGTGAAAGCAGCTTCGGGTTACTTGGACTCACCATTGTGCTCCGATAAAGGCAGATGAGGGTCGGACTGGAAGTGTTGCGGCTTCGCTTGTTTCCTCCGCGACATGCTGGCTGGCACATCAGCAGGCAAAGAATAAAAAAATGACTACAAAACCTTCTCAAAAAATTACGTAAATCGAGCCCATCCACCGCGCATGTGCCCCGTTATGATTATCAATAATGCTCTGCGATTAATCATACGGGGGCTTCTTTGAAAGGCGATTGGCACCTCGCCAGCCCCCCTCCTATTCAAATGAAGTCTCTTTAATCAATTAGCTCCTGATTTGCTGGGGACTCTTGTCTCTCTCTCAGCTCCCACCCAATGAGTTGATCCGTGTGGGGAAGAAAGGCTGGCTTTTCCAAACTCCCTTTAGATACGCTTTAACCCCTTCTGCGAGCCAAGTCAAAGCTTATCTCGACTACTACAGGGGAATGTCAGCCTCTCGAGTCCATGCCCGCGACAGTATCTTTCAATCTTTCACATTGATCGAGCAGCTATCACAGTTTTTCTCTGCTTTCTTTTGTTTTTGGTGTGTGCGTGTGTGTCCCCCCTGCGGAACATGCGGACTGAGCGGACGCTCCGCGGTCTCCAACCAACTTTCTTCTCTCTACACTTCGGTAGTCCGTCCTCCGCCCTCGCATTAAGCTGGTTGTAATTCAGCTCTTGTTGTGTTGGACACCGACACCTAGTCTCTGAAGAGTTTCGAGCGACGCTCCCGGTGCGCAAAGACGCATGTTCCGTGCGTAAATTGCACCGGCGCCGGTTCCCAAAAGTCCGCTGTCGTGATCCGACGTCCCAATCGGTTTCATTGGATTATTAATAGTAAAAAGGGGGGTTTACTTACTAACACGTTTCATCACACACTGTACTCCGCGAATAAACAAACTTTGAGGGCCCGTGCTGCACTGGGACAAATGCGGAGCCCGGCCCATCGAGGATCTGATTGGTCACAGGTCTGTTCAGTCATATCGCCGTTCACCTCCTCCCCGCCTCCCCGCCTCCCTCCCTCCCTCCGTGCCTTTCTCTCTCTCTCTCTCTCTCTCTCTCTGATTGCGCACAGCGGATCCAAAGGCTTTGTGCGCACCGGGATCATCCGTGCCAAAGGAGAGAAGTCTGTTCAACTGTAGAAACAAATAAAGCTTTTAGGTTCTTCCCTAAACATTTATTTTCTTTTTAGGATATGCGTGTCCCACACTGATTTCACGTGGACTCATCAGCATTTAACATCTACCATAAACTATTTGAATACAAAAAAACAAAAACTTGTTTTTATATCGTCGCCATCCAGCGGCGACAATATATCCCAAAAGTCGGAGGTTTTGTAGATCTTTTGATACCTTTTATTTACACAGACACTTGAGCAATGTAACTCCTCCAGTTACTGTAACACCAGAAATTACCATGTAAGTCAGTTATGGGCAGCTCACACGTTATTATTATATGATATTATTATTGTTGTTGTTATTATTAATAATTTTATTATTATCTTGCGTAATGCACTAGCCAGTGTGCACCTTGTGAAGATGTTTTTAAAAGGGCAAGAGGTCCCACAGGAGCTTCATGTGAGCCCTGAGTCGAGTAGATTTATTAGGTGAAAAAGATAAACGAAGCTCTCAGTCGGGCTGATTTTGAGAAATGAAGATAATAATGTTACTATAGGTGATGCCTCGGATGCCATTATTTTTCACTGAATATTTAAAGAGCAGCTGCCGGCTAGATGGATCTGGTCCTCTCTTGTGTCAGCTATCTTTTAGTTTCGACTAGCCTTACTATTTACTTATTCATGAAAAAAGGAAAGAGCAGGGGAAAATCAAATACTTGTGATGGCTCTGAGTGGTCGGCGTTGTCAATGCGTTATGCCAAAATAATATATCTTAATTGTGCGCATAGTTTTTTTTTTTTTTTTTTTTTTTTTTGCTGTGTAGATATGTATGTCTGAAGCGTCTTACAACGTGAGAATGCAGCCAAATCGAAATGTAAGCTGTGACTAACAAAATGTAATGGCAAATGATCATTAATAGGGGCAAATGTGTGTGTGTGGCGCCATTAGAAAGCCCTCGCAATTATGTGCACCAAACTTGGAACTGCTGGGAGAGGAAAAAGGGGTCTGCAATATTGTAATGTCCCGGGCGGGAAAATCAATGGCCAGTTAATTGATGTGAGTGTTGGTGTGAGATTGTAAACAGGGTGATTTGCAGCCCAGCCGAGCGGGAGACATTTTAAATGGGATTCACTCGGGACGGTGAGGATACAGTGTTAACAATCACGGGCTGGATGACACGGGCGGACACAGTTTGGGGACCCAGCAGACACAACTCAATGGCAGCGCCTGAGAAAAGTTTTCAACTTTGGTTCAGATGATTAAAAAAAAAAAAATCCATGTATTTGTCAGCTTTACGCACAATTATAAATCACTGAAGATAAAATATTATTTTTAATATCTAATCTCGCATTTGTTATGAATTTGAACAGTTTTGTAATTTAACACATTAAATAGGAATATGTTCATTCATAATAAACGTCTAAATGTGATGTGCATCCTGCAAATCATAGATAATAACACAGAGCACGACTATATTTTCTATAAATCACCTTATTGCTTTTAAATGTAGATAGTGACACTGATAAATTTATTGGCCGCAGACAAAGTCCCAGAAGCCTTCAGCTGATTTTAGTCAGTGTGGAAAGAAAGTGGGGTTTGTTTTCTGAGGCTGATCAGAGGAAAGTGACAGACTTTGGGCGCATAAAAGGTGCACATTTCCTTGTTGTCTGTGCGCAATCGATGCTGTGCGCCACACAGCGCACACGCTCCGGCCCGGCCGCCATCACTCACTATTATCACTGACACGCCGTGATTGATCATATACCACAGAAACACTGCGCCTTTAACCGCATAATGCGATAGTTGCAGCGCGGAATCTCTCAAAGCCGAGCAGTTAGTGATGCTCACGCAGTGTATTTCCAAGCAGAAAGCCCCTTTTTTTTCCCCTGTGTGACACCGCATTCAACACGTGGTGGGTTTCTATTCAGCGTCCTGCGCCCCTGCTCGACGCGATGCCTAAAGAATTCTAACGAGCTGGATCAGGCCTTCATCTAGGTCAGCTGCACGTGTGTGTATCTGTGTGTGTGTGTGTGTCTGATAATAGGAACCCGAGTGTACCGGCAAAACATATAGCTTATAAAGGTCTATGCAGAGTCAATTTAACAAGTCAGGGACTAATTCACTAAATCAGGATCTGTGCCATTATCACATCCTCAAATGAAGGCTAATATGTTTTAGGCCATTTGTTTTAAAAAAATTAAATATTGGTTTCGAACATTTGAACGCCTCAGACAGATAATAACCTCATTATGCATCAGTTACAAAAGAGATATAAAATATTTTAATAGCAGACACTGGTGCTCTAATAATGCTTATTTCTGATTAACAGTAAGTGCAGAGATCTTTGACCCCTCTGTAGTGTTCTCAGTGCAAATGTCAAGATGAGCATGCTCTCATTCATAGCCTGCTGACGTCTTGCAAAAGGATTAGGAGCTTGATTAAAGGGATTGTTGCAAGATGCCCTCATGCTCAAAGAAATACAGAAATGGGCCCACATTTTTCTTGTATCAAGAAACACACACTGTCACTGTTGGACTTTTAATGGTGGTGTGCTGCTTTGTTCCGCAGTCCAACTGCAAAACCTTGAATTGGAAATAATCAAAATATATTTCAAATTGTAAAATTCTGTGTAAAATATAACCAGCATTTTATATTTATAATGCATCAGTTTAAATGCAATTTGTATAATCCAATAAACTTAAGGAAGTTATCAGCTGCAACTTAAACCATCAATATTTTTTGTATATACTGAAATTACTTTGTGTTCCCAGTGACCAGAATGCAGCATTTAAAGGTCTCTCAGCCACTAAAGAAATCCCATTGAAAAATCGCTTGCATTAACATTCAGTACCTGCAGCAGCAGAGAATAGCCTCCATTAATTAAGAGATCAAACCCTTTCTATTGTCCTCGAGCAGCCCTGCCACCACTTGTCCCACAGATTGTCTCCCCCCCATTGTGCCCCCTGACAACTTCCTGCAGCATCACCCGATATCAATGGGTCATGTTTGTTTTTACATTATCTCAGCTGCAGTTACAGACACCGCCTTTCAATCCGGCCCTGTTTGAGGGAAAACAAGCAAACATTCAAGGGTGTCGCAGAGGTGCTGGAGGTCAGTGTCCCATTGCGCGCACTGCGTCTGCAGTGTCTGTGTGTGAGAGCGTGTGTGTGTGTGAATCTGCGTTTGCATGTGCCACTTGTACAGTCATCCGTGACACACACTTTAGGCCCACTCTGAATGACTGGGTGTGTGTGTGTGTGTCAGCCGTAGCTACCCAGGTACAAGTGTACTAGTGTTAAAAGATATGTGCCAACGGATCCCTGACTAAGAGTCTCATCATTCCAGTTATTACAGAGAGAGGCAAGGTGGCCGGCAGTGTCCTGTTCTGACTGGTGTAACTAGAAACCAGATACCACAGGTGGTGTGCAGTCACACAGAAATCCACGCCTGCATCCTGTTGTACAGATGCATGCATTACGAGAAATATGTTGATGTATAATTAATTATACTAATATAGATAGAACAACTACTTGCTCTAAGAGTAAAGCAAGCAAAGATCAGCTAAATATAAAATCATTCATTCAAGATAAAGTCAATATGACTTTAGAGTGTGTCAATAAAATTATGTTGTATTTGCATGTAACATCAGTTCAATCTGAAAATAGACTTATATCTTACTTTATAAATATGTGATTTGAAATCGTAAACAATAAACTAAAACATGTTCTGATTAAGATCCAGAGTTAAAAATACCAACACTTTTCATTCAGAAAGTCGTGTTAGGAAGACTCTGTGCCTGTTTCTCATTAGACAGCGGCCTCCTTTTTTTTCTTAACAGATACTCACATTCACTGAGATGCAATCATTAAATCCTCCAACTGTTATGATACAAATTCAGTTGATTGTATCTGATTAAGCACGCTTGCTTGAGTTGCATTAACGAGAAACACCATGGTACTGGACGACCACCAAGACTCCTATTTTGGCTCCTTCACGTTTTTGAAAAACGCGTTCCGCTTTCATATGACATTGACAAATGATATTTGGATGAGGAGAGATGCTTAGATCGTTAGATGTTTCACAGAAAGGAGCCGGATTACACTGACACACATCACTAAGACTGGAGGTTACAGAGGAACCAAACACTCCAAACATCTTGAAGAAATTACAGACATCACCCCCCGAAAGCTGAGTGTTTATGTATTTTTAAGAACCTGGAAGCAAAACTAAAAATTACACATTGACTTATCCCAACACTACTTCACGTGCTCGTAAACACATAACGTACAGAGTACACGCCTGTGATGTCTGTGTCACAGCCACAAAGCGAGCCAGGCCAGTCGCGTAACCACACAACAAAGCAGCGTGCAGGTAACCAGTATTTCTTACAGTAAATACACCCACAAAGCTGAAACACATCATGCGGTTTATTCGCTGCAACTCTGGGCACAAGATGTTTATCAACTGCCGCCAGACAGCTGTGTTGGTCGGCCAGCAGTTAACCGTGTCTCACATAGCCCCTTATTGCTATTGATAGTTAGCATCAGTGTCCCGGCTGAGAAATGGGGTTGCTGTGGGCAAACACGAGCTATTGATCTGCAGCTTGTCCCTGACCGGCCTCGAGCTGCAGAGGGGGGACTGGTAGAGGAGGCCGGACGGAGCCTGTTCGACACTCCCACGCTCGCTGGTGTGGACTGTGTGCAGAGAGTCACTGCTCCGTCATCTTGTGGCTTCGTTTTTTAAATTGATAGTGTGCAATCATTGAGGGTCCCGAAGTGAATCGGCTTACAAATGCCGTCACAAAGGAAGCCGCGCGCTTCATGTCAGGTTTACATCAGAATTCTCTTCTCTTATGAAGTTACCTTTCTTGTTTGTGGATTCACTCGGATGGACGTTGCTTCAGAGGGCCATTTTATAATGCCTGTACAGAACAGTGCGGCTCATCAAATGGCTACTCAAGTTTCTCCTCTGCTTCCTTCATTCTTCTCCATACACCCAACAAATAAAAAAAAAACACTAAATATGATGCCTGTCTGTATTTAATTGCTCTTTAAAACATGCATAAACACACATTAGACTGCACTGAGGTTTCTGCGGTTAAAAATCAGCAATGTATTGGAAATAACTGTGTTGCAGGCTCAGTGTGAGGTCCTCTCATGTGTTTGCATTTGTGTTTCATTTAGCTCCTTAGGAGCAAAGAGATAGAGAGCTCTAAACGTATGTAAAAAGTGTTATTTAGCTACCCAGTGACCACATGATTAAACAAGGGCGATAAAAAGTTCTGCAAAGCTGCCAAAACGTGTCACATTCTTCAACGAGCAGAAGAAACGAAATCGAAATAAGATGTTATTTAGTTAAAGCTGTATTGTTGCACAGTCTACACCAGACAGGGAGAGGAGGGCTGGAACCTGCCTGGAGGTGAAAGGGGGGCTGAGGTGGGGCTTGTCAGTCTTTATTTACCCCACTTGTAGAAGTCTAGTCAGATACGGGACATCAGAGAAGTCAGGTCCCTGATGACTGGTGAAAAGACTACCTCAGGGGGTAAACTCAGAAGTTACAGCACTGCTAACACTTCCCCAATTTGCTTCTTCCTCTCCGCGTCTCTCTCCTGCCTACTCGGCTCACCACAAGTCACTTTCTCCCCGTTCTCTACTTCTCCTCTTGTCTTTCACCTTTTCACCTATAAATCAAAGTTAACTTATTTATTGCAACATTTATTTATCATTTTAAAGTAGAACAAAACAGTTCATGCACAAACTGAGCTGACATCAGAGCGCTCATGTGTTTTTAAAATGTGATCTGTTAATATTGAACTCTCACTAACTCAATAAGTAAAGTGGTTTCATGTTTTTATGCAAAATGCTTAAAAGCAGACGCTTCAGTGCCCACTCGGGTGTTTGTGTGTGTGTGTGTGAGTGTGTACGGTCAAACCAAACAGTCCTTCTCCCTCTCTCAGCTCATTTAGGCTGCACGTCAGACAGAAAGGCAATCAGACTCTCTCATCAAACTCCAGTGCCCTTTTACTTTGTCTCCTACCTCTTGTCTGGCGAGTTGTTGCTTTTTAAACTCACATCAAAATGTCTGACGAGGGAACACAGCACAGATCTCCTCATCTTTTCGCGAAGCCCCAACAGTGATCTCCTGACCGTCTCTGATGATTTTAATATTTGTGTGTCTCAGCAATCGAAAGTATCAAAAAGCACCAACGGTTTAATCTCATGCTCCAGACTCTATTACAGGTAGTCTGTATGCAGTCATCACTCAGGCAGACAGGCAAGCAAACACACACATGCATGCATATGGGCTCCACACACACACACACACACACACACACACACACACACACACACACACAAACACACACACAGGACTCTTTTCAAAGAAGTTTGCTTTTTTTATTACTTCCTTTCCCATTCAGCAGCCTCCCCACTTTTCCAGAGTGCCCTGGGTGTGCAGTGAAAGAGCTGTGCTTATTATGTGCTCCCGGCTCTCCAAACTCAGCTTTGTTTTGTCCAGATAGCTGGTTTTCTCTGTCTCTCTCTCCTTCTCTGTCTCTCTTTAATATTCACAGTTAGAGTCTTGGCTCTCAGAAGACGACTGTTTTCCCAGTTTTTCTCCCCCGCTAACGGCCAAGTGTGGCCCCCGCGAGTGTAAACACGAAGAAGGGAGGGACATCTTCGGACAAACATCTCCAAGGATGTGCCACCCTACCCCGTGTCATTCATTTGCTACCTGGCACTGAAGCTAAACTGTTAACACCGACGTGCGAGCGCCCAGACCCCACAGGACTGCCAGCGGCTGCACATGCCTGGACCACGCTCACATCTGCTCTCCACACAAAGAGGGTTGCAGTATATGAGCGTATCACTGAATGTTTGTGTTTCTCAATAGCGCCATAAAGTGCAAAGCTGTCTGCACATCCTCGCTTCATGGCTAACAGTAATATTAAGTTGGATGACATTAAAATTTTCTTTTACTCTCCTGTGGACTCATAAATCTTGCTGGAAACTTCACAGCAGCTTTAATGCTCAAGCCACTACTTGTCTTCTGTTGTCCCTTCACACTGTCTTGAAGGTCTTGGCGGCCTTGTGTGTCAGCACGTTCTGTCAACGTGAGTTGTGAATACGTCACAATGACAAATTCCTCTACATTCATTGCACTTGGCAGTTAAGGTGATTTTCATTTGCACTCTAACATCTTGCAGTGGTCCTTTGTTTAACCAGGTGGCTAACACAAGAGCCACCTCTCACCGAGCAGATATCTGGAGAGACTTGCACCCGGTGGAGAAAACTGTTGTTTCCTTGCAGCCCAGAATCTGCCAGTGGCGACACCGTACTAGCAAACGGCATGAATTAGTAGCGGAGCCTATACTTAAACAGACGATCACTCCAAACATTGATAAGGCAGCGCGCTGCGCGGCATTCAGACCCTTGGTGATGTTAACAGCAGTCTGCTATTATCGCAGGTGCGATCGCTCACCAGCCCACAACCACATTTACATCTTAATTACCAGCCTAATCAATGGGGTTGCACTTTGACTTCATTTGTGACACTCATGAAACCTCATTTAAGATGTAAGAATAGGCCATCGTAAGTATTGGAGGTAAGATAAAAGCAGCTATTTTCATCATGGGATAAAAGACATAACAAAGGGCATTTGAAAAAAGTGGGGACAGACTCCTGAATTCTGAATTCTCGCAGGCCTGGTCACGGCGCACACTGGGGTTGACAAACTGAGCACAGAGAGATATTTATGATAATTGCACACTCCTCCCAAAATGACCAAAGCAAATTGGAGAGACGTGCAGTGTATGACAGGAAACGAATGGCGTGCGAGTCTCCAGCCGGGTGATTTAAATGGCAAGTGATTGAACAACAAACTCGCATTAAGGCTGTATTGATGAGTTCAGTGTTTCATTTTGGGTCAATAAAACGATTGGTAGAGGCTGAAGCCAACACGTGCAGCAGCGAGAGACTGCAGAGAAGAGTGAGCGAGAGGACAGTGTATTGAACTGCTTCACCACCGAATACTGAAGGTGCTGGGATTTGTTTAACTAACACGGGGCCTACGGAGGAATCCCTCACACAGGTGGGCTTCCAGCTTATGAGTTTTATCTGCAAAAATCGGACGTGCAGTGACGTCTGATTATGTATTAGTTTAGCAACCACTTACAGTAAGTCTACTGAACGAGCTGATATGAAACAGTTTTGATAAGAAATACTAGAATATGCACTTTAACACATTTTAAATACAATATACTATAATGTATAACCTGCTAAACGTTTGCAAGATGTATAATCAGTTTAAATAGTCTCTATGTGCAATAAATATTTAATTGAAGCTTCCAGCTAAATGTAATGTTGAGGAGGTTTGTAGAGTGTGAGTAAATGGATGAAACATGCAGCTTCTCTGACTCCAAGTGTTAGTTGTGCAAATAAAAGTTTGAGCAAACCGACCAATACAGTTCAATGAATAAACAAATATGAATTTGTATATACATTTTAGTGTTAAATGACCCATTTTAAACATGACAGACTAGATGAAATGGTAGTATGTCAGACAAAAAAGGTGGGAAACTACAGAGTGAGATTTACACTGTGGTGTCAAGGCCTGTTTTCCTCGACACCCTCAGTAAGTGTGCGCTGCTAAAGCTGCTCTGTTACTAGTGTAAATGAGAGAAATTCACTGTGATAAGTTACCCGAACCCAGTTTAGCTGTAAGAGGTGACGAGGACCGCTACTGTAAGGCTCAAGCAAATCACAGCTGTGTCATCACCCTCCTCCTACAGTGTGACAGATGATGCTAACAATGAACATTTCATCTTCAGCCACACCGCCAGCTCCAATGCGACAGAGATGAAGCACTTTCGGCTGGATGAATTACTGCACGGTGATTTATCATGACAGGCCAATAGGAAAAATACAAATGAACAATTAGCAAATTTAGCCTTAATTAACCGGTTCCAGACAATAGATGAGCTTGTAAAGTGTGTGTGAACATGCTTTGAAACAGTCAAAGCACAAGGGTAATCTTTGTAGAATATTACAGTCTTAATTAGGGTTAATTGAATAATTTCCCTCACTGCATACTGATTATGGACGTCAAACACAGAGGGGCTATCTTGATTAAGCAGGATGTTCTGAAGGGACGATGTATGACTATAGAGGAGAGGAGGAGCTGAGCTGAAATTCCCACACAGTTTAATTGAAAATCAAAGCTTATTTTTAGAAAAAGTGTATAAAAATGTACAATTCCTACAATATAGCATAAATGTACTTTTCATTTAAATTAAGTTGATCTCCATCTTCTAACTTACAAACGCCACATAAACATAAAGAAGGCAATTTATGCAACAACTTGTCAGTTTTAGCATCAAATTTCACAAACTGATGCAATGCAAATTAGATCAATGATGGTAAAGAACACATCACATGTGTTCCGTTCTTTATTCAGGCACCGCAGTTAAGCACACGCAGTTTCCCACAACATCTCCTCACGAGTTATAATGCAATTTAGCAGTCAATGAAATATCAAGTGAGACCTGGGTGACAAGCATCTCTTGCCTCAAAACTGCTTTAACGGATTAAGACTCACATGATCTTCAGTGTTACGGCAGACATGTATGCACGCCCACACACAGATGCAACAAAAACTAATTTGGATGCATGTCATAATTCATTGTCACCAAATCAAATTGCAATCAGCCAAACTCAATTTGCCAGTGCACCCCCTTTGAAATGGTAAATGGTCTGCACTTACATAGTTCTTGTCTACTCTAGCTGTACCCAAAGTGCTTTACGCACACTCACGATCACACACATTCACACTCTGACGGGGCAGCAACTAAGTTGGGGTTTTAGTGTCTTGCTCAAGGACATGTGACAGGAGGAGCTGATAAGTGAACCAACAACCCTGGGATCTTTGGATGAATGCTCTGCCTCCTGAGCCACATTCGCCCATAATAAGGTAATTTGAGTCAAAGTTCTTAAACTATGAAGTGTTGTGGGAAACAAAGCATTTTTCTGTTTTGATGGGGTGTAAATAAGTGGGATTGCCCCCCTAACCCTCGGAGTGCAGTAATGCGTCTTCCTAATGCAGGTATAAGAATAGGATCGAAATTACACCAGGCAGAGCTAAATTAGATGGTAACAATAAGGTGAAGAGTTGCACTGTCTAAGTGAAAAATGACATGATGCTGATTAAAACAGAAACAAAGTCAATTATCATAAGATTGAGCAGAAGAGGAAAAATATCAAAATGTGTGTAATTTATTGATTATTTTTATTATTGTTGTTGTGTAGATGTTTCTGTGTGTGTCTGCATATGTCCACAATGTGTGTGTTTGCTGCAAAGAACTAGGGTGATGCCATCATCCAGGGAGTTGGCAGGAAATATCTGGTTAACAAATGATGATGTGAGTACATGGGCTCATAAGCCTATAAATCAGACCTTCTCCTACAAATGAATAGAGTTCACAGCTGACGGCTGAGGAGAAAAATCGTAAATTATGTTTGGCACATGAAAATAGCGCAACAACAGGGGGGAAGCTGTGTAATACAGTACACTCCTACCTGTTCTTGACAATTTGTTTTGTATAAAAAATTATGTTCTTGTTTAAGTTTTGACATGTTTAAGTTTTGAATTACAGAAACCTGCATAAAATATGTATTTATTTCACACAGTTAAACACATTAAGGTAATTAAATTCTTTCTTGATTGGGACATTGGTAAGCTTGGTAATCTAATCCAATGTAACAACATGGGTTTGAAAAGCATTTTCCACAAAAATATTAAAAATTCTAATATTACTGTCTGAACCTTCTCAAGAGTTCATTTAATTTTAAGTTTACTCTATATTTTTTCTGATTTAAAATTTTAACCATATTTTTTCAGACTGCGTAGTAACACGCATCTGCACCCACATCACTTTACAAATGACTGTGAGAGAAAAGGCAGCGCAGACTTATTGTTTAATGGCACAGGAATGACAGCAAAGATGAAGGAGGAAAAGTCAGTGAAAGAATAAAAAGACAGCGAAAAACAAGAGAGAAAAAAAGGTGGAGAATGGGAGGAGGGTTAAGTACCAGGGAGCGTCAATGTGGGGGGCTAATGGTGGGGGTACCAAGGTTGCTAGCAATTTCTCTTTGTTATCAGGTGAAATGACTCTGCAAATATGACAATAAATCACAGTGGAAATCAATCTGAGAGGAGGCGACTGTGAGCCACTGATAATGCATCAATCAATATTTAATGTTTAGACTTTAATTAATCCACAGGCGCCAAGCATTCTTTAAGTGACAAAGGGGGAGGAAAGGGGAAAAAACGAGCGGGGAGCGCTTTTGCATAGAATAGCTCTTATATCAAACAGAGACACTGAGCTGAGCGGCCTCATCAGTCGATTTCCAGCAGCTCCTCTGTGTTGCTTTATTATCTGTTCTCTTAGTTACGGAAGCTTGAGAGAAAGTCAAAGGAAAGCGAATTCAGTTGTTTGGTTTGAAATATAGACATACATAAATACCTTTAATGGAGCTTATGGATCAGAATCTGCCAGGTCCACTATGATTCTTAGTAAACAGGGAACAGGTTGCTCATCTTTCTTGTTTCTTGTTGTGTTTCAGCTAATGTTAACTATTCAGTTACTGACCCCAAAATGCCAGAAATTGTGGGAACACGGCTCCAAAAATTTCTGAGCAACGACACCAAATTCTTGTATTATCAGAAAGTAGGTCCTTTTGCCCCAGCATGGTTTGGGAAGTCAAATATTATTTTATGCAAGAAGCCAACAACCAACAAATGAGTCAGAGGTTTCAGATGTGCATATTCTCTACACAGAATAATGGAGGAAGCCCACGGACACGTTGTCCTTACATGCGCTAAATGAGCAGATTTCATAGAAATGAATGGGACACCATCTGGATTTAATATCAAATTCTCCTTAATACATTATGCATTGCTACATTAACATATTAAATACATATTCTCATATGTTCATAAGCTCTCTGATCTGACACCAAAATTCTCTCCCACCAAGTCAAGTCTATTTACACATAAGTGCAAATGAATAGCAGCGTGTAACAAACATCTACATGTGGTCAACAACCAAAACACATCCTGCCAGAAGTCTCGATCAATATTATATTCATTATAACCACCAGGAGATTCAGCGCTGGGAGATAAGTACACACACAGACAGCAGGGGTGGACCCACACACTCGAGACAAGCGCAGTGAAACTAAAACTAGAGGAAAAAAAAACACACTTACACTTTGTTTGCACCGCAATGACACTGCTGCAGGAACATTCAACTGCTCATACTGAGCTGATCATGTTCGTTGACACGAGTCCAATGTTCCTATTTGGTTTTCTTCTTACATTGGAGTTTTTTGTTGATGAAGCGTCGTGAGATCCCTGCAGCACTCGCTTCAACAGCGGCTCTCTGAAGCTGGGGTTGCAGGGGGAGGAGGGCAGGTAGCGGCAGCAAAACCACCGGTGGCAAGCTTCTGTAGACTGAAGCTTGGAGGAACAGGCAGAAGCTGGAGTGGTGTGTTTATCAATTTTAATCTGTTAGCTTTAAGAAAATTCAGATATTGATTTCTGATTCTGAGTTATCAAGCAGGCTCATGTGGGCATCAAAGTTGACACATGCACTTAGTTACTGATATTTCATGTCAAAAGACATCAGTCAGTGGTGGTGGCTGATGGTGATTCATATTGTTTGATTAAAATACACATTTTGAGAAAAAACTAAATTCAGTTGGGCTTTTTCATAACTAATGTTATATCAGACTAAGTCGTAATCTCTGTGGGCCCTGTGGCTCAACCACTTTGTGTGTTATGCATCCATGTCATACAAGTTACATACAAAAGCAGATGTGATTATGAGATACACAGTTGATTTTTGTATGTTGATTTATTTGTGTCCTATAGGTTAGAAAAACAAAAACACTGTGGCAACAAAGACGCCACAGATTCGATTTCTGTCGCATCAGTAAAATCTGTTGCCTGCTTCGGTGCTTTTCCATTCACAACACGCTGCCCTCCTTGCTCCAGCATTACTTTCAAACTTTAAAAACCCTTCTGTTTCTGCCTTAACAATTGTGGGAATGCATCGCTCGAGGCTGTGAGAACACCACGACCCACCCCGGTACACTAGCGGCCCCAGCCTCCGTACCTGCGCACCGCTGACACTGTTGTAACGTCTGATTCAGGCGCTTTATTGAACAAAAATCCCCATCTGAACAATGCAGCCATGGAGCCGTTATGAAGGACCGCTTGAGCATGGAGCCATGCTTAGCCCTCGCCCTCTGATCACACTGACACATCCCACAGGTACTAATTACTGAATCTACTCCACGGAGGAGTAGTGGGAGAAATAACATGGTAGACGCTTGACATTTGGATACCTGTTGTAAGATTCACAGGGATAATTGGGACACAACTGAGAGGGAGGTCCACCAAGTCTGTTTTAGTTGATAAAATGGCTTTAGGTAGCTCTCGGAGTGAGGCACATCACCAAAAACATGACCTCTGGAGAGCACAGAGAGGGTCATCGCAGGAGGGGGAGAGCGCACAGGAATTTTAAGTTTAAAAACTTTTAGCAGGTGGACAATTATTGGAGGGGTTGCGAGAGATGTGGATAAAAAGCTTACCTATAACAACTCCTGATATTCATGACACACATCGTGCTTGATCCGCTGTGCTATTGTCCACAGACATCAAAGACAATCCATCTGGAGCTGAGTTAGATGTGCTCATGGCCAACGTCGAGGAAAATGTACCACGACGGACATGGAAAACAGCTGATAAGAACAGGTTGATGGCAGCTGAAACTAATATTCTTTGATGAACAAAACTTGAATCCTGCAGATACATTTTTTTCAACAGAGAGAAAAAAAAGAACACATCCTTGCCATTTCAACATACCATATTGATCGGAAATAGAGGGTTGCAGAGGGGGAGAATAGTATTTAACTGACTTTTATGACAGTTGTTAAGCCATTTCCTGCAACAGTGGTTTATGTCTTTGCAATAACCTCCATGAATGATGTAATAAGAGATTATGATACTTCCTCCATCTTTTTTTATGATCTGTAACTCTGGATATCAACACACTGGTATGTGCACCCACGTATCAGATCTAACCAATATCACACCATAAATATCTTTATTTTTATTAAATTGGCCTAATGAATATTGTCTGATCTGATCTGTGGCATGTTTTTTTTGACCAATGATGCATAGAGATAGTCTTTAAACTGTGCAATTAAATTTGATTTTCTTTGCACATTATATAGTGTAATTACACAGTGATTTGCTGTGTGTGTGTGTGTGTGTATGTATATGTGTATATATATATATATATATATTTATATATATAGTTCTGATGGTTAAATTTAAATGCTGCTTTGAGACCTTTGAGACTGTTATGTCAAAATGGTGAGTACTATTGCTACTTTTAAATTGTTAATAGAATTAATATTGCTTGACAAACCTTCCAAGAAATGCATCCTGGTAGGTGCACACTTACAGTAGGGACTATATTTAATGTTTTCACAAACTCCTAGTCATGATTCAAAAAAAAAAAAATTCTAATATTATTATACATTGCCATTTAACATTTAACATTCACTACACTTGCTTTTTACTATGCTGTACTTCATAAATTAATTCATTTCCATTACAATGTCTAATCATGTTTAAAAGAAAGGAATGTTTAATATATACTATGTATTGCATTTTTTAAACCAATATCCTCAATTAGACAATTATGTTTCTGCAACATAAAAAACAGGAACGGGTGCACCGAATAAGGTTTCACACTTTTCCTCTACTTTCACTGGTGTAACTGCTTCACTCAATAACGTGCCAGTTAGAGCACCAGTCTCCTTAAAGGAACAGGAAGGTCAGATAAGCCCCTGGCTTATTTTATATTTTATTATATGCATTTACCATATGCTAATGAAGTTGAGATTTCAGTCAGCACTGGTGCTAAATTTCTTGCAGTATTGCACAAAGGAGAGGGCTGGTTTGCACACACTCACAAACACATGAGGAACTGCAGTGAAGAGAGTTAGAGAAAAACTCTTCCTGCAGATGCAAAGATTTTTCCCCATATTTTAATGCAAAATTTGGGCTGGGCAGATGTAGCCACATTTGTTAGCTACAAGAACTGCAAGCTGCCTTTTTGCAATCTTTAAATGCAGTGAAAATGTTTGCATGAATCCAGCCTTAATCTGACACAACAAAATATACAAGAACACTTGTATAAAAGTGTGAACGCTTGTAAAAAGACATGCAGACACTGGTAATCACAAATCACATAGTGTTTGCAACAGAACACAGTTAGTTGGGGCGTCACATGAGACATATTTACAGATTGTCACACACATCTTAAAAAATGGAAGGTTTTTAAGCTTCTTTTCATTCTTCTATACAATGGTCCAGTGTATGAGTGTAGGAAGACAGTTGCCAACTGAACATATTCAATTCGTCATGGTCATTAAAAAAAAAAAAGACTAAAACAAGTTCCACTGAAACTGAGTCAGTTAACAGAGGAGACAGTGCAGGAGCCACTGGTTGATATATTAGGATGCATCAGTGTGAAATGCAAAGGCCGTAATAAAATAATCCAAAGTGTGAAATGCAGTATGCTGTGGACAGACAGGTCCATAATTTCATACAGGCCAAGTATGAGATTGGATAAAAAAAGACAGACAAGTGTCACATACGTCTTAATTCCCCCAGACATATGTGAACATGTGTAACTGTATCGTCAAATCCCCAAAATGCCACAGGCTGACAAGTCTGTAGCCGAGCCAAAGTCTGAGACGAGGAGGTAATAGCAGACTGCTGTCATCTCCTGTCACTCTCAGAAAGTAAACTGACAGACTGCTTTCTGCTGTGAAGACATAACACAGCGGCTTTTAGATAAATGCACGTAAAAACAACTGTACGTTTTTAGATTTAATTTGACATAATCAGTGTATATCTGTGCGACACATCAACAAATAATGTTAAGTAAGACACTATGTAAATGTTAAACTTATCTGTGTTACTTCGGTAGGGACTAAGGCTTGTACAACAGGAAAGTCAAGTTAATGGAAGCGGATAAAATCATCCCAATAATGCATCACATGCAAAGAAAGGGGAGAATTTGAAGTGTTTGACGGCTTGAAGTGTCACTTTTAGACCCAAAGCAGTGTGTCTGTGGGACAGTTTCTGGAGTTGTGGCCTCTGCTATCACCTCATTTAAAGAAGCAAAGGAACAAATTCAGGGACATTTGTCTGAGGTAAAATATTGCACTTTGATAATAAAATCAGTACGTTTAACTGACAGGTGCAGCAGTGCACATTTGACAACAGTTTGAGTAAAGCAACTAACCTAACAACAGCTGACGATACTCCTGTCCAGCAAAAATTTCAGCTATATGTAGCTGAAACATGGATAATGTGACGTTAGTTCAGAGAAATCAACTTGGAATTTAAAAAACGTTAATTTTGTTCTTGCACAGCAAAAAACATTCTTGCTGTAAATTAGCTTAGAGACATGTTATTAGTTCAAAATATATTTCTGACATGCAGGAAAATGCTCTGGAAACCCTTCAGTGTGTGCTGAAGTCACTAATGGTACAATAGCTTAGCAAACTTTGTTCAAGTGCGATTGATAAAATCAGTTCTTGCATCACGCTGTTTGCCCCTTTCCAGGAGCAGAATGTCTTTGGACAATGGAGCAGTGCACTGATGGTGTGGCATGGTCCATTCGGGTTTCTCCAGGTCTTCATTCCCTTGTTGAATTTAACCAAAGTTGAACTTTACATTTACCATCACCTTGTCGGCAAATCCAATAATTGTAGTGGCCTCATTGGAATAAATGCAAAATTTCGCTGTCGATAAATGCTGGAGTGACCTTTCCTTATCTTTATTCCCTGAAACCGTCTTCCATCGCAGCCCATCTTTCTAATTCTGGCACATTCCCAGTGTTTACCACAGGTGACAAGTCCACAGTCGGGGGTTAAGTGAACTAGCTGAACACGAGCCTGACAAACAGGATATAATGCAACAAGTCCCTGCAGACTGCCTCTGCTCTGAGTCGGGTGTTTGAAGGAGAGCAACGACTTCTTCTTAAAAAATATATATATAATACAACAGAGAAAAAAGGCGAAAAAGAAACAGGTGATGGTGGCTTCATCTACTGTCTCTGACAAAACTTTCCAGCTGAACCTGCACTTGCGTGATGTCACCCATTTGAAAATCCTGTTGATTAATCCCTCTGTCGATTCAGAGCCCAAATTTGCTGCTGTGGATTTGAGAATGCACCCAAGCAATATACTAGCTGATTGCACATAAAGTCATAGGCTTGGTAATGGCGGAGCACATGCATGTATGTGTGTGTGTGTGTATGTGTGTGTGAGGCTGGGTCAAGGAACTTTAGGAATGCTGCTCTGTCCTTTTGTGCAGACTTGCTCCTGTGCCAGGATGACGGCCTTCTGTTTAATCCATACTGATTTGGTAAACAGTGACGTAAACAATGCTGTAGGCCAACACATAATTCTGTTGTTTTCTCCAAAGAAAATGTGTATTTCTTTGGAGATGTCTTGAAGCAGATGGAAATGTAGGGGATAGATTTAATCTGACTAAGGCTTATGCTTTGATTGGACCCCAGATTAGGATTGCAGCCTAGTATTTTCAATAATTATTCTGTAGTTGAATTAAATATATCCTCTTAACACGAAAACCATACGCTCGCTGTGCATGTCTGTCGGAACATCTGTAGGATCACTGCTTTTAATCTCAAAATATTTATTAAGCAGAGGAAAAGCTCAGCGCGCTGGGATAGTTACATACATGGAATATATTCAGGTTAGAGTAGTTGAGTTCAAAAAAATGTACATAATACAAATTAAAATACATTAATCTAGACTTTTGTAAACATTTGTGTGACATAGGAGTCAGAATAATTACACGATGTCGCAACATGATTTGTAACATTCAGTTAAGAGAATTAATCCTAAAACAAACCATATCCCGCAGGTACGGATGTCACGTGGACAATAGCCTGGGAACTTATCTCTCAGCTCGCCTGGTCCACACTGTCTCATATCAAACTTGTATTGTTTTTCTTCTTTTGTCTCAGAGACAATCCGACCACTGAACCTGTTTGCTAATTGATGGCAAAGCAGCGGGCCATTCATCCTCTGACCCCTTCTGTTTGTAGGTACGGAGCCACGTAGCCCCTCTTCCTGTCAAGAATTAGGACCACTTACCCTGCCCGCTTAAGCCTCATTGTTCTTTTTATCACTGACCATTTAATAAATCTCAGGTGGTAATCTCCCAGAGACGCCCACCAGACGTTTTTTAAGTTGCTTGCAACAACAGTTACCTGCCACAACAATGGCCTCTTGAGCTGACTTTATACTTTATCTGACGAGTGTTGACAAAGAAGGCAGCTGCCCTGCTGGACATGAGGTCAGCCCTAATACTACCTGCCCCTCCCGCCTCCTCCGCTGCTCCTTCCAGGAGGGAGAAAGAAAAAGATGGAAGAGGGAAGTGTGTGTGTGTGTGTGTGTGTTTTGTGTGTGTTTGAGCGTCTCCTTCCTCAGATGTTATCAGGACAGTGGATGACCGGCTCTCCTCTTATCACTGTGGAAATGACACTGTGTGATTCACTCTGTGTGTGTGGTGGTTTAATAAAGGAAAAGAAAAAGAGAACGATTTAAAAAAGCATATGTTTAGAAGTTATTAAGAGGGACTCAGTGGAGCCTGCTGTGGATTTACATTGGATGCTAAGCTGTTGCTGGGTGTAAATAATGTATTAATTTTTAACCAGATTTTTTTTTCTCGCTCTTCTTTCAATGATAAAAAAAAAAAAAAAAATCTCCATCTGGTCAAGTGTGAAGTAGGACAGAGCTAGATTAGAGAATGTTCTGTGTTATCTTATCTGAGCGTGGGGCTTAATGTCTGCACAATCAATGCTCCTCCAACAAGTGGTTCATTAAAAGAGAATGGCAATGTTTAATTCCATGTATTACAAATGTGCACTGGCACAAAAACTGACAAGAAAGGAATCAAAGAACGAAGCGGGATATGGATTCACATTACTGTCATGAGTGAATTACCTCTGCAATTGGAAATATCTGATTCTGAATGACTGCATTTGTCGAAGGCTGTAATTGTGAACCAGCGTGTTGGTGAACAAACAATAATAGTAAAAACATAGAAAACCACAAGGAAAAGACAACTGAATGAACAGATGAGTTTCAGTTATCAGAACAAAAATGCCATAATCATTAATTATTTTTTTAATAGTAGATTAGTTAAAATAATCTGGAGATGAACAAATAACAATAATTATTATTTAATAATTAAATAAAAGGTCAGTAATAATTTAAATGTTGACACACTGATGTGTCTCCACATGCTGATTTGTATGTTTATATCTCAATATGCCAAGTAATTCTTGCCCTGTTTTCCATCAAATAGCTAAAAAAATTGCCCCCTTTTTTAATAACGCCGGCACATTTTAGGCCCGAAGTGAGGTTAGCGACTTCCTGCCACAGCAGAACTGTTCCTCCTCACAGAGACACAAAAACAGACTTTTAAAATAAGTGATGTGGGTTTCTCCATTTGTGTTCTTAAGTCTTTAAGGCACTCTGTAATGGATCTGTTTGTCAAACGTACTTTAAAACACATCTGACTCGCCATCAGCTTCCATCAGCAGTTGACATCTCATGGCAGACTTGCCTTTTACTGCCAATGAACCGACATTGGACTTGTTTTATTCGGTTTCCTATCATTAATCTATGTAAGCATCGGCATCCAGCGGGACAACAGGGACAGCGGCGCATCAGCCAGCCACATCCCGTCCTGTTTGTCCATCGCTCACATGGCCTCAGCCTCAATCATTCAGCCTCATATCTATAATTCATGAAGGTCCTCTGGCTCTGCTTCATGCCACATCCAGCCCCTATAAAGGAGTGCAGAGGTATAAAGCTGTTTGGCACCAATATCTTGTCATGCTCAGAATTGCAATAGCTCGGTGGTGTCTTCATTTATCACATGGACGACGTGAGGCCTGCCATGATATTACTCAAATATTATTAAAACATTGGACCTCCGTGCACCCATAAATTTGGAGCAAATCACCAGCCACGCCACTGTGTACGTGGGGAGAATGGATGGGCTGCTGCAGCAATGGGGTAATTACACACTTAAAACAGGAAGCATGGCGGAGCATTCGCCATGAAGGCAGTGGACAGAATGTATGGGGAAATCTCACTTTGCAGTTGGTTAATTACAGTTCCGACTCTCTGTGTTTAGGAGGAAGGGGCTGTTGACTGAAGATTGCCACTTTGAGTTTTTTGGCAATCCGGGAGACAATGGGCGGAGATAAGTGAATGAGTAATGTGTGTCTCTTTTCCCGCAATATGTGCTTTTGCCGTGGCCTCAGGTGAAGCACCACACCACAGGGCTGATAGGGACAACCATAAAATGCCTGCAAAGCTCCCTATTATGGCTAAGGGTTTGGAAGAAAAAACATATATATTATTCATTTACTAGGTCAGACCAACCTGGATGGGGGACCAGTACGGGAGATGGAGAGACCAAACATCTGCTGTTAAATGCAAGCAGGCTGCAGTGTGACATGTTTGCAGTCTTGTCCTCTTCAGATGTTTGGCCTACAGTGAAACACTTCAAACACTTGGCTTGTGTTGCTCTCCCTCTCCTGCTCACATTCTCTCTCACTCTCTCATCCCCTGTCCTCTTCAGTCCCAGCTGAGCTACAGGACTGATACCCTCTTCTCCTTGACTCCTTCATTCCTCTCTCCACTATTTGTAAGCTGTTTTATTTCTATTTCTTTGCATGCGTTTCAGCTGCTTCTCCTCTGTGGTTTCACTTTGTCTCCCTCTCAGTCACCGTCAGCTTATGTATTAGCATCTTCGGCATTGCGTGCTTGGTGATGATGAGATTTGATCCCCCATGCTGGATGATCCTCACCTGATATCCCACGTCAGGCAGATTCTTAAGCAGGTTAACTTCTAAGTCTTAAGAGGAAAGGACATGCTGCTTCATTTTTTTTTCCCTTCTTGAATTCAGTGTAACACGGGCTAAGCTGGCATTAAAGTTGAGCAATGTGCCCATCAAACTAAGAGCAAAGTCACAGTAAGCTACTCTACAGGGCTTTTGTTGTGTGTCTGCACAGAATGCAACTTTAGCAATGAGGTTAGCCCCACGTGGGCTAGGAACAGAAACAGAAAGAATTGCAAAAGAAGAAGCGAGTGATTATAGCACTGTATTAGATAAAAGGGGCAAACAAGTAGATTTAGTCCTGGAGCCACCTTCCAGGAAGGAGGAGTGGGTGCAGGGTGAGGCTGGTAAGGAACAGCAGTGATAATTGATGGGACATCTGCTGAACTGCAGGTGTCTGTTACTTCACTCCTCGTGAGAGCTCACAGATGACTTCATCCAGTGACACCATGCTGTTCAAAGCAACAACACAGAACAAGTATATTTACATTGTGTATAAAAGTTTAAAATATATAACATTTTACGTAGGGAAAAATGTGAATAAAATAATTATGATTTTGCAGTAAGTGCAACATTGTAACTTATTCTATTACTGTAGACAACGACAGAGGATTACGTACTAAATACAAGACTCTACATGTCAGTCTAAATATGTAAATATACACGCAGCTTGGACTGAAGCTATATTCACGCGTGATTAATAATTTAGCCAATACATTGTCAAAAATAATAATGTCATAAATGACCAGAAACCAAAAGCGCATGTTGAAATCATTGAACATAAAACAATAACCAGAAAGTGTTTATCCTTACTTTAGATATCATTTTCCACCAACCATCTCACTGCGTAATCAGCTAATGCTTTGGGCTTGCAACTCAGTGTGGAATTAACAGCTTTGGATATAAGGAATTCATACCACATCAAACACTGCTTGGTACCTTATGATGGTTGACAGATTTGACATAACATCGTGAGATCTACTCATGAATACACTCACATCTCGTGCCCAGACAAACAGCTCTCATCATGACTTCAGAGGAAAGGCATCAGTGATCCTTACATGAGAATGAACCTCGACGCAGCTACATGTGCCCACAGATGAAGAAGGAGGCATTATTTTTTGCAAATACAGCTGGCAGGCAACTTAAAAGGGCCATTAGACTGCTCTTATAATTGTTGAAAGATAAGAGAACAGAGAACAGGATAAAGTGCAACCAGGACGGTGACAGCACAGAGGCTGAGAAGAGGCTGGGGAACTCTTCAAAGCAATATTAGTTTCGGCATTAGTTCAATTTGAATTGATTTCCTCCACCAAACACACAAAAAAAAAATAAAAAAATATAAAAAAACAGATGCTAAGATGCTTTTCTTTACAGCGTCTTCAAATGTAATGCAGCAAAATAAAGATACAAAGTGAGGGAGATAAAGGTAGAGAAAAGAAATGAAGGAAAGGCGGTGGTGGTGGGGGTGGTGGGGGTATGAGTTCAGCATGTCTTTGATTGCTATCTTGGGGCTATGCTGAGCAATTACTGGTTGGGACCTTTAAAGAAGCTGATTACAGGCAGTCCCAGACTGCAGAGCAGACAGACAGCTCTGGTCCCAGGTAGTACTCAGCTGTCAGCTGGCTGTCTCACCACCACGCGCTGCATTGTAATTGCGGGAGGAGGAGGGTAGCTAACACACTCCACCCCCAGCTGTTTCAGTAGAGCTCCTCAGCGGCCAGTGGGATGGTTGCAACGCAGGTATGGACTTTGGTGTACCGATAAAGGTCTTCTCTGTGTCTTCCAGGACAGTCCACCAGAACTTCCACTTAAGACATCCTAGTGTTTTAGTTCCATCTTTCATTGTCCCTTGAAGTCAAAGGAGGTGGACAGTGAGGTGCGGTGTTGGAGGGAGGGATAGTGAGGGAAGGAAAAGCACAGGGTATTGGGCAAATCATTTTGTTTCCAGTTTTCTTACAGCTCCAGGCCTGGCGCTTGTACTTCTGTTGATTTACGGCCTTTCTCAACATGACCACATCTGAGAGAGGAATAATTAGAAAGCTCTAAAACTGTGCAGTTTAGGGCTGTTGTAATGAAACTTGTTGGCCTGCAGTCGTCTTTCTGGGGTGGAGTCATGCCTGAGAGGTAGATGAAGAAGAATAGAAGGATGTAGACGAGTGTCTGAGATTCCAGAGTCAGTCCCAACTGACAGAGAGCTCCGATGCGTGCATGGTCATACGCACTTAAACTCAGATCTCGTCTTCTCTTTCCCACAAACTCTGATCCAGCTTGTTCAGAGAGATTTGCAGCGTCTTTACAAGATCATTTTATTCCTACCAACTCTTGTTATGGTGATTAAATATATCCCCAGTGCAAGGCATCAATTACTGGGCAGTGGAGCACCACAAAGGGGCCTGGCTGGGAGCTGGGGCTGGGGAGGGGGCTTGCCCGGCTGGCTGGGTTAGCGGCTGCTGTCCTGGCTGTGATGTGCAAGGCGGAGGAGTTCCAGGACTCTCAGTCCCTAGCCCCGCTCCAGAGGAGAGCAGAAAGTGCTGCGGGGCCTGGCTAAGGGCAGCCCTGGCTGGGCGAGCAAGCAGCTGCCTCCCTGGCTCCTGAGGGAAGCCAGAACTCCCCCTCCCAACCCTGTTGTTCTCCTTCTCTGGGCTTTGAGGTTAGCTGGTTCGACACAGGTTCTCTAAACAATGCCGCCTTCTCATAAACAACAGCAGCTCATCTCTCGCACTGGCTGAAGTAAAAAAAATACAAGTGGAGCCGCAAATGGCAATGAGAAAAGCTCAAAGGTGGATGTGGTGCTTACTCCATTGGTTTTATTTTGCCAAATTACTTAACCTTCCTCACAGCTGAAATGACTGTGTCAGACATCTCCCTGAGAGACAAGTGAAAAAAGAAACACAAAAAAAGAATAACGGCTATTACTGCTGTCATCTACAAACAACTATAATCTGGTCTATGCCATCAGCCCAAAAGCTATTTCCATTTATCTTAGTGCAATTTTGACTTTTTTTTTTGGTAAATGTGTGGCTGCCCTTGACCACTACTTCAGCAACATACATCAGTGAGTGCTGGTACCATGCATCCCACCAACCCCCACTTCAGCACAAATAAAACACATATACCCATCCACACACACACACACACACACACACACACACACACCACACTGCACTCCTTTGCAGTGAGCCGAGCCAGGTGACTCCCAAACATCCCCATCAGACAGGCAGGAATGGCAGCTATGCAGGTTACCCGTCTTTAATGGCACCTTGCCTCTTATTTACTGATCCTGGGGCATGCATCATTTACTCTGAAGCTACTGGTTTTTGTCCACCTGTCACCTGACCCTTTCCGCCACAGTTGGAGAGGGCATGGGGCTCAGGTGGCATAAAAACGGGAGATATAGAGGCCATCACTCACCGTCAGAGGTTCGACATCACTGACATCAACACTGCAAAAAATATCTTTGTTAAAAAGCACTTTGTCCAATATTGACACATACAGAACATGTACACTAATTTGGCAGGTTGCAGGATGAGGCAAAATCAGCTAAAACATGCACATTCCAACGTTCTTTTCCTTAAGGTGATGATGGAGGCTGTGCTGCTGTTCCAGGCTAAATACTATTAACTGTGTAATTATACTACAGTTAAACAAAGTTTTGCTTTCTTTCGTTTTATATATTTTGTATTGTATAAATATTTTTTGTTTTTTGTTTTTGTTTTTTGTTTTTGTTTTTGACGGGATTTAAGTTTTTATGACTAGAATGAACACAGATGTCTCAAATGTTTTGATGGTTAAAACCATGTAACTGTAAAGGTTAGAAGAGGAAGACAGGCCAGGGTATGAGGGAATCTGAGGACAGGAAGGGTAGGGTGATATATAATTCAAAATGAATCGTGGAAAACGATAACAGTGTCCTTGCGAAAAAAAAAAATCAAACATCATAGTTTGGTTATTAAATCAGTGACAGGTGACGCAGATTCCAATTCCACAAACATGTATTTTTTAAGACTATCATGTATTTTAGTTGTTACTTCAATCTAAATTTGCATAACAGCAAACATACACTAAAGGTAAGTGAGACTCTTACAGTTACGCCAATGGCTGGATTCTTGATAAGACCAGACTGACATGACTCTCAGCAAGTCCACTCCATACAACAGTGCAACACTTCATTGGACCCTTTTTCTCTGTCCACCCAGCCTTTCCCTGCTCACTTTCTAATCAGGGAAGGGGAGGGTTAAGGGGCGGCTGGCCAAGAGGCCTGAAGAATCTTACTAGGATGTAATCCCGTCCAAGTGGCACTGGCTCTTTCTTCTCTCTTGTTAGGGCTCCTTTGTGAGGCTCCAGAGCTTGGGGCCCGGAAGGGAGCAGAGGATGTGCAGTGGATGTGGCAGTAAGGCCTGGGGAGAGGTGAGGTGGGGGCTAGTGTGTGTAGAACCTACACTGCATGCATGCATGCATAAATAAATAAATACATACACAAACAAACAAACAAGCAAGGAAACAAACAAACAAACAAACAAACTAGTTGTTCATTCCACTGATGGAATTCCTAATACAATATTTCTTCTTAATATTTAGATTATATTACGTATCTATATATGCCGTTTATATTACGTTTATTACATACTAAATATTTATGCTGTTAAAACATCAAATCTGGTAGATTTTTTTCAGTGTTTTGGTAGGTAGCACTTCTCAACCTTTAAACCAGGCTAATATAAAGGGGTTGTGAGGAATTATCTAACTTATGTTGTGATTGAGCAAATTTATTTAGTTCATAAGATATAAGAAAAGAGTGGAAAAGCAGAAATAATTATATTCATTTTATACCATTTGCTATATTGCAAACTTTACTAAACTACAACAGACTTTCCAACGTGGTCTCACTGTCTTGCTGACACTTCCACAGGTGACACCCTGACGCCTGAACGGAATTTTCATCCAGAAATGAAGTTTATAAATCGAAGTACTTTCTTGCGTGCTGTGTGTCAGGCTGCGGTGAGGGCATAAACAGCAAACCACTGACTATCAGTGTGACGCTAACACAACACTGGTTTGTCATCTGGAAATCATTTAGAAACCTAGTGATCTATAACAAATGGGTATGTATCCTATTAAAACAAACCCATTGGAATCCAAAATCCATATACATGATTTCTTCTGTTCTCTGCCTCACTTCACATCTGCCTCCTTACGCGTGAACAAATGTATGTGGGTCCACGCAGACGTGTCCCCCTCTGAAAATGATAGGTTTATGTATCCATACCGATACATGTGTGTATATCTTGTTTATTGAAGCCTGTTTGTATGACGGCAGTGTCACTAGACCATCTGTGCACACTCCACACGACAGTGCCTGTCCTCCTGCTCCTCTGAAGGGAAGCTGCTTAGTTAGACAGACAGTGAAGGGGTGGGGACGACGGCGCAGTAGGAATGTAGCCCTGTGTATTGTTTGTAAAAATAAACCATCCGGACAAAGATATTTGAAAAGAATTTATATCGAACAGCTGCAAAAGCAAGCTTCTGTGTGTGGAGTGGTGATGCAGTGGGACCACACCACAAGTCTGAATTGATCAGCCTCCAGGACAAGGAAGCGAGAGTTCTGACTGGGGCCTTGTCTGCACACTGAAAGAGGGAAGAGGAGCCTACTTGAACGTGGGAAGGGGTCCTCCAGCGGACAGGTTAAAGTGGGTAAGCATCGCTCGGATCATTCTGCAGAGGGGCAATCCTGGGTGCACAGGAAAGCCCTAACAAGTAAAGCTGAGACACTCACCCGGTTGCTGGCACATCACAAGGAGCAGATGTGGAGGGCCAAGAAGCCTGCTGCATGCAACCGGCCATCTGGCCAAGCTAAATATTGCCTCAGTGCACCCCCCATTCTATTTGCCTTTGGCACATTTGTATTGTCCACGGTCACACACAGGTACACTCCAATCACTGTCGACAGGGAGGGGGATTTATGGAGGTGCCATCAGGGTGATTAGTTCCACTGGTAAACAATGGCCTACCCTTGTTGTGTTTGACTCTGGGCGCTCTACAGCAGGCATGAATGGCACACAGCAGAACAGCACTCCCACTACTCAATGGTGTCTGTCTCTTTCTGCTAAAGTAACATCAAACAAACACTGCAAACAAAGGGGGCTACTAAACGCAGACACAGAATCAAAGGCTTGGTGTCTACACAGAGGAACTGCAACACTTCACTGGTTCCAAAATGCCTCCTGCACAGTATGGCCAACATTTCTGGACACAAACAACTGAGTAAAGCATAGCTGAAGAGTTGGGCCAGCTGCATCATACAAAGGGAAAATAATTACCACTTGTTGCATGTGGCCCGAGACATCTATAATAAAAGAAAAGGGTGAGCACATTTGCAGTTTTCCGTGTTATTAACGGAATTACATGTCATAGCTGCTACTGTTCTTTTTCACAATACAAGACTTCTGCATACTGGACACATAGCGGTGTGTTTATGATTTCACTGAACAGGTGTCAGCTGAAGACTATGGAAACGAATGGTGAGAAGATTCTTTGGATGGTTTTTCATAAGACTGTAATACTCACTGGTTGCTTTTTGGGAAGGTTAATGTAAAAACAGCTCAAATGTGAAACGAGCCTGATTCTCCTTTATACAAGCACCACTTTTTGAGGAAAACTAACTTCTTGATAAAATAACGTAGGCATGCATCGATATTGAACATCTTTTAAATTTTAGGTACTGTCCCAAAATGTGCAACCACCACATTAGCAAATAAAATAACAAATAATTTTAACAATCTCTATTAACCAAACAATCTCCATATCCATATCACCTGACCATTATCAAAAAGCTAATAAATTCTTGTAATTATCTTATCCTGCTGTTGATTAGAGCTAAGATATTTTTATCGTTAACATCGTTATTATTCATCCTTAAATTACAAAAAAAAATGCAAAGTAATATTTCAAAATGGGTTGACTTCCAGTGTCGAGGATGCATTTTTTCTTGGGTGTATACTTTCCTATGAAACTCTTGGAATGTTCTGGGGGGATGCATTATTTCTTGGTGACCTTTTGGCCAGTTAATTTATTCAGTGAATAGGATTGGAAAACTTTTATTTTATCAGACTCTGTACAGGTTTGGTTGACAAAGGTCATCCTGTGGCAGTAGTTCCATAAATTAGAGAACAATTCTTTGAAGGCAGATAAGAAGCTTTGCTTCTCCTTTGTTGCAATGCTGCAGGCTTCCACCGTGAGATACAGACTTTTCTTAAGACACAAAAAATGCATCTGTCATTAGTCTCACCTTAGCCTGCTTGCATCACAGACCAAGCATTCCACGTCCTCCTCTAATCATCCGAGGACCAATATCCTGCAATTAGTTCAGTTTCCACACTCTGCCCTCAGGTCCTGCTTCAGCCTGGGAAATGGGATCCAGTCCCTTCCTAAGCCTCGGCTTTGGTGCTGCAGAGCACGGCATACGCTCACAGTGCAGCCTGCCAGCCATGATGTGGTTGTTATCTTATGTACAGTATGTATGGGAACCACATGTAGTCAGTACTTTCCTTTCATATATGGCATGTTACTTAGCACAGACAGGGTGGCAGGACGGGCTAAGGATTAACTGTCCCAGTCCTGCTAAGTGTAATGTTAAAGTATCTTTAAACAAAGTCCATGTCTGAGAGTGTAAGTTTCTAATTTGTAATATGTCCAGTCTGCCTGCTATGATGTAATTGTCATGTGATTGTGTTTATAAAAAGCAGGTACAGTTCTTTTATGTTCCAACATGGTAGTTATGAGACGGGGATTCTGTTGTGGTCCTGTCTACACACATGACTTTAATGCATTAAAAGGGTCAGTCAGAGTTTGCCTACACAGGAACCCTTGTCGACAAACACTGGATTGGATTGATATTAATTTCAAGCAGCACACACGCCTGTATACATGTATGTATGACAGTATGCATGATTGTAAGTGTCCACAGATGCATCGACGCGCTGCTGCTTATCCCATCATGGAGTTAATAATAGCCAGCAAACAGCCTGCTTTACAATTGGTTTATAAATTGTGCCAATCATGCAGTGGAATTCCCCGTCAGGAGTCACCTTCACTAATCAGCTTCAAGCCTAAGTGGAATCAAACAGGCCGATGTCATGGAGGCAAAGACTGTCATGCGGGACGGCTGCAGACAGCAGGTGTGTAAGTGTGTGTTTGTCTGCATATGTGTGTATGTGTGTCTAAACAGAATATGGCTGTCCTGCATCCTGGCAGATCATGTGAATACGACAGGCCAATTGGATTAGCAGATTAGCACTAGATTCGCCCTCTGACCTTTAGAAAGCCGTGTATTTGGCTGGCAGACATTGCAACAGGCTTCTGCATCCTCCCACACAAAAACAGACGAGGCAATAGAAAACTAACAGGACATTATAACTAAATGTTGGCAGTTAAGGGGGATTACAAGTTACACTGGGCTTTCCAGTAAAACCAGAAACTTAATCACAAATATTGTCAGGGTCCAACTCTGCAGTTATCTTGGTCCATTCACATTTAGTAGATGCTTTTATCCAGAGCAACTTTTAATTTGGTACATACACATACATGATGGCTGACATACAGGGTGCTCATCTGGCCCATCGGGATCAATTGGGGTTCAGTGCTTTGCCCAAGGACCCTTTGACATGCAGTAAGGAGGGACTGGGGACCAAGCCACTGACCCTGTGGTCTGTGGATGACTGTCTTACCAACTCAGCTACAGCTGCCCCAAATGGAAGGTGGGTGGTAGGTAGGTAAATTGTCTCTTATTGGCTGGAGGGTGGAGGGCGTTTAGTAACTGGAAATTATAACTGGAGACCGATGAGCTCTGATGGCGTTTGCGTGCAGTTCTGAGTGAATGAGTACAGTTCCAAGAGTTAGTGTAACTTGTGTAACCACAGACAACAAAAAACCTAAATTGGATCTAAAAGACATGCATGGCAATTAAATTTGAAATGTGTTTGATTTGTAGGTATCACAACATCTAAATTAAGCAGATGTTGCCCTTCATTGCAAATGTTAGGAACTCTGAATTCAAGGAACTACATATTCTTTTAAAAACCCTGATTGTTTTAAAAACCCTAATTAGTAATTGGACGATATAACTGGAGACCTATGTGCTCTCATGGCATTTGATTGCAGTTCGGAAAATAAGCGACTACAGTTCTAGGAGCTAGTCTTGCTTGTCTAACCATTGACAACAAAAGAGATAACTTGAATCTCATAGACATCCGTGGCGGTTTAATGTATTTTTTAGGGATCAGAACATCTAAATGTTCCAATTTTTCTTCTCATTGGCAATATCAGGAACTCAGCGCAAGGAACTGCATCTCCTTTAAAAAATATATCTTAATTTCTCCAGTTTCATGAAGAATTACAATTTTTATATGATCATTTTCACATCATTCACTGTGATGAACATATAACTTGTTGTGTATTATCTGCTACTCTTTTTCCCTTCTTTCGAATTCCGTCAGTGAGGCTGGACTCACTGGGTCACGCGTGGCTTCTTGTGGTTTGAAGTCAGCCTCCTCTGGAGAATAAAGCAGACTTATTTAGCCATCATAGCCCTAATGTGTGGTCACATTTTCTCCCAGTCAGAAAGTGGCCTTCCATGTACCTGATGACCCACAGATCACCCCTGCCACTTGATGATGTATTTCATTTCCCATGTCTCTTGGCTGACTGACAAATGCAGGTTATTCACACATGTTGCTGCTGTTGTTCCTAATCCATTACACAGCTCACATGTCCAGCTTTGCCAGTAGCTGTTCTCTAAACAAGCAGAAAAGACATAGCACCGCTGTTGCCAAAAGCCTTTGAACAAAATTACTTCCTCTCACACACCACGGCTTTAATTATGTGTTGGAGGACAAAAAACAGGTCGGACAATTTGTAGTGGGAAATCATATTTCCATTGAAAGGGCTCAGGACATAACCAATGATTTATAAGAGGAATGTCATAATTATTTTTCTCCACCAGGCCAAGGATCGGGTTTCAGCTAATGGGTGTCGAGCTGAAAGCACTAATTAGTTTTTGTAGTCGACTGACACCAGCAAAGAAAGAGAAGGTGCCACAATAAATAAGTTCTCACCATGTAACTCAAAGCCTGTAATTTGAGTCGGTGTTCCTGTATTAGGTTGTGGGAATTATAAACGTCTCAACAAAATGCAGATAAGTAATTGCGAGGTGTCTCACCCATACTTTGGCAGTGGGCTCTGACAAGTATGATTACTGGAATAAGCCTGGAACAAACCTCACTGTGGGCTGCTGTATGAAATTAAAAACAAACGACATTTTATTCGCCAATGACATTTATTTTTCTTTTTTGCAGTTGCTACTGTACGGTTCTATAAAAACAACTAAGCTATCATCATAAATTTGAAACACATATGATTAAGAACGTACCCTTAAAGGGTTGTAATAAATTACCATGTGCTAAATCAACACACTACATTTCTGATTTAAACACACATTCTTCTCTCAGGAATAATAGTGATATTTTTAAGGAAATTAAGGCCGTGCATAAAGATGGATTGTTCATACTTGTCTAAACATGTCATAAATCACAGAGTAACTTGCAGGCAAATGTTGTTTTTCTTCTTCGTGCCTGACATAAAAAGCTATAACATTATATAAACATAGACTGGTACCTTTTTGAGCAAACAAAAAGGTCTGGTGGCCTGAGCACATGACTTCCAAGGTTTGGAATTTTCCGTCTCTCTTTTAAAAGACTTGAACATGACAATTCGAAAGTAGATCGTATGACCTCTTGAATCGTGGCTATTCAGTGAGAGCTGCGCATACGTGAACATACATAAACAGTTCCCGTTGGCTTCCCACAATGGGAGGACCTAGCATGGGGCTTTGCAAGCGTGCACAGCCAGGTGCACTCAGCAGGCTGTCAACTTGTGAGACACTCAATAGTCATTAGGGATGAAGGAGGCCCTATCGCTTCATCCAGGACTATGGCCCCTAGCAACACATACACACATACAGCCAAGTGGCACCTTCCTGTAAACAAACAACACGCAGCAACAGGACATGGCAGCCGCTCCTCTCTCCCTGCCTTGACACTGATGGCTTATGTCCCTCATGCATTAGTGCTCACCTCTGGCTTTGGAGAGCAAACCAGCTGGGCAAGCCAAGACACCTGATGGTTGCTAGGTCGGGTATTGCCAGGACCTGAAGGAACACCTTCGACAGGAGTCAGAATAACAGTTGCTGCAGGCCATGACTATCAACAGATAATCCAGTAAGGTCTAATGTAGGGTTTCTAAATGAACAACAGGTTTTTAGGAACGTGACTATTTGATTTTAATAGGTTATGCATTTGTTTTGACTCCAGTCATATTCTATGCTCAGGCCATATATATCAGGTCTTATTCCTATAAATGTATTTCATTGAGTATCAACAGCAGCTTTTTTCTGAATCACTCAGCATCATGGCCAATCGTACGTGTCCATAATAGAAAACTTGGCGCAGGCAGAATGCAAACATGGCTTATAGTTTAAATTTAATCATAAAAAGTCATTAAACATGTTTTGATTGACATATGTTTCTGATATTGAACCAGTTATGCAACTACAGGATGCTGCTACTTTGCAATAGTAAATGTTAATTATATAAGCAAGAGCAGTTTCACTTAACACACATCTGTGCTTTAGCTCAATATAGTCAGCTTACTATTGCAGGTTAAAAAAGGTTTTAGTCAAATTTTTCATGACATTTGTACATTTATAAGACATACAGGAAAAACTGGCCTCAAAAGCAAATCATAAAAGTGTAAAGAAACGTGAATCACAATTACTAAGCTACCAATTTAAAACCAAAATGTTGCAACATTTTTCCAATGTCCTTACATAGCATTGGAGATTAGATTTAATACAGTTTCATTCATGTGTGTTAAAGGGAGATTCTGGTATTTTGCAATAACGTGTATAATTGTCATAACTGTGGCCAATCTGACTATGGGTTATGTTCCCTCTCGCTACGCCAACTTTAGTGATTCAGGTCATGTGTAGTCAAGCAAAACACACAAGGTCACCCCAGAGTCAGACCCAACACAAACACAAAAATTTGCCCCTGAAGTATCTGTTGGGGTTAATACAACTGTAACTGGCTTACTGCAAACATTTTTTACAATCAGGTACAATTATCTTTTATATTGCAGGGTAATGAAAGGTATTATTGGACGATTCTTTGAAAACCAAAGGACATGCACTGATCATAGTATTATGGCCACCTGTGCAATTGAATGGAATCCAATATGATGGCTCTGTTATGAATTCTGTTTTTACAAGTTTTTAATTTCAAAGTTTTTAGGTTGAAACTGTGAGAAAAGTGATAATTCAACTATGTGTTTATTACTGAGGTCAATGTGGGTAGTGGAGTCATGCTGGAGAGCATTATAAGAAGAGGTAGTTTAATGTTTTTGCCAACCTGTTTAAAAATGTCATGTTATGGCCGATCAGTGTATATCTAGTGCTAGTTGACTACTAAACTGGGGCTTTTGGTTTCGTGTTTTTTGAAAACTATAACTAAATTGAAATGTAAACTAAAAATAAGCAATGTGAACAGACAATGTGTTTGTCCATGGCAATGTTTGATTCTTCTTGTCCTCCTTGGATAAAAGACCAAGCCAATGGAGTCATTACTATGCAACAGTGCAGACAGGTCAGCCGTAAACTAAACATTTATTGAATTAATATATACATTTTTCATTTAGTTTCTGAACTTCACTTTTCTGTATTGTGTTGCTTATAGCCTTGAGATGTTAACTTGTATTACAAGAGTCTTTGTTTTGCCAAAATAGCTCACGCAGTCCAACACAAAGTGTACAGTGGCAGCCTCCTGGGGACCAGAGAATAGGATGAGCAGCATTGTCAACAAAAGCAGACTGCTCTGCACACAGGCACAAAACTGTTGGGGCTGGGAGTGTCGGGAGGGTGAAGAAATATATATGTGCAAATTCACAGACAGACACACACTCCCTGGCCCCTGTCATTCATTAGCTGACAAAAGCTGTGAGAGGCAGACATGAGGTCATTGTGCCAACTGGAAGAGTGAAACACACACAGAGTGTATTAGAAGGTAAAGATCAACCGACTGGGTCCGAGACTGAATACTTATTAATCCAGTCAATGAGTACTGCTATTGTGTCTCCCCTCACCTCCCTGGCAAGGAAGAACTGCGCTGAACAAGACATAAGGTGTGTGAAGGGCCAGACAGGTCAGATCCCTTCCCATACTAGGCTAAATAATGTCTCCCTGATATGCTGAGAACACACTGCTCCACTGCAGATTGTGCAAATATGACCGCTGATCTCAAACAATTTATGTAACCATGCCTAGTTATTCTTAGAAGACGTAATATGTACAACGATTCATAGACATGTGTACTTCCTTGCCCTGTGCGCACACACATTTGCCATGGTTGGCTGCTGAGTCAGTGTGTGAGGTTGCTGGTGTATGAAATGAGGGGAGTACCCTTCATTTCCTCCCCCGGTTGTTCTGAACTGCCTACAGGAGTATGTATGCCTCCCCCTTGGCTGTTTCAGCACGTCACCACTGTGACTCAGAACTAAGAGAGCAAACAGGAAGGATGTAAACCACTGTGAAACACACACACACAGGGCATAGCTCAAAGAAGCCTAACAGTGCATGATGAAGGGGAAAAAATCAAAGGAGTAACTGGAGCAAAGGCGGCCACAAATACATGGGACTGAGCATGTAACACATGTAAGTACAGTATCACTTCCATGTTTCCACACACACACACACACACACACACACATTTACACAGTCAGTCAGGCACAGACACTCTTACTTACTTATGAGGACAGTCATTGACATAATGGAGTCCCCAGCCCCTTACCTTAACCCCAACCAAACCCTATTTCTAACCCAGTCTTGACCCTCCATCAAAAAGCCTTTTTAAGTTGTGTGGACTGTCCAAAGGGCCTCACAGCACCAGAGTGTCCTCACAACAATGGTATTGAAACAAAATGTGTCCACAGACGGCTATAAAGACCACCCCCACACACACACACACACACACACACACACACACACACACACACACACACACACACACACACACACACACACACACTTTTGCTGTCAAAGTCAGGTAGAAACGGTTCAAAGGTGTGATGGAGTGTGACTGCTGGCGAGACTAAGATGTGTGAGGAGTGCGGATGGAGGAAGGATGACAGTAAGAAAGCCAGGGAAAGAAGAAGAGAGAGAAAGCCCGACGTGGGTGAGCCGGTCCGATGCTGTCACTCACCTCCGTCCTCACCTGGTAACTTTTCTGTCACCTCATGCCATCACCTTGTCACCCCACGTCGGTGCCACCCTGTCACCTATCCCCTTAGCAACTGCGCCTGTCAGCCCATTGTCATGCGACCAGGTTCACCCCTGACCTTTTGTTTCTTTCATGCACGCTACAGAGAAAAGGGCTGAGGCACAGGAGGGAGAGCAGTTTTGTCCGGACATGCCTATCACCCTAGATCACAGACCACCGACATAAATGCTACAGGGGCCATAGATTTATGAGGGTGTGTAATATCGTTGGTGCACTACCCCCCTTAGTTCTGTTACTAACACAAGGGTAGGATGTCTGGTCCAGTCACAGACAAGCACACACACACACACACATGCAAATGCCATTAAAATGAAAATTAAAGAGGCCTCTTTATCTGAAAAAGAGAACTGTTGCTTTTTTGTGTGTGTTTGTATGTGGGTGCTTAAACATTTCATTTGCATCAGAAGAATAAAAAGGGCGTGTGGCTGCTGCTGTTTGAGATTTGGGTTTTTGAAAAAAAGCAAAGTGAAAAGAAATGTTACTGGATTAAGGTCCATATTAATAAATATGAGAAACATGACCATGATGGCTGGGCTCCGCGTCGGTTACCTGGGACTTTCAGTTATGCAAACAGTCTGTCTTGTTGACTGTTGGTTTTTGTGGTCTGTGTAAAGCCTTTGTTCTTATTTAACGCACGGGGGACCTCAATGTTCTACAGCTTCGAAAAGTTGGCAAATTGCTGGAAACATGTAGGTTTAAATACTGTTGATCGTGCAACTAAACCCCAAAGTGCTGCTGTGCTGCTCAGAGGTCAGCAGCAGTGGTCAGTGGGTGAAATGAACAGGCTCATTGGTGGGAATGGAACAGTACGGCTGATATATAGACATTTGATCACTCAGTTTTTATTTGACCTATTTGTGAATATATAGATTAGGAGCAAAAAGTGAAATTTAAAATGTATTGTGAAATGAAAAATAGGAAGGCGACAATACACTGCAGTCACCGACATTCTCTGGGGATCAAAACAAATCAGGGGTTTTTATGAGTTTTTATGTTGAGGGAAGTTTCCCACCTTAAACTTAAATTTCAACATTGTGTTTTGTAAGTAGTAAAAAACGATTTAAAAATGTGCAGATGATTGATAACGATTGATGTTATGTGGACAGTGGTTTGTGCCGTTGCGCGGCATGATGATGCCGCAGATCACAGCTGTGGTGTGTAGCGACACTTGCTATAATTAATTAAAAGTGGAACAAAAAACAGTGTCACCATTCTTTTAGCCTAGAGAATGGCCTGAATATAAATGTATATGTATGTGTGCATATCATATAGACCCTTGTCTATCAATTTCACAAAAGCAGAAAGGCTCATGGGAGAAAGGGACCACTGTGTGCCTTGACAGAGAGGAGCCAGTCTCGTTGCATTTAGACAGTGACACAGACCATTTTGCCACGAGGGCCATGAGCCAAGGAATGCATCATGAAAACAGAGTGCAGCAAGCTACACATGTCCTATCAGACGCCACGGAACATTACCCATAATCCTCTTGACAAATACATGCATCTGACACCATAACAACGCTCGACCAACACTTAGGACAGGAGAGTGTGGGACACATCCGTAGCAACACACCATAATTACAAGGAGAGCCAGGGCTGACTAAGTTTAGAAGACCCAGTAAGCAACCCCCCTCCTCCGCTTCTCTCCCCTCTTCACATGCTCCCACACTGATATTTAACAAAACATTAATCTTCTTGCCAGTGGCTCCAAAGAATACTGGTGATGTAGCTTCGGCGCAGAGGCTGGGGTAATAGTAATTCCATTGTTCTGCCCTTTTATTTATGCCTTGGCTCTACCAGGCAGATGAGGTAAGTCTCTTTTTTCATGTTATTATTCAGAAGTGGTGATACATAAAGCCAGATTACACAAATGTCTCTCTGTTTCACAGCGCTGCCACCTCACACCTCCCTCGCCAACGCTTAATGCGACCCCCCCCCCAACCCTCTACCCCTCATTCCTCCCCCCTCCCCTGGCTTTCAATAGCACATTTCCCCTTTCTCCCCCTCTTTTCTAAATCACCCTCAACATTTGCATGTGAATTGCTTGTATATCTTCTTTTATATGATGCACTGACAACACTGGCTTTCGTAAAAGAGAAGGGAGGGGAACTGCCCCAGCTACACCCCCCCCCCAACTCCAGGACATACACACCATCAAAAAAAAAAAAAAAAAAAAACAAGATGTTACTTTAGCTTCCCTCCCAGGATTGGCATAGCAGCAGTTTCATTTAAAAAAGCTGGGGAACAGTGCAGGTTTTATGATATGGAGACAAGTTCTTTTGTGCTCTCCAGAGACAAGCCCTCTGTCTGTCGATGTTACTGGGGCGATAATCCTGCTGGAATTTCTCCTAAGCACTTTTACTGACATTTTCAATTATCACCATGCCAGGGCCCGGTAAATGGCATTTAAGGGGCCCCGTCATCTCCATGTTGAATCATATTTGTGAATCAGACAGTGTTAGAGTTGGACTCTTTTGTGTTTGCCTTAGTTTGGGAGGATAGTACGGAGGTCAGAGTCAGTAGTCTGGGATAAGATGAAGTCGGTGAGTGACCGCATTCGCCACCACACACTTGTACAGACACATTCACACATGCACACACGACCTGAGGAGCAAACATTGACGCACACATACTCCAACCATGCCTGACTTATAATTTACAGTGTCAGCACAGGACGTCCCATTTTCAAATAGACCAGGCTCAAAAAAACCAAACACACAGGCTGACCTCCCCAGTGCACAGTGCACGGGGTCAGACTTGTTTTCTCTCCACCCCTGACTAGATCCATTTACACAGTCTCCAAAGCACTCCACATCTTTGGCTAGGGTTTCATTCTTACATCCCTGTAATAATTCAGACATGTATTGCAAAGAGATTTTTTTCTTCCTTACCCGTCACTCCCCCGCGCTCTTTTTCACTGAGCTCTACTTTGTTTCAAACATGGATCAACTTCAAAGCAACGAAATGGACAGATTAATAGTTGAAGACAAACGCTATTTCATAAGAGGCTGGGTTTCGGATCTGATCACTAACTGTAGATGCCTTTTGAGAACGGTTAAAAGCAGTAATGTCATCAAATAAGTCCATTTTAACTAAGTAGAACCTGGTGACTTTCTTGAACAGCAAGCAGACAGGGCACAGCGTCGTACGAAACAAAGGCAGGAGATGGAATCTTCATGGTGCTACGCTTGGCAATGTGTTTCTAGAGACAACGATCACAAAGTAAATCTCTTGTATACGCGAGGGCGTGTTTAGGTTTGTCTTCCCCAAAGTTGTATTATCCTAATTTAAGATGAAAGGCACCAATTGACCGGGTCAGATTTCTTGTGTACCAACTGCACTCAGTCACACTGCGATTGTGATAACACAACAAACACTCATGGTATGCTCAATATTGCGCTGAACCGCAGACAATGTCAGAACAGCTGTTTACATGCTTCCGTGCCCCCTCTCCTCTCCGCCAAGCTGACATCACCCCTAGAAACCCCTCCTTCCTGTCTCTCTTTTGGATGGGCTCTGTTATGACAAGTTTAATTGAGGGTTGTCAAGCCATAACATTTCTGTAAATATTAGACTTGCCAGGAGCGTCAATAAGAGGAAATGGCCTTACTGTATGTTCTTCTCTCAAAAGTACAATGTGTGCCTTTGTAAATGGATCACCATGAGGCATTTTGATATCCTACTTTCGTCTCAGTAAGGCTGAATATAATTGAATCTAATTCGGATTATGAAACAGTGTCCACAGTCTTTCTCTGAAGCACCATTACAGATGAAATCACATAAATCAATTGGAAAAAACTAAAAAAGACAACACATTGCTTTGTGGGAACTGGAAATAGTGGAACTATTAAGAGAAATAAATGGTTCTGAATGAAACATCCAATGATATTTGTGTCTCCACTAATTCATGTATTGTGTTTAAAAATCTTCCAATTGAACAGTCTCAATTGTTTGGGTGTTTTTTCTTTCATTCAAACTAAATGAGTGACCTTTTAAAAATGCATTTACAGAAAAGCTGACGTCATTTCTTATGTCGGTGTTAAGGACCATCGATCAAGGCGATGACAACCTTGGCCATGAATGTCCACATGTTATTCTAATCCTTTTCACTCTTTAAGGAGCACCTGGTCCAGTACATACTGGAGGTTATTTTGGGTTGCAGGCGCGGTGATGGGAAGGTATGGGGATCTAGAGAGGAAAACCATTCTTTATTAGTCATTAGTGAGCGCATGTATGATTGAAATGGGTTTGTGTGTGCATGTTTGTGTGAGGCCTCAATTGTGTTTTTGAAGACTGTGTTCCAGTAAGTGACATAGAGCCTTACTCACCTGGGGGGGGAAAGCGGTGAGTCAGTGTGCATCATCAGTCATGGCTAGCCGGGCAGGGGCATTGAGCAGCATACTGCCCTAATACTGAGGGGGAATTTTTGTTGCAAAGTGACGCAGCACAAGAGTGGTGCACATAAAGTTTTCTTGACCTCCCTGTCAAATGCAGTGTAAGTTGTAAATCTACTGGAAAGAAAAAAAAAAATCTTCCTTTCTTTCTAATCTATCTCCTTCTCACTTTTCTCCTTCTCACTTCAGACTTTTCAAGCCACGGTCGCAGTTTCTTTGTTGTGCTATGAATTTCCTGACCAAATCTAAAAGAATATGAGACTGTTTCCCATGAAAAGCCTCTTTGCTCAGTTGTTTACGCTACAGTCCCCAGAGTGTTGCTGCTTATCAAAAAGACTAATAAATAGACAAAACTGTATCTACATACTACACACATCTTCTGTTAGAGACGAAGTCAAACTGACATTAGAGTTTTTGTCTAGAGTGAACCAGATTAAATCATAAAATCATGCGTTAAAAAGATGTACAACTCCTTCAGAGTACATTCTAACTGGTCCTGATCCTGAATCAGGCATGTTAGAAAGACAAAGTCTTTTATCATTCATGAAATCCCACACCATGTGCACTGTTTAAAGTTTTTTCATGAGGTCCTACTTTAAATTGAAAAATAATCACATGGATTAATTTCCCTGCCCTCCCAGTCCATTGCTCGTCAGCAGTACAAGCCATCAGGAGCAGCTCAAGAGCCCTCGTTAACGAGAGTCTGCTGGAGTTATAACTCAGCACTCCTGCTCCAGTAACTGATGAAATATGAAAATTGACAGTGCCGTCAGGGCGGCCATGCCACATGTTTACGAGTGGCTGTCTTAACTGGCTGCCGCTGAGCTCCATAAGTCATACGCAGAGTGCTCATCATAGAGCAGGGATTTATGAGGCCTGAGTCTGCATATGACCTCCCCCATCGGCTGCCTCGCTGGCATAGAGGAGGAATCATTATCTCGGCCCAGCCACTATAAGCTTGATAGACTTACTCAAAGCAAATTGGCTCTGGGGTCTACTCCCATGTTGTAAACAAAGCCTGCTGCACATGTGTGTCCAGGAAGTGAGCCTCTCATCAACTCCCAGTGATAACCCAAAGATATTCCTCTTTCATCTTTGCAGAGGTGTTTTGCTCTATAGATGAACAGCTAGAGACCAGAAATGCATACGGTCACTATATCTGTATCTTTTTTTTTTTTTCTCTCTATATCTTTTTTACTCTCAAGTCTGCTGATAATTCAGACTTTCACACTTGTCCTTACATGCATCTCACTCTTTGTTATAAAACTTAAAAAAACATCTGACCTCTTTTCCAGTCTAATCCAGCATACATGGTTTGTTTGCATTTTTGCACAGTGGAAGTGTGGCACGGATGGAGAGTTTGGTCAAGGGAAACGCTGAAGGCAAAGAGCCAGCAGGGACAACAGCTGTTACAACAGGGAGGCTGAGGATAACCACTGTACACTGCTGGTCATGTTGCCACTGGGCTGAGTCCTGGGGCAGCATGACCTGGATGTGAAACAGAGCTACAACCAAAGCCTGGACTCCTCACCCACAACGAGACAGGAAATACTTGCTCAGTTGTTTACTGTGGAGGAGTTCACTGAATACTGTTGTGAAATGTAAAATCAATATAAATGGCAAATCAGTTATTACTACAAAAGCAAAGCAAAGCAGACAGAGCTTCACTGTTAGTCCCGGGCTTTGAACAGGATAAAGGATGCTGGGAAATGAATCAGACTTTGAATATGTCCAACTCAGCTAGAGCCTTGTTCCGCTGCCACTGAGACTGACATCCATGCAAATCATAACTGAAATGAGAGACCGTGCTACACCACCACCCACCCGGGCAGTCATTTTAGCTGCCCTGCCAGCCTGCCAGCCCGACAGACAACAAGCCACCCCACCCGAGGTTCCACCCCTGTGCCTGCACAGAGAGACTAGACTGGGACAAATTGGGACTCCCCCTCCCCCCATTACCACCCACTCTTCCTCTCCATTGCGCACTGCAGCAGCCTCTGCTCAGGGGGCTAATTCCACGTTCAGATCACCATTTGTACTTATTATGCTGACATAATTAATCCCCTGTTGTGATCAGCGGGGGCAGGAGGGCCTCTCCGCTCCATTGGCCTACCCCTGCTATGACACGACTGCTCCCCCCTCTGCTCCTGATACAAATCTGCTACTCAATCCCTCCCATGTCCATCTTGTCTGGTTGGAGAGGCCTCCTGTCTATGTCTCTGTAATCTCTACTGTATCTGTCGGTGTTATTGTTTGTCCTGGTGTGGGCAGAGAGGTTCTGGTTGTCGACTGGCTGACTGACAAGCCACATCAGTTGATGTTTGCGTGCAAGCTGAGAGACGTGGGGCAAGGTCTGTGTACAAGGGTTCCAGGATAAAATATACACATCAAAGTTAAAACCATGACTTAAAAGAAATGTTTAATTCATCGGTTTCTTTTTGTCCTGTTTATAATAATTAGAACTTCGTGGAACCATCCATCACATACTGGGCAGGTTAACTTGAGCTGTAGCTCACAGGCACATTGCAAACAAGAGCAGCAACCAGGTTTGATGCTCATGTCAATGTTAAGGACAGAAGGGCAGGGAAGGACAAGGGAAGGAGAAAAGAAGACAATTAGGGAGGAGGGGAAGGTTGTCATCTGAAAAAAAAAAACACCAGCTGGATTAATAAATCCAGCCAGTGACTGTGTCCACATCTTAAAGTGTCCGCCAGATTAAAACAGAATTGTCTCAAGTTGTGAAACATATGTCAGCAAGGCTGAGCAAACACTTTCAGAATAATAACTGAGGAGATGAGTGCTGCTGTTGGCCCCAAACAGCCGCTGAGCGACAGGCTGGACCAGCACTCCAACTGCTGCTTCCTAGAAATCAAAGACCCAGTGGCTGAACTTTGATTCCTCACGGAGGGGCACCACGTCTGTGTATTTGTGAGGTCAAAGTACTAAAAAAAAAACGTTGGGATATGACATTTTATTTGAACAATGTGCACGATAATGGACAAATAGACAATTCTTGGAAATAATTTTTATTCTGATTGCTTTGCAAGCTGTGTAAACAAATAGAGAACGTAAAAAGGAAAAAAAAAGCGTAAAAAATTAATTCTTTTCGAAAACGTCCTTACACTCCTTTTTGCCTTGATCCTGACAGAGACAGACTGTTTTGTGGAAGCAATTCTCAAAACAGACAGCTACCTCAACAAACCTCTCCAGATCACCTAACAATAATATCCCATTTCAACAAAAGTCAGTGATAAGGCACTGCAAAATCACAATCTCAAGCATTTGGCATTAAAAGAATAGCATGATACACCCGAACACCTGCTGGGAAGCTCTGTGTTATTCTGGCCAGAGAAGAAATTGTACAATCAACAGGTCTGAATGTACCACAAGAGGAATTCATTACAAATACCAAGAAGAAAACATGAAAGAGAGAAAGATCCGCCTCGCTGTGAGATCTGCAAATGTGAGCTCGAAACATGCAGGCACATGTAATAGTGTATAAGAAAAGGACAGGGGGCATTAAGAACCATATATAGTAAAGTTAAACCAAAGATAACGGTTTAATAATAATGATGTGTTTATTGCCACTTTGCAGCTTATTACCATCAACGTCAAATTCCAGGAACATTTACTCACGACACCCCTTTGCCCCCTCATCCCCGAACCCTCCCTTTCTCTTCCCTCCCGCCAACCCTCTCACTCCTCATCTTTACATAAAACTTCAGGCTGCATATTAAAAGGAGCTAAAATATTCACACTGTCAAAGGTGGTCAAAGGCTTCTGCGTTCACACAGGAGCTGACAAAGAGGAGGCACCCAGCGCTTGGCCAAAAGAGCACTGTTGAAATAAATCAGCACATACAAAGACACAGAAAGATAATGGGGCTGGAGCTGGGCCCGATCCAGAAGCACACTGCACATTAGAACACGGAGACACATACACCCACAGTGTCTGGGTGGGAACAAAGTCTGTGCATAGATTAATATTTATTTTTCAAGCACACATTGTTCAGGACATACAGTATCGGGAGACTGAAAACATCATAACTCCCCCAGTGTGCAACCTTGCTGTGAATCCCATGCCTGAATCAAATAAATAACAAAAAAAAAAAAAAAGTTCACAGATGGTTTCACATGGCTCAGTAAGAGGAAGAGGGTATCTCAGAAACATGCGTTGGAGTCCTACACAAGGTGGGGGGGCTCGTGAGTCAAGTCAGCACTTCTTCTCTTCTCTTGGGATACTAACATGAAGGATTTCACAATCACAAGCCCCCAGTTGTAAATTTGAACATGTTTATCTGTGTCTTTCTATATCGTGGTCTGAACGTATGTGTGCGTTTGGAAGTATCACAGCCTTTCATTACATCAGCATCTGCAGCGTGTGTCCTGCACTGACAGTGAAATACCAGACAGATAAGACGAGCACAGGCACCAAGTTTAACAAACCTACACATTCCACTTCTCAACTCTGCTCATGTGCTCTTCAAGGATCGTTTTAGAGAGAGAGAGAAAACTAAACTGCATCTGGGTTTTGCCTCTTGCCAAAGGAACCCACAGTACCTGAAACCTACAGACAACTCGCACTTTGTGGCAGCTATACACTTGATGAAGCCTGTTTGATCATAGAGTATTCAAGGTGAGCTAATAATCAAGCAGTTTGCCAATTTAAAAATCACGCCCCAAAGAAAACAAACTACCCATGATACTAAAATGAATGCCAAAATAATTACTGTTTGCACTCTGCTCTCTTTAATCTAATTATTGAAATTATAATTCAAAGTATTAAGTATCAAACAATTAAATTTACTAATTTTGCCAAAAATGTTAGTGACAGATTAAAATAAGCAATATGTAACAATAAGTAATGAAGCATATTAATTATATATATATAATTATACAAGTTATTTTTGGAAAGGTAAAGCATAAGCATCACACTGTTGCCCATAGCAGACATGCTCTTGGACATCACAACAGCTCTTGCTCAAAGGCACACTGATCCACGTGCATGTGACTGGAGTGTTGCTTTTTAATTTTTGTTGTACATATTTTCTATCATTTAGTGCAGAAATGTCAATGTCAATGCCATTTAATCATAACTAGGTCATTTCAAGTATATAAAAGAAATGTAAAACTTATTCTAAAAGTCCATTGGGCCTTTAGCTTTATTTCAGCGGTTGCTCAATTCACTGAGGTACTCACAAACTGGGGCTCGCGTTTACACAGCTTTTATTTGCCCCTATATCAACACAGAGAGGAAACAGAGGCCTCCCTGAACTAATTTCGCTCATGAACACTCAGTCATTTGTTGGGCACCACACAGCAGACCCTGCTGTCTGACGCCCAAGGATTAAGGCTCAATATTTGTAAACCTCAGTTGGCTTTAGTGCGGAAACGGGGAGTGGAGAAAAATGGGAAGCCTTGGCAAACCAAAGTGTGAAAAACTATCAAATTTTCAGCCGTGACAAAAACAGTTACACACACTGGCTTCTGGCTGAGCACAGAAACAATACACTGGCAAATCTATGAAACACTATGGCCTTGTTTGCAGGGTTTGAGTTTATAGGGTTCTGTGTGCTACCAAAAGCAAATATATACACTTAATACATTTATGTGCCGTTTATAATGCAACAATTGTTCCCCTGTGACAAATGCTCCAATCCACTCTGATTACTTCATTTCTCTGATGATTGTATGTCAGTTGTCTATGATATTGTATATATGTAGAATAATTTGCACTACTATTAAAGTGCTTTACAGAAAGGTGAACCCCCTTAACTTCATCATTTAAAAGGAGAACAAACTCTCACAATGCACACTATCAACTTCACAACTGCCAGGGCCTTATTTCCAGCTGTGATACACAACCTAGACCTACTTAAGTCCTCGACTTTGACCTTTGTTTGAAAAGTCTGTTTCAGCCCGAGGCCTTGGCAGTAAATTCATACAGCTATGAAATAAATGTGCCAGAGACTCCATCTAGTTTTTCATTAATCACAGCAGGGAAAGAAAGTGACACCCTACAGGGTCACATATTTTATTTTTTTTAGAACGTAGGACGTATTGTGTAATGATTGCAATTGATATTTACTATGTTCTGCCTATTAATGTTCCCACTGCTGTGAAATGTAGAAGTGCAGGGGTGTCAACATATCTGGGTTCAATGGCAGAGACAAAATGCTTCAACCTATAATCCAAATCCATCTATGTATACATACAAATATACTGTATGTGTACATACCAAGATGACCATACTAAGATAAGATAAACCTTTATTCATCCCACGGTGGGGAACTTGTTACAGCAGCAGAGAATGTGCAGAGTACAGCAAAAAAGAATATCAAAATACAGTATTTACAATCTAAAATGAAAAAAATAGATAAAAATAAGATAAAATAAGCCTTTATGTACACAGTCATACAAGTAATTGCACCGTGGGTCATTTGTATTGCGCAATTAAAAACCAGTTTTAAAGTGACTACTAGTGATAATGGTTCACTAGTAGCAGCTCTGATGTGTAAAGTAAAGTCTGATGGCAGCGGGGAGGAAAAACCTTTGATATCGCAGTTTGTCACCGAAGGAGCTGCTCAGAGATGACACTGCGTCGTACAGGGGGAGGGGGTCATTGCACTGCACTGAGTCCAGGGGCATCCTCAAAACCGTGCTGGCTTTCCTGACCAGCTTCACCAGTCTCCTTCTGTCTGCTGTCATGATCCTGCTGCACCAGCAGACCACTCCACAGAAGGTGGCCGAGGCCACCACAGAGTCGTAAAAGGTCTTCAGTAGTGCTCCCTGCACTCCAAAAGACCTTAGTCTCCTCAGCAGAAAGAGTCCACTCTCTAAATGTCCATTCCATGTATGTTCACCAGTGGAGGAGTGGAGTCTGGGTGCCTGAGGAAGTCCACCACCGGGTCCTCACCAGAGGACGGAGATAGGTGAGCACCATGCCTCTCCATTGTCTTTATCAGATGTGAGGTCAGCGCCCACTGGTCTGTAGTTCTTGAAGTCGTTTGGGCGGGATGTCTTTGGTACCAGTACCACACAGGATAATTTCCAAATCTTCTATTTGTTGCACACAACTCATCTGTTTTGCTTGAAAACACAATAACTGGCAATGCAATAGTCCGTCTGTCTTCTGTGGTCAGAAGTTCCTTTGCAGCCAGCTTTGATACACAAACAAAGGAGAGGCTGAGATAAAGAAAAGAAGGCAGATGCACTTGTGACATGAAGTAAATCCTCAAGGTAATTGTACAGGCAGTGAACCAAAGCCGTGCCAATGAGGCGTCATGTCTGGCTGTGGTAACTTCAGTAGTTCTGTGACTGGCCACTACATGGGACGCTCAGTACATTGCTTAATTACACACGTCGTGAGCGGCAAGTGTTCAGAGCAGCCGAGCAGCGTTTACTTCAAACATGGGGGTGTAAAAGAGCATTCAATAAAAACAGACCCAAACTGTAACCGGGTCTTAATGGCCTGCAGGTAATGGATCAGAGGAAAAGGGGACTGCGTACAGGACTGCAGGCAGGGAGGTGGAATCCATTTAAGGAAAGCAATGGACAAAAAGTCTCTTAAAGAAAGAAAAACATTTTTACACTAAGACAAGAAATGAAAAAGTCGGCTGGGGCGGCTTTAGCTCAGTGGTTGAGGCAGTTATCTACGGACAACAGGGTCAATGGTGAATCGCCGGTCCCTCCTTGCTGCGTGTCCTTGGGCAAGACATTGAACCCCTAGTTGCTCCCGGTGGGCCAGAAGAGCACCCCACATGGAGAGTGTACCAAATTCCACTGTAAGTCGTTTTGGATAAAAGTCTGCCAAATGAGTAAATGTAAGTTCTTAGCTCCTAATATCCAGCACAATCAGTGTAGACCTCTAAATGTCACTGGCATCAGTGAAACTCCTCGGATGAGCCTTTAAATTTTCAAGCGTCACTGTGTCAACAACACATAAGATTGTACCCAGAATGTTGTACTGTAGACAGAAACAAAACACACACACACACGTTAATTTTATTCTGTTGCCCCCAATAATGCTGTGGCTTTAAGGAGGGAGCCGCCAACCAGACCACTCACAGTTTTTATGGCCATTTCAGTGCTGACGGGAAGTTCGGACAAAAAGGTCAAATTATGCATTAGTCTTTTCTGTTTTTCACATGTAAGAATTCGTTCATTAAATGTGTGTATGTCTGTCTTTGTGTGTGAAGGACTGAGAGCTGGAGTCACTAAATCATCTGCCATATGTCAGATCTCACAACTACTTTCTCTTGATAAGTTATCTAAATCATGAAAAATCTGAACCAAAATAGTGTTTAAAAATATGTTTGGATGTTTTCCAAAATAGCTGGTAGCGAACCCAACCATAAAATATTACGTGGTTTTAAACAATGTCATTTTCCTTTTGAATAAGAAAGCTATAAATAAGAACAAAACACGTTTGAGGTGACTACGTCTGAAAAAATAGTCTTTACTGATGCTCTGCATTATTCAATTCATTTGTCCTTGTGTGAAATTTAATTTTGTTTTGTTTGACCCAGAGGGCAAGTGAGACAAAGACGTGTAGACAGACAGATAAAGCGTATGAGACAGAGAGACGGGCATTTGTTGAAAACACTGTATGCAGTGGATGGAGAGGGTGTGGTGAGATCTGGGAAACACTTGACTGGGTGGATGCTACCACGCTGGCCTCTGGGATCTTTATAAGTGGCACATTTAGTCTTGATGACCCCAACCCCAGTGCACACATGTGCACACACACACACAAACACAAACACACACACACACACACACACACACACACACTTGTATGCATATTCACACATATGAGAGCAAATGCACATAAAGTCTCTCTCTCTCTCTTACACACTCATTCGCTTAGTCACACACACACACACACACAAAACCTCCAACTGGCTTCCCAAACCTAAACACAATGGTCCTGCTGGGCTGACAACTCAACTGGAAGAGAGCTTAACCTTTAACCCGTGGGGTCAACTCATTAACACTAACACTCCTCCATATGATGCAAATGACCAGCTTAGGATTAATATGACACACAGACTTTATGAATGATTGATATGACAGCGCCAGTTTATGTTTACATCATTTAATGAATTTTTTGTGAGACTTTTAATTTTATTATTTATATATATAACTGTGTGAAATCATCATTGCCTAATTAATAAGGGTTTTAAAAAGCTATTTAGATAAAACCACAGACACAAAGAAATACTCAAAGCACAGGATGTATTTGAAAGTATTGCTTCTTTTTGAGATCAAATAAAATGTTGACAAACTGAAAAGCAACATTTCACACACAATTCATCTTTCAAACTGCTTCTGCGATTGGCACACAAAAAAATATCAAGGGCTGCTGGCGAAAAAGCTTCAGCACGGGTCTAAAGGTGGTGTATCAATATAGTATATAATCTCATATGCATGGTTCATAACTGTTAATAACTATTTACAAATCTGGTAAAGGCTGCGATTGCTGAATTTTGCAGGCTCAACTCTCATTAGGAGCCGAGCAGTTACAGAACCTCATAATTTGAAGCGCCTTAAGTATGCAGATAATGTAAGGTCAATGTCGAGAGCAGTAAGGCAGGCGAACCTAATGTTTAGCTGCATGTAATTGGACAGAAGTGCAGGAGGCAGGTGTGTAGTCATTGTTCACTTTGATGGGATTATTTGCACCTCTCAATGCTGAAAAAACAGGTATCATCAGAGGGGAGTCATCTAAATTTACAATGGCTGGATTTAGGTTTTCCTCTCTCCACACAGGTTCTGTAATTACAGCTACTCTGTAATTAGGGGCACAGCCTTCAGGACCAGGGTGACTACTGTCTACTTTAAAAGCATTTGGCAAAGTACAAGACTTCAAACTGGGGGATGGGGAAAAAGTACAACATTCTTGTTTTTGCTCTTTTTTTTTTTTGTACTCCGGCTTAACGTGGTGATTCAATTCCCGTTCTCAAATGAATCTTAATGCATAATGCGGTATTGAACATTGTTGATGTGGGGTCATAGAAAGTTCAGCTTAAGCTAAAGTTTCAGACGAATCTCATGCTTGCAAAGCCCTCATAAACACAGCACTGACTAGTATTTGTAGTTCACATAAAATGTACACAGGCATTACTCTGATTTTTTTTTAGATTTTTATAATGATTGTTCAGTCAATATCTGGTTTGACCAACTTATGAAGTGCTGTATGCCTCAATGCCTCAGCCCTCAGAACAGACACTTATCGCTTTACAAAGAAAACTCCTCCCCTTGTCCAGCAGCACAGTACGTAACAATTACATTATCAAGATTTAAAGGATAAAGTGTAACCTTCAACATACTGAAGGTAACTCGACACCGCTGTCACGAAATGTCTAGCTTCGCAGTCTCATCCTTTCTGCATCTAACTGTCTTTCCAATTTTTCCCCAAAAACATGTGCGAGCGTCTTTGTAATAAAACACACCACGGGTTTGAATGGTCTCTGTTTGAGTGTCTTCTCAAAGGCTTTTATAGAGCTGAGTCTAGGTGTACAGGCAAAAAGTGACGGAAGAAGGTGTGTGAAGAATGAAAAAAGACAGTTGGAGAGAGATTTGAAGGCCCTACCTCCACATATGGATTCAAATGGCTGGGCCGGTGACAGCTGCCATTTATTGTCAATGGAGAGCTGGCTTTACTTCCTGTAGCCCCTGTAGAGTGACAAAGGTTCAACAGGCGCACGAACACACTACAGGGGGAAGTTCAGCTCCAATGGATGCAGATATTCTCTGACGCAGTTTTAGAAAGATGACAGACCAAATCACATTCTTAGTGATTTCAGCAGAAACCAAAGGTCAGAACGAGGTTACTAATTGACTCACAAAAAATATATAATTTTGCTGTTCCTGATAATTTACAAAATTCCTTTGTTATGTAACACAGATAAAACAACAACTTGTAAAAACCAATTGTTGGTGCATCTGGCAGGGACGATAAGGTCAGAAAACACCTGTCCGGTCAGCATAGAGCAGGTAAAGAGCACGCTCAGCAAAACCCCAGAGCCCGTCTACTGCCAGATTCTTTCTATCTGTATGGTTTGATGCACTGCTACACTTCACCCAGTGTGTGTAAAGTGGGGGGATGGTCACGTTCGGCATTTCCAGTAGGACCAAAAAACACTTGGTTCGGATGTCAGGACTGGCTTCAGACACTGAGTGGATTTCTGTGGTTTCTGAGCGTACCGGGCCTCTGCAGAACTTTACGGTATTTTAGCAACCGTATACTACTGGCTTGAGTCGTCAGAATGTCAAATTTGATTTGTAATTTCCAGGCAAACATTTGTATTTCTTTCTGTCTGAACACAATTTTAGGAGGTGCCCAGTCCTTCATGAGCAGGAAAAAGACGGGGAATCATCAAACTGCATGTGTGATGTTAAAAAGTCCAATAAGCCACCAGGTAAATACCTGTTATCTAATGAATATTTGACAAGGTGAAGAACAATGACTAATAGGTTTCAGTCTCCTGAGAACAGCACAGTACCATATGTTCTGTTGTACCCAGAAAAAAAGTACAGTATCAAGCGCTTGGCAACTAGTACTAGCATGGCATAACCACGTTAACACAATGTATACTTACATTATCAAATTAGTCCTACCATAAACCACAGGATTTTATTTTTTCTGCATAATTCAATCACCAACCTGATCACCTGCCATTTCCTGTCCCTGCCATCAGCCCAGAAAAATAAACGGCAGGAAAAGAAACATATGCGTCAGTCAGACACATTTAGTCCTGGCCTTCCCTGCCAGGGTGCTCTGCTGCTAAGCTGCAGGGATTTGCACCAGCTCAACATTTATACTATATGGATGCTTTATTACAAATTAATGATGTCTCTGTGTGTCTCCTTTACCTTTCTCTCTAACTAGAAGTGACTTGGAAAAACCAAACAACTCATGTGTAACCAGGTGATTAGAGAGACTTGGGGGTGGAGGAGTTAATGGAGGTCTACTGAGGAATGTTGAAGCATTTTTCGGCTTGTTTTATTCAAATCGCTGTCAGATCCAGTGTGCTCAGCCAATGACTCCATATGAGGTCATTAAATAAAATACAGCATATTCACAGACATATTTGACTGAAGCTTTTACCAAAAATCACGACCTGACAAACATACATACGTGCAACAGCATTTTCATGACAAATTACAACATCAAAATAATGTATGAGGTTAGTGTGCGGTCATACATTTTCACTGCTATGAAAATAAGATATTACTTACTCCCTAAGTGTTATGAATATACTAAACAAAAGCTAGTGTTGAGCTCATTACATATGGCCAAAAGAAAATAACATGGCAATCCATTTCCTTGCTAATTTCTTCAGCTTTAGCAATAGGAATAATTGGATTTATATTGAAATGAGAGCTGGGCCTACGTATTGATTTCAGCTACTGCATATTAGCAGTGAATAATCAATAACGTGGATTCAGTGCTTATTAAACCAGAATAAGCTGGGATGGCCTTTTTTCATTTGTCAGCCAAGGACTGTTGATCTCATAACTGGTCATGGCAATGCGCTGTCCCTAATAGGAGCATATTACTATTGACAATGGGTGAAATTACAGCAGGTGCATTGGTTAGTGTATGGAAATGGATATTTTTGCGTAACAACGACCAAGGCTACCCGTCTTGGTGTTCTTGCCATATCATAACACATGAATCAAGAAAAACCTAGGCCATTTTAATGTACTGTAGCTCCATGGTAATGCTTCAAAGTGAGGTAAACTATTGGGGAAATTCTCCACTCAGACATAACTGGTTACCGTGAGCAGTAGCTCTAAAAATCCAACCAGCAACAAAAGAGAGAATTTAGGGTGATGCTGTCAGGCCAAAGTCAAATTACAGCTGGTCTTTACTTTCTTCATCAGCCTCTTAGAATTTCAGTCTCGGGGAATTAATTGCAAAGGGTCAATTTGCAAATGAATGCGATTTCAGTTGTGGAAATATAACTGTGGGGTAAGTTTAGGTCATCGAGACAAACAACTCTGGGACAGGAGAAAGAGAACATCTTAATTTATTAGCCATCCACAACATTTTTCACCTAGAAGCCAAGGCAACAGCTCTGTCAAGACTGAAATGAAATTAGTGCTCTTCCTGAGCCGGAGAAACAAAAGAGTCTCCCAAAGCAAATGAGGTCCCAGTCTGGCACAGTGAGGTCAGCAGGCTGAGGCCTATAGCCAAGCCTAAGCTGAGCGGTAGTGCTGTGTGCAAATCAACCGCTTTTCTCCCGTTCCATTTCTCATGCGCACCATTTGTGCTCCCCCTTTCATGAATGTAGGAGCCTATCTTTGGCCCTCCCCTCTGAAAGGGCCGTCCCGGTGACGAAGGTGACCTGCCACTGAGCAAAAGGAGGACCTGCCATGAACTGAGTGTCAGCCATTAAATATGATTTCGCCCCTGAATGGCACACAAACACATTCAACCAGTGAAACTCATTAAGTCTGCATAATCTCTCTTTTCTTAAGCATAACAATGATTTCAGCTGGGAAATGCAATGGTTTTGGGGAGCGGAGACATTGATTTCAGTTGCATTCAAAGTAATAAATCAAGTGCAACTTCACATCCTGGGCCCATTTGCCTAATTCAGTGCCTCTCACCATACTGGTCAATTAGTTTAGAGCGAATATATATTCAATACAGGGAGCAATTCACTGACAAGGCATAATAAATCCCGTGGCTTGGAGACTGTCCAAAATAACCTTTTCTTCTATTCTGCCCCTTCACTAACTCTATCTGACTATTAATAATGAAAAGCAACATTCGTGCTTTTCATTCAACTGTGGTTCAAAGTTTACATGACTAAAAAAAACTCTTTGGGATAAATCATAACTTGTGACATGCCATGCGGTTAACTTCCATGTTGTTATGGGAGCTGATCCTGCTGAAGCTCAAATGAGGCCACTGGCAGCGAGCGGCACAAAGTGTGAAGGTGCCAACTCCTGTGTGACAAAGTATGCTGCTCGTTTGCTTCCCCTCGTTGCACTCTCACTCCTGTCTTCTCCAGCTCACCCTTAAGACACATGGCTTTTAAGGACTGTATTTTTCTTAATTATTATTTTTATTTCTTCTTAACAGAGTTTTCGTCCAATTTCTATTGACTTTGCTTCAAAGCATTCAGAGGGAAGCAAGTGGGCCAGCCTGCTAAATTATAGCTGTGCCGACTGGGAGAGGTGGGAGCAGCTGTGAGGAGGGCTCTCAGTAGTCAGACCGTTGTAATCTGCATTAACCACACTGCGAGGGAGTGCAAAGGGTCAAAGTCTTTAAGTGCCTGCAGGGATGGGTGCTTACATGGTATCGCTCCAAGAGGTTGTAATAACTGTACAGTGCTGCTGCCCTACTACCTGTTGTACACCTATGACCATTTACATCGTGGCGGGCTTTTTTCAAGAAAGTGTTCATTTTATTTGGATGTGAGCCGCGGCAAGGCGGAGACAAATTAAGGGTCTATTCCCAGCATAGATAAGGGACAACAATATGCATTTTTGCAGGTAATTGAGAGACCAGATTATAAAAATATATTGCCTATTCATTGCGAATTTGTTTGATTTATCCCCAAGTCAGAGGACATATCTAAATGATCAGCGCATAAGTCAATTCTTCTTAGCAATGCTGAGGAGACTAAGTGAATTCAATAGAAGGAATGCTGGAGTAGCTTTAGCAGAAGCTCTATCCCGAGATGTTCCGCTTCGTCTTATTCGACAGAGCACTAAGCAGCTGTAGATGCAGAAGTAACAATCTTAGTGGCTGGCCTCTGTTCAAGGAATTCAAAATGACAGCAGTTTAATTGTTTCTGTGCATTTCAATATGTTTTCCTCATGCACATCATTCATCAAAAAGAAATGGAGTGAAAATAATTTCAGAGAATTAATGAACAAAAGTCTTGCTTTCCATCAAGACTATGAATTATTTATAGCTACATTTCAAAGTGATTGAAATTGCGAATTAATCCCATTAACCTCCCTGATGGCAGGAATAAAAGCATATGTCTTGATGAATGTTTGCTGGGCTCAAATTTAGTGCTATTGAGAGCAGCTTTTCCCAGGCAAAGCCCAGCAGACAGATTGCATGTTGTGTCGCACAGAGCTTATATAGATCCTCACGCTCTCTGTCTGAGTCTGTGGAGGAATGACAGAAAGCTCAATGGACGAGTCTGTCTCCCGGCCCGACACCGTGTCCACTCCTCTCCGCTGTGATGAATGCATGCAGGGCCCTCTCTCCCCCACATGCATCTGACATTATTAACACAATATAAAATGTGATGGAACTCTCTGCCACGCTGCTGGGACCCTCCGATCCAGCACAGCCGCAATGTGATTTATTCCCACAACCATGAAAAAGTAAGCCTGCCATTAAAATCACAGGTGTTTGGAGGCCACACGACTCGCCGGGCGCGATCGATAATGTCGCTCTTTTACATGCCTCATTTTGAGTCCGCCGCAGCATCATATGCCATTAGTGAGGCCTTGATCTATTGAGGAGCAAACCTCTGTCTGGCTCTGAAGCTATGGGCGTGCATAGATACAAGCTAACAAGGTGTGTGCACGTGCTTGCACACCTACTCGTCTGCGCACACACGCATCCACTGTCGTGGAGGTTGTGTTTACTGCATCTCCACCTGCACTCACATAATTTACAAGAGCTAATGTAGGAGATAATGTACAGTAAATGGCAAGGGCTCTGATTGATACCTGCACTTAGAACAATTACTGGTGTAAAAGTTTTGGAAAAGACAAAAGTTTGCGCTACTTACTGTAGGGTTCCTTACCGTGGCCCGGGAAAGTGATTTGTTAGTGTTTGTTGAACGTGTTCCCGAGGCAATAAAGTGGGACGCCAGCAACAAATAAGGACTAATGTTCTAGTTCCAAATGAATACTTAGCACATCCTGTAAAAGAGTGTGCTGTCTCTGCCCTTTCACAACTACACAGATTATCTGCAAATTATTTGGTGCTAAGGTGCTATTTGTAGTTGCTGCAAATCTATTTCAGATCAAAGAAAATCTTTATCTGATTAATTTAAAACTAACAAAATAAACCAATTATTTTATTTTTTAAGTAGTTATTATTATTATTTTATTTAAAGTGTCTGTTGCTCTTTATACAGGGCAGGGTAGGCACCATGTAATTGCAATGGAAATGAGCAGAATAAAAATAGCTTTTGAAATGTTCGTATTAAAATACTACGGTCCAAAGGTATAATGCGAATGCTTAAATATTTACGAGTGACAGAGAACAGAGCAGAAATAAACATGTTTTTATTTCCATGCCATTTCAGATATATTCAGGAAAGGTATGTAAAACATTTCTGAAAAGGAAAACTATTGTTTCTGTTGTTACTCCCTGATAAAATAAGAAGAGATTAGAGGAAGTCGAGGATGGGGCAGCAGTCCTAAACTTCCTTGTCACTGAGACAAACAAAACGTCTCTTCGAAGGAACCCTGTGCAGACTAGTCTTTATTTAAAAGACAAACATTTGCATATGCCCATAGAAGGAACATTTTCATCGTTATTATTACAAATTTTACCTAAAAATGTATGAAGGCTCCTACAATTAAAAAGAAATCTCGGTAAAAAAAAAAAAACGTTTTGTTTTTCTTCATTCACATTTCTTCTCTCTTTTCTTTCTCCCTCTCGCTCGGTGCAACTGCCATGAAAATGAACTATTAATCTGTTTCCCAAAGGAATGCCACACAGGCCTGACAGCCGCAATACGATGGTTGCTGTGTGGTCAACAAACAATTTTCCTGGGCTTCACTGCCTTTCAAAGGCACTTTTTCATCCAGGCCAGATCATGTGAAAAATGTCGTTGTCAAAGGTTTCTCTGCTTTTCTTCTCACACAAAGATGTCAGATGGAGAGAGTTAGAATTTCCAAACATGTTAATCCGCGTGAGCGTAAACTCAGCCCCTTCCTCCACACTGCTTGAGAGTTCATTCAGCATGTTGGAAATTTCCTGTGCTTGAGCAACACAAGTGTGCCTTTGAGGTAGGATGCAATATATCCTCACGCTGAAATAATACTGGATTATGGGGTTACAAAATTCTATTTAACAATTGATGCATGCAAAATTCATATTGAGAAATGGCTGTTTCTCAATGCTGCCCTTGATTGCAAAAAACAAAATGACACCTGTTGTGTAAAAATGGAAATTCTTTATTGTTATGAAATGACTGACCGTTACATTGAGAACATGTCAATGTCAATTTTTGTTCAACACAATTTTGTAATCTGTGGATATGAAATCAGCTGAACTAACTGAGCATCTCTGGATAGACAGATGTGACAGGAGCGAGCAAACTGATGTATAAATTGACTGAGGGGCTTGTTCTCTTGCTCTCTGCCACGCCTCCAATAACATCACTTCTTACTGGGTCGACAGGGGTAAAAGGTAGGCCGCCTCATTAAAGCCACATACTCTCCGCCTCTTCCTGCCTGCTGTCCCCGCTCCCCTTAAACCCACCCATCATCATCTTCTTCCAACCCTTCTCCCCACTGCAGCCTCTCATCACCAATCGTTCCTGTCATCACACACATCCCCTGTCGCACTGCTCTTTGATTGATGAGGCCACTTTTGATAATGGCATCAGGAACCTGGGTGTCTGCCTTGTCATTAGATACTATCTGAACTGGCTTATTACAGCAGAGGAAGACCCCGGGCAGACTGACAGGTTCCCAGGTGTGCAGATATGGCAACAGATAATGAACCTCTTCAATGGTGTACCCTAATATACCTGGCTAAGTTAATTCATCCATCACGTGTGCCGAAGTTCAGTGAGTTCCCTCACATGGACACGCTACTGTCAAGGTGACAACTGTGCTGCGATAATAGCTTCTAACTTCATTATCTGCATTTAGGATTTATTTAAATTTTGTTTAAAGCATTCTATTGAACCAATAGCAAGAAGGAAACAAGTAAGAAAAGATAAAATATTTACTAGTCTGCAAAAAATTTAATGCACAATTAGTGGCAAACATCTTTGTTCTCTTCACCTAAAATACAATTAGAATCATAAACAAGCAACGGAAAACAAATGGATAATAGTGGCTTGTGTTATCTGCGAGGTTTCTATTAATCGAGGACAAAGATGAGGTAATGATCAAAAGACAGCAGACTGAGGGGCCTTGCAAGCCAGGATAAGAACTATACAAGCCTCACAAAGGCCCCGGCTGGCCTATGGAAGACTAACCATAGTTTGAATTATGGATAGATCTGAATGGTGTCTCTTCTTTACAGATGGCTGCACACATGAGAATCCCAAGGCCTGTATAATTGTATTGCTAATAAGGAGTAAAGCCAATTAGGCATTTAAGTGTGCTGTAATCACTTGGACAAGGAGAGATGGAGAGGGGAGCATGGAGGAGATAGCAAACCAGGACATTGAACAAATGAATGCCTGCCCAATTCCTCTCCCACACTGGCATCCATAATTAGACATAAACTATATGTATGCCACAGAAACAGACCCCACTGGTGCTGCTCAGATTCACTCATTTGTGTGCAAGAAGGAAAAAGGAGTGATGTCAATGCTGCATAGCAACCGCCCAACGGAAGGCTGTATGAGAAAGCATGCCTTGTGCAATTAATATGAAGACAAACAAATGGTTAGGACGTTTTCACTATTAATAATCCCTTAATCCCACACTGAAACACACACTTGTATTTTCACTTTTTACCATTATCTGCAATGACACACAAAAACACAGCAGCAGTGTGACATTGTGAATTTGTAGTGATTTTTCACAAAACAAAACCACACAAAAGATCAAACTGTGACAGTTCTCCACTGAAAAGCCACACTTCAACAAATTTTGTTGTTTGTTTTTGGTTATTTGATTGTGATGTCCACGTGTGACTCTTTATAGCTCTATAAAGTTTAGATTTAGGTCATTAGTAGCCTAGCCCTTTTCCAAATGTTCATGCTACTTCTTTAATAAGAGTTGCCCACACCTGAAGAGCTACTTGGAATAGAGTGTCAAACTCTTTTTGAAAAAGTGTGTTTGAAAAACTAAATGTACAATTGCATGCAGCATTTACTGTTGAGGGGGCTGGTATATGTACCAACAGCACAGACGGGCCATAAAATCCTCCAGACAAGCTGTCTGTCACAACATTTGTTTGCCAGATTACATTCCTTTCTGCCACTGAGAGTGGCAATAAAACGGGTGAAATTCTCCAAGCCGCATTGCTCTGGTCTGTCAAACTGCAATATGTCTGTAGTCAAATATGTTTAGAGGTGGGATTGTCAGGACAAAGCCGTATGCCGGGCCCTTTTTCCATGTTCTGGAACTTTTTAGACTTCAGCAGGCCAGGAGGACAAAAGACTGGGACGTCTATGAGGACTATCAATACATTTAAACAGGGGCATGCATTTCTTATAAAGTGGCTCCAAAAGCAGGCCAATGGGAGGGGGTTGCTTGATCAACCCATAAAGGGAACCTCAGTTATGAACCAGAGAAAGAAAAAGAGGAAGAAAGAACTCGGCAAAGGGGGGAAAGAAAAAAAAACTGAAAGAAAAGGTCATGAGTGGCAGTTGATTTGAGGAGTTTCTGCGACCCCACAAAGGGCCATGACATCATCAGGTATTGAAGTGAGAGAGGAGGAGAAGGGGTTCTTTAAAAAGCCGGCCGCTTACCGAGGCCGTAATTACATTTGCGCTAAACATGCCCAAGTGCCCCTGTGCTGTGGAGGGAATCATTTTCAGGGGTGGGGGTTGCAGGGCTGAATTAATCAGCTCTGTTTGCTATGGGGACTCTCTACAACAAAAATCTTTCTCACCGAAAGCCTACGCTCCAAAAACAGTATATTCTCTGTGTCCTCTGTCCTGTGAAGGTGAGTGAAAAGTGTGAGTCTGCTGGACTAGCCGTTGTTGTCAACCGTGAGTGTCACGCCACCCAGAACATTTAAACTGTCTTAATGTCAGGTTAAAAAAAAATGTTTTACCCACTCTTACACCACCCTCCAAATCGGAGCCTTTCCATAGCACTGGCTGCATATAAAGCCTGTGCCGTGCATGGTGAGTAGGCATAGCGTGAAGTGTTCAAGGAAGGAATGCTATTAAGTAAGTTATGCACATAATGAATCTGAGCGATGCTTGGGAAAACTTCAGCAATGTTTATTCCTCTTTCAGTTTAGCCTATTTTTCAGTGAAAAGAGCAGCCCAAGTGGTGAATACAGTAAATCACTCTTTAGTTCTGCCAGAGCTGTTTTCACCCAAGGCCAGTGCCTCATCTATTTACAACCACATGGTGAGTCCAATCTTGTGTCAAGATTTTAAATAGGCTCAAAATGTATGCTCGCAGTGTTAGTTGTGTAAATTTAGACACGGGAGAGACAAGCCAAAACAAAATAATCATGGTGAAGAAGATTGACAGGATTTAAAAAAAAAAGTGGTGTAATTGTCTCAAAAGTGGAGTAAGACATAAAGCATTCAGCTTATGTATATGTGGTGACTGTGGTGTGATGTGAGGGTGACAAATTCACCAGCCCTGTGAAATTTGTGGGCTCTGGGACTGTCTTTACTGTAGCTGACATGCTACAGTCCAGCGGGATGTGTCATCGCTATCCCGAGCAACAGTAGCTGCGCTGCAACACACTCACGCCGGCAAATCCAATTAGCTTTCCCACAATGAAACGGCTGTGCTGTCAGGATGACACACGGCAATATGATGGAATTATGCACACGCACTTCTGATTCAATCTCAGCCCTGTGGGATCAGGTGCCAAGAACCATACAACAACATGTTAACAGCTGATGGCTCATTCACTGCATTGAGTTTAGTCTGACTGCAGTCTAAGCCACTGTACACTCATGAACGCAGTTTTTTAAATATAAATGTGTGTTTGCTTTTCCATCTTTTCTATCTAATTCTCAGCAGGTTCATTTAGTCCATAAACCCGGTAACTTTTTATCATTTTTTATTATCTATTATAAACCAAATGACAAAATCAACCTTTTGGCAGCTGCACTTCATGATTAGTTGTCAACAGACTTTTTTCATTATAGTTTTTAATAATGAGGAGTACATTGTGATCTGTATATTCTGTCTTAGCACAACTGAATGGGCTTTCATACTGGGGAGGGACATCATCAGCCAACAACCTTACAAAGAGATAGACATTTGTGACATTTTTGGTTGCACATATTTTTTGTGGGCATGTGTGATACGATTGCAGTCAGTTGTGAGGAACCATTGTTTTTAATATTTAATATTTAATATTTTGTGCTTTAACAACAATACCACCATAATTTGTGGATTTGTGCATTTTAAATAAGCGTGCTGGAAATTTGAGTGGACATTTCCCTTCACTGAAAGAATGTGTGAGAGTGCTCAAACATTGCCACAGTGAGTGGACCTTAGTTTAGCATCCGACAACGATTCCCTAATCAATGGACGGTATCCTTCTGGCCTCTAGCTCTTATCCATTTCTCTTCTCCATGATCTATTTTATGGATGTTCCTCCATGATGGCTGCATGTTTCCATCGATGGCTTCTTCTCTTTATTTCTCCAAGGACTGAAAACACCTGTCTGCTTTAATCACTAAGTCCTCCCCAACAGGAATGCCATCGCTGAATGGACACCATGCTGCTATCTAACATTGATAGAAACAAGATATTATAGATCCCCATTCAGCAAAAACAAAGAACCAGCAAAAGAGAGCAACAAAAAATCTGTCTGTTCTCCAGATACTAAAGTTGTTTCTTCCCAGTCTGCAACCACATGACTCACTAATAAGAAACTACCTGGAGACTCAGCAGTGACTCACCATGTAAACATGAAAGATGGATGAATGAAATCATATTTTGTTGAGACGGTCCAGTTATATGAACGCTCATGCTCACTTTCAGGGTGACACATAAATAGGATTTTCCCAGAAGCTGAACAGTCATAAACAATTCCATGTAACAAAACAATGAACTCCAAGGTAAAAACAAAAGGGGGTGTTAGGATGTTACATTTAATAAATATAAAAGTGCAGATACAGAATGTATGCATTTTAATATGAAGCAAATTATAGTTGGACAGAGGTGAAATCATGGGATTATCTGACTTGTTCCAACTGCTTCAAATATTTAGTGTGACACAAATATTTTTACACGTTGATTAACCATAATAAAGCACTATAATTGATATTTATTTATAATGACATTTATTTTGGCTATTTTCTTGCTTTGGATAATTCTCTTCTACATTCTGGTACAAGTCCTTGATTTAAAGTAAGTACTGTACCTACCACCTTCTTTCTCTGCCAGGGGGCTCAAGGTAAGGCCAGACAGAGATTTGGAGAGGACTTTGCCGTATCTGCCCGCCACCAGTGCGACTTATGCACTTCTAAATATGATGCAAACTGAAATGTGAACAAATGTTTATTGCTGTAGTCAAGAAATGTTTTTTTGTCAAGCTGGGTTTAAATATCAGAATATAAAACATTACACACACTTTCTGTCAGATATGAAGAATTTCATGATTGTCCATGTAGCATGATGTCATTTCAGGAAGTGACCACAATCGTTCTGGGAATTCACTCCCAACAAATGACTGTGGCCCTATTTGTTCCAGTGGGCAGCAGCCTTGGCAGCTATGAAATTATCTACCAGTGAGGTTAACAAACTGCAAAGCTGCCAATAGGGACAAACGAAGCAACTCTCACCATTTCATTGAAGAAGAGCCAAATGCCCTGAACAACAGTAAGTTGCCCCTTGATGGAATTTTTTTCTGAATGCAAATAATGACTAAAGTTTGCTCAGAGATGAACACATCGTTCCATCAGTTTTCATGGAAAACAAATTGTCCTTGAATGCACAATGTTTGTACTCATGGACTTTTATGAAAGGTCCCATTTACGATTTCACATGAAACCCCCACCTCCCCTTAGTGAGAGATAAGAATGGGAGATTAATCAATACCTAACCATACAGAAACACACAAAACAGGATATTGTGTAGTTTGTTATCAATGTATGGGTGACAAAAAAAGTACATATGTATTCAAAAATAAAATCGGATCTGTATTTTCTATTAATGAGTGTTGTCTTATCCATATTGTGGAAGCATTCTCAACAATAATTGTGTCAAAGTTCGTGAGTTTGTGTGGGTAATGTCAACAGAAACATCTGCAGTGAATGATAATGTTGCTCCAGAGGGGGATGTGGTTCTACAGATATAGACGGCATATGCCACAATTTATCCTTTTCTCAAAAAGTTTCAATTTTATTTGGGATAACCATAAACAAATATGCACTGACATATTTCCAATAACAATTGTATATTATTATGCAATAACTTTATCACTTTATTTATTACATTTGGCCCTTGGCTTCAGGCATCGGCTTGGGTGTTCATTGCTGCAAGAGCCAGTGAAGGTAGCTTCTTAGCAGCAATAAAAGGTGGGATTATCGCCCTGCTTGTAAAGACTGGCAACCTATTTGGATAAAGTGTAAAAAGCGACAGGAACCACAGCTGATAGTTAAGTCAAGGCAGGTGTTTGGGAAAATTACAGCTGCTGCACACAGAACGGGTGATCTGTCAGGGGTGTCCGCTTTGTTAGGTACTATATCCTGTGCATCACTGATGCTTGTGTTACTCATAATCACCCACGGTATACAGTGTATTGGCTTAGCATGTGGTTGTAATCTTTGTCCTACAATACACAGGGAGATTGATTAAACCACACATTTCCGCATATTTGGCTGCGCTAGTGGCCTGTTCAAGAAATGGCAATTGCTGTACGTCTGCTGGTTGCGGAGTACGGCATGGCTGGCCCAGCCTAAAATTTTGGGGAAAAACACAAGTATTTGATCAGGCAACCATGGATTTTGTTTTTGCAAATATCAGTTTTAAACAGTGGGCTGACACTCATTCAGCCATTACTTTCAAGCATTAGCATGTTAGCATTGTCACGTACGCATGTAAGTATGCGCTAATTAGCATTAAGCTCAGCTTGCAGATTAGTGCTTTTTAATTTAAAGACTTCTTAAAAAGCAGAACACACATTGAATAAAAGATGTTTACACTGTGCCCTGGAAGTCCACTTCTTGCCTATCGTGACTAGCTGTGCGATATAAATAAGATGGAATACAGTAGCGTGACACTGAATCCGATTTTTCCTGTCTGAAAAGACTGAAACCCCACAGAGGAAACAGGCCCGTTTCACAGTGGCAGTGGTTACTGAGGTGCAGGGATAGAATCCCCTCAGAGTTCAAAGATGACAAGTTTCCCACAGAGAAGCACCAAAGGACTCAATTCAGCCTGTTTTTATTCTGTTCCTTTGGACAAAATTCAGCTTGTTGTGAAATAAGATTCTGCTTCATTAGGTTTTAAAAAGATTTGCATATCTTCCAACTCCTCTCGTTTACATGGCCTGGACTTTTAAAAGGCCTCCAATAGGATTATTCTCCAGCTGTGGGGCTCTTATGCCCGAGCATGTTTGTCCAGCAAACAGGCTCCTACATTTACTGGCCAGCGTCTCTGGCCGCTGGTCACTTCTGGCTCAAATCTGCTTATAGATTTTCTTTGCCGTGTGGCCTGAGACGGGTCAGAAGGTCAGCCACTGGCATGGCATTCTGGGAGTGATTGTTCCGCGAAGGCCTTGGGTGTGGAATCTATCATCATTAATGCACGGTCTGTTCTTGTTAACTGGCTGCCCAAATATGATGAAGAAAGAATGGAGGGGTTTTACAATTGGCAGCTTTTGAAAGGAAATCAAATTCATCATTTTATCTAATTATAGGAAAATGCATGACAGTTCACCCTCATATACCAAAAATTCCAGTCTAGTTGAGATGTGCAAATTAAGTATTTGCACCGTAAGTATTTGTATGACATCAGTAAATGGTGTAATATGTGTAATTTCTAGAACAATGTACATGAACCATCTGCCACTATTCTACAAGACCACCAGTGTGATGACTACACTTTGGCTTTTGTCAGGTTGTGAGATAACAGCTGTGAATTCTCCTATTGATGGATGTGGTCAAATGTATGCATCCTCAGAAATGTTTACTTAAAGATTGTGAACCTGGGTTAGATATTGCGACCCAGGACTAACATTAGTGTCCTCCATCACACAGTCGTGCACCTCTTTCGGCTTACTGCTATTAAAACTGTCCACATGATATAGGTGAGGGGAGCCAGCTGTTAATGTTAGTGTGAGGTCTTTCTTCCCCCATTTGTGGTCCAAAGTATTCCCCTATTTTATCATTGTTTCAGTTTAACCTTTGACCCCAGCATGGGGAAGTAAATAATGAATTCCATATTTCCCTATGGTGGATGGCAGGATTGGCTGTTAAGCCCCGTCAATCAAAGCCAGCAGTGCTAAATGGTCACATGACTGACCACTGACTCACAGGTAGTGTCCACTCATAACAAGAATTCAGAGTCTGAGCCACAAGCTGCTAAAATGGCTGTGATCCTTAATGCTTGTGCATATTGCTAAGAATAAAATAAAGTAATTAAATATAGAATAAATGAAGATTCCATATGAACATGCACAGTGATGCACATGATAGAAGCACAGAAAACAGAACAGAACAGCAGATAAGACTGCCACAATGAGAAATATATTGAAAAATGAGAACAAAGATGGTCTCTGTTATCCACAGTAGAGAACGGGTGAATAACAGGTGTTTGCATTTCATCTGAAATGACACCACTTTCATTAGTACAGAAAAAAAAAAAAAACTTTCTGAAACTATTCCCCCAGATAAGAACCGTGTGAAAAATCGATGAGGGAGCTCAGTTGTCAGTATGACGATGTGCTGACTAACTCTCAGAGGAGCGAAGCAGAGTGGGAAGAGGGTTTTAAGGACGCCCACTGGAGATAAGAGACCATTCACATGGGAACAGAGGCAGGTCTTTTTTTTAAGTCACCAAATCTTTAGAGGAACAGAGTTGAGAATTTGCTTTCCTCCTGATTGAGACTGGGATGACAGCTCAGGGCCCAACAGAGAGCATCGTAGACAGTGGGAACAGGAGGAACGGGACGAGCGGAGTAATCTCCTCCTAAGCCTTGCCTATTTATCACGGAGGTAATGATAAGAATCTGATTTAAAGGTGAACCCTGAGATGGGTCAGAGCCTCAAACAGGCGGAAATGCAATCTGCAGGAGAGTGCTGATAACCCGGGACAATATGGGGGGGACAACTGTCAGATAAATAAAACAAACAGCGCGGAGCTATAAAAAGGGGGCCCACGTGGCCTCCGCTTCACAGAACAAACGGACCATCAGTAAGAATAGGGGAGAGTGATGGCCAGCGAGACGAAAGGAGGGATGTTACGAACAAGATAATGGAAGCAAAAAAGATGAGTTATTTCAAAGTAGCTTATGAAAGTGAGAGCTTAGAGAATGGTGAAGATAAATACAGACGACAGGCCAAGAATGGTTTGGTGAACATCAATGATTTTCACCGGCGACACCAAGAATTGATTCCATTCATTCCAGTGTGTCACTCTACAATCAAATACAAAATTAAATAAATGGAATAAGCTGCAGTGCAAGGATTAATACAAAACCTAAACTGAAAATTATGTGGGTGTGAGCACATAAAAAAAACTGATAATTAAATTAGATCAAAGTGTTTGTTACGTGCTCTAGACAAAGCCAAGCCAGCCCTTTGTGTTCTACTTTCCCAGACTACTGAGAGTCAAGGTGATTGTAATGAAAACCAACACACACCAATTGATTTCACTGCACACCTTCAACTAAGAATGAGGACTTAATCTGTAATTGTCTGCTGCCAAGTCGTACTGGCATGAAAACCTGCAGGCATATTCATGTATCGGACTGAATCCTGCTGCCGTGTCCTGCTTCCAGCGTCAGCACGGTGCTGCTAGTGGGCGTCTTGAGCAGAATGCCCTCCGCTCGATATGGCGCCTGGTTGAGGTCACTCAATGGCTTGGAGACCCTCGGGCATTTCCTCTCAGAGGAGCAACGCGGTGCCGTGACCTCTGGGAATCTTCCCTCGCCGCAACGTGTGTGAGGTCATGTTTTCCAGACCTTGTGCATGTTCTCCTGTTTTTGTCATCCCCAAAGCACTACATCAACACGGCGCTGCAGTTATAAAAATATAGCAAGGCAGACATCTAGTGAACAATGGAAGAAAACATGTCACTGATAATGTACAAGTTGGTCACATGTGCGATAAAAGGCCTGCAGTGTGGAAGCTGCATCTACAGCTCGTAACACTGTAAGTCGATTGGATTTGGGGGCTGACAGTCGCCTCCCACATGGTGAATTAATGACCAGAGCTGCCGCACATAGATGACGGATGACTTGTAAAGAGCACTCGGGAGCCCTTCTGCCACTGTCACCTTTTTGTCTCTTGTGAGTCTGAGTCGCTGGGTCATGTCATCCGGCACCAAAGAATCACATCTATCTCAGACGTGATAAAGTCGTCTCTGTGATGCCTTGCAGAGTGCAGGCATCAGTCAGTGCACTGATTACAAACCGCAGTAAACCACCTGTAACCTGTGCTAATTATTCACTGTACGCATGATGCCTTATTTAACCCTTCAAGCACATGGATTCACGAAACCTTTAGAGGAAGTGCAGGATCTTTATTGTGGAGCACTTTTCTTGTGTGTGTGTGTGTTTTTTTTATCTTCTCCTTTTTTTAAGTTAGGCGAATAAAGCTGTTGCGGAACCTCTGTACAGGAAGTGTGTGGTGAAATTACTATTTCCTGCTTTTAACAATGCCCATAACCATGTTTCTGGAGCAAAAAGGCTTATCCTTAGGGTCGCCTAAAAAAGAACATATTAGTCAACAGTACACGCACTAGCATTTAAATACTTTTATTTACAGGAAGTCAAATCCAAATAGCAGTGTGTGACTGTGATGACTCACTAGATCACACAACTATGAGGTTATGCTGTTTATAATCTCCCATGAGATCATATCTTACTCACATCATCTAAACACACAATTATAATTCCAGGCATGCCCAATCATGACATGTAAAATCAATTCATGATTTGTAAACGAATCACACAGCATTAGGAGAAACATGAATTCAGACATTTTGTTTAAATCTTGTCAAAAAATGGCTTGGTTTGTTTTTTGCTGTTGTATTTTCTATTTATATTGTTGTATTTTCTATATAAAAGTCAGTTATATAAACCTTGCCAAATGCTGCCTGTAAAAAAAACAACCAACAAACTTCCAGAAACACTTAAATAAAAGGCAAAACATGCTCTGAGTGTTAAATACACTGTAGGTGTCTTTTAAACGTTGTTGTCGCTCATTTTTTATGACATAGTGAACAACTGCACGCAACGGACTGACAACTTGCTGTAAACCGTGAACAGATTCACACCATCCCCTTCCTGATGTTCCACAAGTTTTGATTCCCATGTGTGCTGCAAAGTCAGTCAGCTCTCAGCCACGTACTAATTACAAATGTATGTTTCAAAATGTACACAATTGCCTCCAATCGGCTTTTGTTCTTCTTTTCTGTTCCTCGGAAAAGTTATTTCTCCAATTCAGATTCCCTTCTTGTATAACGTCAGGGTATTGCCCTTTGTCAAGTCTCACTTTCTCCTTTCTTCTTTTCCCTCTTTCTTTGACTCTCTTTGCCTCTTGTATGCCAGTGTCTGCAGCTGTATTTTTAATCAAGTGAAGGATCCATAAAGAAGTAGGCATTTCATTCAAGGCATTACATTCTTCCCCCTTCTGTCTGCGCTCATGGATCACTGGTTAGCTTAGAAATACAGCCGGGACAAAAGCAGCAGCTGACATGTGGAGCTTAATGGTAATAATGGCCATTTTTAGGCCCAATCAATCACATTTAGTGGACATCTCCATTTTTTCCTGTGAAAAGGTATAAATAATAATAATGATAATAATAAAGAAAAGAAACAAGAAAGGAAAATGTGGTTGGTGGGAAAAAGAAAAACCCACCTCGGTAAATATTTTAACTGCTTATTAAGATCTGGAGCACACCACAAAAGGAGCATCTGTGCTCCACAGAGCAGAGTGAAAGGCGAGACCCAGATGGTTCTTAGAACTAAACAGTGAAAACTGATCCATGAACTAGGCAAAGTAAAGCCCATTTATTTAACTATTTATTTATTGGTTGTTGTGTGTGTGTGCGTGTGTGTGTGTGTGCATGTGGGACAGGGTGGGTGCAGACCTGTGTGGATGCTGCTTTTGTACATGGGAGGACTTCTGATTGTGCAAATTGATCCACGGCCCTTAAGTTACACTAACATTGCACCAAAAAAGTCCTGAGAGAGCTAAATTCTGCGGGCAGCCCATAAAATGTGCAATGAATACCTCGGTTTGTTTATCTTTGCAAGGTTCAGATATTTCAATGTCACTTCGCCTCCTCTTTTATGAGTCTCTGCGATACTTAGACACGCAACACAGAGAGCAAGAGGAGGGGTTCGTCAGCTTATCTTTGCACAACAATGTACTTAATTTATAACAAAGACCATGGGCATTTTCCAACCGCGAGAGGAAGTTATGTATGTCAAAACACAACAGACAAAGGTATCCGAAGCCCCAGTGGATGACTTGCTCAAAGTTCACATTGCTCCTACTTTGGCTGTGTCCTTCAGAATAATTAAGGTAAATGTAATAAGAGAGAACAGAGAACATAGCTTTTCACAAGATAATATGGAAAATTTTACTGCTTTCATCCCTTCCTAATCCTCCCTGCTCTTTTATCTTGTTGGCTTTTTATTGGCTGTGCAGCTCCTGGGAACTTTACCCTAATAAAAAACAATCCTGCGGAATTTTCCAGAGAATTTATGCAGTATGCAAAAAGATGGGTATGTGCTTCCTTCACTGGATAGCACACATTTGTGTTATGTTTTTTAATTAGAGTAAATAAATGTGTAGGGAGCCTAAGGCCAGCACAGTCTTAGTGATAATCAGAGCATTCACTTTGTATACATCTGCAGCAAAGTGATGAGGACACTGATGCATTGTTAAGATTTGAATCCAAAAAAACATTCATAAAAAATGCACACACACACGATAAACAAACAGTGTGAGAGCTGATGATTATTGCCACTTGACCTTTGTTTGATTTTTGAGGTCACACTTAAATCTTTATCCAGGTAACACATCACATTTCATCTGCAAAAGCTCATTCTCAAAATCAAACTTATAAAAGCATCATATGAGCAATAACTGAAGAGAGCCCTCGTAGAAATTTACATATTAATCCAATGTTAAAAATCTCCCTCTATTAAAACTTTTACTAGCTAAAATAAAACTGAAAATGCTTCATGACAAAATGAATCTGTCCTGTGCCAAGACTTTGTTCTGAGCAAGCTACATTTTTATAAGCATAAATTCTTAGTGTCCCCAGCATGGTGAGATGCGATGTTGGTGGCTCTGCCATCGCATGGAGGGCAAGGAAGTTGTCTGCTGTTGGAGAGAGACGCACCTAAACTTCCTCGACATGAAGTACAACTTACACGACTGCAGCAGGAAGAAATTATCACACAAAACAACTCTGTGCGAGGTTTAAGTGTCTCACTCTCAAATTACAACATAGTCTAATGACCATCATGAGACTATAATCAATCACAGTCTAATAAATTTCCAACAGATACATGTGATGATAGCAGATATTGATTTTGTATAAAATCTACATTTGAACATAAGGAATTAAAATGAATCTATGTTTTTGGTCCAGGCTTTTCTACTTTTATCCGTGGTTTATTTCTTAAGCACAAAAACTGTAATTTAAAAATCTTTTCTGGGTTTGACTTACCAGCAGAGCCCTAGAGACAAGGGAGATGTCACAGCAAGTGGTAACCAGGTCATGTGACTCATGCAGCTACAAATACAGCTGCTTCATGTGAGTGACTCAGATCCACTGTTTTCTGTTAATGATTGTTTATTTAAAATATTTTATGTCAAATATGTCTACTACCGAATTATTCTTTTTGGAAGATACTGATTAGACTGAAAAATTACCAAAATCTACCTGTGGTATTATGTACTGCTGTGATCCTGCTGACTTAATTTTAAGCATTAATGCTGATTTATCCATTCATCTACGTAGTCTTGCTAAAATACGTTTTATTATACAGAACATACCTCTCCTGTCTGTTTGTAACTTTGAGTTAAAATGTACATTTTAAGCTATTCTTTTCGGTTAAGCTCTGCTCAGCCCCTTATGTATAGTCATAGTCATAAGTTACAAAACAATTTAATACTAAAAAAGCTGGAATGTTGGGAGGTGCTAAAAAGGCACCTCTCCACATTCTGATAATTTCTATAGCATATTTCTCACTATTATGACTGTTAGAAAATGTTTGTATACTGCGTGTACTAATATAGGATGTTACGTTTTAGCAATACCTTTGATGAATGGTAACAGTAATACAATACTGTAAAACCATCTCACATTATAAAATGTGTTGCTAACTCAACACTGATGCTGCAGTTAGTTCCCAGCTATATGGAACTATTTGAAGTCTTCATGATCTGCTGAAAAAAATGTAAACATCTCTTAATGTATGTCCTTTTCTGTATTTGTGTCCTTGCACTTATGAAACATCAGCAGTTAAAGCCAAGTGTTCTTGCTCTGACAGTTTCATCGAGGATGCGTGGGACAGTAGCTAACTTGCATCCCAGAATGCACTTTGTGTTAATAACAGGTCTTCTAACAGGGGAGAGCTGGTAAAAATTTCATCCTTGTACTGCTATTATTCCACTTTATAATGATATATGTTTTCATATGCTTTTAGATTTATATATTTGGTCAGTTTATTCGAAATAAGCTTGTCTGTAAATCTAATAAAAAATTTTAGGCAGCCTAAGAGCTCAAGTCCAGAAAGATGGTCAGACCCCATCTGCTTCTGTGCGGGGCAAACAATCAAATTATAACTCACAGGTTGGGCCCACAGGCTTCAGCTTCCTACTTCCTACTTTGTGTTTCTTTCCCTAAACACAACCACAGCTGAGAAGAGAGTCTGAAGACTTGCTGACTAAACAAAGGTTTATGGCTATCACAAGTTCCTATTCTGCTACATGACAGAAACAACATGATCAACCAATAAGCAATTACATTTCTAAGTCTAATTATAAGGTGTCAGGCTTTACAATTGAATCCACATCATTGTTTCATATTGAGATATAACACTGAAAACGATCATTAGATCAACACGTCACCACATCTCAGGGTACACCCATGTCAGAACACCTTTCAGTACCATGCTGTTCTGGTGTTTGTGCCACTCGTTAAAAAAAAAATAATGCACCAAATACTCTTTCACATTTACATCTTTGCCTAAGGGTTTGGCAGAATGAGCATTTCTGAGCAGCTTGACACTATAGGATGCAGAAACTAATAACGAGATTTACAAGTGGGAGTAAATAGCATTTTTGTTGCTTTTCATATTATAGTGGAGTGAAATCAACATTGTGTATATGATCTGATCATCAGAGTCATGTCTGCAAGTGAAGGTTAGGTGTGGTCTGCCATCTGAAACCTGACTGGTTGTGCAGCCACTAAAGATGTGGATGCTAAAAGAAGTCACCATCTCAGTCCACCTGTTTTTATCACAAGCAGATGCCTGTAGCCTCCCAAACAGCTGTGTCTATCATAGAGGCGAATCACTGTAATCTAATTATAACACCCTGCAACAATCAACAGTAACATAAGGCCTCTGATATATAATTGTAATCAAGTTTGACAACAGTGTCAGATAAAAGGCCGCGCATGAATCAGAATCTGGCTGAGCATTCACTGAGGCTCCAGAAGACAGGCTGCAGGACTGTCAAGGGACTCGACAGTGTAAAAAGTCATGTTTGGTTAACAACACTCACTTCCTCCGAGGGACTGCTGCATTACACTCAAGTCCCTTACGCACACACACATACAATACAGTCTGCTGTGGGACTAGAGCGTGTAATGAGAGCTAAAATAAAGAGGCAATTAAAGTGTAGTCCCAGCACCCACAAAGGCTTCCTCAGTGTGGGGTATAATGGGGCCTGACCGTGTAACCCCTCTGTCCCAGCCCACCCCCACATCTGTGTTGTTAATGTTACTCGGCCCAACACTGGCCAGCACACACACTCAGAGATGATTCAGTATTCATTCAATGTTTGCATCATTTAAAGCATTGTCACTTGATTTTAATTTTAGGTTTTCCTATCAATCTACACACAGTAATTAAAAACTTCCAAATGGTATAGGACAAGTATATGAAACATAGATATTGTAAAAAAAATGGAAAAGTCTGGAACCGCTGGTACTAGAGTTGCCCATCAAGCCAATCTGAGTAACCAGAGAAGAAGCAGCTTGGTCAAAGTGGTGACCAGAAACTGAAATCACTCTAAATGTGCTTTAGACATTATTTGCAGAAATGGAAGAACATTAACCAAAGACTCATACAGTGATTCTCTAAATGGTATTAAAGGACTGAGAGCATCAGGACAAATATTCTGATGAATCACAACTTACAATGAAACTTTCTGGACAGAACTCTTACTACTCTTTAGTGGACATTACCTATTATTTACCACTGCTTATCATTTCTAATATCATGCTTTGCAGGGGCTTCTCTGCAGCAGGGCTTTGAGTCAGAATGAAGGGAAATTTCTACGCAGCCAAACACATGTTCTTCATGAAAAGAATGCTCTAAATTGCATAAGAGCTAAGACTGGTTTGATGATTAAGCTTTCAGTAGGACAGTCATCTAAAGCATTCAGCTTTGTCAATGCTGGGTGGCTCTCGCTGAAACGTAAACTGCATTAAGGGTGTCAATTCTTGCACTAACTCTAATTATTTCTAATTTTATATCCAATTTCTAAGTGTTTAGAGTTAGAATTTTTAATTTTTGGTGTATTTTAAAATTAAAGGATAATTTAGTAAGTTACTGTATTTGACCTCACCCTGTCCTTAACCCGATGACTGGTTGGAAAAGTATTACATTAAAATACCACAGCTGTTCATTGTGGAATTAGTGTGGATCAACATGTGTGTATTTCATTCTAACCTTTAAGTACAAATGAATGTTTAAATTAAAGGGTGTTAAAGGCAACACAACCATTGTCCTGTGGCTGTTCGATCATAATTCCATCTGTGTTTATTGTTTGTGATTTTCCAGGAGCTGACAAGCTCACAGTCCTGTAAATCATTGCACTTAAACTGCCAGTGAAAACACAGACTGGTGTTAAAGCTTGATTGGCGCAGCGAGGCGAGGAGAAAGGAATAAGAGCAATGAGACCTGTGGATTTTTGGAGATATCTCTTCCCAATGCCCCACTGACCATTAACTGCCTATCAAAGAGCCAACAGGCTCCTATGGCCTGATATCAGCATAACAGGGACACATTCACAACCACATGCCATTCTTTGAACAAAACGGCCCATGTCAGGTGACAAACAATTAAGCTTTAAGCTACTTTCTTTACATAAATCTAACAGCGGTAAATACCCCACCCCCTGGCAAACACTCCCCTAAATCATATTTGTCACTCACAGCACAGAACAAGTAGAAACAGCAGCTCTCTCCTTTGCTCTGCTTTCTACATTGTTACCATGTTTATTGGATTTTTATTTTCATATTGACAAAAGAGCCATCTGCCTACAGCATCTAGCAGCAGCAGCTACCATGCAACTGTGGAACAGGTCAAAGCTCTTTGACCCCCTCCATTAAGACCCTCTGCAGGAACATTTGCTTGCTATTGCCTAGTCAACCTGCTCCACAACCTTGAATTCAGATGATTTTTGAGTTTGATTAACTTTTTATTTTTTTGTTTTGTTTTGGGGTTTTTGTAGCAAAGAAACCTATGTCTTGTGAGAAATTCTTGATATATCCTTTTTTTTTTACTGTGACCATTAAGATAAAAGTAATATTAAATCATGATTCAGACAAAAATATTTATCCAAATAAATGTTTGTTATTTGTTTTAGCTGGATCGACATTCATGTGTTTGTGATCTTTGGGGCCTAGTGTTAGGAGACAATTTCTCTAAAAACAATAACATTTGTTGTTTTTTTTCAAGATACTTGGTTTCCCACCTCAAAAACATTGTGTAACAGAGCACCTCTGTTTCTGAAAACAAATTACCCATTCGGCACAAATATAGCTTTGGGGGAGTAAGAATGATGATAGAATTTTTCTGATAAATTGTTTACCCAGTGGGTAGCAGGACACCTTATCAATTGTTCCATTACTTCACATGCAATATTGTGAATAGCAGTATTTTAACTCTCGTCTGAGCCGGTGTCTTTCTAGGAGGCAAGTTAGACGGGAAACACAAAATCAATAAAAAAACACTTCAAAGTTTGATCAGGAGATGTTTGGAAACTTAGGTGAAATTGGAGTTGTGTTACCCACATGGTTAGTTTTGAGTTAGTGTTCTGAAAAAAATATATACATAAATATCAAGCTATCTATATGTATATGTCTATCAATACTTAAAATCAATAAGTAGGTGGTTTACTGGCCCACACCTGCTCTTCTGTCATTCTCTTTACACCAACTTGTTTTGCTAATATTGGCTGTATTGGTTTATATTTTTCAGCAACTTTATCCTTCAACTGAAGAATAATTCCAGACCCAAATCACAGTACCAGAGACAAATCATATGACTGATGCCGGCCAAATAGTTTGCAGCTTCTTTAGATACAAACCATGCATTAACCTAACGATGCATTCTTTTAAAGATGAGGTAGAACCAACAAAACTAGGACCAAAGAGAAAAAACAAGTTCAGGAGTGTTTGATTTCTCTATATTCCACATGGACACTGCCTGATTTTGCCTAAAGGTTAAACATCAAATATTATTGTCCACACTTCACCTCAGACATCTGACCAAAACTGAACTTTTATGGGTTATAACATAATAATAAGTTGCTGGCAGAAAATACTGTTCTGCAACTAAAGATAAAAGATGAAAGATGCTGTTTGCTCCATTTTATGTGGAGGGGGCATCTACGGTGTATGTGTATAAGGGGCCTAAACATCTTGGTCATTCTATATGTAAGCAAAAAAGGTAAAATATTTTAAAACAGTGAATCATGCAAAGATGATACGGAAAAAAAACAAAACCTGTTTTTTGGAGGTCATCTTAACAAACGCAGTGTTGTACCACAAAAAGCTGTTACTCACTTCCTCAGAGTTAAAAAGTTACACTTTTATTAAATGACTCTAACTCTAATTTGTTAGCTCTTAGTTAGACTTTGATATGCAAATTTACAGCATCAGTTGCTTAGCTGTAACAGTCTGTCGTTGCATTGTCCCTAACACTTCAAAGTTTGATCAGGACATGTCCTGAAATTTGATGACATGAAATTACAGTTGTGTTACTCACATGGGTGGGAAAGGTTTGAGCAGTTCTATCAATGTCTGGAATGTTGCCATTCACGTGCACGTACACACACATATCATTATTTATTTATTTGTGTCACATTCTCTCTTCAACATTCAAAGTTTACTCATTTAACACAGCAGTACTTTACATAAGTGTGAAGCATTACGTGTTACTCCAGAGCATAAATTCCTCTTCCCTGTCCCAACTGGCTCATCTGTGTCAGTGCGGCGCCCCTCGACACAGAGAGGTGAGAGGCCTGTTAAAAGACGCTCCGCTGGGAACAAGGAAAGTGAAGAGACCGCCTCTCACACTGGGATCGTATTTCTGAGGGTTATCAAGCGGCTCATTTAAATGAGGGCTGGGCACAGCAGGAACCAGCTGAACAAAGTTACTATTACCAGCGCCTCTCCTGTGCTGCTCTTACTCTCCCTTAATTGGGTTTGACTGCATTTGTTTAAATCCACAGTGGAAGAAAGAGAAAGGAGGGTACAGGGGTTGCAGTGAAACTGAAGTGTGTCAGTTTGTCCAGACACGGTGGCACTTAAGAAAAAAAGGGCTACCACTCCTCGGGCTTATTAAACAAAGGTTGGGGGGGGCGAGGCTCGGTGGGTCACAGAACAGGCCTAGTCAGTCAGTGACTGGAACAAGCAATCCTGGTCTCTGCTTGCACTGCATAATCACCTCTGGTGGTCCCAGCTCATTTCCTCAGTCAGCGGGGGCACTGATACACTTTGTACGGTGGAGCATGGACACCCACAAAGGCATGTAAGACATGAACATGTACACAAGCACCCTTAATCCATAACCTACTCGCGCAGTTATTTAGCCACAGAATTCAGGGCTGAGCTCCACAGTACATGTGGTTGCCCTGTGGCAGACGTATAACACCGATTGACAACAGCCGAGAGAAAGTTAGAGGGCATTAAAAGCTCAATATGTTTGAATCAGCAGCTTTTTTCCAAGGACAACACTGACCCTTTCACATACACTAAAACTGAGGTCCAACAATTCGACACAGTTACCTTCTCTGACATGCTGCAAAGTCAGATGATGCTGACCATCAACCACTGGCATTCGGAGGTAAGTGGGGACAAAGCTGATCAAATGCTGTTTAAATGTCAGCCATCCGTATTTCCCAGTCCACATAAACAAAGACAAATGATAACTTTAATGGCCCGCTACTTTTTCAAGCATGTTTCTTCCCCTCTTGACCACACTTTGCCTCGCATCACGCTAAAAAGGGATTCCTTGTAAATTTTATTGCAGCAGTGTCAAAAAGACTCCCATCGAAGAAGCAGTAAATATTCTAACAACGTCTAGATGCAAGACCATTCCTGCTGGCTCCAGGCACTGAATTAGGCCAGCCTGTTTCTAGTTAGACAGTCATTAAAGAGATCTTACAGCCACAGCAAATGGTTTCCTGTCCTGAGTGCTTAACTCCTGTAGTAGGAAATGTCCTAGGCCGTAAAGGGTGAACCAAACTTCCTGAACATTTTTTAAAGTTACCACAGAGGGCATGCGGCGTGTTCCGACCATTCAGTGTGGCCAATCAAACTGGACCCTGCTTGACCCCAACATGACACTGACCGTTTAAACAGGTGGTGTCCATTTATTGGAGGAGCATTGTGTTTAATATGGGAATGACAGGCTCAAAAATGTTCAAGTTGGTATGAAAAAAACAACATTTGGAAAGGGAAAAATAAACAATGGAAGCTTCGCTGCTAAGAAAATATCATTCATCAAAGTAGGAATTAAGTTTTTTTCTCTCAAGAGCAATTGGCATAAAGTCCTAGCTGGTGTTGCTGGATCCAGGCCATAGAGCACAGTTTAAATGATACCAACAATAAGTTGTATTTTATTATTAACCAACCAAAATGAAAAGCAAAAGGTAACAGCTAGTGAATGGAGAATGACATTTTATGTGTCCGGATCATATTTGTGGTTTACTTATTAACACACATATATACATATATTGTAAACTCTGTTGGTAGTTTATGATTGGCAGGACACTAAAAAGTTAAAATGCTGCCTTCATGAAGGTGCTAATGTTCAGTATTTGGTCTTTTTTTACAGTGTACTGTGAGGCAGAAATCCCTCTCAGAATAATGCAGTACAGTTCAGCAGCAAACACATGATTCAGTCGAATCAACACCTCAGAGTGACAGTGTGAACAAAACTAAACATTATCACCCTCACAAAGAGAGGACTGTGGTATAAGACAGCTTTGGTTTTTGCTTCTTATTGCATAGCGGACATTTACCAGGAGGGAATCTACCTCATTTTCCTCACCTCTGTTAGAAGCCAATCTGCAAACAATGTAAACACCTACGACCTAGGACAGTAAAGGTGCTGAGACCTGAGAGCTACAGCATCAGTCTACAGTTGACACACACTTTTTTGGCTTTATCAAAAAAAAATAAATCAAAAACTAGGTTTCCTGCTGCCACTGCACTCTGTCTGGCCTTCAACCACAGAAAAAACCTGACCTAGCAGTCAGCATGCATCATCTATTAGTCATGTGGAAACACATTCGCATTCAGCTTAGCTGGATGTATAATGCAGCACAAAGGCGAGGTTTATAGCGCCATGGTTTGTCAGGCCATGCATACGTCTCCGTGCCTGGGGCACAGTGTTGAGACAAAGAGCGAAAATATGATATTATGGCGTCAGGGGGATAGGTGACTAATATCCCGGGAGATGAGTACTTACATGACTGTTATGAATCAATGCACTCTAGAGTCGGTAAAAGAACTGTAAATGTCAAGTTAATAGCTGGCTGCTATGGGCACATGAGTTTTAAAAGGAAGGGATGAACAATAGCAGAGTTGTAAAAGACGACGGGTTGGTGGCGGGTCAGATTCTGTGAGTCCATTAGCAATCACTACACCGCGTTTGAGACTTCAGAGATATGAATATACAAGTTACTTCAAGGAGACAAAGGGCAAAAAATTAAAAGGGCATTTGTCACCGGGTGAGTCAAGGCTTGGAGCCAAAAACTGATTTGCAAGCAGGGTGAAAAGGTCAAAAACAAAAATTAATTATTAAAAAAAAAACATAGTCATGGAGCTGACACAAATCACAGAAACATATTTCACACACCACACTTTTAAGAACACGTATGCCTACAGAAACACATAGGCCCACATGGAGTGGTCGCAGTGATGCTTTGTTTGTGCCATTGTGTCAAAAGATCCAGATATGTAACTCCAGAGCAGAGGATTGGTAATGATGCTGTCCAGCCATTAATCACTCTCTCTAGAGAAAACAGAGAGTTCACTCATGGCAGAATTGGCCTGGCCCTGGGACGGAGATTAGAGGCATAATGAAAGCAAAACAAAGCTGGACATGTGAAATTTATTGGCACATTTAAAAAGCAGCCCCAGAAGGACACTGCCACCAATAATCATTTCAGAGTCCTAGTCAAGTGCTGTTTCCTTGGCCAGACGCAATCTGGAGAGGGGATATTTGTGGAGTGGCTGAACAAACACAGATTTGCTGGTATCACCATCTTTCCCAGCAGCTGGAAAGGCAGAGGGAAAGCAGGTCGCTGCTGTGCTGGCTGACACCCCCCATAACCCCCAGATGCAACTGACTTCAGGGAACACACTTTCTCTCCTCCCGGCACCTCCCGTGATCCAGTGTGCAGTGACACGGTCGCCCACCGCCTGCAAACTGCTTCGTGTCCTGCATCCCACTGGCTCACTATAGATGTCCATAAAAATTAATATGCTAACTTATATCGATTTATTTGAGCTGCTTGATTACGGCAAATATCGTAACCAATTATTTTGCATTTAAGTGAGTTATAATTATTTCACTCAACAACTTATTGGCTTTGGAAATGTCATGGATTTATTTATTTATTTTTGTTTTAACCATTGGATTTTTTTTACTTTAAATTGATGCAATTCTGTAAAAGAACAAATGTAAATTAATAAATAAATGTTACAGTTGTACATTCAATTTAATATAACTTTTTACAATTTATTGAAATAGAACAAAACAAAAGGCATATTTGTGTGATCATGTGTCTGTCACAACTTTGTGGCAACTCAATTTTAACCAAGCAAGTGTTTCTGTCACTTGTAGCACTATGTTTTATGGAAGAAGTTGGATCCCAAAACTCTGCAGTACATAGTGGTTGATGTTAAGTATGAAATGCTGATTTCCCCTTAACTTAACCCTTGATTAATGGGTTCCTACGCAGCAGACTACGCAAGCGGCCTACGCCACTGTGAGCAATTGTATCTGGTGTGTTGGTGAGTCTGTGCCCAGCGGCAGTGGGGTTTCTGTGCCACTGTGTTGAGGTTTTTGCTTTGTGTGCACTACAAACAATGGTGACTGAAACTAAGTGGACTAAGCTGGAGTCGGTTGATGTCTGTATGACCACGTAACCAATGAAGACGAAAAGACAGAGTGGTCCCAGCTGCTCCAGTAACATCTCTGAGGAGGTGCGTGTCGGGCTATGGTGTAAAGTGCAGAAACTACACGAGACCTACAGCCCAGATTTGACACATAAGTATAACCAAAGCCTAATATGATTTATATTTTTTACAAGTTGCCTCTGCCCACTCCAGATCCAGAGCATTGACTGTGCTTGTCTGATGCCCAGCTTACATACAACTGACTGAATAAATTAGAGCGCAGTTCACCACTGACTTAAACAATTGCAGTTGTAATTTCTGCAGCTTGCTTGTGTGAAAAAGAGTTGGACATTTCTGCGAGAGGTTAAAATGCACACTGCAAAGGAGGATTTATATCACATGAGCAAAGAAGAGCATCGCAAAATGGAACAGGGCATAAAAATCAATTATCACATTTTGTTTTTTTATAAAAGCTGAAAGCGAAAATGGTATTTCGAATTAAACTTCAATTAATCGCACGGCCTTTATTTGATACCAATTTATTATAAATCTGTGCAGAACCAATGGCATGAATCAAGATAGAAATGAAGATGTTTGTCTTAATGGCAAGTTGCCTAATGTGTACCACATGCAGCAGGCTGGAAGGGAAGAGGAAATGGTACTTAAAATGGCCATTGTTCTAATTCAGAGCCAATCTGGAGATAATGACACCAACATCAATAGCAGACAGTCGATTTGTGGATAACATCTTTCTTCCTTTTTGTTGAGCTGTTATCATCAGCTCGGGGATTAACCATTTTGACATCGAGGTTGTGACCTTGGCGCAGTGATTGTTTATGATTTTAGTCCTTGAAGATGTGCCTAAAATCCATAGGTCTAATTCATTTATGAAGCTGTACACACGGCAGGTGCTGCACACACGCCTTGAATTGGTGTGTGCAGATTGCACTATGCCAACATGTACCCTTGCATATGAATGTGGGACATTAAAATGATGATGTCAAATGGAAAACAGAAGGCCTGCATGTGATGATAATCTTACTAATATTTTAATGTGATGGTATCTCTGTCAGGATGAAACCACCAAGTGACTGCACCAGCATCCAGGTTCCCACTTTCTACAGTGACAGACCCAGTTCAACAAAGTACAGTCTGCGACAAGTTACATTTTGTTAGTTCATTATTTTATTGAATGATGTTATACATGTTTTTTGTGCTCATATTTAGTTGACGGTCAGCTGTTATGCCTGTTTTTGTTCCACTTCGTACACTGATAACCACTAATTCAGGATTCCTACTTTGTGTTCTTTCCCCTTGGTAATTTTTCAGGGCCTTTTTCAGCCCTGTTCTCCTTGTTTGTAGTGCTACAACCCTCCTTGGAGACTTCCTGAAATATGTAAAATAAGCCTCTGGATGTACTGTATGAAGTCTGACTGACCCCTACCCTGCATAAGCCAGGTCAAAAGAACAAAAATTATCACTTAAATTTTTTTTTTCTTTTTCTGGAAATTAGTTCTGAAGAGTCAACTGCTAGTAATAAAAGTTTTACAAAACAAAACCTGAAATTAAAAATACTTAAACAGACAATTAATCTTTTTCATAAGAGAAACAGCTGAAAACATGAAAACATTGTGTTTACTTGAATTAATTAAAAAATGCCACAAGCAAAAACTCAAAAGAGAGCAATTAGTGTTACTCAACAACAGCAAGAGACAGGTTATGTGGATTTTAAAGGAAATTTTAAACAATTATTCTTCAAGAAAAAGGTTCACTATTTTAAAGAGCTGATAATGAAAAATAATACACATACAAAGGTACAAAGGCTAAGTAATAGGAAAAGCAAAAGCAAATAATTTCTGATGACCATATTTTAATAATATTTTTTTTTTTTCTTTTCTTTTTTTTTGTTTGTAAATTTGATCAGGAAAATGACATTCATACAGCAACCTCCCTTTGAATCTCTAATTGTTCTCCTAAAAGGCTCAAGCACAGTGGCACATGTTTTTGTGACTTGCTCGAAAGCAAATTAAATAAAAAATAATTAGGAAACATGTCTGAATGAATGCAAAAGCAATGGAAGGAGTTCTTTGCATAAGAAACAAAGAGAGGACCCGACCACAACAAAAAATGTGTCCTGCCAATGAGCAGAATTTGGATGATAGGTGTTTGACAGATGCTAAGCTAATCTGAAAGCTAACTGGATATTTAGCTTTTCCCTTTGAAGATTGTATTTTCAATAAATCAACATCAAAACCAGCGAGTTGTTTATGGAATAAAGGCAAGAAAAGAAAGGCACTGGGCAGCACTGGGCATAACCGAAGCAACCAAACATCACCAAAACCTCCACACAGCCGAGCTAAAAGGAATTACAATCCCGGCTTCAAGTAAAACTTTATGAGCAGAAAAACAGAGGCCATACCACAAAAGGCAAGCACCTCATCAGCAGTAAAAATGCTAAAGCCAGGTTGAAATGTTATGTTATATAGTGTTTTGAATTATGAAAATGATAAGTTTCCCATTGTTTCCTTTGGAAAACATAAAATGTGGGTGGTGATCTCAAATGTTGCACATTGAGCTTTAGTTTAAGTTAGTCAGTGAAGTTAGTTAATGGTACAGTGGGTCAATCATGGTCAATGTAGGTCGGCAACTTTGACAAAAATATTTCGAAAAATACTTGAAATAAGTTACATAAGTGCATAAATATTTACCCCCTTTAATATGCCTGACGTAAACCAACAGTGGTCCAGCCATTTGTTGTTATTAGTCCCACATTTAGTGAAATGGGGATCAGCTGAGTGCAGTGAATGTGTGTCAAGTGAGAAGTATGTGTGTCTAGAGGGTCAAGTCACTCACTCAGTTTTCCTGGCTACCATTACACCATAAAGACAAAAGAACACTGCAAGCAACTCAGAGAACAGCTCATGGAAAAGTATATGTGAGGGCAAAGATTAAAAAATAAATAAATAAATCCTCAAGGCACTGAGCATCCCCCTGAGTTCAAGTAGCAGACTAGTATGAGAAGCAGAAGAAGGTTCTTTGGTCTGATGATACCAGAATTGTGTGTTTTGACCATAAGACACAATGTTATGTTTGACAGACACCAAACGCTGCACATCATCACAAACACCAACCACACTGTGAAACACGATGGTGGCAGCGTCCTGCTGTGTGGATGCTTCTCAGCAGCCAGTCCAGCCTTTATTCAGTCTGCAGGAGAACTACATGTTTTCAGGCAATGAACCAGAGGATACGGCAAAAGCAAACAGAAGTGGTTGACCTCAATCCAACAAGAGAATTTGTAGCTGAACTGTTCACACCTGATCCTCTGTAACCTGACAGAGCGTGAGACGTTTCACAAAACATGAACTTGCATTTTTCTGATTGAAACATATCTACACATCCTCCGTGCTGTGATTGCAGCCAAAGGTGCATCTACTGCCCAGAAGGGGGTTAATATTTATTCAAAAACTTATTTCAGCATACATAAGTCATTTAATTGACACTAATTTGTAGAAACCTCTTTTCACTTAATGAGGTATTTTTGATATTTCTTTTTTTTGACCATGACTGATTAATAATGTTGATTAAAAGGGTGAAACATCCAAGGGGGTGAATACTTTTTGTAAGCAGTGTACATAAAGGTAAACTTAATTGACTTACCAACAAATCTTTCCATAACATTTTAAGCAAGTGGTAATATTTACCCTGATCAAGCATAACCTGTGCTATTTAATGCAGTCCAGTCCAGTGGGTCTTTCATGAATTCTACTTTTACAAGATTATAATTTCTTACTTTTTAGGTTGAAAATGTCAGAAAGATGGCTTTTCTACTATGTGCTCAAGGTCAAAGTGGATCATAATTTTATGCCTTATACTGCCCTAACCTAGAATTAATGTTGTTTAAAAGACTGATTTTGCTAAAGCACCAATCAAAAACTTTTACATCACATTTAATTTTACTCCACAAATGAACAGGGATGACACATCATTATAACAAACATGGCTGCCGACTTCTTTATTACCAATGTCAACAGGAACAGTGGTGTGACATAATGTGTCCATTCCTTTTTTGGCCAATTAAACATAAACATTAAAAATGTTGGATCCTCTGGAGAGGTCTGATGTTGATGATAGATATGCACTTACATGTGTTCTCACATTTGAAATATACAGTTTATGTAAAAAATACAGTTTACCATGAATCCTTGATAATAATGCCTAGATTTTAAATGTTGTCATTTGTCTCTACAAAGTATAAATATATTTTTTTATTATTGTCATTACTTAAAATAATGAAACCAGCAGGCAGTTTTAACTCTGTGTATGTATGATGGCTACCATGTGTGTATTGCGAAATTTAGACTTTAGGTTTTAATTTCCTGGTATTAGTGTCATTTTACTGACTAAATGGAAACTCTGGTAAACCTCTGTTTAACCAAAATAAACTTTGTGCAACTTAGTAAAATATTTTGAACATCCCCCAGATGAATAAAAAATTTCCCAAGACCCAACACGTAGGCCTAAAGGTCACTGCGGTGTACGTGATTGTGTCCGTGTGTTAATATCTGATCCCAGTTCAGTAGCTGGCAGTGCTAAGGCTCGGAAATGCAGCGGGGTGCCACGTCTGACACGAAGACGCTTCGACCCACAGGCTCTAATCCCTTTTGAACCAGCCCCAGCTTTAACGTGGGACCATATGTTTCAGAGAGCACAAGTGCTCCCTTTTGCTATTTTAAGGGGGAGCAAGAGATGAAAACATTTTGCCTGTCTCTCTTCCCGTCTGCAATCGGATCAGTCATCAAGTCATTCTGCAAGCATAGATGACAGATCCCTGAAGGGGGAAACACTTGTACTTATAGCACAATCAGTGCCGCTCTCTCCAGCAGAAGACAGCAAAGTAAATTACATAAAGCAGACGTGTCATTCTGATTCCGCTCAAATTGTGGATTACTGCTTTGATTAATCACTCTTTAATCTGAGTGCTGAATTTATATGACCCCATCACGTAGAAATAAGCTTATTCCTCTCTAGCAAATGGCTGTGATTATTTCTTTCTTCTGCCTGAGCTATTCTTCATTGCCTGAGGATTGCAACTCAATTATCTTTGTGTCAGACGATTATCTCCGGCTTTAAGTTAATCTTCATTATGCCACAGTCATATTTCAATTAAACATGCTATCATATCATTAACACATACTGTACTTAAACCTGTTATTTCTTTAGTTAATATTGTGCTAAGAGCTACTGTTAAGGATAACAGATGTCATAATTATGGACCTACTAAACATATTTCACACTCCTCTCTGCTGGCGGAATGTCAAGACCTTAGTATGCAGTGGTATTAATCTCGTGGCAATATGCTTTAGTCTGGATCTGGAATACTGCCATAATCTGTGTGGGTCTCTGCTTAATTGTGACACACACGACTGTGTGCTGGACTAAAGAAGTTCAGGCAATAGTGGACTACTCAGCTTACTCACTGTACATCACTACTGTAATATGAGACGCACATTTCAATATGCATCGCGCAACCTGCCAGAGGTATCGTTCCTTAGACAAATTATTTTTAATATTCCTTAAACAAATTATAAAGCATGGGATTTGTGCTGATTATTGTGTCGTAAGTATGATGCCATTTCTTTCACATACAGTTTTTTCAGAGTCAAGTTTTTCATCTTAATTTTTTCATATTTTACTGTAAGTTGGCTGATTTTAAGGAGAGTCACAGTACAATGTCTGCCACAAATGACCAAGCATAAATTACAGTTTTGTTGAAAACGATTACTGGATTTCATCACCTGATTTGATATGCTTAAATGATACGGAACCGCTGTGTTTTTAGCCATTACCAAGCCATACACACTATTTGATTCATAACACAAATGCTATGACATGCTCAAATAATCTGACCTTGACATGAATCACTGAATAACAAAAAAGTATGAAAAGATTTGCATTTAAACTTAAATACCGTTCCATCCAGCACTACAGTACCAGCATGCTACCTAACAGACAGCCTGCAATTAAGTTTGATATGACAGTTAAATTATTATTACGTCATATTTCTCAAACTCACATTTTCTAAAGCTATTTCGGAATTCTGTCCACTAATGCAACATTGAAACTGATTGGAGCATAGGGAAAATTGACACAGTAAAAATAAGGATAAAGCTTGTTTTAAGAGTGTGTCTGTGTGTGACTGCGTCTCCTTTACTTTTCTATTTCAGTAAGTGTATTTTTAAAGAACTGCAAGGACATAGTATCAGCCAATAAACATTTATCTTAAAAAGATAAGATGCTGGTTTTTATGGAAAAATTATTATATTATTGCTCCTTGAACCGATTCCACATTTTGGTTCTTGACCCTTCTCTCTCAAGGTCTTTTTATCTTAGAAAAACAGCTTTTTTTCCCAGTCCCTGCATGGTATTATTTATAATAAACAAAGTTATCATAGTAGTTGGATGTGTAGTGGCCCTTATCTTCTCTCATGAGATACACGTTTGAGTTTCATCAATGTACGGGTTAGAAACAGAATAAGGAACAAGGAAATAACTGTTAGACAACCACAATTTGTGTTGTTGACTTGTGGATGTGTTATTCAGAGATGGATTATGAACAAAATCAGCTTTTTGCACACTTGATCTCCTCACAGATTATCCATGTATTTTCCTCCTAAGGATAAGAAATCCTAATCTCTCAATAACAGTGCTCGAAAGGAATACGACATACTGTACATGTATACAGTATGTAGCATACTATGTATATATATACATATTTACCATCACTGTCACAAACAGGTAAGGGTCTCTTTCTCACTTTCTTTCTTTCTTTTTACTTTATTTTTTAGAAACTCTCTACATCTTATGGAAATGTTCCACTACTCCAAACTACTCAGAAAAGTTGAGCTATCTGGTCTTTAGTTGCAATCAAGGAAAGCCAGCCAAGTATGTCTCCACATCTAACCCAGCATGATAATGCACTAACCCTGTTGCCAGTTCAATGAATCCAGACACTGGCTGCCTGCGTTTCCTCCTACTAAGAAGGGAGAATAGATTACCAATAGCTCAGGCAGGGAGGCAAACAAACATACAAATAAGCTGCACTCAGTCGGAGAACGGCTAGCAATTAAAGCAAAATGCTTGTGATGCCCACCAGATAGGAAATGTGTGGGACATGAACCAAATGTGCAGAGCAGGCCTGCCAACCGGCCCACATTGAGGGGAAGAGCTTCAGGGCAGATAGTCAGACACTTAGGAAACATTATTCAAGAGTGCAAACGTGAAATCTTGAATTAGTTAAGACAGAAACAAAAGGATGTTGTGAAGGGCCTAATGAAATTATTATAGAAATTCATATTATCAGATGAATCTATGGATAATAGTTAGATGAATATTAGCTGTGCTCTCAGTGGGGGAGCTATCACAAGTAAAAGAAAACCAAGGCGCCCGTGTTTCTCATTGGCCAGTGTAAAACACCACCTGATTGATGCCCTGAAACAAAGTTCGCCGGCTAATGGATGTTGTGTGGTGTTCTAAGTGAATCTGGGAAGTATTTGAAGTTGAGCTTGATAATCTCTGCAATCTCAAAGGGATATCCTGGCGACTAATTTTTTAGAATCAACACTAATATGAATAATATGCGTAAGAGGCCCAGGGCCATTGGCTGCTTTGCTCTGAACATTTTGTGCACAGCAACAGTAGGTGGAACACAGACACACGCACAGCACACACAAACAGACACGCAGGTGCGTGGTTAGGAAAAATACGGCTATTTGTTTATGCTGCCGATATTTAATAGAGCTGCCGTGGCTGTGTTTTGGTGGGTTAGGGGGTGAACCAATCTCATAGTGAAAGTGGAAATTCTGAACTCCCTTCACAATTTTCAGTACATGTATGTGCTGTGTATCTTTGCGCATTGACACATGTGACAGAATGTTCACTCCCAAAGGAGAGAGTAGAGTGGTGGGAAGGGGGAGAGGGTGAGAGGATGGGGGGAGGCAGGGAGCAGAGGCAATCAGGGATTATTGTCACTGACAGCGCTGCACCTTGATGGGGTAGGCGCTGCATTGTTTGTCACCTAACCAACCTCAATCAATCAATCATCTCCCTCAGCCTGGATCACCAATCAATCTGCTCGACACTGCACCCACAGAGGGTTCTTCTCTGCTGTGCCGTCTGGCTTGGGTTACTTAGTGTGACCGCACCAAGAAAGAAATGCCCATATCAGAACACTCAATATTTACCGAGTGACTGAAAGTTTTATATTCACGTTTTTTGTATTTTTTTTCCTGACAAATTAGTGGTGCAGAACCAGATGGACCGAAGCAGGTAATTACACAGGCTGATGTGCAGTGACCAGAATCACACGTATCTAACAAAGCTATGCTGATGTCATGTTTTCTGCTTGCGTGCTGGTTGTAGTTTGTAAGTATCTTAAGCCACTTCCTGTGCTACACAACACATGCACTGTCGCTCTGAAGCTTTATTCAAATCACATCTCTTTCTCCAAATTCGTTTAGAAACGGCTTCAAATATGAAGATATGTGCAATGAACTCGGGTAAGTTTTACCTCAAATGTTATCAGTGAAGGATTTAAAAAAATCCTTCTCAGCACCTCGCTAGAAAATTACTATCAACGTTACACATTTAATGAATAACACTTCTCGGAGGTAATTTTTACACAGTGGTTGGCTTATTGGCAAAAGAGCTGTTATATATTTAATTGTTTTAAAACAATGTCTGTCAGAATCTAAAACTTGCTATATCTGCTGCAGACTGCAACTTTATATTTAATTACAATACTGACATAGAAATGCAAATGGCGAGAGTAACCTTATTTAGTAAATATCGAATATTGCTATTTTAATTGCAGTTTAATAATGTATTTGATTAGTCCTAAAAATAGACTTTTAAAAGGTACAAACCAACTCTGCGATATACTCAGAACTGTTAACAGAACTGTGTCACTACAGCATTTCAAGTATAGCTGCATAAATTTTTGTCCATTATGGATGTAAATGTATTGAATGACCACATCCACCAGCTCTTGCTATTGATCCCCTGCATGTTGCGTGGAAGGTGTGTTTCATCCGATGAGGACTGTCTCACTCCCAGAGCCCCAACTGGGGCTGATGTTTCTTTTTTCAGCACATTAGGTTGCAGCCTTAGGGGTGCTTTGACCAGTGGATCAATGGCTCTCGCACTCTTGTCACCATTCATTTGGAGTGAGCGAGCGCTGGCTCCAGTCCCCGTCTGCCGCTGGCCCTCCTTTCACCTGGCCTCCTCTCTCTCCCTGAGCTCCCCTGACAGCTGGCTGCCACAACTAGCAGCAGACAGACGACAAGTCCTTGGGCTCCACAAATGCATGCACGCCCTGCACAAGCACATACACTTTGCTGCAGCAAGAGTCTGTGATGCATCTGGATGCTGACGCCACACGCCCGCACGTTTTTTTTTCACCCTCATCAACCCCCCCTCAATTGTTTCTCTACCCCCCTTTCTATCTACCTACCAGCTAATCTCTCTCATTTGCACTCTCAGTCTAGGGTTTTCAGCCTCTTCCTCTGGTCTCTGGAGTCAGGAAGAAGCAGATCATCTGCATCCGTGATCCAACAAACACGGAACCACTCCTGCTGCTTCTACTACACTAGCCGGATCTGCCATGTTGTTCACATCAGGAAACACATACCCAACCTCACGTATCGAAGAAAATAGGAAAATACCTTCAGAAGTAAATATAGTGAGAATTCAGATTTCAACTTCTGGTATTTGAAGCCAAACCAAATCAAACTGCTTTTAGTGCAACATTAAAACTGTTTACTATTCAGGAACAACAAGCTCTCCTAAATATCCCCACTAGTTATTGTGCCCTTGTGCTACAGAACATATTGCACTGTATGTAAAAATGAACAAACATCGGCTGGGCGTCAGCCATCGACGTGGAGGCTTGTTTTATCGCCTGTACTTTATTACAGTTTGCCATCTGCACAGAGGTATGTTAATAGCTAGCTGCGACTATTTACACATATGAAAAAGTACATCCATCTGCCATGTTCCGCCAATCTCGCATGAATCAGTCCCGCCTTCCTCAACGAACAACTGCTGTTTATTCACAAGGTGACAGGCAGCACCAAAGACTGGCGACACCTGCACCTTACATCCTGCAGTGTGACAAAATGTGAATGTCTCGCTCACACACACACACACACACACACACACACACACACAGACAGAGACAGAGAGAGAGAGAGAGAGAGAGAGAGAGACATCTCAAAATCTCACCTTGCCATGTCACACCCTGCTTATACCCCACCCTCTCCATCACCACGTTTGTCAAGGTTACAATTTCACAATATGTTTTGGCCCCCTTGACATTTGTGTTTGTCACTTGATTCTGAGAGGATTCATATGGAACGGCACTTGTGTCAACTGAGCACGAACCTATCAATTCTAATCAGTCAAAAAGGGATTATGGGGTTAATTACTTATGTAGTCATTTAGGCTAATGCCCCAGCCAGGTCTTGGCTTAACACTGCCAGGTGACAAAGGCTGGCTGGGCACACTGGGCCACTTAAGGCAACTGCAAGATCCATAGCAATTACGATCTTGCAGAAATACTGTATACACATTCCTTATAAAGTGACAGAGAAATGCCTTTAGGAAAAACTAAGATGCTTTTAACAGCAGCAATAATCAAATAATATACGGTTATGCATAACATGCTCTACTCTGCATCAAATTACAGCTTCTTTTTTGGCGTACATATCAGCATACTATATTGGATGAATAATAACAATCCATATAAACTAAATATCACAGTGGAAACTGAAAAATAAATCTTGATTATGCACACAGAAACATCCCCGGCTGCAGTGTGTACAAGCCTAGCATTATGCCATAAGTGTGGGGTAAATCACCTTCTGTGAGAATCTATGGCCCTGCATCAGTCAACAATAGCAATAATCTCACTAATCAGTGGTTTCTGCAGCAACAGCAACACAAACAAGAAGACTTTTAGAGGTGACATCCTGCTAAACAGATAATATACAGAGCGGGATTTTTTTTCCCCAAAAGCTTCTTATCCGTATTCTGTGTACTTGTACGTATTATATGTGTATTACAGTAGTTATATTGTAAATATATTATTATTATTATCATGCAAATAATTATTATTAACATTATTATCATTTGGGACAATTAAAAATAATGTTTGTAATTTTTTACACGTCGCTCCGACCGTTAGCTAAATACAGCCAGGTAAAGTACAGTGCGCTACGTCGGAAGTGAAGGAACATTAAGCATTAATCCCCACCTGACACTAATACTTGATGTATGATTGACCCTGAAGCAGGACACTGCACATTACAATCTGGGCCATATGGCAAGACATTAGCCCTTCAACCCTCCAGCAGGATAATCTCTCCATTCTGGCAATGCTTTTTCTTCACAGATTTCTTTACACAATAATTGCATGACAGTATTAACGTATTGGGACAGATTTAGAGCACCCTGCGTCACTGGACAGAGGAGGGGCCTTTGCCAGAGGAAGTCAGAAAACATAATCTGTGATCAAAGAAGCCATGCACATTCCCTGGGTGGGATTAAAGGGTTCACTTTATTGTTTGATTTATTCTTATATGAGCATCCTGAATTTTAAATCTAATAACAGAAAGTAAAAAGGTGTATTGTAATATTTATGTATTATAATATATTTTTTACATGAAAGTAATTATCTCTACATCTAAAATTAGTCTGTATAATATTTTTTGGTATCAGGTTACTTGTACTCATGTTGATTTATTTTTCTCTATTTCTTCCCCAATATTTTACACTGCTTTAATGCCTTGTACTACATTTTAATATTTAGTACATTTAATATATATTACATCAATTGTTACATCAACTGATGATACATTAGCAGTTCATAAAAGTGCAGGACCCTGAATATGCAGTTAGGGCAGCCAACTGTTCCCCTAACGCCCTCAGCCTGCATGATCCCAACAAGACCCAGCCACACCCTTGTACAGCCCCCCCAACCACTGTCACAACCACATCCCCGCCAAACAATACGCACAAACACGTCACGTTACCAATCCCCTGGAGTCCTGCACACACACACACACACACACACACACATGCATCCGCTCACCACCATCAATCCCACCACACCCCCGAATCCTTCAGTCCCACCACCCTAAAACACTAGTCCTCCTGCAGTGGAGAGCAGGTGAAACCTTAGCCCTCTCCTCTCCAACCCCAGCTAGTAATGAACAAATTCACTGCGCATTACTCTGGACTTGATCTCTAACAAAATAGTGCTGGAACAAACAATTTGGTTTGTCAACACCTTTCTCTGGACTCCTCCATCAATGTCAGGGGTCCAAATTTAAACGGCAAAGTGCATTTGACTGCAAGACCCTGAGCTGATTAGACTTCCCAGCTCAGCGAATTGCTCCAGACAGGACGGCAGCTCTGATTGCTAACCCAGCTTGAAAATAGTCTCTGCTGCCCGGGATTAGCATGAATATTTTGATATAGATCGATAAGCAATCTCCCCTCTGTAAGAAATGCCAGCAGCCTTCATTTGGCTGATCAAAGGCACATCAGCTGGCGGGCGACAGCTGGCTATTGTTTTTCAGCCGAGACTCTGTTCAGGGAGTGAATCCATGTGAGGGATCCACAAGCATGGTCCCACTATTTTTCCCACCTAATCGTGGAAACAATCACTGCTTCACAGGATCCCATCTCCCAGGGATAGACCCTCTCAAATGAGGGAGGCAGAGCACCTGACCGCAGGGGGACAGAGTTCATTACTGCCGTGGTCGCAAGCTGTTTGGCCACCGGCCGCTGCTGACCCGGAAGTAAAGGCAAGGTCAGCAATCAATCTGTTTACCGCTCCTGCACCTAAACACATTTCATTAGAATAGATACCAGGGCTTACCTAGACTGACCGAGGGTTCCAGACTGCTCCCATTTCAGGTGGGCAGTAACAAGAGGCATTAAAGTGACGGAGATCTTTTTAAATTTAATCAGAGCTAGTTGACTGAGAATCTACACAGGATCACACAACTTTCCTACATCAGCAAGCTTTCACCTGTAATATCATACACACACACACCAGGCGCTGCATTATTAATGTCTGCATCTTGCATATGCTTGACAACAGGGGCAGCTGGACTAATCACTCCCTTCACAACAATAACCCCACAGATTTGCCAGAGCCTGTAAAAGGGCACAGGTGTGACCCGAGCATTTAGCAGTTAACTAGTGTGGAGTGAGACCACACGCCACTGACAGACTGGAGGCTCCCACACGGGACTAATATGGGAGGCTGGGGGGAAAAAAAACAATAGAAGCAATAGTGCAGCAATTGTAAATTGCAGGTTTAATTCATTAGGAAATGTCACTTTATTTCAGGGCGGCCTGAGCAGGCCGATTAAAAAGTGGTAATCAGGATTAATTAGGAGAATATATATGTGAGGATTAGCAGGCCTATCCCCTCCATGGCCCAGTGGCTCTCATCTATGCATCGCTCTCTCTACTCTATATTCCTATATCGGCCTCTGTCTGCCTGCTGAGAATTCAGCTCTAACGCTGTCTTTCTTGCATTCTGCTCCAACTGGCTCCTCCATTCTCCAGGTTTCTTCCTCTCTCTTTCCCAACATTTGTGACATTCCTTTACACCATCCATTTAACTTCATTTTTTCCCCCCTGAACATTAAAAAATAAATGTGCTTTTAGCTAAGATATATGTCTTAGTGCAGAAAATATTCTTCTACAGTAAAGTAACCTTGGGCCACAGAGGCTCACAGAGGCAGAGAGCACGCCTCCCAAAACTGTTGCGAGGATAGTCGAATAAGCTCATTGGGCAATGTTGGGAGGCTGGAATACAAACAGGAAAAGAACTGGAAAGAGGAACGAAAAAGCAGAACAAGAAAAAAATTAAAAATCAATACCTGTCTGAAGTTCACACTGATTATATGTTAGATTTATACATGTTGTTTTATAAATTCCAACTTTTTATTTTCATTTTGTTTTCACGGTCTAAGCATTGCCACCCAAATTAAATATGTCAACGCTAAAACAGGGTCGAGATGTGTATTTTAAATTATGACTTTTTGTTTTCCAAAAGTTAATTAAAAAAAAATCAAAAAATAAGAAAAAGCTGGGTTTTATTTCAAACTATACTTCACATTTGATACAAACTATTTGGTTAATGCTAACTGAAATAGTTTCACAATTTATCATCTGGTCTCTGACATAACAACTCCTGTTGCCTTAGAAAATATTCATAGATTTATTCAATAACACCTAAGAGAGGGCATTGTGGCAATTCTGTTGTAGCTCTGTATGTCTATCAAATACATCTCATGCTCATCAGAGATGAAAAGAAACTCCAGAGACTTCACATACTCGTGCTCTCTACGTCAGTGAAATTCAGGCATCTGGAAAAAGTTCATCAGGTCCTGTCCATTTTTTTTTGTTGAAATGCACATTTACCTTCAGAGATGCTGATTTGAGTGCTGCGAATTGTTTACACAAAGAACTTGCACAATGAATTTCCATTTCCAGAATTTTCTTAGCAAATTTAGGTTTGTTAAATGTGATACTGTTCCGATGGGGACACGTACGTCTGTCATGCAAGTAGAAAAGAAACTCCTTGACGAAGGGGCAGTGTGACTTTTTTTTTTTGCTTTTATTCAAAAGTTATGTAGAATATTTAAATAACACAAGAGGCTCCAATAAGATTTGATTACATTTTAAGTAAAGAGGTGAAATGCACAGAGTCACAAAATGCCATATGTTTGTGGAATGAGTTGGGTCCATATTTTACTCCATGTCTGAAATTCTTACGTGAAGCCTTTAAGAGTTTGGCTTTATAATTAATTTTGATCCCTATGGATTTTTAACACAATAATCTACAATTAACTCGCTTTTCAGTTCTGCTTTCAGCTGCAGCTTTCAACTGATAATTTATGTGTGCGCTCTTGCACAGTGACGAATACATGAAACATGCCTTATGATGTTTGGTAACACTGCAGAAATGCTTGTGTTCTTTATTTATTTTTTGGTGTTTCCACGGGGAGTTTAACGCCACAGATGGACTTAAATCAGGGAAATGTTTGTGTGTCTGTACATATTTACTTATCACTGTAAAGTATTATTTACCTACAGAATATATTTATTTATTTACAATATTCAGTAAATAACTCTCAAGCCACTGCAGAATGAATGTCAAGTAGATGCAGAACAGATGCATAATGGGAGACTTTTACACTAACAACCACTTGATGTCATCACAAATTTCAGTCAGGCCCCCACTGACCAGATTTATTACAGAAATCTTCCAAACTGCTGGTTTATCAGGGTGTTTATATTATTGCTTCAACATGTTTCAGTTAACATAACCTTGAATCACTGCAGTTCAAGTGCGAGGATGGGCTGTTTTGCTTGCAGTGCAGCCCCATCATTGATGTTAGCAGATGACGCATGCCCTGTTCCTTGGCACAGGCTCAGACCAAATCTTTCATCCTGCTCGCCTCTCAAGTGTGGTCGGGGTGGCCCTTAACGTTTGAGCTCGGATATAAATTCAGCAACAAGGCTTCATTTTTATTTTGATTAAATAAGAAAATGATTTAGCCAGCAGAGGATCTTAGACTTTGTGTTAAAGGTGTGAGCAGAAGACAGCATCTGACTAGTGTGGACTTCCACTGGGCTTTGAAAGCAGAATCGTGGAATATAGACAAGGTCAAAACGCACGTAAAGTGTGTCCTGTAAGTGTCACTGAAAAAAGCGAAGGTGTTTAGACCACACAAGTCGAGCAGAAGGATCAGTAATGCGAAAGTGTATGACAAATCTGTCTGTGCACATCTACAACAATTGTCAGTGAAATATAAATAATATAAATCTTCACAGCAATACATATTTATGTAATGGTTAACTGAAGTTAGCTCAGTAGAAAGACTACTAGATGCAAAACAAGTCAGGAAGTGGCTATTGAATGCAATCAACAGGGATACATTATAGGCAGTTTAGATATTTCCACCTCGTCCAATACTTACAAACACAGTTTACTTCACAGTGCAAATTAATGATTTTTGTGGATCTGAAAACTGGTTTGGGTGAAGCTGAGGACTTAAATAATAGCAGGAGTGGTATTGAACCTCTTCGAAGAAGATCAAATGCAGCTTTCATTAGTTTAGTACAGCGCCGGGGCTCATTGATGACTTGTCAGACAGTCTTCCCTTCAATACGCAGCAAAAGGCTCTAAAAATCATCCTTTTACTGAGCCCTTTCGGCTGTAAATTCAGCCCAGCTCGATACTCTTCTCCGCCCCCCCCAAAACCTCCATTATTTCTTACCATGGATTAACCCTATGCTGCTGATCAAAAGAAGGCTTCTCCGTGTGTGCGCTCAGACACAGACCCATCCATCCATTAGCTACTCATAATGAAATCTTCAACTTATTATTATGGAAAAATCCATTGTTTGTCCACAGGTACCATATTTAGTGGGAGTGCATGATCTTCCGGAGGATTAAGGAAATGCTTCAGGGGGTTTTCCTGCTCTTCAGAGGGAAGGAGGAGGAGGAGGAGGAGGAGGGTGATGGGGGTGGGAAAGAGGAGGGGTGAGACTGCCTCACAAAATCAGGGGTCTTATGCACCTTTTGTGGGGTGAGACTGTTTCCAATTAAGACAGCATGAGCCGCACAATATCACATTGTCACGCAGTAAACAGAGCTCTGCTTCCCACAGAAATGGGATTGCATCCCCCTTTAGGGGCTAATGACTGTGCCACTGTCCCATTTTCCTGCACTGTCTGAACAACTTAATACAGACACAACCTGAACGAGCATCAAAGCAAGCTGAGCCAGCGTGAGATACGGATCATATTTAGAAGCTTTGTTCAAGAGTTGACCTGTGCATCTTTACTCATTCTCGTTGCATTAGCCTGCCCTTGTGTTTGAAGTGTACTTACAGTAAATATGATACATACACCAGGGCTAAAAGCTTTACATAAAACTGTCTTCAAAGAGCATATTAACCCATCTTTGTTTACAAGAGACAAGTCGGAGAAAAAGACAATTTGGCACAATGGTCGTAAAATTCCGCTCCCCACCTCGCATGCACACACACACACCAGCGCGCACTCTGCAGACATAACGCAGGCACGAGGCTAAATCACTTGGGACAGGAGCATTTAAGACGGAGTGTCACATTTCTATGTAATAAATAGCAGAGACTGACTTGACCTCCCAGCCAGGTCCTGCAGTTTACTCATACACAAGTTAAGAAAAATGGAAGCTCTCACTCTCTGGGGATCCCTTGGAAGGAAATTAGATAGCCTGTTGTGGGTTTAAGAGCCGCAGCAGTCCAGCAGTGTCAATATGTCCCTGCTTTCAGGCGGCCCACCTCTCCGCCAGCTCCTACAGCAAGATGAGAGGATCAGAGAGAAGCAGGCTCCAAACATCTCCAGCTGTTATCTGGGCTCTGGCTTCAGAACAGGGAGCTGTGGAAGGTCAGAGGCTTCCTGTTACCGCTTCCTTTAGGACAGCACGCCTTTATTTTGCATTATCTGAATGACATTTAACTGATATAGTCATATTGCAAATATAACATTTTTTTTCCATTAATTGCTTTAAGGTGTTAAACCATCTGCTCCATTGCAAAAGCTTCCTCAAAAAGTAGCAGCTATTGAATTTGCCCCAAAATCAGCGCAGGAGCTGCCCTAAGGGCGGGAAATGAGAACAGACACCAGCAGCTATAAAGTAAGATCCAATTTCGATCATATCACCAGAAGGCAAAATGGTTCTTCCTTTTCCTCTTCTACATATCTAATACCTTAAACAGAGGGCAGCATCTCTGTAAGCATTTACGGTGACATAAGGGGAGGAAATTGCCTGAGACACAGGGCAAAAATGAATGTACGTCTGGCACCCAGCTGCAAGAGAAAACTCCTGAAACTCAGTCTGCCATTCCATACATTACACTGTGTACCAACAACATCTGGCTAATTTTTTTATGTATGAAGCCATGCACCTGTCCATGTCATCTCTCTAGAAAACTGTATAGGTGAGACTAGTGACATCAGTCACAATCACAGCGGATCTCAGCGGTCCACCTCAACACAGGCAAAAATACACAGAGGCTGCTCCCAGACAGCAACATGTGGTGCCAATAAACCACACATCCTATTTACAGTAATTATAATGGCACAGCCACATGAAATATCGATGACGCAACACATAGTGACAACATCTTCAAAATATGCCACACCATGCAGGAGCTACCACTTCACATGGTTCCAGTATCAACTGCGGGGTTAGTTAGAGCTACAGTCAAGCAAAACAACTGACAAAGTAAATCTGCGTTTTTATTTGTGTCTATTGGACATGCACTCCCACCTTATTAAAATGTCCAACATGCATGTACTGCGCGTGTATGTGAATATCGGGAGGCTGAAAATTTTTTTCATATGATTCAACAAGCATGCAGGATCATTATCTGGAAAATGAGTGACGGACTTTCATTTTGAGCACAGTTACCACGCCGTTAGCGCGGGAATGCTGTGAACACATTTGCCGCTATCGACTACCAGCTTGCTTTCGTCTCAGTTCTGCAGATCGGAGGGGAAACCAGCCAGTGATGAACGATGGCAGTACAGTCAATGAAAAATCAACTGGGAAGCACAAAGCTCTTAATGCTCACCCATATTGGCTGCTGACGGGAGCAAATAACATCAGCATAGCACTTACAGAGACCAATCATACATTTCCACCGGCAACGACACAGGTTCTGGACCGCAATAAATTCTTTCCTCTGATTAAACAGTAAATTCTGCATGCCTATCAGGGCCCCATTAAGTGGGGGGCCGCTTTCAAAAACATCATTAATCAAGTGAGAGATATGGAGAGAAATATCAGTCATCGATTGTAACTGCTTATGACAGTTTACACAGCTTTATATCTGCAGGGAGTGCTCGCTGATCTATCAATTACCAACAGCCCTCACCGCATGCTAATTGTGCATTTTCTCCTCTAATGCATTTGCACTGTTATCTTATAGGCTAATGAAACCAAACAAATCAATAAATATAAATTATACATGCAAAGATGTACTGCTGTGAACATAAAACCTCTAATTAATTGCACTTGATTAATTTATATACTTTAATTATCTCTCCTAGCTGCAGATGGCATAAATATCTGGACAATCTGCTTATTGCTATGTCAGTCATAAAACGGCAGACGCAGTGAAACTATTAGTCCAGCCTAGCTTTGTCACTGGAAAACACACAGTTGCTGACATAAAAAAGCCTTGCCTCTGAATAATTTAAAGAGAGCAAATTGCCAGACAGTGCAGGGCTTGGGACTGCTGTAATTCCTGTTCTGGTTTGTTATGGTGAATAGTATGTCCATTTTGCGTAAGTGGAGAAAAACTCACCACTACATTTTTAGTTACCATTCTTTATGCCCTTTCCCTGAATGGTTATGTCCCTAAATGGCAGATACATCCAGGCCAATTCCAGCTAGATATCTCTGTGTAAACTGAAACCGAGCATCGAATCATGTACATTCATATCTGCTTTGCAATATGCGTGCAGACATTCCACCCAGTTTGCATGCAATTATGTTTCAGTTAAGTTCTATTATTGAAAACGCTTCCAACATCTTTCTTCAGCGTGTGTGTACTCTGGGCTCCGTGTGATTCTTCTAATGCTCTTAAGCTAATTGGTAAACAGCCTGTCTGCATTGCTGGAATCTTGAGAGAAAGTCAGGGGATCTGTGAGTGTAAATTCTGTTTAAGGGACACTGCTAGGTAAAATTACTTGTGTCTTGTGAACTATAAGAAAAGAAAATTCAATATTTGTTCCACATATATTGCAACAACTTAAAAAAAAAAAGCTGCAACTGCTACGACACTGTAAGGAAACAAGCAGAAAGTTGAATTGCAGCTGGCGGAATAACTTGTCTTCCAAGAGTTCATGAGGGGAAAGATAGTGAGACTTCTGGGGGTTTACATCTCGATGCTGCTAATGAGAGTGTTTTTAGTATAATTACCCCAACAGGGTTCTTGGCAGTATAATTACCCGAAAAGACATTACAGAGGAACATTAGTGTGTCCAGGTACAGTAAATATGTCGAGATACAAGGTGACAAGGTCTTGTCAGAGCTGGGTGTCTTCAGAACAAGCTGGTTTTCCCCCGCATGTGTCAGGCTGCAGCCGAATTTTTCCAGTCAAACAATCACAAGATTTCACATAATGCTTTACATGTAAAGGTTTTAATGCAAAGTGGCTCCGTGTAAACATTTAAATTTTGGAATGTGCTGTGTCCAGTCGCGTGATGTGTGCGGCCCTTGTTAAAAAAATGCCAGACTGAAGTGAGAGTCCAAACAATCACGATTTTATTGCCGAGACAAAAATTGCAGCAAATCAGCTTCCCACAGTTGAACGTACTTTGTGAATTAAGTGAATACCTGGCAGGGCTGTCTAGCATTTCTGTGTATGCGACTGCAGACGTGTAGTTTAGGGCACATGCCTGTAAAAACACCTGGACTTTTTGGCCCCAACTTCAAACACTGCCTGTGCACTCTAGTTACTGTCACAGACCTTTCATGTAGTCAGACTGTTCAAAAAATAATGCTCGATAGCTGAAAGTGACGCATCTGAAACGAGTATATAGCTGTTATGTGTACGCTGCCTGCAGGTGTGTGGATGCAGGTGAATTATTTCTTATTGTTCAACAGTGTTTTTGCCGTTTGTAGACAGTTAAGGGAGGGTGGGCAGTGGGGATGAAAAACACGGTGCAGCTCACACATGATCTCTAAAAAATAAAAACTGTATAAAGAAGCATCAGCAATACAGTATACACTGCATATGAACATATTGTCCTTGTGTTCTAGGATTCTAAAAAACAGTCAAAGGTACTTTATTGTTAAATTCCTTTAGTTTTGTTGTCCCCGGTAATTAGATTACAGATTCAACTATAACTCCTACACTATAATTATATAAAAAGAATTTGGGATAGAAACACAATTTCTCAGACATTGTGTCTTTATCTTCTTTCCCTTCAAGGAGAGACTTTTAATCATCCCGATATGATTTAGTCACTTTTAAACAATAATGATCATGGAAGGAGCGTCATTTGGGTGGAGGTGATCAATCAGAGGCTCATTCAGCTTTAATTCATGTAGTTGCACACCTAATACTCATTACAAAGATGCAATTTCCAGCCAGTCAACAGTAGATTAATGGGAAACCATCTCTCCTAGTGTTTTGTTGCACAGTGCCATGTCTGCAGCAGGATAGATGATTTTCATACAGACAGAATTGGTCCATAGGCTCATTTGTTTAATAGACACGCTTATGACAAACCAATTTCCTGACACAATATTCATCAGAGAGCAATCAAAATAGACAGAGATTTGCTTTGGAAATATTATTGATTTTGCTAAATGTATGAAGCCGGATTTGAATCACATGAGTTTTCATTCAAACCCTTTTTTAGAAAACACTGCTACACAAGCCATTTCTATTTCATTACTTCATTATCAAGTGAGCAAATTTAATTTAAGTGTTGATATCAGTTTTAAACCTTTTACATTCCTGAATCAATAGTTATTGATAAACAACTGAATATCCATAAGAACATAGATCCTGAGAAAGGCTCTTCTTTGCTAAAACAATTATTTTATTAATGCGTTTTAGTAAAATATAAAAAAACATTTTGTGTTGTTATGTGGTTGAAATGGTTTTGTGTACAGATTGAAAGGGGAGATTATGTTTCAAATATTTATCTTTGTTATAAAACTTAACATTAATCAATTTTAATTAGTCTTGCTAGTGTTTGGTGAGATAACATTTATACATCTATACTAAAATATATGAGAGTGTGTGTCTACTCATCTATTTCTTATATCAGAACTGTGAGAATGAAAGTCAACTTTTGCTTTCAATATGATTATATTTTTAACATTTTTTAAATTTAAGTAGTTATCAAACCCTTTTAAAAAACCTAAAGGATGGAGAAATAAAATAAATAAGCAATATGCCTTTTCACAAAGTTTACTTACTGTAATCTAAATATGTTGAAGTGTTTCTCTTTTAAACACTTCACATAAATAAGTTCTTTCTTTCTTCTAATTACCATAAGTGTCTATGAGTTTGTAATCCTGAACATTGTGATTTTTCTCAAAAACAAACTCAAACATACGGTACAGTGGATTACAGTATTAAAATGGCTGAAAATAATCAACTAATCAGGCTGAAAATTGCATTTCACCGGTACACAATTTTGGCAGTATTTTAAAAACCATGTACAAAGTTGTTCTTTGAGGAAAAAGACAGAAAAGAGATAAGAACAAAAAAGAGGATGAAGATTAATTGTGATAAATCTTGTTGCCGGTCTCAGATAAATTTATGAATTTAAAACTGAATGGACCGAAGGCTGAAATTGTCTTTTTCCTGCCACGATGTCGATTTCTCCGAAGCCGGAGCCAGTGGTGTGGCTGAGAGGGAGATGACGGCGCAGGGAAAGCCTGTCCTGAGGAGCTCCAGGTGGCTGGTGCTGAGTGTGATGCCCTGGGCAGTATCACTGGCTGTGGGCTGGACCATCCTCCTGCCCGCAGCCCTCCCCTTCCCCCCATCCATATCCTCCCTCTCCCTCAGCAGGCCCAGCCATCCATCCTGCATTAATTGGGTTTGGTGCTGGAATCCAGCTCTCACGGCACACGCTCACGTCCAGGCACCAGTCGTAAAGACAAGCGTGTTTAGCACAACAATTATAATAATTGCTGCAGAGCACTCTGCTAAGGGAATAAGCAAATCTGATTAGGGGCTCTTCTGCATGATCAAATATTAATCTGATGTGTCTTCACTCTGACCTGGCTTGGAACATAAGAAGCTCTTATGGTCTTATGCATTAACAGATTTGCACGGGCTGAACTCATAGCAACTAATAATACTGGACGTGCAAGTCAAGCCACTGAAGAAATCTTCTGGCAGCCAAATCCACTTACAATAAAACGAAATAAAAATAGTAAGTTAATAATTAGACTAAGCTTTATGGCAACTCAATTATTTAAAATGACTATTGACAGTAAACAGTTATTAGTACAGAATTCTCAGAACCACCTGTTGGACTGAACGGGAAACAAGCGGGACTAACCCTTCTACTAAGCCTCAAATGCAGAATAAGCAACTAACCTCAGACATAAAACGGCCTGGGTAAACAGCTCAACCTGCATATTATAAATAGGAGTTTTTTTTGCATAATGAAAATAAATGTTTTTAAATTTAAACTCTCATGTTGAATTGACATTTCTACCAGCTGTTTTTACTCTTTAACAAAAATATGTCAGTGTTTTATAAATGCATATTTTAGGGCTTTTTTGGGGGTAAATTAAGTTTATAAAATCACATCGTAGTGACGAGGGAACAAAAATGAAATTCCTCTGTGAAGTTAGTTTGTCACTATTCCATCTCCAAGATAGTGCTTAAGAGAGTGAAAAAGAATAAAAATAGTAAAAAAAAAGGAAATAAATACAAATTTATGTTGATGTTTGTAGGTTCTGTTTAAGAATTTGTATGTGTAATTGTCAAAAATCTAAACAAAAGACGAATAAGATCATAATCAGGAGGTGTCACAGACAGACATTTAGACTTTCAAGCATAATTATATCTGGGAGATACCATTGTAAAATTATTAAACATCAAAACCAGTGGACAGAAAAACATGCATCCATGTTCTGTAGCCCACTGGGCTCATCAGATTTAATCTCCCAGCCTACAGCAATGAGCGCAAGCAATAAACAAGATGGCCAAGAACCAGACAGCAACTGGCAGTTTCAAGGAGATTAGAATAATATTAAATCAACACAAATACCCTGTATTTAACAACACAAAACAGCTTGTAAGAATCATTGGATTATGAATCTGGATTACATCTCTATGCCCTCATTGCTGAGAGACTGGGCCTAAAAGGAGGGGGACTCCAGATGTCCTAATCTACTTACAAAGCATATTTAACTCACTATGATTTATAAATAAGATAAGGCTTATTCCAAGGTCAAATCTTAATTCAAAACATATTGTTTACTCTGTTGGGCATTAGATGTCCCTACCAACCAAATACATCTCAGTGCGAAAATAAAACGGTGGAATCGTGAGCTGCTGCAGCATCTTCAAGGCGCAAGGGATGTACAACTGAATAATGCAAACCACAGGACACACTAAATAACATTTACACATATGGGACGTAACTAGGACGCAGTGGAAAACTCCACACAAAACAGGTGATGGGGCCATCTTTATGCCCACTGAGTGTATGCTGTAAAAACAAAATGCTAAACTCAATAACTGAATTATAGAGCTTTCGAATAAGATTCTAAAAAAAATTATACAAAGATTATAAGAAGCAATCTAAAGCGTATTGTGGTGCTTAATCAGATTGTGTGTGCGAACTTTAAACACTGGGATTACAGCGCGATTTTCAAAGTGAGATTTTCAGAGAAGCAGGGCTTTATCAAGCTTGTGAATTGTTGAATTATATACATATACTGGATGTCTCACACATCAACACACTGATGACTGGTGCATTTATTTTAGCCCAGTTCTGTGAAACAGGTCTAAGACTATTTGTGAGAATGATCCTTCTTGACTAATATGAGATTAACCCAGATGCTTTGCACAAGAATAAATACAGACTCACTACTAGCACTATGGTAAACACACAGAAAGACGATGAAAGCATATCTACTGTTGAAATAATAATTAAAGTACAGTCATACAAGTCCTATATATTCAGAAGCAATGGTTAATCAAATAAAGCAACCAGCAGCAACTTTTCAAGGCCAGTGTAACTGTAATCCAAAAACCATTCATATGCAAACATATGACCAAGAGAAGAGAAGTGGACAAGGTCCAGAATATTACTGTCTCTACTGATGATTCATGTGCAGGCAGGATATTCATGCTACTATCACACTGAAAACCATCACATACAGGAGATAAGAAAACACACAGGAAAGTCAAAGCCCCGTTTTAAAAAAGAATAAAAGTTGTAACTTTTTGCAGAAACACTTTTATTGTCAAAATGTCAATATACATCAATTATTGTAAAAAAAAATAAAAGATGTTAAAATTGAGGTTGAAATAATAGCTCAGCGTGACACGGTTACTAAATTTGTAAAACAGATAATATCCAGAGGAGGCAACTAATGAAAGTATTAGCTTGTGGGTTGTAGCTTTTTATATATTCGTAGGTTTAATATTTATATCATGGCTAGAGAAAATACTCAAAAGCTTCATCTAAAAAAGTATAGCGGAGAAACTCTGCTGCAGTTAACAGTTTAATCATTGCTCAGTATCATCACTACACTCAGGATATCAGCCTGTTATTTGACTGCAGGTAACCATAGTAACTAAACTGATGCTTTACACTTCGTTAATGGTTAAGCTCACTTACAATTAAACACACACAGTTTAGCCAGTGATACCATTACTCAAAACAAGTGAAAATAGATGACAATATTCAGTTTTGTTTGCTGTGTTAATCAGTGATGCCTTAGGTGTGATCATTTAATGTACTCAGAAATGTTTTGGAAAAAAAAAATACACACTTCACTTCCTGTTAAGTTGTTATTTGTCACTGCCTGTCTGCAACTGCTCAGCTACAGCGAAGAGAAATGTAATATAACGGTGTGTTAAAACCAATCATGGTAATTTAAAGAAATACTTGCAAAAATGAAAACTGAAAAACAAACAAATGAAGTCAGTTAACTAGAGAATAACAAAGTTATTACAGTTATTTTTACAGTAGAGCAGGCCACACTGCAGTGGTCTGTACAGTTCAATGCAAACAGTGAAACGGAAAAGGAGACTGAGTATTTTCATGGAAAGCAGCTTTGCACCCTGACCAGTGTTCGAGTGACCACAGCTCATCTGCCTGCACGGGAGAAGGTCTGTAATCCTTCCTGGACACTCCAGGAGGAATGACAGCTCTGAGGCAGTAAACAGAAGAGGGCTTCTCTGCTCTCTACGTATGGCTCTTGTTCTGCCCTCTTACACAATTGGATTATACAAGCGCCCCTCTAATTCTGAACAGTTCCCAAAGATTTAATATGCCACTGGAATTTGATATATGACTTAATTTAGATGGAAACCTTGTGACATTCAGCTTGTGACCTCCTGCTGAAGCGGCCGTTAACTCTTCGTGTGCATAATAATGCGTTTGGACTTATAGGTGGACAACGATTTATCAAGATTTCTAAAGTTTTATTTATCATTGTTATAAAGCCACTAGTCATTTAACTAACTTTGAGTGCTCACTTTTGTTTGGTGAGTAACTGTTTTGTAATTGTGTGTCACTGGGCCTAAAATCAACAAAACCCCAGACTTATATTATTAATTAAATGTTTGTGAAAACACTTCACAAATTTGAAAAGACTTCTCAAATTTCATATGTTCCAAATATTTATGAAGTCATCCATAGTTTCCAAAACAATGTCCTTGATTGAATTTCCCTTAATTTCCCATACAGGTTAAAAACAATAATCCAGAAACTAGTTTGTAAAACATAATGTTGAAATGTAACCAACTGTTCTTCATCAGATGCCTCCTTCAGGCTCTCATTGATGCTATCCATGTTTTTTACAGTAATTGTTTGGACTTTGCAAGCATAAAAAAGGCATTGGTAGGCCTATTACATGTTTTAAACAAAAGAAATTTGCAGTCAAAGTGACTGATTTAATACATGGTGCTACTAATGTCATATATTTTATTAACTACTTATAACTACCCTGTTATCAATATCGCCATTATCGATATCTAACACTGTAATCAATAGAGGTGTGCTGCGACAAGTGGCTGAGGTTTATTTCCACTTTGGTGCACATGGAGCCCAGGCAGGTGCACACAGCACACCGTGGGGTATCAGGTATCCCCTTGGCCTAGGCCTCTCCCATTTGTCATGGTGAATGAGTGGTCTGCCTGACTGCACTTTCCCATTCCATTTCCTCCCAGGCTGCGCTGAGGCCCTACCACCCACTGTACGCTGTCATTTCTTTAACCCCTTTTCCATTCACATGGAGTGTGGGCAATAATGCTCTCTCACATTCCTCCTTTCAATGGCTTACACGCTACGGTCCCCCACCTCTACGCCCCCAACTCACCACACCTTCCCACACACACACACACACACACACACACACACACACACTTCTCTCCTCTTGGTCAGCCTACACCTCCCCTAATGGTGTAAAAAGGAAGTCACAGGTGTTAAACAAAAAAACAATGACTCACTTATAATTAACTAGTTAGATTTTTTTCCAAGTATAACTAAGAAAAAAATATAAGTGTTACTAAAATACATATTTTAAACATATTTACTGGCATATGCTTTTAAGCTTAAATATTAACTTCTTTACAAAACAACCCACATGCCGTCTCCTCCGCCTCTCCTCTCACTCCACTTATAAAGAAAGATGTTAGCGCTGCTCTTACGTCCATATTGTCTCCCACCGTCCCGACAGAGGTGATAGTTGGCCCAGCCATCCTACCTATTGTGTTCCACAATAGTAAAAGCCCCGACACTGAGCCCACCAGCACCCTCTCTGCAACTGCAAAAGGCATCTAGAATGGAAAAAAAAAACTGTTCCCACTCAACAAGGAGGGAAAAGTAAGAGCCCAAGTCAGGGTAATTGCAGAATACCCTAAGCTCATCCTATAAAGAAACTTTGCTCCTTTTCTTTGTTTTTCTCCTGAAAAAAAAAAACAAAAAGAAAACCAGGAAATCTCCACTTATTTCAACAAACACTTGCCTCAACTCAGGAACCCAGTCTGACTACTTTTTTCCTTCTAAAAGTGTGCAGAGCATGTCTGTGAGAGACCAAGGCGGCATATGTTGCAATCCCGGTGGAGAGTGCAAAGACATCGCAGCACCATCTGCTGGCAAAGAAAAAGCCAACAAAATGAACGAATGAAATGGAATCAAAGCTGAAGAGAGGTTGGCAGAAAGAAAAGAACTCGCCAGATTACGTTTTTTATGTAATATTGATGATTTAATAAAGAAAATGCAGACGGTGGGAACGAGTACTCTGTGTCTCCATCATATTTCAGTGAAGTTAAATCATGAGTTTCAGAGGTAAAAGTTCACGGAGCCCTGTTCCTTCCATCACATTCATAACTCTGAACAGAACGACAAAGTACTGCATGCTGACCATCAGACATAAACAACGTTTTTCATTCTTGCCCTTCATTTCCTTCGGTGGATCCCTTGGACAGCTAATAATGAGTTAATCAGCCTGATTGCACATTCATCACACTGACCCTTTTCTTTTTTTTCACTTCATGAGGGGAAGCATGTTTTACTTGGGAAATGAAATATTTAGTGACCTGTTCCTTTTGCCCTTACATTGGAGACAGAGGCCTACAGCTGAGTAAACAACAGGGCTACATGGTGGACAGGTAACAGCTCTCCACTCTCCACAGCACTGACTAATAAAACACTGTTACCCTGGAAATGGGGTTGAGAAGTTACGAACTGAACGTTTTACTTTTGAAGAAAAAATATCCCTTAATTATATAATCATTTTGGAAAAGCATGAAGTTAAGCTTAAATGAAATGTACATTTCAGGAAGGCACTAGTATCTTATAATTTTTTTTGTACTTATGTGTACGACAATATACTGCAAGATTCATTTTTATTTTAGCACAGTCATATGGAGTGTGGTATAGTGCAGTCTTAGGTGACAATATGTAAAATTTTTGAATACACTTATTCATTAACCCCCTACATTAGAGAGAAGCAAAAAGACGTGCAGGGAATAGAGAATAAAACTCATAACAAGATAAAAACATCCCCAAACAGTCATTTGGGGTTTTCTTTAAGGTGGTCTCTGACTTAAATCCTAAGTTTGAAAACTCACCCCCACTGTACATCTTCCTGTACGGTGCACTGCAAAGTGTCGCCTGTAAGACCGAAACTCCTGGATTGTATTCCAGTTGTCCATTCCCAGTGTGGTCAAAAAATGAGTGTGTGTCACACTCAGCACTGAAAGACATGCAAAAACAGAGATTTTGCTGTGGTCCTTCTCTTTAAACGCCACAGTTCTTATACCGCAGCTGAAGAGTTAAGGTCTTTACTTGAGGTCTAGTGTACTAACTTTAAAGCCTGATAGGAAAACAAACCAAATGACGCAGAGAATGTTGGGAAAATGTGAGATATCCTTGAAGGAAAGTGGGGAACTGAAGTGTAAATGTTTTATTCAGAGTTAGGGAGATGTCTATATATATTCTTTTCTTACTGAAACATTCAGCAAGTAGCAGGGCCACAGATATTTGTGAAGATTTGTGACTCGAGGAATGTTTGTATTACTGACTAACTGCAGGGTAATTTCTGAGCGAGTAAATAGATGACATGTTCTGTTGCTAAACATGATTTAATCACTTATGTATATAAAAAGGTAAACAAAGGTGTTAAACATGAGATATTTAATAACTTATATTCTTCACAGACCACCTGCAAACATTCTCTTTGGAATAATACTTTTTTGCTTGGTATTCACACACACACAACAGTTAAATGGATTATGAATACCGTCTTAAGCTTCAGTGTACAATTAGAAGGTACGGATTGATGAAAATAGATTGTTTGTGCCTGATCAAGGTCTATTGAATTCTTACTTCTCAGCCATCCTCAAATGACCAATCAGCACTAATGCACCCATATTGTGTCTATATGTGTGAATTGATTTATATTGCTGCAAAGCATCCCCAAGACATTGAAAGAGCAGCACTGGAACCCAATACCAATTATATATGTTTGTTTCTGGGGAAATGGCCACTCAGTACATTGGATCAATGTGAACATCAAAGGTCACTGCAATACATTTCTGCTGAAGAGTTAGTGTGCCATCAAGCAGCTCATCTACCGGCCAACCCTGTCCTAACAGGAAGTGAGGCAAATTAAAGAACGGATAAATACGATTTGCATTATTCACACAAGTGGATTCACGCATGCATTATTCTAATATCAGTTTATAAAAGAGGACAACTAAAGTCTCTCAAAGTCTTCTGTGCTGTAAATATAAATATGTAAATATGTAAAGTAAAGGAAGCCTTTAGCCTGGGATCATGGCAGGGTTTTGATAATGAGGCGATACTAATGTGAAGTCTCAGTCTTACTAACACAGCTCAAAAATGAGAGTACTGTAAGCCTTCACATAGGAGCAGGGCAAATCAATATTCATATTCAAATCTGATTAAAGATGATATTAATTACATCAGTCTGAATGTCTCTCCTGAAACTAACACCTGGCAAACCTGCAGAGAGGGTATCCTTGTGCAAGCATGCCTTATAGATTGTTGCTTCCCCCCTTTTTACTGCTCACGTCTCTGAGGACCTTTTGAATCCATATTAATTTCCTCTCTGGCAGTTATGTGGGCAGGGTATGAACTGTGCTATTTCACTTTTAATCTGTCAGTAATTTAGTAATGTGTAAACTAATTATGCAGCAATATTAATGTAATTGGTTCTGGGAGCTGTTCAAAAAAAATCAATGTGTTTAGAGAGAATGCAGTAAATTGCACCGGGTTATTATAATCATGTGTCAAGTGCTGATTATGTTATGAAACTAAAAAGTGTATGTCAGCCACAGGTCAATACAGCCTAGGTCCATAAAACCCATGCCTGTCCATTCATTACTGTAAAAGGAGTCAGTAAGCATCATCTCAGCTTTCTCCCCTGCTCCCATCACTTGCCTGTCAAACTCAGTCTCGATGCCACTGTCTATATAAGAGAGAATATAAAATAATAAAATTGTGTCAACAGGATAGCTTAAATTGCTAAGTGTTTAGCTGTTGAAAATGATACTATCTTAACAAAGGCTTAAAATAATATGGCTTACTGAGTTATGAATAAAATAAGTGCAAGAGGCATTAAAAAGTAATGTACAAAAATGATCAATCAATCTAGAAACAGAGACTGACAATTAACTTTTTCTGATGTCTACATCCACCATTAAATCGTAAAAAGTTTAATAGGGTAGACAAAGAATAACTTTTTGGAACTTCCAAAATCATTGGGTCATAAAGTCCCAGATGCCACACAAGTTACTCATAATAGAAAAACACAAAGATAATTAGAAAATCAGTTCCTATAAACAAAATACGCAACAGTTTAAAAGTTTGCACAAATGAAAATACATTACCATTCACTTAAACATGTTTGATGAGACTGGCACAGAAAGTTGAGAGACTGAACAATGTCTTAATGCAGCAGTGAGTTAGCTTGCCATTTCTGGTAGTAATTACAGCTGTCAAGGGTTATGATTGATAGGCTTTGTTTACAATGTTTAAAAGCAGAGACAGATTTCAAAACATCATTATGGTTTATACATAAATAATTGGGTTTAACCTGACTGGTAATCCAGAATAAAGATTTTTGCCTTTGCCTCAAAAGGTTCAATAATCAAAGAGCAATTACATTGCCCATCTTTGCCATGGAATTATGTCCATTTTATACACCCGCTCATACATCTTAACTTGACAGATTGCAGCCAACTGTGACGATTACTGGAGGTAAATACAGTGCTTATGCCAAACTGTACATTCTCATCAAGGGAGTGGTTTGGACTTTCCTCCTCTGAAAAAGATTAAAATAAAACTGTTTGGAAATCAAGTGTATTTTTAACTACCTACTATACTTAATCTTGAAAAGACAATTGCAGGATTATGTCAAATTTGCAGAAAAAAAACGTTACAACGAATCTAACACAAAAACAAAATCTACATCAAAATCCTATTATTCATCTATTTATTCAGATTTTTACATGTCAGGAATGTTCCAGAGTAGAATAGTAGAGGCTTTTTCTTTCTTTGCTTGTTTGAAGTGTTTGTAAAACTTCTGCCTCCCTCATGGCTGACATGACACTAAATAACTTCATTCAAGCTTGTATTCTGCAACACATTTATATTAAACTCAAGTCCCGACCGTGAAGTGTGTATTTCTCTGACTCTAGATGTGTGTTGTTCTATAGCTCCTGTCTAAAATAGCATATGTCAAACCTAATATTTCATTGAGTTATTTTGCAGTATGTACTATATACTGTATCCAAATTAATACTTTCAATCAAACAAATATACATTTAAGGGCTACAGAAAGATTTTTTTCAGAATCAAAGTCAGTATTGTGTTCTCAACAGTGTACATGTCATATGGAGGTATGTGCGTCAGAAACCTCAAACCTTATCTTTCTAAATATCCAACCCAAATCCTCATGCAAGTATTTCTCATCTCAAGTGCATTGCACTGGGGACAGGGCTACAGGCATGCACAATCAAACCCCTCCATATGATCCAGGAGCAGCATCACATCTTCTTGGTAATCAGCTAAAAAGGACACATTGCACCACTGTTTGGATTTCTGCGCTGGTTTACAAGAGCTGCCCGCATTAGGTTGAAAGCTCTGACACTCACCTGCAGAGTGTTCAACTCAGCAGCCTCTTTCTACCTGATCTCTCTCAACCAGGACTTCAATCCCTCAGTTCCACTGCCAGTAAACAACGTCTGGTGGTCCCTTCACCACACAGCAAAAAATCCCAGGCAAAGTTCTTCAACTCAATGGTCCCACAATGGTGGAATAGTCTACCTACCTACCTACCTGCAAGGTCAACAGCCACTTACACAAAATATTGAAAAGCTGTTGAAAAGAGAACTCATCTGCAATTTTATATGAATTTAAACAATAAAAAAATACATCTTTTCACATCTGTCCTTTCTTGCACTTGCATCTCAAAAAACTGAAACTTTTCTTTCCATCACTATGCTTTAGTGTTTTCTCCTTGATATCGATTTTGTACTTCACTTGTAAGACACTTTTGGATGTGTCTGGTTAAAAGACTAAACGTAACTGTAATGACTGAAAAAATGTTTCTTTTATGCATCTTATGATAATGGGCATGTTCACGTCTAAGAGAAGCACAACATCCAACAAGTAATGCAAACACGCAGACTCTGATGTCATAGTCTTTTTGAGCCAAGCAGCCTTAGATGCTTTTCTTGACACTGGTTGAAGAGCTGAAGGGCTTTTCTCAGGTTCTAAGGGGTTTGGCCTCCAAGTTAGCAAGGACTACTAAGGCATCCTTTTACTTCCAAATCATACAAAACCTTCCTCCTATTAAACTAATTGCCTGAACTGCAAAATTCCTTGTCTGGGGAAAGTCTGATCAAACTTTGAAGTCTGCAGGTCAGTGTGAGGCCAGCATTTCAAGCCACTGTTGAAGTTGAGTTTAGTGGATATTCTTTGCTGAAGTCGCATGAAAACCGTCAGACAGACAGTAGACTTTCCATTTTGACTAGTTCACTTTCTAAACTACCATGTAAGTTATATTCATCAAATCCTTTGCAATTTTAGCAAAGACCATTTAGACAAGAGCAGCAGTTCCTTTAAATCCATTTAGTCACTCCCAGTTTCAACAATGGTAGTACTGATACTTCAGGAACCCTAACTGTTAATATGAGACAATTTGGAATTGTATAATATGGAACAACAAGAATGTTTTAATCTTCTACTTAAATTTTTTGCAGTCTTTTTACTATGGTGTCGAAAAGTAAATTCTTAATCATGCCAAAAGCAAAGCAAAAAGTCCTCAAGGGATTAGCAAAATACTAGGGTTAAAATAATGTGTGCTTATTGAACAGATGAACATCTTAACCATCAATAACAGTTTAATCATCGATGAAACAAAAGCATGTTTCTTTCTGTATTATTTCAAAGGTTACATTAAAAAGCAATATTATTAGCAAAGTAATATTCCAGCTGAGTACCAGCTGAGGTGACATTAACCTAAAATAAGAGAACAGAAAACTAACTGGTTTCATTTGAAATGGAAAAAAGGAAATATGTAAGAAAGGAAAGAATTAAAAACCAAGAGGCGGAAAGGATGGAAGAAAAGAAAAGCGACAGGCTGAACAGGAAGTGACAAAATTAAAAAAGGAAGCAAAATGGGGGACAGGAGGAGAGAGGAAAAGGAATGGAGGATGGAGGAACGGAGGAAGAAAGTAGGAAAAGGAGAGATGAAAAGAAAGAACCCAAAAAAGATGGATGGAAGGAATGTAGAAAAGAAGAAATGAAGCCACACTGAGCATAGGTAACATATTTTCAAAAGAATGGATGATAGAACAGATGGATAGTGATAGTTGGAGGGAAAAATGAGGGAGTGAGACACATGGACAGAGGAGAGGTGGGGGGAGAAGGACAGATACGTAGAAATACTGAGTTGTCTTAGGACAAGCATCAATAAACAGATGAGCAGAGGCTCAGTAACAAAAAACTTTACATTAATGAAGAGACAGAGACAGAGACAGAGAGAGAGACAGAGACAGACAGAGACGGAGAGACACACAGGCGATCACATTGCCGGTGTCCTCCTGTGAACTGCTGCTAAACCCGCCCACCATTATACCGGAAAAAATGACAATTCCCTCATGTGTTCTTCTGTCAAAGCAAGTATGGTGGCAACTGTAATTTTATAAACAGAGCAACTTTTGATGAAAAGAACAAAAAGAAAGGAAAAAAGATTTTAGGTGAGATCTTGGATGGAGAAGGCAGACAACATGGACTGTAGAGTCAACAGGGGAATATAGAAGTGGAGAAAAACACTGTAAAACAACTTCTGCCTGCTAATATGCTGATGATGCCAATGAGCTAATGCTAATTTCGAGTTAACATAACACTGCAATTCTAGAATGACAGTAAAAACTAGCAATATTCAGCTGAATAAGCTTCAGTAAGTTTTGTTATAATAGTCTAAAACCGTATACCTTATAGTAAATGCATCAGTTTCTTAAAAGTTGCCAAAGTCACTGACTCTCTCATTGCATTTGCTGGGCATTGAACGCTCTTTTGCCGGGATGAAAGAATCGCTTAAGGTGAAGCTGGTCAAGCAAAAAGTGATTCGTGAGCGCTAAGGTCACAGGCAGATGATGAGGCTAATTAATCTTTCTTTGCAGTGACCTGCTAATTATTTGCTTCCATAATTATGCTGCTAAAATCAACCCACCCTTCTGAACGGTTGTAGCCGTTCTCCACTTGCAGCAAAATAAACAGCATAAATGTTATTTCAAGATAAACTTTATGTCAAAAATGATATTAAACACCTTTAACTGTGACAGATATTTGAAACGCACAGTGACCCTTTGCTTAAAATGCAAAAAGTCATATTACTGATACTTTTATACTTTTATGATCCTTCCTTCATACAGTTAACAAGCCGGCATGTATGTGAAAGGAGGCAGTGACTGCAGCAGCAGTTAGCAGCAGCTATAGATGGTTGTCATGGTTGGGTACACAACATAAGCTAGAAGGACAGTCACAAACCCGAGGGATAAAAGAGGCACAGGAAGGCAGGTTGAAGACCCCAGGGCTCAAAAAGAGCTAGATTTACCCTTATGTGTGAATCTAGAGGAGCCATTTGTCATTGATCGAGGCTGGAGAGCAATGGAAGCTGCCATTTAGGCTGGAGCAATACAACTGTGCTAGTATTGATTGATGAGGCTGCTCCTGTTAATATTATTTATGGTAGGGGAGCTATACAGCTTTCTGGCAGAGTAAGCCCCCCATAATAAGTGGTAATTGATGGCATGGGAAGCAAAGTCTCCGTCGGACCCCCCGCCCCCCCGCTCACTGACCCCAGTTCTGTGAAAGTCAGGTGGATTGCTTCTAACACAGTTATGATTGATATTATCAGATTACATAACCCACTACAGAAGCCTTGTGGGCCCACTCAAGTGGGCACATTGATTTTTTATTAGGACGCCACTCAACACATCTTGGAAGGAACTGGGATAATACATCCTGCAGATCTCTCTGCTTCTCGACATCTCTGAAGCAATGGTTTCCATTAAATCTGGGGTCTCAAACATTGTGTATTATATTGCCCAGGATTGGTATTTTAAAAAAGTTAGACCTCCACAGCAAATTTTAACCCTCACTGAGATAATGTCAATGACGGAACAATTTCATCCTTGTTGACTATGGCTAATAAAAGCCTATAATAAATAAACATCTGGCACAGAGTTGCTTTAGCAGATGATCTAAACTTTGCAGTTTTCCTGCCTGCAAGATGCATCAGCCCTGCAGTTTTTTCCCGATGCTACGCTGTGTTTCTTTAACTTAACTACATGCACTGCGGAAACGATCAAATTACAGTCTACTTACAGCAAGGATTGGAAATGACCACTTAAACTACCATCCCGCATTTACGGTACAGATAAATATTCATTCATCTATTTGATTACCTTGCTGTTATGCCTCATTTCTTATAGTGCAGTTATATTTCGGGTGGAGACACTTGCATACACAGAGGAAAACACATAAATAAATTTAAAAACTGTGTATAAACAGCACTAACGTTTCTTTCAAAACAAACTTGAAAAGTTGCACATTTTCTTTTAATAGTTTAAGAGCACAAAGCTCAAACACATTTTATTTCACCTATTTGTTTTAGTCCAACATATGTGTAGAGGGTTTGACTAGCAACTGTATGTTTTAATGTAGATGTAACCATGATGATCTTTATGTTACACTTCTAGAGTGAAAAAATTCATTTTGCATGTCATTGTCACAATAATTGTCATAAAGCAAAAGTAAATCTTTGTAAAGTAAAGATGTTTTTAACTCTGTGATCATTGTTTGCAATTCACAGCAATGGATTTTTGTAAACAACAGCAAATGTGGAATTAAATTTAAAAAATGCCTTATAAGCAAAAGTTCTGCACCAAAAGGTTAATTTCCTGCAAGACTTAATTACAGAAGACAGATGGATAACATCAAGAAGATCTCAGTGCTTTTCTGTTAATCATTCACAATTTGAATTTGCAGTTTGCAGCAAGATGAAATCCAAATATGTATAAAAAACATATCAGTGTTTCCATGGAGTTCATTGACACTTTGCTCATGTACAGTTTACAGTGAAAGAGAGAACATGTGTGTACCTGAGACTGTGTGATGCAAGCTGTGATTAATGTCTCCTCATGGATTTTCTGACACATCTGGCGTAACAGGTCCTTAATTTAGAAATGGTTAATTATCTTTTCATTTCTCCAAAGAATCTTGCCATTGCTATTTTTCCATTCTGGCAGGGGCACCTTCAGCTTGCATAAAAGCGACCAGGTATTGTATTGTATACTGAAAATAGTGGAAGGATAATAGTGTGTTGTGCCATTGTTTTTCTTTTGTTTTAGTTTTATGACAATTAACACAAATAAAGACAAAGGTATTGTTGAGCCTGCTACTTGAAGTGACCACGGAGTGAGTAAAAGGAGAAAGAACAAAGGCAGGAGCTTATGTACTGTAGCATTAAACTACATCCTAGTAGGTAGTTACAGCACAGCACTGTATGAACAGAAAATGTTCTAGAGTCTGCAGGGTTGATGTGAAAGGTTTTCAGTTAGAAGTGTGGTCTTTGTAAACACGATTTTAACTTAGAATGTACAAAAGTATGAGCAAAGCAATTTGTTAAAAAAACACTTAAAGTTCTTGGTAGAAAATATATTTTTTCATAGTCTTGCAGGTGCAGGTTACTGTATAAACAGACAGTGTAGCCTCTATTTAATTTAATGTATAAACTGGACAGATTTAGAAATAATAACCCCTGCTCTACTACTTTAGATTAACGGAAACGTTGTGTTAGAACTGACATGTAACTATATTAATAAAAAAATGTTCCCCTTATGCACTTTCCTCACTGGGTTATTGCTTGTGTGGGCAATCTTCCGGATAAAGTTGAATTGATTTGTTTAATGATCTTGAATCCCTCCAACGCTTTTCCCTCATTTTCTAACAGACTGCCTCTAACCCCTCAGCATCTAATGCCCTAACCCTCTGCCTCTTTATCCCACCCTCTCCCTCATCAGCACAGAGCAAAGCTGTGAATATGAACATTATGAGCTTTGGGTTCAAAACTTAATGGTTCACAAATCAGTTACTATGGATTTCCTGCTACCGGAATCAATAGTTGCTGGAAGGGGGTCATGATTTCTAGCTTTCAGATATACTTCTACTAATTCATATCAGTCAGTTAAAACTCCCATTGGTAAGTTAGAATTATTTGATGTCGTTTAAAAAAAAAGAGATTTGTGTAGTTGTAGGAAACTGTGATGTAAATTGGTTTTTGCTAAAACAGCATTACTATTCAGTTTAATAGTACAATTATTACTAACTTTTGGCTGTTCTTTTTTTATCCTTCAATCTGGGGTCCTCTACTTGATTGAGGGTCCTGCTCAGTATCCTAGCTGTGTTTTCGGACCGTACTCTTCTGGAATGAGACCTTAGACATTGTCTACTCTCCCAGTCTGGGGGTCGCAGCCACCAATGATTTAAATACCACAGGGACCACTTGTGCTTTAAGGCTGGTTTATACTTCTACACGTAAATGGCTACTTGGAGCTACACAGACTAGGGAATTATGGGTAACTGTACGCCGCAGAGGGTTGCAAAGGCCCCGATACGCACACCTGCCGGACCTCGACAACCCAGCACGCGGCGTTGTGGTTGCCCAAATTGAATGGATAATGACGAGAGTCTGGATAGAAACAGGACACTAACCGGAAAGAAGAAGATTGGAAGTAAGTAAGTAACGTAACAGTTTATACCTGTCTAGATTTTTACACTGATTTTATATTAGATTTGTATACGTCGCTGCTTTATTCAGGCTTTTGATTTCATTTTGTTTTCACTGTGTTTCAAGATGTGTATGTCAACTTATTTTGACATGAAACTTATTTTTGTTTCAAAAAAAGAATTTAAAAAGAGAAATAAGAAAGGTCTGGGTTTGATAGCATACTGTATCTCACATGGGACACAAATTACGTGGTTAAAGACAATTAAAATAGTTTCACAATTTATCATTTGCTCTTGTGTTATGTCCAGAATTTTGGGCATTATCAGTTTGTCAGTCTGCATCTGTACTGTAAGTCCCATGGGGTCTTAGCTTGGTTATTCTACCTTCTGTGGTTTTAACTTTGTGACTTACAGCCTTTACTCATCACACGTATTTCTGTAAACTGTGTCAGCCACCAGGTTATGGAGTTCCCTGTATGCTAGCATCTTGCACACCGCTGTTATGTGCTGGAATTTCTCAGGGGCATCTTTGCACAGCCAGAACCTGGTATGGTACACCCTGGCCTCTACTGATGCTGTACTTAGAGCCAGTTCCTGTGCTGCTGAAATTAATACCTCTGTGTGGTCTTTCAGTCCACCTTTGTCCAGCCACTGGTAGAATTTTTTGATATCAGCCACTTCTTCTACTGTATTTGCAGGCAGTACATACTGTGTTCCTGTGCCTGAGGTATTCACTTGGCACATCCTCAGTTGGGGCCATCTTACTGATGTATTCATGAATTTTAGTTGTTTCATCCTGGATAGTGGCTCGGATGCTCCTGATCCTCTGCCCCCTCTTTCTGCTTGGTGTACAGACTCAGAATGCTGGATTTGGGATGAAACCCTCCGTGCATTGTAAGGACCGCTCTTTCCTCATTTCAGTGAATTCTATCTCCTCATTTAGCCAGGTTATCATGCCAGCGGGGTATCTGATGACCGACCGAGGTGTTAATAGCCTGTCTTTCCTGTTCATTTCATTCATCTTACTACTCAGAACTTACTCTTTCTTGGTACCTGGCAGTTGCTACTCTTGTTCTTGTGGCCTCTTTGTGGTTCTCATTTTCCTGCGCGATTTCAAGGTACTCTGATAGGTTGCCTTCTGGTACAATCCTCTCAGTTTTGAGCTTTCCTGTCTTTGTTATCATCTTACCACGCTTATCCAGTCTGAATGACATTCAAAGATCCTAGTGGTGTGGATCAGTGAGTCAGTGTCTTGATCACTCCTGGCAAAGAGTTTGATAGTAGTCTTTATGCAAAACCACTCAAGGTGATGATCTGGCTGAGGGTGTTAAGACTTATGAAGAACAGCAGCAGGGACAGGGGATCTATTTGGTAAAAACAGCACTTGATATTCACTTGTGAAAATGGCTTGAAGTTGGCCTCTGAGATTGTTTTCCACTTCCCCAATGAGTTCTTGATAAAGGCAGCATCACACATGGATCTCCAGGATCCATATGTGAGGCACTGAGTCATAGGCTTTTTTGTAGTCAATCTGGGCTGTGCACAGGTTGGTAGGTCAGGTCTTGTAGTCTTGAATGACTGGTTTCGCCACCAGTTCTTACCACCAATTCCTTTCTGGGCCCCCTCATTTATTGAGCTACTGTATGTGCCTGCTCATCTTAGCCACTAGGATGCCTGACAGGTTGTGCAGAGGTAGATCATTGGGTAGTTGAAAGTTGAAGGGAATTACTCCCTTCTGGGGATCCTTCAGGACTGTCTCCCCTTCACTTAACCATTCAGGCCTGATTCAATAGTAGCTGCCTCATGGAGTGAAGCAAGCTCCCTTAGCCAGTAAGCATAGGTCATGTTGGGACCTGGTACTGTCAATATGGGTGCCCAAAACATTAGAACCACCTGTTCTTATAACACACATTAATACTACTCAACTGCCCACTTTGACCTCATAACAAACTTAGAAGTATCACCTTTCTGACAGTTTCCAAGTAAAAACTACAAATAAAGCTACTGCACAATATTGTAACTTGAGCTAATCCTCGCATAACAGCCAACACCAATCCACTCTGCTCCATCCAGCCCTCCATCTCCATGCTCTGTTTGGTTAAAATAATGATATAAAACTGCAAAAAAATGATTTAATTTCTCTGACTGATTGCTCAAAAAATGTAAGAATTGGATATTGCTGCAGTGTTGGCAGAGCATTCATAGACACAGATTCACAGTAATTTTAGTAAAAAGTTTCTATATTGTATCTTTAATAAATTTCTTTATTTGTTAAACACAAAAGTCTTTTCCAAAATAGTGAACAAGAAATTTAAACAACACATTAAGTGAATACCAAGGTACCTGAATTGTAAATGAATCAACTCAGAATAATTACAATAAAATCCAAAGCTTCTCAACTCCTATGCTACATTGGAGGGAATACATAAATCCGGAAAAAAGTCTGGGTTGCTTTCTACAGTAAATGGAAGAAGCTGCAGCTCTCAAGAAACACCACAAAGAGCTCTTGGTCTTACATAAGATAACACACACCCACAAAAAAACATGTTTACATGATGGCAATGTCTTGTTTACAGCAGATGCAACACAAATGCAAATACCCAAAGACGACAACTACTACTATTATTACTACCACTACTGTTTCTACTAAAACAAATGCAAATATTACTTTACTGTTGTAAATGCTACAGCACAGCTGATGATGCAGATCAAATACATACACAGAAATTTCTGCCATAAGCATGTAAGCATAACCAAACAGTTCCCAGCATGACTTGGAGTCTTTGTCTATACAAGAGAGCTCTATATGATGGCCAAGCAGCAACGGGAAACACAGGGCTTTTCACTGCAGGACAGCTTCACATGATTAATGACCTCCAATTAGGGCCTGGATAGGAGGTTTCATAGGCTCCTACTGTCCACCTCACTCTTAACCAATCATTTCAGGCATTGGTCAACAGCTCAACTCCCACATATCAACAACATCCCATACTGGGACAATATGCCCTGCTGTCCAAACAGGACGGCCCAGCACAGCACCAAACATTTCTAGGGTGATATAATTGTTGTTATAAAGCTAGGGCACGTATACAGTTATTTGGTATGAAACTAATTTTGTCCAACTGGGGCTCTGAAATAGGTCAAAGGTATTAAATATTGTTTGAGATGTGGATATTTTCAATATACAATTATCAAAATCTTTTTCTTTTTTTGGCAACCCCTGTATGACATGACGGTAGGACAAAAGTTCTCTATGCTGTTCATCTGAGTCAGTATCAGCCGGTTGTTAGTAGGCCAATGCTGTTGCATTTTGAGATAATCACACAAACTTCGTGTCTATACATATCTATATACAGTCATACACATTGATCAGCCACAACATTAAGACTGGTTGTCTTATTATTGTTATGGTGGCCAATCAGAGCAGTCTGGGACCACACATCCCTCTGCACAGCAAAATGTGAAAGACTGTGTGCAGAGGTGGTCGAAGAACACAAGCTCAATACTCAAGTTTTAGACTTTTATATTAAAAATATAATGGTAGTGATGTCAAAACACGTACAGTAATTTATAAATGAATAAGAATAATAAAGGTCCAAGATCACTCTTGAGCTGACTCAGCCAGAGTACAATACAGCATTTATTAGTTTACAATATTTATTCTAATACAATGTTAGCTTTTATTGTCCCTGTGCTTTTAACATTTGTTTTTATATACATAAAAACATTACAACGATTAAAAAACAACAATTGCTGTAATCCATTAGAATTCCCTACACAACCTAGCAATGAAATGAAGAAAAGTGGCAACTATTTATAAATCTTATTGATAAGTTGTTAATGACTTGTAACAGACCCCAAAAAACTTAATGGGATTGATACAACACTACAATGTTTTGTCTGTTGCTCAGAGAGCAGCATTCCTGAGATTTTAGCACTTTATTTCTTTGTTGATGATGATGATTCTCACGGTTGTTTGAAAAAACCCAGAGTATGTAAATATAAATGTATACCAACATCATAGTTTGTGTTCCACCACAACTTTAGAACAGTGTTGTCCGATGATGATACACTTTGGAACATGAACATGCCTGCTGGAATCAGGCCTGCTCATGGAGTTTTGACTCTGACTTAGCCCTCCAAAACCAGTCTTATTAAGGCCTGGAAAAAGTCTCAATGGATGTGGGGGGAGGGGAAAAATCTGAAAACAATTAAACACAAACCCTGTTTGTACTTGGAGAGGAGTGGCTGTTGTATTCCAAACCCAGATGACCTATGGGATGCCATGGAAGTGCTATTAAAAAGAGAAAGGATGTATGAACAGCTGTTTTCTGTGATGGCCCACACTGCCTACCAAGATTTCCCTCTGTAAGACTGGGTCAGGTTTACCACAACCCCCCGGCAGTCTGCTAAACTTTCTTCACATGGTACACATATGACAGAGTAGACTTTCTTTAATGTGTGTGGGACTGAGATAGCAGGAAGGATACACCCACCGTGAAAAAAAAAATCAAAAAATTAAAGTGTCTATCCACTACTATACAAAAAATAACAACCGGGTGTGAGATCATAAACAAATGGCTGTACAGGTTGGGTTGCATTAATGCAGAAAGCCTTAAAACGTATGATATATTTCCAGTCTGTCAACTGGAGATGGTTGATCTGGCAAAAAAAATAATTATTGACAATTCACTATTGTCAATACAGAAAGGTAGTTAAGTTTGACTACCTTTCTGTATTGTTATGAATGTGACAAATCTCATGGTTCTTCATTTAAAATGTGTGTATTAAAATGCTGTTCCCCAATAATTAAGGCAATATAATATACACATGCAACATAACTATAAGAAAAACATGATTAGAAAAGCTGTTCTCTTTTTACATGTTATAAATAATGTAAAAATAACACTAGCAGCAGCTGTGCATCAACAACACTCATAATAACTGCATGTCAGGTTATGGATGTTTTTAAAAAACAGCTGACCTGAACAATCCCTGAATAGACACACTGACATTCTTTGGACATAAAGCCCAGACACAAAGGTAAAATGACTTTTTATTTGGTTTGAATTTGTTGCCTTCACCTGCTGCAGCTTGTTGACTAGCAAAGCTAACACAAGTTTGCATCTCCAAGGACAAACCTGACGTTACTGTCTCTGCTTCAGAGAACTGCTCATGTTGCTGTAGATTGACAGCAGAGAAAGTAATAATCTAAATGTTGGTATTTTTTATATAGTTCAAAGACAAAAAAATCTAATTGAATAACTTTAAGACTCTAGAAAGCAAGAGACGCAGAGAGTGAAATTCTGAAAAACAACTGGCCAAGCAAGAGTCTGACAGCCGAACGTGAGGGAGAGAGAGGGGCTGCTACAGGAATGTGATTAAGCCTGTTTATGGAGTCCTATCACTGCCACACTAGAGCAGGACCACCTGCAGTCTGGAAGTCATTACTCCGAGGTCACGGGATATCCTACATGTAAACTCTGAGTCACTTCACCTCAAATTGGGTGTAAAGATCCCATTTCCTCCCATCGACAAACTGAACCACCTGTGAGGTGATAGGATATGATGTTGGTGAGGTCCAAGGAGCGCACTGCTATTCTGTCATACGGTTACAATAGAGGGGGCTGTGAGTAAGGGTGGGGATTTCTTTTAACACACTTTATCTCACAAATTATGTTTTTGATTACAACACTATAACATTTTTCTGTCTTGCAGTTTTCGCCTATTCCAGTCCAATGGACCTCTTCTGAGCCTGTGTGCAAGGGGCATGGGGCCGCAGTTAATTTTGTGTTGCTCAGGACAACCACCAAACTATACAGATAACAGTACATTAATATAGATGGGCTTTAGCAAAGTGATGATCACGGTTCATGAAGTCAGTCTGAATTTAGAACTACAGAAATGTATGTTTCACTGGGTCAAAACTATTGATTTGGGAGCTGCAGGTAAACTGAGGTCTCAAAATATAAAAAATAGAGAGTTAAAGACAGGTATTAGCAGAACAATGAACTCATTTAATTAACATCTGTTCAAGACAGGTCTTATATAATGCTCAAATGTTTGAATAAGAATGCATTATTTTGTTATTTTTTGATAACAAATTCACTATGTGCTTAGATGGTCTGATTGAATTCATAATCACACCAATTTAATAATGTGCAACTTTTTTGTTAGACCTGCATTTACAAAGCACCTACCCACTCCTCCTCCTCAACTACAATTGCAGTTTGCTACTCAACTGTGTGAATATGAATATAGTCTATATGAGAAAATAAAGCAATTTTAATTCTGTTTTCAATTTGTTTTTGTTTTGTTTGTTTAAAAAAACCAAAAAAGTAATATCACTTCCTTTACCGATCTCTACTCAGGACCATTGCTGCATGTCATAGTCCCTCTTATCCTCTCTATTTTTTGTCTGTTTTCTACTAATGTATCCAATAAAGGCAGAAACAATCCATCAGCCAGATGAACTGCTCCACTTGAATACATATATCTTCATTCAGAATCCTTGATTCTCTGACTTGGGAGTGTAATTATTATTGCTACTATTTTTGTAACATTGTAAGAGCTTTAAATGTAATACAACAAATAAATGACGTTATTAATATTTATTTACTCAAACTCCTAACGTTGTTCACGTACTACCTTGCATAGCTGCTTTATGTCTGGGGATTTCAAAAGTTAGCCACAAGGGGCAGACTCCGGGCCTGAATCATCCTGCCTGACAATGGCATTTTCATCTTTATGAACTTCCATGAACTTCCTCATTTTGGATAATCTGCAGGGGTTTGGTTGTGTATGCCGGTAACCCCATCAACAGGGCATTGCAGTAATCAAGATATAACCAATGAGTTGGGTTGTATATTCTGAGGGTAGGGTGTGATCTTTCTAATGTTGTAGAGGGCTAAGATACATGATCTGGAGACTGAGGCAATTTGTTCCATGAAGCTCAGTCGGTCATCGATGATGACCCCATATTTCTGGCAGACTTAGCGGGGACAGTCACTGAAGACCCAGATGCTGATGTTGGGTTGTGTCGAAGGACTGGGAGGGAAGACAAGATATCAGTATTGGAGAGGTTAGGTTGAAGATCTCTTTCTCTCGTCCAAGCAGAAATGTCAGATAGACAAGCTGAAATGAGACAGTAGAGTAATCTGGTGTAAAGGAAAGGGAGAGCTGTGTGCCATCAGCACACCAGTGATAGGAAAAGCCCTGTGAACGGATTATAGAGCCCAGGGAAGATTTATAGATGGAAAAAAGAAGAGGACAGAGTATTGAGCCTTGTGGTACACCGGTGGAGGTTATAACAATTAGAATCACGCCCCTGCCAAAACCTTCAAGGTTCGTCCAGACAAGTAAGACCAAAGCCAGGATAAAACTGATTCAGAGATGCCCAATTTAGAGAGTGCAGACAAGAGGAGCTGATGGTTCACAGTGTTAAAGGCTGCAGATAGGTCTAGTAGAATTAAGACAGAAAAGTTACCTGAAGCTTTTGCAGCCTGTAGGGATTCCACTACAGTCAGAAGTGCTGTCTCTGTGGAGTGACCACTCTTGAAACCAGACTGGTTGAAATTGAGGAGGTTCTTCTGGGAAAGAAAGTCTGAGAGTTGATTGGAGACTGCTCGTTCCTGGGTCTTGGCCAGAAATGGAAGAAAAGAGGCTGGTCTGTAATTCTCCACAAGGGAGCGATCAAGAGAAAGCTTCTTCAACAGCGGAATAATCTGGGCCTGCTTGAACAAGGTAGGAAAGGTGCTTGTTGTGAGAGAACTGGTGATGGTCTGTGTAATGGCTGGTATTAGTATAGGTGCAACAGCTTGAAGAAGAGTGGAGGGCATTGGATCCAGAGAGCAGGTGGTCAGATGATTCAAGAGGAGGAGGGTGGATACACTGTCCTCTGACAGAGCTGAAAAGTCCATCTGAGTTTCACTTTGTAGGGTTATTTCAGTTGGATAGGTTTTCCAGCATATTTACATCAATATACAACTTTATTGTAATGCTGCCTTGTTTGGTTTGTGGTTAGCACTCACATTACCTTAAGACTGTTTTGGAAACCTCGGATTACATAATTGTCTCACCGCCACGTTGCTGTCAGTCTTTTGATGTGGCAATAAAAAAATCCTAAATCCAAAGTAATATTACTATAACACTTCTGCAACCTTCTTTGGTTACTAACAGTTTATTTCCTGGTTCACTGACAACTTTATCTTGTAAACAAATGCACAATTACAACAACTGTGTAAAAGTGAATCACACTCAGCAATGATAGGTGGAGACAAATTGCACCAAAGTATCAAATAGCAAATAGGTGCAAAAAATGTCCAAAATAAACAAAATGTAACCTGTAATTTTTATGATAATGGAAGCGTTGCATTACTATTAAAATAAAATCTAAAATGTTCTAAAATATCAACTCGTTACTACACATCTTTTGCTAAATGAACTAGAGCAAAGGATTAACATGGGTGTATGTTACCTATTTTTCAAAAACTGAACAAAAACATGGTACTTCACCATAGCTCTTTAACAAACAAATGGGTACTGATGGAAAACACAGTCTTGCATTTGTTTTGTACACTTTTCAGCCATCTTAACACTGGAAGGCAGATGAGCTGACAGTGTGTTGAGCTAGATTGATGCATCCTCTTCTGCTGACAGTTCTGAATCATGGCTCTGGCCACACACACCACCAGCAGCTCTGGAATGTCTGATAAAATGATATTAATTCCACACATTAATGAGATTAATGAATCAGTGCAGCTCAAAGCAGAGAAACTAGCTTTTTCTTTTTGTCTGGCCCTGAAATAATAACACAAAGGTAATTATAGTGCATCCATCAATCTGCTACCAGACAGTCTAATTATCTGGGCATTTCTGAAGTGCTTTCACTTCTTCACTCCCATTTATATTGTGTGATATGTTATTTTTTCATTAATAGAGAGCTCATCTATAGCTCCTCCTGCATGTTACAGTGACTGCCTGTCAGTGGTTGAGAGAGCTATGATTGAGAGCTGAAGGCCTTGAGATTGAGAGATCCAAAATTTCCATGATGGATGAAGATGTCATACTGCTAAGAGGTACACATCATTGACTCATCGTGCATCTTGACAAAGCACTCTTATCCTCCAAAGGGAATAATGAGGATGTTGACAGCACATCCCATATAATCAATGGCTTTCAAATGTATAATCAACTCCACTAATTGAACAAAGAATTTCATTCTGGACTCTGTCTTTTAGTGAAACCTACCATAGCCTGGTCCTGAATTTGTAATTTACTGCAATGATAAATTTTGTCTGCAAAAAAATAAGTATCTTGCAGTGCTACAAATGTATTTGCTGATGATTTGACAAAAGATCGTTACTGTTTGCGCTTCAAACAACTGCACTGGTATGCACCCATGGTGCACATTAGAGAGCTTTGACCACATAACCACGATATGGATTGAACATGTTACATTTTTTTATATAAAAAATGTATAAACTAATAATTCCTGATATGCTATTATGGGTTAACCACCTGTCAGAACATAAAGTGTTTGAAATCAACTTCACTTTTCAATTAAATTCAATTCAACTTTATTTAAATAGCACCAATTCACAATGTGGTCATCTCAACAACAGTGATCTCTGAGACTTAATTATTAGTACATATTGTACATGTTATGTCATAATTATCATAATCAGTATTGTTAAAAATATTAATTTTACTTAGTGGAGTATGTTATGTTTGAACTTTAAAGAAAATGTAGCTAATCTGCTTAGAACCTTTACTTCAGTAAAAGGTTTGAGGTGGTAATTGTTATGCATAATGTTTTTAGGCCAGTACTTTTACTTGAGCATTGAATTTGTGAACTTCTACGACCTCTGCACATAATGTTTTACATCTGTGTAGCCACAGATTTCTTAGAGTGACCATGCTGACTCTAGTCTTCCATGACATTAAGACCACCAGTCGTAATGTTGAGGCTGATCCATGTGACATCTCTTGAAACCTCGCCCTACTGTTGTTTAAATATTTTTGTAGGGGTATTCACACAAAATACTAGTGTGAATTATATTATTAGGAAATAAATGCTATAATTGTGAGCATTTCCAGAAGATATAAAAGGCTAGTGTAGTACATGGCAACTGAAAAAATAAATACATAAATGACATGACAAAGTTTGTAAAATGAGCATTTTCAAGATTTCATTCCTGAATCATATGTGATCAATAATAAGCCACGTACCAAGTTCCTCAGTATCTTTGGCAATATTTCCGAACAGCTGCATAAACCACTACCAAAACCCCTACCTTTTTTCAAACAAACTCTTCAGCTCGATCATCTGGACTGTAATGGATTTCCAAAACAATAATAATTACGTGAGCTGACCATGGCGGAACAAGGTTTGGCTCGGCCTGCCCTTCATCCCAATTAATTGTGAAGCATACTGAGAGCCACTTCCTGGAGCTTCCTCACTAATGGTTACAGACGACTGACATTTCAGAGTAAACACAATGTCCCCCAGCTGTCCAAATAAGTGGGTTTAGATCCTCAACCCCTCTATTTTGAATTTCTAGAGCAAGAAACTCATCCTACCATAAGTGACACACATACAGTCAAACAGTTAACCTACAATTTGCATCTGTTCCTTTGAGTAACTTGGTTCCTCAACACCTGAACAAACTATTACACAAAGTACATCTGTTACGTTTCTTTAACCCAGTTTAGGGAGGACGGAGGTGTCAGAGTTTCCGTTAGCTCAAAAACTGAATTGAGTATTGCCTTTAAGAGCCTTTACCTGCCAAGTATGCCACAAATCATTGGATAGAACGTTATGATGTGTCTCCTGTCTCAGTGGAGGGGGTGGGCTTGAGGACCCCACTATGGTAAATACTCTCCAAACTATCCGTTGCCATAGCCTTGAGGGCTGAATGAGAAAATGCACAATCTCCTTGGGTTAGAGCTTTAGAGCTAGGTTATTAGACATATTATAGTGTGGCCTCAACTTTAATATCAATAAATTAATAAAATTGGAAACACATCATTCTACTTGATTCAAGACTGTTGGAAATAACTCATAAATATCCCTTTATTTTAGAAACACTGGGGTCAGTTACTCAAGTCAGGCTGAGGGACTTGTTTACGGCATAGATGACGCAAAAATACATTAGATAACAATTCAAAACAACAGTCCTCGTCCTGTCTATGTCAGAAACGTCCCAAAATGTACACACCCAAATATCAGCAAGCTTTTAAGTATACAGAATTACATTCTTATACACGTGTATAACAAAATAAATTGCTGTCAAACATTATAGAACAGAGACACAAAAATAAATACACACATCTAAAAGGTCAAATACAGTTTATTGTTATACAGTAAAAGCCATACCAAGGCTTTTTTTTTTTTCTGTTTTTGCAGGCAGCCAGCCAGACACAGTCAGAAAGAAGCTGCAAATGTCATAAACCGCTTGGTGTTCACTATGGATAAGCAGCTTTTTTAGGGCTATGCTTTGTTTTAGCATTGCCATCATAATGTGTGCATATGTAATATTCACATCAAAGTGAACACAACATTCTACATCTTTTGGAAAACAGTTCTTATTTTTCATGGCTACCCTACAAGAGAAACTGTGTAACATAACAATTTTATTGGGTTATTTGACACACAAAATCAAACCGTTTGTTGCTACTGACATGCATGTTTTGCAAGCACAATGAACCAACAATGGAATTCTTGAACAGTTTGTGAAAAATCTGTTAACGCTGTATGTAATTATTGCAGCAATAGAAAAGATGAGTTTGAGCACCAGCTACTTAGTCAACAGGGAGATAAAGAGTGTATTCAACTACCCAATTTCCCCCAGAAAACTAGACACTGGGCTCACCTGTCCCACAGACAGTTCCATATTTCAGTTCTTGTAAGGACTTTCCTTGGTGCCACCTGGTGTTTTGAACATGAGACAAGTTAGACACACCAGGTGAGACTGATCAGCACAAACGTCTGGAATCTGAGCCTGGGACAAAAAGACACACAGAGTGAGTTTGGTCTGTCTTTATCTGTTGTAAACTAGTTGTTCTGAAAAACAAACCAAGCTGCACATCCTGTGGTCAGAGTTTGCCACTGAAGTGTTTAGCCGTTAAATTAGATTTTTTTCTTTGTTTGTTTGTTTTTTGTTTTGAGGACATGGTGGCAAGTATTTATAAAAGATACTTCCTGGCTGTATCTTCCTTTATCTTTCTATTTAGGAATCATTAAAAAGTTTAGAAAAAATAAAAAAATAACCCAGATTACTTTTAGGTGGTTTGTTGTTTTTGCACTATTATACCTTAGCAATCACTTAAGACTTCTGCTATTAATGTTCATACAGCCAGTGATAACATGAATAAAGGATAGACAGCAGTAAAATTGATAGATGCTATGGATTGTCAAAAATATTGCAATCCACACACTCAAATGGGAAGTGTTCGGATGATCTAAATAACTACTTGCAGAGTTTGCAAAACAATGAAATTTATACAGATGTCAAAAGCTTTTGAGACACATAAACCATAATTTCAGTGTTTAAAAGGTCCCCTGTGAATGCCACAGTCACATCTGCAGTGTGATGACAGACGTGCTTGCTTTTAGTTGAACATGAGTTATCCAGCTAAACCAAGGCCATAGCATCTTTACGCTGAGTTATTCACTACAGAGTCTGATAGATCACTTTCCCAGCTTGACTTGTGTGGTTTGAGGCGGTTTCATTTTCCAACCCCTCTCAGAAGTTATCTAAATGGATTGTACAATAATCTGTTGTGCCCTGAAACCACACAGCAAATAATTATTCTGTGTTCAAATGTTTGACAGGAAAAATTAGTAACAATCACCAAGAGAGCAGGTGTTTTTCTTTTCTTCTCTCTTTTTCCCCCTCCTCAAGTGCCCGCAGCAGAAAAGGTTGTGTACAAGGCTAGTATTGATTTTGAAACCATTTGACAAAGGATAAATAAGACGAGAGAAGAGGGAGGCCTTAGCCATGAGCTTTTTGATCAATCAACATGTCACAGCTGGAACTAAATTCAATTCTTATTTATCAAAATCCCCTGCTTGGTTAGAATGCTATGCAACAATGCTTTGCAGAGGCCCTTAACAGTCCTTTGAGCCACAAGCATCACTGTCATTGGCATAGATTTTATGACGGAAACACTTTGTAGTGAAACCTTAATCATGCGAAGACAATAAATTTATTCGGATTGCATGAGGTCATTGCATTTTGTATTTACACAAAAGGCTGGAACTGTCAGTGAACACACAAACCACTGCTGAAATAATATGCTATAGAGTAAGATATGTAGTAGTACTGTGTAGGTGGAGTATGCAATTGCGTTAATGTCCACGGATAAGCGGCTATTGGTTTTCATCCAGATGAATCTGCTTCAAACCCTGTCATTTCTGATAACCTTCGTGTATTTAAGATCTAACCACTGATTTCACAACAATACAGTCTGATGAACGTTGAACGCACACAGCACCTTAACTGAAACCACTCATTTAAGAAATCCATTTCCTGTCATCTACCCATGAAGTCAGATAAAAGCTTTTTTGGCTTGGGTTAGCATTAAAGAAATACTGACAAGGAGTCACATTTTTATAGCCATTCAACAATAGACCCAGTTTTGCTCCACTACTAACCTTTCAAATAACTCAACTTACACCCATGCTACTCTGGTTGACACTAGCACCATTGTTTTGTGGGATTTAGAATTGGGGGGTTAAGGAATAAACATAATAACTTTGACAGGCCGACAATCTTCAGAAACTTGGTTTACCTCACGTCCAAGTCTTTGGTGTCAGTGAAGACTCAAACTAAAAAAATGCACAAGAGAAAACAGGGCTGAGATTAAGTTCAGGTCTTTCTTGTTAAGTCACTGTTGGTAACAACAGCATAAATACACATTTGCATAGCAAGAAATACATTTATGACATAACTTAGAATACTAGGAATAACATGTCATGTAAATTCTATTAGTTGCGCTGTCCTTACTGAGCTGTAAAAGACTGAACTGTCTGAGACACACACAGGTCACACTGCAATGTGATCTGTCAATTTTCTCATCCCTCTGTTCCTTTGTGAACTAAGCAGCAGTGTCCTGTTCCCATGAAGTTGTAGCTTTGATGATAAATTGATTATCAAATAACATAAAAGTAGAGTAGATCTGCAAGATTAATGCCCACTGGCGTAGGCTGGTGAGAAATTCTCCCATGGTTCACAAACAAGATGTAGATTAACAGATCATATGGACAACAGGTTTTATTTAGAGGGTGAAATCAAGAGACATCCCAAATATAGACATCATTCCAAAAACATCCAAAAGTGGTAAACTCTGAAAAAAATCTTCCTCTTCTGAAAGTCAACATTCTGATAAGCCTTTCAAATGTCAAAAACATTACTATGGAAATATTTACAATTACATTAACATTCAGTCATTTGGCAGATGCTTTTATCATACATACATACATTACATATGTGTAAGCACTTGAATGTGATCGGATTCAACAGAGCTGATCAAAGACTGTAAAGTAGCTTCTAGACATAATACTTCCTTGATATACTACATCACTACTATATTATATCAAATGTCATTGATTGGTTGCAATATGGTCTTCCGTGGTGGTGTTATAAAGGATTATCACAAAGTAAATGGATTTAAGTGCACCAGACACTCATCACGTAATTCTGACAGGACAGAAAGAAACGGAGGGGAGGAAAATTGATTAAGCTGATATTTCAGATTAATTTCTTAGTCTGGAAATATTTATCTAGAATTTTTTTTCTAACATGCCCCTTTAGCTATGTAAAATAAAGCATCATTAGTTAGAGGTGTTGTACTGACAAACCTATATTACAAGGTCTGAGTGTTTTGACAGCTTACACTTGGAATAAACCTGGCTTAATAGGATAATTTTTCTCACAAAGGTATCAAACCAGGACAATCAATTATTATGAATTATACATGTATTGAATTAAATGTCTAATGTCATTAACATGTCTCATTAGTTTGCACTGAGTGCTGGAGATTGTCCCCTCTGTGACTCCTCCATCAAAAGGAGGCTGGGAGGGGGGGGTGGCTGGTTGAGGGAAAATAACAGTATTTGCATTGAGCAGAGGCGCCATTGTGTCAATGTCAAATGGAGTGTTTGTCTCTCTGTGTGTGTTGCTAGAAAGCATGAGCTTTATTCATTTCAAATATTTTCAGTGATGCATTAGTGTCAGGATGTGTCGGTTCCATTTCTCAGGGACGAGCAGAAGCCTGGCAGCCCAGGCTGATGTGTAAATACAACAGAAAACACTTAACTATGAGATCATCTGCCCTGGGTATTAATCTTACTTTTTAAGGGCCTGTGTGGCCTGACTCCACCTATGATCGTGTTGGACTAGTGTTGCTATATTCGGCACCATGTTTGCCGCAAAAAAAAAAAAGAAAAAAAGCCCATTAAGGAGATTGATGTATTTTGGGGGTGGCCCGGAAAACAAAAACGAACACACAAAGGTTGATTGGGTGGGTTATAGGTTGAGGATACATTTACAATGGGCTGCTTTGTTTGGATGGACTACGAGATACAACACAGAGCATAATGGCTGTTGTTGCTGCTGCAAGTCCACACATCTAACCAGCTGATGAGTGAATCCTCGCCCAGTGAAAGAAACAAAGACAAATCTGCAGTAAGCTTCTTTTTTTTTTTTTGTGGAAAGAATATCTTCTATTGTTATGACTTTTCTTTACAGAGACAGCTTAACATTAATACAACACACAATCACACTTGGCAACTGGCAAGCATAGTATTACATGGCTCTGGTATTCCCAGTCATGTCCCTCACACAGGATGTCATTCAAAACTTTTTATTTAATCCCAAAACAGCCACTAAGGATTTCCATGCACTGCATTTAAGGCTGATTGGAACATTGTAAAGTACATGATATCAATATCCTTGATTAATTCATAACAACTTATAAGTAGTTATTTTCAGCGGTTCCAGCACAAGCCACAGCATATATTGGCCTTACAATTCAGATCAATGACTTCTAGACATGCAATGACCCCAAGCATCATCTTTGTGTGAATCAAGATGGCATGTCCCTACCACAAGAGCAACTCACTAAACCAAAGGCCAGTGGAGCATTGTCAATCCAACATATACATGTCAGCGTTTTATGTTTTGAGACAGAATATGCTAAAAATAGCTAGTCGAACCTAAAATGACAAAAAACTACAATTATCAATAATATTATTGTTGTTGCTGTTGTTGTTAATAATAATAATGATAATGATAATACCAATAATGGTTTTAGACATGATTCAAACTGTCAAGGTGAAAAGATCATTGCACATGTTAAGTAGCTTCTTATAAGGACACAGTTTTAGATTTGTTGAATTCAACAAAGGTATGTTTCACTTAAATAAACCTCAATAAATAGTGTGCAAGGAGCCTCTTTACAGGTATTTATTCTCAAGACATAAAAGATGTTAATTATCAGTGTCCATGTGAAGCAGAGAACATGAAAAGCCAGGGTTCCTTGAAATAATTCAGAGCAGAGTTCAAAGTCAATTAAACTTTATCATTACATAAATAACATCATATGAAAGACAATGCCAGACTGATTTTGAACGCTTGGTTGTCTCACAGATGCGTAGCTGAAACCAATAAAACACTAAACATTTCCCTGAAATTACTCTCTCTTGTTTTTGAGTGTCCATGAAGGCAGGTGAAGTCTGCCCTTATTACCAATGTCAGAGATTCGATTAAGCACAAGGAAAGCAAATGATCCCAATGAACTAATGATTAATCCGGCAGGTCTATTTACTAATGTACCAGAATGCATTAGAGGCATAAGTTAATGGGGACAGGACATCAATTCAAATACAAATGAACCACATTTGCATTGGACGCTTATTGACTGGTGTAACAAAACGAATTACAAAAGGTAATCTACTTATAAACCTTAGAGACAGATGAAACATGATTCCCAACATATCTACAATTTAACTTAGAACCACTCTTGCCTCGAGAAATGACAGCATCAATACACGCAGACTGACCAGTCTGTCATCGAAAATAAAACATCTGTTCAAATTAAAGGAGAAGCGAGAAATTGTTAACCAGATTTCTTGCCACAGCATAAAGATAACTGTTCATTCTGACCGACAAAGACAATTAATGCAACTTATTCAGTAATCAATAGTCTGTGAGTATCTTTTCAACCACATTTGAATTCCTAAAACATATTGCAAAACAATGCACACTTCAGAGTTGTAATTTACTGCCACCATGGCTGTTAGTGGCAAAAATGTTCCCACACTCCTGAATACATGGCAGGAGATATTGTGGGGGATCGTTGGAACCTGCCAGAGGCGACAGTGCTATGGCACTTCTGAAATGGCTCCAGCTGAGTGCAGGCCTCCGTAGGGGTGAGCAAAAAAATTAAAAAATAAATATACTCCTCTTGCTTTGTGGATGAAAGGCCCAGACTTAATCCTCGCTTTGTTCTTGTACATAGATGAACATGAAAGCCCACTTCTGTGGATTGCTTCTCTCTGGGCCCTTGGGCACAGTGCTGGACCCAGAGCACAGTCTTATCAATAATGCTGTGCTCTTAACTACCGGCTTAAATTGGTGGAAAATATTCCCTGTTTTGACGGAAACCTAGCCATCGCTTCTTCCCAGTGGTAATGACACTTTTGCTATCTTGTCTAATACCATCTAGTAAGTGATTTTTTGTAAGGGGAGGAGGGTTTTTTTAAAAAGAGAAAAGCAGCGGTTCCATTTGATGTTTCGATCTGGGATTGATCTCAGAGGAAAGACTCACATTCTGAAAGTAGGATTATTGGCTTCACTGGCTCTCCTCAGATGTCAAAGATCTTTGAACAGCCTTGTAAAGTGCACTACTTCCAGGCTACTGTTGAACTGCTTATGAACTCATCAAAAGAACACCTGTCTCCATATTAATGAGACACCATGCATTTGACAAGGGTCTTCTTCCCACACATACCTGTACCCTTGAGAACCTTGCCTTTTCCTGGAAACTGCAGAACAAAGGTGCTTCTCATTCTCAAACTGGTGTCTCCTCACATTCAACAAACTCAACCAGTTCATCTGAGGTGCAGAGCACAACACTGAAAGTAGAGGCAATCAGAAATGAGGTTCAGAAAAGCAAGACAAGACACATTTTGTAGTGTTCAAAATCAAAAAGAGTACCTTAATATTTTAGCATATTTGTCTCATTCTTCATCTTGAATTTCTCTTAGGTGTCAGATAGGTGATGGCTCCATCTTTGTCTGATTTTTTTTTTTATTTCTACTTTTACAGGATAACAGGATAACATTCCAGAGCTGAAAAAGCCTGTATGACAAATCAATATGCTGTGTTTTGGAATCTAATAAGCTAAACACAGAAATTAGCTTCTTCCAACTTTGTGGATCCCATGATAAACAAAATAACACATGCACACCAGCCCAGCCCCATGCACTGTTTTCACACAGGGAAAATGAGACTGAATGCAGCCAAAGACTATGTTAGTGTCACGGTGGTGGAACAGCAGTACGGATGAACTGTAATTGATAATGTAAAGGCAGATGGGGGTCTCCAGGGAGATGGAAAGAATCCAAGCAGATGGCCAAATTGCCACTTATTTATGTGGAGCAGAGGACTCAGCCCCCTCGTCCACATGGTATGATGGATCATTATAGTCCTTTGTGCATAAACACCAATATGCTTTTAAATCTGGACAGCAAAGCTGAAGAAAGCCAACAAGCAAAAGTGCCATATTTCAAAGGTGCTGTCAGGAGCATGGGGGTGGAGGGGTGTGAGTGTGGGTGGGTTCACAGAAACAACCTATGCTACACTGAATCTAATTAAAGACCATTCGCTCAAAAGCACTGTCAACCTCCCTTTTCCCATGGATGACTACCGCCTACAGTAGATGTGTGTTGTTCCTTCACTAGCAGATATCAAGATTAGAAGAAGCCAAAAGAAAAAAAAATGTTTAAAGAGCACAAAGATGGACTTATCCTCACATACACACACCCAATTGTGTTAGAGGTCAGTGTCTTTCACGAAAACACCCCATCATTATCTTCGATCAGCTGTTGTGTGAGAAGACACAGACAGATTGCTTAATATGGTTGAGGCCCTTTGTTGATCCCACCCTGTTCATGGGTTAACTCTATTAATGTCATCCCTGACCACCTATTTCATATTTACTACGACTCTTTCATCTCCCCATGCTGTAATTGGTCTCCTAATGTGAGAGCATTGATGTGAAGACCATCCATCGGACTAAAATTACCGAGCATGGTCTCTCTTCTTCTCATAAAGACACTTCAATACTAACCAGCTTTTCAGTGGTGGGAATTGTGGCTTTAAGCAACTATGTGTAAATCTTTTGAGCAAAGTTCTCAATCTTTGGTCTAAAATTCCATTAATTCAACAAAACATACCTTGGATAAATGATTGTGCGTTTAAATTTATCCAAAGACTGGCAAAAATACATAGGGCAGCGCTCGAGATAATGTAGATTTGTATTTGTCTGAAACCTTTGTTATGCAAACAGCAAAAAAAAAAAACTGTATAAGTCAAAAATGCAGCAAAATTTGTTTGTGATTTAGAAACAAAATAGGGAGGCTGAAAGCCATCATTTCCACAATGACAGCATTAGATGATACAGTTATTTGAAAAAACAAACTGCCCACAGAACAAACAACTAAATGTGTCATTAAATTGGGAATGTATAACACCTCCCTGGGCCTCCCATATTTTACATTCCAGAGTAACACCAGCGAATATTAATATTTGCTTTTCATTTCAAGTAGCAGTGGTACTCTGTTCAGGAGGAGTGAAAAAAGGAGGAGAAGCTGTGTGTAGCTTAAAATGACCTTCACACTGGATATTATAGGGGGCTTGATTCAGCCAATGAAACAGAAGTTTACTGTAACTCGGGCTATTTTATCCCCAGATATAAAATAAATACAAATCGCTGTGAAAAGGCTCACATTGTGAGGCCTCATTAGAACTGCCTGGTTGCTAAAAGCATTCTTTGTATGTGCAATGATGATTGACAGAAGATGAGAAAATCAGCCTGTTACAGCAACTACCACCATGTGCCTTTCTCAGACAAGCTGAAAGCAAGAGCACTAGTGTTGAGGAGGGTTTACTTAACACCCTACATTACACTTCCAGTCACAAAGAGAACAATCACAACGTGAAAGAGCTATCGCACAGTGGAAGCACTTTGGGTTCTAAACAGAGAAGTTAAGACTGAGTAATAGGCCCTGTTTGAAGAGCTGATATCCAAAGTACCAAACACTGTGAGGCATCACTGGGAAACTAATCAGTAAGTGATTTATATCCTCCACCCTTTCTGACAACAACCTGGGTCTGACTGACATTGTTTTGGCTAATAAACCCATAGGTTTATCATATACTGTAATAATCACCTTCATTGACAATTTGTTAACTGAGTGCTTAGCAGCTACAGCTTTAAAAGGGAACACGCCTGTGTCCCAAACAAATCCAAAGCTCACATGGCTCTAATTCAATTTGAATGATACCTGAGCTGCCACACCTTGCAGAAACAGAGTTTGCTGACATAAAGAGGAGTAAATGTTCTCTGTTCTCTTTATTTCTTTGGTTTAACTGGTTTACTGGGTTGTATGTTTGTTTGTTTTTTCAATTCCAATGTTGTACTTCTATCTCTTGTTTTTAAAATTTTTGGAAATATATTTCACACAGATACAACAACACAAATATTACATACAAAGTATGTTTAATTTAATACAAAGTTAATAACTATTTAAAAGAAGCCGTAAATCTCTAAAATTCCAAGAAAGCATAGGACTTTGTGAATTTCTCTAGATTCTTCATTTTGTACAATAGCAGGTGAGGATGAATGACAGAAATGGTCCTTTGAGGCACTGGAAGACTTCTATCTTCTACCAAATACACAATTCCTCTTAGCAACACAGGCAGGAACCACAGAAAAATAAAGAACTGAAACCAGACCATCTGTTTAAAATATTGGGTAATTTTGTGTCAAAAATTATTCAGACATCTGACGTGTGCAGTACAATCCTGGAGGGGCACTGTTTTCACAAATGAAACAAAGAGCAAGTGGGTGACTTGAAAAAATATAGGGATATGTTTGAGTAGTAGATGTATTCTTTCCACACTTCAAAGAGAAATACGTATATGACTCTGCTAAAATGGTGTCAGTGTCTGCACTCAATTTCAGTAATAACTTGTTCCAACAGAAAAAAAAGAAATCTGGAAGCAATTTGTGATTGTACAACACTACAAGCAAAATTTCTTTTTCCTCTAACAAAAGTTATTTTAACTATTGACCTTTCCAGTGGCTGAATGGCATTTCCAAGCATTCTGGGATGCAACTTCTGCTCTCGAACAGAACTTTTTAATTCTGTGCGTCACTGTTGTTTTAGGCCTCATCTCCTTGGTGAAGCACTTCAACTATTACTGTATGCTCACTCAGTACAGTACAGTACAGCAATTTGCTGTTTAGAACATACAATAAAATGTATTTAAACTGTCTTTAGTTGTTGTATTTTTTTATTATTTTTGTTTTATTTTAGTTTATTTTATTACACGTTTGTGACATGAAATAACTGATACCTAAGTGTCTAAACAAAAACAAGCATTTAGTTTCCATTTAATGGTCTAGTAAACACTTTCACAACCAGCTCAGCTCGCTTCCTTTTACACTGCTGCTCCCTTGTGGTGTATTCAGATATGATTGGCTGGTTTGACAAAGTGTAAATCTAGTAGCCTCCAGTGATTAATTAGCAACAGGAAAAGAAATGGATTGTGTTCATGCCTGTTGTAGAGTTGCCAAAGAAAAGTTCAACAAGCTTTTATAAATAGAAATAATACAGTTTAAAAAAACAGCTGTGGTTTTGTTTTATGTTCATAGCAAAAATAGTCTTTTGTATAAAGAGAGGTAAAAAAAGTTTTGGCAGTAAGACCAACAGCAACTAGTTAGGTTAATGATAAATATAATTTGATGTGGCCAGTGGCCGTATTTTACAAATGTGATTACTCTAAGCCAACTTTCCATATTCACATCATTTCAATCCCCCCTTTATGTCTCGGTCATATCCTTGTCTCCACCACCTTCATCCTGTCCCCTGTCTCTCAATGAAGCAATCAGGTAAATCCCTTATTAACTCCTAGGAAACAGCCCATTAATATTTCACTTGTTTCCAAGCCTGTTTGTGCCATACATCAATGCCCAGCCACTCTTTTCAAAGCCATACATTAGAACTATTTTTAAAATACCTCATTGTCAGCCTGTGGCAGCCTCATTACTTATTAAGATAAGAGAAAAGATGTGCAGGAGCAGTTGGTGGCTCAGCTTGCTTTAAAAGCTCTTTTCCACTGTTCCCACCTCCCCTGCCTGCCTCCTACTCCACCTCCCACTCCTCCTCTGCACGCTGTCAGAGAACCTTTAGAAAGTTGCCTGGCTGAAAATAAGTGGGATGTTAGTTTAGTTAAGGAAAAAAGAAAAACATGCCTGCCGTGCTGGCTAAGTGTACTGAAATAACGGTGCAGCTCGCACAAAAAGGCTGTATTAGAGAGCATCAGTTACAGCACAAAGTATCCATTCTGACCAGAAATCTGTAGGAGGCATAATATAGCAAATAGCAAACAAAATATGTACTGCATTTACATGCTTTGTATAATATAAACGTCGCAGTAGGAGCCGCCAATCTAGCAATAAGTATATATATACTAACAAATAATGTAGTGTTAGACTTTGCCCCACTCTTCCCGACCACATGTCAAAGTGTCCCTGGGGAAGTCACTAAAGCTCAGCTGCTCGGTCCTCAGCCCGATAGAAAGCGTAGCGTCAAGAAGAGCCAGAAATGTGCCAAAGTCACCATGCAGACAAAATGATCCGCTGTGACGACCCTTTTGGCCCGGATGAATCCAAGAAAGAAGGTGACAGGGCAAAGAATGCCTACATTTGAAAAAAGTCACAATATTGTCCACCAAAATTCTAATGGCTTGAGCAAACCCACACCAGCATCGTCACCTAAAGCATGCCAATAATATCTGGACGGCAGTTACAAAAGCCGAAGAGGAATTATGCCATATACTGTGGGAGTGACAACAAGAGAGATTGCAGAGTCATTGCCTCATCCTCAAAAACATAGAAAATGTTTAATTGCTATGAAGGGTGTTCAAAATCTACTACAAAAAGAAGAAAAGATCAGAGAGAAGATGTGAGAATGTTATAATCTTACCTTATAATCTCACTTTACTGTCACTCTTCCAGCATGATGGCATACCTTTGTAACTACAGGAAATATTTCCACTGTGTCATGATGGGTCGACATGTACCGATCAAATGCTTGACAGTAGATGCACTTGTTTGTGTGGAGGTTTTAATTCAATATATCGTATAAATGTTTGTATGAGAGCAGACAGTATGCAATTAAATAAAGTAATCAGTTTTAAAAAGGAAAACAAGAAAGGAAACTGTGACACAAAATTGTCTACAGTCCCCGTGTATGGCGCCTGTGAACAGCGGCTTGTATTTCGAAACCTTTTGGCTTTTCATATACTGTAAGTACACACTATAATGAATATAGGCATTTTTTCACATTCGATATTTCCACTTGTCACGGCAGAAAAGGCCCAGGTGTGAGTAATAAAACTAATTATGGCACCTCCATTAGCCTGAGTTTCCACTGCCGTGCCAATCAGCTAACTAGCATAATAGCATGACCCCGGAAAAACTGAAAGGTATTTAGTCATTATTAGGTAATGTGATTAATTACACCTGTGCCTTTCCTGCTAGGACATGTCAAAATGCCTGCGCAGTTGGGGAAAAGGCTTGTACTAATGTTAGAGCACAAACACGGAGCGAACTGACGGAGGTGTTAGTAACCAAAACCACCGCAGCTCCTTGAAGACGGAAGAACGTTAGCGACAGCGTCAACCAGTTTGCCGCTAACACATCTCGCTGCTGCTGCTAGTATTACAGTTTCTATCATGCTGCAAAAGCACTAGCTAAATTGTGGCTAACTAATCGAAAGAAATCCTTAAAATGAGTCGGAACCCACCTGTTGTAAGTTGGAGGAGGTAGGTTTGGGCTTGGCCTTATTTAATGGAGATAACTAGCAGGAGAAACGGCCTCGTTAGCGAACAGCATCAGCTGCAGAACACTACATTAACCTGGGTGTCCACTGGTTTGGTGCTTGTAGGAACCTTTGTTCGCTGGGTGTTTTCTCTTGTTCCGAGTCTTATACACAACTTCTTTCCAGATACAAACACCCAGGTATGACCTTTTTTGCCCTTTTACGTGAATAAAATGAACTATAGTGATTTTAAACAGTAGGCTTCTATTAATGTACGTCAATGGGGACATATTTTGTTTTTTTTTTGACGCTGATTGACATTACAGCCGCTTTAGAAACAAATTATATCCCCTCTCTAGCAATTTTGCCCATTTATTAAAAAGCTGTTACTGAAAACTTTTGCATCGCAAAAATGTTCTGACATTTATTTCAGCACTTTGTAGAATCCCATTGAATACCCTTGGATAAATGTTATACTCTTTCTGAAAACCCTGATTGACTCTCTTTAACCTGTTTTTCTGGGAGGTCCTCTCATATTTGGGTCAGAACTGCCACATTCAGCATCTTTCATACAAGTTCTTCCATCTCTGTTGAGGATTTCTGAAGCTCTCTTACAGCGATGTCGGCTTCTTGGTCATCTCAAGGTCATTATAGGCCTATGACTCAGTGTGGCCAACTCTAGAAAGAGTTCTGATGCTTACAAATGTTTTCCACTTCACAATTACCTTAGGAATTGATGTCATTTTATTGTGGAGGTCGACTGAAATGTCCTTGGACACTTTTCCTGACATTTTGGAACTAGTGTATGTATAGTACATGTGCCTCTCTAAACCCAGTTTATTTCATTTAATCTGCCACATACTGGCTCTAGTCACACTCTAGACACATCTCATATATAAGCAAACAGGGTACACTCATACAATACAGTAAATGGAGACACAGAGTTTGATTTTTATTATATTTGGAAATATTTTTAAAATGCGTCTTGACTTTGGCATAATGGGTGATTAGGATACACTGTGCTGTAGATTTAAGATGAATGTATGTACAAACCAATTACAACCTAACAAAGGTGAGTAGATGTGAATACATTCTATAAAAAAAAAAAAAGTTTGCTACATAAAGTAACAATAATTATCCCTTACGCAATTTACATTAATGTCAAACACACTTACCGTTAATTCAATTAATTATTTTATTCATTGATTATTTGTTTAATTAGATATTTATATTATTTTGATTTGTTTAAATAATATACACCGAATGCAACATTTTTTCTAGTAGGTAAAAAAAGCATTTTTTTTAAACATGATAATTTTTTATATCACTGTGTAACATAAAATAAGTTTTCTAAAGTGTTTACCAAACTAAAAAGATGCTGCATCCTTCACAATCCAACACGCAGACAACTTTAATAAAGGCAAAGCCTGGTCAGCAAAGGTAAGCTGATTAATGACTGGAGCAGGGCTATATTTTTCAAAGCGTTCTCAGAGTAGCTACTTCTGCGCACCTTTCCTAATGGTTTACAAATGCCGCTGGAGGGGCCATGCAGGTTTAGTACAGGGAGCATCATCTGTTCCCAAGCAGATTATTTACACTATGCCTTTGTCAGCCATCGAAACTTGGGCTATTAGTCATCACAGAGCAGATGACAACCCACAGACACTGAGCATTTACTGTTAAACAGTGATGAATGGAGCAGTGTTTCACTGGTCATACATCAACCATGCATCATCTCCACACTAATCACTCACCCTCGTTGCTTATAGTGGAGTTAATATTTAGTATACTATTATCGCATTTAAACTCATGGTGGTAAAAAAAAATAAATAAAAAATAAAAAACTGAAGCATCTATTGAATGTGACCCATATAATGTTCACAGGAAAGGCAGGATGTTACAAACTGGAAACTGGAAAGGAATAAATGAACAAGTCCTCCAATGCATGTAGGTTGTTTGTCTCTGTCCTTTCATATCGCATAGGAAAGCGTGTCACACTGAAACTGTGGCCCTTTTGGCACCAGGCACCAAAACGATGGATGTGGTCATGACAGTGGCATAAAAATATTGGTAAGCTTCACATTACTTTTTGCCAAAAAAACAAAAACAAAAACAACAAAAAAACACTGCATTAGATTTTTTGTGATGGTTAGATATAAGCACTACATAAACATGGTTATGTTTATGTAGTGCTTATGGATGTTTTACTAAATGTTGTGGTTTGCCTTAAAATGTATTCAAAGGCATCTTAATGACACATCACATGAACAGGATGAGACTGTTCTTTCTTTTATGACCCAGCGAACAGCCCCAACCTTGTCCTGAGAGTCTAAACACTAAGCTGCTGCAGGAGTTAGGGAAAAAACTAACACACCTAATATGAATCTATTGGCTGCTGGTATAAATGTCCTACATAGTTGTAAGTCACAAGACGACACAACACTAGCAACATGAAATTCTTTGCTATTGACTGTTTTTACATTTTTTTTTTATAATGCCTTTAACCACTGAAAAAACATCATAACTGCAAGAGTTTTGAAAATGCTTTTGGTCCATAAATTTATCTGTTGACCATTTCATGCCAGTAATTCGTATCCCCCACTGAAATAGTCTGCTGTGTGGAGAAAGCATTTTATTGAAATAAAATGTTTAGCACTAAGAAGGCAGTCAAAATTTGGCTCGGGCTTTTCATTTCTCAAGTTAGCGCCCAGCATGAAAGATGCGCTTCAATCAGCACGCATGAAGTCAGCATATAGTAACTCTGCTTGTGTTTGCTTGTTGGCTAATTTCTCTTATGCAAACAAATCAACAGTATGTGTGTGGGGGTCATGCAAGTGGAGCGAATCCCTGGCAAAGAGCCGGCCTCTCTGTCAGCAGACACAGCGGGAGTGTTTGGACAGTGAACACACCAACATTCTGCCTCATTCTCAACCACACATAATGAGCCAGCCCCCCCCCCCAACATCACCTACCACCACACACAGAAATGACACATGCAGTCATACCAACAATCTACACCGAGACTACTCCAAGTCTCCTTTCTTTCTCATTCTCTCTCTCTCACACACACACAAACACACACATAAGCATGCATGTATGGTAAAATGCATATGCATAACCATACAAGCACTGTCAGCTGTAAACTGTCTATACTGTAGAAATAAACTGTAAAAAGTGGGACGTTAGTGCAACAGTGAGGTTATACCATAGTATGTGGCAGATGTGGATGACTACAGGTACTGTAAATGTGTGTGTGTGTCTTTGGGTGCTTGTGGCTTTGTGTGGATATAAAAGGGTTCGTCAGGGACGTCTCTGCACTTTTGTAGGTGGCTCCCACGACAGCCTGGGGTACCACATCCATCTATGTCTTTTTGCCAAATTTGATTTTAAATATTTATCACACCATACATCTTGGCTGGAACAAATTGCTGGCAAACTGCTATTGTCTGTGAACATGTAGTAAGAAGGATGGCGGCTTTACAGGGAACATCAATGTTTCATTTGGTAAAATATATGACTGGGAAGTGTATGTGCAACCATAGCAGTTTTAAAAACAGGAGGATGATACAGAAGTAGAACTTTGTTTCAAGTGCATTCTCCCTTCCTATAGAGACAAGGACCAGGCAAGTGTTTTCTGATGAAATGTTTTAAGTCATTCACTTATCTCTCCAACGCCGAATGCTGTATGTATAATCAAAGGGCATCTTTACTACGTACAAGCTCTCTGATGTAAATTTGCTATTATTTAAAAAAAAGAAAGAAGAGCTTTCACGAAGGAATATGGTTGTTGTACAGTAAGGTTGCACATCCATGAGAAAAAATATTAAAATTAATCTTGTTATATTTATTCGTTCATTCAGTCATCAGATTGACATTGCATGAAGTCAACCTCCAAGAGCCACTGTCTGAAAATACAGAAATCTGCATGATTCAGGTTTGGCAAAGAACACGAAAAGAATCTTAATGAATATTGTTCTTCCTCAGATTTAACCAAAATACACTGGTTTTATATTAAATGAGCTTCGGCTTGGGAGGACCAGAGCAGCATTACCACAGTGACACCTTCTGAGTATTTTAAAGCTGAGGGTAGAGCAACACAATTCCTGTAGCAGGATGTGGCTGTTTTTAACAATAATTTTTAAAATAATAAATGTGGACATACATAATATAAATAAATAAATGACTCTCAGTAATGAAGGGTCTAACAGTGTTTGTATGAGCGGGTTCTCAAATATGGACCTTTTTATTATAAGCATCATTAGTCACACATTTGAAAATATTTCTCGGCCATTAACTAAAGCAAAGCTTTACATGATTTGTAGCTACTTAACATTTCAATATTAATAATGCTGACAATGTACACACTGAATGCAATACCATCCTTAAAGCAAAAGTGTTGTTTCAGTAATCCACCCAGGCTCTGGATCCCTGCTGTGTGGGCAGTGCTGCCTGCAGCTGCTGCCTGAATCACATTCCCTGAAACTTTTTTAATGAAAGAAAAGGTTTCTACTTCAGTGCTTCATTTAAAAACACTCCTTGCATTTGTTATTTATACTGGGAGATATTGAGAACCAAAGCTCCAGACAGCCACTGTCGTCTATGGAGCTGCCCTGCTCAAGGGCATTTAGACAGTGGTTGTTGAGGTAGAAAAGAACTGCACTTATTCACTTTCACATTCCTCTGTGCAGAGAAACCAATATACTTGACCGACTGCTCCAAACTGTTGCAGGAACACTGGACCAAATTCAGAGTAATGGCAGCTTTCCAAGCAAACAAAAGATGATGTACAGCTTACCTGGGGACAGGAAAACCACTCCAGCCCAGGATTCATCTGCTGGGTGATGTCAAAACAGCAGCAGAGCCAAGTACGGCTCCACTTTTCTTAAAATGCTCGAGGGAATTTTCCATCACTGGTTTGATTTGCTACATTGGTTCAACTCTAAACAACCAACATTTCTGTTGCCTTCGTGTGATACAAATCTGTAACACGTGAGAAAAAAAGTCGGTCAATAGCAAATAAAACGGTAAAAAGCACAAAGGCACGGAACTACTGCAGTGGGCAATAATGAATGAAGTTAACTTAGCAGAAATAACACACTTGCTTTGTGTTTCTCAAATAACCCAAAGTAAACAACAGCTGAATGCTTCTACTAAACACACTCAAGCAGCAGCTGTTTTGCAGGGCCACAGATTGAAATGAAAAACAATACATGGCATCATACAATATAATGATGCAGCAACATCTGGATTTGTCCATCATCCTAACTGACTTATAACTCTATCTGTGCAAAATATCTCCAGTATCATGTGTCCCAAATAAATAAGTTGTCCCATTATTATTGTTGTTGTGTGGAAATAAATCTGTATAAGTCTGCACAGTAAATATTTATTAAAATGATCACACATCTATATCCACATCATATCGTATTGAACTGTTCTTCTCAGTTGGCTTTGTGCTCAAACCTGAGACGACCACATGATGGTGCTCTTGTCTTGTGTAAGATGTAAGAGTGACATTTCAAAAATGGCAGAGAAAACATTCTCCTGACAGTGTGCACATTCCTTCCCACTTGAACATTTTATTAATTAACATGTTTTAGTCAGATACACGTGCATTTCTGATTTCATTTGTATAAGCTGTAAAGTGTGTGGATATTTTAAGCATCAGCTAGTGTCACGTGAATGCTTTGCTTTCACAATTGCTCATGTAAGCAAATCTTTTCTATCACTGACCACTCACTACTTTTTAATAGCTTGAAGTTCTGTTTTTCCCCTTGCAAATTCAGCATGTCTTCCATTTTCCACTAGATGGCAGTAATGCAGTTCCTCAGTCAGACGCTCAGGCTTCTGTGCTGCTGCCATTGTTTATGTAAACACTATTCCCTTAACCAAAGGATTGGCTGAAAAGATGAGGCAGTGATTAATTACCAATTCAGTATTAGTACACGTTATTATCCAGCATTCAAAAGGAGGCCCATAAATGGTGCTGTGTGACCAAACAGTGCACCAAACCAAAATGAATCAGGAGATTTAAGGCCATTTGCAAATGCATCGAGAAAAAGCTTTTCAGCACATAAATATGTATTACATCTGCAACTCAATTAGGCATGGTGAAATCTGGCCTTTGGGGTAGAAACCTGTGAACCTGCATCGAACTGCGCTAAGCACTCCTCCATAGGCCTTTAGGTGTGGGCTTTATTGCCATAACTGATAATCATCCCAGCTGACATATGCACACTGTAATGCAATATATACTTTTGATCTGTGTGCACTACACAATTCAGGTTGCTTTAATACACCTGACCTATACCATAAAAGTACTGTAGATCAAGATTTGTCACATGGCTTCATTACAGTCAATATGCAAATATCCCAGAAATCCAAATGGAGAACTGCAGCTTCATTAAATTTGGCAATAAAATATTTGCAATACCTCATTGGCTTCTAATGGCCATAATGAGGAGTATGACTGAATCCAATCGGCGAGCGTTAGATTTAATTTGTTTGGCATTTCACAGATGGGAATGCATTTAGAAGTGTGAGTAGACATGAGAAGTCATTACAAAACCAGGACATAGACGAAAGCCTGCCTAGTGGTGAGCCCATGTCACCACAGAGCCACAAAAGGCCGATTCCCAGAATGCTTTTACGGAATACACGGAGTCCTGCACCCTCAACCACATACTGGAAATACCAACAGTTGATTTTACCATATTGCATTTCAACATATTAGGTTTCCGGAACTTAATTAATGCAATTCCATTCCTTATAACTATCTGCCACTGGCTCTTGTCCAGGCACAGATAATACTGATGAGTGGACGGGGCATGCCAACTGAAGAGATACCAGAGCAATAAACAATGAAGCTGCTTGTCACTGACAAATGAAGTAAAGGCACATAGAAAACGCCAGTGTAATCCATCTATGTGAATTTGCTCAAACTATTTCTTATTCCAGTGGTTGCCACAGTCAGAATAATCAAAAATCATTGCTAACAGGAAAGTGAATACTGAAGACTACAGTGTAGGAACAATGCACAGTACTGAGCAAATGATTATATCCTGTCAGGAGGATAAGACTCAATTTGATCACATCCTCCCCTTTCGAGAGTGCTACTGCAATCTATTCTATGGAAACAAATAAGCTAATCAATTACACCTCCCAGATAATGTAAAGATGCTTTTCATACACAGCCCCCTCACTGTGCCTTGCTAAGATAAATTGGCTGTGACCCAAGCATGACCCCGGCTGATGTTCATGAGACCATTAAATTTCCTGCAAAGAGGGTGTAGCAGGGTTCTGTGTTTGTCTATGTGCATTAGTACATGTGCAAATGTGAATCTGTGTGTGTGCGTGTGTGTGTGTGAGAGAGAGACAGAGAGTGAAACAATGAGAAAAGGGAGGGGGTGCAGAAAAAGAAGGTAAAAAACCAAAAAGGGGAGAGAGCGACAGAGAATTCAGATGCAAACTAAAACACCACTTTATTGACTCATCTTATTGCTTATAGATTCCTTTATTGGAATGCCAGTCTTCCTTTTATGGATGTCGTTGCTCTTTAATGACGACTATCATTCATCATTTTGGGAATAAATGTCTTTATCAGTTATTTAACTGCCTGTTCTCTACTTGTACTAAAACTTATTTAGAAGCTGCATTTACCCTTAATGTATAGGTCTTTAAATGTATTCTTCCACCGGAGCATCATTAACCATATTACAATCAATGCTATTATGCTTAATTATGATATACTTGCTACGTTATGCTATTGAGGTAAAATTGTCGCAATGCTTAAAAAGAAGAATATTGTATAAAAGATGTTTATTTGCCAGCTTCAAAGACCTACAGGGGTTTATAGTTATAAAGGAAAATCTGAGAGGAACAGTAGGGTGTGCTTTCAACCAAATGCTGTGCCCCATGTTAAAGCCGCAAGATATATGTTCGCCATTAAGTTAAGATTCAACTGAGATACTTTTAGTCTAAGACATGCTTGTTTTCTGTGTTATGTGTGTCAATCTTAATCACTGATTTCTGCTCTGATCAAGCAGACGTGTAGCTGACCAGCTGGCTATGTAATCTCTATTGAGGCAGATAACAACATAATAGACTGACAACACAGTGAAGCCACCAACTGATGTCATAGAAATACATTAAATCGTGAAAATCATCCACATCTATGTGTGTATTTGCTAGGAAAATGTTTTGGATTCTCAGGAAAAATGCATCCCAATTTGCCAGTTTCAATAAGCAAATCCATCACTTACCTGCAGGAAATCATTTTATTTCCTATCACACAGGTTTCTTCAAATGGAATGGTTTCCATAAAATTGCAAATAAAAGTTGCTAACAATTTAAGTTAGCATACAATAGCCATCAACAGCAAAACACACAGTACAGACTACAGTATAACCCACCAATTACTGTAATGCCAGTGGCACTGCAGAGATCAACAGTGCAATCGTTAGCTTATATTAGCCGACAGACATTGAGTGGAGGATGCCGAGGGCTAATGTGAATCTTTAAACATGTTGCAAGCAAAATGAAGTCAATTATTTTAGTTGCGCTGCACATAACTACATGCAGTCATGTGCACGGTGTGTCCCTGATCCCTTTAATGGATTACCACAGTGTCCGCGGATTCAAGGGTCAGCTCTTGTAGCTCCAGGGCATGACCCCAGTGTGCTCATCTCCCAGTGTTAAAACACTTACACTTCACTGCACCTCCTGTCATCAAGGTGCGTGGACGTGGCGACAGGCCCCACTGCAGCAGTTTGTCATGTTCACATAATCCAGAGTGATGCCTCGTTAATTTGTTCCCCTATTCCAATAACCTCGTAGTATAAATAGTCACTACCAGCATGTGTTTCTCATGCATTTTCACCTCTTGAGCCTCTGAGGAAATTAGCATTTGAATTTGTAATCACGTCCCTTTTAAGTTGCAACACATGCAGAGGCTGAAATGAGGAGACAATTAACCTGCACAGCTAAGTGGACAAGAGGATCTGACAAAAATAGCTCAGAGGAAAATGAAGTCAAGTTACATATTTCACATGCGGTTGCAATCAGGCAGGTCGTGTGTAAAGACTTCATCATCTAATCTCAGAAACACGGGTTGGAATATGATATAATCCACTGCAGTTCAATACATGGCTCTAATGCACTTCATTCAATAAAATGAGGATGTACTGACTTTGTTAAATTGCAGTGTACAGGGAACATAGGTATGTATGTAATAATTGTTCCATAAATGAATATGTGGCATCGTTATTCTGGTGGAGTAATTACATGTTGCACTTGTCAAGAATTAAGCAAAAGAGCCTTAGTTTAGTAGTTTTAAATAAGTTGAAAAAATTGTAGATGGGCATTCAACTTATTTGAAAGCAAAGCATTTTTTTGGTCTGCTCCTGTACTGACGACATTAAACGATGCAGAGAAAGAGGCAGTGAAAAAAACGCCACCATCGTTTACTCTAACCCTGCTTAATGGACGATACATAAGAGTGAGATTTTGTTTTTCTATTTTTCACGTCCACTATTTTAAAGCAAAAGGTATCCTGAGGCACGAAAATGTGCTCAACGCACTTCCTTCCTCATAAGCTGATTGTTTTGAATATTTTGAAACCTGAGGTGGCTGATAGCAGACTTCCTCTTCCGCGACTTTCTGGTGCATTGCTACATGGTGCCTTAACAACATGGCCAATCAGTCATGAGAAGATAAGGACAAACGACTTTTATGGATGTTTATGTTGGACGACTTGTAGGTTGCCGGCCAAGGCCAGATGTTTTTCTCTGTATTTTGTTCTGCATATTCATTGCTACGTGTGTTTCGTTTGCAGAGTCGATGTTGATTCACATGCAAAGATTTTTTCATGAATGCAAACGTAGGAAAAATCAAACTACATGATAAATACAGCCATGTAGCTGTGCGCCGTTCTCAGTAGTCTAGGTTCGAGTAAGGGCCACTTTATACTCCCCCCCTCACTGTGTTTGTATTCATCTTGTACTCTGCAGTTTAAATTCCGTTAGGCTCCTGTTTTGTTTCACTTTTTTCATATTGTTCACTCCACTAGTGCTTCTTTTCACTATTGCTAATGTCCGGTAGCAAAAGTGAGAAGTAGAATCTCCAATCACTGTATGTCAGGTTATGCACATCCATAGTGTGTGTATGGATCCATCGGAGGGTAAGTGGCTGGTATCAAGTTTAACTGCTGCACCCTGGACTGGTAACCAGTTTATCTCAGTGGAACACAGAAAGACATACACAGATAAACGTTCACACTCACGTCCAATTAAGAGTCACCAATTAACCCAACATGCATGTCATTACACTGTGGGAGGAAACTGGAGCACCCAGCGGAAACTCAGTGTTTCAAACCAGTGAACTTCTAGCTGTGAGGCGGCAGTGCTAACCTTTTTTCCACTGTACCAGAGAAGAGACTGAACTGACAATATCAGATGTGAAAATGATAATTCACAGTTTTACAAGTGACATGACTCATTTTAAATAATAACGTTTTAAATAATAGTGGGCGGACAAAACAAATGCTAGGAGAGTGATGCAAACAGAACATAAATTTGCATCCCCATTTGAATTTTTTTGGAATTAAAATGTTGAATGCCATTTCTTACAGCGCACCAAAGTGGCAGCTGGTGTAAACAGTCTTTGCAGAAAATGCTGGATTACAGCTGATCACAGCTGTTCGGTTGGAGTTAGTCACAGAGGCAGGTAGGCACGAAATAAACATGGTTCGGTTTATTTTCAAAGTTACAGTTTTCTCTAAACTCTAAAGATTTATTGTCCCGTTCACCTGCCCCAACCTCCTCTTTGCAAACCTGTCAGTGCATGAAGTGGTTTATTGTATATCAGCTCCACCATATTTTACTGTACATCAGTATTGTTTAAACTAGATTGTTTTCTTATCTTCAGTACTGGAGTGATTTTATTTACCGAAATAAAAATGACAAAATCTACTTTGTCTTTTTACATGAGTGAATGATTTGAAGTGTTACTGTATATGTATTTAGGTCAATATTTGAGTATGGAGTTTGTGTACTTATACCTGCCATGCTGACCCTTGACCTCCATGACATTATTAAGACCACCACTGTTAATGTTGTGGTTGATTGGTGTATATAATAGCATTGTAAAGAGTTAACTTTAGCATCTACACACTTTTGTATCAAAAAACTTTTTCAAATATAAATCAGTTGGGTAAAATACATGTCATGAAAATACAAAGACAACGCAGTGCAATAATTGCAGCGTTGCATTAGAAACTCACTATTCTGGCTGCAAAAAGGCAGCATCTGTGATGGTATGGGGCTGCATAAATTCACACTGCTTGGGTAACATCCACATCTGTGAAGGCACCATTAACGCTGAATGATATATACAGGCTTTGAAGCAACATAATCTCCCATCGAGACAATGTCTTTTTAGGGAAGTCCTTGCTTTTTCAGCAGCAAAATTCCAAACCACATTTTGCGTATAGGACAACAGTGTAGCTTCGTAGCAAGAGAATCTGGCTTATGAACTGACCTGCCTGAAGTCCAGACCACTGAAAATATTTAGTGCATATTATTGCAAATAAGTACAAGAAAGGATGCTGCAAACTATCAAATGGCTGAAATCCTACATCAGGCCAGACTGGGAGGATTTCCGCAAATGTTTACAGAGCGGTGTTAAAAAGAAAGTGATGCAACACAGTGGAAAACATGTCCTAGATTTTATGAATTGGGTTGCTGGCATCAAATTCAAAATAAGTAAATAAAAGAAAAGAAACAATAAAATTTGTCAGTGCAGACATATTGTCTTTGTACTATTTACAGTCAAAATATCTCTCAATTAATTTGCCAGTCACTACATTTCATTTTTTTACAACAGTGACTCAACCTTTCTCAAATCAAAAATTAGGAAATAGCATTAATTTAACAGATGTTAAGAACATTTCCTATCATTCCAGATTCATCAGTGATGCCAAACTGTTGCCTGAATGTTTATTGTGAAAATCCACCTATAATCAGTATTTCAGGTAAATAAAAATTTGCAGGTTTTCTGTGTAAATTACACAGGATAGTAGCTATGTCTATGTGGGGGTTATTTTAAGAAGGAGCCCTTCCTGACAAAATATGCAAATATTTTGCATTCAGTAAATAATTGTAAATGTCACAAATTTACATACAGACCTCACACTGAGGCGACATACACGGCAAGAATCTAGTTCCTCTCAAAAAAGGGATGAGTAACTTTTTAACAGTGAGGCTGAAACTTCTTCATGTTATCGCTGTTGTTTTTCACTGTCATTACTAATAATAACTACAAATAATACACACATACAGTTTTCCTGTCATCAGTAGTGATTAATATCGTTCCTAAACAATAATTCCGGTGAGAATTCAGGAGCAGCTCATTAAAACAATGCTCCATAGCACCACCAATGACCTGTGCCGCTGTTATACATTTATAAACACCTCTTCAAGTCTGCATCAGCAAGCATCTGTGATTTGTGAAAACTACACCTGTGACACAGTATTTTAATGCAAATATTTCCCATTTAGTTTCACATTAAAACAGAGCAGGTTTGTATGAGGAGTCTGTCATGTAGCACAAAGTAAAGCATTATGAGTAGTGGCTCAAAGGGACAGAAAGTCAGGGTTATTATTAATAAGTGGAGAAGAAAGAACATTATGCTGGCAAGCTGGCTCATGAGCCAGCAAATTGAGCTTGCAAGTACTAAAGCACCACAGAGATAGGTCATTAAGATACCCGGAATGGAGCTAAGAAACTGTTCTCACATAAAAGATTCTGTGTGATTCTGGTGCTATACAGGAATACTCAGACTGCTGCTCTACACAGCCCTGTGCAGAACCATTATGGAGCTGAGCAATCTTTAGAAAATATACAAAGTTTTAAACCAAGGTTTTCAGCTGCTAACTCCCTCCCCCCCACCCAAAAGCCAATGCTTAAACCACTTCATTTCCAATTTGCAAGATTTATTTTTGTCAGTTGGAGTACAGAACTATTAAACCGGCAGGTGCGGTGTGGAAGCACTAATGGTTTTGCAAACATCAGCAAAGGACCATTGAGAGGTTGAAGGGGCCCTTGAAACTGTGAAATTTCTACAGCTAAATTGGTTGCCAGTAAAAGCCAGAGCTTGTCAACCACTGCTTAAAATAGGACACAAATTCAGTGATGGAAGAGACCCCAAATACCATCCAAAACAAGCCGTGAGACGGAGTGACACATGGACAGCTCAGTGAACGCATCACTAGCTTCAGCCATGTTCCGATCCCTGATTTAAAAGGTTTCCTGCATCTCAAGTAATCATTAATGTAAAAATAATCTTTTGATTACCGGAAAGGATCTTTGTATTGAGGATGACTCATGCTACCTGTGTCTCTGCTGTTCAAAGACAAACTCCTTTAACCCCTTGAAAATGTAGAATCCAGGAGGACGTTTGTGGTTATTTACTGAAACCATCCATGAATGTGAACCTATGCTCATGTTTGCATGAGTTTTTATCTTTAATAAAACTACAGCTGTTTATGACCCCACATGCTTAAAAAAACACATAAAAACCATGAATGAATACAAAGCAAGTTGTTGATATTCACTCGTGTTACTTTATTAACACAGCAAAACTGCTAAAGTATGGTGCCATTAGGGTTGCAACAGAGATAAGAATGTGAAAAAAGCAATTTCCGAAAGCAAGATCTAACTAATCAACAACTCTCTTTTCCAGCCCATCTGATATACAAATTGTGCCTAATGAACCTTGCAAAATCAATTACCTAGGTAATACTTTGCATGCAAGGGAAACCAAACACTGAATGCATGATGCATACGTAAACAGACATTACTCACTGCAGATTATTTTGCTCCATTTACATTGCATTAGCACTGGAGAGAGCGAAGTGACTGGTGCACATTCCTCAATCATGTTCGTTTCATTAAAATGCAACTAGGCCAGCAACTTAAACCTTACCCACCTAATGACTAGTTGGACCATTCGTTACACCAAACGCGGTAACGTGATTAATGCTACTACAAGGAGAGGACAAACAAATAACAACAACTGCATCTTGGAAAAGCTGGGGCACAAAATAATACAGCATAAAGTATTTAGGTGACTCCTGAATGATGGATGATGGTGCTCGTTTCTGCTGGTAAAGGTTTTTTTTACATAACTGTTTAGCACTTTGTTCTGGAATATAGTAGAGTACACGCTGAAGATGACATTCCTAATGTATTGTTTGGCCTTAATGTAGTTTATGTTTAAGGGGCGGCAGAAAAAAGCCTGTTCTTTGGGGTGCTCTCAGACTTTAACTAAGCATGTTATATATTGTACATTATCAGGCTCCTTATAGGAAGCAATTTCCAGTATAAATAGGCTTTTTGTACAGCGTGCTGTGGTATATGCCTAATAATGAAGAGAGACACAGAAGATAACATGGACTCAATTCATACTTCAGTGCTTCCTCTGTTGCATTTACAATAATGTACTATGTGATCAACGATATATCATGCTTGGTAAAAAAGTTGCTGAACTGTACATTAAAAACACACACACACACACAACTGATCCACAGCTCTCTTGCAAAGTAACATGGTGGAGAATTTTCGGTTTCTGAGCAGTGAGGCACAAATCTAAATCTGGTGTCATGAATTATTAAAGCCTCCCTTTATGGAGCTTCTTTCAGAGGAGAATATCCAGCACAGTATAGTACAAGCTTTAGATCACACAGAGCGGAGAAAAAGAGCCAAATGTAATGCCAGAAGTACTTCCACCAAATGTGTTCAGTGTTGTTGTTCTGCAACTTTTGTCAGATGACTTATGAGAATGAATCTCAGTGAAAACAGAGACAAAGAAGAGCTAGTGTCTGTCCACATGGTCAGTATTGGTCTCCTCCACTGCAGCCAACAGTTAAATGCACGTACAGAGGAAATGAGAAAACTTGGCATCCCTTACTAGTTGACATGACAGCATATTTACCTCTGCTGAATATCACTACACAATAAATTGCTTCTGCTTGGAGGTGAGTGTCAATTGTAGATGAATCACTCCTCTTGGTGTCATCCAACTCTGCATGCCTTTGTGAAATTGCTTTTTGAGTCAGAGCCACACTTGCTAAACATTTTATCTTATCCCTAAAAGTATTTCTAAATGGCCTTTCAGTTGAGTTCCCACAGGGAAACTGTATACAAAAGTCTTTTATGGGCTGATTTGGACTGCGGTGTGTTTGGGTTGCACACTTGTTTCAAAGCACTCGCCATGTCAAGAGGCGTCTTATTTTCTCTTATGATGGTCGTTTTAGAACATGGCAAACAGCCTAAAGCGTCAATAGAAATATACTGGATGAACAGACCACATCTGTGAATATTAAACTTTGATTAATTAGAACTTTTTTGGTCAGATTTTCTATATATAAATGTATAAAAAACACTTTTGTCCAAAGAACTCTAAGTCATCATGTTATATGACAAGTCTTTCATTCTTAATGGTCATTGCGGTGTCATTTGTTAAAGGAGTGCAGACGATGCAATTGTGCTTCATTTCACACCATGATGGCAGTTTCACACCATTCGTTCCCTAGGACCCAAATATTTAACATTTTTACATTGAAATAAAAGCTTTGCAAATGTATGTCGCTAAAACTAATAGTTTCACACTGGCTACTAAACTCCAGTCTCCTGTAGGACATGTCCTCTGTTGAACCCCCCCTTCCTTCGACCCAAACTTCCTTCTGGCAAAGTTTCCTGTGGTATGTTCACTATGGAAGCTACAAGTCATCCAACAGAAATACTTTATGTGATTCAGTCTGCCCTGCTTGGACAGAGGACCCTACCTAGTCCTATTTCACAGGAGGACAGTCCTTACACTGGGTACTGGGTTGATATGAAAAAAAAAGGTTATGCATTCATCGGTGGTGCTATTCACTGCTTATTAAACTAGCAGAGCAGAGGAAATAAGAGGCTGTGTCACAGATGACATCTTTGTAGAATCAAAACACAGCAGTGGGGATGTAACTCAAAAATTCCAGCCTGATTTAATGAACTTTGTGTCAGTCAATGCAACGTTAAGAAGTGTTGTTTTGGAGGACAATAGAGAACTGCAGCAAAAGCTACTATCATTTATTCATCTGCATGACTAAAGTTATTCTTTGTTGGTTTGGTAAAATAAGTCTTTGTGCTGCTTACTAGATAATTTTAAGTTCTATGCTGATGGCACATTTCTGTTTTGTGTCCATTGTTAATAACCGTGATTTTAAAAAAACAAAGGTTACATAAAATCACAGTGAAATTAATAGCAAATGTGTTTGCATGCATAAAACTAGCATGTTAAACTCATTCTGCACGGCTGGATTATTTATTGGACCTTTAAAACCAACCGACAAATATTGCTGCTCAGCAGCGTTATGTTCTACAAAAATCAGAGCCACTCTAGTGGCTTTGCTTTCTGCAGTAACTGAATTACTGTTGAACTGAAGTGTTAATGCTATTTTGTCTACTCTCCTCTATGTCTTGATGAGCACTCTACCAGTGGGGAATACGCAACAACACTCCACTAACACCTTATAAAAATAAAATGAAAATACTCAACTACTAAAATAACCTCAAATGGAGAACAATTCCAAGTACCAATCATTTTGCACAACTCAGACGTTGGTAAATCAATGGCATGCATCCTAACATTCTAATTAAACACTTTTTTCAAAATCCAGACTGATGTTTTTTGTACTGTTCACCTTCCTACTATCTGTATTTACAAGATAGTGAGATGAACCATTGTCACCTTTGCAGTATTTTATTTACATAACCACCTTCTTCTCCAAAAGTTGGCACTGTTCATAGAGTAACTCTGCATTTTAACTTCCCACTGTGTATGTAAAAACAGTATGAATCCATAATCACAGTATAAACAATGACACCAATCAAATGGCAAAAGTGCATTCTGCAGGGAAAATCAAATGTGAAACAAACACTACCAGAACATTGTTTAATATGTTCACTCTCAATGGATTGAAAAAAAAGAATCAGAAATCACCAATAATTGTGCATCATTTGGATGTTGCTATTGTTAGTTACAATATAAAGTGAACTGTTCCTACAGAAATCTGACTACAGTTCCCTAAACATGACAAAATATATTATGTCACTATTTTGCCTTCGTAGCTCACTGCCAGTGAAACTTGGCAGAATCTAACTGAGTGGCAATCTCTGCAACTCTTTAGCTTGTAATACGAATTAGAAAAAAGGTGAAGCGCTCGCCTTTACAGGCAGATAAACTCAGCTCAGAGTTAACAGCTTTCTGTGGGGAGAAAATCATTTTCCAACATTTATACCCTTTAAAACCACTATAAATTAGAAACAGACAGAAAAGCTGATATAATTTTGTTTCAGCAGAATCTCTCCACTTGACTGAATGTGTCTATAAAATTCTTAGAGAAAAGTAGGTTGCTAAAATGCACTTAATTTGGCATGATAGATTGAGTCCATGCTTCAGTGAGTGTAATTGAATCTGTGACCTATTTCTTCAGAAGAAAATTGTCTCTCGGGTTATTTGTCGCCATACATTTTAATGGAATTCAATAGACTGACACTGAATTTATACATTTTCAAACAATTATTTGCATTCTCATTTAAATCTGCATGTTGTTATAAATGTAGTTCTTTATGCAGTAATGTTCTAGTCTTAAACAAATTAAGCTCATGCGTGTCATGATGCAAAATTGTCTTCAGTGTATTTATAACAAATCTTGTGTTAAAGTACAATGGAAATTTGGACAAATATAACACTAAATACAGGACACGCTGGTTGGCTGTATTATTGTTTTTCCATGCATATGTCACTATCATCACCGTCTTCAGCAGACTGTAAAATAAAAACTGTAATAAGACATGATGGCGCACTTTCATACTACATGGGTTCCAGGATGTTACTGTTCCCCCAGACATCATGGTTTGATCTGTCACTGTACAAGGGAGGCTGCCACCTTTGACAGAACAGGAAGAGACAGGTCTTGTCAAACATTCAAAAAAAGTAAAATGTCTATTTTTTCAGGAAGGCCTCGGGCCATTCAAGGTAACGCTCTACAACCGAACCAGGACCACAAATGGACAGACCACTACACCTGACTTTCATTTACATTCACTTCTGCCGTTTTGTAAAAGACAAGACTATGATGTTAGTCAGAACACAAAGCAAGGTGAATTATAAAATATGAATATACAAAGGAGGAGATTCCCCAAAACAGGATTGATGCATCCATGTGCTTTCCTGGACATTGGAGTAAATTTAAAGTACCACATCAGTCCAGCAGTCAATGAACGCACAAATGATGCACAGTGAAAATGTGCATCACCTTCTGTCTGAACACACCGACACACGAGCCAGCATGATGCTCAGTAATATTTGCACTAATAGTGCTGTAATGTCAGCAGCTTTGCTCCAGGAGTGATCAGCGACTAGGTACGTTTAGGCAAATACTGACTTCAAGTCTGATTTTACAGTACTTTTCTACTTTAGGCTACTTCACAACACGTCAAGGGAAAATACCCTATTACTGTACCTCACAACCTTTATTCTACAGCTTCTTTCACGTAAAGATTATTAATTCAAAATTCAAGTAACTGTGCAATATTATATATTGTTATTATATTTATTGTTGTTGTTGTTACTGGGTAAAAATCCACTCAAACACTATTAGCTGTACCATCTTTTTTGACACCAAGCTGCTTGGTAAGTTTTTCACTACTAAGGTCACTTTGTTTTTAATTTAAAATACAGATAAAGCAAACTATTACTGTAGACTACAATGCATTTTCTTTGCAATAATTCTTTGAGAATTTAATCCAAAACTCAGGATGAAACTCAACATTTCCGGCATTGGTTGATGCACAAATGTATGTTTGGACCAAAGTGATGGAAAGCCTCCACCCCTCCGCCCCAGCCAATTGGTGGCACAGCGACAAGTGCTCTGCATATTTCTCACAATAGACATAGTAGTTTTTTCAGCAACGAGGCAACGGCCATCGGTTCCAGGTGGACATGAAACTGTTGTGCTGTCTCCTCAGGTGCACATCAGCACCCGAAAAAGAAAAAAAAACAACAGGAGAGAACAACAAGATAAATCTTCCAGCACAGTGTTGTTCCAAAAACTTCTACCCCTTCAAACCCACAGGAGGGGCAGGGATGACAAAACATTATATCATTTGATACGTATGTCACATGCTCACACACAAACACGTGTAACGAGGGACCACCATCGAGCCTCATTTCCCACCTGACACACACTGCATTCAACATTTGTTCCCTGTTCTGGTGGCAGTGATTGACGGCACCAACCAATCCAGCTGACGGCAGAACCGGTCAGACGTACTTTTAGGCGAATCACAAAGTTCCAAACTAAGATGACCTAACTGATAAAGGGCACCTCGCTAATTAGTGAGAGTTACAGTGTCTTTTGTTTGTTCGGTTTAATCAAATTGACAATGTTCTCTTCACTGTCTCATGATAACCTGCTGTTTATTATTAAAAGTTGGACTGACGGCCTCTCTGAGGGAATTTTATCCATACCACACTAATGAGTTCCTGGCATTTTTGTTCTAATTAATGCTACTAACTCCTGTTAATTAATTGTTGCTGAAGCTTATTCCATCCACTGAATTGAGGAAAGTAAAAGTGGGTCATTGTGGAAAAACAACCCCCCCCCAAAAAAAAAACTAATAATGAAATATGGGTCTAGTTTTCATCTGTAATTTGTTAAGCAAAATGCCTCAGCAGTCTGCTAAGTAGCAGAAGAAAGCTAATGTTTGCAGTGGTGTCTATTTTGCATGAAAAAATCATTCTGTTAAATGGTTTATCATATTTATGGATGAGCTAAATGTAAAGCAGGGAAGAATGCCAGTGGCAGTCAAATACACTCAGTGTATAATACAGCTCGAATGCAATGACCTAACAAACAAGGAACATGAATCCAACGCCCCACAGCAACTGCTCCGAATCTCATTAGCAGCTCATGGTAAAACATAATAGTTCAGATGTATCATCTCAGAGTCTGGCATCAATCAAAAAATGATAATGATTTCGTAAGATGATGATGAGTCTCGTTGGAGGTTTGCATTGTGCGGCGTGTGCTTAGCTCCAATCTAATGTAACCTCATCATTCTTATGAACATTTAAACGTTCCTGCTGATGCTCCAACACTATGGATTCATCGTCCTCACCCAATTTGAACTCTTCATCGTTAAGTCAGCCTTAGCCTTTTCGATGTGTACACTGAGGCCATGTGCAAATATTTGAGGCTGAAATGTAGAATCAGTAAGTATTAACCTTCGCTGGTTTTCCTTTGTGCTTCAGACACTTGAAATTAAATTGCTGCTCGTGGCTAACAGCAGCACAGAACGGTGACCACAAATCCCCATGTAGCATAATGCAAACAAATACAGCAGCCCTGCAATAAATAGCACCAGTGACACTTTGCCGAGTGTGTTGAGAGGTGCTGACGTAATATCCCATGGTTATTGCTTAAGTGTTTTATTGAAGCACTTGTTTGCAATATTTCAACTAAACTATTATTTTATTTTATTTATTTATTGCTTTATTTAATGAAGGAGAAGCCTGTTATTGACTGCTGTGACTTGTGCGATGCCCCGACAAGGTCAGACACACACAGCAAGTGTCTGTGCACCTAGCCTTGAGCTTTGCCTTGAGGTTGGTGCTTCACATGCAAACAATATCCATCCATGCACCCATCCATCCATTCATCCAGTATCTAAACTACTTATCCTGGTCGCTCAGGGGCCAGGACCTAATATGCAAACAGATTTATTTATGTATTTATTTATTAGTTCGCTTTTTCGATTTACACTCCCAAAATAAATTGAATAGGTGTGAAATATGCCAATATAATTGTGTGGCCCTTTGGAGCATCTTCTATGCTCATCAAAAAAAAATTACAAATGCATTACATGACAACTTGACAACTGGGGTTTGGAGATTTTTAAGACCTAAAATGGGTAGACTGGCAAGAAAATAGTGAGAAACTCTGTTGCAGACAGTCATTAAATTGTCTTAAATACCATTTCACTTGCTCAGAGACCAATTAGCAGTGTTGCACTGCTCAAAGATACAGTATGATCAAAACTGCATTTCCCTGTCTGATGGTGGTGTTGTTTAACAAATGCTGGAGCTATTAAAACTGGCATGGCTGTGGAATATTAACTATAATCCTTTGAGATGTTATTGAGCCAGTAGACTGTCAGACAGGCGACAGCAGCAAGGCAGCCAAAATCAACATTACATTTAAAATGACAATGTGTTAAGATCTCTCTCCCTCTTTGTGTGTCCCTCTACATTTAGAGGACTGATCAAATTAATTCACACTTTTCATGAACAATTTAGAATTTACAGAAAGTGCCTTCTCTATAATAGAACAAATTCCACTCGCAGCAAATAAAGTCGGCTTGTAAAGAGAATGTGGAAGACTGTAATAAACAGCATCTGAGACATTTTACATGATGCTACAACTAGCATGTGTATTTGTATGATGTAACTAATGTAGTATCAGGCGGCAGGGCGGCAATTTATCATTTCTTTAATCGTCTGGTAAACACACAAACGTGATCCATAAACACATCATATAGGTTTTTTTAGCCAACGCAGCTGCCATTAAGTGTAAAATGTAAATGTATTTGACAATAACTATTCAGGCCCACAGAGTTTCACAGAGTATGCAGCCTGAAACCTGTAATATAGATCAACCACCAGAAATAGAAAAATAGCATAAATGCTGCACATACAATGTCCCTACTATAGTAAGAGTAAATGAGGAGGAGGTACAGTAGCATTAACATATTCTATTCTGTCGCTTAAATATTGTATTAGGTTTTGAGAAGACAAGATAACGTTCAACTATCAAAATTAGTCACACTGAGTGGATATTTCTCAAGATTGCAGCCTTTTCCGGTTTGAAGTCCAGTCTTCTTAAACAGAGAAAGACTGGGAAACACAAATAGCAAGTTTTACACTTAGATTTTCATTTTTGAGAGATACAGCATCCACTCGATTTGATTAACTGTGTCAGATTTGAATACATTTCATGAGAAACCTGTCTCATTGTTCACATTTGCAGCCGACTTGTTTAAAGGCAGATCTGTACAACTCTAAACTCTTCTTTTAAGGATGTAATGCATGAAACACAATGTGACTAATGATGCATCAGATCAGTTTTGAAAACCCCAGCGTCTTTATTCATAAATGTCTGTCTCTTTTCCTGTTCATGCAGCTTCTTTCACCACATTTGAGTGAGTCTTTTTGTGATAGGAACTCCTGCTTAGACATGGATCTGCAACATTGCTGACTGTGGAGCTAAAAGAACTGACTTATTGCTCAAAAATGAGAGGACGCTACAGGCCCAGTTGCTACGGAATCTCTACGCACAGCTGCACTGGAGGCAGAGCCCACACTTTGGCTTCCTCCCTCTGTGGTGGAAAACACTGTTGACTCCAAGGATGGAACTCATCGCTTCTTTTAGATGCTGGTTTACAGGTGAATTCATCAACACTAAAATAAAAGGAGATTTTGGTGATTCACTTTAGTCTGAGTGTTTTAAATGTTGCATGTCTGCTAACGCTGGCATCTCGAGTGTTTCTTGCCTCCATATCATCATCTGAGCCATAACTGCAGCAAAACACAGTGTCTCCAGTTCAGACACACTGAAAACAACATTCGTCTACCTATGCATGGACAGCACAGATACTAATATGGATCTAATCATCTGCCTTACGAGGAAATGATTGCCCTCCTTCCAACACACAGCTCAGAGCTGCAGCATTGATTTTATTTATATATTTATTCAAATGAATGATTGTCACCACCATCAGCACCAGGCTCTAGTGCACGCTCAGTGTGATGGCCACAGTCACATACTGTGTTTTACTTAAATCACATTCTCCCACCGTATGAATTCGATTTGCTGCATGTTCCTTTCATTATCAGTCAGCTTCATGCAAACAAATAACATCAATCAGTTTGTTTGATTTGGGAATTTGTGGATTAATGTTGGTTAAATGGAGTGCACAAAAATGTAACAGTGCAGAGTAAAGATTTTCATTTCTTTCTTTGTCTCTGGGATATCACTGCTGCTGGGGGAATTCCCTCCTGCTTTGGCAAAAAAAGCTGTGGCTTAGGGTGAAGGAGCCTAACATGCTGAGGTTTAATTATCTGTTCTCATGTCTGGGGATTTTTTGGGTTTGCTTATTTTTGCTGTGTACCTCACATATAGAGTCCACGTTGGCTCCGCTTTGTGTGTGTGTGTTAGTTTGGCCAAGACACGTTACGTGTTTTGTCAATGTGTCACGTCAGTTGTTTCCACATCAGACTGAATCCAATCATAATTTGATCCTCTGCTCTTGATTATTTAATACATTCTGAATCTGTGTGGATTTTACATTTCTTTGGTTAAAATAAAACCATATTTTGATCTAAACTTCTTTTGCTCATTGTCATACTTAGTCCGTACTTAGAATATACTCAGTCTGAAGCCGCAGCAAATAAAACTGTCACAATTCCTCTGTTGTTTCTGTCACACCAAACTAGTCCACAAGGACTGTAGATGGTGTCTCAGTGAGATGACCTCTGTTTTTCTCTGCCACATCTTTACAACAATATCCACATCTAGACTGCCACAGCATACAAAGACTGCCTTTGTTCAGCAGAGCATTGCATCAACCTGAGAAGTGTCTTTAAAAGCTTAAAAGTGAATAAAACACACACTGCACATGCAATTCAACCCTATTATTGTGGTCCATGCTGGGTGCCACACAACAAGAGAGATTTGCACCACAAAACCTGCGGTTTTCTGCAGCTGTTCAAGTCCAACATATTCATTTGTGTGAAAGCAAGAGTGGGAAAAACAAGACTAATGTACAGTGTTGTAATCCTTTTCTCTCAGGTGAGCTTATTGTGTGTGATTGCATGTTTCATAATCAAAAGAATATAGGGGTTATTTTAGCCGAGAATAGCCAGAGTTGCTGCAGTAGCAGCAGGCATTTCTGAGGTTACTGCTTCCTCTACACTCACCTCCAACGTATTTCAAGGTGACAGAACAGGTCCCTCCAGACAAGACCTTTCATTTTTGAGATGTCAGCCGTCAGGATCGGAAACTCCTCGTAGAAAGTACTCAGTGAGATATTATAAAACAATAAAACCACACACTGCAGTCTGGCCAGTTGATGTATTGATCGGTGAAGACAAATCCCTGAGAGCAAAAGTAGCAGGATTTTTTTTGACCTGGCAACCCAGTGAGAGGACACTCACTAACAGTCCTGGCGTAAATGTACCGCAGAGACTGTTTTAACTGAGATGCAGATTAGCGAGTTAGCTTTAACACTATATTTGGATGGTATCTGCTAAATTAATTTCAACTGATCTGAATTTTAATGCTTATTCAGGATAAATAAAGCAGTGTTTGAAAGGTCTGTAAAAAAGTATACACACAACTGTGAACATGAAACATCATTTAATTTGCATAGGTTAATTAAAAACAGTGTCTGACTTCTCTTTTCTGTGTTGATCTGAATACTAATTAAAAACCACAAGTAATGTACAAGCAACTTATAATGTCAACACCTTCCTCATGCGCCTCAGAGGATAATATTTTTTTTATTTTCAACCTTGCAGTTGTTTTGCAAGGTTGTTCATTGTATTTAGAATATAATCAGTTGTGGTTTCGTGGTAAACGTTCATTTGAAAAGAACAATGTCACAAAAGGTGGAAAAACCAACTTCAGCTGTTAAACAAAGAAAACAGCAACAAAAAAATGTGCATTTCCATTAATATGTGGACATTTTTCTCCAAACAATTGACAATATTTTTATCACAATCACAGATTCTAGTGATCAAACTAGATTACTAGAAGAAAACCATCAATTAAATAGTCACTAAATATGGTAGATATGGCAGTTTGGTGAAAAGAATAAAACACAGAGTTACAGTGTTTCATCGCTGTAGACGGGAACATGTAATGTGTGCTCAACATCATTTGTTAGAGTGAGGCTCTTGTCTTGAGCCGCTTGCAAAATTGCCATAAAATGATCTTTTTGAAAAATGATGTTTCTACAAATTGCAATTCACCACATGAAGCTTATTCCATCAAACCGGACTTCAGATACTCCTGAACCCATGTGACGGCTGCTTACTTGAAGAAATCACAGACAGGGGATATTTTAAAAACTCACTTTAGTCGAACAGCATGCTTCATTTTTATGTGGGGATTCTGGCCACTCAGACAACGTTGCAGAACAAGTTACAGCCCTCGCCTTGCAGAGTAATGCAAAATGTTGACACGTGCAGCCCCTGGGCTTAGAAATGTGGGCAGGAAACAGGAGGTAAAACTGAGGGGCTCTTGAGCAAGTCACGCTACGAAGAAACTGCTCCGATTGGGAGCTGTTCTGAGATTGGTGAGAGTTGCGTTTTTAAGAAATTTGCAGAAAGAACAAACCTTCCTCGATTAATAAATCTCAACAATTTATTTCTGGTATGCATTTGCAGCGGCATGTTAACGGTTATTCTGCAGGTTAAACTCAAAGCAGATACAGTAGACGTGATCCATCAACACCGGCCGACATGTCTGGACAGTAAAACGCTGCCTTCCATCATTAGACATTCATAATGTCCAAGTCTAATCTTTGCAGCTAATTAATTAGAGTAGCAATTATAAATGTGCAGATGTTCGGCCAGATGCCAGTGAACTCTGCTCTGAAGTCATTTTGGCAAATTAAACCTGACAAACATGAGGCATGTTATCAAAAATCTGTCTATTAACAAGAACAGCATCTGGTCTCACACACACCTGAGATTCAGAGTCCACATATTAAACATTTTACATAGGTAAAATATGCGTATATGTACATAAGTAATAAAGTGCAGTATTAAATTTCAGGGTACGTCTTATGCTCCCGTTGGATATTTCTTATAATCCATTACAGTCATGTGTGTTTGTGTTTTTGTGCTGCAGCTGGAGCTTGTTTTAATTAGAATAATGTGGGAATTGAACCTACTGTAAATGAGTGTAGGCCACTATATTATAAGCACATCGTCATTTTTTATGTGCTAGTGTTTATGCAGAGTAACACCAGCTTTGAAATAAATGCAGTAAAAAGCATAATAACTGAGTACAAAGTCAAAACAGAAAAAATTAAGGGAAGTACTTGTGTTTTGATTTTATTGTGCCTTTTATAATAATTGCTTCTTGGTTAGATGTAGATAGAAAGATAAATTCTTGCTATAGAAATAACAGGTGTTATTGTTGTGTCCAGGTTATTGCTGATGTACATAAGTTAAAGTGCCACTTTAAATTTGAAATGTACAGCAGTAAAAGCAGCGACGTTTTAAAACCATTTTCATTAGTTTCAGTCTACTAGTTACAGTTTCCCCGCTCACCTCCTCCAGTGAAAACTGTGCAGCTCCGGAGCGACAAACAGTGATGTGCTGCAATGCAGATGGATTTTTCATTGCCCTGCATGGAGGAGGGCAAAGAAGTAACATTGCCTTCGCTCTCGGCAGGGCCTCTCTTCTATCGGCAGCCTCCAGTCAGAACACATGATCATCATTTCTCCTCTCTTTATCACCACAATGTAGCGCGTCCTCACCACCTGACAATTTCAAATATGCTGAAATTCATGACCTCATCACAATGTAGAAATTGATTTAGCATGCTGTGATTTCCTTTCGCCTCTGAAGCCTATTCTGATTCTTATTTCTGATGGCAGCGAGAATATGATGTGCTGAATTTTTGCACTGTTCAATTACATTTGATGTCTTGAAGTCAGATTTGATGGCGCTCAAAGAACACAAGCAGCTCATTCAATATATGACAATAAACAAAAGAATACAGAAATATCATAGTCTCCAAAATGACTACAGATCTCTAGTTCCACTTTCAACTGTCACAATAGATGTATGTCACGCCTTTCAATGTCACAAAGATACTGCAAGGCTTCGTTTCTATCTGTAACGTCTCCAGTTCATAAAATTTACATTCAGCTGGGAGGAACCGGAGGATTATGCGTGGCAATGATTTGCAAAAGCAATTCAATTAATAACCGGTCGCCTTAATAAAGCGTCTGTTGTCGTTGATGACAGGTTGAGGCAGTACATTTGATAGGTAGTGTTTGTAAGTCCCATTGAAAGGCGTCATTAATCTTCTCATCTGGATGCTGTGGGACATAAAATGAAAGAGTGGGAAATTACTTGTCATCCTCACAGCAGTGCACTGGAACATTTTAAATGGGGGTGTAATTGTTTTCCTGATTAGTTCAGCGTGGGTATGTGTCTATTTATTTACATGTTCTGTTAACAAGGACAGTGTTTGTTGTGACCTACTTCCCTCCCCCATACCCAATTGAGGATGAAAAATCCCTTTGAGCTGGGGGAGCAGCCACAGAGCTGCCGGTGAAGGAGAAAGGAACATTAGAGTAGTTTAAGTAGACGGTTTGAAAATACATTTGCACCAGTAAAATAAATGGATTGTTTTCTTTATGAACAAACAGATGAGCATATGTGAAGCCACTAAACCTCCCCCACCTCCCTTCAGGGATCCTGCTGTGACAGTACACTAATATTAATGTAAAGTATCCGGGTTGAACCTGGGGGTAGATACAGGATTAGTGTTTTAAGAAAGAGACATATATTTTATATGTGTTTTATATATATTTTTACGGGTAAAACATGACTAGGTCCTACACAAAGTGAGCTGCTATTGGGGTTTGCTTCCAATGGGAACAGCATAAAAATACACCTGATAACAAGTTTAACGACAGCACGTTCACAATGACAATGTTAAGACGCTGATGTGCCGCAGGAAGTGTTGAGTTTAGGATGTCATCATGCTGACAACCACGGCCATCTGTTGCCATCTTTAATCTTTACGGCACTTTTTAGCATGTGACAATAAAAGCGGTTGTAGCTCAGTTGTGAAGGCAGGCGTCCGTGGACCACAGGGTCACTGGTTTGATTTCAGGTGGTTCGGTCCCTCCTGGCTACATGTCCAAGTGTCCTCGGGCAAGACGCTGAACCCCATGTCCAGGTGAGCATGTTGCATGGCAGCCACCTCCTTCAGTGCCTGCGACTGGGTGAATGGGAAGCAACGCTTTAAAGGGCTGAAAGTATTAATCAAATCCCACAGAAGTTCGTCCAACACTGTTGAGATATCTGATGGAAATCTGGATCAAGGCAGTGAACTGATCAATCAACAGACAAAACATGAAGCCACTTGTAGACCCACTGCCGGCTTCTTTTGAAGACGTGTTTCTCTCCACCTGATGAATGTACAGTCCAGTTTTCAGCCCTTTTTAAGCTCTCGTTTGATCTTCACCCATTCTGGACGGAAGTGTCTGCGTAATAGCTAACCCGTGGTGCTGAGCAGCTGCTTTACAGCTTATCAGAGTTTTTTTTATTGGAAACAGCTGTGTAAAGCGCTGACGATAATAAGATGCATAAGACAAAACAGTAAGACTGAAGGACACAAAGCCAAAACAATATGCTGAAAGACTTTACACGGTTGTGCTGAGCAATGCTGCAGAATTGGCTGATAACAGTTTGTGGATTTGGCCTAAAAGCAGCTGCTTTTATGTCACTGCTTAATGTAAGAAGTATTTAAACAATTGTCATTGGCAATTTGTATCATTTGAAATATCATTTCATGGTATATTGTTATTATGTGAAAGTGGCCATATATAGAAAAATCCCGAGCTGAGCTGCTGTATGCAAATGATTGCGAGTGAGGGTGAAACACTGCAGTAGTCTTGTGTGCTACAGTAAACAAGCCACCCACATCCTCCGAGCAGACACTGCAACAGAGAGTAATAATGCAATCCAACTGTCTTCATAATGAGTATACAGTCATACGTTTAGGAGCAGCAGGATCCGTCTCCTGTACCGAATTCTCCGTTGTATAGAGAAACACATGAAGTGGGATGTGTAATGCCGGGCTTCGGTGCAGTATATTTAGTTTAAATGCCCTTTTCAAACATATAATTAAACTACCTGCCCTAGTTTTAAAGGTTCAAAAATAACTCCTGAATGAGCAGATGTTTGCATTTTAACAGCAGCTGTCATGGCTGGGTGCTGGCAGCCTCATAACATGCATACTTTTTGTAATTGAGAGCTAGTTCTGCTTGTCAAGTGAAAAAAAATACATCTGTCATAACAAACTGCTGCTGCATCTGGCAGGATTTATTGATAAGGGTTGTAGAACTTGCCAGCAAGCTGGAAATAATTTGAACTTTGTCACGGAGCCCCGAGCTACAGTCCAGTGTGCCGTCGGGCAGGCGGCACCTGATCTCTCCTGTCATGGCCGCTCGCAGACTCCCACTGCGGCCGGACAAAGAGAATAAAGATGTTGTTGTTGGAAAATAAACTTGGTGAGGGATTATTGACGACTCAGTGAATGATTGTTGATATTGATACGTAAGTATTATTTAGACAGTTCAACTCAAACATTATTACTAAGTGACATATTTGATCATTCATTAAAAACAAACAACGAAAAGGAGATGATTGAAACCCTGCCGTGTTTATCTGGTGCGTCCAGCAGCGATAGGTGCTGTGAAGTGTCGCTCACACGTACAGACACCCCCCACTCCACGATGCAACTGCATCCAAACATAGAAAGCTGAACCTGATCATTGGAGTCTCATGGGAATCTGCTGATGTGCCAAAAAGGCTCAAGTTCACAAGCAACAAAAACCCAAGGACGCAAGCCACCTGCTGCTGCTCAAACAAAACAGCAGACAAACACTGCAGGTCACACAGCGACTCCTCAGAAGCACCGGTGACCAGCCAGCGCGACATTAGCATTGATCTAGACAAAGCCAGTCCCACGCACCATCAATAATTGATGGCAAGTCATAATCAGGTTTTATAATAAATGACTTGTTGGCCATTGGTCTTTTCAGGGGTAACCAGCTGTGTTGTAGGAGAAAGTCACACCATGATTTTGGTTGACCTATATATTCAAAAGGTTAGTTATGTTGATGGAGAAAAATACATGCAATTGTTTAAAAATGGTGACACATACTAATTTATTCAGAATGTGAACACATCAGAAACTTTGTACAGATTTTCTTCAATATGTAAATCAAAACTACACCCAAACAACTTGATGCGATTCGTTTGGATCATTTACAATTCCCCATAACAGCAGGAGCTGGGTTTTGTCGATCATATTTCACATTAGATTTGCTGTTTGCCGCTGTCATAACAGAGCTTTACATAATGTGTGCTATTTCAGTCTCCAGCGATGCGAAACACGAGCCTAAATATCAATGTCCCATACACTGTTCAGTCCTTCGCTGAAGGTGCATGGACCCAGAATCCAGCTTAGCAAAGTCAGAAATCATCTATTACCCGGGGGCAGGGGGGAGGAATCAGACGAGACAGCTGCTGTGTGTGAATGAGTAGGTGTGGAGCCTCATTCTTAAAGTAGTACGTCTTCTCGCACCATTAATAGCCCATAATTCCTGCACTGGACCAACTCTTCACACTAAACTAATCATGGATGGTGAGAGAACAAAGTGAGTTTGAATGGATACTAGCTCTGCACATTTTGTGTGAAAAGACATAATGTCAGTTTTTCACTTTCTCATTTTGAATTTGTGTTGATGTAAATGTGGTGGCAGGGAAATTACATTTAGTCATACGACAGACGTTTTTATCCAAAGCAGACGTATTTTTTATGTTTTTAAGCAGGTAATACTGAGCAGCATGTCTGTTTTAGTAGTTGTTTATAGTTTTATCATTTTTATTACAGTCAAACAAATATATTTGTTTGCATTTTATGCATTTTGCAATATATGTAAATATATTTGCAAAGATAATCTTAGGTGAACTGACGTAAACCGGTACTTCTTGCCTGTGGTAGCTACCTGTCCAGCTAAGAGGATGATTATAAATTGTGTGTACAAACTGCAACTACCGGACCCTTTTTTAACAAATCAATATAGTAAGAATGAATGTAAGATTCAAAGATTTAGAATCAGGCACTCTCTAGAAGAGATTTGCCACATGAATGAGTTGTGAACCCAATTTAATAATAAAGCTTTGGTCAGAGTCTGATTATGGACATTGTAAGAAACATCGTCCACCATTTTGGTGCCATGGTGGCTCATCCCGTGAGGGAAAGGACCATTTAAAAAATGAGAAGAGATGTAATGAGGGTCTGAGCATGTGCAGTGAACAGGAACAGGAAGAGGATGGAGCGGGTGATAGAAGAGAGGAGAGGTGTGAACCAACATGGCTCAGTCTCTGTTAACTACCGTTAACTTCCAAATCCAAACCTAAAGTTAGACAGTCGAGACTTTGTCCACACTGTCTTTCCAACATTAAATCCTTTATTCTTTTGCTTCACACTGTGACGGAAACATGAGGGTCCTAAAGGAATTTTAACAATGATGATGTTCAGGATTCAGGTCAGCAGTGGGAAAAATACATATATATTTATATTTTCGCTGTCATTTTACATGCTAATGTGCTTTTCGCTTTTCAAGCACGCACTGGTCGTGGCTGCTTTGAAAACCGGGCTCTGTATCGCTGCACACACTGGTGGAACACAAGCTGGCGCCCTGTTGCGTGTACTAGAGCTAATATATTTGTGGCTGGCACAGTGTCAGTTTTACATACAAGTGAATGGGAGAAGGAAGTTGCACCTGCCCCTTTGTTCTCTTGCCTGAGGGGGATCTTTGTGTTTGTCCCAGAGCACCATAGACTACACTGACAAATTTCACTCCATAAACCTCACAGTCACTGACAATGACTAAGGGGTTTATTCCACCTCCCATTCACTGTTACAACTGTACATATGTTAAATGAGAGGAATTAAGCAGCAGGCCGGGCTATCGAGAAGTATTTTAAAAGAACAATCTCCACTCCTGCTTGTCTTTTTTTTTTTTATGCCTTTTTTAATACAAGTACACACTTATGTGCTCACACATGCACACACACACACACACAAAAGAAATAAATTAGGCATTCTGCCAAGCCCATTACCATTTTTTTACAAAGCCATCTTCTGATTTAAAGGGGAAAATACTGAAAAAGAAATCAATTAAAGTGAATTGGATACAGTAGAACGGTTAAAGCAGACATGTTGTTAAAATGCAAACAGCATCTCCAACACCTCCCCTGAAAAAAACAACCTCCTTCCCATCTCCTCAGCTGCTTCGGCCCTGTCCTGAGAGATTGGAGCTGCAGAATAAAGACGGCATCTGTACTCTTCCAGGTCAGTCATGCCCTGTTTGGGAAGGTTGGAATTTGAGAATCAAGGATAAACATCAGGTCCCCAGAGAGAACGGTTACTCATGTTTGAATACTGCACGGCGGAAAATGAATCTCTCCACAAGCAAAACAGCCATGAAGAACACTTTTTCACTAAAACATAGTCTCTTTTGGGAAAGTTAATTCTTAACCTGCGGCTTTAGGCTGTGCAGTAACTATGCTTGGCTCATCCTGAGCGGGTTGTTTAACGCACACGAAAAATCCACCGCTGCGGAGAAGATTTCGATAAGCGACAGATTGTTCTATTTTTGAATGAAAACTACAGTAACAGAAATCACTGTCCCGCGTGCAGCATTTTGGAACTTTGCACATTTTTTTGTTTATTTCGATCACCCATCTCTTTTTCCTGGGCAGACAATAATGTCTCCACGGGCAGAACCAAGAGTAAACAGCTGTGCCTTTGTATTATGAGTGGTTACAGGTAATCAACAATGCATCCACTCAGCGAAGACTCTTCACAGAGGGGATTGTTTTCAGCTGCACTCGATGATTGAAAGCATTAGTGATGAATAGCAAACTGCTTAGATGGTTCACAGACTTTCACTGCCACCACGATCACAGTGTGTTCACTGAAATTTTGTATTTTTCATCTGGCACCTTCACGTAATGCTGTTTTTAAATTGCATGCACACAGGACGTTGATTCGATCATCGTTCATACGTGCACCGTCTCCGGGGCTCATATAGTCACCGGCAGGGGCAAACAGCACGAGGAACGGGCTTTTAGTCAACTCCAGGTGTTGCTGAACCTGGAGGAAACGAACAGGGGTGGAGACGTGCGGATCAACGTGTAGATCGGGAGGTAAAAGTCGCATCTTTATTTTGCTGCCTTTTACTTAAAAGAGATGCGCCTGTGTCTCCCCTGTATCTCCCCTCCTCCCCGGAACACAGTCACACCTGTTTTCAAAGCAAATGTTATCAGACCAGAGGCCATCCAAGCAAATCAAACACACAAAGCTCAGCTGTTGGGACTTGGTAACATTTCTTGTTCAAAATAGCTGCTTTCTTTTCAAGTCAATCACACACTGAAGGGTTCACATTAAATTGCCTCGCTGTGGCTTCTGGGCATCACTTCCAAGCTTCATCTCCATAAAAATATGTTGTTGTGTACTTTGCTGGAGAAAATTAATGCTCAGGGAAAATAACTCTGCATTGGAAATATAACCCTAAAGTTTTTTTTTTTTTTTCCCGTGAATTTTTTTGTCTAATGAGCAATTTCGTACAGAGACAATCCTTTATTGTTATTGTGTGTCCTCTGAGGTTCTGCACAGTGATGTGATTGTGGCTCGGTGGTGCAGGTCATCCAGAAGTGCAGCACAAAAATGAAAGTTTGTTAGAGTTAATAAGAGTGTTGTGCTCTTTGAACCCATGAACATTTTTTTATACCTTCGCAAATGCAGGTTAAGACCGAGACTCGGCAGATTACGGTGACATGTGCCGCTGCAGCAATTCTGACCATCATCTTTACAATTGTGCACATGGTTGCAATCTAACAACGAAGCGAAACGTGTAAACCTGTGTCTTAATGCACCAGTAAATTTACATTTTTTTTGAAATATGTGAAACTCCCTCTCAGCGTTCATGTGGAACCAGTTTGTATTTTGTCTCCCTGGTGAGAACAGCACGGGTTTTAACCTTTATGATATAGATTTCTTGTGACTCTTTTGTGCAATTACTGCCACTGTAGCACATTGTTGTATTTTAGCTTCCTGTGTGAATGTTCACTAAGGGTAATGTCCTAATTGTTTGGGGAAATGTCACATAATGACCTTCTCCATAGACACTGAAATTCAAATGTCCTCGTATTTACTCCTAAATTGCATTAGCTGATTCTAGATGAGTTAGCAGCCTGTTGTTGTGTCCACTTACATGCTGTGACACATACAAAGAAAAAACTCTGACTCACCTCTGTCTCTCAGTCTCCGGGGAGCGGAGCCGATTCGTGTAGGCGACCTCGTCTTGTTTGGCTTCACTAACATCTGTCATCAAGGCAGCAAAGAAAACAGATTGTGGCAGATAAGCATCTATTGAATTCTCATTTCTTATCTTCTTGTGCACGTATGACGCCTGTTCTGCTAGGACAGGTGTGTGGGATGGCATAGCAAAACAAAACATATTGTTAAAAAAAGTAATTTTGTCTTTCTTTGTGTACGTTTGGGACTAATTACTGTTTAATAGAAGCTGCAAGAAACAGGCATGTGCCAAAAGAACTAATTTGATTGTAGGCAAGCCAATTATAACCTAATTACCCAGCTTACATTGCCTGAATTAGAGCGCAGTCGGTTTGCAGTGGGTGAACTGATCATGCTTAGCTGGGTTTTAGTCAAGGCAAGTGTTTATTAACATAAATGAGCTGAAGGCTATTTTTATAAATATATATATAATTTATATATATGTGCTTTGCTCTTTTCTAGCTGCAACCAGCTCATATGAGCTTGTGTTTCACCTTTACACAGCTCCTGATAAAATCTGCTCTTCTGAAAAAAACAACCACATTTGGGGAACAGAAACAGACTGTAAACACGGAGACAGCAAACATCTTAGCCGACAGTTTGGTTCAGCCTTAACTAACGTTGGGGGCGACGTGGACATGTAGCTGCGAAAAGGTGCTACTGTGTTCCCCAGCTACTGTGACTGTGGCTGTTTGGTGGTGGGCAGATAGAGAACAGTGGGTTCATCCAAGCTTCACCACTGAAAACAGCTTGAAAGATACCGATCAGAACCATGAGCGTGATTCAAAGCAGTAAAAACCGTGGTCCATAAAAATCAAAACAATGCGCCTCCAGCCCGATCCATTTGCACGAGCAGATGCGTTGTTAAGTGTCACATAACAGCAGTTTTAAAGAATCTGAAGCGTTTATCATTTTGTCTTTCAGGTACAAAATTCACAAGTGGTCAGACGTGCCATGAACAAATAGAATGACTTTGTCACACTTGGTTCCCTCAATTATCAAGACGTTTCATCTCAATGAATTTATAATGATTCCTTCATTTATGTAAATCTAATGTATGCTCAATTAATGCTATCATCTTCGTGCATGCCAGCAGTCAAGAAACATTGTCCCCCATCAAATGACCTCCGTGTCCTGACAGGAGTTTTTTAGGCTCATATCATTGTCAGTGTGACAGGTCTCCATCTGCATGGGTGGGTTTCTTTTTGTGAAGCCCCCTCTCACACAGAGCAGCTCCGGCAGCTTTATAAGCCAATTCAGGGGAGGGGCTTGTTTTAAGTTTAAGTCTGAGGAATGCACATCTCCTCATGAACAGGTGGTATTCATCAGTCTGAAACATGATTTACGACAAAATTATGCAGTTAGGAGAGTTTGTAGGAACAGTTGCAGTGTTCCTGCAAAATTCCTGAAAAACAGTTGTACGAATAAACACAAGCAAAAACAAGAGATTATACTGGAAACTTTGTGGCCTTAAGAAGCTAAAAAGCTGCGTAGAGGACTGAAATAGAAAGTTTCATATTAGTCGCTGGACCCCTTATTAATATAAAACTATTAAGTAATTTAAATTTTATTGCTTTTTAATTTTCTGTTTTTTTTTACAAGATTCTCCACATGCTGCTTACTGTAGAAGTGATTGATGCGTCACATTCATCATAGCATTTACACTGTTTAATACAGATGTTCCAGTTTTGAACCACATGAGAATTGGCTGAGCCCTAACAAAAATAATAACAGCATACAAAAAAAACCCAACCCTAAGACGAGAGCACAACAGCTGGTGTCAACCAGCTCCTGTAATTCTGCAGGTGTCCGTTATTTTCCATCTCTCTTAAATAGTTTGTAGATCCAACCAGTCAGCAGTGGACAGCCTGCAGCAGTGTGTCCCAGAGCCGGCTCCAGTTGTGTTGCGTTACGCCGGATTAGAATCAGAAATGACAGCCTGGACAAGTATGAGGCAGATGGTTCCTAACATGGCATCAGTTACAGGTCTTACAGGAAGAACCTTTGATCCTTTTGTTTGCCCTCTGCTCGACGCATGCGGTGATCACATCATTAAAATCCCATTCTTCACAGGCGCCATTAGTCAACTGAATTACTGGTTATGTTTTTTTGTGTTTGTGTGCTTTTGTGTTTCTGTAGTTTGATGGTTAAAGTCTGTCTTTACAGAACTGCAAATGAAACTCAAGTGGTTAACAAGTGCTTCTTCTATACTGTAGTACTGGAGTATCTGTAAAATCCAAAGGGTTTAGAATTTTGTCAAATGACGGTTTGGCAGAAAAAAATCCACGTGTGTTTGCTTTAATTTCGGAGCTGTCAATCATGTTTTTTAGAACCGTGGATTACTGTTTCAAAGGGAGACTCATAATGATAAATACTAAGTCCATAATGTTTGGTCTGTGAAAAGGTAAAACTCACAGAGCTTGTTTTCAAAAGCAGACAGACAAAACAGAGAGAAAAACCTGTTTATCACAGTGAACGGAGCCGCTGGTTCACAAGCAGCTGCCTGAATGCTGTTGAAAATACCCTCAGAGTGCAGCTGCAGCCTGGAGCCGACACTGTTCCTCATCAGGGCAACAATGAATCGGCTGCTTCTGTTCAGCCTCAACATGCTGAGAAACACATGTCAATTCAGCACATCATTCAAAGAGGAGACGTTTTCACTAAATGACCGTACGGGAGTGCTGGCATCGCCGTTTCTCAAAATGCATTGAAGAAAAGCTCAAAAATAAAAAGGAAGAGTCAGGTGAGCAGGTGGGCGGGTGGGGGGGGTCAACTGGGGCATTGCATCAGTGAATTTGTTGCAATGGATGGAAATCTACAAAATACTTTAACGTCCTTTTCTCTAGCTGTGGGATGGGTGACAGAACACTCCCTCCTCTGGCTTTACCAAATCTCATAGTGCATGGAAATAGGAAACAAACCATTTCAGACTCTTGATCCCTCACAGTACAGGCACGTATTCTCCTGGTTATCATCTCCTGAGCAAAAATAAACACCAGTGAGCTCTGTGCCCGTTCAAATCAGAGAATATAGAATGTAGAATATTTATTTATATAATTACAATGTTAAGTTGCATTTCCTAACAATGTGACAATTGAACTCCTCTAACAGCAAAACCAGCTGAGATTTCTTTTACCAACCTGCTTATTTCGAATCAGAAATAAGAGCGAGTAAAAGAAGGCTAGTAGTGTCTTAGTAACACATGAGAAAATGGCGCTGGGTAATTATGCTCATGCTGAGTCAGTTTGAGACAAAAAAAATCAACAGCTGCTGCCAAATGAATAAAGTGAATTGAACCACTATCTGAAAAAACACAGTTAGACATTTCGCCCAGTACGATACTGTGATGTTTTCCAATAAATGTGTGGTAAATAGTGAGATTTACTTTATTTATGTTAGTGCCCAAAGCTTTTTTATTCATTTCGTTTTTATTTAGACCTTTATACTGAATGCACCCGTCATTAAATCACGCAGTGGTGTCAAAGAAAAGAAAAAGTGTGAAGGAACCTACTGTGGGCCACATTTTAAAAATACCAACAACATGCTTCATCAACATTAGTCACAACCGTCATATGGACCTATTTACTTACCAAAAGCTCGCTTGTTATTCATAAGCAAATAAAGATACCGGCAGGTTTCCTTACATCAATGTCAGGCACATGAATGATACAGTACAAATGTATAGTAAATGCTACATTACAGCAATATACAAAATTAGTAACTGTCAAATAAGAACGCTGCAAAACTTACAAATCAAGCAGGAATGGTTTAAAGGTTATTATCTCTCCACAATGAAATAAGTTTAAAAGACATTAAGGTTTTCTTTTTAAAATGCAAAGTGAAGCTTTAAAGCTACAACATGCGTCTCTCATTAGACGGAAGTTAGAGCAAATAAAAACACTGATAATGCCGCCGACAGGCAGTTACTGTATAACTGACCTTCTCTAACTGGTTTGAAGGGCGTGACACACGTGAAAACGTTTAGATGGCAGCATCTCGGCGCTGCTCTTAGGGTGTTTAATAATTACTTTTGGCTCCCAGAAGCCGTTGGCAGCACCTGTCAACACTGAGGGTTTGATGCATATTTCTACAGAAAATATACAGTATCATGGAAAAGGTTACGGAGCTTTCATACAGGCAGCACTGGAAAATGTTTTAATTTAAAAATCAAAAATTTCCTTATGAGCTAAAGATTCAATGCTCTGACCATAATCCAGGTGATGTTCTCACCACAACATAGTTACTGTAACAGAAACACACATAGTCACACAGTATATGAATACGCAGTGATTTCTTAGTAGATAAGGTTAAGAGTTATAGCAACAATACAACAGCAAATTATTAAAAATCTGTTACATAAAAGTAAACTTTTTCTCTCACAATGAATCGTCTTCAGCACCGTCCTTTTGATCCTACAGCAGAAGATGATGCTTTTCTCCAGATCTTGTATTAATGGCTCTGAACTGAAAAAGATGTTTTCTCACAGCACCTTCAACAAGCCGCATGACAATATTGTGAATGGAGCAGAGCAGACATTTCTCTAATTGGCATGCTGTTGTACAAAAAATAATTGGCTCATTTTAGTCAGTTGAGTGATGGCTGGAAAATGTACCCTTAAAGTGTATCCATTCTGTAGTTTGGGACTAATCTGTGAAGCATTCATATTTATTGTCTGTGTGCAGATAGACATGGATTTCCTTGTCTCGCATGTCAAGGTTATGAAAGGAAGGGATGATTAATGATGCAAGTTTCTCTTTTAAGTGCCATTATGGGCCGTCATTCAGCACTGCTGTAACCTCGAGCACTGCAGATCTGTATTCAGTCCAAGCGGCCTCCGTGAGGAAGACAAAATTCAATCACTTTCCCCTCAGTAGTGAAAGAGGCCGACTGTCTTTTTTAAAGTAAATAAAGTAGAACAACTAAGCTAAATACTGGCACTTAGAGTGGCTGTTCAGGAAAAGAAAACGCTGTGTGTGAAGTTACTTTCAAATGTTTAATGGATTTCTCAGTTTTGGCATGTGAATTTTGTGCTACTCGGTTCTGAAAGTATTTGGAAGGTGTCATATGTGAAGCAGTGCCTGCCCTGCAAAGTCCTATTGTGTTTTTGTCGTAATAAATTATACAAGCCGCTCTCTCTCGCTCAGATACCTATGGCACACAACTTGTATCAACTTGCCCTGCAGCACTTTCTCACCCGATAAATAATGGAGCAATAATCCGAGTTCTCCCGCAGCATGCGATAGATCTGCTACAGTGAATATGTACGACCACTAATTGTTACACTTGTATGTCTGCACATGCCCGTCTCCTACAAATTACTGTACATTCATTTGCTGCTATCCTGCATTAGCAAACATGTTTTGGAAATGTCTGGGGGTAACATAATTACGACCCGTATGAATGTGATTTCTCAGAGATTGAATTGCTCAGTGGATGAAACCAATTCTTTTCTAGTGAATAGTTTTTTTTTTGCAAGGCAGCACAAATACAACACAGAGCCTGTGTCTGGTGAAGCCCTCTTTTGTCTTGGTCGGGGTCACAGTTTCACTTTTGTCCCACTCCCAAAACACCGCAGGGGATTTTGTTTCATGGTTCTGTCTTGAACAGGTGCAAAGAAAGGGCCTGTTGGCTGAAACACTGCAACACACCCAGGCAGCGCGACTACAGTGCAACATATCTCGGTGCATACACACCCGTTCTCTATGTGACCGAATCGCCGAGCGGCCTCCTGTTTATCTGCTCTAACACTGATTTGCTGGAGCTTTGACTCCTGTTGAGACTGTATTGTCTCTAAAACACCAAGAAATGGCTTTTGAGGTTATGCCCTGCAACCAGCTAAACACAACTGTCTCTGCACCACAAATACAGTTGGTGCTTGAAACAAAAGATAAAGGGCACATTAATAAGCCTCTGTGATGTTACTGCATCCTTATTAATCTACTGTTTTCAGTTTGCAGTGATTGAACTTTACTACATGTTTAGAACATTAAATCAGGGATGACAACATTCGCTTACAACTAGGTCCGACCAGTCATCGCCACGGGATCACATTCAGTGTCGGCTCTACAGTCATGAAGTGTTTGCCCACCTTCTAATGCGGGTGGTTGCTTGGTAAGACGGATATGTGAAACAAACAAATTAAAAAAACATGTCATGAAAATTAAGACACAAACTTAAGGCCTTAAAACAGAAAAAAAATAAGAAGTTAATTCAGGTCAAGTGAGCTGGAATAAAGAGGTTACAACCCAAACATCCATCCGTCCGTCCATTATTCCATTTAAGGTCATAAGGGACCTAGAGCCTGCAAACAAACCATCATTATTACTATTATTATTATTTTGTACTTGACTCTTGCATATTTTCACAAAACTGAAAATAAGCAGTTGGTCCACTGGCCAAATTAAAATGTCTGGTCAGAAAATCCATCAAATCAACATGGATTAATGTTCCCTCGAGGATAATTATGACTCTTTTTTTCCGTGGCCCCCTGACCTCTAAAACCATTAGAAGTTCAAAATGTTCCTCCAGTTGACACTAACAAAACGAAACATCTAAAAATCTAAAATGGTGTGGACAGTTATGATTTAATGACTAAACCCACATGGTTTTAGTTGCCCTTTTCCCTTTAGGCCTTAATAAACAAGAAATATCAAAATCTAACAAGCCTTAATAATTACTGAAACCTTTTTTATACACTTTAATGATGTAGTAGTTTCACACCTGGCACATACTAATTATTGCAGAATATACAGTTTGACCTTTTTTAATCTCACTGAATATGTTAATGATGTGAGAAAAAAAAACCCACGCACAAAATGTGAACTTTCTAGTAATTATTTTGTATGTATTGTCTTATTACAGTGTTGTTTAACGACTGGGTGGTGGCAGCTTTTCTAACAGTTAAAGAGCATCGACTGTGGCCATAAAACTCCACACAAACATGGTCTGTGTTGCCAGGCAACAGACGAATGTATCAATGGATTTAAGCATACCCAGACAGACCATTATAAATGGAGGAACTTGTTTGGCATGACATCAGCTCAGTCACCCACTGCTATATCCTTAAGTTCTTTCCTTAAGCAGAGCAGGCAGAGGATAATGTATTGCAAATAGGGTGTTATGTAGTGTGCTCATCTCTCTGTTTATACCCCAGGCAACACAACATTTGCTTTTAGTGTGCAACTGCAGTAAAAATGTTCACTCACTCAAGTTTTGCGATCCAGTCTGCTTAAATAGATGTTAAAGGTAACATAAACACAAGTTCGGCGTGTGTCGAAATTTAAATGTGTGTTTAAACGTGTTAAGCGCAGGTTCTGCCAGTTCCGCGATTTATCTGTACGAAAGATGCGAGCCCTTTTGTCCTTTGAAGTTATGTGCTGCGCCTTCGGTGAGCGAGTGCTTTCTGTTCATTTCTTCACTTGACCCGGTAAATCTCATTTGACCAAGTGTGATTGTTACAGAGGCTCATGAAAAAGTCAGAGACAGGGTCAGGGCCTAAAGAAAATCATTTGTACTGGCATTTCCCTCTCCAGACATAATTTAACATTTAAATAACATCCTGCGCAAACAATACAAGTTCAAGTTCAATCTATTGTTTTATGCAGCGTGGAGTTGCTTATATTTCCAAAGTAAAAGACTGAACAAGACAAAAGTCTGAACCAAACCCAGCGCTGTGACATTCACCTTACTATTCATGAAATATAAACAGCAGGACCTATAATTTAGTTTTCTGTAATGTAGGATGAAGATTTCACTTTATATTTCTTAACATTCCGTAAGAATATTATCTGGCATAGCAAATGAACATGTGCACATTTAATAAATAACCAACATAATAATACTGCTGTATCTCCTGCATCTGTTGTCAGATTCGATCAAGTTATAATTTCCCAGAATTCTACATAATTGCATAGAAACTGCAGCTGAAAATAACCCGAGCCAGGAGAAACATCTGTGTATATCGTGTACATACATTACCTCCACACAGGGAGAATAGCTTGAAGAAACACCACTTATAATCTTCTACATATTGTTAGCACAATGTATGGCTGCTAAATACCAAGTATGGGCAAACAATAATTACTGTATGGATGAATACACAAGAAGATTGAATACCCAAATGATATATTACCCCGAGCAGGTGTGATGATTCTAAAGAAGTGGCAAACCAAAATGAGACAAAAACAACGCAATTCATCATTTAGTTCGTACAAAAGATTGAGCTATTAATGTTAGTTTATTAGTTTATATTTGTTGTTTCCAAACTAAAACTAACTAGCAATGCCAAACTTTTAAAGTTTCAGACTACAAACATAAAATAAAATGAGGATTGAAATAGAGACGCCTGATTAGTGGAGGTTTTTTTAATTGTTCTCTGTTGCACTTTACACACTGTGTCTGCTCAACCAACATTTGTACAATTAATTGGCACAGCTGACAAACTCTATGTGCCTTCCTATATTGTGCCGGTGCATGGGATGCACAAATAGGCATATAAATAAATCAGCATATTCCTCCTACACAGTAAAAACAATAATCAGTCCGCTGTGACTTCAGTAAGATTTCTTTCTGTTTCAGTCATACCTGCAGTCCATGCAGGTGCCTTCGAAGTCAGGGTTTTACTCTCCGTCCAACAAAATGCTCTTTCAAAAATACATGCTAATGCCGTCTTCACACACTCATGGCAAACACGTCTGCAGACACAGCATATTAGTCCCACAATGTTGCCCAGGCTGTGTTACATTGATAACGGTAATAAAATTCACCTGAAAGCAGCAAAGATGCATGATTTCTGCAGTGGTCCAAGAGAAGCCGGTTACAGACAAAGCCGGCGAACAGCTGGAAGTAGTTGATATTAGCTGGAAGTTAATGGTGGCAGAAGACAATTGTTTGTTTCACAGTGTGTGATCGAGTTTATCGTAGATCCCAGGTTGAGGTCGGGGGACCCTGGCTGCCTGTGGCGTGTAGGAGGTTACGTCCACCCTGCAGCAGATGGACAGTGGGAGCTCGGTGAGCCAGTGACGCATGCAGGAGGCAGCAAAGAGTGAGTAGCAGGCTCAGGTTCAGCATGTGCTCCACTGTTGTGTGCTCCAGATGTGCAGTCGTGCTCTTTCAGCATTTTACCCAAAGCCTCTCTGTTAAAACAACAAGGCGATCATTTATTTTTATTACGAAAAAAAGCTGATAAAGCAGCTATTTGTGCGTTTATTACTATGCATATGGTTGTTTTCTATTTGCTTTAGTTCTTCAGTGTGCAGCTCTGACCTCTACTTGTCTCTATCATTGTGTCAAACCTTTACTTGTCTTTATGTCCACCTCTGCAATAAGACAAAAATCCAGAGCGTGGAAATGCAACAAATGGAATACACATTGTATTTTTTGAAATTTGAATCCTGATTGATTTGGTGCGGGTAAAGCTAAATGGAAACTTAATTAATTTTACATATCAAACTGCTGAGTACTGCTGCATAGTTTATGAGAAATGTTTTTTAAGGCCTCTTGTGGCTCCAGGAGCAGCCACACAAAATCTGAGAATCACCCAACTGATGTTGAGGCAGTAAAGAAAAGTTTGCAAGTGAAAATTATTTATGGCTGTGCAGTTTTTAACTCAGCTTAATAGACCTTTTTTTTATTATTTATTTATTTATTTATTTTTGAGCATTTTACCATCTTACAAGGGGGAGCAGGCAGCTGTTTCCAGATGAAGCCGGTGATAAACCCATCTAGCAATAAACACAAAGGTTAGTGACTTATAGGTGAACATCAGTTTAATTTAACTTTACCTGCAGAAATACTTAGAAAAGCAGCCTGTTGTCTTTGGGTACAAACTAAGTTCAAAGACATTCTTTACATTAAACCAACAAATTTTAATCTTAGTATTCATTAATTATTCCTGATACAGCTATTTTGAAGCTTAATTAATAGACAACATTCTGTAGGAGCATCCAGCACAGTGGACCCCACCACCTCCAAACCATTCTACAGAGTTAAACATTCTGAGCAAAATTAGTATAAAAGAGGAGTAAAGAAAATGTCAGGGATTACAACGTTCTTTCAAAAATCAAAATATTTGACATTCCCATGAGCATTTATGTGTGGGGACCAAAACTAATCAGTAAGGTTCGTGTTGACATCAAATAGGTGATTTTTCAGTGTGCCATCACATAGATTATTGTCTGTGTGAAAATCTTTGTGAATTGAATGCCTCTCTCCAGGTTTGCGGAGCTGAGCGTACCCTTCATCAAACTGATCAGATCACAAAACTCTTGTCAAGGATAAAATGAGTGATGTAACAGAACAATAAAGACATCACCCAGCCTTTGTTTTTCTCGCTGTCCTACTTTTGTCAGATGGTACAGAGGGAGACTCGAGGTAGCAGCAGTAATTCAGGCTCTTATCCATATATGTGGAGGGGAAAAAGGAACACTTTGAACTCTGCAGGAACAGCAAACAGATGCTAATGAACACGATGTTCTGGTACAGGCCCCTGGCAACAGGATTAAAACAATTTAAGACGAAGTAAGGAAGAGCATGAGCAAGGATGAACACTGAAAATAGGATACTGATGGTGATTCACATTTCCCTTAACAGTTATTCTCATGAACGTTCGAGCCACTTTAAAATTACGATTATCCAATTCAGAGTTTATTTTTCCATAATTTGGATGGCAGCAACTATCGCATGGTATTTGTACAGGCAATTATCTTTTTAAGGTCAATCAATGAATGCAGACTAATTAAAATGAAGGTTTGGGTAAAGTGAGTCTCTCCAACTTCCAAGTGCTCTGTCGATGACTTTCTTTCAATGAATTTTCATCAAGGACATAACCTAATGGGACACAAATGGTCATAAAGCCTTGAGAAACAGATGGAAAACACCATTTTGCAGAGTCCTAATATCATTTGTACATGTGGCATAAATGTCTCGGAATGGAAAGTGTCTTATTTATCCGCCTTGTTTTCCTCACATGATGCCATGTGTCAAACTTTTGTCTGTTATTATGGTGAATTGACCATCTCCACTTCCCATGCCAGGCCCTGTAACAGAAGAGCCAGGTCTAATTGGTTATTTGAGCAGTGCAGTTTATCTGAGATGGACTGTGATGGATGCAACAGTGAAAGATGAGGCAGAAATTACCTGTAGTGAGGTGGCCAGCCAGTTCTGCTACAAAAGGTTGGAAAATGTCACGAGCTGCGTCTCGTCGTGGCAATAACAAGCAGAAGATTAGCACAAACAGAAGCATGAATAACATATTTACACATTTGCACACATACCCACGTGCACACACTGTACAATACACACGTGCGTGCTCGCACACAAACCAAGTCACGTCAAATAAATGCTTGATTATAATGTATGAAATGTTTCTGATCAGTCAGCTGAAAAACTAATTTCATTTTCTCATTAGAAGTCTCTGCCTGAGGCTCATTCTCATGTCAGTGTTTATTACGCTGAAAACAGAAAATTAAAATCATCAGCTTGGTCACAATCAGAGCCGTGAATCACTATTTACAACTAAGAGAGAAAGAAAGGGATCGAGAGAGGGAGGAAAAGATATTAAAAACCTGACAGCAGTAGAAGCAATCCGTCTTCTCCATCCATTTTACCGAGGGAGCAGATTTACAGCCTCAGTAAATTTGACACATTTTGTGTTCTTAAAGAGTTTAAAATGCAGCTAAATATATTTATACATCATCATAACTCATCGTAACTCAACACGGTTTAACTTCCGCCATTATAAATGCACCAAAATACACATCTTAACAGCGTCAGCAGATGAAAAAAAAACACAGTTTAAATATCCTTTATACATCATAAAGACAAGCCAACAAACATCGAACTGCAAGCAGAAGCTGGAATGCAGAAGCACATCTACACACTTTATGCATAATTTCTCCCTCCAAAATAGAAGCAATATGATCAGCAAGTTTTTAAAATATTCGTCACATCAGAGATGATGGATTTAAAAACTCTAATCTGGATCAAATTACATGTAACATGACTTACTGGTGAATTCAGTTAATAGTGATTTTTTTGTTTGATTATTTTGACTGTTGTGAATAAGTGTATTTGAATAATTTTGTGTATCTGATTTGTAATTGTAAAAAGTGAAAAAAAAATATCATTTTGAAAGCGTATTCTTCATAGACTCACCAAAGGCAGCAAACCTTGGCTGGTATTTTGATCCCTTCCCCTTTGGATCTCAGTATGGCTCCATTTCCATGTGTGCCAAACCGGGCGCCGCTGTGCTGTAAACTACTGCAACAGTTACAACATGAACCCACATTTGAAAGGCATATGGTTGCTCGTTTAATGTATTTCATTTTTCGGAGTGTGTGTTTGTGAGTCAATGTTGAGATTTTATCCTCGACACCTCCAGCCTCTCCAATCCCTCTCTTGATATGATGGGACTAAGATCACACGTCCACAGCACATAACCTAACACACCCAATCGTGCCGGTTTGTCCTCACTGACAATGAAAATACCTACAATTATGCAGCAGATTTTAAAGTAAAACATATCCGAACTCTTCTATCATTCCTAATGTTCTGTAGTTATTTAGCCCTGAGTGCTGGCTGCAGAATTGACATTTATACAGAGCCGAATCAAATGAAGCGCTCCTGAATCAGCTTACTTCTGTCTGAGTTACAGTAGCTAAAAGAATCAGGCCTCTCTCCACTGAGAGATGCGTCTGCACCGTCCTCCCCCGGAACATACCGTGGCCCAGTGTGCACCATCACTGATATTTCAGTTTCATTATCTCAGGTAAGTCAGACACATTACTGTCTATTACTGTGCCGCTATTATTATCTCACCTTTGGCACTAGTTTTCAACAAGTCACTTCTGCTGCAGGTTGAACAGTGCTTGAGATAACAGTGTAATTTTAGCAAAAAAATAACCTTTAGCTATGAATTGTCACGCTTTCGCTTATAGTGTCTAATATTTAAGATGAGCACAAGCCCGATTCTGTGTTTATTATGTTCATTAGTATTTCCTAGTGTCTTATTATGTCGCTGCATTTACTCTGAGAATGTGTTTTGCAGACGCCTCCCCGTATTCCCTCACTATGTTTTCCTTTATTTAGTATTACAGACTTACCAGAGCAAAGCACAAGCTCTGCTCACATTAGACCAACATCTGGTCTCAGCTGGCCTGCTGTAATTATTGTACTGCAGGATGCTTCCAAGTTTTTCTCATCTCATCAACCGAAAAACCAATGGCAAGTGAAATACAAACCGTGCGAGTTTAAACAGGAGCATAATAGCAGTTTTGTTTCGATGTTTATTATAAATGCTGTGATCGTATCACATCTGATGAAATACAAAATAAACTCAAAGTCAACTTGAAGTAGTTCAATTAGGAAAGAAGTCAGTTTAAGTCTTAACTTGTCCACCACAGGATGTTTTACAAATTCCTCCGACATGGTCACGCACTTTATCCAGAAAACATTTCGTTGGGACTCAGTGAGACTTGATTTGTTGTGGATTCTTTGTGTGGAGGTGCAGTCAGCCAAACCCTGCTATAAACAGACTTTATTCCACATCACAGAAACATGTGTCCTGACCTTTCCACCAAGACCTTTCATTTATTTTCTAATACAGTTCCCCTTGTGAGTTACTCTGTTCTCATAGTCATAGAAAAGGTCAACGCAAGCACTCATGTCTGATGTCTGCCTGCTGAATTACCTGTGTCACCTTTAATTTCTCCAGAATCAGCCTCCATCTCTCTGCTCAATCTCATTTGGTTGCAGTATAGGTTCAGTATTAGGCGTAGCATGTTTTTATGAATAAGAAATTTAGTATCTACTTCAGTTTTCTTTTTAAAATGAGGGCTTCCCTGAGCAACTGGTACTTTATTATGCAACAATTATCAGTTTCAACTTTGATAAAATAATAGTATCCAAATTAATATTTGTGGGCTATCATAAAGTCTCTATCACTCTAAACTTCTTTCTGTGACACTATCAAAGTGCAGAGTGGTGCATCTCCTAAGACATTCTCCTAATAACCAACAAAGAACGAGGGTCTGTGATTTCTCATTAATCAACAATGGCAGAGCGAGCTCATTTGGATTGTTAGGGAGTGAAATTGTGAATTTGGGACATTGTGAAGAAATGACCCCCTTTTGCATTTGAAGAGCATCTGAGAGGTAAGACTGGGGAGGGTGCGAGGGTGGGGGGCTGTCAAAGCGATGTTGATCGATGATGCTGCCTCAGATTATGAACACAGAATTAGCACATTAGGACTTGTATGATAAATAGACCAACCATGAGCCAGTCCCCAAATCAGCTCAAAGAGCAGCCAGACAAATTGACTACACCCCCAGCGAAAGCTGATTTAAATTGGTCGGCTCGTGTTTGAATAAAACCTCTAACTCACCTCCCCAGGGTCGTCCAACTGTCCACAGAGTCAAGTTGGCAACAAAAATGAGGACTGACCCAATCCTGCATTTCAAAACACTGTGTCCAAATTTTGGTGACAAAATGCGTTTGTTTTCATGAAGTCGCAGACGTCAGTGGATCCCGGTGCAGCATGAGTGCAGCTGACCAACAGCACAGCGTACAGACGGTGCTAAGATTGTTAGCTGGGCTGCAGCGGTCGCTTTTTTAAACCTTCACCGGCGTCTATATAAACTGCTCCACGAAAGAGAAATGGGTTTCAAACACGTGATGGCACAAATGTGTTTTTTCAATTGAACTTATTGTTCTTTTAGTAACTGAGCTAATGAGCTTGGTAATGAGGTGACTTATCCCACGAGTTGATTTTCAGTACGTTAATCATCTTATTGTGAATTTTGCTCAAAGTCGCTGCACAGTCCGTCTATTAAAGGTGTTTGCACTTTGCCACATTAGACTTTCTCAATTAACTTTAAGCGTACGGACAGACTCCTCTGTACAGCACGGGTTGTTTTGTGACCTCAGCTTATTTCCAGCAGAGCTCTGGCCAGTTTTCCCCTGAGCAGAAGCCTCATCAATTAAAGTACAAAACAATGTGTGTGTGGGTGAAGTGTTGAATAATAAAAACATAATATTCCAAATCAGGCTTTATTTACAATAAATGTAGTTGCCTACAGTTGTTTGTCTAAAGTTATTTGTAAGCGGGCGCTGGTTCATAGAGCGGGTTTGCACAAAGCACAGGGTCAGAGGTTCGAGTTCTGGGTCCTCCTGACAATGTCCTGAAAACCTGCTCCTAACGTTTGCCTCTTACTCGTTAGTCACTTTGGATATAAGGACTAAATAAACACAATCACAATAAAAACTTAATTAATAAAACAGAAGTTAGAAATGTTAGAAGCAGCCAAGTGCATTTTCTAACAGGTTCAGTTTTGAGGAGGTGTACTTTGTATTTCAAATTTAAACTTTGTTACTGTTACCTTTACTTTCACTCCACTACATTGTTCCCAGTTATACTTAATATTTTTGCAGATTTACTATGTTGTGAAAACATTATAAACTGATAAATGATGTTATTATTGTTTTGAGTTAAAAATCTGCTGTCACATAAAATGCATCTGTAAATGTCATCAACCAGCAGTTGCATATTTGTTTTGGTCAGTGGCTAAAAAGCGATGTGATGTGACTTAGTGTAGCTTTATTAATGCTGTTAACCTCTTTGAGCTAATGAGCTGCAGCGAGTGTGTCTGCCAGAACGAGATGGACCCCAGTCCGATCTGTTCTCATAATTGGCTACAAACCCACATCTGAGTCTGACACCAGCTGATATCTGGATGGAAATGGGAAACTCACTGGCTGGCAAGAGAGATTCATGACCTATTTCTTTCATCAGTGATAAAATGTGGATGCAACTTAATACAAACATGTAAAATAGAAAATGATGTTACAATTACAGTTATTACTAATAATAAAAGTGATATTTTTCAAAGTATATACTCATAAATAAGTCCTTATCAATTTGAAATCATCTGGACTGAAAAATGCCTCCAGATAATGTCATCTGGAGGACATTTACATCTAAGGGAAGAGGGATACTTAAATATGAATGAAAAGTGTATGTTTGCAGGGGGGTTAATTATCAAGCTAATTAACTTGATAATAAAGGAGAAATACTTGCTCTTCTCTGATTGGTCAGAATGGTGAGCTCAAAAACTGCTAGAGTTGTTCAATGAGTCTGTATCACAGGTGAGTGAAGAAGAAGTCATGATTGCTTAAACCATATGTGTAACTAATCAAATCTTAATTTGATCATCTTTCATCTGAAACCAGAGAGTTTTGGACGTGATTGATCAACAAACACAGCGACCTGACGGCTGTGCAGGTTGGTCATCCGCCTCTTGTGCTGCAGCTTGCCTTCACAACGCTGCGTACTAACGCTCCCAACCCTGACTTCCTGCTTTGTATGAATTGTTTTCTTCAGTAAGTCATGTCTGCTTCTTGAAACCTCTCTGTGCTCTTTAAGCTTCACTACAAGAAAAAAACAACACACAGCTGACCTTCTCTTTTCTGTCTCCCTTGCTCAGATGTCAGCATTTTAAATATTTCAGCTGCATAAAGAAAAATCTGACCCGTAGTGTGACCTGTAGTGTAAGTCTGCAGTGATGTATCTCTCAGTGTGTGTGTGTGTGTGTGTGTGTGTGGGTGGAAGTGTGTGTGGGTGCCCAAACACTGGTACAGATAATAAACATTAGGCTGCATGTGTGTTGAGGGTAAGAGCAGACCCCTGGCACCCAGCGAGACCCCAGCTCTGCTCCTTCCCTCCCCTTTAGCTGGCCCCTTCTCTCTCTGCAGGCAACTGAACAAAGAGAGGACCCAAACAATGGATCACTCTGAGAGCTGAATGGCTTTGCGGGTCAAGCACTAACCCCCTCCGTCTTTGACAGAAACACAACCCACACTTGTTCTGCTGAAGAGAGGCTGACCCTCCCGGCAAAGAAATAATGAACGCTGCCAGGGCATTAAACTGATAAAACTACTGGGACTGGAATCAGTTTGGCAGACGAATCACCTCTGATGGCGTGAGGCTGGAGCCTGTCTTCTGTCCTGTCTCTCCCCTCTTCATTACAGATCTACTGTACACTGTCCAGGCATCCACACGGCCGCGTTTAGCCGCTCCGAAGAGTTCATAACTCAGGATGTGACCTTAAAGAGCAGCTGCCCGCTCCGTCTCCAGGCAGCGCTCATCTTTACTTTTTTTTTTTATTTCATTTTTGTTTTGGTTCAAGGTTGTTTGAATTGGTGTTACGAAACAAAGAAGCCACCATGTGCAGCCAACTGAAAATGTGTTGGACATTTATTTGTTAGGCAAATGGACTGATCAACTGCCACAGGAGTTTCTGTTTAGAAATAAACCTCCACCTCACAGCATCAGGATCCAGCCCAGGGATTTGCATGTTTCATAGTCAAATTGGTTAAAAACACATTTGCAAATCTTCTCCAGCATTTATTATACTCCTTCTTCCTGGAGTTTCATAGCATCTGGAATTTCAGGAGATGACTTGGGTTATTACTCACATCACAGGAACATGACATATTTGGTTTCAGCTGCTTAGCTGTGACACTCTGAAGCTTCTCCTGCATTTTTCGGCTGTTTGTTTTGCGGATGCAAAAATGCACCCGGCCATCTGGTACCGCCGGGTTAAGGAATTATTTTAACGTTATGAATTATGTGGAAATGCAATTAGATCCATGTCTGTTCATAGTCAGCATAAGGAACGATAAGATAGAACTCAATTATCCCCATGGGGACAATGGGTTAGATCATCATTGCTTACTGATCCCTCCCTCCTCTTCTTGTCCTTCCACTTTAACTTTGCTCCTTCCCGGGACGCTGTTTAACGGCTGTATTGTGCGCATCAGGTGTATTGGAGTTCCTGTCAGCGTTGTATATGGCCGCCGTGATACTTTAGCAGTTTTACAGCTCGCCGTCTGCACAGGCAGCTGAGGTCTAGAGGCATGCAAGCTGTTCAGTCTTTCACCTTTGCTCCACAGCCCCGCCTCCAGGTCAGCGGCCATGTATTAGATCAGCCTAGGCCTCACGAGGTCGGGGAACCGGTGCCAATCACACCACAATGCAGCGTAAGGACGGGGAGGACGGAAAGTATTTGTCACGCTAAAGTGAAGATGGATGCGTTGTTGTTACCTCTCATTTCAATCCATGTTTGTTTTCATTACTGGCAGTTGATAATTATTGATTATAGTTATTATCTAAAATAATCTGCACTTTAATCATGTGCACTGCAAAACCTGCTATTACACAGATAAACAACATGTTGCTGTAACATGCAGTTATGGATGGAAAAATCTTTGCTATGTTGTATTTTTAATAGCCTGTTGTTGTGGACAGTTTTTGTCTCCCGTCAACAGGCTGAAACACAAAAATCTGTATAACTGAGGTAATTTGCCAAACAGCTGATTAGACAGAAAATTCAGTGGCAGCAATTAGTTTGACTCGTTTGGAAGCAAAATTGCCACAAATGTGCTGTTTGCAGTAAATATTTGTTCTCTGACTTGTGTGTATATATATATAATGCATATTATAATCCAGTAGAGAAAAACATTTACTGTACAAATGGAGTATCTTCATTTTAAAGCCTGTATATTTTTATTTTATTTCAGTGTAAAACTTTTTTTCTTACAATTAATCTCAACTATTATGTTAATACATCAATAACGATAAAGCAATAAACCAGCATTTTAGAATACACTATCATATTATTCCTTTCAGTTTAAGTACACTATGTACAGCACTTTTTGAAAACACCTCTTAATGTTGGTTTAATAATGCATTAATAATGTATAATGTATGATAAGTATTATATCAATAAATATATATACTGCAGTTCCATTGTGATGAAGTACAAGCAAAGTTTGGGTGTTATTCATCATTTTTCTCCTACTGAGACATAAATCTGATCCAGTAGTTGTCGCTAACAGAGGACCATCAGCATGCAGTTTGTGGACAGCGCGCGTGTGTGTGTCTGTGCTTTTGACAGCAGTCACAGACTCGATGGCTCATTTGTCTCTGCTCTTGCGAACTCAGAATTGACTGTGTAGAAGAATCACCCTCAGCTTGAATCTATTATCACCTGAACTGTTTCAACTTTGCCAAGCTCGCACACTAAACGCCTCCTGTTTAACCCTTTCCCCATATCTCTGCTGGACGGCGTCCCGTATCCCTGACTATTACCTAGAGTAAATGTTTTCCTTCACCCTCTCCAATGAGTAATTTTTGGTGTTGAACTTGTCTATAACCTTTTCGTACCCCCTTTTGTTTGGCTTTTGTTTGGCAACAGCTGTTATCATGGATTTTTTTTTTTTTTTTTTTTTGGTCAGCTGTGATTGCTCCGGGCAAAACAGGAGCAGATGGTGTTTTGCTATGCATGAATGGAGCGTTAGAGGAGTTGGACTGAATAGGCCAAGTTTTGAATGGTGTCTACACAGCACCTGCCTCTTGTAGCAGCAGGGACATCCTAGTGGCATGATCTGTCTTGGCTGCTCCGCCATCGTAAGGGATAAAAGAAAGAAACAGAGGGGGGAACCTTGTTGGGTTCCGTCCATATTTATTGATTTTCCTGCAAGTCGTGGCATAATGCGGTGTACAGTCAGTTTGAGTTAATTGGATGTGACACAGCATGCATGTGTAATCTATCACTCCAGTCTCCTGGTACACTTTATCGGTTTTGTTGCCATAGAAACATGTTGGTTCTGTAATAGCCTATATTAACAGGCTAAGTAAGTTGCAATAAAAGGCTATTTCAGAGTTGGGATCCTCTGCTGAACACAAAGCCTATAAAATACTGATGAAATAAATCGGAAAGTGGCAGTGGGGAGAAAGCGAGCGGGATTTTATGTTCTTAAAGCAAACAAAGTCCAAATAAAAGGAAGCTGCTATCATTTCCATGCAATGCAGGGACATCTGTCAACCTCTGGGGCACGATGATCTGTCACAATAAAGAAAGCTTACTCCAGTGACAGCTTGCTGTGCTTTTCTTTTTTTTCTTTTTTTAATTACTATTAAAAAACACTGTATAACCCAACAGCAAATAAGTGCTCCAGATGCATTTGGCCTGCTAAATACTGCACAATAACACACGGAGCTAAGCATAATGATGTGAAACAAACCATCCACTCATTCTTTTACTGGTGTTATTGTTATGGTGACAACTGCTTCTAATAAACAGTTTCTCTTTGGGCTTTAGATGTTTATTCCATGACCTTTATTGTGTTGACAGCAGCTTAACAGTGGATTGCTTATCTGCCCTCGGTCTAACCTGTGCTCAATTGCACACTAGACACTTAAATATAAAATAACACATAGTGGCATAAGCAGCACTAAAAATACTCATTCAAAGTTTGTACTGCTAACATATAAGGAACAACAACAAATTGTCGGCCATTTGTGTTTACTGGGATTTTATATTCTGAGAGGAAAGAGGCTTGTTTAGAGTCTCCAACAAATGCACCCCGTTTCCTGCCAACATTAAACATATATCTAACAGTTCTTGCAGTAAATGATAGAACACCTGTAAGGTTATATAAGAATCGTGACTGTGCACAGGTCAAAAAACTGGCTGCTCAGATTTACCAAAGCAGAATCCAACAAAAGAGGAGGAATAAAGCTAATGGAGAAAAACACAGCATCACCAAGGCAACATCGCTGCACAGAAACTCACAAATGTGTGAGTTTGCAGAGTGCGTGTGCATGCATGTGAATGTGAACAAACATAGTTATATGTGCATGTCATGTGCACAATACATCGTTTCTATGTACTCATCTATAATTCATACTAATCTGAATTAACTGACCAATATCACCCAATTCAGCAATTCAGATCCGATTAACAGAACGCTTTTGATTAGTTGTATCGTCATATTTATACTAGTCCTCTGAATTTTGCTGAGAGGCATCGTTTGCAGCTCCCCTTTAGTCTGGTCATAAGTTCTCTAAACTAACGCTGCCATTGGTCAGGGATGTTACCAGTTCAGCAAGCCAAAAGCCCCCAAACAAAGTTCACGGTTCATCTCCGAGGTCAACAGTTTTCTCCATGAAGCTCATCTTAGCAGGGTCAAGAATTCGTTAAGCGGAGTCAGACTGGAGGCCTAGTTACTGCGCGTAAAGAAGGCTTTAGATGTGCAGGGTCAGTCGTGTCTGCACCGCCCTGGACCAGGTCTTATCAGCCAAAACACTCCATTTTTGTTTTCCTTCCCTTAAAGAGACAAAGTTTAGCAAAAGAGTGGCAGGTCCCGAATCCATGACCTGAGTCCAGACTCCGAGATTAGCTGCAGCGTGGGTCTGATGGTCAGATGGTCAGTGTCAGCAGGGCTTTTGTTAGGTCTGCATTGTATCTGTGCGCTGAACTGGAAAACAACAAAAGAGCCAAATAAATCATTAAAATACAGAAGCCCTTAGCTTCCACATCTGACTCCTTAGTCATCCTCGGCACTGTGCCAAGCAACTGACCTCAGTGGGGCGGAGGAGAACAATTAGGTCACCTCATGATTGCATTACTCAAATGACATATTAATGTCATAGTGCCCTTTGTGAGTTTCATCAGCGTTAGTTAATGATGAGGGCAGAAAGAAAGAGAAGCATGGGTGGGATTGGTTGCTTCATGCTTCTATGATCATATTACGTCTGACTGTGAAAGAAATATTTATCTTGCAGAGACAACAGACAAAGTCTACGGCGTAAAGCAGGTGAAATTTATTTATTCACCTATTCAAATGAAAGCAGACCCCATTATAGGAGGAGTCCTGTGTTATTCTTGTAAATTATGTGTGTGTGTGTGTGTGTGTGTGTGTATATCTGTGTTTTGAAAATATCTGTAACCTTTTTATTGCAGAGTCCCATAACTCCAACCCTGGCTGTGAGATATTTGTACACACAGTGACCGCAGTACTGAGGGGTTATGGAATAACAAGGAGCTCCATGCATTATTAATGGGCTCTGCTGTGAATCTGTTCAGAATAATAACAGCGATTTCCCAGAGCCTCATTACTGTGTGTTTTTAAAGCATGTGTTTGGTATCCATGGACACCCGCTCTCACATTCTCCTCTTCTCACCCTGTATTGAGATTCAGGTCATGCACGGCACTTGCTGTTTTTAATTTTCATTTCATCATAAGCACTTTAAGACTGTTGCCAGCACTTATTTGCAGTTTTCCTGCAGACCTCTTCACTCGGGCTTCTGACAGGACAGATGCTGCAATTAATCACGGCAGAGAAATGGGCATCGTTGCCATAGCGAGCTGAAGAGCCAATCGCTGCAGCGGTAGCGACAGGCCTCGGCCCAAATTACAAATGCTTTCCTAAAACTAATTGAAAAGTAACCAATATTTGAAAATTCTATCAGGCTGCTATCACAGAAGCACAGAAGCATATTCTCTCTGCTGATTTGTAACTAACATTAACCCATGTTTAAAATGTCTCAGCTGCCTTTGGAAGAAAAAGACCCTTCTCTGGGCCAGTGGATTCACAGCCTATTGTGAAGATATGATAATTATTGTTTGCCTGCCTTCCCTCCCCCGCTCAGCATATTATTCAAGGGAGCTCAGCAAACCCCTGGGGACGTCTTGGAAATGAAGCGATTTTGAAGGGAATAAGAAAGAGGCAGAATCCAATGCACTGGTGTGTAAGAAGGGGACTGTTATTGAGACAAGTACCAGTTACATGCTGACCTTGTCTAGTTTCCACACTGTTTTTACACACAGTTATAATGGACTTTCATTCGAATCACTGAGAAACAGCACGCAGTATAATAATGCCAACACCAGCGCTCACAGATCCCTGCAAACTCTTTTTTTCTCTCTTATAGAACGACTCCATGGAAAACCAAATCGTGTTGTATCGCATAGAAAACTGAGCGGTACGGATATTTATTTTCAACAGCTAACAAGGGGAAGTGAGAAAGTAGCTCCTGTAAATTACAACTAATATAACTTTTGAAATAAACCAATTCCTTCAGATAAATATTTGTGATTGATAGTTTAATTTTGAACAGAGACACAAAGAAATATATAATACTTCATACAAAATTATGGCTACTATCATATTAGTGATGGAATGTCTCTGGATTTGTCTTCATTGCAGAGCAACAACTCAAACATTAAATTACTTTTCCTATCGTGAGCTGAAAACAACTTTTCAAGAACTCCATACTGATATGCATTTATTCTATGGACAGTTTTCAAAAGCAGTTGGTTTGAAAGTAAAATACAAACAAACTTAGTTGCTGCTATTGTAACTCATAAAAAAGTATAAAAGAGCAGAAATGCACTATGTGATATAGCAATCCACAGGTCGTTTAACAATGTTTTAATTAAAGCCTCACATTATTAAAACTTTACAACAGGTGATATGAAAAATTTACATCATTTTCTTTTTTTTTCAGGGACTTCTGTACAGCTGGCAAAAATACCTCCAATGCCTTTTCAGTTGGCTTTGGCAGTGCAACAAACTGGCTCTGCTAGTTTTCTTTTTTCGTTTTTTTAAAACAGTGACGGTATCAAGGAGCAGAGTAAAAATACATCACTCCCCAAACCATCTGCCTTCATCTGCAAATTTGTATTTACCATAAAATATCCCTTTTGTTACACAAAATAAAAACATAATTTAATTGTTAAACATCTGAAGTAAAAACAAAGAGATTAAAGAAGAAGAATTTTTTGAAGGGGGGGTGGGGGTGGTGGGGTGGGTGGGTTTCGCCAGTTACACGCTTTTGGGCAAATCATCTGCAGGGTATGGACAAAGGAGGTCTCGTCTCTCCCCACTCTAAAAAACATGTACAGCAGATTACAGCTACAGTTTGATGGTGTGATGACATAAATGATTTATGGCAGTTTCTGTCTCAGTCTGTTCAGTCGTCCATTCAGAGATCTGCATCCCGAGAGCTTTCATTTCGGTTCCTCTTATTCCTTGTGACACTGTCTGCATGTGTGACGTTTTAAACGTGTTCAAATATCACTAGTCCTCCAACCTGTGATGATTTGATCAATGACTTCCTTCATGCCATTGTTGAACAGTTACATATGTGAGAACGATTGTTGAGAAGGGAAAAGGTTGGAGTAAAGAAAGTCTCGTTATACATTGGCCAAAGTGGGAACAAAGACTTGTGTGGGTTACTGGTTTCCAGCAAGGTTCCTGTGGGTCACTGGGTCCAGGCAAGAGCTGATAAAAATCCTTTTGTTGACACGCATTCAAAATGTCCTTTTTCTGCTCTGAACTGACAACTCTGGCCTCATAAATAAAGCTTTATTGTTAAATAAAACAGTGAAAGACACACGTCTCCCAACAAATTGTGTGCCCAGTCAGTTTAAATTGACAACTGAAAGACCTCACAAACAAATAAACAATCACTGAGCGCTCGCCCAAACAGGTTTCTGTCATAGCTCAGCCTATTTTATAGACAAAACCCCAACTAACATGTTTACCTTCTGTACACGCGTGTGCATATCCGTCTATAACAATGGACAAGTTCTTTGTATAACATTCTAAATCTTACACACTTCTTAAGTGCAACTTAGAAAAGCAACGTGGAATGATGCTTTTATTCTATTCTTGTTCTTTGAGATAGGATTTCCATTTGGCTCAGAAAATGCTGACCTGGGACAGGACCTGGGCATGGGCCTGGATTTGGGAAGGGTGCGGCTGCTGCTGCTGTGGCGCCGGCTGGGGGCTGCTGAGCGATGCAGAGCCTCCCACTGAATGGGGTGTACCAGGAGAGTGCTGGGGTGGGGAACACTGAGATTGCTGCTGCTGCTGCTGCTGCTGCTGCTGCTGTTGTTGCTGCTGCTGGAGATGTTGAATCTGCTGCTGATGCAACTGATGCTGCAACTGCATGTGCTGCAGCTGCATCTGCTGTTGCTGCTGATGTTGCTGCTGCTGTTGTTGTTGCTGCTGTTGCTGCTGCTGCTGCATGTGGTGCTGCTGCAGCTGTTGCTGGAGGTGGTGTTGGAAATGCTGATGCTGCATCTGCTGCTGGATCTGCTGGTGGTGCATCTGCTGCTGCTGCATCTGATGGTGCTGGAGGTGCTGCTGCATCTGCTGCTGCTGCTGCTGCTGCTGGAGCTGCTGCATCGCATGTTGCTGCACCGGTTGCATGGGCGGGCTCATCTGAGACACTGCTGTGGACTGGGCACCTGCCACCATGGCCCCTCCAGCACCCATCTGGCCAAGCAGCTGCGGTGGCATCCCGGGGGACATGTTCTGGTGGGAAACGGTGACCGAGGTCACAATCTGACTGCCCCCTAGTCTCATCTGCAGAGGTTTTGGGGCAATAGCTCGTGGTATGGCCTGTTGGAGCGCCTGGGAAGCTGATGCCATGGAGGGATGCTGGTTGAGCGGTGAAGGCAGCACCAAGCCCGGGGACAGGCTGGTGGAGGCCAGGGTCTGCTGCACAGAGCGGATAGTCTGGGCCTCAGCTGATTCTGCTGCAGCCTGAAAAGAGAAAAAAGATCAAAAGTTATCTACACAGCTTCAACTCTCCCTCTGAAGGACATCCTGAAATCCATCTACAGCTTTAACATACATCTTCTAGAGCTCTACTTGTTTTTATCTCTGTACAGTTTGCAGTGGAAGTTATATTACAAATATTTCTGCCAAAATGATTTTGACTTCTCTGTTTAATTCACACATTTTTCAGGTGAAAAAAAGAAACACTCTCACCTTGGAAACCAGGCTAGCACGGTAGGCAGCAAGGGCTTTTAAATATTCCTTCTTTGCAGCTTCAGTTTTGCTTTTGTAAACCTGGGATGAAACAAAGGCATATGTGAATGGACAAATAGAGCTTCTTTATTCTTAGAGATTTCTCAGGTAGGTAGGAAGCATATGTATAATTATCCATCAAAATACATTTTTCCCCTGTCTGTACCTGTGACCCATTAGTTATTAGGTGTCCAATTATTAGACACCTTCTATGTTGGTTCATATTTTCTCATACCTGCTTCTGCTCCTCTCCCAGACCATCCCACATGGAGGCTACAATCTTGGACACTTCTCCGAAGGTGGCATTGGGATTCTGACCCTTGATGGCGGCCTGGGTGTCTCTGAAGAACAGGGCATAAGCTGACACTGGCTTCTGAGGCTCATTTGGATCCTTCTTCTTCTTCTTCTTAGGAGTCTTGGGCTTCTTTGTGGGATCTATGGGGGCTGGCCGCTTCTCTCCAATGACCTGCAATCATAGCAATTATTGAGATTCACAAAAATGGCCTTTTCTGAAGCAGGTTAATTCCCTGGAACAACTACTAACATGAAAAGCTCTTCCTCACCCTGTTGCCGTCATCCTGATCGTCTTCATTTATGGAGCTGGAGGGGGATGGCGTGGCAGACTTGCTGGCAGGTGGAGATGGGGAAGTATGGGTGATGTTGGGTCCTGCCATGTTTAGGTTCAGCTGTGCGTTGAGTTGGGATTGGTTGATGGTGGTCAGCTGATTCCGAGATATCATGCCGTTGGGGCTGTTCATGCTGATGATGGACTTCATCACCATAGATGGGTTCGGTGGGTACTGGCGAAGGTGGCTTGGTCCCACATTCTGCAAAAGAAAAAGGAAGGAAAATGAAGTAAGAATATACCATCGCTCTGAATGTCTTTTTTTTTTTTTTTTTGCCCTACGTTCCTCTGATTTCACGCTGCTGCACAGAACTACACTTCATTTCTTCAACTCAAACATATCTCTGTATGACACCCTGCTGCCCAGCGCGCGAAGCTCACGGAGCGCTCTCTCTTCACCAGAGAGAAAATCGGGTCATTGGATTCTGTGAATTGTTATGTGGCAGATCGCATGTCACAATTTCTTGGGTCTTAAATGTCTCTATTACAGGCCATGATAAATTATCTTGACACAGGAGAAGCCAACTTTATAAGTCAGTAATAGATGACTACACAGTTCACTTGATTCATTTCAAGACTGCATTGTATGGAAATCTGTGACACAGCTGTTGACTGCCTGTCCCTAGAGGGGAACAGTGGACTCAATTCCTCTGCACTGTAGCCCGTACTGTAACTTCAAATGCAAAAATAAAAAGACTCTATTCATTGTACAGCATGTGTGCACTTACGTGTCAGTTCAATGTGCGGTGGCCACGAGCCTACTGCACATGCTTTAGTGTAATGTAAGGCTATAAGTCCATAAAACATCACGATGATTGCCAAAAACTAGTCACTATAGTATTATTCTATAATAACACTGTATAATATGCTCCATAAATCAACCAGCTGGAGGCATTATGCTTAAAAACTCTGGACGGCTCCCCTCCCTTTTACCGTGCAGGGTGTAATGTAATAACATTTTGATAATCTTTTTCACTTTTTTCGTGGTGAAACATTGGGTTCCTGAAAAGGTGTAGGCAACATGTTTGCATTGATTGTGGTAAGGATGAAATTAGGAGACCTGCCAGCTCCCCAGAGGGAAGACTGATCAAACAGCCAGCAGAGCTGACATGGAACAGAGGAGGGGACATGAACACAACAGAAAAGGTGATTTGTTCTCCCTGGGTACATCCATCTGGTATTCAGCAGCACAAACTCAATCTCTCCCAACATCAACACATCATAAACCCACGCACCTGGCTTTATTGAAAGAACCTTATGAATGCCCGTCTTCAAAAACAATATTGTAACACCATTTCAGACAGAGACATATTGGATCTACAATCCATTTCTTTCTCATATGCTATGTCTACTGCTTATCATAAATACAATCTATGAAGTGAGAGCAGATTTATATTTACATGTGCCAGGAAGATTCTGTAAAAGGTGAGGCAAAGGTTGGGAAGAAATTGAAGACATATTGTTGCGATTCTTCAAATAAGGAAGCTTTCAGTATTCTCGCAAATAAAAGCTGCAGTAAACAAGACCGTGACCAAATGACTGTGATTTACATATCTGCAACCCGCCATGTTCCAAGTGCTATTGTCATCTTCATTACTGAGAACACGATGGCTCGCAGTTTGCTCTCTGCTCGCTGCGAACATCAAAGATGTGCACACTGAGCTCATTAGTCGTGGCCATCTGTATAACACTTCTGCCCAATCCCACTGATGCACTTTTGACTTAGAGCAATGGCCCATTCTGCCATTTGTTTGGAATACGGCGATGTTTTCTAAATGGCCGTGGAAGTTGTGAATTTTTAAAAAATATGCACTGATGACCACAGTTAAACACTTAATCATATCACATTCAACAGCCTGCTAAATGTCTTATTTCACCCCAGATTACAGCAATAACTGGAGTAGCAGCAATTTTGCTGCTCGCCTCATGTTACGAAAGAGCGATGACAGTTATGTCAGTGGAACAGCAGCGTTAACACGTCTGAAATTGAATGAAAAGATAACAACTAATAACACACCACTGAAAGAAATCATCTTAAGTAACAGTTGCCTTGATTGTGATGTTGTATGAATGTGGTGCTCGGATGTTTATTTATGTCCCTCTGCCTTCTCATTTGCATTTTGATTGCAGTATTGTCAGCAGTCACAGCAGACATCTAACTAGATATTTTGATAGTCATCGTAAATCTGCAAATAAGTCCTTATCTTGAGCACACAGTAGCCAGATGTGCCCTCCTTAGTCAGGTTTGTGTGTGTGTGTGTAGGTGCGTAGGTGTGTTGTTGTTCTGTGTGGTTGCAACACTAACAAGCAGAAATCTACTCTGTAATCAATAATGTTATTTTATGTAAATTCTGTTTGTAATATTCCCCATTGTGTTGCCTTTAATACGAGGATGAAATAGCTGGCAACAACATAATGCTGTCAACAATATGAAGCAAAAGAGGGAGAAAAAAAAAGCTTGTTTTGTAGATTACCGTCGGCTGCATCCACTTTTAACAGTGCGAGCACTGTGCACACAGCCACATAAAGCATCGTGAAAACCAGCAAATGAGAAAAAAAAAAAACACTATTGACAATGTGTCAAACACTTCCCACAGTAAACACAGTAGCTGGACTCAACATTATGCATTCACCAAGTGATACAAATCTCAACACTGATGTCAATGAAAGCAAGCTCTAGTCTGTTCTTAAAGATATTGGAAATCAGAATTTGGGAAGAATTTATGAACAGTGGCACCATGTACTAAGCTGTAACAGGCTGAAAAGAATGTTAACAAGTTCAATTTCCATTCAATCAATGCCAGAGCTCTTGGAAATGTTCCATGGCAGGAGAGGGGTAAAATCATCTATATGGTAATTATAAGGATGAATCCCCCAGTAACTTTCGCCAGCATGAAAGGTCAGTCCTATTAAAGATAGTTTATCAGCGTTCTGCACATATTCCTTTACTCTGCTTCTATACGGGTACATCATTTTATTTTTTCCCTCCATTTTCAGCAACCTGCCGAAGTCTGTGCTTAAGCCAAATGAGAAAAATGGAATTTTGAATGCCAGTAAAGGCTATAATAGCATGAAGATAAATTGTTTTTCTTTCCCCTGCCCTGTCTCAGACAAACACACTCTCTCATTCTCCCTGTGGTGTGCAAACCCAGTCTGTCTATCTCCCCAACCTCTCACCCCCACTTAAAAACAAAGCCCTCCCGTTCTCCCCCTCTGCAAGGCCAGTAGGTTCCCTCCCCTTCAGCCACTGACCCATACCCCTTTCCTCAATTTCTCCCGATGCATTATGGGTACTTAAAATTGTCCAACATGACATCATTTCATTTTGAGAGCCTGAGAAAAGTAAATTACAGAATCAATCATGCAGAAGGTCAAGCTGAGACTTCATTACAAGTATTGCATGCCTGCATGAATATCTTTCATTTCTGACTGACCCAATATGTCACAATAACTGTCTGTTGAGGGGAGAAAAGAAAAAAAAGAAACAGAGCGAAAAAAAAAAAATCCACTCTCTTAAATTGATGTACAACTCATGTCAGTGCTTGGAAGGGAGATAAGAGGGAAGCGTAGAAAAACATGCTTTCTGCAACAGTGCTCACATTTTCTATTTGATTCAGGATATAGTAGATTTTGACCAGTCAAAACTGAGGGTATTATACTCACAGGCAATCTTCACAATATCAAGGCATATCAAATCATCTGAACAACAAACTACATATGGCTTTTTCACCCTCCCTTTCATCATGATGCATGTGGTCCAAACACACTATTGTGCATTAGGTACCAGCATATGACATGAAAAATTAAAAGTACAATGCATGGCCTCATGGTGGTAAATGTAACGAGACAGCAAGGCTCACATCATATCCCCTAAATATCGATTTTTACACCTAATGCAACTAGTTGTCTGCTATAGGTTATCGAATCCAATCATGGAGGGAGGACACAGAACATTCACTATATGCTTACATGTGTCAAGAAAAACCTAAAATGCAGTGAAGGCACCAGGTGTTTTTTGAAATAGAACCCAGAGACCCTTGCTGTGCAGCAGGGAGAAAATCGAGAAGAAATTGTGAATAAAGCAATACTGGCAGCTCTAACTCCAGTACTATTTGGCACTATTGAGTCTCAATCACAAATCAGGAGGACACATGCTGGGAGACAAAAATGAGAGTCAGAAGCTTGTTAGGAGAGCAGATTAAATAAATAATGACTTCAGATTCTGGGCTTGCCAGGCACACTGCAGCTGAAAAAAAATGTATTTCTCTTTGTAGAAGCCCAGCATCTGTGGCCAATTTGCAAGACATACGCTGAACATTATGGGAAGAGGAATTAGCAGAACACTTGGCAACGCAATGACATGGAAGAAGCTTTTGAAAATAGCCCAGGTATATTCACTGGTTGGGTTTCTCATTAAGTTCTGATAAGAGACAGACATTCACTCACACACACACACACACACTAAATATTCTCCACCAGTAAGCTAGCACAGAAAAAGAAAACCAAGACAAGTGTTTGGGAAATATGAGGAGGGTGGCTTGATGAAAAATGTAATTGCAGTAGTGCACGGTTTATTTGTTTGCCCCTGCAGCCATAACAAATAACACAGAATGTAATCATGTATATAAGGTTGTCATTCCTTTATCAGTGTGCTGACAAAATGACAAAACACCCCTCTTCGGGCCTTCGTAAATCATTGTCTGTATATAGAATGCACAGCGAACGGCGCTGTTACTTATCTCATTTAAAAGTTGCGTTCTCCTTTCATAGCAAAGATAAAACCGCAGATGAATAGAATTTCTATAGGCATTGTCACAGGACTTTTGGGGATCAATCCCATTTACAGGAAAAATGAAGGGCCACCACAAGCCTTCCTGCGCTACAATGTGCGATGACTGATAACGAGTGAGTAGTGTGCACACGACAATGCCACGAGGCAAGGAGCAGAAACCCACATTCTCCCCTCAGTTTTTAATAGAGTCTCCGCACAATCAGAGACATGAGCCATGCAAATGGTGTTAAAGAGGAATAATGTTTGAGAATCAAATCTAATCCTCCAGCAAGTCGTGAGAACAGTCAGGAATGTAATTGTGTCAAGGTTCCGTTTCTTCCAGATGTAGAAAGCTTAACTGACCATGAAATGAAAATTCTTTAGGCAAAAGCCTTCTGGGGCTCACTTACTGTATGAGGCAGAGATATTTTAAAGGCTGCAATTATTTCACAGGCCAGAAGCCTGGAAGCACGAAAAGGAGCAGTAAAATTTTACTACCCCTTCCCATATGGAATGTAAATAAATATCTGTAATATCAGTGTGATTCAACGAATGTGCTAGAGAGAAAAGGGAGACGCGGGGGGTCTAAAACACATTTCATTTACGCACACAGTTATAATGATCATGGCACCTCTTCTGCGCTTTGTGGTTCACAAAGCAAATTCTGCATCAATATCATCGTCTCCCCGCTCATGCCTTTGTCCTTTCATTTCTTTCAGTCCTAAATGAATCTTCCATTTCTGTAATAGGTCTGTAAGACAACTAGTCAGCCAGTGACATTTTCATTTTTCCTCCTCAATGCTTCTATGATTGTGGCATTTGAAAATGCCTTTCCACCTTAAGACAACAATCTCACAATCTATAGCACATAACAGTATCAACATAAATAGAGTGATTACGTTGTCCACTGTTCTATGTTAGACCATCTGTGCCAGAGGAAAGGAGGATTCAGTAAAAAAATATGTCTGTCCAGACCTCACTAGCAGCAGAATTTGCTGCACCGCAAAGACAAAGCTGATCCCAAACATCACACGAGGCATGTGTCGTGTTTGAACAAACTCGTGTGACATTGGGCAGAAGCATGCATCAGCATTTGCAGCATAAGAAAAAAAAAATCCTTGTGGAGGCAGTGTGAATTAAATATGAGCATGTGAAACTGTGGCACTTTTGGGTCCCATTTTCCCTGCCCTTTTGGGGCTGGATGCACTTTGTACTCTAACACCTGTGATCTGTTCACATCTGCTCACCTTACAGAGAGGGGGATCATCCATGCTCCGTGTGCTTTAAAAAAGTCCACACAGTAAGCAACATAATATCATGACATTCACTGAATGTGATGATATACCTCCTGTGTTGTAAACAAGGCCAGATGCTGTGCCAGATGTGCTGACAACAGGAGGTGTACAGAAACTGTGAAGGTGACATTCTGGTTCAGTAAAGGGCATATTTAAGGACTTTATACTTTACAGGGCTCTCCATTACTACATACTTATAAATCACATCTTTTAGTTTGGATATAACATCTGGAGCTGCAGCTTCATGTAGGACACACATTTGAACAGAGCTAGTGCAGGGTTGACATATGAGGAAAACACTCTTGTAGTTGCAGAAAATGAACAGACTTCTTGATTCTACAGTGATCAAAGTTCTTACCACAGCTTGGCCGTTAATGACAGACACCCCTTCCTGGTCCATCATGTTGCGTGAGATAGTAATTGAGGGCAGATCCAGGCTCTGAGGGGGGAACTGAGGGATTAATGGACCCCTGTGTGGAGTTGGGGGCTCCGGCATTGCTGGGAAAGGTGAGTCCACTTCCGACAGACCCAGACCAGACTCCGTCTCAGGTGGAGGTGTAATGGGAGGAATCTCAAACTCCTCGTCTCCCAAGCTGGGCGTATGAAAAGTCTGAAAAGAAGTTGGGAAGAGGAAAGTCATGAATTCAACACAATGCAGTCACTGACGCGGGGCCTTACTGTATCTAACATGCTGGAAGGAAACCTTCAGGGATTAAAACAGACAACTTTGTTTAAGTGAGAGAGTATTTTAGAAGAGTGGTAATACACTTGTCTGTAAGTGCAGTAAGATGTAACATTTCCTAAAGCCATTAAAGTCCACTTTGAGGAAAAAGAAGGAAAAAGGCCAGTGCGGAAGAAGACGTCAAAGCAAAAATATCAAGCGGCAATCACTGGAGAGAGAGGATACATGATAAAAGCCCTTAATCTCGTGGATGGAAGATGTTGGGTTGAAGTGCAGTGAAAATACACGTCACAGCGAGATGGGTTTAAAGAACATTTTCAAAGATTATTACGCTTGGCCAGAAGTGTTTCTTTTTGTTCCCCTTGCCTGCACCCTTAAATCTGCTCATCAAACAGCCTAATCCTTCTGCCTTTCAAATTAAAGCTTTTGGTCACACTTAATTTGCTTATGTGCTTTCTTGGAGATGGGACTGTTCACCTACTTGGGCCTTGTTTTCATCTGCGCAGTGCATTAAGCTACTCGCTGGAAAGCCAATATATTCATATCCCCACAATGGCCACGCTGCAGGTCCACAGAAATGCAGCTGAGCACGGGGCCAAACAGTGTGCTGTCTGAGGCGCTATTAGGCTACTGAAAACCTCCTCAAAGCATCGGCCCCTTCTTAAAAGTGACACGATTTCAACTGCTGGCACGGCTTAAAATAAAAGCATAGTGGCATGGGCCTCATTCTCTCAGCTCTCTGCATTGACAGAGCTTCAGACTGATCATAAACACAGTACATTCACACCATTGTTTAAGACCTGCCCCCAGCATCTTCATCAAAAATTGGGAAATTCGCTGACAATCCTGGCGTGGAAATAAATGCCCCGGAGGCTAAAAACAGGGGTAAACAGGCATTTATACCAATCCAAACAGGCACCAGTGACTCTCCCACATGCTGATTCACCTCTCCACACACCTGCATTTCATCTTCAGAGGGCCTCCGAGTCCTGGAGATGATCAAGAATCACTTTTAGAGATAAACCCATCATCTTTGCAGGAGGAGCTGGTGTTTCTCATACGCTGTTCCCTCACTCGTAACAAAATTTGACAACGTTACAGCACATGTAAAGCATCATGGCACGACTTGTCACATAGGAATGAAATTCCTTCCATAAGGGAAGTGATGTTCTCTCTACACTCAACAACAGATTTAACCAGGCTTGTCTTTCCTGTCTGTCTCAACTCTGTCTCTCTGTCTCCGGTAGTGGATAGAATAACAGAAGGGAGACAATGGAGGGAATATGCCAACACAGGCTGTGATTAGGGAGTATTAATGTTCCCCTTGCTTGCTTTAGCACACAGACACTTGAAACTAATTCATTGCCTACTCAGGGCAGCTGTCTTTACAAGCACTGATGAATTCCAGTGGCAGAGGCAGCTAATAGAGTTTTCATTCCCCTGTTTCTCTCTCTTTTGCTGCTCCCTACCAACGTTTCACTTTTCAATGCTTGTTTCACAGCTAGAGAATCAGTTCCCCTTTCAGACGGAGCTAAGGTCATATTCATCACAGCCCTGGCCTCTGGCTTGTAGAGTGCAAAATAAATCAGGAGCACCTTCAGTAGGAACCATTTACTTTGAGTCCACAGCTGTCATATTATGCCTCAGTCCACACCAAAACCTCCAAGTTCACAATAATGCCTGTTCAGCAGCATATGAATCACAACACTGAGTGGTTATCAAGTTAATAAAACAAAAATGTCTTGAGTCATGGACAGGAAGTTCCAGTAGCGTATGGAAAGAATGAGAGATTGTCCATCATCACACTCATTTTAACCCACTTCCCTCTGTGGACCAGGGTCAATCCCACACCAGCCTTGAGACCTATGGCCCCAGTAGCATTTGTATGACACCACACAGCGGACTAAAAACACTTAAACATAATTAAAACCTCTCTGACGGAAATGCACCAAGCCTTTGTAGATATCTTGTTGTCAGATCCACAGCAAACACTGTGAGACTATTGCCACATTTATCCACGTAGCCAGCACAGGGAGGCTTTTGAGGAGGGACATATCGCTATGGATACTGTTTGCTAATGTAAGTAGGTTCCGTGCGGCGATGCACTGTGTACGGTAAATCAGGGCACAGCTATACAGGCAACTGGACCCTATAGGCTGGTGCACTGCGTCCTGAATTACAGAGCCAACCCAGAGATTTGAGACAAACGTCAAAGAGGAAGGTTAGCTGAGGTGAGCTCCACTTTTGTGGGAGTGCGGGACAAGCATGTGACCTTTAAGTAAAACACAGACATGTACTTGGAGGACAGGAATGCTAGTGCTCAGTGCTAAACAGCCTGGGAGTGGAGGGCAGAGGAGAGAAAGACATGACTGTAGAAGGGGGAGATGGAGAAAGATCAGTATCAAACACTGTGCATCACGTCTCTTTCTTAATGATGATACAAATTAACATCCGCACCAGAGGCACTGATAATAGAGACATGGCGTTTGTGTCTCGTTTGGGGGCAGGGGGTGTTGAAGATGTTAGCTGTCCACAAAGAAAAGGCTCTCTCCCTGGGGAAGAGGTGCCAGATTTTACTGGAACCCACAGAGTGTTGCACACTGTCTGGTGTCATTTCACATAAAGCCAGTCTAATTCTGCACCAGGAGCAGCTTAGGGGGCTCTGATCGGAGATTAAGAGATGCACAATCCACTTTCTTTGCATCACTGGTCTGATTATCCATTTAAATTGTTCTGAAAGGCTCAACAGAGCCAAGTGCCAAGCCAGATACTGGCTTGGGATGTGCAGGCATGTACATGTTAAGGGGTGGGCAAGAGAGGAGACAACAGAGAGAGAAAGAGTTGTTTTGTGTGTGTGTGTGTGTGTGTGTGTGTCCTTCAGTTGGCAGTCACATGGTTCAGTGGTATGAGGGCAGAGCAGGGCTTGTAACAGAGAGGCCCGATGCACCCAGCATTACCATCATGAGCAGGTGTGTGTAAAATCTCTAGACCTGGACCAAATTATATTCTGCTAAAAATGAGAATTCATATTCTTTCTGGGAAAAATAAATGCGTGGGCTTAACCGTACTTGGGTTTCGATTTATTATTTTATTTTTGGTACAAGATGGGTATTCAGAAAATCAAAAGTATTCATCCTCTGGGAACCATGAATATCAGAACAAAATTTCATGTCAAACCAACATATAATACAAGACATGTCACCAAATGAATACAGTGTCTGTATTAACATTCATGACCAATGAATGTTGGGATGTTTGTCAGCTTTACAGCCGTGCTGCTATCATGGTTAAAGAGGGACTTGTTGTAAACAGCGTACAGTACTGGTTTATATATAGCACACACACATTGTTTTAACTCTGTATATAATAAATTACAGCTAACAACAGTGTTTACCGCAATAGAAACATACACTAGAGGGGGGTGTGTATCTGTGACTTTTCCTTTCTGATGCTGTATCATTTGGCTGCTTTCACTAGCAGCCCACGGAGCAAGAAAAAGCTTTTCAGCCAATATTGTCAGTCCTTCAATAAATGTAGTAATACAGTTCACAGATGCAATAACCAAGACTTGTTAAAGGCAGCAGCATGCAATTACTACATATAATAGGGCTCAGAATCAATAGAGGCAGGAGTGAGGATCCCGTTTCAAATGTGTAGACAGAGTGCAGCTTCTCAAATGACAACATCCACCATTGCACCCTTAATCAACATTATTTGGATCATTTGTAGTCCATTTCTACATATTTATAGTTCATTACATGTCTCTAATTTGATTGGGGAAGTAAGGTGATACATCTGAGTGGAACACAATCTCAGTATACAGTATCCTTTTCCCTGAGGGAAGCAGTCAAGCTTTCCCTCCTAGAATGTAGGCTTTACCAGGCACACCAAGGTCATCTTATCTCATCCTCTAAGTGCATAAGGTAAATGATACACCGGCCATATAAACAGCAAACACAAGTCTACTGTTCCGATGTAGGAGCATTGTCCGTTTGCACAATACAAACTGTATGCACTTTGAAATCTACTGTGTCATGCAGGAGACACGGTGGCTTGATTAAATAGGTTTATATTTTGCTTGAAGGCATTTGTGGTAATGCTTACAGCATAGAAATAACAATTTTCTATGAAAACAACATTTGCAGATGAAAACAAAAATTCAGCTTCAAAAAACTGTAGTGTATATGAAAAGTGAAACTAACTCCTAAAAAAACAAACCTACATATTATCTCTCATGCAAATGGGATTTTGAGCTCATTAAAATAAATACAATAAAATCTTAGACAGTTCTGCGGCTACAGTTTGGCAGCAAATGTTTGTAAAAGATGATCAGTATTGGCTACAGTAGATGTTGCTGTGTAAGGGACATCACTAAGTTCACTGACTTTATATCTCCAGCTGTTTGAGAAATCCAGAGGAGCTGCATGTGACAACGCAAATACCCGAGTCGGTTGGAGTGGACATTAAATGAACGTTACCATATTAGCTCCCTTGAACATACTCGGTGTTATGCCTGATTGCTTATGTGTGAGCGGAGCAAATCAATGCCTGCAGAATTGAAAGCAAGCGAGTGGGTGTGTTGATGATCAGTTCAGTGCACGAAAAGAAAGTGTAGAACACGTGTCCCTACTCTCTGGTGCTGTATCTCACTTCTGTCATTCAGTAATTTGGGGTTTTGTAACATAGCAATTGTTTTCTAATCATACAAAAAAAAACGCTGTAATTCCCACTGCGTACTTTTTATGCTGCTTCATGCCTTCTGCATACTTTACTCTACGGAGACCTGAGTATTTCTGATAAATGAGAGCACATCTGAGATGGCTTCTACAAGGTTCAAAATAGTTGAATATAACATTGTCCCAAAATGAGTCACAACTGTGGCCAAACTGACCTCTATTAGCAACAGTTACACAATCTCATTTTATATTATATATTTTTAATTAAAACAGAAACATATACTAAGTTAGCATTGCTGCTTCCTGCTGCTAACAACTGGATCTTTTCCAAACATGCAAAACACTTTTGCTTCAATTCAATTATTAACTCAAAGCTAATTATATATATGATTATATCCATGACCTTCCATTTTGAGAAAAGTAATAATTACATAAAAAGTGGGAGTGTATCTTCATAACATACATAAAGGGAGAATCTATTCATACAAAGATCCGCTGGTTTGATTTGGAAACAATACAAAATCAAATGTGGTGGCGTAAATTTAGCCCTGCTGCCACTAGCTGTTCATCATGGAGCCCTCATAATGAAGACTTCCTTTCTTATTGTAGCCTTAGCCCAAGGCAGACATTATATAGATATATAAATATAGCACAACAGAGCAAAACCTCACAACTGAAAGAGGAAGTCACTTTAATCTCACTTTACTGAGCTCAGGTTGTAACAAACAATATGTTGGACACGCTGCAGCTTGAAAAGAAAAATATATGCTTAAGACTTTTTCTCTCTCGCACTCTCTCCTTCTAAGCACAATACCATCTGTGCCCTAACACTGGAAACAGTTGTTCCTTTTGATAAAACACAAATGAGCTGGGCTGTTTTTATCAAGGCGACCCCCCCCTCCCTCCCAGAGCCCATCCCCCTTTCTCTGACTGCCACAGCGGGCCCTCACAGCTGGGGGCTGAATGCACTCGCAGCAGCTTGTGTTGGTGTGTTCGTGGCTGCAGTGGGCTTCAGCAGAGGATCCAGGGGCTGCGTCCAATCAGCGTGAATGTGGGGGAAAATTAAACTTTTTCTCAAAAACTCCGTGGGCGCATTATGTACACGAGGTCACCTGCTTTATAGTGGCGTCTGGCGTTAAAAACAACAATAAATTTAACAATAAGATATATCTCAGTATTTTGGAGCCCTACTCTGACGCTTTGCTGTTGTCAGATTAATCTCGCAGGCTAAACTGGATGAGATTGGCCTGTTTGAGCCACAGAGGATGACAGGTATTTTTGGTGCACTTGTGTCTAATGACAGGGCAGCCGAGTGGGTGGAGGGGGAATAAAACGGGTAAATTTAGCACACTGTTAGGACTTCTCCGGCTCACAGAGGAAGTTATTTACCTCCCGAGAAACAACTACTCCCTTTCTTTTAATGCAGCGGTACAGTAAACAGGCTCCATTGTTGGTGACATTTCACTTCTTGTAAGTGAAGTGTAAGTCATTATGTCTTTGAAAAGAGGAAGAAAACAGGTGCTTACATCCTCAGCTTTGTGAGATATCACTTTATCTTACTGAATGCAGTCAAGGCAGTCGTTTCACATCAACATCAGCTCTCAGAGGTTACTATGAGCCAATATAGGGTGAAGCTTTAGCTCATCTTTTTGTGGAATGGGTCTCAAGACAGGAAGCATTTGAGCCAGCAGCATTTCAGGTAATAAAAATATTATTGCCTGTGATAAAAATGGAAAAATTCAAATTGGAGTTTATCATTATGCACGTTTTAAAGGGATTTACTGCGCTTCTGCTTCATGATATTGGTTTATACTTTTGCCAAGTCTACATTTCCTCAAATAATGAATTATGAACCTCGCGCTAATATTAAAAAACATGCAATACCATACGCATAACACCTAAGAAAAGACCTAACTAAATGAAAAATATGTTTAGTTGTTACCAAATAAAAAAGAAGACACAGCGAACCACTTATGCCATTCTGCTTGGCTGCATTTGTATTGGAAAGGAGGATGTTCACATTAGTTGAATTTCCCCTGTGCAAACGGGAATTTGAAAGAGAAAAAGAATGAAGCATACTCACATCACCAGCAGCGAGGAGGGCACCATTCGCCTCAGCCATGTTCATGTAGTTGTTGTTATTCTGGAACTGCAAATGAAGACAAAACACACAATCAGCCCACTAGTGTAGGATAACATCCAGTGTAACTCAAGCTGCTCTTCTTTCATAATGGACAGCTGTCACTCCAACAGATTGTCACACTTGGATCTGAATGTTTACACATGGAGTTAACCCCTTTCTCTACGTGCACGGGCACATTCTGCCACTCTGCCATTAGTGTGACATGACAAGAGGCATGTGAGAGGCCCCGGCCAATTCAAACCAGGGTAATGAGAATCTGGTCTGGCTATTCAGCTCTTATGGGATGGCAATTAAGGATATGTTTGCATCACAATGCCAAGTATCAAGATGCAGGAGCAGGTTATTAACTTCAAATAACCTGTGGGAGAGGAGATATACTGAGGAGGAAATAAGGAGGAAGGAGAGAGTAACACAAGGTAAACATTGAAAAACATGAAACATGAAAAAATGGATCTGTCGTATTTGAATTAACAAATAAATGTGAATTATTTTCAAAGATACCTTTGTTATATGAGAGGTAATATCAGACTAATAATTAGTCAGTGATGAAACGGTGAGTTAACACTGTTACCAGTTGATAAGCTATTAAAACCCTGTACTTTAGTAAGAAATAACATGTTTTCACAACAGCCCTCTGCCCCCCTCAAACCCACACATAGCCTGCTGGCAAAATGGCAGCCACTTTCTTTCTTTGGAGACACAACCATGCTGACAGGTAGGAACAATGGGACATAGAATGAAGAATTATGGGGTAGCAGCTGGGCCCAGGAGCACAATGCACCTCTCTGTGAGCGAGGAGAGCAAAACCCAGCCTACACGGCTCGGAAGAGAAAGAATCACAGCGCGTTTGCGTCTTCGTGCGGTTCCCCTCAGAACGCTCGCCCTGTTTTTCTACAAAGCTCCGCAGTAATCTCCTTTGTGTGTTTATTACAAAGTCACTGTATTAAAACATTACGAGTGATGAGGAACTCCAATCGACGGAGAGAGAGAGGGAAAAATGGCTTCTTATCTGAGCAGAAGACAAACAATAGTGAAAACAAATTAAGATCAGAGCGCACCGAGAAGTGCATTAATATATTTTCAAGCCCTTTTGTTTTTTTTTTTTTTCTTTTCTCCTTTTCTTCTGAGTGGTTAGTATGCGAATGTAATTACTGAAAGATCTGCTGCTAATCAACTGCGAATGGTATCCATTAATTAGTCTATGCCCTGGAGAGAGAGTGGGGAATCAGCAGCAGTGTTAGCAGTGTCATGCACCAGTGAGAACGGGAGCCACAAGCTCTGCTAGCAGTTGCTGAAGCAGGTGGTTTGCATCGAGGCTCCCGGTGCTGTCCTACCTGGAGCTGCCCCACTAAACTATATTTGACTCAAGCACTGGGTTTACACAAATGCTGCTCACAGAAATATATAAAGATGGAGACTCACAGGCCTCAAGTGAGACACATCTGTCAATATCTGGTCCTCCTTCACTTCCCAGCTGTGTGTAACTTTGAAACATGACATGGCTAGTTTAAGCCAGCCACTTGGCTGGTAATTAACCTTATGCTGGTCTTATCTTGGAAGTGTTACTCCGTCCTCCTTCTTCTTTTAGATAACAAATTGAAGTCTCACAGATATCCCTCTCTATTCAAGCACTAGGAACATTGTTCTGATGCTGGGGGGAGATAGGCACTCGTGGAGTGTTGTCTCTGTTTCTCCTATTCCCGTGTCTCACAAAGAGAGAGCAGTTCTCTCAGAATACGGCAACAGAAAATATAGACGCATCTGTAATCATCTAATATAGATGACTGGGCTTTATATTCTGTTACGTGCTAGGAAAGAAGCAGATTTTCCTCATGTTCAGTGCAAATGTATTGCTGGCCTTAATAGTCACACATTTTCAGCACAATTAAGTGCTGACAAATGGTGATGACAACTTCACAAGCACGTTTTTTTAAAAGTCATGAAGTGATGCCATTAAAATAAATCCACATTGACTGGTATCGTGGAATTACACATTGTAGCATCAGCATTATGGACACTGATCTGAATCACATTGGCTTCATTAAAGAAAACGCAATCAAGTTAAGTCCAAGTGCTAATTAGTGGTGTAAAACTCCCCGAGCTCTGTCTGTGTGAGTCACATTTTATTGTGTTTCCAGGGCCCTTTAAGAGCAGGTCCAATCCCCTCCAAGAGCTGTGACTAAAATCCCAAGAAAAGTCCCCAGCCGTCAGTATCAAGCTTCACCGCCAAGGCCATACAATGCTGCGGCCGCAGACGGGGGCCTCGATGGACGGCCAGAGCAGGGAGCAAATTGTCACAGTTACTCGCAATTCATTTTTGGGGGGGGGAGGACGAAACCAGTGCTTGTGTCCGCGGCAGCGGCTACTGAGTCAAATGCCAAATTAAATTAAGTGTGATTGGAGGGACCACGCAGCAGATAGTAAGGGACCGTGCTAAAATGGGTCATCACAGACAATGAAGGCTCTGTAATTAAAATGATGTGATGAGCTGGACGAGAGCTGCTGCTGCAGCCGTGTGAGGGGCCAAACAACTGTGTGTGGAAAGAGAGATGTAACAAAAACAACAAGTTGCTCCTGAAACACAATAAACTGGCAATAAAATGTCTGGTAAAGCACTATAGCAACAGCTCGGGCAGGGATGTGACATCCATTCGAGAAAGCACCTCACTTGTTCACATTTCCCAAAACTAAGACTCTTAGAAGGGGAACCATAGGGAGGCTATAGAAAAGGGTGCTTTAAAATAGCTGTGGGGTAGGAGGCTTTTATTAACAGAATGAATTCACAGTTAAAGGTGCTCTGTAATATGAGTCGCACTGGAAGCCAGACATGGCTACATGGTAGAGCAAACACTGGGAACTCAGTGTTTTTATTTCTCCCTCTGCACCACCAGCACATTTCTTCAATAACTGTTTAACAGGAGAGAATTAAGAGCTTACATGGACCCTGATCCTGATGTGAAAAGACTCCACTGTCTGCATGATTGCAGGCACACAGAAAACCAACCAACCTCACGGTGAATGGGATGAATATGAATTCATAGGTTTTTTTTTTTTTTTTTGAGAAATGCAGAGCACTGCCTTTCTTTTCATTTTTAGTCAAGGTAACACTTGGATATTCTTTGAATTAGCACCGTAATCAGATGAAAATGTTCAAATCAGAATTTAAACAACAATCATTAAACATGCTTTCTGCCCTTTTGAAAATTTATGGACACCAATGTAGTTTTGATTTCGTCTGATTTCGTTCCCACCTTTTAAATCCCAGCGCAGGAATATTTGTATGAAAGAAAGTCTGGTGGGAAATAAGGTGTTTTACAGCTATTATAGCAAACAAAATTATTTCAACCTCAGGGCGAACGCAATTTTGCACCAACATGACCCCATCTCACCCCCCAATATGATGGAGTAACCACACAGATCCTATCAGTAAACATGAACTGGACAAGCAAGATCCACTGAATATACGCCTGAAGAGCCTCTGATAGCACAGCCTCCTTCTCTGCATGCACACACATGGAAAAACGTGCTTCGGCTTTTACCTCTTTTATCTGTGCATCAAATGTTGCTTTGCCAATGGCCATTTAATGAAAAAAATGAAAAAAAATGACTGGGAAAGATGCATAGCAACATAGTATTTTGACACAGCAAACAATGTAAGGCTTCAAAAAGAAACAAAAATGGGTTTTCAAATCTTATGGTTTACAGCACAATGAAAAAAAATTAAAAATCCCAGTATCAGTACTGTCTGTCAGCAGGTGATCACACTGGACACATTTTTTCTCCCCACTGAAAGCCACCAAACTAATTCAATCAAGAGCCTGGGCTTTTTCACAAACATTTCAACTGCTGACAAGCGATTTTACAGTGCAGCTTGAGCTCGGTAATCACAGCCTAGCATGTGTTTTCTGGAACATGACACTTGTGCTAATATGTTCTCCACTGGTCTCCATAAACAACGGCAAAAACACCACAGTTAAACCCCAACCACCAATCCCGGGGACCTCGTGGTAATTTGCTATGTATTATTTTATGCTATTTCCTTTAAAGCTCCGTCTAGTGCCAATTTTAGCGCCAGTGAAGGGGACTGAAGACTTAAAAGAGCAGCACTATTTCCCTTCCTGCAATCCTAGTCAGGCCCTTTTGTAGCCCCTGGGAAACTTATCTTCTGATTCCCAAGATCCTTCTAACCAAATACATGCTCATTTACAACCCGGTTCAGCATAAACACTCTGCAGCTGCCTCTCTGGTGATCACAAGGCCTATTCACGCCCAGCAGGCCGCCATGCATGCAGCGCCAAGCTGACATATATAGATATATTTCCTCCTATGTGTGCAGCAGTCAATTTGTAAAGCAACTCCACAACACAGCATGTCCACGCAGTCTGCTCGCAAGCTATGTTCTGATCTGCAGGCTGAATCGATTGGTAATTCAGTTTAAAGCAAAAATCATTACTCCCCCAGCCCAGCACTGTCTTCCACCATTAGGACTGCTAGTCCTCAACTGCATAAGATAGCGCTGAGGGGAAGTTCATTGTAAGCATCTCACTCTTTCTTTGCCTCTCAGTGTGAGCACCTTGAATGTAGAGCACAGGAGCCAGCCTGGGAGAAATTCTAAAGTCTTACCTGGGATCTCAATAAAGCTGATGGTAGTTTTGTTCAGGCTGTGCTGATTATCTCTTCTCTCACACCACGCTGACCACTGTGGCCTGAACTAGTGTCATCACAGCTTGCTTTGCTTTAGTAAACATGAACCTGGAGGAAGAGTTTAAGCTCTTGTGGAGACATCAAACTCGCAGCAAAAGACCATATTTTCTGGCACATGTTACAAAAATAACATGGAAGTCTAAGCTCCAAGGCTCTTCGAGTGCACTACCTTTGTTTAACATTTGATGTGAGAAGTTGAACAAGGACAAGGATCAGGTTGAAAACTGAATCTTTAACTCTTCATCATCACTAAAATTTCAGAGCTAGGCATTATGAATTGAGGTTGTCATGAGCAAATCCCCAAACGGATCTTTTGATCTTCAAATGACACTACGTGGTCCAGGGACATTACAATTCTGTAACAGAGCATGAATCTGAGTTTGCATATCCAACAAAAATAATAAGCCTTACTATCAAAGGGAAAAAAAAATCTTTTAGCGACTTCACAGCTCAGCAAATATGTATTATGTTTTCTCAAGCTTCCTAGTCATTATGGAAGTGTTGAAAGACAGTAAAAGCCGAGCTATGGTTGGTGTGTTCAGCATATTCCTTGGGGCTAAATTTATATTCAGCCCAGACACAGTGTACAAGAGTGATAACATGGAGATGCAAACAGACCAGGGTGAGCCAGCATTTGGAAGATCTTTGTGTTTCTTTTAACATATTTGCAAATGAGATTAGTTGAGTTTACACCATTAGTTCATGCATTATGTAAGGCAGAAACACTGCCAATGAAAGGGTCCTTTATTTCTTTATTTTTTGTCATTAAACACGTTATTCATAAAATAAAACTTTGAACACTTTTGGCATATTTTACCACTGTGATTTTTGCAATGAATGAATCTAATGTGAAAATTAAAAGTATGTCTCCAAAGTTCAAATCTCATTCACTGCAAAGACATCTCACTTTCAGTATCCTAGCGCAATAATGATCACCAAGTACAAAGTATAGATCTATTTGATGAAAGGTTTTGGTTTGGACCTTTAAGTCAACATCACAGTCTGCAAAGCCAGAAGAGGAATACAGTAAGACTTTTGTTTTCAGCTGCACTATTTTTTTTTCATCAGGACATTTTGCAAAACCAAAACACTAAGTTTCCCTCATGACAATACGATACAGTAACACATTAACACCATAGGTTTGTAGCATAGCCACATCCAACACCACCATGTTACACAATGGAAGTAAAATACGCTGAGGTTCACTATAGCTACTGTTTCCTCTAAGGCCTTAGACTTGCAAATGTGCCAAAACAAAGATGGTCTCAGGATTTGTCATAATGGACCAATAGGCTGAGCACAGTAGTCCCGATATTATGCAGGTCAACATCCAACATCCAGTTTTTTTTCCTAGCTGTTGAGTATTCTCTGTACTCTCAAGAGCAAATCCTAAAAGAAAGCGCAAGCTAAATGGGGTTCCAACTTTGATCTAGCGGGGTGCAAAGGCATTGGCCCAGAGCCACAAAGGAGCTTAGGCGATGGAGAGGGCCTCAGAAACATGGTGTAGCTTTCTCACAATGGCTGCTGCGTGGACACACAGCTCTTGAGGAAGCAACATGAGAAAGCCTTGGCTTGCTGGTGTTGTCTTGCTTTTACTCCAAAGCCATGACTCGAGGCTGTTTACGCTCAGCAGCTTTCAAGCAACTTCAACTCAAGATGGTATCAGAGGTGTGTGTTTTACCCGCAGTAGTGCATGAGGCTGCTGTGGGGTTAAGAAAGCTAATAACTTAAAGGGACATGGTTAAATGTCATACAGGAGAAGAAAAGCTTTCCATCATTGGAAATGGTTTGTTCTTTAATGGTGCTAATGGCGATAGTGGTAGTTGTGCTGCTCCTCTCGGTTTGTCTGGTGGCTACGAGCTCTGGGACTCACATAAAGCCCTATTGAAAGCAGCTGGGAGTTGAGTATTCTCTTATTGCTCGAGCAGCACAGATGCATTTTTCTGTTCCCCGTGTGCTGTTACTGGCTAATACGCTCATTATAACCAGCTTCGGGAATGTGCACAGTCAGAAGCTTTTAGGGATGGACTAAAAACAATCCTCTGTTTCTTACTGGCTAATGGCAGAAAGAGGAAACATTTGCTGGTTTAATGTAAATGTTAAATTATGCATTAGATTACAAGTAGGAATGCTAAATGTACTAATCTAAGAGAATGTACAGTCAAGATGTTAAATACAGTAAAAGCTCCAATGTACAGCATCCAACTCGCCTATTTTCATAGTATTCATGGGTAATAAATGTATTTTAGAAATATATAATGTAGTAAATGCAGGATACTTTCTAGGGGCCACACCGAATCATTAAATATCTTAAAATCTATGACAAATATAGCTATAGGAGATAGCCAAATTAATCTGGTCTAATAAAAATACTAGAGTCCACTAATAGATTTGAAAACATCTCCATGTGCATTGCGACAGTCCTTTTCAACCTGTGTCATTTCCGTCATTTTTGCCGCAAGTCCACGATAAGCACAAACCGAGCAGTTGTTCAATCTCTATAAAAGTGAAAAACACAAACTGCTGAGCAGTGACTCATATATCAGTCTATTATATACTACAGGGCTGACTGTATTAAACAAATGGCTAGGCCTGCAGCTGGAAAAGAGAGGCAATATAGAGAGAGCAGAGGTTATTGTCTAATTTAAATCTTGGCTGCTTTCCCAGAACTGTACCACATTCCAATTTGTGGCTGTGTTGCTTGGCGCTACTGACAGAGGTCCGGCTGCAAATACTCTCGGGCTCCTCTCCAGAAATGTGTCTCCGAACTGACAGTCAACAAGTTGGCAGAGATTAACGGAATGACTGGGGCAAGTTAGATGGAATAATGAAAATGCACAGATACGGATGTTGTGTGTTGTTTCAGCACGAGACACTTTGTCCTCCCACTGCAGTCGCAGTAATGTATCTATAATCATTATGACTTGATTTGCAACAACACGGGCTCATAAAGAAAGTAGTGCATTGCTTCTGTAATGTCTTTGAGTTCCATAATGAAACAGCAGCTGGAAAAGACATCTGTGAACACATAGTAGTTACAGAATGGATGAGCGGGCTCTTAGAGGCAATTAGCTATTTCAAGCATTTTCTCCTTGGCATACTATTGTCCGTTCATCTGCGGGATTGACAGCACACCAGGACATCATTAGCAAACCTGACGGCTGTTGAGTCGGAGACATTGTTTTTCTTGTGACAGCAACCATCAGGCTAAGTGCTTCACTAATGTTTTTAACAGTATTTAAACTCAAAATGTCACTTTAACATTTCCTACTTCAAAAGCAGTGCGGGATTAAGATACCAGCTTTGAATAATTACAAACACTAAGCTTCAACTTTGATTCCATATCATTGCGCTGACATTTGAAGAGATTTGGAACAAAGACACACTACATATCTTTTAGACATAATGCAAAATTTATTTCTTCTCTCTGTGTAAAATGACAGGCTGGAGATCAAAGGCACACGGAAACCTGGAGGTCTGCTGTGAACTGAAGCAGTGCTTTTTTTAAAGAACAAGGTAAGTTAGCAAAGCGTTCACACGTGGAGAAAAAAATCTGTTAAAAATCGCTATACAAAAACTGTTTCTGTCAGTGTCAGAAAAATCAGATACAACCATTTTGTCAGACTAAGTTTCTCAATTGACGCCACAAGGCAAACTAGAAGAAATGCATTTGCATCCACGTACAAAACATACAAACTGCGTTCATAAAGCCATAAATTGAAAGTAATTAACCCAATGGATTTGTCTTGTCCTTTAGTTTTCACATGCACTTCCAACAATACTGCATATGAAAAGAGTGTGCAGGCAAAAACCCTGAACCTGTCTTTCCTAAAATAAAATAATTATATATTTTATGTTTATACACTCCACTTTAAAGCTGTATTGATTTCCTCCATTGACCATGGCTCCCTCTGAGCACTTTTATCCCATTTCTCCTGCGCAGGCAACTGAAAAAAAAGGGGTCACTGACATTTTCTGTATTTGAGCCTTGACCTCTATTTTAGGACCCTGCTGTGAGCTTCTCCACCAAAATAAATTAGAGCAGGGTACAGTCTACTCTGTACTCACAGCTTTCCATACACATGTTCTCCAGTCACTCTTCATTTGTCTTCATTAAGCTCATGCTCTGCCGGTATATGCACTCTGCAGAGAACATCTCAACGCGTGATATTGTGGTCCAACTGTCCTGGCACCTTGTTGTTGCTATGCAAAGTTGACTAACAACCTAATGCAAATGACTTGTGACTAACACAATTAATCTTTTACGACCCGAAATGCAGGTAAAGGGGTTTCCCGTGTCAGTCAGGTGCATTCAGTTAACAGAAGCTGAAAGGCAACTGTCACTAATCCACTTAATCAATATATACTGTAAGCCAAGCAGGTAATGAGGAAGCTAGTGGTTTCAACAGGGGGCGCCATGTTGGAAATAATGACTGCAGAGTGAGACACTGAATTCCCACTGTTAACTTGTCATCAGCTAATTTACCTGGAGCCAGAGGGGGAGATTCACTGGACACATAGGGAGAGTTAATCTCTTCATTCATCTCCGCTAAAGAGATCGACCCAATTAGCTCGCCACATTGACTGACAGCCCTTGTGTTTGCTTTTTTCCCTTGACTTCACCCCCCCCGCCTCTCTTCCTAAATCAGGAGTTATGCAGTTCCAGCTGATGGCCTTAAACATTATTCGAGGTTACTGTACGACAGTGAAATAATCATGTCTTTATTCAAATCTGTCGAGTCTGAAATATTCACCACTGCAATTTGCTGTGACTGATTAGCCAATGGAAGCGTTGCTTGGGGATAGCTCTCCAGAGCTCTGTAATTGAGCGGATTTGACTTGGGAGAGTTTTTTTTTCCCCCTGCTGATAACTACACACATTCACTTTTTAATGTACTTTTCTTTTTTTTAGCCCCTCTTAAGAGCCACAGCACGTCACAATTATAATGCCAGGAGAAACAGTAGTAGTGTATGTAGGCCAGTTTAAACTCTGCGATCCCTAGAAAACCGAATTCTGCATGGTATTTTATCAGATGCCAACCACAGTTCACAGAGCGGGTCACTGCAGAATTGTCACATATAGAAACTCAAAGATCAGGGACAACATTGCCCCAAGGACTCTGGCCTCTGACATCCCACAGTATTTGAACCGATGCGAATGTCTGTAGGACATTATTTATTTTGTACAACAAAGAGCTACATGGATTTAGTCTTTGAGCATCTTATAGATCTCTCTTTGTAAAACTGTGATTTTACCATTTGACACATTATTATTGTAATATCATTAATTTTAAGCCACATAGCGTGTTATGTGTGTAACACAAGAAAATACAGAAATTCCCTTAAAAATAAGGAAAACTGCACAATTCTCGGGTTCTGATTGGTAAGGCCAGTAGGTTGTAGTGGTTAATGTTCACAAATGTTAGCGAGGTTCACAGCGAGGTTTACCTTTATTTCCCAATTGTCACCAAGCGACGCAGTTGAAAGGCTTTGCATAGCTGAGGTGACATCTAAATGAAAATCTCCAGTTATACTAATTCCTGTTTTTCCTTTCACAAGAGGCATCGTGTTAGGCCTGTGAAACTACTTAGGTTTGATAAGGGATCACATGACATTTAGACAAAAGTATGTTATATTCTGTAGCTGGCACATGCATGTGAGGGATTGCAAGGGATAAAAGGGGATGATAAACAGTGCACTCAAAAGGCTAAGCCATCAAATGATGTATAATAATGAGCTGTTTTAATATAATCCTGTATGGATAATTATGAGATTAATATGTCAATCCTGGTTTTGGCACACTCTGCAGCCAGGAAAGTGCTATATCCATCACAGTCCTCATGCCACAATGCATTGAAAACAGCTTTTTCTTTCATATTAAATCTCATTTATTTTCTACAGAAAAACAGATGCAGTTATTCTTTTTCCAAAACACACCACTAATGCTTGGGGGCATGATTTGTCATTGTTATTCAGTGCTCGCTCACCTACACTTAAAACATGATCCTTCTGGATTTTAATTAAGCACCAAGGTACCTCCCAGGGGGTTCTGGCTTGGCAAAGGAAACTACTTTGATTTATGTACTACTTTGTAGTTCCTGCTTGAAGCTCGCCTGTCAGGGGAGGCTGTGGTGATCAATGTAAAAACTGGGCAAATATTCTTATTTGGTAATTAGTTCCTGTTAGCAACATATTTTAATAAAAACCCAAATACCCACCAATAGCGAGACTGAAGGTTTTGTAGAGCCATCTCTTTACATGTCATCTCTACCATTATCTATCTATACCCCTTTAGTTACACTGGCTCCGTGTGTTTAGCACGTCAGCAGGATAACGTATCAGTTTTCATGCGTTCCCCATTACGCACACAGCAGACAACCAATGCAATTTACAAATTCAGTCAGCAATTAATTGTGGCAGCTCAAAGAAAAGTGTACATGTCAATCTGTCAATAATAGTTACAAAAACATAAACCATAAAAAGCATTAAAGTGCAGGTACTCTGCAGTGATTTATGCAAAAATTGTAAAAAGGTTGAACGCATTTCAAACAAAATCCCCTTTGTTGACCAAATATTCTGAAATACATGGACTCCAAAATCCAAGGTGCGGGACAGTTCCAACATCATTTCTTATGTCCAGCATGAGTGTACAGTCACCTTCTATTAATTATTATAACTATTTCCAACATGATCAGTACAGTATGAGTAGCAACAATGTAGCAATTGTACGAGTTCACTTATTAACGAGTGTGGTGGCCTGTGGAAAGAATCTGTTTGAGTGTCTGTCAGTTTTGGCAAACACAGCTTTGCCAGGGGGGAGGAGCTGAGAGAGCTTGTGTCCAGGGGGGGAGATGAGCACACACTTTATTCCAGACAACACTATAACATCCTCTTATCTCTCTCTAGATATTGTACGTCTCATTTCATCAGTAATGGTATAGTGGGGATGGCAGCGAGTTTTAAAATGATTCATAAAGTTGTGGCAAGGGCACAATCCAAACAACCCACATCTACAATATGAAGCTGTAATGTAGTTCAAACAATTTCCTTTGTAAATGCGATCTGGTGAGAAATCAACTAAAACTGTAGACTGTAAGAACTGATTCTTTTTCCATTTTTATTTTTTCAATTTCCTTAAAGTCACTCCTAAAACTTCATCATAGCCTGAATATCTATACTTCCAAATCAAAAGCTGTAGCTTAAGATATATCCTGTGATGAAAGTTGAAATGAAAAGATCAGCCATCTCGCTGACACAAGAGCAGTTTCAGAGACAGGCCATAGTCGAGGTCTGCTCTCCTGGATGCATATCAGAAGCTAATGGAGTCTCGAAACTACGGGGGTGCTGCGGGATCGCTACGATTAGCTCATGGAACTGCTGAAGGTCACCACTGCTGAGCTGAGCAGCCACAAGCTTTCATAAAACCATGCAGCGTATCATTATTTTCAAAGTGTTTCATTATGGACGGTTAACCTTGGCTAACTCCGACCTAACACTTTAATCAGCTGCCTGTAATGCCTTTGAAACAGTGTAATCATTCAGCTCCTCTTCTTGTTTATCAGCAGGGGAGACACACAAATTTAGTAGAGCAAATAAAAATAAAAAAATTAAACAATCCCATGAAAAGTCACAGTATTAGTTAGTACCCCTAAACCGGAGCAAGTAGATCAGATTCCTTGGAAAGAATTCCATTTGAAAAAAACAAAAAAACAAAATAAAAACGTCAGAGTTCGTCCAGGGAGGGAAACCCTGCCAGTGCTGAGGCCTCACAAACCCTGATCTTGTGTCTACTTTTGCCATCCCACACTATGACCACATGTGAGTCCACAAGCCAGCAGAAACACACTCATCACAATGGACAAGGACATGCTGTGAATGAGCCCCGATTTCAACTCCTCCACGCATTAGAAGTCGGCTCAAGAATTTCATGGGCCCTATTCACAAATGCAGCTGAGGTTTCGGGGACTGGACCTTTATTATGTCGCTGGTGCTTTTACTGAGGCCATGTCAATTGTTCTTTTTAATCATTGAGCTGAATAAAAGCTATGAATACTGCATGATTTCCACCTAACTGACAATCTAAAAGCGGTTTTATTTTAGTAACACGTTGGGAGCTTTGCTCATTCAGATGAAGACAATTTTGGACAATAAAGACTAAAAGAAGGATTTAAAAATGACATGAGTTAACAGCATTTACTAAAAATTGTGTGCTCTGCTGAACAACTTTCATTTATCTTCCATACAGTCTCCAGACCTGGCAACTAAAGCACGATTAACATTTTTATGGTTATGTTTAGACAACTCTGAGCTCTTGGTTAGGATTTAGGGACAGATAATGATCTTAAATCAATACTGAAAAAGGTCAGTGTGTCCCGCCTTATGTTCCAAGCCAAATTTGCACAGTCTGCACAAATAGAATAGTCCTTTATGATGAGAAAATGTAAAACTGGTTGACAAATTTGTGCCAGGGGAGACTACTGAGCAGAGAAGGACAGAACAACTCATTTGTAAATAGTAACTTTTGTTTAATTCTTGTGAAGAGGACATTTTTTCTATGAAGTAGGTTTCAGAGACATATACAAAGACATATGACAAATCAAATATGGGGGAGATATGAAGGGTAAATAAACTGCTCTGAGAGCATCTGTTACATTTTCCTCTGGGGCAGTGAGACAATTGAGATCTGGATATCTGAAAATGAACTATTTCAAAAAGAATATATTCATGCCAATGAATATTATCAGTCTAATAAATGGCCTGCTTACGAACTGCTTTTATCCAAACCCCTTTAACACACTTAAACTGTCTAATGAATGTGTGTAAAAGATTTCCTCCAACTAGAGTAAAGGTGGCAATTTTCCCATTGTGGGAAACTATTTTGAATAATGTGAAGGAGTCGGAAAAGAAAGTATAATGTACACATCAAGTATTTATCAGAATAAAAAAAAAATCACTGTAACTACCAAATGCCTCAGTCTGTTGTTTTAATACAAGTTTTACTAACACAAATTGTGGTCATGTACACTATACATTTAAAGTTAGTCTTTCTCGGACCCTGTGGCAGTTTGCTCCAACATACCATCTATTTTACTAGTCAAATAAAAGTTTTATTTACCCCCATTCTTTAAGCTCTTTGTCCAGCGGGTCTGTGGGATATTTGGACACCTGCTACTATTGTCAGTGCTTTTAGTGCAACCTGGTAACAAGCTGCATTGTGGGAATGTGCGACGTGGGAGGGGGCAGGTGAAAAAGGGTGGATTAATCACACTGTGTAACATGTAATACTACACACACACCTGCAGCCCATGCTCCTCTAATGAGAAAGAAGTTCACATTCAACCTGATATGTGAGCAACTGTTGGAACAGTGACTAATATTTCATATTGGAGAGTGAAAAGGAAATCCTTCGCCTAATCAATAAGTCTGGTTTGGTTGAGGGGACTAATTTGTTAGATTTAACAAATTTGTTGTTAAATTCAAATAATATCTTGATTTTGAAAATGCATCTGAGCTAGGAAAGGCTTGAGGGAAGAAGGCTAATATAGATTAATTCAAGCAGTCTACCCCAGAAAATATTACTTGTAACTGGGGAGACAGTGGACATTTGTCAGTGGCCTGTGCTGAGCCACAGGCTTAAATCAAGCAAGTCAAGTTAAAAGGAAAACAGAAGAATGTTTTGACACAGCCTGTGAGCCCATTAAGAGAATTGGACATTAGATCTATGAAACATGGAATGGCTGCCTCTCTGGAAAGCTTTAAAAATGAATGTGTCTTAACAGCGAGGCTCACGACTAAAGGGACACAACACTTATTGAATCAGCCAACCAGAAATGATTGACTGGTCCCTTTCAAACTGCTTAATTCACGGTAAAAGCAGTTTCTGGGGCGCAGGGAGTTTTTCCCTTTCCTTTTTAATAAGTCAGCAAGGTTGAGGCTGTCAAAGACGTAGTGAGCCAAAGCCAGATTAAAACAGTTTATCATCGTGGAAAAGTATCTCTTGTGGGGTTCCTGCTTTGATTTGCAGGGGCACAGTATTCGCAGAAAAATAAGAGGCCTTCTTCCAACTGCTCACAGGAGGTTAATTTAACCTTTGACCTCAGTCGACAGACAAACCCAAACAGAAGACACACGATTTTTCATGTCAGTCAACTATATACAACTTATCCAAACTCTAGCAACTCAAGTGCTTTTGATACTTGAGTCAAGTGGTATCTCAGTCTTATCTGAAAATCATCAAATTGTAAAAGTAAAACTCAACCTCTTGCTGATACAGACAGTGCAATCTTATCTTTCAAGCCGCATATGTTGACAACTCTCTCACAGATGAGTTTAAGCTACGTAGAGGCTTTTGGTTTTTTGGTTTGCAGATACTGCTTATGATTCAATCACATCAGAATGAATTAAACATAGGAACAATTATAGTGTCACGTTTCACTGGCACTGTAATGATACCTCTTCTGACTTTTCTCCAAAATAATGGAGGCAACATATTATTGTGCGATCAAATCAAAATATACAAACCCATGTTCATTTACACATCATTAAAATAGTCTGAGCTCTACTGCTGAAGCCCCCTTTTAACGTATGACTTTGGATGTATAAAGAAACAGTTTTTCCTCGAGCGCTCACATCTTTTGATGGATGGTGCAGTGATGTTGTGTACATGATCAAAATCCAATAACAAATGTGACTCTCCTGTGCATTCATCCTTTTTGTATCAGTAAAAGAGATGATTTTGAAACAGCCCTGTAGCTACAGAGAGACACAGAAGGCTGTTTTAATTCTGCAAGGACGAAAGCTGCCAGGGTTAATCCTCAAGGAAAAACATGAAATGACACACACATGCTAAATTTGCTGCATGCAGAAATCCAACATGTAGGAACTGATTGGTTTTACTGGTGTTATTACAGAGTGAGGCCCTAATCTGCCCCGTGCTCTTTGTCTACAGTCATGTCAGAGGGACTTTCAACACCCGTGGGTCCACAACCCACCAGTTGAGAAACAACTTTAGAGTGTGAGTTCTGCCTAAATGAACCACGCTGAGTAATGTAAGCAGAGATGTTATGAAGTAGATTTATGAGCAGTGATGGCAGGATTACAGGTCTTTAGGAGTGCTGATCTGGGTAATGGTCTATGTCTGTCTAAGATTTCAGTGCCTTTGTCATATCCACCTCATAAACAAAGCAGACAACCTTGTCTTATGTTCCCCACAAGTTCAGACTGTTGGTTCACATTATCAGAATATACTAGTAAAACAAGTTAAAATGAGCTGAAACAAATTCAGAGGGACTCAGAGGGAATTCAGTTGGTGCATTTCTGCCTAATGTCAATGTGATCCACAAAGTAAAGAGAGCGACAGCTGTGGTAATGTAGTGTCAGATAAATCAGAAGCAATTGAGCTTATGGATTAATACCAGGCTGCAATCGCTGTGAACTCCTTAAAAGCGAGCTTTCATAAACATTTATGTAGTTTCCACCAATACCGTATGTCTCCATTGCTGATGCATCATTGTAGGATCATGGCGGCCGACATCAACTCTGCTGATAGGAAATCCATATAGAGACACGGTGAAGGGAGTGGGGAAATGTGCATTAACAGAATATGAACATCTGCTACGTGGAGACATATGTGTGGTGTGGCCTGTCAAACAGAGCAGTCATTCTTAGAAGCAGAGACTCCGAGTACAGTGTGTCTTCGAGCAGGCGGACTAAAAATAACACTCTCTAATCTCAGTGGGAAAATTAGGTGTTTAATAAATCTGTTGAACTACATCTCCTGACAAGCTACAATTAAAAGACTCAGTAAAACACATCAGCTATTCACTTCTTGGGTATTTAAACATTTGACACGCACCTTGGAGTCATATCCATCAACTGCTGAGTTTTACAAAGCAGACAGCCTCTAAAGTAACACCACCCCCACCCCAATACACACACTGCATCAGCGCACACACACATTTAAAGTTGTGTTTGGATATGTTTAGATGTGTGTGATGAAATGGCACCAGCTGTGTACACTGGAGAGATGCACAAGGCCCCCTGTTTGAGCTGAGTGTTAACCCCTTCCCTCCTGATGAAGCAAAAGAGGACAGGGGAGACAAAGGAGGCCTGGCCCACTGTGGTTTGGACACAACAAAGGCTTATGGGGTAGTGGTGGTTTGCTGCTATGAAAGTACAGTAATTCACCAAAAAAAACATTACCATCTTGTTGTTTTTGGTTTCCTTACAGAAGCACGGGGCAGCAGGAGCCACATGAACCAAAAGCAGCCTTCTGTTTCACACGTTTTACAGGCTCAATAAAACCCCCTGATAATTGCAGCTGCTGCCCTACATGATCATGTCAATTCTTACAGTCTAAACAACTTTCTAATCATAGGTTTTACTGCACATATAATATTTCATATCATTAATCAGAGGATGAACAAAACAAAGGAGATGGAACATATATTACTTGATCCATGTCCAGTTTAAATTGGAAAGTATAAGTTGAAAAAGTGCACCAATTGAAGTTCAATTCAAGTATATGAATGAAGTAGCTTTAGTGTTGTCATTATGTAAATATACACATTACAAGTTTGTTCTGTAATTAACTGCCTCCCTTGGGTAGGCAGCAATGTCTTGCTTGTGCTGGGGTTATACCTTGGCACTTCTGCATTTCAGCCTGATGATCTACCCACCGAGCCAACAGGTTGGTTTTAGTTTGCTTGGTTGGAATCTACTCAGAGGACCAATATGTAAACTTTGGCCATTTTTCCTTTCACAAATGAACAAAAATGTATCACACATAAATTCGTTGTATTTCTAGTTTAACAAATGTAGGCAGAAACAAAAGAGTAAACAGGAAAAACACCCAGTGTGCTGGTAAATATTGCTAATGAGCGGGGGAAAAAAAAAAACAATAATGTAATAATATAATAACTGCACCCTTATCTTTTGTTCCTGCGAGGTAATTATCTGGGCGATAAACTACCAGCAGAATGCTCACACTTTTTTAAAGAAGATGTTGAGTCAGTAAGATCGAGGTCAGATCACATTCTCTCAACTCAACTCCAGAGTTTGTTTGTGACCAAATCCATTCCCCATTGAATAAGCGGTGATAGCGTGGATGTTTTGGTCCAAACCTGAGTGTGATTGCTGTGTTCAGACCTGCACAAATGAACCACACCATGGGGGAAGATGAACCAGACTTTAAAAAGCCTCAAATCTCTCTTTTCTTTCACCCCGAGTTGACTTGGTGACACCTGTGGTTACTGGTTGCAATAGCAAGTTTAATATTAGACTAAACACACTTGGGCTACTACTTTTGAGAAATAAACGAGTAAAGCAACTGGTGGATCTGTTCACAGCACATCTAATTGAACTATTTAACACTGCTTTAACATAGATTTCAGTCAATAATCTGATTTCATGCTCAACCTATGACACAGGACAGAAAAGATCATTTTGGTTATTCACCTGCATCTACAGCGCAAATATTATCCTCTGATGTATGGTCAAATCCCAACTGCAAAGAACTGTGATGTCTCCACGGTGCTGGCATTAGCTTTGCAAATAAACCTCAAGTGTTTGCACCAGTGCAGGTGAAAAGTTTGCATTAACATCTGTTGGCAATTTCAGTCTCTCTGTGCCTGGAGGTAATGAAAGCCCACACCAAATGGATACTGTATCTGAAACATTATTAAACCTTAAGAATAAAAGACCAGATGGCCATAAATATGTGAATAACACTGGGTCTCTTTCATGAATCCATTAAAGTCAATCACATTTGACTTTTACAAATACCAAAATGAGTCAAATCCAAACAGCACATTGTCTTTAGTTAAGGCTGTTTATGACTTAAGAGCTTATCCAGAATAACCACATAACCTTAACCGTCTCGCATCACTGGGATCACCAAAATAAGAAATTAGATAAATGAGAACTAGATGCATAAATAAATATACACACACACGCATGTGTTCGTTTCAGGTTTTCCAAACTTTCAAAGGCAGCGCCTATAAATTTTACTGACTACATCCAGGTGTTCTCAGCACAAGCCAAAGAGCCAATAAAAGTCGGAGTCATTATCACAGATAAATTGAAAACAACAAAACTTAAAGTAACAACCAATGCCCCTGAGCACAGCAGATCCGTGTTCAACCTGGAGTCAAAGCAGTTTAAGACAAATAGAGCCTGCTGTGACAGTCCTGTCACCCACCTGGACACTGCATTTAATCCTAATTTAATCACAGAAATAAACCTTTACATTAGCCTAAAAGAAGCTGTGTTTCTTCCAGATTAAAGCCAGATTAAAGCAGGGGGTGTTTCTTGCTGAATATATTTCATTAACATTATTCAGCTGTGTGAAGTTGTGGCATGTTTCTCTTCAGCACCACTGTTTCTCCTTCATCTCAGCGCCAAAAAACAGGCAGTTCATTAGTCACAACTGTAGCACCTAATTAAGTTTGTGCCACTCTTTTGGGTTTTTCTGTAAATTTAAAAGAATCTCTGATGTTTCAAAGTGCCTCTGGGCCCTTCTGTCTCTGTTGTCATTAAAACTGAATCTTTCCTGTGCCAGCGTTTTTGAAAGGATATTGCCTGTTTTCAAATCAAAACTGTGAATCTAGTGAAAGTTTTTGCTGTTTGCAAAGGTGCTGTGACAGCTTATAAATAGATTAAAAGGGGTAATGCTTCAGTTCTGTGCGACTTGTAAGCACGCCACATCTTTTGGATGACTAACCGCTCTGCATTGTGCTACCTTTCAGCAAGCTGATTCAAATAAATTGGAGGCTGATTTGAAAGATGCATGCAAAAGAGCCTATTTGTTCACCATGGAAAGACATTGTAATTAGCATGAAATGCATGCTTCGTTCTCTGTCCCCCTCTCTCTCTTCCCAACATAACTGGTAGAGATACTGGATATGCACCTTCTCACCACAGCCCCTCTTACTTTTTTCTTTTTCTTTTTTTTTTAAAACCTCCTATTGCATTGTGGCCAATTACTGTTACAGATGGAAAATTTCATTTGACCTGGAGAATTTATGAGCAGGAATAAAATTGCACTTCCACTATTACACCAATTCAAAGCAATGTAGTTAACATTTCTCAGGGCTGATGAAGACATGATGAAATTGGGCACATATGACAACTTGGCCACATGACAAAGAGCTGATGAAACAGTGAGACGAACCTGGTAACTGTTTTGAGCAGCATCAGATTGCAACGGCAAAACAGAGCTGCACCACAGGGCTAAGGGAATAATTTGGGAGGGAGTGGTGTGCGAGTGTGTGTGTGTGTAAGAGGGGAGGGGTGGGGGATGTAGAGGGTACCATTGTTTAGACTTCATAAAAACAGCAGGCTGCAGTTGTGTGATGTCTGTCACTGTAATGTTCACTCTTGCTGGGGAACACGAGAGTCACGCTGTTGATGGATCACATACTGACAAAATATCACAAAGCATCCAGTGTGTTGTAGATAACCTCCGTCCAACATTGGAGAGTTAACAAACTTGTCATAGCCCGGCAACACTACAGCTAACAACTCAGACACAGTGCTGCTTCCACACACATGCAGCCAGGTGATTAAAACCACTTGTAAACACTGGTGATGTAGAAAAGAGAGCATTTAATCTGGCAGAGAGAAGAGTACAACTGTGCTGTGCTGTCTGTTAGTGAGACAGTGTGAGGGTTTACTGAGGCCATGTTTAGGATTTGCTTACAATGAATGCATTCATAACGATCTGATACCACGTTTCTGTGCCTGTGTGTGTGTAGACCTGTAAAGGTGAAATATAATAATCAGTTGATTTTGAGCACTGCGCAGAAGTTAAACACTCAAAGTCCAGCTCCGTGTCGTTTATGAGAATGGCTTTAATATAGTTATCGAAGGGCAACCAAGTGTTTCTACAGCATGATAATCACCTGGATCATGTTGATGGTCATAAAGCCGGATCACAGTCCAGCTCAGCGGCTTGTTTACCGCTCGCTACACTTCGTTCCCATCTCAGTCTAATGTTTAACATGCGGGGCTGCTCAGGCAGTGAGCCGCCGGTGATGCTGATGGACGAGCTCAGAGTTTGTGAGGCTGGTCTGAGCCGGACAAAAAGTCACACTCTCCTTTCCACCGACACACAACTAGTAAGTTGGCGACAAACGGGGGGTATTTATGAAGCAACTTCAGAAAGACACAAACGGTGTGTAGCCCAAGTCAGAAGGAAGTAGCACTTATCAATTAACATGCAAGTAGTTTGGACTTAACTTTTTTTAAACCAACAGATTCAGGCTCTTCTCTCGTAAAACCCAGACCAGCTCGGAGCAGCACCTGCGAGGGCGCACATCACAGCACGGCACAATGAGAGGGGCTCCTCACCTTGTTGAAGTTGTAGTAGCCCAAGCAGTGGGCAAAATCCAGGTTCGGCGCATCTCCTGCAATAGAATTCCCACCGGCCGTCGGATAAAACCTTACATCCATGGTGTGTGAGGGAGCCGCGCGGCTGCCGCCTTCTCTGCACGGAGCTCGCTGTGTCTGCTCCGAGGCAGGCGGAGACAAGAGAGGCGGTGAAAGTGAAACGGGCTCGAAAAAAGAAAACGGGTTCGGGTAAAGTTTGGGATATTCCTCTTCTAGACCCGGTTCAGCCGCTTCATTTCCGAAGGAGCCCGCACGGAGGTTGGACTGAGCCCAGTTAGCTGTCCCTCAAGGAGCGGTGGACGCTGCGCGCCCCTGCATTTACGCGCAGCTGCCGCCGCCGCCGCCGCCGTGTACAAAGGAGCCACGAGAGGCGGCCGCCAAAGTAAGTGCGCACGTTAACACCGCGAGAGACGGAGGCGCGTCGGTGTCCTCCTCCAAAGTTTACGTCTCCCAACTTCGGAAAACTAGTTGGCGGAGCGGTTGGAGTTAGCGCTAACTAGCCGGCAGGAGCGTCGTCCGCTAAACGGCAGCGTTCGGAGGCTTTTGTAGAACAAGCGAAACAACCCTCCACAGATGGTGCAATTAGTGGACGCGGTGTGGAACAGCGAGGATCCCGGTGCAGCCGTCGGCTCTGTTCTAGTGATGAACAAGGCAAAGTGTGCGAACACGCCGGCCACTCCCCAAACACGCGAGGCCACGCCCACGCAAACACTGCATGTAGGTCCATGTGACATGTGGGTCTATGATGAGTATGGACAATTAGTTTAGTGTTTCTCTCTACTTTTTAATATTTTTCTTTCCTGTCTTGTGTCAGGATCAAGTTAAAACGGTGCTGGTTATCTCATGCTAATCTCGTGCAATGAATACTTTGTAGATTTTTAGTGACAGGCTAGAGCCAAGTGAGCCAAAAAACTAAGGATTAAACATTAATATTCTTATTTTTCCATTAACAGTAGCTGCACTTCATACGTCCTATGAGTGTATGATGTAGTAATACATACTGCACAATACATTCATATGCACAGTAGTTATCTATTAATTCTATATTCATTGAGGTTAGTTCCTACTCTCCATTGATACAGATTCATAATGAAAGAGTTTCTGTCCACAAACCAGGATGCAGACCTTCTAAAAACTCCATATAAAACAATCAGCTGCATAACTGTTTGAAACACAAGAAAAGTAGGAAGGGTGGAGGTGGTGGTGACCTGACGCTACATAGAGAATACACCCTTTTAATGTAACTGTCCTACTTAAAAATTATATTCTCAAATTCCCTGATATGATACTACAACTGCCAGTCTCGCAAAACAACCTGATATTTCCAAAATGACTAATGTGAGTGTTTTCTCATCTATTGGTCCTATTATTATTGCATTATTATTGATATATACACAATAATAATAATGGTACAAAAATAAAATTTTTGCTATTTTTTTAACAGCACAGTTTTGAGTGATCGTTTATGTCATTTTGTGTTGATTTTGAACATAGCCAGACTTAGCATGAGACCTAATGAATCAACTTACAATTACACCATAATTAATCCACTTGTTTACCTAATAAATAATAATGATAAACAGCAACGGCCTCTTGCTAATGATAAATGAGAAGCCGAGCCATAACTGACCTTATCAAGATTAAGATCAAAGTCTTCGTTATCGTATGCCCACAAAGTAGGACAAACAACGAAATGCCATCCATCACCACGCAGCCACTTTCTGTGGCATTAAAATTAAAACTTTCTGACATAGACAAGAATACAACATCTGGGTGCTTATAATCACAGCTGATGTTATTTTACAAAGTAAAATAAAGCACAACATTATCTCACAAAATATACTTTTACCTGGCAGCACTGTGGTGGAGTGGAGAGTGCTGCTGCAGAAGGTGGCATCTAGAAGTTTGCATATTCTCCCCGGGCCTGTGTAGCTTTCCCTTGACTCCCCACAATCCACAGACATGTGTGTCAGGTTAATTGGTGATGTACATGGTTGTATGACTGTATGTCTCTCTGTGCTGGTCCTGAGATAGAACCGGCCCAGGGTGGACCCACACCTCATCCCTGAGAGATGGGATAGGTTCCAGCCCCTATGACCCTAAAACAGTATGAGAAGATACAGAGAATGGGTGGATTTACAGAATTTACCTCTTCTGATCCACAGGGCTCTGTGCCACTCATAGCTGCAGACTTGCCCTCCAAATGTATTTATATACAAAGTTTGACTCTTCATCAGTGCAATGCATTTTTTTTAATATTGTGGCGATGAATAAAACAGATGAGATTCATATCCCTGAAACAACACTTTAACTGTAAACGATTTCAGTGAACAGTACTGTACTATACGTGTAGCCTGTGTGTATAGTACAGTTCTCTCAACACATTTCTCAGTTTTCCTCTCAGGTTCTGAGTCAGAAACAAAACCAGATTTCCAAGTGTTACTTTCAGGCGGCTGCTGGAAACCACATCACAGAAATTATTTCTGAGTAGAAACACTTCACAGCATTGGAAGAGAATATGTGTACACCACCTACTGTAAAGCTGTCCGAGAGTTTTATAGGGAACTGCATTGTATGTATGAGAAAACGAGTAAAAATAGTTTCTTGTCTACAGGTGAAGCATTTGAAAGGATTGTGTAAAAAGCAAGTCATAAAGAGAAAGCAAAGCTCTCTAAATATAACTGGCTGCAGTAAAAATGTAGACGCGGTGAAGAAAGAAGTGTAATACTGGTTACTGAAATGCTTTTCGAAGCATAACCAAGAAAGAAGAAGCTACAGTACACAAAAATGTGCCGTTACAGGACGCCTGCTCGCATCATTTGTGTCATTTATCCTTGTTGCTGTATTTTGTGGACATAAGGCAAAATGAATGCTTCATTAGTAAAACTTTTCCCGCAAACATTTTGACTTCACATAGCAGGAAAAACACGTGGGGTAATTAATAACGTTAACAACACCAGTTTTATCCCCATAAACCAAGTCCTGACTCTGGTCCAGAGCTTTAGAACAGACACACCTATATGGAACATAGCTCCACGTAATACTAGTAATTACACTTGTGCTTCTGAAACAAAAAGGTCAGTTCTATTACCAGGTATGTAATGAATTTCTTACACAAATAAATAAATAAATCGAAAAATAGCAGATTTACCGCTTACTGCACCCCTGCTTGTGCAGTAAGTACACAAAAAGAGTCTTTTCATTCACCTGTCACATTCAACTCTCCAGAGTGGAAAGAAGAGGTCAGAATAAACATAAAAATCAATGCCACTGGCAATGAGAATACCTAAGCAAAGCTTTGCTGTTACAGTATGTTATATTTTTCTGCAAATGTCAAATTTTCTTTATTGAGCGAGGCTGGGGCAGCATCCCCTCGTCTGCTTGGGCATTTTTTTCTTTAATATTATAGCAAAAATTTTGGCATTTAACACGTACCTAATGGGTTATGTGATTAATGTCAACTAATGCTGCCTACTGACAAGACTGTTGCTATTATTTCAGGTGATTGTCATATTCCAGCAATTTTAAACACGTTTCTAAAAAACACATTTGTATTGTAAGTTAGTGCCATTGGAGACACAACAACACAGTGACAAAGAGCCATTTGTCTGGGCCAATAAGTGGCACTTGAACGCTACACGAAGACCAACTAGCAAGTATGTTGTGCACCTGTGTGAGGAGGGGAAGATGGAAGACTTGGCGGACACCCGTACTGTGGACAAAGCTTTGTTACCTCGCTGTTTCACCACGGTACCAACAGTGCAGGACACGTTGCTAAACTAAACCTATCCGGCCAAATGGTCTGGTGGACTTTGAGTGTCGCAGACTATAGATGCGACTCTCCAAAAGTCCACATTATAGCCCTCAAGTTTTCACTACTGAGATGTTTTCAAGTTTTCATAAGGTTTTTGTTAAGTAACTCTGACCTACAAATTGGGAGCTGATTGCTTCCAGTCCAGTACACGCTTGGGTTTTCGCCAGGTGTGATGCAGCTTATTTTAAAAAGGTCTGAAACTTTTGCCAAAGGACAAATTACTTGTTATTCCTATAACTGTTTGTTTTCCGTACTGAAATAAAAACCTATAATCTTTAACTTGCAAATCCTCTTCAAATGTCAGTTTGGTCTAACCGAATGCTAAAGTTTACATTTACATTTACATTTAGTCAAGTTTCATGCTTAAAAATATTTAATGTACAATCTCTTGTCAAATTATGTATTTTATTTGAAAATCATCCTGTGGTACATATTGTCTTCTTCTGGACTGATCTCAGTCAAAGTTCCTGCTTAAAGTCCACCTCAGCGTACAGGCAGTCACCTAAAATAATTTCAACTCAGTTCTATTTGCTTGCTCCATTGAGTCAGTGGGTAACAACTTACACTCACGATCAGAAAGTCAAGGGTTTGATCCCTTGAGTGCTTTTAGCACATGTTAACAGTTACGGTTCACTTCAGTGTTTTTCTTTTCTTGACATAGTGAAAGCACAGTTGCAAACATGACAGAAGTAAAATTATTATTAATTGTTAAAATGTCAAATTATGCAATTTTTAAGCAGATGTGTGCTATTACTGTGCATCGTGATGTAGTTTTTAAAATGCACAGATTTATAAAGGAAGTCTATGAGATTTTAAGCTGCAACATTGCTTATTAGTAAGCCTACAAATCAATATGGAAGCTAGACAAGTTCTGCTGATTTTATTTTTTCAGTGTTACATCCTGTTTTGTAATAAGTGGTTTGCTTCCTGTTTCTTTTTCTTATTTTAGTAAAATAAGAAAAAGATTGAAGTCACATACAAGCTTTAAAAAAAACAGGAACACTGGATCAGCACATACATCAATGGAAACGAATATTTTTCAGTAAAAAAATGGACCTCAGGGTTAATAAAAAAGTACATGTGAAAATTGCTGCATATTTAGTTTACAAAAGCAAAACTGAAGGAGCAGTTTGTGAAAATATGCACATGCTTTTTAGAATAGTTTTTATTTCAAGTTGTGGTAAAAATTACTACAGATACCTTATCCAATGTTACTGGTTCAAGGATGCTATTTTAATGTCATAATAGACCAAAACACAAAAAGTTGCATTTCTACACCACAACTAAGCTGCATGTGTTATTTTGTGGCACTTCTGCACTGTTTTAAAGGAGATGTGAATAGCCAAGATTCCACTTTAGTGACATATAAACCATGCAGCCTCTTAAACTTGCAGATTTCTCTGTAATTTTAACATGGAGGTATGTCGTAAATACAGTCACTATTCTTCTCACAGGCTTGTAAAGCTAGTGGAGCAGTTGGTGAATATCTAAACTTATGTTTAAAGTGGTTTTATTAGTTTGAAATATTTTCCATCTTGTATTACATGCAGCATTTCTCTGTACTAATCCCATTCAAAGCTGCTGTTTGAAGTGGCTGTTCAAATACACAAAGTTTTGGCTATAAAAATTTCCAAACAAAAATAAAGCTGATGTGTTTTCATGCACTTCTTTTGCAATTACTTTTGCAAGTCATATAAAAATAAATATTGGTACATTTTTAGGACTAAATTCTTCTTGAATATGTGCGGTCACCATCTCTTCTGTCAGATGACAAGTTCTGTTTAAATGAACAATCAGCTGTTACTGTTTAATCTCCTCTAAGTCTCATCTACCAATCTAATGTTACAGCTTCGGTGTCACCTCTTACTCACTTATCAGCAGGAAGTAGCAGGGTCTATAGTATAAAATAACAAGTTTCACTTAATTAGATACAGTTGGCGGAAATCAGACTGCTTGTTTAATTGTTACCAGGGAAGGAGGGTTTGCATGATCAGATAACGTAGTGCATGACTGTTGGTGCATTTAGACAAAAAAAATATGCTTTTAGCAAACTACAATGCAGTTATCAGGGACTCATCATTTTGGAATTTAGGGCAATGACACACCAAGCTGACGTCAAAGAACAGGCGCAGATGAAGACCCATGGCTGTGCTGGGTCACGCTGGCTTTGTCTGGGCAGAACCATGGCACTAAATACAGCACAGAAACCTCTGATTGCATATGTAATAACTGTAAACAAAGCATTTTTTGCATATTGAACACAGAGTTTCTAATTACCTTTAGGTAAGGATATGTCTGATGAGAAAAACTGTTTAGTACTGGCGTTGTGAATGGTCTCTTGTGGTCTCTTCTTGTGCACTGATTTGCTAAGCTGAACAGCCAATCAGAGCGATCTCTTCCACTGAAAAGACGACGCTGACTAACGCTGATTCAACAGTACGTCCAATTGACTTGGTGAGTCCAAGAGCTCAGTGAACGGTTTCACCATAGCAGTGAAAAAATCTCAACTCTTACAGCCGAGCGTATAAATACAATACTTTTAGCGACAGAGCAGTCAAGCACTTTTTGGAATTACATGCAAGTGTGTCTTTTGTCCTGTTTTTCCATTCTGTGCTTTTACGTTTACCCTGCCCTTGAACTCTTAGAGTAATTATATGAAGTACCTGGATATAGGCCACATGTTATGCTGATGTTTTTAACCTCTGAATCTTCCAGCGAATTGTAAGTTATAACAATTCTATTAAAGAACGCATAATAGCAACAAAAAAAAAACCTACAATATGACAACTGTAAAAAAAGAATATAGTAAATAAAACAATTTTATAATGGATAAAGCACATAGTATTTCTTTACATTTTCGGGTAGTATGGATGTTTCTCTTTCCTTCATGATTTGATGAGCCTGAAGGAAATGCCATGTTAGTGGGATGTGTGTTGGCATGTAATGTACGTAAGCTTAATCAATGACATACAGAGCTAAAGTCTGCTGTGCTGTGCCGAAGGAGATAATCCGTGTTTGAGAGCTCACCAGTTCTCGCTCAGAGGTGGTCAACAATGCATGATAGTAGCCAACAAATCTACATGTATTTTGTAATTATGGACACATTGATGCATATGCAAACCATTTTTTTCCCCCTGTTGTGTTCCTGTTTGATAGTGGCGCTTGCATGCATAACGAAGTAACGCCTTCACACACTACACACACTGATACGCCCACCCAATCAAATCTCATTCACTCTTGCACATACAGGAACATAAAAAATCCCCACGCAGTCTCCCACACACCACATATCAGATAAGCAAGCTCTACAAAATTCCCAATTCAGGCTGGTTATTGGATGTTTGGTTTTCAATACGACACAAGTGTGGTGTGTGTATTTGGGTTGGTTTTGTTATTTATTCCTGTTTTTAATGTTGTTTGGCTGCGTAGCCAGGGAGTGGAATTAATTTCCTTTCTGATGGTTTCCTATCAGTGTCGCAGCCAGATGAATTATGCTTTTCTACCATATGTCATTTCCTCTCTGCCTCACAACACTGGAGCCATTTGGTAACATGAAAACAAATTATCTTGTGCTGGCTCCTGCTCAGATTCAATTAAAGCAGTACAGAGTAATTATATGGAGGTACAAAAGAGTTACAAGAGGTATAACTAAATGCAAAATAATGAATCTAATAATCCTTATTTACTGTAAGTTCCCCTTCGTATCAAATGTGTGATGCTTTCAGTGTGTGACATCTTCTGCTTTCTGCTTGTCACTGCTTCACTAAAAGCAAATTTGTGTAAGTGTTATAAAAAACTAATTTGCTATGACACTTTGCCATTTTTAATCACGTTTAAAGTCAGGCTCAGGTGTGTGTCATGCTCAGAACTGCTATTTCCATATTTTCACTAGGGTTAGAACGATAGGTCATTGTTTGTTTTCCATAACCACTGTACCAACAGAAATAAATTCAGCTAGAAAGCGAAAAGAAAATGTAAGTGCCTTAAAATCTGTTAATGTAATGTGTGTAACATGATCCAGACTGCAATAAATCAAAGTAGCATTCAACACACAGCCACTAATACTCGACTAATTTAAAAGTTGTAATCATAGTAAAAAAAAATAAAAATGGAAGTGCTGAAAGAAGCTGAAGTTTGAGTGTTAGCATCAGGGCTGTGAAAGTGTGATAAACTAAGCTGCAAGTGTCACCTTACGTGTAATCTCTGAAAGCAGATGAAGTGTGAGTTGAGCGTCACTGTAACTAGTTGAAGGTGACTAGTTGTTGTACCTGAGAAAGTGCTTGGTTGGTGAAACCGCAATATCCGTTTTTCTGATCACTTTATTTGAAAGTAATATGAGATGCATTTTAATATACTGCCAATCAGTTAATGATGCTGATAAATATTGAGTAAATGATCTGCTCTCTTGCCATGGCCTTGCAGATTCCTTTAACAGTGTCTCTGAATCAGCCGTTTAAAAGGGGGATTTAGCTTTGTTTATAATAACACGTTTTGCTTTCATCTATTCCATTCGATGGGAGTTTATGTATTTGATCCAGCGGGACATGGACAGGTTGTCTTACAAGAGACATGACAAAACATGGTGGAGAAAAATGTTTTTGAATTCATAGCATGAGGTGTTCTCTTCTCTGACAAACATCATACATGCCATTAAAAAAGAAAAATGGGCATGGTTGCAAGACTGCGCTGTCATTTCTGTGGAGTGTTAGTGAACAGCCACTCCACTGAGACTTAAAACACACACACACACACATCATTGACAAATTTAAGTCTGACACTCTCTCAGAGATAGACAGTGGCCTGCAGCGAGACACTGAAAACATGAGGGGATAACACACTCCAAACCTCACAGCTAATCATTACACAACTCAACTTCTTCTGGACAAATGTTCCATACAATTATTGTCTTTACCCATTATCCGCATTTTATTAAAACAAATAAAAAGGCTGTGAGGCTGAACACCAAGAATGCAATAAAACCTAATCAATGGTGTAACAAAAGTGACATTTTGTTTATTATAGGTCAGAGAACAAGTCTCAGTATTATCCCTTTTATTTTTCTCTGGGCCTCTTGATTGATTCCTAAGTAATGGTGATAGTTACAGCACAATCATGAAGATGGGCTTTGCTTTTTATAGGGGGAGTTAATGACTCACTTTAATAGACCATGTAGCTATGAGAACATTCTTTGTGTTGCAGAAGACATTCATTTTCTGTCACATTTTGAACAGGGCAAACTAAATGATTTTCCATATTAGTTCACAGGGCTAAAACGAAGGTGCAGTGGTCGATCAGAGAGTCACCAAGACCAGATCTACGGTTTGAATCAGTCCACAAAGCGGCTCTAATTAACAGCCTCATTATTAGCAGCATATTGGCGTCTTCAGGCTCATTGTTTACATTTCACCTGTAACAAATTTTCAGAATTGGTTTACTCAAAACTCAAACTCAAAAAATCAAAACAGTATGGTTTCATACTAAAATGGTTTAAACTGTAAGTTTAAAAGTTTAAAAATTGTTTGCTAGCACCTAATGGATAAGAAATAAAGGCAGCTACTGGCTGAAAATAATAAAGAATTGGGGCACAAAGAATCACATTTGTAGCGTGACATCGACGGAGCGGTCGAGAAGCAAAACAGAACAGGTTTATTGTGTAGTGGCCATAAAAATTCACAAGTGTTCACTTTGCAAACATGTTTATTAAACTTTATAATACATGCTGCATTTACTGTTTGCTCGTCCCATCTTTAACTGGTCAAGTGTATTAGTACGTAAGCACACTGTCCCATGTTCTACTCCAGCAGGAGACATTTGTTACAAGTTTCTCTTCCAAACTAGCGATAAAAGAAAAAAGTACGTAAAACCACAAAAGCACCAGGACTGTACAGTTTCATCAGTGCTGCACCCACGTGAAAATTCCAAACGACCAGCTGAAGCTGCTGTTGAGCAATAGGTGGCCAAAATATCTGAAAACGTAGAATCTAAGAGATGAACGTCTGGTGACAATTGTTTCCCGTTCAGAGTTCAGAGATAGCACAGGGCAAACTTTTACATCCGCCACTGATTCCTGTAGTTTACTGCATGTTTCCCACAGCAGCTAACTTCTCATTACGTGTTGTCCTGCAGAGGTTTACCCCCCCCCTTCTTTGCTGCCTCCAACCACTGTGTTTGGGTTTTCTGTCAGTCCTGTGGGACCCATTCCCTATATTACACCTCTCAGTTATTATGAGGGAGGTGGAATATTGAAGGTAAACTAGTTTCATTTTACTCTATTTTTGCCTGCTCTCTACTGAATCATACAACTCTTTTCACAGCGATATTAACAATATAATTAATGCCTCAACCTACTATTTGTTTTTAGTTATGTATGTACATGTACATATGTATATGTACATGTACATGTATAGTGTTCTGGTTGTTTTATTACAGGCCTGTGTGGACCAATAAGGTCTGAGGACTTCACACTGATAAATCTGCAGGACACGTCATTATATTATTCTCAATTAAAACCTAACCTCAGCAGCATTAGTCATCGTAGCACTCGTCATTCATACTAATTAACACTTGCCTTTCTTGCCACATGCTGGAAGAGGATATTTCAGTATCCCATTAAGCGATTCCAAGATATGCCCTTGATTGATTTTCCCTTAAACGCAGGAAGTAATTACATTATATGGTTCAGTTTTCTTTCAATATTTTTTTATATTTCCTCCGGTTTTTGTGTGTTTTATGTTTAATTTGTGTTAAATATATCCACATTAAGAATGTGTGAGAGGAAAATAGATTAACATTAAAAGAAGACATCCTGGCGCCAATTAATGATGAAAGATTTTTACATTTACATTTGGTCATTTGGCAGACGCTTTTATCCAAAGCAAGGTACAACTGAGGCAGAAGGCAAGAAGGCACAAAGGGTACAAACCAGGTACGAAACACCAAAAGCACATACAGTGCATGTGTCTGCATGCAGGCATTCCACCACAGTAACGCATGAACTGCAAAACGGTCCTTATTTAGCAGTCAGCCATACCAACTCCTCTAGGAACCATAGCTGCACTGATAGCGATGGTAAGTGACTAGTCAGTATGTTACGAATATAATAAATGGCATATCGCCTTAACTGGAATACAGCCGACTACCTGGTTGTAATGTTGTGACAGACGGGGTCAGCATGGGAAAATTTTATTGCTGCCATGATCGACAGGTGTCAGGACACACAGCACACGACAGCTTGCTGAGTACGGAGCTGTGCGGAGCGCCTTCGCTGGCCCCTGTCCTCCACACCGTTAAAACCACCAGTTTTTCTTCATTTTTTATGCTGGGGCCCATCAGCATATATTACGTGAGGCACATTTCCACAGCTTAAACTCTGTGCTTCACTCAATTTACTGACTTGCTGATTTAGAGCTGCATAAATGCTAAATGGCAGCAGCTACAGCACAAGGATGAGCTCTCTAAATATGCATCTACCTCAGTGTCAGCAGATTTCAATATAAACTATTTTCTGCTGAATGTAAAAGATAGAGACATTTTGTTATTGTGTTTTCCCTTTTTATTTCTCTCCAACAAATTTGCATTATTGCACTGAGGTCGAGGTAAAATCTAAGAATCTGAAATCTACACTTTAAATCTGTGGTTATTTACAGTAAATGTGCTTTACTATTTTGTGAGTATGAACACTCACATCTTTGCACAATTACCTAAAATGTAGTATTTCTAGTTGTGTTGCTGCAATGTTTTTTTCTGTGTTGTAAAATATTTACTTCATTGGAGAGAATATGCCACAGATATATTAATTACTGTGTGTTTTGACAGAACATCTGTTACCACAGAAAGGTTTGCTCATGAAAAATATTATAAATGTGTCCCATAGTGCTGCACATATTCAAAATGGTCCAGTGTAATGAGTTTCTTGTAATGAACGTCCAGTCCATGATGATTAATAGTTCTGGGCTCATATTTGTAGAATGCAATCTGTTATATTGTAACTTGTCAGGGCACGTTCTCTTTGTTTGTCCTAGATTGTTAACATGGAGGAAGCAGCTCTGCTTTCTGTTCACATGTAAATTATGGCGCTCGCAGGGTAATTGTCACCTTATCATTCCAAGAAATGTCAAACTGTCACCTGTCACACAGATTATAACCTATGTGTGAGTGTCAAAACACCAGAAAGGTAAGGAGTGAATAAAGACAAGTATGTTAAAACATGCAGTGTGATATATGGCCCACATCACGTACAAAACAAATGAACAAAAAACGCACAGTGACAATATACAGTAACGAAAGTCATTACATGTACTGTGAATACTATTGTTTTCAAAGCTTAAATTTTTCTCTGATTCCACCATATTGTTAACACATGCACATGTCTAACCAATACTACAACCATGGAGAAATATTTTAGAAAAACCATGTCTTATTTCTGGCAGTGCCAGCTTTCACAGTTTTCACTCTGCACAACATCTGCAGAAGACAAATAAATTACAGGCCAGTGTTGAAGAAAGATTGGGTTCGCATTAATAAGAGAGCAAACGTTAGTGGCAGGTCTGTGACAGCGCACTAGCTCATGTGCTGTGCATTAGAGTCACATGTGGCACATGCCAACACATTCTGCCACAGCGTTAGATAATCATTCCTACAGCATCGAATATGGCTGCTTTTTTTAGGCAGCCTGTGGCATCACTATGGGACACCGTTGGAACGACCGTGCCTAAATACCTCCAAACTGTAAAATCTTCATACACACATACACAGATACTATAGCAAGCATGTGCTCTGTGCTGGAGTCAAACCGTGGTCTCTGTGGGAAAGTCCTGAAAGTAATGCAGACCCAGTGAAACAGGGATTCTGATTGTCAATCTCCAGGACGGCTCCTGGTGATTTACTCACTTGTACATTGAAAGTGACCAATTTAACACACCCGGTGCCACTAACCGAGCACAGTCTTTCTTTAAAGCTAAGACAACTAATTTTGCAAAATTCTCTCCCTGACCAATTGTGTTACTTCTAATGTTGATTTAAAAAATGACATTTAAAAGTAAGGAACTCAAATGTTTTCAAATGTTTCATTTAAATATTTGCAAAATCTCAACCTTCCACTGTGCATACTTTGAATCCGAATATTTTCTACTAACTCGAAAATGTTATAAGAATGTCAAGTAAATGTAACATTGAAAATTAAACATGCTAAACATTATACTTGTGTAGCATCAGCGTGTTGGCATATTTCATGCTGAAATTAGCATTTAGCTCAACTCAGAGCCTGGCTCTAGATTCTTAGTCCTTGCACTCAGTGGTAGTTTAGTGGCAGTGGCTAAAACACTTCATCATTATTCTTAATTTATGACCCTGAGTTAAATTGAACAGGGTGTTATTTACCAAATCCCTAAAAGCCAGGTTGATTGGTAATAATTGATTTTATCCTCAGATCATTACTGGTGTGGCCTTGCTATCACAAACAGCTCTTATCATCCTGACACATCTGAACTCCGCTTTCCTTATGGCAGAATTGATTTTGGGGGAACAATCACAGAGAGAAAAGTGTTTTAACAAGTCCCATTCTGCCTCATATATGCCCTCTAATCACAGTAATAATGCTGATACCTCTGCAGCTTCAAAGGCTGGTTATTCTATTTGATCCAATGTGACCATTCTCTAATGCTTGTCACTGGCCATATTCTTATGTTTATATCATGGATTTGGAAGAATCCTCATGAATATGTATGCCCCACTGGAACTGAATGCTCAGCATGAAATGAAATACTGCACTGCTTGACGGTTGTTTGCCCTGAGACACAAATCTAAATCTACATATTGTCCGTTGCATACAAATAGAAGTGCTACAGGCTTGAACCTGCAGGCTACATCAATCTGTCTGTTCAAAGTTGGAGATAATTTGGTGGAGTGGCATTGTTTCTGCTCTTGGATAACCTGAATAAGCGTTTTTTATGTTTTTATTTTTCCTTCTGTTGCTGTTCCATTTTTCTATTATTTACACTTTTGTGTTTCAGTGAAATTTGAATTAGCAAAATGACTTTGTGTATTATTTCTCCCACTTCCCCTAACCTTTGTATCTCTCTGTCTTTTTACAGATGCATGCCTCTGCCTAACAATCACATCATGCTCTGAGCACCAAGATGGACACAGTCCATGGACACTATGAACGCGGCATCATTTTCCAGCTACATTAAAATAACTGCATTTTCTCTTCCATGGTCCAATAACTGAAGAAAGGATCTTGATTTGTTTTCCCCTATGGCTGCAAATCTCATTTTTATAGCACAAGATATTATGTGCAAACCAATTCCAAATCCACTTTTCCAGTCTACTTTTCCATTATCACAATAAAATCAGGGCTCATTTTTATGATGGCTGAATGCTGAAATACATTAAAATGGGTCTGCGAATAGCCTTGCCCTCTTGGCCATTGTCTTTTGAATTAAATGTCAACACAGGTGTAAAACAAAATGTAACCTCATATTCGGCGGAATATAAATGTGCCATTTGCTGATATTGATGGGTCTGGAAGAAAAAGAGGCTCATCTCGGTGCTCATAAATTAACTAGAGGCTGTTCGTGGTTGAGTGACACATCTTTGATTTGTAGCAAGCAGTTAATTTCAATCCAAATTCACCACACTGTAATTTCTCACAGCATCTTGCTTCCTAGGCTGCCACGCTGAGGAAAAAGGGAACGCACCAACATCAAATAAATGACATGTCACGCAACCCATTTGCCAATGAAAGCTAAAGCAAACACTACACAACTTTACTGCGAAGCATCATTTGAATACACGTGAGCAGTCAGTCGGTTAACCAGTCGGAACTATTGACTGGCTGTGCCTGGTGACAACCAGTTTAATAGTTTCCACCCATGATATTTTGCCAGCGTAATTGATTTCCACACTGTAATTATGTCAGAACAAATGCAGTGTTTTCAGTGGAGCGTCGTATCAGGAGGGCAGCCAGTTTGGACAGGAGAGAAACAGAGGGCTGGCTGGATCCGAGCCATGACCCTACTACTGTCTCTCTCCAAAACTGTCATTTCCATTAGTGTAGACTCACCAGGGCTCTGACAAACTCTCTCATCCCTTCCAACTCTATTTGATTGGACAAGCACTGGACTGTGTCGTTAAATTCTTCATAAATGGTTGTGTTTTCTGAAGCATGAATAGCTCCACAGTGCTGGTAAATGAAATCAGTATACAGTGAATAATGAAGAACTTTCTGCTTCTTTCTGTACCTTTCACTGGAATGTGAAACCAGACTTCCAGAAAGCAGTTGTGGGCTACAGCTTGGAGCTCATCCAATATGTGTACTTGAGTGGTGGAATTTGGATGTGAAATAATGATAGCCTTAAGATGATTTTCTATATGGGGCCATGTGGTCCATATAGACAGTGAGTGATTATGTAGCGTAAGAGCACTCACTTTAAATGTGTCTGCACGACTTTAGCCTGGCTATTCTCTGTGATATTCAGTTCTAAAATATGTGGATATAAATAACACAGCTTAGCTTATAGAACATATCATTCTTTTTGAAGGCGTAGTATGGAATCAGAAATGTAATTTCTGTGTTTGCAATAATGGGCATTTCATATAGAAACAGAATACGGGGTAGTGCCTGCCAGATTTCACAAAACCGAAGAAAAGAAAAGAGAGGAGAAGACAAAGGGAAAAAAGGAGAAAGGATACAAAGAATAAAATGCTCTCTACAGACAATCCATTAACTCCCAAACACACCTTGGGTTATTGAGAACGATAACAATGCAGCGAGGGCCTTTTGTATCGCCGAGCACAGACACATGTTTCTCCTAGCCTGACATAATTGCCATTCTTGCTCTGTTTTCTATCTGGGCAACATCAATCTCCGTTGCTGGTCTGTCAGAACTGTCGGAGACATAGCGCAAAGTCAGGTTTCCTCTTTGTGGGCTTTGTGAAGTGCTGGAGCTAAGCGCAAGATGCAGCTGAGGATGAGAGATCATACAACTGGCTCGACTAAAAGACCGCGTCCTCCTCTTTGCATCATGTGTCACTGGATAGATTTAGTGTAAACCTCCGAGCTCCATATGGGCTGAAGTAACAGAGTGACTCTTGTTGCCTCAGTGATGGCTAATATAATATCAGCGAGGCCCACGGCAGAAGGGCAAAAGCAACGACGGTGACAGGGAATATGGGGTCACATTAGAACTGATGATGATATGCACACATTAGATACATAAGTGCATTAAGGAGTAATATGTGAAACAGACATGTTGAATCATAAAATAGATTGTGCTGTCGGCAAAAGTGCAAAAAAGCGAAAGAATCTCCTGTGCACTGTGAACATAGACTAATCACTGTTTCAATTTTTTTTTTTTTTTTTCACAACTTTGGGATGAAAAAGATTGTTTGAGGGGAGAAGCAATATTTCACTGGGTGAAATAGGTGCAGGCAATCTGCCTTTGGAGTGGAGGAGGCAGCAGTGTTTTATAATGGAAGAAATTCAATGTGACATGTCGAGAATGAATTGCTCAGTCAACCAGAAATATCCCTTGTTCTAATGGCTTGGGACATTCAGTGGCGTGTTCTCTCCTCCTCCTCCCCTCCCCCCATATTTCTCTTTATCTTCCTTTCCCTCTCTCTCTCTCTCTCTCTCTGTGTGTGTGTGTGTGTGTGTGTGTATAAACACATCAGTAATGAATAGGGTTAAGGTGAATAAATAGTCTTTGATTGCTGAAATTTACAAAAAAAATTGCAGCAGCAAAATTTGTTACCAGAGACTGTAGTTTGAAAGTGGCTTGATGGTGGTGGAACATAAAGGACCTATTTAAAATATTTATTTGAATAGAAACGTGATCCCTGATGGCAGATCACAGTTATTCAAGCAAAGCTATGGCCATCAGTTTATATTCTAAGAACCTAGGAACATGTGACTGTTTGTAATTTTTCACACCTTTCAATAATATTCAAAATATGCATCATGACACAATCATGCCAGTGAAAAATGATAATAGCAGATATATAAAATGCTAATAATACATGATTCTTTCATCCGTGCACTGAAACAGCTTGAAATAACATTAATATCAGCTTCAAAGTTTAACGTGAAGCAGTTTTTTCAACTAAGTCCTCACAAATAGGTTCAATCGGTAAATTCAGCCAATTCTGTTTTTCCCGTCTAATGTTCACTCAGCCGCTGGAGCAGCTACGTTCTGAAACTGAAATGTGTTATACTGTTTATGTAGAGAAAGGCTTGCTGCTGTTGGTCTATTATGAACTACAGAAAGGCTCAACCCACCGCTTCTATTAGTGTTCCTTCCTCTTTTGAAACAGATGAATGGTTGCCAGCTTAAAACGTGTCTTGATAAATTGTGGTTAAGTTACCATTCAGTTCGAGTCTTATGATACACCGGTACTTCAAATTGTAATCCTGTTAAAAATAAATCATAAATAAAATGGCATCGCTTCTTTCCAGTGATGCATTATGAACTTGTAAATAAATGCATTTTCATCTACACAAGCCTGGTCCATGTCGGAGCTTTATCTGTGAAGTGGGCTGAACATAATGTGTTTGAGGTGAGTGCTCTGCAAAGACAGAACCGCATTTTCCCTGTGTCACCGCAGCTGCTGCTGATACAGAGCATTTATTCTGCTGCTCGGCGACAACAGAGGAGCCACCGTCATGTATCCTTTTGCATTACTGCTGTTTGAGTGTATACACTCCGTGATTGGCACTTTAGATATTCATCCCATCTACAGAGCATGTCTTGCCTTACATGAAATATGATTTCTTGAGAAGTGTAATCATGAGTTGGAAGATTGCTTTCTATTATCCGGGAGTGAAAATGATAAATTGGCGCTGGTGAAGAGATGTTTCATATGTCGGTTTCATTGCAGGGCTATTTTGCACACATGCCCAGGTTCATTGTGTTGGGTGTCTGATCGAAGTATTGTTGAAGATTGTGATGATTCTCCCCTCTCATCAGCAGGGTTTTGTGAGGGCCGACACAGCATATAATCTGTTCTCAAGACGAGTTAACCTGCAGTCGGCTCGGGCAGGGAATGGCTGTTTTTTCTTTTTAAGAATGCCTTCTGAGCCACAAAACGTAGCTGCTGTCCTTGTGCTGACATACAAACTGGAAACAAACCTCACTTAGAGGCTAAAAATATCCGAGCATTTAGATAGGTTATCATGCTCCTGATAACAGGCAGCACAATACATTACATATTAACCAGCATTCACACTCTGGGCTTTCAACACTTGCTTGCAGCACAAGATTAGAGAGGAGCTATGATGTTTAACAGGAAAGAGTGCCAGGTTCCACAAAACATGTTGGAGTTTATTTTTATGAAAACATCCAGCATATGGTGGTTGTTAACACTTGACATGAGTCAGCCAGATGTGTTTTGCGATGCATTATTACTCCGTCGTTGTCCCGTTAGTGTTTCGAGTGCAGGTTTTAAAGCATCAAGCGTGATCACAAAAACAACCACGGATGAACGATGAAAGAAAAAGGTATCAGCTACAAAGCTCAGTTTCATGGCACTTGATATTGTTTTTCAACTGCAGATGATTTGTGTGAAAAACAGAGTCAAAAAAGTATTTGTTAAAGTCAAGGAAAGTGAGCAAACCGCCACTTTTATGATAAACTATCCAACAGAATTATAATTAGCTTCTGCATGTTCAGATGTGTTTGAACAAGACAAAAAAAGTGTACGTTCCAGCAGAGCTGTTCACGGTGCGTTCAGTGTGCCAGCTGTTTGTGGCGAAAATCCACAGCAGTCCACAGGGTATAAGGTCCAACAATGTAGAGCAGAGAATTTGTTATTAGATCATTAGCAGAGGAACCCCCTTCCTCTCAGAGCTAATGCACTGCTGTCTATTCACACAGACTTATCTCCCCCTGGGTTCTAGCTGTGCTAAGCTAATACTCTCGGAGGCATTAACATTAAGCTGAGCTACAATGTCCGGTGGAGCAGTAGAAAGGAGGGCTCCCCGTGCAGCCCCATGCAGCACACTGTTTAGAGTCAGTACACCATTAGTCAAATCTCTTCAAGCATGAAAAAACGAAGGCGGGGGGAGGGGGAAAAAATCAAAACAGAATATGCATGCATAAAATTCAACACATTTGTTCCCATGGCAACCATTCAGCATGTCATTCACTTGTCAAGCCGCATCAGGGCCGATGGGGTCCATTGTCTGGGTCCTGGTGAGCGTGGTTGCCTGGAACAGACCTGGCCCCCTTTTCCTCCCTCTGACCGACATCCAGGTCATTCACCACGCTGTTATTTCTCTTTAATTCACGTTGGACTCGTTTTTTCATCACTAATCACACGACAAATGACCACCACAGCTAAAAAAAGGAAGGAGGATAATGCAGAGCAATACTGAGGCATGGCTTTTATGATTCTTATGAATAGGGGAGGGGACTGTGGGATTAGGGAGAAATTCAGGGCCACTGCCCGCAGACCAACACCTCCAAGATTTCCCTGCCTTTAGTTTATAGATTTTGTGGGCGGCGAAGGCAGCACAGAGCCCCATCTATGACTGGCTGTCAAGATCAGTTTAACAGTCACAATAGGAGAAAAGGCCATTTGACTTCTGTAATCTTTTCCAACATGCTCCAGAGTTGCCGTTGATTGGCATTGCTCAGGCGTTTCCCCATGAATAGTGCGCTGCTGCTTGGATGTTAAGCTTGTGCAGAGGTTGTTGAATGTCATGCATTGCTTTAAAATACTTGTTCTGGTTCATTGTTCTTATGTTTTTCACCAAATTACTGCTGGAGACAGTGAGTGAAAGGGAGCAGCGTTACTGAAGACTTTCAGAACATGCTTGTGTTTAAGCTCCGCATAAAACAAACGGACACTTCCTCCTTTAGTTAATAATCAACCCAACCTTTGGTTTGTTAACAGGACTACACATTTAAAGCTGCCTGTGAGGTCAGACTTGTCTGTTGGACTTGTTTCCATGATGACAGTTGTGATGAAGCTCTGAAATGTTCCTTAATTCTTTAATTACCACCCATTTAAAGCAGATAGCACTTCTCGACAATGCGTTTTCAAGTTGCGTCAGATGCTTCTAAGCAACACGAGCTGTTTATTAAAACCTGGTGTAGGCTGCTTTCCCAGCTCTGCACATGTGGGGAACAGTTTGTGTGCTGCACATCGTTGCCTCTAGACTTTAGGCTGTGGCGTTACTGCCATGCCCCAATCAATATACATCAGCGCAGATATTATATGGTATTGAGCAGTGTATAAATCTGTTTTTGTCAGTTTTTTATTTGCTCTACTCTTCTGCTGTGTGAACTTCAAGGGCCACCACAAACTGCAGTGCGTTTGTACTATACTTTGCAGTTGTAGCCACAGTAATAATAAAAATTGAGACTTTCTTTATATTGACAGTTTTTCGCCGCTGCTGTCGTTGTTTCACATGCTTGTACCCTCCCAGCAGACACCGGTACAATCTTCCTACTCCTCGGAGAGCGGGTAGAAATTGGGCTGTGCTAACTTGTGATGCCATTAAATTAGGCTCTTCATAGATCATCTGAAAAGAAAGAAAGGGAGATTTTCTTCGAAGAGCCATCTCTCAGAACTATACGCACAACAGGCAAATGATTAAGTCGGCACAGGAAACAGGAGAATAAATGAGAATGTTATTTCAATCAATCAGACAGCATAATAATACAGAAGACAAAGTTCTAGGGAAGGATGGGAGTTAATAAAACACCAAACAGAATATGCTTAGAAAGGGAGAATTAAATAAAAATGTTATAATTTTACAAGAAAGACGCCTACAGAGAAAACAGGATGTTGTTCTCTGCTGTGCACTGGCAGGTGTCCCAACACATGCATTTAAACGTGTTCAAATTCCTATTTACATATTTTCACCAAAATATCCCCCATATTTTAAGAAGGTCTGAGTATATATGAAATTAACAGATTAGCTTTGACTGATTTTATCGAGACCCTCTTTGAAAGGAACAGGAAATCATTTTGTTATAAAGTGGAGAGAACTCTGGGAGGAAATGCAAATGAGGTGCTGACTAAGCACCACAGTTAAAGTAAGTGAAGGTATCTTCAAAGCCCAATTTTCATCTACATATTTGTATAATTGATTTTTTGCATCAGAATTTTCTACTTCTTGCAATTTTCTGAAAATAGTCTCCAAATGTCAATTTTTCATGGGGTGAGAAAAACAGCCGGGATAATCCGCGGGGTGTGAAGTGGTTTATTTAAATTGGCAAATAATAGAGTTTTCTTAAAGCATATAGAAACATTTAATCACTCAGTTTTTTGAAAAATGAAAAAAAATGACCATTGTATGTATGGTAATGGCCATGGACTAATCCACAAAGTTAAACCTCACATTTACTGGTCACGTAAGAGTCAGATTTGTTTTTTCACGGAAGCTGATGCGATTGAAAGCAGTATAGAATTGTCAGACAATCACACGAAGAGCGCAGGGATAAGCCTCGACAAATAAAAAGACAAGAAGGTGCACTCTGGCCCTGCCACAGAGTGAAGGGTGTGAGAAAAGGGGAGTCAAACCGTACCCAGGTTTGGGGCTTTTTGATAATTTCTCCTTGGCGCTGAAAGTTTGGGTGTGGGAGTTGTGCCCAAACAGACGTGAGACGTGCTCGCCGCCCCTGCTCACAGCCAGTATCGGGCCTAATGAGGCATTAATCGGAGGTGTGGGATGTTGCTCTTTAGAAAAGCACAGGGTCAGCAAAGCACAATAAAGATGACAACAAAGACTGGGGAGGCAGTGGCCCAAATGAGCGTTTCTCTGAACTGTATGCTCAGCAATCACTTCAAAAGCTCGGTGAGAGAATATTCACCAAATTTCAATGGAAAACATATGAAAGAACCTTTGAACGCTTTTGTTTGTAAGTTTTCCTTTTTTCACAAGGGTGATTAACCCTCCTTTCAAAACTCCCTCTTCCCAACGGCACATACACAAAAACCTTGTGATTTTTGGGAACGAGAACAAATGAGCGCGTTGAACAATGTGCATGTCAGTTAATTTTAAGCATTTTTAACTAACCACAATGGGTCTTGTTTGTTTTTATGGCATCGCAATTCATCGGCATTAACGAGACCGACTTATTACAATCAGAAAGCTTCACGTTTATTACTGGCAGAATCAGCTGCTGGTTGACCTCACTCCTGACTCCGGTGCATACTGAACAGTTTCTCCATAATTACTAGAAGGAAGAAAAAAGGTTGATTGTTTTTCAGTTTTTCATCAAAACAGAAAATTGTTTGCTATTCATGCTATGCAGCCGTGTTTGGATTGCCTCTTGAGCCATTTCAGACTCCAATTTGTTTTCATTGTTCTTGGCACTGAGAAATAAAACAAGAGGGTTATTGAATATGTTTTATTTGAGGAGAAGATTAAGAACTGCCTCTACATTATAGCCTAAAACTGTGAGGATAAACTAGGTCAGCTATAACATTGGGTTATTTTTTGCACAACGTCCCACTGTGAGAAAGCACATTAAACCAGTGGGTGCCTTTTATACTGAAAATAAAATTTTTCCAAAGGTACTGAATGTTAAGCACAGGGTCAGTGATCATAAACTGGTTTTGTGTGTTTTATATCTGGTTCATACAGCCACAGATGGCTGTTAGACCCGGCCATCTGGATGAGAATGTCCAACCCAGAATGTGGGTATCCCAGAGGAAACTGACTATCCCCAGACACAATGAAGGCTGTGATTTGACCTGCGCCCACAGATTTTCTCAAATAGCACTTTTTACTTATTTCTTTTCCTACACATAGTGATTTAACTGTTGCTGTGTATTGTAGTCGGCTCTTTCACACATTCGCATGGATTTCATGACAAAAGTGGCCGAGCAAATTTTACCTGACTTAAAAAAACATACACATTCAGTCAGCAGAACATAAATAAATGCATGCTGCATACTGACTTAATACTGCATACTTCTATACATGAAATGATTATTAATTTTGAGGCAGAGAGAGGACGGCAGAGCAGGGAGAGGGACGTGTGTTGATTTTAAGTCACATGTCAGTGGAAGCTTGGATTGCATATTGTAGCTTTAAGAGGGAGTTTGTACAGTTTTTTGCTGTATTATACTCTTTGTCACATTTTATATTCATCAAGCTTATTAAAGTAAGCTCTAAAATTTCAACGTCTCATTTTTTACCCCCTTCACCACCTATAAGATCTCATCACATCACTACGATTACATGACCCACTCAGAGCTTGGCATTGAAACACTGATGTAAACCTGCAATGAGTTTTTCTGCAATCACGAGAAAAAATAAAGGCAATGCATAAATGAATGAGGATGACATGATAGTGGAAATAAGTAACGGCAACAGGGGGTTATTGATGTTGCTAAATGTCAACTGCTCTTATCAAACCTGGAGTCCAATCAACGAAAAGAAAATGGAGGTGTGGTTTAGAACAGCTTTACCTTGACTTATAAAATGCTTAAACCGCGTCAACTGGTGTGACCAATAAGACCTATTGAGCAATCGAGAATTGTTGATTTTCATTGACAGCATTACAGGGTAATCTCAACAATTATATATTCATCAGTATATATGTTTACAGAAAAGTTTCGGCCAAATGGCTAAATGTATATGTAAACACAGACGGTTTTGGTACTGTGGCTTTATCGTTGTGGGCACCAGCCAAGATCACTTCAAAGGTACAACACAGAATGAATGAATGAAGTAAAAAAAAAGGCTTTTTCATTTTTAAGACTTATTTATATTTATTTATTAACGTTTGTTTGAGCTGGTTCTGATCATACCTTGCGTATACATTAAAAGCCATCGTGTCCATAGAGAAAGCTATTGCAGCACCGCAGCACATTCAAAGATTGTCCAAGGTCACTGTGACAATCTTTGGGTTCAGACGAAACCTTTTTACCACTTGTCTTGGAAAATGTCTTGTGGACAGATGAAACAAAGGTGGAAGTACACAGAACTATGTATGGTGGGAAATGAGAACAGCAAAGTGGAGAACAGTTGAGGGATAGGACGACTTTGATGGACCATTTGCCTTGTGGAGAGGAAAAGGAACTAAAATTTGATCTAGGTGTCCTACACGCTACAAAGGCTGTGTGCAAGCTGAAGCTCCGACGAAGCTGGGCGACGCAGCAGGACAATGACCCTAAACATTTTAGTTAATCTCTTACAGGCTACTTGGCTTCAGAGACACAGAATCCACCTTTGAGAGTCCGAGCCCAGACCTCTGCCCAGTAGAGATGCTGTGGAATGACCTCAAGCAAACTGTCCAAAACAGACGTCCAAAGAATGTGGCAGATGTGAAGCAGTTTCATGGGGTAGAATGGTCCAAAATTCCACCTGAACACGGTGCAGGTCAGATCCACAGATACAGGAAGGACTTTGCTGAGCTTCTTTCTGACAAAGGTGTTTCAGCTGCTTACTAAAACACTGTTAGCATTATTTTTTTATGCTGTCACGTCACAAATTATCACAACTCTTTGGGTTTTGTGAGCTACAGTCTACAGAGTATTACATCTTTACACCTTAAAACTTGGTCATTCATCTCGTCTGATTCCTTTCTTAAGTTTTGAATCTTTTGGAAACGAGTGACAAATATTTCTGATTTTGCAACAAACATTCAGGTGTGCTACAAAAGCTCCAGTTGTTTGTTGTTTTTATGTAATAACTTACAACTGAAGTTAGGCAGCTCATTTTCAGCTGTTTTAGGTTTAGGAATGCGGAAATGTGAAAAGGGTCTTTTGTCACTTTGGTGAAGATCAGATCACGTTTCATGACTTTATGCAAAAACTAAGGAAATCGCAAACAGTCCAGTTACTTATTGTGATGGGACTGTTGTAGCAACAATAACATTGAGTGTATCCAGGATAACACAAATCATAGGAGAAGTCAGGATCTTCATTTGCTTTATCTTGATGCAGCTGATTGTAACTTTTCCTAAATGTGATGCAGACTTTACTGCTGCAGCTGTCAGCAGTGCTGACAGGTTGGAGGCTGAGCACTAATATCAGCTGCAGATGAGATCCCCTGCTAGGACAGATCCCTTCATCCCCAAATCCAAGCCAGATGAACATATGTAAAATAAATAAATACAAGTAGATGTCTAAAAACAATAAAAAATACTTGATATAATTACATCACGTCACTGTGTGTTTGTGTATATTGTACATGTACATGTGTTTGTGTTGGACATAACTCATTAGACATGTAATTATTAATAATGATTTTCAAACCGTTCGTGTCATGAATGAGCAGGAGACCATCTTCATCAATTCAGTCATAGATCAGTACTGTGAGCTTAATATGTAATTAGCAAGTGATGTATAGAATACAATCAATAGATTTTACCTGCTGGTATTAAAAAAAGCAAAGATAGTTAACGGTCATTATTCAGCACTTGACCTTGCGGTGGCCAGTAATTTAAGAAGAGTATAAAAGCAGATATTGATTTGAATTGCTTTCCAGACGCTGTCTCATCATGCTATAAATGACATTAGACTTTGAAAATGACCTTAGAGTTAATTGCTGGAAACATTTATTGGGAGCACTAGATGGATTCTTCCTCTAATGCACATTCTTTGGAGAGATTAACAATCAAATGATTTCACTGATTAAGTAAAATAAAATGTACCGAATTAGCTCATGTCGCAGTCTCAGACAGATCTTCATATTATCATGGAAATGTGGGATGTATTACATGGTTGCAATAGTTTTCCGTGGAGCAAATTAGATGGATTTGAGAGGTGTCTGCCACTTACTCTTGATCTCCTGTGAAATGCAAATGAGCACGCTCAGTGGCATTTCACTAAGTGCACCGTGGACTCTTAGAAAAGGGAAACAAATGGCTGAGAGGCAGATAGGACGGAGAGGTGGGCATGAGACGGCACTAAGACGCAGACGCCATTGTTGATGTCCACAGGTTTTTCTGAGCTTTTGTAAATCCAAACATTTTCTCTTGGCTTTGAATTGAATTTTAACTATTGACCTTGTGTGTGCTCAGCGATCAAAGCAACAGACCCTTCAACGCTGAGGGAGATATTGAACACTTGTTTTTGACAAGGACCTGTCAAATGCTGTTGCCGTAGCAATGTTGACACAAGGCAAAGCCGGGCCCCGCTCGCCACTCACGCTGTGTTTAGACAGTAAATTAACAATACATTTCACGGCGTTCTCTGCATTCTGTCATTAACCGTGTCATTTCCAACTTCAAAGACCTTAAGTACCGAAGGGTTTTAAAAGCACCTTTGCACGTCTTTTATTCTCCCCGAACACATTCCAAAAGAGGACAGATATCAATCTCACCATTCACTTAAATATTCTTTTCACGTCCAACCAACCAACCTTAAAACCCATATAGGTCATTTTCACCACCCTCTTACAAAACCCACAGAAGCCTTTGTAGAAAGAGCATCTCCTCGTAGAGAGGGAGGCGAATGACACCTCTAATGGCAGCAAAATGGCAGCAGGTGTAGTGCTATTTTGTCCTTAACAGTCAGAAACCTTGGCTTACAGCTGTCTGCACAAAGACATTGGGGTTATGTTTACGGACTGGTTGGTAAAATGTGTTTTTTGCTTTGATGTTTGTCACATGACCATATGTCATGCTGATCTGGACGTTAATCACACGTTTCAGTGAGGCATTACCAAGTACTAATCAGCCCATACTCATGGATTAATAGGCAGCATTCTACCTTTCAGTCACGTCAGAGAGAGGCGACAACTAGAGGCTGAAGTAAGTTCAACATCTGGGATGTTTCTGTGCCTAAACCTGAGTCTGCAGCTGTGCGTTCATTTTGTCAGAGACAGTCGAACCTGCTGAACTTTTTAATTGGTTTCGCTGTTGTACCGCATTATAAGAACCGACTGAACTTGCTAGTAGGTAAAAGGCCGTTCACTGAATTATAATTATGGGCTGTTAGGAACTGAAGACAGATGGTGCGATGCAGCTGGGTTACAATAAGCAACAGAAAGTTCTTTCACACTGGACCTGAACTCTGGTCTCCTGTGGGAAATATGGGCAATATGTCTATGTTGGTCATTTTCTTTGCTTGTACAAATGACCTACAGAGTCATGTTTTACTGGAGGACAGTCTCTTCAGGTAGAAACAAAGTTTGCAAATATAATCTCCACAAACACACCCATATTTACAGACCTTGAATGATGTGACGCAAGTAAATTGCCTTAAGCAATAACTTCAACTACATTTTAAAGATGTGAGTGGTATAGCAGCTGTGTTCGGTTTGAAAAATTCTGCATGTTGATGCATAAGACTAAAGTATGTCATTAAAGTTGCATGGATAATAATTATCCAACAACATGTGTTTTGTATTGTTTATGATGCAAGTGTACAATTCCAAAAGAAATGCCAAGTCAAAATTTAATGATGAAATCAAATATGACGTTTCAATGTAAATATGGAATTCGTGATGATATACTAAAGTAAGGCTGATTTCCCACAGAAAGACATGCTTTGAATATTAACATATGGGCTTATGCACAATAAACTATGAAGTAACTTAGTGACTAACTATTGTACATATTGATAGGAACTTTTTGTTGATGACATACATTATGAATTAACATGGTTTTTGAAGAATGTTATCATGTATCCATACTGTGGACTGTATTTGACACTGACTTTTGTGTTTGTAACTTTACAGCCAGTTCACCTGCCTTTGATAAACAGTTTTTTACACAGAAATTCATTAAGAGTGCGGGCTCACAGATATACAAGGCAGAACATGTTCAATTTCACTGCAGTCGCTATATCGTTCCCAGTGTGTCCAAACACAGTTATGTGTAATTTCTCATTATAAAGTGTAGAACAACACTATCGAAGAGGATATTTTCATGAGAAACTCTAATCATTTGTTACTGCAAAACTGTTCATGTAAAAAGTGACTGGCTGAAGAAATAATGAGTGGTTGCCGAAGACTCATATTTGTTTTTCATTTCACATTCTTACTTTTGAAATGCACACTGTACATTAGTAGCTCTTGGGTGTAATTACATGGTTTAAGTGCAGGGCTCAGTTATAAATAAATATACGCGTTGTTAAATAACCCTTAAATTGATGCGTGGCCATTTGCTGGATGTAGTCGTGCTGTCGCTGATGTTCAGGAGAAAACAGTGAGTTTAACTTGAAAACGGGAACGGTGTGCTTCATAAGCATTAAAAACTACACATGAAAGAGTCTGTTCCGCATTAAATTGGTCGCAGTCATCAAGCATTAGTTTTTGCACCGACTCACAACTTAAAATGACCGAACACTTCTCTCTACACAGTGAAACGCTGGCAAGGTTGGCTGAGCGAGCTATAAATACTCCGGAGAACAAAAGAGCAATTGACTGCTGCAGTGTAGGTGTTACACCATCTGCTAAAACAACAGAGATTCTACCTTCTGGATTCTTTATAGTCACACAAGATATTCGGCGTATACCCGCGCTTTGTTCCTGATAAAATAAAACACTAACTTTAACCTTTCATTTCAAGAACACAGACAAATGGGGATGGATTTAGTGGCGAGAGGCTTAGTTCACAAACAAAATGTGCTCGAAAGATGACAGAACGTGCACTACAGCAAATGTTTACTCGAATATTGAATCCCAGCTCACATTAGGTGTAAAAGCATTTTTATAACCAAACTTATGGAAGCAGAATAACACAGTTGCATACTTGTGACCTCCATCTGGTTCTGCATATCCTACAATGTTTGACAGCAGAGCTTCTTGATCTTGGCAAGGGCTCACCGTAGCAATGCTAATCAGAATCCCTTTAATCTCTAAGTGTACTATACAATGTGTCCGGGTGACTTTGGTGCAGAGACATATTGACAACTTGATTGGCACAGTACGTAATACTGACATATACGGTCCAAGGACCTTTTGACACGCGGAGGGTCAGTTACTGACAGCTGATGTAACACTGATGCAGTGAATATTCACTCTTCAGTAAATTACTGCATATCTTAGTGTTAGGTGTCGGTCAGTGCAAAGTTTTACCCAAAATATTTGTTTGAGAATCTGAGCAATGGATTTTTTCAGCATATTCTGCATGTGTGCATTATTTGTCTCCGTGTTTTTAACTTGATGGTTTCAATTAGTTGACATTTCTATTGAAGCTCCAACAAAGCTATACAAGAAAAAAGCCTGATTAGCTGCGTTTGTCACCCAGACTTAGGCCTTTGCGAGCTGTAATTATTCTAGCAATGAAAGACTGCCTTGCAGAGAAATGTCCAAAGCACTTGAAGTATGTTTGAACACTGTGCTTCAAAGTAAAAATCTATGGCCTGGGAGGATCAAATAGATGTAAGGCAGGTCGTGACATAAGAGGGCGTGAGATCAGCCATTTCCAAATGGATCTGGGAAGTAAAAAATACATCCAGTTCACATGTAGATAGTTTCATACAGATTTTTCTATAACTACTAAGTGGTTTTTTATTTGTATCTTTTTTTTTTTGTTATTTGAGGGAAACACACAGTTAGAAAACAGCATAACACTGGCTTGCATGCTATTATCATATTGTAAGTATGGGAATGTTCTGGTGAACACACATTTATAATACAATTTATAAGTTCAGCAAGCATTAAAAACTTTTGGTTTCTAGTATCAACAGTCCTTTAGCTCCATTTTGGCCTCCACCAGCTCTTGTGTTAAATATTTGACCCTTCAGCTGCTTAATGGTCGACTATGTTGATAGTCGGTTGCACATTTATCAAAGCTTGTTCTCAACAAATGTCTATTCCATATCACCAGTCACAAATTTGAGAAAAGAACAAACCATTAAACAGGAAAAACAAGAGGACGAAAACAGTCGCAGCCACCAAGGTTAAAACAATAAAAGCATTGAGAGCAGCTTTAAAGCAAAAACAATACACTAAATGCAGAAAATTATACCCTAAATATAGGACACTTAAACTTGAGTGATAATGTAAATTATGGTCAATGCAGTGTACACAGAAAAATGAACAGACTCTCATTATACCATGAGCCAACTGCTCCCGTTAGTTTATATTTTCTTTTTTGGTTCTTTTGGTCGCTGAATTTTAACCAGCCCTTAATCATAGAAGAGGCACATCTGAAAAATGAGTCATAGGGCAGTAGAAAAAAAGACCTTAACCTTCACTGGTTTAAAAAAAAACTGGTCCTTACACTATATGTTTAGGCAATAATCCACAAAAGTGTTTGCCGTGTGATAAGATAAAATATTAAATACATTTTATGCAAAGAAAGCCTGTAGGATCCCCCCCCCCCCCTTGCGTACTTCAGTGTTTTAATTTGTCAAGAACAGTAACCAAAGCATTACAGTCAAAATATATTCTGCTATTATTTTCTGCTTTTGATGTTTTGTGGTTACAGTAATGAATACAATTATTAGCCATTTCCATGTAAATGTGATGGTGCAGGGTATTTTATAATAATATGTTTCCAAAATGCCAGCAGCCTCTTTATTTAATGCTTTGATAAAATTGTATATGTAACCCTCTATTCTTTGAATTGTCATGCTTTTTAGGATGTAGCGAGAGGGCAGAGAAAGCATCTACTTGATTAGCTTTCAAGTTTAGACCTGGTAATTGAAATCCATTAGGGAGATCTAAAATGGATCTGATGGTAAATATAAGTGATTCTCTCTCTCCTCTCTCTCTCTCTCTCTGTGTGTGTGTGTGTGTGTAAGCAGGGACCGGCTCTTCAAGCAAATATGAATTTGTATATGCCAGCCTGTGTGTCTGTGTGTAATTCGTGCGTGCTTGCACAACTACAGAGAATAAAAGGAAGAGAGCAGGTAAAAGGGGGAGAGGGAGCAAAATAGTGAGTAAAAAAGAGAGACAGGGAGAAGTGAGTGCAGTAATATCCATTAGATTTATTGTGGTGCAATTCCCAGTCCCTCCAGTTCTGCCTGAGGGGGACTATATTACATTTCATCACAGTTTCATTTTCTCCTGCAGATGAGAAATGGGAGTTCTGTTGCAGTAATGTAGCATGTATGTGCTAAATCTCATCTCTAATAAAATCAAACACATCAAAACTCCTGGCACTTTTGCTACAGGTTCATGACAAAATGAAATACCATCTGTTATCATATCAAAACCGGCTTATTAGTACATAAAAATCAAACACACCAAAGGAAAAACAATAACGATAATGAATATCAGAGGTAGTGAGATGTGACATGGGGATTGCCTTTAACAGTGGAAGGTGGTTATCTTTAGAATCGGCGACTTTATGATGCAGTTAATAGTTAAAATATGCTAATATAAAACTGGCAATCTAGAAGAACAGGAACCTGCACAGGTCAAAACTAAGAGCTTGTGAAACAGCTGTCATTCAGATTACACGTATTTGATATTTTTGACTCAGCTCGTTCAAATTTTAATAAACTTTGGTAGAAATTATAATGACAATGTAACGAAATAATAATTACTCACCTGAGTACAGTGTTGGTTACTCTCTCGGTCTCACATATGCAGTATTTAAATATCATTACCATCACAAATGTTATTATTCATAAAATTATGCTTGCAAATCAAAATGCTAATTTGGACATTTGTTTATGGGTTTGTGTGAGACTCATAAACAAGTGTGACATTTTAATCATGTTACTCTGAATTTAATTTTAGGTGTGTTGGTAGGGATGGTAATTGCAATTCTTCACAGTGACAGCAACAGTAGCAGCAGTAACACTGATTTAATTTCATAATCGTAGTTGCACCAGCCATTTGTCCAGAGTTAAGTTGCTGATTAAATACATAGTAGTAATATGTGGTGTATATAGAGGGTTCTAATGTTTTGGCCATCTGGTTTAACATGAATGAGGGGTGGTAATGGGTCTGTGCAATGGTTCGTCCTTCCATGATGGTTCCGGCTCTTCCTTCACTTGCGTTGGTTTCGGCTGCCTGAGGTTTTCACAAAGCACGTCATCACTTGCGGACATCTCCCTGATCTGTGTTATGTCATCCAGGATAGTGGCCTGATGCCCAATCGTCAATAGCTCAAAAGTTACTTTCTCTCTGATAAGAATGGTGTTCTTAGACCTTGTCTTTTAGGATGTTCTTGGTCTGCAGGGGTCAGGTTCTACCAAAATTGGTCTTAGGAAGGAAAACAAGTGAGCCAGTGACAGGGCCATGGGAGACCAAGGCTCATTCGTCCGCGTGGGGAGCGACGGCTGACCCGTGTAGTCCGATCCAGCAGCTCCAACAGAAGCAAGCGGCGAGAAGCTTGAGGATCCAGCGCGGTATGTTAGTTGTTTGTGGGAAATCTCAGATGTTGTTCCTGGAATCAGATGGAGCCACTCTTTAAAGTTGGGGTCACAGGGACAAGCTGAAGAAGTTACTGATACGGCAGCAAAAGCGACTTAAACCAAACATGATGTATTTGTGATGTTGCCTAACAAGTAATATTACAGCATTTTACACAAATATGACTCTACATAGTTGCTGTCGCGCTGAGGACGAACACTAACAGCATTGTGCCTGTGAGGCTGTGATGTAACACCAGGTTTCTGTAACATTATTATCTGATGTAATGTGTTTCCCAGGTACAAACAAAACTTTACAGCATTGCAACAAAGTGGTATTGTGAAATAAATTCATGCATAATTTCTTTGCCATGTGCCAAAGTTTCCACAAGCAGAAACACAATAACTAGCCAACTAAAACGACCCTGCAAAACTTGGATTACCTTGACAGAACTGATGTTTTTGGGTAGCAAGCTAAACAACACAGCTATAGCAGACAGTGCAGGGTTAAACCTGCCAAGTAAATCCCGATAACTGCATGCTGCATGAAGGGTAAAAACAGACAGAATCATAACTAGGCCAAACAACACTGTGTGCCTGCTACTTTTTTGTGTTTTATATTATTGAAGCGTGTATAATGAGCCGTTTTAAGACTTCACCTTGGACTCTTAGAATTTACGATGGGGCATGTGTCAATATTTTATGATATTGGAGTCAAACAATAAATAATAGGTTCCAACTCATTTTCGGGGGTGTTAATATGTGGAGCAGTAGTGTTAGTAAAAGGTGGAGGTTATAGTAGAAGTAGTGGAGCTGGTTGCAGCAGCATTGAGAACGTTGCTGGCGTAGCCTCATAAAGCAGCTCATTAGCCCGCGGAGCGACAGGGTCAGTTGCTTTAGCCTCATATTGTGTGTCAGTATCAAATAGCTGACAACAGGTGGTGGATTATAATCATAGCCGCCTAACTAATAATACCAACTGCTTAATGTATCGGTTACCGCACAGACAATGGACAATCACTGCTAAAAGGGAAAGCAAGCACTACGACGGCAGCTTCATCAACACAGACGTCACCGTGTCTGTTTTGAGTGGAGCAGATCCAGTCAAACACATGTGATCTACAGTGAGGGAAGCACAAGAAAACAAAAGAGCGGCGGCAGAGAAAGGAGAGTCGGGGCGAAAACGATTTTTTTCTGCTCCGCTTTTCCGAGTGCCATCTCCCAATAGTCATTAAATAAGTTGTGTTGTTGTTTTAATTATCGATAGTAAAGCAATCTGTTCATAATTACAAACATTTGCTTGTGGCAATTACAAACAGTGGCTGGTAGCAGTTTAATTTGCCCGCTCTAATCTTGTCTGTAATTAGAGCACACACAAGCAGAGCACCGGAGTTGTTCAGCTCCAAGGCAAACAAGACCGAAATTCCCATTATAACAAAGTGCTGACTGCCTGCGGCACACAGACTCGCTTGCCTTCAGCGTGAAACATTTCGTACATTCTAATCCATTTGTTTAGCTTTACAGTGCAATTGCACTGATGTAGTGGGTTCTCATTTCACCCTCTCTGCAAAAAAACAGAGTCAAATGAAATTGGAAAAATATTTCATACAATTGCACCATGGTGCCAACAGGGACTACGTGTTGTGTTTATTCATCCTGGAAAAAGGGCTCATCTTAGATCGTAACACCTATGTCAACAGGAGCTGCACAGGGAACATCAAGTAGACGTAAACAGAGTTATTATTATCGTAATACACGATCGAATCCAAGCTGCTTGAAGAGAGTGAATATTGGGGTGCGAAGTCAACAGGTGTGAGTGTGTAACCGCAGAGCAGCTTCCAGGTTTTTGAGGTCTTTAGTGACGCGTGTGTCCCCGTTTTAAAAGTTCCAGGAGCACGAATCTCTCCAAACTCATACAGTAATCGGAGCATTTAATCAACATAACACACTTTTTTCCCCGTCTCCTGTTTTAATTGGACTCTTGTGCCAGGATCAGATGTGCGGCCGAGGCTCTTCTCCAACATTCTTTCAACACAATCCCACAGTCCATTTCTGGATCACGGTAAAGACGAGGCTCTGGCACATGGACGAGGTGGGGCAGGGAGCAAATGGTTTGACGAGGTGGGAGATGTGTGTCTATCATGTATCTGCTCCTCTCCTTCCACATGCCAACTACGTGTCAGGAAATCACTCTCCGAGGTCAGCCTGGAGGTGCTGTGTCAAGCTGTGCGGGAAACTTGAAAAGATGACACGGAAAAGACAGAGAAAGACAACAGAGGTTGTCCAGGGTCACATGTTCTTTTATATTGTAATGTGTGGCTGCTGAATGTTTTGGAACCAGGCGAACTTTGGCCTCAAGAAGGAACTTTATGCATGGAAGCAGTGGTACAGTGGCCACACACCTTTCCTCTCTGTCTCTTTTTCTTTCTGCTGTGGCGTAATAACAATAACTCCGGGGAAACATCTTTCACTGTCAGTACAACCCCCCATCCCAGTCTGTCTGAGGCCCTTTTTTCCTCTCAAATGATAGCTATTAATTCCTTTCAGAGGCTGCTTGATGGAAGGCTAACAACATTTTATATTGTTGATACACTTCTGACTCGAGCTGCATGCTCTCAATTACAGAAGAAAGATAGCTGGTAACCTGGTTACAAATAGGCTTCGCTGTTTAGATGATGTCAGGCACCTTTATCAAGGCGGGATGAAAATAGAAAGGGGGCCGTCTGCAGACCCCTTCAGCTCCTTCCAGCGTTGATGTTATCCCCCCGTGAAGAGATGGTTAACTGCACATCCAGTCTGGCTCAGTGCCTTTCCACTGTGATGTCAGCGATTCTCATTTACACTGGCAGAGACTTCAGCACCACCTATCTGGGAGATTCTCCTCAGCCCAGTCAATTAAAGGACCTGTCCATAATTATGCTAATTGATGAGCCCTGTGTAGGGAGAGAGTCACTCTGCGGTTTACAGTGACGATAGTTTCCCTCAGAAACAACTGCCTGACTACTGTTACACATTTATTATGATACGCAGGATTTTATGTATTATGGATATTGCTAGTAGTTTGTTTACATACAGCAGGTATCTGTATACATGGTAGAAAAGGTGAAATATGATCAAATAAACAATCAAACAACATGTTATTCATTTTATTTGCACTCAAATCGTGTACAGATTAATATGAGTCTGTGTTCATAAAGACAGAGTTTATTTTGGATGTCTTCCTTTTGCAGCGCTAAACCTGGTAGCACGTCTGGTTTGACGTACACTACAGATTTTTTATGTTAGTACTTTTGAAAGAAGTGTATCAAAACTTCAAAGACCGAAAAATATTGTACCAAGGGCCTTCATTTTCCTGACACCCCATATTGATTTCAATTTTAAAATTAATTTTACCGCTAAAGAAACTCTTCTTTACTGCACACGCTGGCTGTCTGAATGTTTTTGCTCCCTGGGTCTGTGGCCTGAATACAAATGCAAACTGTTACATAATGAATGAGCGCTTTACTCGGGGAATAAAGATTAGCAGCTGACCCCTTTTACATCATCATCTTATTTCAGGAACCAAAACCTCTTGGGCACCGAAATTTCTCCGCAGTATTTCTCCTTCAGCCTCCACTTTCAGAACACTCTTGTTGGTATAAAAGGGAAAAAGATCCTTTTTGCATTCATCATCAAATGAAATACACGCATGCAAGCTGATGGTGGGTTTATGATGGGATCTCACATGTAATCTCACTGCTTTTACGCACACATTATGGTGCTATTATGAACAAACAGAATAAATAGATGCTAAGTGTCATTGTAGTTTACTACTGAGGGCCAACAGACAAGGACATGGTTGTGGATAGTGAACTTAATGAATAAATCATTGAGCATGACCCCTCCACCTTCCCCCAACACACACACACACACACACACACACATCAATCTATCGCCATCACAACAGAAGCAACCCCCCCTCTCCATTTCTCCCACTACCCTTGGACCCTTGCACATCTGCTACCATTACATACCCTGGCCCATATTCACATTACTGCTCATTATATTATGTCGCGGTGTGCTCTGGGTCTCTGCCAGCAGAAATTAAACTCTTCAGAAAAGATAAACATCATATTACTTCATTACCCTTTTAAAACACATGCAAATTAGAACCATTACCTCCCCCACCCGTCCTCCCCCCGAACACACTTTTGCTTTATTTTCCTGGGTGATGAAGTTTGTCTGGCCGGTGTTCAGTCATTCCCTTTGTCACACACTGACCATGAATGGGCCAAACCATGCGGCTCTGCCCCGCTCATTTTCCACCTCTGAATTAAACATTAATGTCGCTTGACAGCAATAAATAACATTTATCACAATAGGGATCTAATAATGATTTGGCTCAGCTCGGGCTGCTCATCAGAGCCCATCAACTGACAAATATGGCAGCGTGATTATGCCAGCAGCTGTCTGTGACAACTGTATCTAAATCACTCGGAGCACGTCGACGTCTCTTTGATCTCCTGAATGCGCATCATTATTGCAGAGTTGTCTTTCCATTCATCTCGCTTTTCTTCTCTTTGCACAATTACTGGCCCAATCACACTTAGTTCTCGTTGGTTTACAGTATGTAAAAATGATTAACCAATCAGCCGAAAACACAGCTCTCCACAGTGCCGTGTGTGTGATGTCATTTGCTCTTCAATCACGTATGGCGTTTAGCAGCCATGTTTAATTAAATCCAGTTTGTGTATCATGGGGACCTTTTTTCCCTATGGTGAAGACTGTAAACCATTTTGGTTTTGTGATTAAACTTATTCTATATACTATTCACAATGCAGCAGATTTCTCCTCTGCAAAGTAAATGGTGCCTGTGCTTAGTTTAATCTTTTAAAGAGAGAGATTATTGGCCAACCGGATGGAAAATGGCTACGAAATGCATAAAAAAGCTTTCGTCAGAACTCAGGCCAGTAAGTGTTTTCGTATTTTGGTGCATGTTTCTCCATATGTGCAAGTGCATTCAAGTGTGTATATATACATCATATGGCGTGTGTGGTATTATTAGGCTTGTGGCCACCCCCACTTCCCCCCACCCCCACCCCTACAGTCACAGTGTGTGATTCCGCAGCACAGGGAAAGATTGAAGTCAAATAGAACATCATGATGAGAGTATTCTTCAGCTCTGCTTTTGATCTTTCTTTCTCATAAGACAGAAAAACATTATTCTGAGACAAATCTCTTTTTTGATCTCAAAAGGCATAATAAAACTCTTGGCTATGTGCCTCTGAGATAAGATAGCCATCAGACCTTGTGAAGATGAAAAATATCAAAGATAATTAGAACGAAGGTGAAAAAAGATAATTAAATTGTATGCTGGGAATCTTAACGACACGGGCTTTGTTTAATAAGCAGATTCATTACACTGCTGTATCAGTATTCCATTTGTGTTTGATTAATAATGAGCTGGACCCATTTATAAAAATAAAACATTCATCATAAACACACATAAATCAACTAATGATATTTTTTGGCAAATAGTACAATTGGATCTCGTTAAATCCTATCCATTCAGTGGTGTCCTGCATGTTAATTGAATGCTCCAGAACCTTTCAGAATGTGTTCAAGTTAATCATTTGGTTTGATTCACAATTAGTCTAATCTCTGTCAGTGGGAAATGGAAAGTCCGGCCAAAGAGTGTATCAATTCCTCATGGCGACTGGGTCCGAGTTACCTTTTATGCTCGTGATTGGTTGTTAAGTTCCATTGCAGAGGGGATATCACGAGGCCACACAAAGAACTAGCTCATTAATCTTCCATGAAACTGAAAGGAAATTGAGTTCAGAATCAGGACTGAAACCCCTAAAAATGGCACAAGGCTTGCTGGGTTTTCCTTAACGGCAAGCAGCAGCTGAACAATGCGAGGCAGAAGTGCTACATGTGTAACATGGAGCTCATGGAACCAAACCAGCCACACTCTCATTTGATTATTAATAATTATCTGATGTATGTGGTTCTTCAAATCACATTATACTTCTGTTTCTGACCCAATGATTCCATGAGCTGTGTGTCACCATACTCAGATCTCTAATCACCTTTAATGCATCAGATGATTTGTTTTGTAGTCAAAAACATCACTGTATGATCACATTTCTGAATGTGACACAAAGCAGGAAGCTCTCAGACCTCTGCAGGAGGTCCTGTGGGGAGCTCTCAAGAGAACTACACACCTTCAAGAGTCTTTCTTCGGTTTTCATTCACACTGTCAGTAGCAATGCTGAAGTGACGTGAACCGCTCGATTGCTGGTATGCATTTATGTATCCCTATATTGATTTGTGGTGAGTCCACAGACTTTTGAAATATCCAATAAAACATACACAGTGTTTTCAACTTTCTCTTCAGGCAAACTGGCAGTAACACGTTAGATATTTTGATTCTGACACCAGCTTTTATCTTCAAAATAAATTTAACACAGACTATAACAAAACACAAGGAACAACAGAGCCAGCGATACATTACCACAAGTGACCAGACTGTTCCCCATCAGGATGACAGTGGACACTGAACTGTAGCTGATCCCATAAGACGAGCTGCAGGTTAGTGAGATGACGTTTTACCTGGCACAGGTAAACTGCAAAAAAAAATGCATTCAACTCTCAAACTGATAACATATTCTGAATCTAATTAGTATCTATTAGTATCAATCTATAGAAAAGCATTACCTTTTGGCTTAAATTGGCTCAGTGTTTGATATTTTAATGTACACTTGTTTCATATTTTACTAACAAGTCCCATAAAACAGCATTTCAATACCTACAATCATTTCTGTGACGCAAACACATAAAAGACGAGGTTCTTCCTACAACAATACAATACTAGTATAATAATTCTTCCTGCCCAAAACGCCTAAAACCACCTAAAAAATGTCTCTCATGTTAGAGCAGCAGATGTGTTAGCAAAAAATTAACTGCAAAAAACAATTGCCTGAAGCTCAAATTGTCAAGAAGGAACTTTGCGTTCATTTGGCAAAATGTATCTATAATATTTAATCTCTGTTTAGCTCTTTTTAAATCTCCACCAACTGCTGAAGGAAATATCTGATGTCTTACTGTGGTTCCTACTTAGATTTAGGGATTCGAAAAATTAAGACAAATTAAGACTAACTGAATGGTTATTAATTCATTTGAATGTGTAAGTTTCAAAGTTTGAGCACTTAGAGTGTTCTCTGAAAGTCCAGACTTGGCAAATAAAAAAAATCGGTTTGCATTTGTTCAGAGCAGAATGTGTGATTATAAATAGCATGTTTAAAGAGTTATTCAAAGCTCATTCAGAAAGGGTAAACATCCACTGTGACAGGCAGCTGTTTTTACTCCTATCTTTCACTACACTTCTCTGGACTCTTCAAAGCACCACTTAAATGAAGAATGATACAGAGATGCCTGGGGCACAAGAGCGTCTGGAAGTGCATACAAACCAGGCTGTACCAACACACTGTATCTGACGGCTGGTGCCTGCTCCAGTTCAGAAGAAGCTTACTTAAAGACATGGCAAGGAGCCTCACCCTAATCTACTCCTCACAATGCCGTCTTGATGGCAAGTCAACAGTGTGATGTTTTATGCATTTCCAGTGTGTGGAGGGAGTCAAAGTCTTATAAGTCGTCATTGGTCTTGTGTAGAATTTAATCTGTTTTCCACTGACTCACTTACACCATGGAAATGAATAAACAGCCACTGGTGTGAAAAGTCTTTTAAAGCACACATACATGCATGACCAGCCCAAGAAACCCAGCCGCACACACAAACACACACACACACACACACACACTGTAGACCCATTTTAAAATCGCAGTAGCACTGTGGTCTGACAGCAGTTGTAATGTACAGTAATTATTGCTTAGTGTATAAGTTTTTTCAGTGGACAGTCTGAAAATAAAAAGAGTGGATAGAATTATTATTGTGGGTTTAAATGATAAAGTTGCTGATATTATTATTATAGTTTTTTATGGTCAGCAAATGTAATGAAAAAGACAAATGGTGCATTAATCTGTTTTTTAGTGTTTTATGTGGGAGTTGGACCTGAACCATCTAAAAGAAAATCAATAAAAACAAGTCACAAATATACTTTCGTTTAAAAGAGCCAAATAATTTCCAGAAACAATCTGGGGACTGAACAATTTAGTAAATGTTTCTAAAACAGGAGGAAACACTGTCTTTGTTGGGGACTAGTAGTATTTATGTTGCCATTTATAGTGTATGTGGGCTGGATTTAAGTAAACTACAGTACACACATAAGGCAACACGTGAGCCAACAAGAACAGTGTGGTTCACTGATGTGCGTTTAACAGTTCTTGATTACAGAGGACTACGGCACAGAGGAATAGCTAAATCCAGCTGTGTGCGCACAGGCAATACTTTTAAGTACGTTCAGTTCATTGCTGGTTTTGGTGCTGTCATCCCAAGTGGTGACAATAGGAAAACTACAGAATGTGGCTCAATCTGTAAAGGCTACAGATATTCTTGCTGCACACATTTCACAAGCGCACTGGGACAACAACAAGCAGATTCTTTCTGACTTAATAAAAGCAAATATAGAACCGGTGGGAAAATATAATAAAGATGGATAATTATGGGATAAAAAAAACAAACAGAACTGCGAGTTTTTGGTGAGTCAAGGGTTTGCCCACTCCTCCGGTGGTATGTGCATATCTACACATGCACAGATACATACAGCAGTTTATACTGTGCTCATCTCAATTACAGCTGAAATATGCTGATTTGGTGAATCAAGCGAGCATGAGACTCATACTTGAGTCCATCAGTTCATCAAATACTGACACTGGCAAAGCTCCTGACGTCTCATAGGTCTGCACAATCTATCATTTAATGTTGAAATGTGACACGCAGAGATTCTCCTCCTCTGATTGGTTAAAAGGGCGAGCCTCGTTCAGAAACCTCTGCAAGGAACCTTTTCCTGCACTGTTCTACAAGTCTGTGCCAACTACGGCACCTCGAAGATAAGGTATGGAGCATATGCCCAATAAAACAATTTCAAAAAACACTGCATGCTGCAGCTTTTAATGAAATATAACTACATGAGGTCATATCCACAACATAAACAAAAGCTTAAAGAAGTATAGTGGTGACCTCAATCACTGGCGTGGATCAAAAACACTTGTCAAGCAAGTGTTTTAGATTTCAGGCACATCTGTTTACATATTGCACGCTGTGTGGATTATAATGCAGGCAAATCCCCATGGAAAACAGTTGTAAAGTGTTCTCATAAATGGCTGTTTACTGTTGCATTAGTATTATATAATCATTTTGCTGCTTAGTTTCCACTGTGAGAAATTAGGAAACAGTTATTAGACTCCAGTGGCATCTAGACTTAATTTCCTCCCTTTGCCTCACTCCTTGAGAATAGCCTCCTTATGGTCCGAACGCACCAGCCTTTACAAGCTTTCTGGTATTTGGATCACCTCCTGATGGAGAAGCAATATCATCCCTTTCCATGTCCGCATCATTTCGAGCACAACAGGGATTTGTTTCATTTATGTAACAATGAAAGCAGCTGGCAGAGTGCCCACATATTGCTAAATGGAACACCAATGCCAAGAAGCAAGGTGCTTTTTAAACAGAGATGGAGAGACACCAGAGAGCGCTTGTGGGGAAGAACTGGATGGCTGAATAGAAAGCAATCAATGCCGCTTTGTGTTGTACACAACTTTTTCCCAATAGCTCTTCCGCTCTAGGAGCATTTGTGAAGAAAATACATGAATCAAGTTTAACTATAGTAAGAGTTACAGAATGCAACTGCAGTCGGCGCTTCAGTGAAAGACAGTCAATCAGCCACAGGCATAAACGCTTTGCTCAGTTCCAAACCTTGCAGCTGTATGAAGCTGAATGCACGTTGGCCTCCATACAAAATAAACACCACACCCACACATGTAAATGCAGTCCGTCTCATTTATTCCTATATGTTTCAGCAACATCTGCAGTCATTTACATGTCCAGGTGCTCCGAGAACATCGTGATCGTTATTCTCTGCAGATGGACGGCACCGTGTATTAGCGAGTGTGGGAAAGCGCTGGCCTCTGCAGGAATGCACCTGTTGTTGGACTGTGTCAGAGCTACGCTGCTTGTCCAGCATGGGAAGATTATTTTAAAGCTCCGTTAATTTGGTGGAAAACATACTTCTCTCATCCCGTTTGTGAGCTTTAATGCCACCCAATCACCTCGTTAGCCTAAAAACGACGTGAGTATATACGCCGAGCAAACCATGAGAGCACCCAGCAGAAACAGCTGGATTCATGCTTTTTTCTTCTCTCTTTTCTCTGGTTCCTCGATGTAAATCAAACCAAGCCGGGCTGCTTTAGTAAACATGTACTTTTACTTGCACTCGCAGTATATTTCTGTCTGTGGAATATAAACATTGGTCCTCTGCTGTTAAGGCCGTATTAAGTTGCCTAGTCCAACTGTAAGAAGGGGCTGTAGTAGTTCATGTGTGTGTGTGCAACAAACGAATACAAAAAAAAAGTTTTGGACGTTTTAGTTAGTTAAAGAATGTTCCAAACATTTCAGTCCATAAAACTGCATCTTTGGAAGATATGTCAGACACTCTTTTAGCTGTGATGACTACCCACCAAATCTACCATAGTCTGCATTTTTTCACTTTGCTTCAAAGGGCGACTTTTTGGTAATGTCTGATTGGACTGAACTGAAGTATAAATAAATTCCTATGAGTCCATTTTCCTCATAAATACCATATATAGCAGCTTTGATGCATCTCATTGCTCGCTCCTCTAACACATCAGAACTGTGTTATTTCCCCTAACTTTATGTTTATCCCTTAGCACTGCAGGGCAATATATTTCCTTCCACCAAGTAAATAAAGAAGAGGTTATGTAATCAATCTTTTGGGGGTTTGAAATCATAATATTGAACACAACTGTCAGCCATGCCATTAGCATGATTCATTTCTGCTGTTTTACATTTACAATTTTCCTACAAGAACAACATTGATTCCCTGTGTGTGTGTGTGTGTGTGTGTGTGTGTGTGCATTTCCATCCATTTGTTTGCCTTTGAGTGTGTGTGTGTGAGTGTGTTCCCGAGTGTATTGTATATGTATCCGTCTGACACAATTTCCTTCCTATTTTCTTCTATAATTTGAATCAGAGAAAATGTATTAATTTTGCAGGGCTGAGAGGAGCCTACACAGAGCAAGTAAATAAATCTCTCCTATTATTACCCACAATGCCCTGTCAGGTCCATACATCATCTCAGCACATCATAATTAATTGCAGACTATTCTGTTCAATTAACCATGAGGGACTGGATGGAGTGAGAGTGGGAGAAGGAAGTGAGGGTTACGCTGTGTCAAGACCTTTGTTTTATACTAAAATAAAAATATATTGATAATTTCATCATGTAGCATACTGTTCATTATCCTTTTTTTTCTCTCCTTTACTAACTCATCTTCTCGTTCATGCATACTGACCGGCTCTACCTGTTTTCCTTGCTTACTGTCCACATTTCCCTCTTTTCCGGAGGTTGTTGTATTGTATATGGACAGGAGACTCGTTCAAATTCCACTTGCCCTTCAGTGCTGTTCTAATGGGAAATGTGCTTATGCAAGACAATCTCACCCTGGAGGCTTCACATTTTCCACCAAGACTCTGTCAGGTCAACAGTCTCATAAAAAAGTGGAATAACATTATGAGGACGGTAATAGTGAAGAGAGTTTGTTGCTAACACATTCCCCATGTTGCCTCAGGAGCATCTCAAGCCAAACATACTTAAATGCAACTCTTTTAAACCTCAGAAACACTTTCGGTTTGTGTTGCATCCATGCAGCAAAACACGAAGATGGTGAAATGTTTGGGCGGCTGGGGAAAAGGCATTTTTGCCTGTTGATGTGGTCCTGCCTGACGGCCCGTCTATCAAGAGACAATACCTTCACTTCAACATAAAGACCAACGTATGAGTCAAACAGGCAGCGTTTCCTGGCTCCTTGGAAACAGGAGACGTAGTTTGGCTGTTGTGAGGCATGTTAAATGCACTGTTAAACCCATCCCAGAGTGATGCAAATCTGATGCAGGGATATGGGTCAACTTTCTCCTCCTGACTCACCAGCCCAAAATAATCAAGGCTGCAAGTAGCGAGTTTTAGTCCACATAGGATTTGCTTAGCAACACACAGATGTTATGAACACTGCAAACACGGAAAAGGAAAAAAGCAACTGTAAGTGGAGGATTACAGCCGCGGTAAAGTAAGGATGGCTTTTAGAGTTACAGGCTTCAACAGAAGTGGGTCAGTGACAGATCCCGAGGTGCTGCCATAGATATATTTTATCAATAAAACATGCGGTTCACATGGGCGTCAAAACTGCCAGATGCTCAGTTTACCTCACACAAAGTGTCAAGAGAAGCAGCTGACCTTTCACTAATTCCTCCTTGTTCACGTATGGCTCAGCCGCACTACGGTTCAACCAGCCTGTCTGGCTTTCGATTCGTGTACAGTCAAGCTGCAAATGCAAACACATTTTCATTGAGGATGTAGGGCCATGTTTTCTGTTAACATAATGCTGATAGTGAACAATAAAATGTCACCAGACGATGTGTTCGTGATCTTAGAGTGTTTGATCTTTTAGTCCAGTTGTCTGATGACAGCACTGTGACTCATTCTGATGATTGGTTAAGGGTAGGAACTTAATAGAGGAACATTAATAGTTCTGTCATACACACACTGTATGTTTATTAGCATTAAGAAACACAATCAAAGTGACCACTTTAAGCAAAGTGTTTCTCTGAGGGAATAGCGCTAATGAATTTAGTGCTTCATTCATTCAAAATAAATAAATTAATACCCTGGATGGGAACATAATTCATTCACTGATTATTTCCCCCTAAATAAACGTGTTAACCAGTTGCAATTGAGTTGCATAGGACTGTAATTTCATGTTGTATAACAGCACATAACTTTATTCCCTCCTTTTTCTGTTGCAACATGAAAAGCAAAGCCCTGTTTGAAGTTAAACAAAAGTAGGTATGTGAGCAAAGCAGCCATTAGTTTGTACATTCCTCCTCATTTAAGTCTTCACAGCAATACAGGAATATTACTTTTCACTATGTCTTCGGCTTGCATCATTACTGGATTTTTGTTTTTCTCGTGTGGGCCTTATTGAAGATTCACCCCTTCAAACGAGGCAGCAGGAAACAGCTGGAAAAAAAACATTTCCAACGTATTCATGGAGCTAATGTTAACGTAATTGGTTAGCGGGCTACACTTTCCCAAAAATGTTTTTACAGGCAGGTGTTTTCCATCTGCAGGCAAAATCGAGAAGACAATTTCTCTGTCTGACATTACATATCCACTATGTCACACATTAATATGAACTTTTAGCATTAAATCTGAAACAATTATCAATGCAAACTGCTTCTGTAAGAGTAAAAAGCTTGGCGGCCGTGCAAGCAGGAACAGCGTATGAGCCTGCAGTTATTCACATTGTAATTCAACCTAAATGACATTTTTCAATCTGTACTGTATGATCACAATTTTGATGTGTGTTACTGAAATGAATGCTCTGTTTTCTGTTACAGTGTGGACATATCTCAGTCCCACATCAGCCGGGTTCCCTTAAACCTAAACTTTACCATCAGGCAGCCCTGAGCTGTTATTTTAGTGCCACATCACAAGCACCTTCCTCAAACAGATCCTCCCACATCGCACGCTACTTACAACTCCGGTTATGTACTGTACGAACACAATAGTTTGTAACAAAGGAGGCATTGCAGCACATCGTTGCACTGTCACCCTGCCTCTTCACTTAGCTGGATAAATACCCGTTTCATGTAGAAACCATTTCTGGAAAAGGATGAAAAGTCCCAAAGGAAATTTCACATCTGATGTGCCATTTGTCATTGCTGAATGTAAGTCAGAATTTATGGCACCTATTACCAGATCAGTAAATCCAATGTTCTGTTGCCGAAAGCTCTTTTGTTACTTGATTTACTTTATCTGAAAAATACATCTCACAATAAAGTATGAATATGTCTGAAGAGGCAATTTATATCACAAAAGTATAAAAATAAAAACTACTTACATGGATTTATACTATTCTAAGGCAGAAACATTACTGAGTGCAACAATGGGAGATAGTTAAATTATGGCTTGTTTATATAATAACTCCTGCAGATAATTCCATTTCACCGCTTGAATTAAGTTTGTGAAACACCATTACTGTTGGGACTATAAAAACTATCACTGATGGTGTAAGGGGGCTTTTAATGAATTTGTGCGTTTGCAGAATCACACTTTTTGGCCAATAGCAGCTCACTGCAAAGCACAATAATACTAATACTCTCTTGTGTCAATGTATTCAACTACAGATGTGACAAATAATAAATAATAGTGCTGTCAACTTTAGACACAGCTTTTCTCTACAGCATGTTTGCCCTTGTTCTCTGTAGTGTTGTACACACCCTTCTTTTTAAACCGACCATTTAGAGGATGTTTAACTAAAGAGAAATTCAAGGGAAACTGTGTGTGCGTGTGTGTGTGTGTACAAAAGATCAAATGAAACCCTGCTCAGTCGTGAGCTCAGAGGGCAGAGGGGCTGAGAGTTATGCAAATGTCCTGCAGAATAGAAGAATTCCCCTTCCACAGTGTTCCAGATAATATTCAGTGTCACTGAATATTCACTGCGTTTAGCTCGGAAATGAAACGATTAAATGGAATGACTTATATTTTACATTTGCAGTCTAAAGGGCAATGGGGGGTTAGTATATAAGTCAAGGATGGCATCCACCATTTTACCAGATATCTTGATTCTTCCGTTCAAATTAATTCGTCCATTTAAATTTAATTTAGGTTTCAGGCCCCCATTTTTCACAGTAGTTCTAAAACCTCCATCACATGTCACACGAGTGACATGCAATGCAGATCTGATGGCTCACACACAAAGCCAGAGGTGAAAATTCTGTCTCCCTTAAAGATACAGTTCACAGTCATCATCACCATGCAACAATTGTGAAAAAGAGGAGGAAAGGATGTGATTATTACATACTGTATATTCCCCTTATCTTGCCAACAGCAGCATGAACTGCACATATCACTTACCAATGGCACATGAAGGCCAGTGGCAATTTAACTTTGATCATACTACGTTTGAGATTTACATTTGAATCAGTCTTTGATTGCATCAGATGAATTTTCAAAAAAAAAAAAATCAAGGTCAGAATATATTTCAGCTGAACTTGAAAGTTCTCCCTCTCTTAGCCTGCCATGCACTTCAATTTACTGTCTCATTATTCAAAGTGAAAATGAAAATTGGGGCCTGAAGCAGTTGTATTTGAACAAAGAGAGGGAAGCAGATTATGAATTTCCAAAATGTAATTTCTATTACACTTCCATTATTCTTCTATTAATCACAGATTCATTCTCTCTCTGCTCTTCTAGTAAAACACTCTCATACAGTATTCATGTGCATACAGGGACAAAATTGGCAAGACTATTTGAAATGTTTAATTTATGGAGGATACATCCCACTGCTGAAAAGAGAAACTAAAGTGTATGTTTTAATCACAACTTATCAAATCACTCACTATTTGACAAACATCCTGTGAGTAATAATGACCGAGCACAAAAAAGTTATTTTCTCTTTCGTTTTTAAAAGACAGTATTTGTTAATAGGGACCTGCATCTCCTTTTGTTCTGGCTGCCTCCTATAGAAAGGCTAATATTCACAAAGAGAGATGAGATTTAATGCATACTGATGACTCTAGAGACCTATTATTCAACTCTGGGAGAAAGCGTCAATTAAAGAGTTTTAAGCCTCCATAAACTGCACCTTTAACAGCTGATCAACACTATGCAGGCCCACCTCCCGGATTTGAGCTGAGTTTTGTTTAAAAGGAGCAAATTCATCTCAGGAGAACAACCTCGCAATCCCCATTTAAATCTCCAAGCAGTTAACTATGCTATTCATACGCAATGATTATTTTAAACACACACACACATACATAGTCAGTCACTGCCGAGTTTGAGCAATCTTACACTCACGCCGCGGAAACATGTCAGCTTGTATACACAGGGAGTGCATGTTAAAAGGAATGCTATCAACACAACACAAACACTCTCTTGGGATTTATCTGTTTAGATTCATTTGGCTTATTTATGTATGTATTCATAAGCACTGGGGCATGAATACATGGAGATAGTTTCATTTGTGTGCAATGAGGCTTTGGCATTGACCTCGCTTTTAAAACCCACCACAATGGGCGCACAAAGAACACTAACATTTGGCTGAGGTTCAACACTAAACCCACTAGTTTATTGATACTGGCACACACGGACCTGTATAAACTGTCCTCATTATTGGCCAATCATTAGTTTGATTAAGAGCGGAGTAACCCCTACAGGCGAAACCTTGGCCTGCCACGAAAGCAAGCTTCTGCATACGCTGAACTCTGTTGTGGTCCAACAAGCCAAGAACACAAAACCGCATTCTCCGAGCCTCCGAGCGCTGCACAACAATAACACAGCAGGACTATTTTTGCGGTGCTCATTTTGATCCAGACCAAATGAAGTGAGGGTGGGGGGATGAAGCTTTTTGGTATCCAGCAGGAGAAGGAGATGTTTAAGACATTGATTCACCTTGGGTTCAGAACTACACTATTTAATTATAGCCATGGGACTCTAGTCAAGGCCATGGTATTTCAGGGCTGGAGAGAGACAACATTTTGCTGTAACTAAGCTCTGCTCTACATGAATCATATTCCCTATGTGGCTTGGCAGCCATTAAAACAGAAAGAATGCCCTTTCTCAGTCAGAAGCCATGGGCTAGTGTACCTCTATTGTACCATAAAGGTTAACATTTTTTTGACAATGTCTGAATGATCAACACAGACTTTGGCAACATAGCAGAATCACATTAAAATCAGGTAGACTAACACAGGAACGGCTCAGAGGCCATTTCACCAGTAATTATGGCAAGCTGGTTTTAAGCCAATAAGCTTGCATTTCATGTGGAAATAATATGATATAAGTAATCACAGCATTAGGAATAGATAGGGCGCCGAGCTTCTAACCTAGCAATGCTTGGCACCCCATGAAAGTGTTGCTTATGCATATATCAGCTCCATCAAAGAGTAGTGGAGGTTGGGGGATGGTGTCTTTGTAAGAGTGAGGGGAGGGGAGGGAAGGTGGTGGTGGTGGTGGTGAGGGGGGGGGTGCTCTCTGAAGCACACAACCTCATTATTCAGTCTATAGAACAGCACATCCACTTCATTGTTCTTCAAATCAGCCCAAACTCACTGAGCTCATCCGAAGCCCTCAGAATAGAACAGAGCTGCTTTATGTTTTAAAAGGAGCTGCCAATGAGATCTCCAGAACGATCAGTCAAGAGTGCCGTCACAGGCTTTTTAATGCTCTTCATCGGCAAGTGCGTTGATACGCTTTCTCTTTAGATCGCTATTTGTCATTAGCAATTTAAGAAGACACAAGCAGAGAGAAAGATGTCTTGCTGACGTCTTCTGAGCAGTATGATTTCCCCGAGGCCGCGTCCAGACGTCGCTTGGAGATGACGTGCTATGGTGAGGATTATGTTGGCAGTAGTGTCCAGGAGATTCAACTGGTGAATCGTGTAATGTAAAGTGATTTCACCACATGAGATGGTCTGTTGGGCTGCAGCGTTCCGGCTTGGCAAGCCTGTCTGCAGTGATGCGCAGGAGAAATAATTAGAACAGGAAACGGCCCGCTCGTGTTGGTCCTCCCACCAGTGTTTCATGTAAATATTTTTTAACTATTCTTCTGCAGCAGCATCAATCACGGGAGATATGACAAGGCCCCTTTGTTCCACACAAAGAGCGCAAACACAGCTGGAGCATGCCGGAGGAACCTTTCCCTCCCCTATCTTGCCACTACACCTGTCAGACACACTGCATCAAAACCTCATTTAGAGCTCTGATTATCCTAATGACACCAATGTCTTCTCCCACTCAGGACATTATCAGTTAAATTCACCCTCCCCTAATTAAAGACACACCGTCAACACATGGTCAAGCACGAAAAGGATCGTCCTTCCCCCGACACACAGGGGAATTCATCACTCAGCCATTTATCATCGGGGTTATTTTGTCATTATTTATTCAGCAAAGATTTCCCCGTGCAGTGTTTCTTAATTACCTTACATAAAAGTTCTATGATATTAGCAATGCATATTTTATGTTGTCGAACTGAGCCACAAATTAGATGTTGCTGGAAGCCGATGTGAAGCACCTTGAACTCCCATTGTGTGGGGAAAGGGCCATAAAAATAAAATTTTTTTGACATTTGAAGAAATTCTCCAGGCATTTAATCAGACGACTTCTTCTGAGAAAGTTGGTTTTATTGTAAACAAAATTGGCAGTTCATTCAATACATTTATGTGTGGGCCAACGTTATGGACCCACTGGCTGAACAACTAACTTTTTCTTCATGAAAAGTTGACTTCACCTGCTGTCAGCTACACATTAAACCTCTTTCAGGCCTGTACACTCGTCACTGATTGAAGAACGTACAGTATAAAGAAAAGCCACACACTCGAGCTAAACCTCACTGTAAGTTATGGTTGCAGATATGCTGCACTGTAACTTTTTTTTGGTTCTGAAACCAATCGAGCTCTAAATTCAGTTCTGCAAAACTGTGTATTCAGCTAAATAGCCAGCAAATGGAATGGAAAAAGCAATGGACAGGCAGAAGTCCCACTAACAAGGGTTTAATGGCATTTAGTGTTTAACATTTAGTCAGTCACTACAGTCACCCAATTAGCTCTGCCAAAATAAAGGTACTGTGAAGTAAATCATTGTGAGCCTGAGCTTTGTGACCCAGCTGACCTTGCAGGGATAATGCACTGCTGCTGATATGGAGAGTATGTGAGTGGAGAAAATTCAATTTTGATTCAGCAGAGTGGTTTCAAGTGTTTTTGTTCTAATGGAATGGTGGAGTTGTTGCATACAGAGGTCACCCTGGACTTTCTCTTTTTTTTCTTCTGTTGACTGCAGTCATGATCTCCTGTGTAGGACGTGTTCTGCACTCTCCGAATACCAAAGTTTCCTCCGCTGTTGAACTGTCTTAGCCTGATCTTGAGTGTAAAAGTGCCACTGCATCTGTCAGTTTTCTCGTTTTCTCACATCACAAATTTATTTAACATCTAAGTGTTAAAAACATACTGTAGCTTAAAGTGCATCTGACATTTGTAGACTTTGGGTGAAGAGCTGATAATCAAATGGTTACCAAAAGCATTTGGCCTGCCCGAAAAACCCTATATGCACCATGAGTGTCTGTACTGTACAAAACCAAGTAATCCGAGCACAGTCCGTCGTAGTAAACCAAACTCTTTACAGCTTCTCCACTGATTTAGCATTGCACTATGCTGTAGTGGGGCTTAAATCACTCACAACTTTTTATTATTGTAGTAAATGGTGAAGCGTTGAGTGACACCACATCCATCTACTTCATTACTGTATGTTCAGCACTTTTTTAGCAACCTCCCAGTGATCATTTCTGTTTGGTGGACAAACGTCTGGTTCATCATGTGATACACACTGGCACAGGGAGCAGTAGTGAGATAGCAACTAAATATGCTAAAAATAAGGGAAATTGTTTCTGAGCAACAATTTTTTTTTTAATCACATTCATCCATCCATCAGTCGAATATCAATACCAAAAGAACCCACAGTCACCACAGTGGATTCTCTCGTCTGCACATTGACACTGATGGACCCTGCTGAGCGAACACTTCACCTGCTGAGCCACTGCTGCCCTGGGTGCCCTGTTTTCATGTGGTGTGTAATATTTTCATGTTTTAAAGAGACAAAAGGCTTTATGCAGTTATTCAGTTACTCTGTTGCCACTAGAGTGACTTAAAGTGGTCAGCTTTAAGGCAAAGCAAATAGGAATCCAACTGTAAGATAAGAAAGAATCACAGTCACTTTCATCCATTTTCTGTAACCTGTGGGTTATTTAGAGTCACCCATTAACCCAACATGCATGTTTCCAGACTCTGGGAGAAAACTGGGATCATTGTGAAGCAACATTACGAATTTCCACCAACACCTTGCTGCCCAGTTACTGTGACAATGCTACAAATAAAGGTTATTCAGGTATAAATCGCCCTGCTCAGGCACCAAGGGCCACCATGGTGCTGGTCCCGAGGCCAAATAAAAATGGGACGGTTGCGGGAGGATGGGAATCTGGAATCTAAAAAGTCATGCCAAACTGACTCGTTCCGCTTTGGCGAACCCTAAAGGGACAAGTCTAAAGCCGTTGATCTTTTTTTTCCATCCTTAGCTTATTAGCATTCTTATACTGGCCACTTTCTTAGGTAAACCTGTACAGTCCAATGCCTGACCCTGTTTAAAATAAATGAGGTGGCCAAAACGTTAAAAACCACCTCTTCTAATAATGCACAGTAGTACGACTCCACTGGAAACTTCGACCGTGATAATAAACGGGGAGTAGAATTGTCACCTTTCTGACAGTTTCTACTTAGAAAACAGAGAAATTATAACACTGTAAATGTAGAATTCATGTGAGAGCTGATGGATTGTATTGATTTGGATTGTACAGGTGTACCTAATAAAGTGGCCAGTGAGTGTATGTGCTATTTAACAATAAACACCACAGTATAAATAGAAATAGAACAACAGTTTGCAACTATTTAATCATAAAGACATATTGATATTTTGACCTGATGGTGCTCAAATGAAAAGTGATCACATTTCACGCTGATGGGAACATGGATGTGGTGAGATATTTTAGTCTGGCCCAAAGTGATGGAATAACTCACTGACTGACCTTGCAGTTCCTTGTTGTCTGTGGTTTTTATGCATAACTAAAAATAATGTTACTGTTACAATAGTTGACAAGGCTGTAAAATATGCTGATATGATTCAACCAGATGATTATATTTCAAAACGAAACCAGCAGAGAACATTGTGAAAACCACAGCTACTCACTCTGAAAAAAAGAGAAAGAAAGATTGAAACTGGTCGCGGTTTGTCTCATAACTGAGCGATGCCTGTCAATATTGAGCCAAGGTCTCACCAAACCACTTGCCACGTCCATCCAGAGGGAGAAAAAAAAGACATAGCTGTGTTGCTTTTTACCTCAAGGCCCCCTGAACTTACCGCAGCAAGACCTCATCAAACTCTGCAGCTCTATTTACAAATTCTGTTAGGAGACAGAAAGAAAAATCCAATTTTCCACAGAGGACTTGTACACTGCTACCCCCCCCCCCCTCCCCCTTTTTTATATATATTATTTGAAACATGGCAGGAACAAAACATACAGAGAGAGTCAGATAGAGCCAAACTCTCAGTGAGGGATACCTGGCCATGCTTTCTGAATTATTTACCTATGGCAGCTCCTTTGAAGGAGGCTCGGGGTGTACTGTGTGTCCCTTCACATGACAGATGTGAAGCAATACACCAAGTTTGGTTTTCACAGCTCTTCTTTAATGCTCCGCTGGTTTGCCCTTTAATTTCACCTCTAGTGTGAGTCTGCCTCAGTACCCATATGAAATACAACTTGACCTGTGACAACTTTGTCAAAGGAACCAGTGACATTTTTTCAAAGGCAAACTTTGTAGACAAAAGAGAGGCTCTGGATTTTGCTGAATGTGTATGTTGTCTGTCGTAGATGAAAGAGACTGGAAGCCTTAGTGTGACAGAGGAAGCAGGTAGCGAGATATTTCCCAAGGTGGGAAGTACAAAGGTTTGCACAATTGTTAAAGGTTAAATGTAATCTAATTTAATCTGGATGCCATGAATGTCTGTAAAAAATTCCTGGCAATTTATCAAATAGGATTTGGCCACCAACCACTTCCTAAATCTGAACGGCCAGCCCCCTTGCCAGGCTGACAAGGTGGTGGGTCTCTGCTGTAGAACCTGTAGAACCAAATCTGAAGCTGAATTAAATCACTATCTCCACAAATAGATAGAAATTTATTATTATGTATGGTGGTACATTTAAGGTGGTTTCATGTATTTCGTCACAACATAATTTTGTAGCAGTTGAACCCAGGCAGATGAATCCTGCCTGGGTGCCTATGGATTTTTCACTCTTACCTTCTCTGCTATTGTTTATTGGTATTCATTTATTGTATATATTACATGAGTTATTTTTTGACATTTGCAATAAAGAAATTAGACTAATATGCATATTATCATTTCCAACATTTTTTTTTATTTAAAACCTTTAAAATCATTTAAATGATGTGCCACCTGATTGTGTGTGTCCCAGACGGGCGACCCCCCGAAAACATTTTCTAGATCCACCGCTGTTGTTTTCGTCAAAGCTGTGGACCAGCCTGGAGACAATCAGAACTTCAATCTTCCTTGCAGCCATGCCGTAAACATGGGCATTAAAACAAGACCACCACACTTACTGCATACTGTAACGTCTATGTGATGCAGTGTGATGCCACACATGTTGATTCCCTGCTTCATTTACCACGACTTAGCCCCAGTCTGGAATAAGCTGCAGCACCTATGGGGGAAATGTTTTATCAGAGAACATCACCCGTCTGTGTAAACAGAATCTTACAAGCTTTGAATCAAACATCCTGCTTGCATTCCAGTTTTTATTATTACCATCTCAGAGGCTCTGCACTGCCAAATAAACTGCAGACACACTATTGGCATGTCTACCTGTCCACAATGTAATGAAGTGCAACCTTGCAACCTCTATATAAAATGCTCCCTGTGTCCCTTTATTGCCTGAAGGGAGTTGAAAGCATCCTGGTGTTTTGCTTGAAGAAGGAGTTTTGTTTTGTGACAGGGAGGCTGTGGAGCTGCTGGTAGCTATCCTTAACCCCGACTGACAGAGACAGTATAGACAGGGTGGGGTTCGGCCGAGGAAAAACCAGGTCTGCAAGCAATTTTCATCAAGTTGTACTGTTTTAACAGAAACGGTGTGTCCTCTCAGTCAAATAAACAGTGTGAACGCAGCAGAGGGAGGTTCCTTCATTGATTTCTATAGCAGCATTAGGTGGAATTTCTTTTCAGAACAAAGTAGAAATATTTCACACATGGCTGCTTGAAACATCGCACCAGCAAAACTGAAAGCAGTACATTTCTTAGCAAGATTAATTGTTTGGTAAATTTAGGACTAACTGTGAAATCCTTAAGCACAGCGGATTTTGTATAATTCTAAAGAAATAAAGAAGCCTTTAAAACAGAGTGATGGAATTCAGTAACATAAGGCTTGGTTTGGGATACCAATATTATTCAAATGAGAAGTACGGCCTGCTTGCACTGATAACATATGGTGCTTCAGACAAGCACTGCCATATGGACCCATATGGTCCTCATTCCAGACATAATGACAACACAACCAAATTTAGGGTCATGTCTGTGAGTATTTGCTTCTGACGGAGAGACAGGCTCCGGATTTGGCTCTGTGTCACATAGTCTAGCCAATCTGTGAAGGCTGGCAGCAGCAGCAATGAAGATTGTTTCAGGCTGATCAAAGCAACAGAACAATGACAAGCTTGAGTCACAGAGGGGAGCAGTGCCATACAGTAGGGAGGCTTGGCGAGCATGTCGCTCCAAGAAAGGCAAATAAACGGCACAGGCACTTATCAAAATACTTTGCATACAAAATCAAGTACAAAATAGTGATAGGGATCGATACCAGAATTCAATCAACTCCTGGACCTAAACATGACCAAATAAATACAGCCTTGATTGCCCATCATCTAGAAGTTGGAACCAATTGGACCCTGGCAGAGTCAAGTGCACAATTTTCTCTCTCAAGCTATGTAATTGTGGGCTGCTCAAATCACCTTTCCACGAATGAGCAGTTCTTGGTGAGATGGAGAAAATAACACAATTTATAACCTGTCCAGTAATCAGTGCTTTGCATATAGAGGAAACACGGGCAGTAAGAGCCTTGCACGATGACGCTGGGTCTTAATGAGCGTACGCCAGTATTGAACAGATGAAGACGCTTGGAATTTTGTCAAAACTTTCTCTAGTGTCACATATTAAATGAAAATATGTGCACTTGTTGCCACCCAAGTGGAGGAGAGTTAAGGTACATTTATTTAGTTTTTAGTATTTTCATGCCTCCCCTCTTTTCTCTCTCCCTCTTTCCTCATTCCATGATGTTGGCAGCGCTCCGGGCTCGAAACTCAATTTCTCAGCCATTGAATAGACAGCAATTGCACCGAGCTAACTCAATTGTGAAGATAGTGCAGCGAAGGTTCTTGAATAGATTGAGGCCTCGACTTTAATACAGCAACACTCATGTTGCGCACACAAACACAAAGCTATTCCATTACATCCAAGGCACTTAAAAACGGGATGTTTTAGAAGCAAACCATAATCATTATAGTCGAACAAACAAATGGCACAAATACATTTAACCGGCTAAGTTACTGATGGCCTGCTGATGTGTACACGAAACTGCACATTCACTGACTTTTCTATTAAGCCCACACATTCGTCGTAATTGGAAATTTTAATATTAACCAAGTCCTTTTACAAAGAAACAAACAATGACAGAGTGATTGGCCGAATCCAACAGTATAATTATGTGTTTCATTACACACTCTGCTGACATGTTGGCATATGCAATGAATTTATAATGAATATTTTGACACATGTAAAGACTAAAGCTAAGTTTCTATTACATGTATCATTGTACAGTCTCATCTAAAGTTAAATTAGATTCACTTGAAGATATTTGCACTGCTGATAATGTAACATACTACACATTACCTAATAGTCATTAGTGCAATTTCACATGTACGTGCAATACAGGCACCGACTGAGCACAGTAAATTTACTCTGTTTGCTGACTGCGTTAGCCGTCAGCTCTTAATGCAAAGCTGTTTTTCTTTTTTCATAATAAAATTGACCGGCTGATGAGATCATTTGGCTTTGGGAATATAGCCTCATGTAAGTCACTCTGGTTGGTTTTATTTCCTTATATAACACAAATTGAAAAAAAGAGTGATACATTATTTAACTTGTTCCTGCCTATCACTAGATAACAGACATTAGAGCTTGCACTTCATGCTTAATTTGCACGAGCCATTAGAGGTTTTCCCTGGTGATAGGGATAGTGGACTGTACTTAAGTGTATGACGCCGCTGTTTTAATATAGAATACCGGGCTGTGTGACCAGGCAGGCCAAGTGAGGCTTTTTGTTCGCTTGCTTGTTTGCTTTGGTTCTGATCCATCCTGCCGCATGCAGATGTTTCTTCCACAAACTAAGGAATCCTGCTATGGATACAACATTCATTTTAATGTAAAGACAAGGTTCATACTTTTTCATCATAGAGCTCTGAGGCCATCAGGTAAATGTTTTGATTGGAAACGAGTATCAGCCAATCAGATGTGTCTATACTGCCAGGCTGCCCACAAACAGTGAAAAGTAGTGGCTGCACTGTTTAGCTGCTGTGTCTTTGCATGACAGTTTGATTTTGATAGGGCTACTAAAATTTCATCCCATGAACGTTTACTTTGAACAAAAGGAGAATTCAGGGCTTGTCTTAAAATATGATAAGACTAATCCTTTGTCTTCCTGTCTGTACTTCTACTGTTTATGGCTTTAATGTCACTAATGACAACATGTCACATCAGGCCTGTATTTAAAGCTAGTTTACGCAAAGTGGTCAGGGTTACAAGCTTTTATTAAAATTAAAATGTACAGCAACTGTTAAGATATATACATTTCTTAAAGAGATATCCTGTAGTTTTTTTTTGTAGAATGTTAGTTATCGTATTCCCCCACTATAAATCTTTCATACAACAAAACAACATCTACCTCATTCTTATTTCATTAAAGAGTGTGTCTACAGTTTGCTTTCCTCACACTTTTTTCCTCACTGTAGTCAGTTCTACAGGGGCTTCCCAGCAGACATTTTGCTCTAGTAGAGTAAGAACAGCACAGGGTGTATTAGGAACAAAAGTGTATTAGTTAGTATCTAATACAAACATGTGCCATAAAAACACAGCAGCAACATGAAAATTAGTCATCATTAACTAAAACAAGCTGTAAAAAAATTTTTGGGAATACTTAATATCCGTATTGCAGTTTGAGTCAAACTCTCACCTACTGTGTCAGCACCTCCCACACATTTTTAATTAAGCAATCTTCAGATTATTGTTTAGGGAGTATCTAAATGTTTTTTTCAGAATCTTTTGTACACAAGAAGCTTTTTATCCTTTTTTCATGCACACTGTTGTTTTTATGCTGCTAATCATCGTTTTTCAAGTCAAACGGATTCTGCTGAATGTTCTTTATCATTAACATCAATAACACAGATTGACATTTCCGTGTGGTTTTTATTCTTGACAAAAACTCTGCCTTATTCATATAGTCAGCTTGGGGTGAAAAAAGCTCTTTATATTGCACAAAATTTGTAAGTTGGTGTATGTGACACTGAAAAATCATGAGGGGCAGAAAATATCGGATGGCAGGCCCCAACTTAAACATTGCTTTTTGCTGTTGGAGCTTGTTACTCTGTCAAAGCAACGGCTGAGGAGCACAGGCAACATATCAAACTTAATTACCTTTCAGGTTGCCTCATCAAGTCCCAGCTTCAATGAAGACAGATTGTTCCTGTTCCTGCAGAACCTTTAAAGCCACATGCCACATGGCTCTTTCTCTAATCTTAGCAGCCTTTTCAAATTATTCCCCTGCCGCTATTAAGGACACTTACCAGGAAAATGTACTTTATTGAATAACATTTGTATGAATAGCATTCCTCATCTTAGTACACAGATGAGACCCTTTAAGTCTTAAGGTAAAGCAGCGCCACAAGGTTGTGATTTGGATTACAACTGAGGAATAACAACATGTTTACCATGTACTTCCACAGTAATCCTTCAGTTTTATGTTGTAAGTGTCACTTGCTTTCCTATTTTATTGGGTATTACTTTTGTTTTATGGAGCAATTTTCGCATCCTGCCCTCGACGATAGCGGCCTCGCAGCAGAGCGGGCCCGCTGATGAACACACAGCATGAAGGGGTGATTATGGAGTGCTGAACTAATGATTGCAGATGAGAAGCTGTTCTCACCACAGAGCAAATTCATTTCTCTGTCACTAGTTAATGGCTCCTTTTAAGGAGATGAAATCTGGTCACTAGGGAAAGGCACCATGAAAGACTGCAGGTTGCTCCTTCCATTTGTCTAAAGTCCCGTTCCTGTAACATTAGTGCACTGTGTACTTGGTGCTACTGAGTACTGCATGATACACACATTGGTGACAGCACAAGTCTGTAATTCTAATATCAGATCCTTCGGCAGCACTTATAATGGATATAATTTCCAATATAATTTATCGAACCTGGCAGATTGAAGTGGTGAACTGGAGGGACTATTAGGCACGTCACCTGTGAGTGAACATTGAGGAATCTCTGCTCTCCACATCAGTGCTCCTCATGTTTGCTTCCATGTCTGGAAGTTGTGCGTGATGCCAAATACTTGAGGGGGTGAGTTGACATAGACCAACTTGTACGAAGGCCTCAGTCACAGACCCGGATCACTGCCCACAACCTCCTGTTTGATACTTTCCATTATTAATGCAAAGTTTGATCTCATGTTGCAGTAGAAGGTTTGATTTGCCACGGACAATATTAGGGGTCTCAGCAGCAATGCTGAAGCACTTTTGCTGCATGCAGTAGCACATAAACAGTAATAAATGATTTAGGAGTTCAGGGTGAATCGTGAAGATCCCCACTGCACCCGTGGACACTTTTCCCTATTTATGGTGAGCTCTGTGTGAGCGTAGTACTTCACCAAGTCCTGAGAGCCTACCACATACCTCATCCTGCTGCAGCTGAACGATGAATGATGATAATGAATGGATGGAATATAGTTTAACACTGCACCCTTAATGAGACTGTTTTGAATAGAGACAAAGACAAAAAATGCAGATTTGGGGTTAAATTGCTTCTGATCTTGGGAATTACACAGCGCTGCTTAAATTATCTGTTGAAAAAATTACAGCTTCACCAAAACGTCCTATGATGTATTAAACTGACTTCACTGGCTGCTTTTGCACTTTACTTGGGATGTGTTGTCCTCTTGTTCAGCTGACTGACAGATGGTTGGTGCACCACACAGAGTTCTGTCTACACTTACTGATGGTGCCGGACATGAAATCGATATATTTTGAACTCCAAGTACATTTTGTTTGGAATCCACATGTTACCATCCTGTCATAATGTTATGTGGTCTATCTTACTTAAAATAATTACAGTTGCTATGATTTATCATTTCTCAGAGAAGAGGACCTTTTTCATTGTCACTTTGTCATCTTCAGTCGACATGTTCTCTCAGACCACTGAGGCTGTTTGTCAAACAATGACTGCTTTGACAAATGACAATGAATCATTCTGAACTTTCTTTCATGTAGGATACTGGATGTAAATCAGCATATTCATGCTGGCGGGTAATGACCTGTTGACAAAAATGGGTGGGTGGCATAAAATGTGACATGCATTTATGACTAGAACAATTAACACATACTAAAGACTCAATTATACGTTGATCACTTTTATCTTTCCAAATTGCTTGTTGTTGTTGTTTTAAAGCAGGTCTAAGTGTTTCTGACTCTTTACACTTTTATTTGTACCTACCCTCTCAAAATGTCCACGTGAATTGTTGAGATACTACCTCCATGTACAGAGGCAGGCTTCTGTTAAAATTGCAGCCATTGGCATCACACACATTTAAGCACAACAATTTGGTTAGGGTTAGGGACAAAAACATCAAGACCAGGTTAGGTTTAGGCAAGACATTTTAAAAAAGATGGTTAATAAATAGGTCAGCTTCTTTAAAATCACATCACATGTCACATGGTGTGTGTCATGCGACTGTCAAGTGTCAAGTTTTTTCACATTCCGGTCTCCCTTGTAAAAAATTTTATGTGAGCCATCCACTAACCTGGACCTGTCGTGGTGTAACATTCACTACAGCTGCTAGACTTTTGTCTGCGGGTACAAATGATGTAAACTATAAGCTGCCCCCCATTGTGCCATATTCAGTATGAAGGCAAAAGACATAGAAAACATTAAAACTAGCACACACCTTACTGAGAGAAGTCTGTCTTAAACCAGGATGATGATAACTGGTCAGAACATCTCAGAAGTTGGTCTGCAGGCTACTGACATGACTGCTGCCAAAAAAAGTATCACTTGCTCGAAAATGTGTGATTGAATTTATGAAAAACCTAATTTGGATAAACTGACCACACATTATTTGAATTGGAACAGTACTTTGGCTTTGATTGGTGATTCTGTAAGTCTGCAAGGACACAAATACACAAAACAACATTGACTGAGAAACATCTGTAGTTTAAAAAAATGAGATGACTGGTATTTCCATATCACTCATCTGGCAATACTATCTTTGTTGTTGTTGTATTGATGATGTGTCTGGCTAACATGTTTTGAACGCTTTTGGACAAGAACCCAGATGTATGCTGCTGTATTGCCACAGAGAAACTCTTGTTTGAGGTAGATCACAATCTGTGGTCAGGAAAAAAGAAGCATTGTGCTCCAAAATTTGATTTTAATGATGTTGTTCTGCAATATTTTTTTAATGTCGTGGGTTAGTTTGTGGGTTTATTGTTTCCATCATACATAATTTTATTGAAGCATTACTGTACATTTACTTTAATAAACATTAATGAGCCGAAAAGTTACTCAGTTGTCCAGTGTTGAGTGTTGCATTGTCCTACTGATAAATCAGCTAAATATGCTGACAAACCTAAGGGGACATTTCATTTTAAGAATGCTGACATATTTTTTTGAACATTTATATTTATAATATGTGCTAAAGGTTTTAGATGAGGTACAGTATATTCTGCATGTTGCTGACAAATGCATGCAAGAAATTAAGCTAAAGCATATAAGAAAAAACACGATTTAAAAACCACTCTCTAAAACATGATCCTTCTACAGTTGCTAAAAATGTCAAATTTACATTGCTAGATGATCACTGGTGCACATGTTACTGTGGTGATACAACCATCTACATGCTGCTTTGTCAGGACAAAATAACCTTCACAAGATGCCCAGGCTCATCCTCAATACAGAAAATGAACAGAGACAGTTAACTCATAGTATTTTCTCATATCCTCTATGAGTGTCCATAAAAGCAGTGTCTCAATCCAGACGTTATTAAGGGGCAGTGATTGCGCCTTACTGTATGAGTGAAGTATTTTCATTCAGGAAGTCTGTCAACACAACAATATTTCCTCACTGTTTGCTTTTATTGCTACCTCCAGAAATACCACTGCTGCTTTGCCACTTATGAGATGGACCCTTCTATAGTTTGGCTCAAAGCTCGCTTTTATATTTCCTTTTTATCTCAACCAAAGCTTATGACCTCAGCTCTGATTTGCGCTTGAGGGTATCTTTAAGGAAACCTCAATAAGCATTACTCCGTGTCAGACTGCCAGTGTCCAGCTGTATTAAAATCATAGGTATACTATTTTCATAAAGCACATTCTACAGTACTTCTCCAAAGCACGAGGGCAGTGCGAACAATTGCTTTATTGCATGGAATATTACGTTTATTTTCAGATTATTAGTATTATTATTAATATTATTTGGCAACACCTTCGAGGTCACTAACCTGCTTTAGGTGACAAAAACATCACCTAACTTGCCCAAGCTGGTGAGTAGTGACACGACTTCTGACAGCTTCCGATCATCTTGCCTTCTCACTTTCACCTTCTAAATAGTAGTGTTTCAGATGTTTATGATCGGAGTAAGGTTGAAGTTAGATTTGATTACAATGCAATGACTCATTAAAATCCTCTTTATTTTACTGTGTGGAATGACTTGAAATGGTTTGGTCCAGTCTCCATGCCTTCAGAACCAAACTAATTGGAGAAGTTAGAATGTACATTATCCTAAAATGACCTGCAGTTACTAATCCATTAACTGTAAAACTGCACCCTCTGAGTACATGCATCTGTTTGTAAAGGTTTGATAATCAGATCAGGTTCTTTTTATACAAACCCTTAGTTCTCCTAATCCATAATTCATAGCTTCCATACTGTACTATATGTTCTGAGAGCTCTGTCCTCACTCATTAGAGTGGAAAGCACCTCTCCTCTCAAATCATGAAGAGCCAACTGGTGCTCAGATCCCAAAACAGAGGAACAAGATATGATACATTATTTAAGAGTATCGATCACTTTTATCAAATCAATGAGACAGCAGGAAAAAAATTGCTAATCGTATGAAAGTCACGCTCAACTCATGGCCCTTTCTGTTTGAAGTGTTTCAGCCTTTCAAGAGAACATAAGCAGATCAAAGAGCAACCAGAGCTGCTAAGATAGAGGGGGAGGTATGTGTGGATGAATGGAGGAATTCCTCCAAAAGGCAATGGCCCGAGTCCATATCATAGCACCAGCGGGGCTGATGTATAGAAAGGCACTGTTCTTGTCATCTACAAACTTTTTCTTTAATGTGTAAAAACATCTTTTTCAACGTTGTTCTGATCGTCACTTAAATTTACATTTGAACCAGTCATATTTCTAATGACAAGCTCACGGCTGTACCTGTAAATAAGTCTGGCAGCTCTTGTTTCTTAAAATGTGCCATTGAGTTCTAGGCATCCAGTGCTGATGAGATACACATAAAAATCCAGAAGGGTTAGGGGGGCAATTAAAAAAAGATCCCCCTGGGCAATATTTTTCAGCTTGCCCAGAGTTTCTAGCTGTTCACCCAAAGGCATGAAAACCAAAGTGATTTCATAGTCAAAACTAGGGAAAGCTATTTGAGTTTCAGCAGAATATAGAGACACACAACACCCTAATGTTAGCGTCTGTGTCCAACAGATGATGCAGATGTCAAAATTCACAAGCAATAATGTTAACATTACAGCATGTACACAGTTGAAAACATCATTACAAACTCTCTCACCTTGATGGTTGGACCAGCAGGTTCTCACATTGCTGCTGATCCTTAGGGCTGTCGGTCACTCCCTGACCACACAAAGCTTAAAGAAGTTTCAAACCCGTGTCCTTTTCTGTACCTTGCCAGAGAGCTCCTTGTTCTACATGGCATTGTTTTTGTCACAGCACTGTGACTTTTGGGACCTATGGCTATGTCCACATGCTCAACCATAGCCTTTTAGTATATCAGATCTTTTCATTTATCTTAAAGTTGAAATAGAGATCACATCTATGAGAGGCATAGCCTGAGAAAAAGATCCTTTGAAACAGGGTGGGACAGTATCACTGAAAAATCTGACCACTTCGTTTTATTAATTACCATTTTGGAGCTAGTCTGAACAGTTTGGTCCATTTAAATAAGGCTGAAACATGGACAGACAGAAAAAAACTGTTGAAAAGGTCTTAGGTGTAGCACCACTGACTATGGCTGGGAGTTAAAACCTGGTCTCAAATTAAAAATGTACTAAAAAATAGATATAATACAGAACAAAATATTATTCATTATTAATAGAGGAAAACAAGAACATCCCCCGGTTTCTCTTCAGCACTGTAGCCAGGTTCACTAGAAGCTATAGTTCTGTTCAGCTTAGTAAACCTTAGTAATTTTTGTAAACTCTGAGCAGCAACAACTTCATGAATTTCTTTACAAATAAAATTGTAGCTATTAGACAAAAAAATCATCAAACCCTCCCCACAAATATTACAGATGGATATTCATGTACAACAGCTCTAGGAGCATGAATAATCCCTCTTACAGTTTTTCACACAGAGATCTCGCTGAGTTAACAATTGCTTCTTCAAAACTAATAACATGTCTTTTAGACCCTGTCCCAACCAATTTGCTTAAATATATTTTACCTTTAAAAGACACAATTATATGATTAATCTATCCTTAGAAACTGGTTATGTGCCAAAGGCCTAAAAAGTTGCTGTAATCAAACCTCTGCTTAAAAAATCTTGTCTTGATCCAGGTCATTTAGATAGTTATAAACCAAGTACCCTTGCAAAGCAGTTATGTGATCCCTTGTGCAGGAACAACTGGAAATGTTCAGTCAGGATTTTAAGTTCATCAAAGTACAAAAACAGCACCTTTTCCTGGCTTTAGATAAGGGACTTGTGTCTTACTTGTCTTAATACACCTCAGTTACCTCAGCAGCATTTCACACCACTGAACACATTTTATTTGTTATTTTACAACATTTTATGACAATGACTGAAACAAAGCTCTGAGTTGGTTTAGGTCAGACAAATTCCAATTTGTTCATGTTATTGATGAATCTTCTACTTGCACAAAAGTTAGTTATGGAGTTCCACAAGGCTCTGTGTTAGGACCAATGTTACCTCTATGCGACATTATTAGGGAACACTCCATAAACTTCCATTGCTATGCAGATGATACTACAATGCTATATTTATCTGCAGAACCAGAAGATACTAATCCATTAGTCAAACTTCAAGCCTGCCTAAAGGATATGAAGGCCTGGATATCCTGTAATTTAATATTTCTAAACTAAGACAAAAATAATTGAGAAAAATATGAAAAAATATATATGCTGTCCAAATATATCGTTACTCTGGATGGCATAACTTTGGCCTCCGGTACTGCTATAAGGAACCTTTGAGTTATTTTTGACCAGGATTGGTCACGTACCTCACACATAAAACAATTCTCTAGAGCAGCCTTCTTTAACCTATGCAACATTGCCAAAATTAGGAGCCTCCTGTCTTAAAGCCATGTTGAAAAACTAGTCCATGAGTTTGTTACCTCTAGGTTAGACTACTGTAATTCCATACTTCTGGGATGTCCTAATAACTCCCTAAAAAGCCTTCAATTAATTCAAAATGCTGCAACAAGATTACAGACTGGAATAAGCAACAATTCAGCTTCATCAGCTTCTCTCCATTGGCTTCCCATAAAACCCAGAATAGAATCCTCATTACATCAAAGCTCTTAATGGTCAAGCTCCTTCATGTTTAAAAGACCTTAAAGACCTGATCGTCCTAATAGACCACTTCGGTCCCAGAGTGCAGACCTACTTGTGGTTCCCAGAGTTTCCAAAAATAGAATTGCAGGCAAAGCCTTTAGTTATCAAGATCCTCTCCTGTTGAACCAGCGATGGCAACAGCTCCCATGCAAAGTGCTCACCTGAACCACTGGTAGCAACTTGGGGTTCAGTGTCTTTGACACATAGCCAGGAGGGACCAAACTTGCTGGAATCGAACCACGACTGCCTGACCAACTGAGCTACAGTGACCCAGTTGTCTAAAAGTAGTAAGCTATTGTGCCTTTGTGTACAGTTTTTTTTTTTAAGTGGTCCAAAGGCTTCTACTTTCTGTTCTGTCACACTAGTGCAGAACGTACAGTGCTCCATGCTCTTCGGCTGCTCAAGCGTCAGTTGTCAGCCAAGACAAAGCCAACATGACCCGGCACAGCGGATGGTCTTTGTCAACACAAGCTCTGTGACATAATTTGGGTGAGTCAAGGCCTTGAAGGCAAGCACTTAACCTTTTTACAAAATGAATGAAAGGCATGTTGAAATTGGCAGAGCCTTCCCTCCTGCTTTTCTAACAACATGTAGAACTGAAAACCGTGACCCCAGAACTGTGACATGAAATTAACTGTGAATTTTGTGAACTGTCCCAGCATTGCTGCACATTGATCCAGGATCCTGGTTTGGTTTGTTAAAGAGATGTTGTGTCTGGCTATAGGAGGTTATGCAAGTGAAGTGAAGAGTGTGTGGATTGTTCTTTGTTAGTACTCCTGCTGTTATTAGTTTATGTTGGCCTTCTCATGGAGCTGAAACTAGCTGACAGCCGGCTGCTATCAGATATCAAACTGAGTGGCTGTCGACACATAGAAAAAAAACATACACCGTCTAACTAGGAAATGTGCACAGGTTACTGTAATAATGTGCATTTTTTCACAGTAAATGTAAGTGTTGCTCACTTGTTTAACAAGAAAACACACCCAACCTTTTGAAAAATGCTTTATGCAATTTTGCTATAAAAAAATCAGCATAAATCTAACTCAGTCTCATTATAACGTCTCATTTCAAAACTACTATAGAAATGTTTAAACCAACCTGACTAATTAAAAGCACCATTCGTAAGGGAATTGGTGATACCGCACATACAACACCCATGTTATTATTAATAATGTCGCACATATACATTTCACCTGTCTAGACACATACTTTATATATTTTAAATGTAGTTTATTTCTCTATTTTTATTTAAAGGCAGACTCTATCTACCTATCTGATTTAGTTACACAAGAATTATTACATATTTATTTTTCTAATATAATCAAGCGTCCATTTTTACAGGAGACAGTAATAATTTATTTCTACCTCTAATAGCCTATACATCACTGGCAGGGTGTATGGTTTATTTTCCTGAAGCATGAAGGCGAATAGGAATCTTAATGATTTGCCCCTGCTAGCATAATTTTAATTATAGATTTTCCTCTGCATGATCGATTTGGAGAAAGCCATAGTAATACAAGTTGTACATTCTACTGTATTAAATATTTGATATCCATAAAAATTTTATGATTAATGTTCTGGAAAGAATCAGTTTCTCTAAGCCCCTTGGTTTTATTGCAGACTAAATTAGGGGTTTTGCTCCCTTAGTAAAAGATATAGCCATATATTGTACCAAAGCTTTGCTTGTCATGAGAAATGGAGCAATTTGATATTGATTGAGGGAATTTTAAACTGTGAGAATAGTGAGACTTTGAACTTGTTCAATGGTTCATATGTTGGGAAATTAGATTTCACATTAGTTTGTCATTGTTCTGTTCCTTAGGATTTGGTGCAACCCATATTTTTATCATGGCCATATATCAAGGAGCACAGTGTGAGAGAGTGAGAACTGGGGTGTGAGTGTGTGAGTGGTAAGAGTGGAGAGCTTAGCGAAGATATGGTTATCTGTCTTTGATCCAAATCATCTGCAGGTAAATATTAATTACACATTTGCCTGCGTTACTAGTCATATTAATTTGCAAGCAAACATCATAGTACAGCAATGATCTGGGAGAGACAGGGCGAGGGACTGAGTTGTGACACTGCAAACCTCAGGTTGACTGCTGCTTAAAATGTCAAACATTAGCTCAGAGCAGCTGTCAATAACTAACATTAATGAGATGACCCAAAGTGATGACGAGCCTGAAGAAAGCTCGTGCTGGTGGGAGTCTGCGGGGTTATGGGCTTCAGCTCGGCTGTGTGTATATCAAAGATGGGTTAGAGGCATTAATCTGTAATATCTCTGAACAAAGTAAACTAAGATGTTCTGTAAGTCTAATAACAGGGAAATGTCACCTGCACCAACACCTGGTTTCAAGTAAAAACCCTCAGCTCATATAGTTTTCAAAATACATTCATATCATGACAAGAACAAGATCAAAACTTCCAGATCTTTAGCAAACTATACACAATGTTCTTTTTGGTAAGTAGTGACTTCTTTCCTGCAGCTCTGCCGTGCACACCATTGTAGTTGGGTGTTGGCGTTCCCTGTCACCTCATGGACCATTACACACCTGCCTGTCAGGGAGAGGGAACAATGCCGGTTCAAGTTCTCCACTTGTATATAATCTAGTTGGCAGTTGACTGGTGGACTCCAAACTCTTAAGAAATCTTTTCATAAGCCTATCCAGCCTGGTAAGCCTCAACAACTGTTCTTCCAAGGTTTTCAGAAATCTCCTTTGTTTGAGGAATGACACACTTTAAAAAACCTGTGCTGTCAAGATTAGACGGTGTTGACCCAGATTTATCTTCTATAAATAAGGCAGGGCTTCCCAGAGCCACGCCTGACTCTTATCCCACTGACTGAAGCACTTGACTCTAATTTCCCCTTCAAATTAACTGATAATCTTAACTATAAATAAATTCATTTCTTCAGCTCATTTTTTAAAAATTAGATTCTCTTATCTAGTTTTAGTACTTGCGAGAATCTGATCCCATTTTGGGTCATAGTTTTTTGCACGGAAATTACTTTTGGAGTTCACAAATTTTTAACTGCCAGCCTCCACAATCATATTTTCTTCGCCGTGGTACCTGTAGCTCCAATCTTTTACAAAGTATCCCGATTGTGTATTTGATCAGAGAACCTCAGCACATTCCTATCTCTGAACAGAGAGGTGTTGGAGGGCGATGTCGTGCATGAGAAGATATGGGAAGAGGCAACAACAGAATAATGAGTCAAACCCAGGCGCCTGAGTTTTGTAAATCCTAATGATTCTGGCTCCATTTCAAAGGAGAAAGGGCCACTTGAAGCCAACTTTCATTTCCCACTATAGAATGGTGTGAATCTCATCTCCTAAGAGAATTACAGGTATCACACTCTCCAATGATCGCCTCACACACCTCGTCTGTCAGTCAAAATTCACCAGGAGAAAGCACCCACTGTCCATTTTATTCAAAGAAGGTGAAATATGTCCGGCAGGTTCAGAGCTGACAGTAGGTTTGTTAGTATTTTTAGATTGATAAAAGCTAAATTTTCTACATTTCTTTGATAATTTGCACGTTCAGATCCCAGTCTGTTCATCAACTCACTGACACATACAAATGTGATGCAATGAATGAATAAATCTTAAGTTCGCCTGTTGAAGATTTCACATTTTGTGAACCCAACTGTTTCGATTACAGCTCTCAACCTGTGTAAGATAGCCAACCAGTTGTTGTGTGTACGCCGCACAACAGCAGCCTTTTGTATCTGCAAATCAAAGAAAGCGATCCACTGAAGGTTGTTTCTGCCACAGCACCCACAACAACAAAGAAGCAAGCCGTGTTTCTTGAGGGGAGTAATTGTCACTTCATCTTTAGCCTTTGGCATCTCTGACAAAATATTTATCTCACCGTGTCACAAGCAGTATTTTGGGCTAGGGTATAGACATAAATTGAATTTTTATGTTCTATTGAAAGGGGTGGGTAGGGACTAACATGCTATTTCAGAAAATCTTACTCTGCTACATTTACTGCTTACTTGGGATTTCTCTCCAGTTTCCCCTCTTAATATTACTCCCACATGACACCCTCCATGCAACGTTCTTCTATCTGCAAGTTCATTATCATCAATAAGTCAAGTATATTCTATCTTTCATCATCATATCATGCATTCCAACCGCAGCACCTTTTTTTTTTGCAATGTAAACCAATTTTTCTCCCCTCTATTGCAGATAGTATTAAACAATGCCCTAAGAGTAGAGGCTGTCTGAATGGGAATGATTTATTACAAAGAGAGAAGTCTGTGCGTCGGTTTGCAGAGCTCTGCAGTGTAAAATAACCTCATTTATATTCTATATTGCTCAGGCTACCACACTTAATATTCCTGTCAGCACTCTTATGCCATGCCTTCTGCCGGCTTCGCCTACAATAAACGCTAGTGCCTTTGAAAAGTGTACAAACAATATTAAACACATTTCATCAGATTAGTGCGATGCAGTAAGAGCACCTTACAATGCACAACAAGGTCAAGGGAGCCATCGAGCTCATTTTGTGACGAAGGACTTTCATCATTTCGTCGTTGCGCTGCAAGCGTCAGGATCATTTAAAATCAAATGTTTGACGGAAAAGCACCTGTCAGTGCTGTGTCTGTGCGAATCTGCAGACGATTACAGGGGACGCACAAAGTAAACGGAACAACGTGCATGCAGTCACACCACTTACAGTTTTTTTGTCATGAGCTGATAAGCACTCAGGTTGTTGACATCTTTGAACTTAAGGAGTTAACAGCATGTCTTTTAAATACACTGTACCAGCCTGGACGTAAGAGCAGACAAGCACAATAAGCCACTTATCCTGTTCAGAGCAGCTAACAGGACAAATAATGGATGGATGGATAATTGACATGTTAGACCAAAAACACTGACCGATGATTTTGCTAAACTAACGTCAAATTAATACATAATGAGGAGCATTTTTCACAGCTTCTGGTATTTTATAAATAATAAATCATTATATATCAAAGAATTTTCATTAGCTCAGGGTTGCCACAATGGTCCACATGGTCCACATGGTGATTTGGCACGTTTTTATGCTGGTTCCCCTTCCAGATACGACCCTCCCAGATTTTACGGGGCTTGGGACCGAAGCTCAGGTGTTTGCTGGACTGGGCAACCACAACAGCTGGGCTGGGCAGTTTGGGGCTTCAGTGTTCTGCCCAGGGACATGCAGGCAGGGGGAGTCGGGGGCATAACCTGGCAACCCTACACTGGATAGGTGGCGTCTCTACCAACTGAGCCATTGCTCCCCCAGGTACATAGGTTAATTATTTGCAAAAAAATTATTGTAGAAACTAGTATTAGAATTCATCCATCCTTCCACACATGCAATTCAGTCCCCACAGTTTTTCATGGAATTAACCACAGACACGTGCATTTTACTCTTTCATCATGATGTAGTATTTAGATTTTAATACAGTCTGCTGTCTGAGTTTTAGCATGCACATCACCATACGAAATAATTTCATGTTTTCTCCCCTGATCATTTGTCTCCTTTTAATTAGAAGAGTCAGATTGGGCTAATTGCTCTTTATGAACTACAAGACTGTCATTGAGTGCCTCTCTCCCACATCATCTCTCACTTCCACACAAATGGATAATTATTACCAAAGCTAAGTGGCTTAAGACTTGATTTCTTGTGGCTGTCCTAGCAACAAAACAGATAAGATCACAGGGCACAGTGAGGGCGATGTGGAAATGCACTAAACAAAAGCTGAAAGGATTGCTCCAGTTGCTCTTAAGCAAGATCAAGGTCTTGGCTCAAAAGAGAATTAATAACTTCATATTGAGCTTTGCTCAAGATATTTCAGAATTATATTTCAAAATTATATTTATAATTTTTTTTTCAAATGAATTACTAAGTACCTGCTGCACAACGTGTGGAACCATATTAGGCTATGTCAGCTCCGATCTTTGATTCAGCAAAAAAATCCTTAGACAATCTAAAGAGTATTAATCAGTTTTTGATGAAATACTGTATGCTTAAATATGTTTTTACTTTGGTCGACCCCAGCTATATGCTGAGGGTTGTTAGTGTGGCATTTCTATACAACAGCTAAACTTTATAGTGCAGTAAAATGCACATACAAGTCAGCTTTCATTTTGTGCAGTCATGATAAATTATATGTTTCTCAGTACATGTCTAAATGTCTCAACGACTTTAAAATGTTTAAATATTATTTCATTGTATTTTTGTTTTCACAACTTAAAGATCCAACCTTGACCGAAGTGTTTTCTTGGGTTATTATGCCTGATTTCACACAGAAATAATTACAGAATGTGCCTGATTGATTGCACATTTTAAGGTTGGTGAAAGTAGTTAGTTCAGTTTTTGCAGCCTCCATCTGGATGAGGAAGAGGATGTTAATGCAAAGTTGAAATGCAAGCAGAATGCATGTTCACTGAAAAGCAACTGGTCAAAACATAAGCAGGAGCTTTTGCTCCCATCATGATCAGTTCAAGTGTTTTCTTTGGGAATTTAAGATCGCCCCAGCAGGCTGATCCTGATTATTCCTGCTAGGCACAAATAACACGGTAAACAACTTTTTTGTCATGATTTTAAAAATGATTGACTGCAGGACTGACTAATTTGCATATTGACAAATAAACTAACTAATTAATCCAATGACTGAGAACATTATGTTGGTAAAACTGAGATAAGAAGAACATGTATGAGTACAGAGTGCACATTTTATGTGCCGTAAGTATGAGTCCTAAAACTTGGAAATCAGTTAGCATTTTGAGATTTCCTCATCCCACAGTCTACAGGGATTTTAAATAGCATTTTGTTTTATGTCTATAGCTAACACAAATTTTGTGTGTTTAATTATGGTTTATTCTCTCACATAATTATTTAAATATACTAGTACTATTTTTGAGCTTGTACGTGCCTAACAAACAATTGATGGTAACATGAGACAACAAATTTTCCGGAACATCAAATATCATCACGTCTAACACTAATCAGTTAGATGTTACGTACCATCAGTGTAGCACTATCAATCTATGTACAGTGCATCAGGTCACTATCCTTATCCTGCTGAACCAAACCTGTGAGTATCATAAACATTGTATTATCACAACAGTATTTTACTAATATGAATCTAAATGACAATGGAAATTTGCCATTGATTGTTTGTCGAGGGAACCAGGAAGCTCTGTGCTACCAAAAACCTCTGGCATTCACACAATGTGAGATTGGTTTACAAAGCTAAACTTAGCTTAGCTGGATAAGCCTCAATCAGTCCAGCTGTTTGTCAAATACTGATGCCGTGTCAAAGCCTGTGGGGTTTTATGTTATGCACAAATTACCTTTTTCCCTCAAAGTTTGTCCTTCTCCGAGTGGCTCTCGCTGATCCATCGTTGCATTTAAATTAAAACGAAACTTGTAATAATGGTAAACAGTATGAAATATTGTCGAAGAAAGTGACCTTTTGACCTGCTTCGCCAAGTGAGTTTTTAAAGGCAGCTGTGCCACCAGCGGCACAAAGCCACACCTTTGGACAGCAAAAGAGATTTTTATTCAACCGAACACTTTACTCCAGCCACTCAAGACGAGCGAAGAAGTATGCTGCCATTAAAAACTGGTCGATTCTCAGTTCCTGCCCTCTTCAAAATGTGTTCAAGAAGGCCAAACCGAGCGCATGATTTTTGTTCAGGCCTTTTTTGATAGAGACCTCTTATGGAATGAAACAAACAGTAACTGGTTTGACCCCCCCGTCCCCGTCCCCGTCCCTCCCGTCCCCCCCGCCCGTTCTTCTACAGCACTCCTTGGAGTGGTCTCACATTTAGCATCATAATAAAACCTTTTTAATTGACATACATAAGGATATAAGAAGAAAACCAAGTGCCCAAGGGAAAGGTTTTGTGTTTGTCTGGGCCTGATGCAGTGAATGTGTTTTGTTAATCAGATGTGAACACATGGCTGATGAGTAGGGGGCCCTCTGCTAATTGGGAGTGTTTGTCTGCTGCTGGTTCTGTTCTTCAAGGACCCAGCAGCATCCCATTGGTATTCAAGGTAATGCTTTTGTGCTCCCAGTAGTGACGCCACACCATTAGGGAAAGAGACCTCGGACCCTTCCATTTACTTAACAAGAGGGACTTTCTCTCAGCCATGGAGTTCAGTAGCTTTTTAAAGAACGGACGACTCAAGAAGTATTTCTACCTGAACACTACTAACAGAAAATTGGTCAACTGGTTGCAAAACTGTAATAGACATTAGTAACACCGCAGAAAATCACTGTAACGTTTTAAAAATCTGCTTTCTCTCTGTAAGTGGATGTCCAAGATTCAAAGCCGTGTAAACCTCTATCGAAAAGTGGATGGAAAGTGGACGGACTTTGCTATGTGAAACACAGAATAGGACTTTCAGATTTCAGATGGCAACACTATTACATAATCTGAATCTAACTATTGATTGAAATGACTAACAACAATAAGATAATCAAATCTCTTTGCCTGTAAGTGCAGAAGGAAAACCTGTTTTATGTCTGTTTTATGTATGTATGGCTTATACATTTCTAAAAAATGAACACAATATTGCATGCCATGTTTATTTTTATTATTATCTAAAATTATCAGAGAAAAGACATCAGAGGTGTTCAGCTGGACTCAAACATGACATGACATAAAACATTTGAAAAATAGTGGACAAACACACAAAGGAGTGTCAAATGTAGAAAATCCATGTAGGCCTTTCTTTGATATCGTTTCCAATAATGGGAAGGACATGAGGTGACCTTTGACCTATGACCACCAAAGCCTTAGCAGCTCATCGTTGAGTCTAAGTGGATATTTGTGCTAAATATGAAGACATTCTTTCTGGGCATTTCTGTGATAACAAAATGGTACAGATGTGAAGTTAAGGAGAGCTTGACCTTTGACCTCTGCCCCCTAAAATGTTTTCAATTTATCCTTAACTTAGATGCAAATTTAAGGAATTTATAAAAATTCCCTCAAGCCAATACTGAAATATTACATCGCCAAGAATGTAAATCCCTGTGACCTTTGACCCCAAAATAGAAAAAATCCTCTTTATGTTCACTAATTAAGACTGAACTACCCTAAACTAACTAATTACATATAGGAAATAAAATTATCAATAACTCTTAATATGTGCATTCTTTAAGAAGTAATTTCTGATGGTCTGATGTAAATTACATGAACCCCATGGCAGCCTCATGTTTAAGCGTTACTTTAGCTCCCAGCCAGTTAACATATGTTGTCAATTGTTAATTTTGGATATTTTTTTCAACATCCCATGTAGACTATGAGTGAACTTTACCAGTTTAATGTTCAGCATTCACATTTCGTTAGGAACAGCATTCTCTAACCTTTCATTCCCTTCAGCTAAAATACTGCCCCATGACATCAAGTTTTACCTTAATGTCACTGTGACGCTTATGCTTAAACATTATCCATTTTGACCTTAAAATTGCTATTAATATGTATATTTTGATGTTTAAGTTTAGGTTTGAGTCTGTTTCCATAAAGGTCAAGTCCTTTCCTCAATATTAAGAAGGAGACAGAGCTTTGTGATGGAAAGAAGAAAACATGCACTCTATTTCTAATCAAATCTTTTCCTCTACAAGTACAATAACTCAAGGCGGGGACACTTTTCCCACAGACAAACCTTTAAATCTGTAACAGCAGGACAATGTGCATGCTGGGTCTGTGCAGATTCTTTACACATGCATTCTTTGCGGCTTTGTACATTTGTTCCCAGAGCTGTGAAAACCGTCAGGTAATTACTGAGTTGAAATTTTCAACTAATATTACTTATATACTAATAAAGTGATGTATACTCACTATCTAAAATGAGATACAGAGATACCAAAATGTTCCCCTTGGCCATGTATCATGGGTCTGGATACTCTATGTGCACTAGAAACTTCAATAGTTTTAAATTTGCAGTTATCAGACACCTCATCCAGAGAAAGGTTGACTTGGTAACAGTATGTATAATGTAGTGACATGTGGTATAACTCTCATTTATTACCATCAAAGACTTTTTATCACATTTCACATTGATTTAGTCAATTTAAATAAAACTCAACTGACCTTAACGCTCATTCATTCCTGCACTTACATTTACATTTTAAGCATATAGCTAACATGAGAAAAGGTGTGGGGGGCGCTCGGTTCTTTGTGATGAAGTATTTTTATCCCAGAGGTCATGTAGCAACACGGCACATACTCTGCTCAGTATTTCACCTCTGCACCACCGGCTCATCATTCTGTCATAGGGAGCTGTCAACAGTGACACCCTCTACTAGTTGAGTGTCAAGGATGGATGGCACAGCCTCTTCATTTAACCTAGAGTTTTACTCCACAGCCGTGTTAGTTTAATGGAATGAAGCTGGCTGCTGTGTGGCGGGGGAATGTTTGATCGGTTCTGCAGATGCTGGGGAAAAAAAAAAAAACCCCGATTATATCTGAGCTTAAAAGCACAGCAATTGTTCTTTCGTCAAAATCAGCAGCTTGACTTGCTTGATAATTGCCGATGCAAGAAATAGTATTAAGTTCTTATAATGGGCCGTGAGGATTGATGGACAAACAAATCATACATTAGCACTGAATCAAGAAGCTCGTAGACTCGACTGCACAGTTGGTATCAGGATGTGAATCTCATTGAATAATGACCGTGGTTTGGTGGACAGAAAAGGGGTGGAGCTGCAGTTCCAAATGGATGCTGTAATGAAGACACCTGGGCAATACATTTCAGACAAAAGTCTATTTAAATTAGTTTTTTGAACCCCTGCTATGGAGATTTGCAGTTTTGGAGAAGCAGCCATTGCCTTAAAAACATGATTATATCAGATGTGCTTTGTTTTGTTACATTTCTCTTGGGAGGAATTCTGGAGCAGCATCTATGGCATAATTGAAGACTCTGAAAATGCCTCTGGGATTGTGGGTAATTGCTTCAATACCTTTTGATTAAAGTTTTCCAGTACATTTATTAGATGGATCTGGACCCGGCAACATGATATTTTCTATGCTATGTCCCAGTGTTTAGCTCAAATTAAGATTGATTTTTTTTTCTTTTTACATTCAGGAGAAAACAAAGTAACTAGTGTCATATGTGCAAAATAGATAAATAATAACATCACTGACCATGTTATTTTCCTTTTATATAGTGTAAACATTGTAAAGCCTGGGAGCTGCTATTAATACCTATCAATTTTAGTTTATTTTTGGGTTCTGAATGATTCCTAAAACACAGTTGATCTGTACTGTAGCTCAAAAATTACTAATTAACCCAACCTATGTCTTTGGACTATAGGAGGATTTAGCTGTGCATTATGTTGCTTTTCTTTTGTGGTGAGGACATCCATTCCTTATAAAAAAAAAAACAGGATGCATCAATGCTGTATGCCCATACACATACCTATACACACATATAAAAAGAGATAAATCGCATCCAATTTGCATCCCTTAAGACGCCATTTTTGCCTTCAAATAAAATGCAGAACCAAAGCAGGTTGACTTATATCTGTGTAGGCTTCACAGTCCCCTGGTCTCATAGAAACACATCATCTATTCATGCATGTTTGTGTTCACAGTTAAAATATCATTTTACAAAGTCTTTAACAGTAAACCGTTAGATGTGAGAGGAATTTAGGATACAAACTCATCCCAATTACTTTGTGATCATTCATTTTTTGGCATCACCAACAAACCCCTTATTTGTAGTACTTGATGTACATGGATCACAACATTTTTAAAGCTTCACTCTCAATACATGACTAGAGTTCTTCTTTCTTAAAAAACAAACTGCTTCCTTACTTCTTTCACACTGTGTCAGAAGAATGATTAATAATACAAAAAGAAAAAAGAAAGAGATGAAGGAAAGCAAAACAATTTGATACGTCTAGAATGCTACTGGGAACATGTTCCTTTTGTCTTCGGTTTGCATTGCCATCTCCATTATGACTCTGTTCACAGAACATTTTGACTCTGGGTAGAAAAGAGAAAATAATAGAGAGAGAGAGAGAGAACTCACACCTCCTCAGGGTAGATGTTGATTTGAAAGCAGAAACAAAAAATAATTCCCTTTGATGTGAAAAATAAAACCATCCGCTTCACAGCTTTGATGGGAGACTGTCAGGAAACGGGACGTCTAATTGGGGTTGTAATCTCTAACTGAGTGATGGTGAAGGAAAAGATAAAGCTTTGCGGCCTCGGTCGCACGAGTGAACGAATGATTCGGTTCGAGTACACGTAAGATACAGTGAACACCAAACATTGCTGTTTCACTGCCCTATATTCACAGGCGAAGTTAGAGATGTTGTGAGGTGAAAACACAAGTCAAATAACTCATCTGAAAATAATAGAGATTCACCCTGGAAAATAAAAGGCAAACATGTAAAAAAAAATCACCTTGCATTACCGCCCTCCATAAACATTTGTGTGTCCATGAGCCTCCTTTGGGTGATGTCTTCCACACCTGCCCAGCAACATAATAAGGCCGTGATTGTAATACATCCATAACATCTTAAAAGCAAAAATAGGGAATGCAATTGACTATTTCCCTGGTTACGACAAGAGACAATACAGTAATAAAGTTCAGCTTGTCCTGTTTTATGGGCATCATCAGGACTGTTGGAAAATATTTTACACCAATAAAACTGTTGACTGAACGTGTCCTGTTATGTAATTCAACCATAATCCTCCATCCATTTGCTATAGATAGTGAAGGTTGCCATATAAACTGCAAAACCCATCTTTAAAGTCCATAAAGTCCATAATCTTAAAATGAGAACGTGTCACATGTACAACATGAGCAGTTGCATGTGCCCATCATCTACATACAATATTTTTTTCAATGCTGAGTTTTTATTTTAAACGACACAACTGGGTGCAACCATTAATGAGTTGACAGTTCTTTCAAACAACAGTGTAAAACCAACGGCATCCCCCTGTGCCCAGTGTGAGCAAACAGGATGAGCTTGCAGAACAGACTCGCAGTGAGGAGAGAAAGGGGCTTTGCGGATTTTTCTTACTCTGCAACAATAGAGATATTCATAGTAATTAAGTGAGTCCAATGAAAACATTGATAGTACAGTAATGAAATAAGCCATGTTATGATTGAGGCCTCAGAGTCTTGGAGAAAGCTATTGTAATTGAGGAGCAGTTGTGTTATCCCAAGCTCCATTAAAATTTCATCACCCTTGCACATTCCCATGAATGGTATTATTCAAATTATGCTAAATCACATCAGCTTGCCTGCTTGGCAATGCAATGTTGCCCATTACAATGACCGAGGCAAAATTCCCAAAGTCTAGAAAGGGTCTGCATGTGATTTAACAGCATGCTTCATATTCTAAACAGATGCTGAAAAGCTACTAAGTATTGGCCCTTGGCCTCTGAATGTTTGGAAGGCTGAGAATAAAAATCATGAAACCAGCACAGTTGAGACAACCTTTGCTTTATTCAAAGAAACTGTATGCATGTGGTTTTGAAATAAAGATGAAATGTATTAACTGAATTGGCATGGGAGACAGCCAGTCCACAGTTATTTTCTGCAGAAATATTCTTTGGACATATTTACTACATCTATCATAGATTTTTGTCCTCCGTGCAATTGTTCACAGTGTTCGGATGTCAGAATCCTAAATTGCACTGCAACGTTCATCACAAATGACTGAATAACCAAGTTGTCTGAATATCTAAAAATAAAAAAACATGCATGAAATACATGTACATCGCATTTCCTAGTTTGTGCTGTAGGTGAATATTGAACTCAAACTCAGCAGCATGTTGTTCACAGTGCAATTCAGTCAATTCTGTTCACAACAAGAAAGTCCAACATGGTTTGACACTGATTTGTTATTGCATGTAACTGGGTTTGCAGTGAAATATTCATCAGATGGAGCGAGCACCGGTTCTCATGCCCATAGTAAGTCACCTGCAAACACACTGAGGTTTGCCTGTGTTAACCTCGACCAAGGTTCATCTCTGTGATTACAGCAGTGACTCTGTGATACCTGGCTGTTAATAATACATGATAAATAGCTGGATGAATGAAACAGAGAGAAGTGTATGATATTAGGTGACCTGTGTCATTAGCACTGAGAGGAACCATTAGTAGGTTGCCTTAACCTGCATTAATGAGGTCTCCCTGCTGTGGGAATAACAGGGACGACTGGTGCATACAGTAGATGGTGTGTGGTCGCTGAAAAAAGTACTTCATCTTTTTAAGCTCGCTACTCGTTCTACACAGCTATGTCTTGTCAAAAGATTTTCAATATTAGCTCTAAGAAATTGGACTTTGAGCCAATGAGCTAGAAGCAGACTTAAACAGAAAAAAACTGTTCAGTTCAATTTATTTGGTAAAAAAAAATATATATATAATTGATAAAATAAGTTCATATGGATCTTCACCCGCAATTTAATTAGCCCAATCAAACTAACATAACTTCCACATTTTACATCCCTTGTCCAATCTCCACTACATTGTACTCGTTAATGAGGTTATCGTTTATGACTCTTTCAAATTTAACAAGTGAGTCACACGTCACTGAACTTGTTCCACAACTTCACTCTAATTACCAGATTGCTGCATTTTTGGAGGGAACACAATCAGTGTGGACTGATTCCACATACTTTTTGAATAAATCAAGCACTAGATTTATCAATGGGAACAGAGTTGCTGGGAAGTGGCAGGACTGGGTGGTTTGTGTACAAAGCACATACTGTACAGGAGACCCCAGTTCAACTCCAGATCACTCTTTGTGTTCGGGTTTCAGTTCAGTATAAACTGTTAGACACGTTCAATCAACATTTAAAAGCCTCTGCTGCCATATCCACAGTATATGTACAATTTCACTGTAATGTACCATGTGTACAGAAAATATGTGGCACAGACTTGTTTTTCACTTGTAAGTACATATGTCAGGTAAACAAAAGAAAGGGAGAACAAAGAAAACCTAACAAACTATAGTTCTATCTTTAAGTAGTTAATCAGTATACTTCTGGAGTTCTTGCAGTTCAGTGCAACATTAACAGTCCACCCATACACATACTGCAGTACAATCTAATAATACTTTGAATTTTAGGAGGATTTGACATTGTTTGGCAAAACATACTGTACATGTATAGACAAGAATGAAAAAGGCAAGTTAGGGATAGATAAAACACAAATATATTTTGGTTACCAAAATATTCACCCAGCTTTTATACATTTGTTTGACAAAGCTGATGAAAAATATGTTTTATTCATTACTGAACATATTTTGCTATGATCAAAACAAATAGTGTTGTTTAAAAGTACTTTGCTTAAAGTAAAATATAGATAATCTGCTCATTGGTTTCAAATGAGTAATGGATGTGTCACTTGTAGAATTTCTTTAGGCTAATACTTTTACTTTTACTTGAGTACTGAGTTTTTGTATTTTTGTCTCTGCACAGTCCAGTGTAAATGTGTGTATATTTGACTGTACTGTACGACTCAGGGTGGCCATGCTCACCCTTGTGACATTGTTAATAGTATCAGTCTTATGGCTGATTAGTGTATATGTAAAGGTTTCAAGTTTCTTCTAACAATTCTTCTAATATCAATAGGTTACTAATACATAAATGCAAAAAAACTGTTCTATGTCAAATCTAAATGCCAGTTTAATGTTTACTGTTCATCCAGATATTGTATTTCCAGCTGCAGGAGGAGACTGATACCACAGTTTCTCTTGTGATAAGCTCACACAATTATTGTTTGTGATCAGTTCCTGATGTTTGTTAGGTTAATGCTGAGATCACAATCACCCCAAATACTGGATATTCACAACTATATGATTTAACATTTTAGTTTCCTCTAACCTTAAACCTGGAGGCACCAGGCCTGACAAAGCTGTACATGCAGGCTCAGTGACGTAATGTTACAGAGCCATGAAGCTAATTAAGCGAGTCAAATTAATTACAAGTAGTGTAGCTGCTTGTTGAAGCCGTCTTTAAACGACAGTGGGTGTGGGAGGGCTGGTAGCATACGGTTAAAGGGGCCTGTAAGGATGAACACAACACCTGCAGCCATGGATCAAGTACCAGACCATTCAACAGATTTGACAGATGGCTGGCAGAGTGTTCGCAGATCCTGAAGATAAATTACATAGATGATGCACGAGCGTTTGTGTATTTCTGCGTATGAGTAGACGCACAAGATACAGTGTAGTGAGTAGTGTTGAATACTGCAGCTGCATCATTAGTGTTTGTGGTGCCTTGGGGTTCACACCCACTTACAGAATGGTAGCAGAGTATAGTGGTGTCATCTAAAGTCACAGCTTGTTTACTTCTGTCTTTATCTAGTCCCCATTTTCTCATAATCATTTCAAATGCATGCCACATTTGTTATTTTTAAAAACAAACATTGCAGTGTGAAAGGAAATTAACTGCTGTCTGCCATAACCAAAACTGTCCAAAGAAGGAGACTTGGATGTGACAAGTTTGCAAGGTGACATGTTGAAGTATTATTATTGTTATTTGAGGTATTATTTTCTGGCAGACACTTCCATTTCTTCCCGTGGGTGTCAGGTGATTGACAGTAAGCACAGCATAAAATAATGTGCCACTGAGATGAAAACACAAAACTGGAACACAAAGAAAACACAACAAATCAGACACTTAACCAATCAAATAAGAAATTCAGTCTCTGCACGGAGCTTGGATTAATCCGAACGCCAAAACTCCACATTTCCCTTTAAACGTGATAGGTTTTTAATTCTGAGAGTAACTCTGTGTTTGGCTGAGGGAGGACTGCAGCAGTAATGACCGGTACAGTATGTGGGGCAGAAGATGGACATGCTTTCTATAGGGATCATCTGAATCAGGAAAGAAGAGGCAGAAACATTACTTGTCAGTCATGTGACAGAGTCTCATTACATTCACACATCACCAAACCCGGGACCCTCGCATGTGTTTATTACACTGGGCTTCGGGGAGAAATCGATCTAAAATGTCAGCTGCTAGGTTCATTTCTGTGGAGAGTGAAGTTGACCTGTACACAGCGGACACCTCAGAGACTGGCTCACCTTAAGTGATCCTCCATAGACCGTGTTTTTATGTACATCGTGAGGAAGGAAGGTTTAAAATGAGCGAGCATTCGGCGCTGTGGGAAGCAAAACACCACGGCAAAAAAAAATAAGAAAAATCAACTGTACACGATGTACATACTGGATATACAGTAGTGGTGTGTTTCTCATTTCTGCAGTGTGCAGATCTGACAAAGAGCTGTAAGACAGTGCTAAAGGGCAGAAAAACAGAACAGACTAATAAAACTATCAGTTATTCTTCAGAAATAAGTGCTCGAGTCCACAATCGTACAAACTCTCGGAAGAAAACAATTAGAGTGAATGTTGTTACTACTCTGTTAGCAAATACCTTACAGGTTAATTCATTAAAGTGCAAACACACACAGCGTCGACAGAGCTGACAACAGGTTCCTGCTCTTAGTGAATACTACATTTATAAAGTCTTTAAGTACACTGTAGATGCCGATTGGGTAAAGAAATGAACAACTGCACAAAGCAACACTTCGTAGTATATTCTACCGTTGTGGGTCTGTGGGGAAGCAAGAGCGTAGCCCAGCTGTTAAGTACTTTTAGCAGAGCCATTGTTCAGTGAAACAAAACAGCCCATTCAGCTTGGCGGGTGTCCAGAGCTCTCCTGGAGCGGCCAAATGTTTATCATTGTTTTGACACTACATAGGAGAGGACAGCATGGGGTAGGCCTATAGATAGCACCGCCGCGTGTGTGTGTGTGTGTGTGTGTGAGAAAGAGAGCAATGTAAAGTGGCCCAAAATCAAATTAGTGCCATGTTGTAACAGCTCCTCGGACAGACAAACATACTGTACATTCATCTTTTTTCTGTGTAATTCCTCTTAGGCACTGAGTGGTGGTGGTGGTGCAAGTCTTTGATCGTGCAGCAAAATTAAGTATTTCAAAATGTCACGTGTCCTAGTGCTGTAACTTTACAACATAACCGTGTTTTTTTTTTTCTTCTTCTCTCTACAAAGTGATGTCTCTGCTGTCTCTAATGGCCACCGCTTCCTGTGCCCTTGAAGTTTCCAGAATTGATTCAGTCTTTGGCATAACAGTATAGGACAGAAATGAAAGGTGTTACATTATCTGTTCTGACTGCAGTCCGATAGCTGCCGCTACGCCGATTGTGCCTCCATTCTCTCCTTACCCATTCCTTCTCTTCATTCTGCCAGTGTGCACAGCCAGGACAGTTCTGCTTTATTCTAATTGCATACTTTCGATTAAAAAAGCTTGTTTTCCTTGATTACTTTGATGTTGAAATGGGAACAGGGGAGCAATTCACATTCATTCGGCAGTATGTCCCCCCTCCCCTCCGCTCTTTTGTGCTAACAGCAGAATTCCTATTTATATATTGGCAGTGGAACTAAATTACTGCAAACATCTCTGTGGGCCAGCCAGGCATAACAGATTGGCATGGTCCTGTATCATGTCAGTGCCCCCTACTGTCCGCCTCTGGAAACGCACTATTGTTCATTCCAGGCACGTATGGCATCGGGGGGCGGTGGGGGCTGGTAGTAACACTGTAGAATGGGATCCTAGATTCTACGCTAAGTGGCTAGAATATGTGCGAAATTAATCCCTCATGAGAATGAGAATCTTCTACACGAACACATTGGGAATTAACACAGTTCACCTTTACATTTTAGGTATTTAGCTCTAATTTTTTTAAAGGAATTTAAAATAACACTACATCCATTTACACACATGCAGTGCTTTTAAGAATCTATATATATATATATATTTAACATGAATTAAAAGGGATGGACAGTGATCATTAAAGTGATATGTATTTAAAGATGAAAATCCCAGAGGAATAGATTCCAGCACAGGGGGGTTGAACGTGTGATACAGACAGAGGAGTGGAGATTCCTTGTCTGTGTTTCAATGCTTGATGCTACATGCTACAATGTTTACCGCAATGTTTAGCGGGACCTTGGGTTCAACTGTCCATACGGCAGAAAGCCTGATCAGGCTTGTTTCATTCATGCCTTTCATAGATGTTATCCCCCCAGAGTACAGCTGCAGGTTTGCAACCAAAAGCATGGCTTGACTTCCCCACTGGGATGTGAGCGCCTCTCCCTAGAGTCCCATCACACACTGCTGGAACAGTAGCTGACATCAAGGGGCTTTTTGTGTTTTCATATTTAATTTTTTCTCCATGTCTCCTCTCACAACAGTGGAAAAATGTGTTTCACAAGGGTGCACAAAATGCAGCAAACACTGCCTTGTTGGTCTATTAGCACTCAACTACAGGTCAATTAGCAGTGTTCAACCGCTGAGAGCTCAGCTGGAGAAAAGGCTCGGAGATTAAATCAAAGAGAAAAAAAAAAAGCTTGCTATGTATGCCTCCGTAGACAAATAGATACTGACAGAGACAAAAATCATAAAGCAGAAAGCTCTGCAAGCAGCGAGCTGTAATTACAGGAGACATAAGTAGGATCAACATAACAGTGTAGCAAACAGGTTATACCACATAATAACACAGGGCTCCTTTAGAGAGTAAGAATTTGCATATTTTATTAAAAGCAGTGTCTTCTTAAGACTTGACACCGATGAGTAGATATACTGTAAATACCGTAAAAGCTTTTTAAAGGAATTGCATCTCTATCTGTAAAACTACACGATAATTTAAAGCGTTTCCCTGGAAAGCAAATGCCAACCACTGCGATGTCACAAAAAGTTCATGGTCGCTTAAGTACTTAATAATGTTTTCAAATGCCACCCCACCATCACATCTATTATATAAAAAAGGCATTTTTGAATCCCCTTCACAGGATTTCAAATAGGTTCAGAGCATGTGCAATTATTAGTATCCTATTTTTTTCTTGGCAAAAGAGCCCAGCTCAGCTTTAATTTAATAGGTCTATTGATGAGCACCTTCCTCCTCTCCTCGTGTCAACGTCTGTGCCAGCTGCACCTTGGGATGAGGTTGTTTGTCTTCATTAGCATCCAGTGTTTCTTTAGTGTTTTCATTAGCAAGGTCCCCTCCTGTATTTGTCAACCACAGTGAAAGGCCAGAGACACAACAGAATCTGGGTCACGCTTTAATCGTTTTCATGCTATCTCCACCACTCGCCGAGGTGTTTGTCTTCCATTAGGCGAGGAGGCACTTTCCCACACTGGGGGTTTCTCGAGCAGCTGGTACAGACTCAACCCTGCCAGTTTCGAGCGCGGAGGGGAACGGAGCTGCAGGTTTTGTTCCCAAGCATTCCTCGTTTCCCACCTGCATACGACCGCAGCATGACGGCTTGTCTTGCAAACGGGCAGCAATGAGATCCAGATGAGGTGATGCAGAGTTTGTTGAGCCTAGGAAAAAGTCAGGTGTACATGCATGTACGCACACACGCTCAGTGCCAGCAACTTAACAAAAGCAGCATTCAATGGAAACATTACGGATGCCAGTGTTCTATATTCCAAGGACAAATTCTATGAATAACATTAAACTATGTGGACCAGTAGAGATATTTTGTTTTAAATCTCATGTGACTTGTTTTTATCATAGCCACAAAGGTCATTTGGTCTTACTGTAAACATGTCTCATTAAATCCAAATTACATTTTGTCCCAAACAAGAGATTAGGGAGTTTGAAAGCAGAAAAAGCAACACACTCAAGTTTCCATGGAGGCTGATGAAATTATTGCATGTCTATGAACTTCTATAATGGCTAATTCCATTACACGCATGCAGATAGGTGATCTGCCTAATCGCGCTCATGTACCGCCGTCAATCTCCAGTGCACTCACCCCGCTCGAAACAACAGTGCTGACGCGTAAGCATCACACATCGTTTACCTCTAATTAAACTATGAAGAGAAACTTTGAGGAGCAACCATCTCCCTTACTTCATTTGGGCGTCGGTACTGTCAGCAGTTTAATGAGCCTCTCACCTATTGTCTCCAGCACTTTCCTGTGGAACCGCATCTCCGTTCCTCGCTCTCAACCAAAATGACTGCAGAAACTGCTTTCGGTGTGTAACTTGCAGTGATTAGCAGCTGTGATTTAAGCTCTTATGGCTCTTAATTAACCTTCTTCGTTAATTCCCTCCCCCACTAATTTCTAGGAAAGACAATAGAGACGCAGCACCGACTGCTCGTGGGACTGAGCCTATTCTGATGACAGAGAGATAGCGATATGGTGTTTCTCACTGTGTGCACATTAACAAAGTCGCAGAGAACATTTAAAATCATTGATCTGTTTGAATGAATAAATGTGAGAATGTATTTCGGTTTGGTGTACATTAGTCAGGGGACCCTGTATTCTCTAATTGGGAAGATGTTTAGCAAGAGCACAGACAAACTGTCCTCACCATAAAAACTACAGCAGTCATATAAAAACAACCTACATTCACCTTTTTGTGTGTGTCTGTCTGTGTGTGTGTGTGTAGCTTCTTGTAGTCATGCAAATAACTTTTCTCTCCAGGCAATAGAGGATGCAGCATGAGTGTTGCACTGTATTTCCACAAAATCTCTGGATAGATAGTTGGTTGTACTAAGTATGATACTTTCGTATCAGAGGTGGTGATTTGCTGCACATTTGACAGATATCTCATTTTTTCCTGCTCATAATAAAGACAGTGTTATAGTTGAACGTTTTTGGGAAACAATCTTATTTGCAGTGTAGAAATGACAACTGATCTATTGCAGACACAGCTGCGCTGGAAATGCAGCCTCACACGCTCCCCCCTTATGTAAAAAATGCCTTTGACATAAAGCTCAATGTCACTTTGGCTGAAAGCAAATAAGAGCATATTCCAAAATGAAAGATATTTACTTTACTTTAACCAAGTGGTACTTAAATTGGACCTTAAAATATATTTTTTTCTCTCTGTCATCTGCAGTGCATATATGGAATAATGCACAAACGCAGATGACTTAGTGTCTAGTTTATAATTTGATTATCGACTGTATTCGTTCAAAGCCTGGTGCACCAGTCAAAGTCAGCCGAAGCCCTTGATTTCTTTTTTTCTGAAGTGGTATAGTAATCTCCGCTTGCTTAATATACACCAACTTACAGTCTCACGTTCCCAACAACATTTATCTCTGCCATGGCATTTGGTTGAATGGCCGAAAAATGGAGGGGGAGTGGTGAGTTGGCCAGCTAAATATAAAAGAGCATGTAGGCTGTCGGTTCATGAGAGGAGCTCTGAGCTCGACAATTCTTGGCTGAATAGCTGCAGGCAGGGCATCAGAATCAGGTCAGTCTGTTTAGTGATCAGCCCTCAGCCTCCAGAGAGCCACTGGGCTAACAGTGCTGTGCAGCAATGTGGGGAATAGGTACCCACCACCCAGGGCCAGACTCAACAGCATCATTTCTAAAAGCAATGAACATAAGTCAGAAAAGTTGATATTCATGGGTAAAACCGGCAATGCTGCGATGTGCATTACATAGTATGAGTGGTGCTCACAGCTTTATGTGTGTGTCACTGCTTCAGGCTGCTACCCATCTATCCATTTTCTAAACCACTTGTCCATTTCGCAAACAAATTACTCGCACATTTTCAAGTTCAAATTGGGGGGGAAAGTGATGTGGCTGCAGAGCCTGTTTAGCATGATGATAGACTGTAAATAGAGACAAAGTGTGATGGTGACGAAGAGGAACTATTGAAAAATTCTGCCCTTACTCCTCCTGGGTCATCCTGTGACACATTATATCTGAACTAAGCAACTTTTATCTTAACCTTAAATTGTTACTAAAGCTCAAACACGATCTAAAACTTTTAAAGCACTTGTAGTATAATATCAGTTCCAGCTGATTTGAGATGCCCACTTTGCTCTGTTTCTGTGTTAAGTGGAAGTGGGTAGTTTAAGTAGTTTAATTTGCTAAGATGTCATACAAGGATCATACATAAACCCCTTATGTTTATTTCAGCAGCGTGCTACTGCATTCACATCCACTTGTGCACCGCTGGACTAATGCCCTTGAAATCATCGTGAAGTTGGTATCTCCTTTCACTTTGTTGTGCGTGATACTATGAAGACTTGACAGCTGAGCAGCTCTGTGAATGAAATCCCCAATACAAAACAAGACTTGGACTCTCAACCACCACATGAACACATGAACGTGGTTCCTGGCAGGTCTCTCTCAATTCCCTGTTTATCAGTACAATACTGTACAAGCCAATGCACTATTACAAATGCAAGAAAAAAATCAATGATGTCATTTCGGTGCTGTTTGATCAAAATGCAATTTTATAATATAGGTAGATGCTGCTGATATGTGACCCCTGGAATACACATCAATGTGTTCGCCACACTGGGGAGGGCAATTCTGGCCTTTAAACTAACAAGAGTAAATGTGGCAGCTCTGGTTTTCGTCATAAAAAGCACTAGGATGTAACATTCATATTTGTCGATCACTTTCAGTGAGTTGTTTTTCTATAAAAGAGTTATTGATGTAAGTGTGGTACTAAAAAGGTTTGGTTTACGGTCACCTCACCAGAGGTGTGTGTATCAGTGTGGGATTACATAAACAAAGTGATTTCATAAAGGGAAAATAAGCAATTGAGGAATCACAAAAACACCTAAATTTGTAAAGCATTAATTTGAGATGCACTAACCACAAAACACAGATGCAATATTTTAGTCTGATGGAATCATAGCCTTTCTGTTCATTCGTGGGTTTCCTCCTACAGTCTAAAAACATGGATGTTAGGTTAAATGTAGACTCTCAGTGTGAATGGTGGTCTGTCTCTGTGCCGTGGCCCTGAGATAGACTGGTGACCTGTCCAGGCTGCAGCCCGCCTCTTGCCCAGTGACAGCTGGGACAGGCTGAAGCCCTGATCAGCATGAGCGATTACAGATAATGAAGAGATAGATCTATAGTCCGTACTACAGTGTTTATGGAGCACGTTTAAAATATATTTAATTTATTTTATTTTTTTCTTGTTCACGGTAAATAGTTTAATTTATACAATTCTGCAAAAATATCATTAAGAATCATAAAAAATATTACTAATAATAGTTATGCACTTCCCATGAACATTAAGTTATGTAATATAGGAATATCCATAGGAAAATAAGTGTAATACATGCTTAACAAATGTTTTTAGGATTTCTTATTAGATTTGTTATGTTATATAATCCTCTGTTCGAGCATTCAGCACTGAACTACACTTACATAATCGACTCTAATTTAAAGTGATTCATTGAAATCAGTTGAGCAGTTGTAAATATTATGGACTTTTTTCTGTTTTTTCTTTTATTTGTAGAGCCAAGTCTTGCCTTTTCAAATATGGCAATGATGCTGTTGTATTGTGGCAAGAGGCAAGAGTTTTTCATCTACATACATTATATCTACTATGTTTAACACCTACCTCTGTACCAGTGTTATTCATGGAACATCCTCCGACCTTTGACCCCTGCGGTTTACAGTTGCTAGTGTTAGTAGCAGCAAAAGCGTTAGCATTCATGTGTTCATCTGCTCATTATATGACAGCTAGTTTAGCTACATGTCACCGTCAGAAAAGCACAACACAAATTTATCTAAAAGGCTATGGTGTATTTTGCCTCATTAATGTAAAAACTTGTTGTTTATATGTCCAACATTAAACAAGTTTAATGTTGGACATATACTTGTCCCTCTGAATAAATGGTGGCTCTTTCTGGTTCCAAAAGTCAAACTACGTATGAGAACGGAACGAGATAAAGTCGGGAAAAGAGACACACGGGAGGAAAAAAAGTAAAATAGTGGTAAGTTGAGCTGTTGAGATGATAATGATTAGATATTATACTAAAAAGCCATAACTAAAGGCAGCTGGTGTAGCCGTAACTGTGGTGAAGAGGTAAACTTCCCTTCGGTATCACATCATTTCTTGTGTTGACTTTGACATTTGACAGGAGTTAACTCCGCTAACTAAGTTAGCAGAGCAGCCTAAAGTTTCACCTGAAGTCAACTTGTTAGCTTAGCTAGCAGGCTGCTAATAATCAGCTAGCTCGGACAATATTTTATCCGTAGGAAACTGATGGAAGCTGTGTTTGACTAAGCTAACTGTCAAGCTATGAATGCTAAGTTATGAAATTTAGATGCAAGAAATTTGGACAAGTGCACTAAAAATCACTGCGATGTTATCACACTGTGTGCAATGTGGTTTGGTGTGTATTTTGTTGCATTTTCCATATCTTAAGCATAGCGGTTTCATGATGCATACATTTTTCAAGGGCCCAAAAAGGCATCACCACTTTTGATTATGTTTCTCTCTCGACTGCTTTGTAGTCAACTAGCATATATAGAGTTATATCATACAGAAAGTCCAGTCTTCCCCTCTAAAATGATGGAACACTGACGTCTGACAAGGCCGACTCTCTTATTCCATCAATGTCTTCAGACTCCTGCTGTGTCATGTGAAGAACGTGGAGTCACGATGACCTTCACGGTTCTGCATTGTTCTTTTAGAAAAAAATCTAAACATTTTCCTTTTAGCTCCATTTAGTGATTAATTCAGACTGTATCAGCCGTACCTGGTAAAACCTTTTGCATCAGCTAATCATCTAAAAGTGTGTGTGTGTGTGTGTGTGTGTGTGTCCTCTCTGCAAGAAGGTGCTGATTATTCCTATTAGAATCGTGTTGTGTTTCAGCCACAGTAACAGCAGTGTCATCTGCCAATGTTATTTCATGCTCGGTTGGGTGTGAATCAATTTCATTCCGGGGAACAATTACTGAAGATTGCAGATTTTTTTCCAGCCTTCCAATCATAACATTTGAATCAAATCATTGTGTGCTGCTCAACATACAGTGCCAGAATCCAAACACATCAGCTGCTCAGTGCTGTGATCACATACAGTCTGTGACAGGCTGTTTCTGAGAGAAAAGCAGCTGTTTGCAAACCGCTTCATTTGTCTCAATCTCCTTCTATTTAAAACCGCAGTGAAATGGTCCTTCTAGTTTTTGCTGTGGGTCAGTGAGTACCACACGTGACCTCGGTGAACTCTGACTCAGAGTGTTTACACTGTTGGGGCAGGTAAGTCAAACACTGTGGTGGATGGATGGGATGGAAAGCCTTGCCCCCCCCCTTACGTAAAGATTGCCAGTGGGTGCAGAGCCTGGATTCCTGGAGCGTAGTTGGGCCAGTGCTGACAGTTATTAGTGGCCCTGGCATAGGAACGAGGCAGGTTGAAAGAAGGGAAGAGTAGCCTGCACGAGGAGCCATGCTTCAGCAGTTAAAGAGGCTGACCAGTTTTGAGGTTGTGCAGCTTTCACTAACGTGGGGGTGTCATTCAAGCCCGGCTACTGCTAACTGGAGGAAAGGGTCCGTCCATGGATCACTAAACAACACAGACAGACAGTTCCTGTCTAATTAGAACTGACTGCGGTGTATCTGCCCCGTCTTCCGCTGGCCTGTAGACACGGAGAGGTGCATTGTTAAAGGTGAACGGTATTAAACCACACGTGTTTAAAGATACCAGTTTAATTTTGTTCTAAAATGAGACGTCTGGCTGCATGCTGACAGGGTGAAATTAAAGTTACACTGATTCTTGCTAACCTGCGCTGGGTAACTCACTTCAAATTAGTTTGCTGGGTTGCTGAGACTTTGGTAGACTTGATTCTAATAAGATACTTTATTAAATGTTACAGCCAAGAGATGAAATGCCTGCGATGAAATGTTTTCTGAAATCGAGTGAGGAGCCGATAATTGTCACACTCCCTGGCAGAAAGCTTATCTGTTTTAGCATCGTGTCTTCCCTTTGTCACAGAGGAACACCTGGGAGACGGGTTCTCATGGCACACACAGACTTTCATGCCTTGTGAACTACTCATCCCTTTCCTGTCCATATCACACAGATACCCTACTGCTTTCAACAAGGCTGCAATCATCAAGCGCTGATTTTTCACTCAGGTCTACACAATATCAAATTGACAAAAGAAGCAGCTATTTCTGAAAGAGGCACAAGAGCATAAAAAGCGCACAAATAGTAGTAGAAGAAGAATCGATAGAGATTCTCCTTTTGCAACACTGGAGATGTGCGGTGTGCTGTATTGTACGCTACATCAACCTTCCACCCACACTTTGCAGATCTAAACAGACACTACGCTTGTTGTTTGTCGTGTTGCCACAGCAATATTTCTATTTATTCTGCGAGACAGCTATACAAATAGATGAAGTGCAACAACATGACATTTTCTGTACTTCAATTACTTTGCGGGGCTTGGCCACGTGGGTTAAAAGCCAACAAACCATAACTTTCCCTGACATTTCCTCCCCCCACAGTGACCGTTGATGGATTCTCCCTGACAAAGCATTCATTATCGCACAGAACAGAGAGTGCACTAAAATCTCTTCTCTTTTCTTCTCCCCTCCATCCTCTGCCTCCCTGTCCAAATCGAGATGAACTCAGCTGCAGAAGCAGAATGGGCTCCACGCATACACACACCATCGGAAAGGAAAAGCGTTGAATCGCTGCAGGATATTCACTGGCAATCAAAAAGTATATCCTTATTACAGGGCAGCCATTATGGTGCAGTGGGCAGAATGGCATATCACATGGAAACAACTGTTCTGTGCCAGTTCAAATTTGAGCCTGCTACAATGAAAAAGGCTGCTATGGAAATGAGCTATGACGGCACGCCATTGAAGATTAGCTCCGTTTTATCATTTATCTCAGAGTTCAGTGCACTGAAGCTCAGTGGTCCAAGATGCATCAAGTCACTACACGAGGTAGACGATGCCTCAGCCCCGGCTCCCTTAAAGACTCCTAAAGAAAAGAGGAAAAATGCCATGAAATATGAAATGGTCGACCAGCAAAGTGCAAAGATGGAAAATCAGCTTAGCATCAAATAGAAAACTGGTGCTTTCTGTTGCATGTGTTATGTGACTAACAAGCATAAGGAAGCAATTTACATGCCAGAGTTACTGTCCTAATCACATCTTGCTTACATGGATGCAAAAACACATAAACACACGTGCGTTATCCACCCACAGGCAGGGGACCGATTGTCTGATAGCATTAGCATTCCTGTCCAACCCTGATAGAAGCAACAGAGGAATCAGGCTCACTTCAAGAGCTTCACATCACAGACAGAAACACATCCATTCGCTGTGGACAGGCTAATAAATAAAAGAGTAACCCTGTGGCAGTAACAAGCCTATAAAGTATAGCTATGTTTTACAAGTGAACGAGACGGACGGCCAAGAAAGATGGTTATCTTGTGAGAACCCGGCACTCTGTGCTTTACAAGGCTGAGAGGAGTGTGTGACTCTGTCCAACAGAGCACTCTGCTCCGATTGACTCTGCTTCATCACGATATGAACATCTCAGAGTGTGGCGTGAGTAATCATGTTTATACCATACTGATGAAATATTGCATGAAATGTTCTCTTAAGGTGATGTGCAGTTTTCTGGAGTAGGAATCGGAGTGAAATACATTGTGGTTTGAAGAACATGGTTAAACATCTTAAAAAATCAGCTGCTCCTTTATAATTTACCTACAAGCTCAAGGATGATTTTTTTTTAACATAAAGCAATAGATTATAATAATAAATTGGCAAATAAATAATCCACAAAAAGGATTCAGCCTTTTTTTTAGTTTAATTTATTTACTCAATATATTTTGTCAGTAGAATGACAGATAAATAATAAAAGATAAATTCATTTGTAAATTAAACATTTCAATTGGTCGGGCAAAGTAGTACGAAATATATAGAAGCAAAGTTACCTGACATAAAAACTTAAACCCATGTGGTCAGTGTCAGAATTTAGCCTTTGTGCATGCAGATTAATTTCTGATCCTAATCAGTCATTTGACATACACTCTGATAGGGATCACAATGCTTCATGATGCCTGAATGATCGTCTTTTGGATGTTAAGCTGCCTTTCTGGCACAGAAATCATTTTGCTTGCCCCCCAGCTGCTGTCAAAACCTAACTGCAGAATGTTTCAAACATCTGCAGGTCTTTTCCTTTGGCTACAGCATGTACAGTACAGTATTAAAGTTGAACAAGGCAACGTTTCTTTTCCCTCTTCACAAAGTCTTTCTTCAATAAACTATTTGAATTATCACTGGACAACACAGAACCAGAGTTTTGCGTTTAGATTTAGTGTGAGTGGCAGTTCATGGCCAGTCAATTGATCTTTACTGTGTGAGCATAAAAGTAGCAGGTTTTGGCAGAAAAAAAGAGAATTAAAACATGTTAACACATATTACAAGATCTGTAAAGACATTAGTGTCTGCACAGCCCAGGAGAACTAGCACGGTTTGACATTCAAGAAATTAAATCCAACTTGTTCAACTTCATTTTTGCACAAACAGGTTTGGTTAATCAGTTACCAAATATATATGTTCTTTTTTTGTCTGACAAAATAGACTATAGATCAGTCTATTCTGTAAATTCAATAAAATTCCTGTATCAAACTGAATTTTTGGCAAAAGTTTTTCTTGTAAGTGATATATATAGAGACACGGACAGTTCAGTTTTTTGCCACAGCAGGGACATGCATAGAACCAAAGACGTGGATAAAGGATAACAGAAATTGCTGTGAGGCTCCTGTCTGGCTGTCAGAGCATATTCACAGTGGTGGACACAGCAGCACTGAATAAAATGACTCTATGTCAGCTCCACCATATGCATGTCAGATACCGAATCAAAAATGTGTCTGGAGGACACGGGCCTTTACACTCACACACCGTCTGTTTTCAGCCTAACTCAGCAACCTCAATCGCAATCGAGAACCACTGAGCAGCCAAAACAAAATGTTAGCCCTACTGTGGTCCGCTGAGACTGCAATCAGCACGACACAACACAAATATAAACACATTAGCTTTAATTAGATTGTGGCCACTGCTTTGACTCCATCAAATCTAATACATATTACAGAGGATGTAATCCAGCTGGTTGCATCTGCAGGAGGGGAGGGAGGACGTGTGCTCCTGAGGGAGCAGTGATTTGTTTGGTGATGGGAGTGTGAGCTAGTCTATGTGACTGTGTGTGTGTGTGTGTGTGTTGTGTGTGTGTGTTCATGTGGTTGGACTTGTTACCTAGTTAAGGCCAAATGAGTAGTTTTCATAACCACGTTAGAACCTTTTAGCGAAGTGAGGGCATTTCAAGAGTCATAACAAGTTTGAAGGCCGGTTTGAGTGTTAAAACTCGGCTTTAGGGTTGGTCATGTGGTTGTGATGGTTACGGTTAGAGTGATGAAAGTCCTAACAAGAACAGAAATACTGTGCACACGTCTCTGTGTGTTTGTGTATGTGCATGTAGAAGTTGGTAAGTGTTGGTGTGCACACAACCATGTGTGTTAGTGGTTATTTCCAGGTGGTTTAAAGAGGAAAGCGTGTGTGTGTGTGTGTGTGTGTGTGTGTGTGGGGGTGTAGGAGGTTGCTGTTTGTATGAATGCGTGGCCATGCACAAGTGTGTCAGTGCAACCATGTGTCACATCCAACATATGCTCCCTAGCCGCTCTCCCTTTGGAGGGAGGCAGAGCTGTGCACAGAGGCGGCGTTCCCTGAGATGATCCAGGGAGACAACATGGAGTACGCTCCCTGGAGCCAAACAGCTCAGCCTGGGGCTCGAGAAGGCCTGGAGATCTGCTTGTATCCTGGCTTTTTTTCTGGATGTGTGGACCACCCAGGGCTTTAGTTCTGTTTTTATATAGTATGTGTATTACTGCACATTAAAATACATGGTGAATTAAACAATGTACAGGTATAATGTCGCACTGTGTCTGTGTTATTTTTGTAAGAGATTTTCCTTGTTGCTGCCTTTTTGTAATTTTGCTTTTACTGCATTTAAATGTTACACCTACACAGTAAACACAAGAAAATCCATGAACTGTAATACAAACACACGCTTTTAATATATGCATTTAAATTAGTTAATAATTTAGAGTATTTTCATGATTGATGACTAGTCCGGTTATTTTCTTTATCAACCTATTAATCATTTTGACATTTTAAAATGTCAGAAATTTGTGAAAAATTATTAAATCCCCACGTTTGAGAATGCGAGGCTAGAAAATAAAATGTCACTTTTTGCTTTGAATAATGACTCTTTAGACACGCAAAAGATCTGTTTGACTAACGGATTAGTTATGCTGGAGTTAGCTCCGACAGCATCTCGGGTACAAGTCCTTTTTGGTCCCTAAAACCTTGTTGAAAAGCACTCATTGAAGTCACGGTGCAATTCAGATCCTTCAGAAACTGACGACACTGATGAGCAACATCTGAACTCGTCAGTGACGGGGCCTGTAAACCTGGTCTTTATCTGACACTGTGAACTTTGCATGACACTGGGCAGTTAATCCATCCAGCGCTGCCACTGCTGACACAAACCAGCAGCTCTTCAGTCTCCTTTAAAACAGAGGAGCCCTACAGACATGTCATTTCCCTCTGTCGACAATTTGTTAGGACACCGCAGGCTGGCTTGTCCAGATCTGGTTGTCCTTCTTACCCATTAGGACCTCGGGGCAAGACTCGTGTCAGGTTTAAGGCTCTTAGTTGGTGCCTACATTGCAGTGTCCTCACTTTCTCCCCAGCTCTGATTGTGCTGACTTGGTGATTTAATACAATAAGGTTTAGTTTGTTCTCGGCTTTGTCATCTTTTGTATTTCAGTTTTACTGCCTTTGTTGGACGGTGAAGTTAGTCCTTCCACTGCTATGTAATTAAAATTGTTTCCTCAAAGGTACTGCATGCTGGATTTTGTGGCTTTTAAAATGAAAACTTTGCACAGCACCACTGTTAGTCGCACAAACACCAACCCTGTCTCCTAAAAAATACATTCCCATACAACCAAACTGCAAACCCGATCACGTTTTTGTAGCAAGCATGATACGTTTTTCATTATGTTCTCATGCAACACACTGGATTTTGTAAATAAGATAAGATAAACCTTGATTCGTCCCACAGAGGGGAAATTTCCCGAATTAATTAAATGACACAAATGGTATTTTCATTAAGGAAAAGTGAGTTGCAAGTCGATGGTTGGAGATTTAGAAAGCACTGGACGGACACCTTTGAATATGATCACATGAGTATGAATAACGTACGGTTAACGATGGTGCTGAGCAGACTGGTTGAAGGAGGATGTGGTGGTGCAAGGTTTCAAAGTATGAAGATGCTGAGCTGCAAAATACTTCTTGGGTAAATCCGTGTCGTTTTCAGATTAGTTCATGTAGAAACTGACTCAGCTCTTGTGTTAGGATTCACAAAAGAAACTGGTAGTTTTTGGAACAAATTTTGATGACCTGACTAAAAGAAACATTACAAGAAGACGTGTGGAGATTAGAAGAACATCTAAAGTCCCAAAGCACCACCTCATTCCTCAGGGTTCTGTAACGGCTTGGACACGTATGGCAGCTGATGGAACCGAAACGGGGGCATTTTTTGATGATTATACTGCTTGTGGAAGCCAAAGTAACCAAAGAGCTTTTCATGGTGAAGAGGTGGAAAATGCTCAGCTGGCTAATTCAGTCATCTGATCTTCATTCAAATGCACTTGCTAAAGACCAGATGAAAGGCAGAGAGATCTCCAATGCTGAAGACAACGCTTGTGAAACATCACCAGTGAAGATACAAGGCGGATTTCTGATTTATGTTATTAGTTAAAGATCTCAAGGATTTATTAATTGCAAAAATTACCATTGAATTTATTTTTTACTTTCTGTCTATCTGCTCAATTACGCTGTAATAAACACAAACTGAGGGCACTAAAGGCTTATTACACATCTACATTGCTTTTATTCCATGGGTTGTTTATGATTGGCTGTAAGGCCTATTAACATCAACTCAAACATGATTCCGCTCCACAATTGGTTTTATTGATAAATTATACAACTTGACACCACCACCATCATAAATTTATTACCACAATGGCTGCAGTACTCTATGCCCACTTATTATTTAACTTTAATGAATTCTGAAAAAATCCAGCTTCAGTGAAAGAGGTTTCAAGGCAAAAAGTGCCAGACTTCAGATGATCTTTTTGTAGCATGGAATGAACCCTCGGGGAGAGAACCCTCAAATATCACAGCCGCAGCCTCAGCAGATCTGTGGCCAACGGACACACTGGGTGACGTACTGTACAGGCCTGTTACTGCTGTAATGTGCAAATATCAGTGTTTGAGCTGCTCTGGCTTTAGCCCACAGTAGTCTCTGTGCCTCTCCAAACTTGGAGAGCAGCACCCAAGGCTGTGTGCAGTTACACGTCTCTAATCCTGTAATTACTGGCCCATCAGCGCCTAGTAAAACCATAATTGGAACCAGCTGTCTATTTGTTTTGTCTTCCCCCTTCCCAATGTGCGCCACGACCAATCTGACATTTGCAAATGCATCGCTGGACCTCCAATAGAGGCATTTTTGTAACAAGTGGGGACAAATTTGGTTACGTTTGTCCAGAACCCTGAGCCAGACAAGGAGGGAACGCCGTCAAAGATGTCAACCTGATCTCGGATATCCCATGATTCCAGTGTTTGGCTACGTGTGAGTCTGACGTGAGGTCCAGCTGCAAAGAAACCTGAAACGAATGATCAGACAAAGCATTTCTAAAGGTTACTACAAAGTACACAGTCAGAAAAAACGAGATAAGAAAGTGCAACGCTGCTCAGTCAAAGTGAGCCTGGAGATTCTTTTTTATTCTGTCAAGGCAAAAGGAAGCACAAGCATTTTTTACACCACTTCATATTAATAAGTCACCTGCTTTGGATGTTTTAGGTCCTCAGCACCAGGGGCTACTGCGTACCTTAATCGCAAAATGCAAAATCTTTTATACAACCTTATGTAATAATGACCTAGGTGACCTAGATGAGTCACTTTGAATAAATTCATAAAAACATTTCTCTTTTTTGAGTTTTTGTTGAGAGAAATGGCTACAACATGCTAAAAGGCTCATTACTGTAAAATATCGTGCGTAAATCAGCGGCTTTCAGATTGTCCCTTCAGGGGTCGCCACAGTGGAACATGTTCCACACCTTGATTTGGAAATGATTATTTTTATGTGGGATGCCCTTCCTGCCACACCCCTCCCACCTTGGTGTGCTCCATTACGACTTTATTAGCAACAAATGTAAAATCGGATGCATTGCAACACAAAAGTCCTGTAATAAAACCTTTAGATGTAACACTTTTCGCCAGCATTGTCAAATATAGTGCCTGCTAATATCAAAAAGTAAAAACACGGCATTAGAAAAAGCATTAGCTGGACAATGATGATGGAGAATAGAAAACCAATGTTTCCACAAACTTCTTCTAAAACACAAGTAGTTACCGTAATGTTGTTGGCACAAGTTTAATCTTTTTATGGGCAAAACTAAAGCCAAGTTCTCTCCCATTGAACTTTTTATTACCATGGTTACAACCTCTGTAATCATTAACAATAAAACAAAAATTAGGCATGTTTCGTCTTCTCTCAGTAGACCGCTGTATGTTTTGATACTCGTTCCCCTGACATGGATAAGTGTTTACTACTCCAGAAAAGATGTTCAGCACAGCCACGATAACCTTCATTTTCATTTTGTTTTCCTTCTGAAGGTCATTTGCTTCTTCTTTTCTCTGTATACATGACATTTCACAGTCTGTTACTTCATTCTCGTCTAATGACTTGCAGGCTCCACTGCTTGATTTGCTAGAAATGAAATGAAAGCAAACATGACAGACTAGTCTACTCAGTGAAAGAAATACACAAACACATGAACACACGCATGCCAGATACTGTAAACAAATAAAGAAGGAGGCGAAACCGTCAAGAAATACAATCATATTAAACATATTAAAGCCGCACAGCTAGAAAAAATACTCAATTAAAGCTGTTTTTGGAATGAAAATGGAAAAGTTATTTATTTTCAAGTTATGCTAAGACTGTTTATCATGTCCAGAACTTGAGTGATGATTATAGAAAGTGTTTCTGTTTAACATTTTCACCTGCAGACTGTTGCATTAACAGATTAGGAGAAACCATAATGATACACAGATTTTGCTTGTTTTGCTTTTCCTCACTGTATTGGACAGAACTTTTATAGTAAACATATTATTAGGGTTTACTACTAAGGTTAAACACAATCTTAATTATTCTGTATTCTACAAAAGGCAAACCCCCCAATAAAACAATTTTAACATCAAATTATAAAACAAATGAAATACACAATTTGGGTGACAGAATTAATTCCTCTTTGTTGATTGGAAAGCTGGTTTTGGGAAACCTCATTGGGACTCTCAACATAATTCCTTTTCTATGTATTTTTCTAGGCAAATTAAATGATTTTGATCCTTTTTACGATCTTAAAGAGGGTCAATTTAGCAATGAAGTATTGAAACCCTCTGTGATATAAAATTTAAACATTTTTAACTCCCACAAAGGAGTTCTGTTTTTATAAAATATTAATGTGGGATAATAGTATTATTTTATCCTAAATTCAATAAAAGCAGCACGGTGTAAGGTTTGCAGTCTTTCTTTGTGTTGTTTCATTCAGTACCTGTAGCCAGCGTTGCCTCGGGGCTCATATTTGAAATGCTACAAATACTTTAGCAACACAGGATAATTTAATAGGTTTCTGACTGCCAATGCCCAGGAGCCAGTATGAGACAGAGGGAAAAGGCAACTATTCTAATGTGTGCTTGGCTCTGTTCCTTGACTCAACTAGCACTGATAGGAATGATGGTTTTTATATGTATCGCTTTCTGAGTGGCGGCAGATGTTCCGCATTCTCCAGCAGTGCTCTGTTCCGGGGGGAAATCAGGGAAAACTACGCACTATAAAATTAAACCACTGACACTTCACTGGCCCTGAAACCAAATAGGGCTTGCAGCATCGGCAAGCTGGAGCGAATCCATCATTTCTCATTTTTAGAGGGTTCCATCTGTGCTAACTTTCATTAACACTGGCTGTATCTACACTGAACCGCTTTATAATAGATAAACACCACTCTACTTCTTCACCAGGGCCCATAGTGTTTCAGTAGGCATCACATGAAAACACACGATTAGGAAATCCACATTTTAGTTATAAACTATCATAGTCTCTTTCTCATTATGTAGGTTGGTTTTGTTGGTTTTGTGTTCAAAATGTTTGTGTTCCAGTTTGAATTGAATATGACTCTGAATGATACAGTTGGATGAAATGATTTGTTTTCTGGAGTTTCCTAATAAGTATACAGTCCTTTATGTGTTTGATAAGCACATCACATAACATTTTTGAGGTTCATAAACTTCTCAGAAAAGGTTCTATTTAGATTTATTGAACCACTCTTTATTTAGCTTTAGATATGAGAATATTTCAAGTTGGAAAAAGGTTTTAATTTGTCAAGAGAAGAATCGATTACAAATGATAGAAGTTCAAATAAGATGACTGGGAACAATTGCGGGTTATAACCTGCTATTTCGTACATTCTGCTGTATTTGGCCAGTTTAAACTAGAAAAGGCGACTGACATTCAGTCAATATTTTTTGAGAAAATGTCTCATTGCACAATTGACAGAAATGGAGTAAAAAAAACTGTACTAACTTGTTTAGTTTTCATCACTTTAAACTTCTTTCCTTCTCACTCTAAATGGCACCCAATATATATTCAGAAACCTACTGTATGCTGCAGCTCTGTGCTCAGTGTTTTATGCAAAAAATGCATAAGATCCATTTTTTTTTTTTTTTTTTTGCATACTGAGTCCTTTAAAGTGTTTCTGTGTCGTCTCTACAGCTACTTCCACCGGTAGCCTGTGACTTCCAGTTGAACCCGGATAAGGAGATTAGACCTCGGGCATTATGGAAACAGTAAAGATCAAAAGAAGACCAGCAATGGTCAGACGGTTCATGCAGGTAGACTGGTGGAACAAAGCCTTTTTAATTACCCTTTTAATTGCCCCTTTAACAGCATGAATTAGCATTTTAATGATGGGTATGTAATTAGGGTTGAAAAGGCCACAGGAGCTGGGGGCTACTAATAATGCCTCTCAGCTCAGAGATCACAGCAACAGGAGACAAGAGCAGCTGCACCTGAGCACAGACACACACTGCAGCACTCAGCCAACAATGAACAGATGCTGCATAGACACACGCATACAGAGGATTCCACTCTGCACACAGACACACACACACAAAGGATGTTGCAATCGCTGGGGTGAACAATTGGTGGACATCCAAAACCAGAGAGAACACAGTGACAAACATTTACACACACGCACGTGCCAAGCCTACCTCAAAGGCTAATTAAATCATTAAACTGATCATTTTAAGCATTCAACATGAAAGTAATTATGTCATCTGTCACCACTGTGCACTGGAACTCATATCTGATAATTGCCCTTGTTTATGTGGAGACAGAAACTGTGCTAATAAATGTACAAGCAAACAAACTCATTCATACACACAGGTATGATCGCGTGCACACGTGAAGTGACAGCTCGTATAGTCACACACACACACACACACACACACAGAGCCTATCAGTGTTCCGGCTCACAGAGGATAGCTTTGTGCATGTTGGCAATTACGCCATTTACAGCAGGCTCTCCTCTGCTAGCGGCTCGCATGGAGAGAATGAATGATGGTGAAGGATGAGAGTAGTTTGGCTAAAGGCTTTCCAGCTAATTAAAAGACTAACGATGATTAGCAATTTGTACAAATGCGCACGCAGCATCAAAGGTGTTCTGGTGATAGTGTTCCCCATGGACATGCTGCTTTTGGTTTTCAAATGATATGTAAAGCAAAATATACTATAAATGAGATACAATATCTCAGTAATAAAATCTGTAATGTTTTAATGGAAATCCCTGCTCATGTAGCCGTTAACATTAAAGCTCACACACAGTGAATTCAAAGCAGTTTTCTACATCATCAAATATTAATGGTCTCCCCGTCTTTGACCTTAGTTTTGTGCATTATGATAGTTGTCATGCAGCTTTTGTGATTGGACACTAATAGCACGCTGCAAAAACCAGACTAACTTGTGCATTGAAAAGATCAAACCTGATGATCAGCCTTTTTATCGGCTCGGGAACCTGCCCTTCTTCTAGTTTATTTGAAATGTAGGTGCAGTTTTACAGGCCAGGTTTAGCACTTTCATTATTATTTAGCCCGAGCCTACAGAGAAATGTCACAGCCGAGCTACATCTAGCGGAGAGGACTGTCTTTGTGCAGGCTTGCTTCTGGGAGAGACATAGGGGGCTCTCTGTACGCTCTGGACGGCTGTCCTAATTATTTTTCCCAGAGATGAGGTCACATTCCTCGTGGCCCAATCACGGAGAGACGAGAGCCTGTTATTAACAATCTGCAGACAAACAAACATGCCGGCTAAAAGGCGTCCTTTCAGCACAAGCTCGTAGGGCTTTTTTGCTCCAGCCATAATGATTCAATTCAAACAAACAACTGTGGAAACACAGTAAGGTAAACAAATAAAAAATAACCATAATATTTCAGCCATGAGAGTTTTAACTCGTAACAATACAGCAGATTTTTCTCTTTTCCCTGGAGGCATGCAGGACTACAGCATGATGACACAGCGGGCAATAACGCCATTAGCAGACTATTACTGTTATTTGATGTGTGTTAAGCAACCCTGCCACAGATGGTTTAGTAATGTTCAGGGGTATTAGGCCTGTTGTCATGGTGAACACTAAAGCTCCAGGAAAGTGCTGCGCAAAATGATTGTGATAATAAGCCTTTCTTATCCTAATGGATTTGTTTCAAGTCACGTTAAGTGTTGAACACACCACAGTGAAAAAGGTGATAAACCAAAAAAAAAATTACAATGCATATTTTTACAATGGTTTGTCAATGAAATCATTTTCAAACTTGTTTAGACCAAAACACAATAAGCTGGACGCACGTTTGCTTCAATTTGATTCCATGTCTTTTTTCCTGCTTCTTTTTCCAAAGGAAGTTCAAATTCAGCTGTAGAACAACAGTAGTAGAGCAGGTACAGGGGGAATAAATGTAGATGCTGACACCCGTGGGAGCTAAAGGCTGATCTCCAGCCTCATTCTTATTCCGACAACTTTTTATGCACCAGCAAACGTTTGTTACATAAATAACTGGTTCGACATTTACACTGGGACCAAAGCTACAGATCCCAATCAATACACCCTAGAACATGTTGACAGAAACAGACACTATTAGTCCTTTAATGCAGGTATTTATTAGTCCTAGTGAGTCATTTATTTTTTTATTTTTACCTGTCGTGATTCCCTGGGAGGTTATGTCCTGATCATATTCATACAGTTTCTCACATCCATGCTGGAATGTGTACTATCACAGTCTGGCTCTCCTGGTTTGGGACTGCGAGAGAGGGACAAGCACCGCTTTTCACCTGTCCCTCCCATAATGCAGCGCCGGGGATTGAACTCGTGACCTTCAATCACAAGCACACTTCTCAAACCATTAGGCCACTACTGCAAAAAGGGGTTAGTGGAAGAGAACTAGCCAGTGATTAAAGTAGAAATGGTATCACTGGTAATGGCTTTGGTCAAGGTTGTTTGAGTGTAACTTCTCAAAAACCAAACATAGAGTAGAACAGAACCATTAGAGTCGCTCCAAACTCTTCTACAGAGCAGCTGTTTTAATATCTAACATAAACTGTGACCCCAGAATGAATGCAAACATAATGGGCTGCTAAGGAACAGCTATTGGTAGATACATGTACAAGATGTTTAATATGTTAATGAGTGGATATGTATGTTTGTTTCTATGGTCAAACACCATGTTCTGTAGAGTTTTAATGTTACGTCAGATTTGGTCAGCATTTGAAAAATCATAACGTATGTATGAAGTTGTATTGTATTGTATCTTATGATACTGTATCGTATTAGTGACAGTTGTTAAACTTTGATTGGACAACTGGGCGAATAAAGGGAACAAGTGCGTCTTCTTTATTTTACACGTTTGGATGTTGGTTTGGATGATGTTGGACAAGTGTATGACTGTATTCACATGGTTATCCATAACTACCTAATAACTAAAACATGGTCACAGCACCTAATAATACACTACAGTATGCTTCCATGAAGATAACAGAGTCACATCTGAACCCGCACTGGTCGTCCAGTCGCCGCCTTCACACGTTTGCTTTCACACAACTTTTTCCTTATCAAATGTGATATTTTACAGAGCCCACTCATCCACGTTTACAATAGGAGGAGCTGATTCTGCTGAAGGTCACCCCGACATCCGAGCTGAATGAATGACATTTAGAGTACAATTTCCTATTTTTCAACATTCTCTTTGAAAGGTGTTACTCTACATGAACTCACTATGCATGCTTGCACATAACCACCCGTGAACACACTCACGCACACAGTCACGGGCAGGAAGGGTTCAGCTGAGCTCCTGCGTCTTACCGCAGTGGGTTAAACAGACAGTGATGACTTCGTGGGTCCCAAAGCCGCTGTCCTCTCACTTTACGCTCACGGTAACCATAGACACACTGGTGACTGTACTAGGTTTGCAAACTGTAAAAGATTAAAAAATGCATATATATGTAAGTAATAATACTAACAACAGTATTAAATCAATTAAGGATTTTTAGTTCGAAAATAATATTTACGCGTTTAATAGTTACTTTATGTGTGATGTTCAAGGCATCATAATTCTTTTTTAAGAACATTTATAGCGGGCACTTATTGGAAGATGGTATTTCTTCTAACCCTGTTCCAAAAGGACATGTCTCTTTGTGCTCCCATCCAGGATAATTAAGTCATTCTTGTCCACATGCCTTCCTGGATCTCTCCTCCAGTGCTCTGACCTTTATCTTCGGCTAAATCTTATTTGCCTTCTGGACTTTATAGTTGTTTCCACTTGTTCATAATCTATTTGCGATGTCCTACAGACTTTTCATTGCTATGACATTTGACCAAAAACTTAATGTTAAGACATTTCAGTCCCTTTATTCATTTGTGGTCGCCTTTGACTGAATTCTTTTGGAAAGCAGTGGGTAGATGAATTGTGAGCAGCTCTGCTTCCTCAGTAGTTCAAGGAGATTACCTCTTTGGACACGTGCCCTGTAAAGCAGCTCCTGAAATCATAAAAATACTCTAATGTGGGGAAAAATATAGTTACTATTGTTTACTGTCCAATAAAAGCAGAATGAGTTATCGGCGTTTCCTGTTGGACTTTTTCTTTTTACTGCGAGGAACATAATGACTTTCTCCTTCTCAGCAGAGGAAAAGAAATAGAACATGTCTGATTAGTTAGTTTTCTATGTGGAACAGGCTGGAACTGTATTTTTTGGAGCACATGTATCAGCACTAGTAGTTCTGATCTGTGTGATCTGATCTCCATGAAAGTCACAAATGTCAACAAACAGGATTTCTAAGCCGATAAAACACAGTCATGATCTTCCATGTTCTTCCACTGATGTAGAAGATCCATTCTACATAAGAAATATTGATGACAAATACACTGGTGAGATGTGTGTTAGAACGACCTGATGTGAGCTGTGCCTCACAAAAACAGATATCAGAATACCTACAATCAGGAGCTGTCGATTCACCTGTAGCTGGAAATGTTCTCAAACATGTCAGACACTTATCGGTCGACAGTTTGATGTATCGTCTATAAATGGAACAATTTGTCCCTGTGGCTTCTCTCCTGAAGTGGGCGCCACTGTCATATGGCATGAAAACAGAAAGATGAACTAACACGAAAACATCAGAACAACAGTGACTGACAGTGAAGGAAGCAGAGACACTAACTCTTCCACTAACAATCAAACACGGTATAGGATGAGCGACATAATCCTATATTAGAACATTGCTAATTTCAATCAAATAGACTTATTTAGTATTTTTAAATTGTTTATGGACTTATTTAATTATTATAAAATGTCAAGTAGACACCCTGTGAAGTCCAGGAAGTTTGACATGAATCAGATGCCACAGTCGTGCATAGCGGACAGTGAGTAAATCATCTTTTTTGCTGTCTATTCTTCACGTTCACAGGCCTAATGAGGACACTGTCAGTATTTTAACTGATGTTCAGGGCTGTATCTACTCATCTCCACAATAAACCAGAGCCACGAGCCTGACAACAAGAATGTCTATTCACATTTCTGCTTTTGTGTGTACACACATTTTTAGCGTTACAGCGGCACAGTTTTGGGCTTCTGGTCCCTTTTCGAACAGCTCACAATAGGGTCAGTATCATGCTTTGGTCATTCAGAGGTAAATATGGCGGGAGTTTTATCTCAAAGTAACAGTATGCATTAAGAATACAACAGCTTTCATTTTTTCTCAATAAAATTTTTTAATTCAATTACTTAATGTAAAACTAAGAATTTGAGGATTTCATTGTCCATCAAACCTAATATCATTAAAACATTCAGAGAATCCATAGAAATCTGTGTATACAAGGGATAATGCAAAATCCAAAATGGATCCACCGAAAACATTTGGTCCATTATAAAGTGAAAGATAGAAAAATAGAGTGAAAAATACAAGACGCACCTGCCTGGACTGTACCGAGGCTCACAGAGAGACACACACAGACGGACAACCATTCACACTGAATTTAGGGACGATGTAGGGTCGCCAATTAACAGATATGTCTTTGGTACCGGTAGGACCCTCGTCACATCAACTACACATCAATGTTAGAGATGAATAAAAGTGCATTTTATAGGTTCTGTAATGAAATTTAAATGACATATTTACAACATCACCGTACTTCATTCATAAGGACAACGTAGGTGTATTAAGGCGTCACTGAGTGGATATTGATATTAGAGTAAAACAAAGTATTCTGCTCAGATTGAAAACTGAATCCAGAGCTGAATGGACAGAGTGCATCATTACTGCCACCGTCTTAATGGTCAGCAATGTTTGTGAAACGCTGGGGGGGAACAAAGTGTCAGACTTTGGTATTTTCCCACAACTTCATCATTTCAAAACCCTTCTTCACACCGAGCAGCTGTATCGTTATTGTACATAGTAATTGAGCTGATGTGGCTCTTACTGCTGAAAACAATGATCCTCCACAGTGAACTGGTCCTGTGTGTCCTATAAATGGTTCTGCTTCAGAAATAAAAAACAACAACATATTATATGCCCACGTCTGAAGCGAGCAGCCTGCAGACCCTCCCAGAATAGAGAGAAGATGTCTGCGTCTTCCAAAGAGGTCAACCAAGCAGATTTCAAAGGTCGCATTTCATTGAGAGTCTTTGCTATTTGTGTTCAATCACCTGTTTATGACGTAAGACTCCGAAGGACTAAGTGACACTTCTGGATCAGATGCTTGTGTCACATTCTTATGAAAATCTGTGTGTTTGTTATTCTTTTTACACAAAATGAAGACACCCATACCGCTCTAAACAACCACGCTGTGCTGCGGCACCGCTCTGTGAATAGAACGGTCTCTGTAGCCTTAAGTTGCAGTGGTGGTGGGGGCGGAGGAGAATGAGGAGGTGGGGAGGGTGGTGGGGGTGTGGGGTGTCGGGGAGGGAGGGGGTTGGAATCAGTGACATTCTTCAAGGCCAGTGTAAGATTAAAGACCGGGACTGTCGTGCCTCTGATCATATATTCACAAAAGATACCCTGTGAAGAACACATCTTTAAAGAGAGGCTGGCTGAAAATAAGGCCGCTACTTGTGAATATTTGTGGCAGCCCATTATACATATCATATAAATGGTCCATTACTGAGTAGGGAGATTACACCCGAGAGAGTTTTTTTTAGTTGCCCTTCTCATTTTCTGTTTGCCTTCTTTTTTTTCCTTTGGCACAATCCTGCAAGCAGCTGCCTGCAGTGCATGAGTTTGTCCTCTGTGATGTTTTATGTGTGGAAAAGTCATAGATCCTCAGTTTGGAGTTCACTGGGAGAGCTCTATCTTTTTTTATCATATAAAATCACTCCAACATCGCAACAGCGTGGCATTCATCTTAAAGAGTACAGATTTAATAAAAAATAAATAAATAACGGCCTTGGGCATAATGTGCAACTAGGAGCATTTATGCAGAAATGAAAAATGTCGATATTGCTTCCTTCCATAATATTGCCTGTTTCACTGGCACATAACACTGGCCAGTGACTCATGAACATAAATTCAGTGCACAAAATACAGTAAAACGAACAATGATTAATATAACTTTCATCTTGGTTTGCTTCACTTGGTGTGGCCTTGGGTCCTTTAATAGTCGTGGCACAGTGAAAAAAAATTAATAGCCTGCAATTCTGCTAGTCCTTCAAATAAAATGTTTCCATAATGGATTCTCGTATAAATGTAGTGCATCCTAAGCCTTGCCCTGTTTTTATGCTGCCCAAGAGTTCATCAGAAAGGCTCTGATGACATCACTGCCTCTGCAAAGCGACAGCAAATGGCCAAGCGGCTGAGAACTATTAATATAATAATCAAGTGTTTCAGGTTGCTTCTAATTCAATTGTCTCTTAACATTTCCCAGCTATGTCAATCAATGTGGCTGCCTTGTCTTTAAAGCAACAGAGGAGTTATCCATTCTGGCACCATTAAAACATCAATGTCTCATTTCTGCTAAATGGTAGAGGAAAGATAATTGGCATGTGTGCATGCATATTAATTAACTGATAATGAGACGATAAGGCCTCCTCTCTATATCTGCAGGTGTAGAGCTACTAATCAATTGGCAGTGAAATGGGGTAAAAATGTGCTTCTTTTATCCCACTACTGAAATTAAAAACCTATTTAGTACCACATTTTCCAACAAAGTGCTTTTCATTTATCTTCTCCAGCACATTATTCAATCACACTTTCCATTTGTATAATGGTAATATTTTCATGTAATTTCCCACTGCCTCTGAGATGGGTATTTTTGATATGGCTTTGTGAAATGGCTATTCCATTCCAGCTCCATTCACTAGCTGGTAATAAACTTACAACCTATATTTCAGATTAAATGTCTTCAGCAAATGGAGCCAGCCTCACATGTTTCACTGTCATTTGGGAAGATCACTTCTGCTCCCTGGTGGCGGCTTAGGGAACTGCTTCCGTGCACGGCAGCGCCCCCTGGTGGCACAAGCCGGACATTGCTGTAAGGATTTTGGAACTTGGCAGCATTTTTGTATTTGCACTATAAAGCACAAATGAGCTACAGCGGCCTTATATGTAAATCGTGTGATCGAGTCAAGAAAGCTGCAAGGGAACCAGAGCTGAAACACATGATGACGGTCCCGAAAGGTTGCTGCTTTAGCCTGCAGAAGAATTGGAAGCGCTTGAAACGGTGTGTAATAACTATCAGTGCTGACCAGAGGTGTGTGAGGAGAGAAGGAACCCATGAGCGGGGAAGAACAAATAGAGGTGATGCAAAGGACGCTGCAGGGAGGCTGTGCATAGATCTAAATAAAGAATAAAAAACTGAACACAAAGGCAGCACAGATACACACAGGTCCCACAAAGCAGTGTTCAAAACAGTATATTTATTACAAAATAGTTTTTGTCATATGAATATATGAGCTGGATTGAGTCAGAAGTTTGTGTGTGTGCGTGTGTGTGTTGGGCCCAGATGACGCAGAGGCTGATGGACAGTAGTGCAGCGTCGTCGCCTCCTCCTGACAGGCCCTCCTTCAGCCAGGACAGGCCAATCTGTACACACAGAGACACAGACACACACAGCCCGTCTCCGTCACCACGTGAGCCATTTGTCATGTCAAATAGCCTCAGAGAGACATAGCAGTCAAGTTATAGGGGTGATTGTATCAAAGTGACCCCAATGCAATGGTCATAAATTGCCTGCTTCATGGGAAGGTGCTTTATCCTTGCTTCTACTGATAGGAGTGAAGACAAAATGGACGGTCATATCACAGTGAGAAGTAAAAGAAAAGAAAAAACATCCGCGTTGTGTGTGTACCTGTATGAAAAGAAGTTTAGGTAATTGATCCTGTTTCTTACTTTGAGAATAGCGGAGAATGAGGTGTTAAGACGGCACTCAGCTGGAGGTCCCTTTTTCCGTCTCTGTGTCATTGTCAGTCGTTCCATTTTTGTCCTCCGCAGGAGCCTCCTTGGTGGAGGCCGCTGTCTTCGGCCTCTCGTCAGGCTTTTCAGACGTGTCCACCACTGTGGTTCCCCTGCTGGTGTTGCAACCCATGGTCGAGCAAAATCCCGGTGTCTGCGGTGCACTGCTCACGCCACGGGAGTCCACAGGGTATGGAGCATCAAACCACCGGCCGTCACCTTAAAACCTGGATGTGTGTTGTGCACTCAGGTGCCTTGTTGTCCCTATGGCAACCCTGACACTTCCTGTCTGGTTTGGGCACCTGGTTGTGCATTTGACTCATCTGACATGCATTTTTTTGCAATGACCTCCGAAGCAACACTGGTTGAGATTTAACTCAGTAGCACGCCGAGACGTGGTTACTGGTAAACACAGAAGGGAATTGTGTGTCAGTCACACGGCAGCCATGGCTACCAACTTCCACACAATGGAGCTGTTGGTAGTTTCTACTTGCATTCAGTCAGAGGAATTTATGATCACAGCTGCTCACAGCTCATATTTCAAAGTCTAATGGCTCTTACAGTACAGGGAAACAAAAATGTAGGTGCAGTGTGAGACACAGCAAAACATTTATGTTGGTGAGTCCCTCTGCTCAAAAAAGTAGTTTTGTTAAAGCCGCTTTTTAGATTTTTGAAAACAGAGCACATCAGAGACATTGTAAGATAGGCGTACAATTTTTATTGTTTATTGCTAAATGAATTGTGTTCGATTTCCACGCGTTTTCCATTCACACAACTGTGGGTAAAAAGTAACTGAATGTATGAAGACAAAAATGCAAGGCCATAACAAGAACAAAACACCTCTTAACGCTGAATACTGGACAACTATAGATTTCATTGAGCTGTGACTTTAAGAATAAGGCTAGAGATTCATACCTAGATAAATTCATGTGTCTTACACCAACTTTTATAGCAAACAGTATATAGTACAACATTCTGCCTAACGGAGCTTAAAGATTCAACCGATCTCATACGCAAAATACTGATCTTAGTGCAGGTGGACTTTGATTAGATGCTTTGATTTATAACCTATTAAATTAGAAATTGAGTTTATGATGGAATAAACAGTAGCTGAAGCCGCTGACTGGCTGTGTTATACACAGATATTTTTGTTTATATTTCAAGTATCATTAAATAAAGTTTCACGCTGCTGTAACTTGTAGACTTTCCCTTCACTTCAGAACAACATCTGTTTTCAGTCTTAATGTAGCTTATCTTTTAAAAATGCACGAATAAAAACAGGACACGACGTTAAAATTCATTTAGAGTGCATTGAGCTGAACACTGTTCATATCAGGACCTAGTCAGTCATAATCATCAATCACTGACAGTGGGCGTTTTACCAAAGATATTCAGGCCTTCTCCTTCTCACGCCATGCGGGGGGGGGTTAAGTGTTTTCCTCAAGGACAAAATTAGTGCAGAGTCACCTTAGCTGACAAACCAGGCCCAGTGGAATCTGTAACAGGTACCTGCTCTGTACTCACTCCACCTCCTCACATTGTTGTTTAGTTACAGACACTGAAGCAGAGTGAGACGTCGCCTTCCTCTCCAGCCTAGCGCTTTGTTGCTGAAGTCGCCTGGTCGTCGACTCTCCTCGTGGCCCGATCGTTCACAACGTTCCTCAGTCGTCTCTGCCAAGCCGACACATCATCCAAACGCAGCTTTTTCGCTGAAGGGCCGTCTTCTCCCATCGCTTCCTCTTCATCTAATGATGTCACGTTGGAGAGCCTGTTGGGTGACCGCCCTGTTTTGATCATGTTATTGATTTCACGTAGACGCTGTAAAGACAGAACACAAAACATCAGATTAGTGATCTGACTTCCAGATCACAGTCTGGCCCCTGAAAACCTTTCTAATGTTTCATCCACGGACCTCTGAAGGACTGGAGTTGAAGTAGTAGCAGAGCCCCGTTGTGTGGAGGGGGGCAGTTTCAGCGTTGTGCAGTGAAATGAAGATGGATGGGCTGCTGGAAAGCCGGTATCCGCGAGGAGATGCTTTCCCCTGTCGAGGGTACGGAGACAAAGGCGGAGTCTCACCCTGCGAAAACGTTACACAGCATGTGTCAGAAAACGCAGTCTTAAAACAGGAAGTGATAGTGGGGCCACGTTGAAACCAAATCCATGTTCTGATAGTTTAGCTGGATGTTTCTTGATAAAAATATCTTGGTTTGTGGCTCAGTGATTGTCTCACTGTAAAGGCTGATGATAGGATTTTATTTTATATATTCATATTTACAACAAATGAAATTCATTCGTTTTCATATAAGTGTTTTTAAGTTACTGTGTTCTTCTCATTTTCCCATTTTTACTTTGGCGAAATTCACATTTAAAATTGCTAAACTTACTCCAAAGGTCAGGGCAAACTGCTTGGCAAAGCACTGCATCTTTGTCGTGTAGATCTGGTTGTAAAAGTAGATAAGATTGCCCCGCTCCTGCTGACATTGTCCTGGATAATGTGTGGACGGTGTGCTGGGGGTCAGGACACTGTCACTGTGGTCTCCCGTGTCTGTAATCAACAACGCCATAAATAAAACATATCCAACCTTGTCCTGAAATCACTTCGCCTCCTGTTACATTGCTGTTATAATGCAGAGAATATGTTGTCGTGGCAGTGACATAATGTACCTGCACAATACGTGACCTCTGGTCGACCCTAGACGATGTTTAACTAATTACAGGAGGATGTTTCATTAGAGTCGAAGGAAAGTGAGTTTACTATTACTATATACTATATACACTGTTTTCAGCAGCTTCGCTTGAAATGATTTTTTATAATAAAGGTAAAATCAGACAGAAAAGATCATCTCAATGACCGAGTGTATTTGTGTAGTGTATGTTGAGGTGTGTTTGTGAATCTCACAGCTTTCTTTGGTGGGGGAATTGTTGTCACGTCTTCCTGAAATCAGCACGTTTTTGCAGACCTGAAGACAGAAAATGTCTGTAGTCACAGAAAAATTCAAATAATCTTTAAATGTAACGCACAAAAACCTTCAGCAGACCACAAGAAAAAAGGCACCGGGACTTTAAAAGGTCTGACAACAGGACCACAGGGACCACAGGGCTATGGAAAAGATCACAATCTCATAATAATTGTTAACTTTAACCTTATTACTGCTGATGCATCTCAAAGCTTTTGAGCAACACTTCACTATAAAATCTGTGACTGCCGCCCTCCCATCCCCGAGTATTAGAGCGAAGAGCAATGGACGTACTGTCCTGTTTGACGTGTGTCAGGCTGTGTTCCCACATGGGTCATTTACTAAATGCAGTTTAGCACGTGTCACATCGAAATCGTCAAAGACCACAAGACAGACTGTCGCAGATTTAACATTCGACAGGACGGAATAATGTAAAAACAACTTACACTTTTGTTGGCATGTGGCTGAGACTTGTAGCAATTCATTATGTGTTTAAAGGGGATCTCCATCTTTGTAATCTGTAAAAACAAAGCAGCTTTATCAATTTATTATTTCTGTACTTTGCTATGAATCCCTTGACTTTCACAGAGCAGCAATGGACACAATAGAATGAACTAAAATAAAAGCTGGTTCCATCCAGTTCATTTTGCTCTACGAGGTAAATACAAAAATCAATGTCATTTAATGAAAGAAATACAGGTATGCTTCAATATATTGCTAAGCCGATAACTGACAAACATTTATATTATATAACCCATTATGATACGTATTATCTGCAGCCTGTGTGGACACATCTTAATCCACTTTGTCTGGACGACTTTTTCCACATTCTTCTCAACTACATGCAGTGACGTGGAAATGTTCTGTATCCATGTCCTGACTTATGCTTTTCAATGACCTTTTCTCAAAGTTGCTTGCAGAGTTTCTTTATTTTCTTCATGTATTTATGCTGTAGTAGTTGTGGCCAGGATACAGATTCACAACTTTTTACATTTTATCTTTTTTAATTTATTAGCACAACTTTCTAAAATACGTATTTTTACTCAGAAATAAATGAAGCTTTTTTGTCGTTTTATATTCAAAGAACAACAATTATTTTGCCATAAATAAATTAATAAACAGGACCATTATTTTTTTATAGGTGCTGTACCAAAGCTGACCTTAGCTGTGATGTAGATGGCGCACATCAACAGCTGGTCCAGGTGACGGCCTTCCATGAGGAAAGTGCAGTGGATCAGAGAGTGCTCGAAGCAGGTCCAGATCTTCAAGCGCAGCTCTTCAGAAATGCCCAGCGTGGAGCACAGGTCCCTGAGGCGCTTGCCCATCAAGCTGTAAACCTGAGGTCAGGAGAAAACGTGACTACACTAAATGTATGACAATAAACATAATCATTTGTGACGCACTGGGACGCCAGCTGACCTTGCGAGCAAACAGATGCAGGGAGCTGCTTTTGCGAGGTCTGTTCAGCGCTGATGGGGGACACTGTTGGTCAGTCGTGGCAGAAAGGCCGGCTCCTAAAATGACCTGAGCTGCTTGGTCCTCAGGTTGCAGCTCCGATCTCTTTGGATCTTCCAGCTGTTCAGGAGGCATCACCTGCACACAGCACAAAGCCATTAGAGCCACATTATGTCTGAAGAGATAGTTCACTATAATGGCTTTTGATGTTGTCATATTTGGTATTTAATATTTTCTTTTCAAACTGAAGTATTAGTATTTCTAATTTAAGCTCACTGAGAATTGAATGCCTACAGATAAATCCAAAGATACAAATCTTTTTCTCCGTGGTTTTGCTGACCTGTTCGCAGGCAGGTAGGTGGCCCTCATTGGCCCGGATTTCTTCCCAAAGTGGTGAGTCACTGGTCCAGGCCAAGCTCTCCAGAACTTTCTTGTCCACTTGGATGAGGTGTCTGACAACAGCACAGGGCAGGCTCACTTCAGCCTGCAGCACCAGCTCGATCATCTGTCAGTCGGCAGGCAAACAAGTGTCAGAGCTAACGGAGAGCAGGGCTCTGCTGCACGTTGACGGGCCACCTCATGAGGTGCAGGTGGACAATTTAATCAAATCCATCAATTGAATAATGTGTCAGTATTTAGGTTGAAACTCACTCTTTCATTTTTTTTTCGTTGTAGCCAAAACTTTAGAACCATGTCTTACTGTAAAACACTCCACTATGATTCCACCACCCACTATGAGCTCAGTAATAAACACATAGCAGAATTATCATCTTTCTGATGGTTTCACCCTGAAAACGCACATTACAACATTAGCTTCACATTAGTTGTACAGATGTACATCAGTGTAAACTCACTGTGAGCAACACAACCTATACTGACTTAAAAAGCTTGGAAACAAACCCTCCAGACATGGTAGGGTGCCAGCCTGAAGATCTGAAGAAGCAGAAGGAAGTCACGTGGGAGACTGTTTGAGCATATGGCAATCTCCAGACAACAGGTCACCAGACAGCGCTGGGCGAGACTGCTCTCCAGGAGGCCCTGGGAGGAACACACACACACACACACACACACACACACACGTGCTTTACTTTAAAACAAAAAATCTAAAAAAGCAGAAGTATTCTGCAGTCCATAAACATGCAGTGGAACTCATTCTGTGTCTCGCAGCCCCTCGTGGGAACAAAGCCTTTGAGCTGGACAGTAGTTCCAGGTGTGTCCACAGGAGGACAGTGCTGAGACTCACCGGGATGTGACTGGTGCCCAGCTTTTTCCTCTCTTCACTGACCAGATTCTCCAGGATCCTGTAATACCAGATCTCGGCCTCACAGCAGCACTTAGCCGCCAGCTCTGCGAACAACATCACAATGATTCGGACTTTATCCATCATTTAACGTGTGTCAGTAAGAACACCCAGCTCTCTGATCTCTGAGATACTGAAATGAACTTGAGTCCACTGAAAACCTTCATCATGCATTCATCCTTATAACTTTGTGATATAACTTCCCCCCGTCACATTGTTGACCAAACGTGTTAATGTACCTTTGGTCTTTGTGTTTCCTGCATTGTCCCTGCTGTGTTGCAGAAATGTGTGCAGCATATGTCTCAGCCTCTCGTTAATCGCCTGGGTCGGATCTCTGGAGCAGGCCCTGAATCCGAGGAGAACGAGCATGTTAAACACAAAACAAAACATTAAATGTGCTGGAGCCGCTGGGTGGGAAACCGTTGAAAAGTAAATAAAGGCCACGTTGTAATTGGAAAAGCTTTCTTAAAGACGTTGTGCAGAAACATACTTCTCAACGGTTTACTAACAGTGAAACCGACCTTTGTCTCGATGCAAACCACACCCAGTGCGCCATCCGCCAACACGCCACATGTTCAAAGCTCTAAGTGGCCCTTTTTACATTTATGGTGTGGCAGATCCTAGCTGCGTGAATAGGCAGGTCGACGGACTGATAATGCAGTACTGTCAACAAAGAGTGGAACACTGGCAATCACTTTTGCTGTGTGTATGTGAGTGTGAGCCACTGCGTGGTGTATAATATCACGGACTTTACAGATAACAGAACTATGATGGGCTGTGTACACAAAATGGCTACTGTGTGAGACTGCAGTGCTGACCTGAACATGGCGATCAGACGGTCGCTGGGGCCAAACATCGGCTTTCCCGCGTTGCCCTGAGGCTCGGTTGCCATGGGGACCTTCACACCCACACACAATGAGAGTCAGAAAAGGGATGGGCACCCAAAGTAAAAAAACTAAACTACAGTTAGGAAACACGAAACCTGACTACATCACAATGACTAATCAATTCGAGGCAAATGGCCAAATAATAATGTCTGAATCATATTATTGTCACATCTGTAGGGAAGCTTGGAGGCAGGCTGAAGTGGTCTGGCTTTTCCCAGAGTTTCAAAACCTGACTAATAGCATCAGCCTGAGATATGTGGTTAGATTCGGCACAAATCGACTAAACCATATGACGTAGTTTTTTTTTCATATATATTTTTTTATATATTATAATATATATTTTAATAGACTATAGATTGAACGAATTATGCTATTTAATAAAGTTAGGAGTTCCTGATAAATATATTTTTGAGACTTTGGGCAGGACAAGACAAACTGCATATTATATAATATTTATTATACATTATTATACCCAGACATTATTTTTTAGAAATGTCAAAAAAAAAATTTAAGGCTGGAACTTGGGTAAAACATTAGAAAATGTCTTTTTATTGTTAGTTGACTTGTTAGAGGGCCTCAATTAAGAAACGGCTGGTAACTTTAAAGGACAATTAAAGTAGTTTCTTTGTAATACAGGAAATGGTGACTTGCTGAATTGTTGACTGTGCAGAAAGAGAAACGTTTCAGGAGCCAGGGAGAGTCATCCCCGTTTGCAGTAACTAAACAAGATTATTTTGATCAGCAAATGGTTTTGTCCCAGGCTGCACGGTGTGAACATGCAGCAGGACATTAAAGTTGTCAAGATGTGGCGTTTTTACACTGTGGTATATTTACTAAAACGTTCACGCCAGCTATAAAAGTGATTACGTCTCCTCTCGCTGGTAAAAGTGCCCCAATGTCTCAGCCATTTCAGTTTCACTGTCCTGCCTGAATGGAGACTCTGTTCCTCTAATTATTCCCACATGTCCTGTTTTCTCATTCTGGGTTATCGTCCTCACAGAGCGAGTGTTTGAGCCACGGAGTGAAACATGAGCTGTAACACACCAAAAGGAAGCAGATAGAAGCTCCATGATAAAGAATGTGGAAAAGAGCGTCTTCATCAGGGGAGTGAGGTCTTTGTAGAGACAAAACCCGCCTGTGTGCTGTCTGCAAAGTTAGCAGATCATTTGTGCAGCAAACCTAAATCATTCATCGGTCGCTGCAGGGATGTTTACATGTGCAATCACAGACTTAGAGGCAGGGGTTTGAGTCAGTGACGTGACATCCTGGAAACGGTTCCAAAACAAGGTACAAGAGTTTGGACCACACGGCTCGACTGTCAGGCAGATTAGCCAACCAACAGACGACATTTTTAAATTCCCCTGAAAGGCCGACCAACTAACATCATGCCAAGAGCAAGGTATTAAATAGTTTGGCAGGACACAAGGGCCCATGAGACTAAAGAAATATAAAATACCAATGGTTTGTGTGTGTGTAGCTGCAAGGAGGAAGCTACTACTCTCCCCCCCAAAAAAAACATTGCTGACTCACTGTAATTTGTCTTGAAGTCGACCAGTTGTGATGAAAATGGTGATGAAATAAATTGTGGCCCTTTTGTTTCTGACGTTTGCGGCACATGGTCTTGGCCAACACGTGACCTTAGTGCGTGGGCTGCTCAAGGCCGTGCGGATACGTCAGAAAGCTGCCGGAGGAATGTTTTTTTGACAGGAGAATGACTCGATTTCAGTGAGAGACATACTGTAATGTTTGGTGATGACCAAAAACTTAATTTCTAGTATGAGACCCTTATCTTATCTGTGAAACAGTGCGGTGGTTTTATCATGATGTGGTTCACTTTGGCTGCCTCTGGGCCGCGACAGCTTGCCAACAATAATAGACTAATTAGTTCATAAATTGTACAAGCAAATTCTATAGGGAAAGTCACGTTAGTTATACACTGAAGCTCGACAGCAAGTTCAACATCCAACACAAAGAATAAAAAGAATAAAATTAATGTTTTGAAATGGGCTCATGACCTTAATCTTACAGAAAACTTGCAGAAGGACGTGAATCAGGCAGTTCATACAAAGAAGCCAACTATTATCTCTGAACGGCCTACGAAAACATTTTTTGTAATTGTAGTTATTGATGTAAGCGGGGGGGTCACATCAGTTACTTACTGAAGATTTAGCTTCACATACTTTTGTCGCACACAAATATTTAATATTTTTTTCCAAATTAATAACTCTGTTTTCTTTTTTGTTAAATTAACTTTTGTTTGTCATGCCTGAGCCCATAATTAAGTAGAAACAGAATTCAAAAGGGTTCACAAGCTTTCAACCAATGCATGCAATGCTTTTATCTACTGCATACTGTCTTTCCTCTTTGATGCGATACATAAAACCACGTGCTAACGCATTACACTGTTATAATTGAATATAATGACATCCATTGCTGGAAAACTCAGTAATAATACACAAATTAATATAGGCTATGAGCAAGTCTGTGGTTAATTTATTTGGGTCACACCCATTTCCTGCTTCCTTCAGACTGGCCTTCACTGAGAGAACTTCAACATCAAAATAGGCCTTACTTTCACTTTTAGACATGTGCTCCACATTTAAATGGATCTTTAATTAACTGTGGACTAATTTAGGATTTGACTATCAATACACGTCTTGTTTGTGCATTCAGCTTGGTCAGCTGGAGCTTTTCCAAACAGTCAAGGATCAGCTGTGGAAGTATTAACTGTAGCATTTACCTCATGCAGAGGTTGAGAACAGCACTGATGCTTTTTGTTCAATACTGGCAGATGGCAGATTCATGCATGTATCCCTCTTGTCCTCTTAAGTTATTGTAAAAGACAAAAACTCAAACAGCTTCATAGTCACTTACCAGTGTCAGTGCCTCGTGTAAGTTATTTTTTGGGCAGACTGAGGCTGCCCTGGATTAGGAATCCTGCCTTTTTCTCTGCTCTCTGGCTGGTGGCTGTGGAGAGGTGCAGCATGGTTCAGAGCAGTCAACCTGCTGCTCTGCAGGCTAAAGGAAGTTCAGCCCATTGGCCTCTTTCAGACAAGCCCCAACTTGTCACATGTGTGTGGTTGCTATGATAAGCCCTGGGCTGCAGGCAGCAGCAGTGGTGGTGGTGGTGGTGGTGGTGGTGAATTTCACAGGCGTGTGAGTGCCACCGCGTGGAGGAACGGAGGATTTGTAATGGTGAGGAAGAGCCTGTTGGCCCTGTGCTGTGGGGTTTAGCTGTGATAAGTGGAGTCCAGTGTTGACTGAGGACGTGTGACAAAGTTTAATGGATGTTAACATTTAGCAATGTTGGATTTACAGGCAGCGTTTAAATTGTTTTTAATAGAGAGCAAACTGAGTGTATGAAATGTGATGTTACTGCTGATACTACTGGAGCAGCGATGGCCCTCTTTACTGCAGAATATTGGTGCTATGTTCTGGCTCTTGTTACCAAAAGTGCTACAAAGAATCCAACTCTATACAGAAAAGGAAAAAGCAAGGACAAAACTACTGTGTAAAGGGTTGAACTGCTCAATTTAAGCAAGTACAGTTTATGCCCTTATTTTGCCGAGACGTCTACAGTAAGAAAATCCTAATAAGAGCTTTCATCTAAGCCCACAAGGTCACCTCCGGCTCTTCTCCCTCTGACCGTGAGCAGCACCACTGAATCTGCCACTGTAGAAAACGAAAGCGAGCGGAACAACCAGAAAGTGAACGGCAGTGAAGAGGACGCTGAAAACTCGGTGAACAGAGCTCCCCAGACAAAGCAACAGGCAAAGGAACACGTAGTTAGTCAGATAGTCAGAAGAATATGTTTAATAAAAATAATTAAACCTCATTTTCCTCTATAGAACTTCATAGAAAGTAATCCAATAAATTACAAATGACTTAAGACACATTTTCCTGCACTACATAAAGAATTATTTTGACTACACAGATCACAAATTGCAAATATTACAACTGTCCAATGGAAAAAAAAAAAAAAAGACAAAAACTGACCAAGGTGACATTTAGGATATCATCAAGCTTGAAATAAAAATACAAAACCAATGATATTAGTTTTGCCATCCAAGTGATTACATGTAGAGAACTAAAATAAACCTCCCTGTACAGCAGTAGTGTGTTTTGTCACTCCTCTTGCATATTGGTCATTGTTTGCTTGTGTCTGTGTCTGACGCAGGTTTAACACTGCTTGTGTAGCACTAGCAGTGCATCGGGAGTCTTTGTACAGTACAACCTATAAGAAAATAAAAAGGAACTCAAAGTTATAAGTCCAATCTCTTGTCTACCACTTTTTCATTTGTGTCCTGAAGAGGCGCAGCACAGTCATCAATCCATCAACCCATCAACCCATCACTGTGGGGCAACAAAAACGAGTCAAAATTGTTAGTCACCTACAGCAGAAGTAGCAATGGCTGGGTGTTTGCATAAGGGCACTACAAGTTTAAAGAGAGCAGAGGTGCAGATATACAAAATGACAGTGGCATGATCAGTTCATTGCTCAAACATAGAAAAATACCGTACTGCTAGTAATATATATGTTAAAAAAAAAAAAAAAAAAAAAAAAAAAGCAATTGCATTGCAAGCAAACCCATGACCAGGTCTATATTTATATATATAACAGGCATACAAGAAAACCACTTTAAAGCAACATTACAAATCAGACGTATTTTTCAGTCTTTGTGTTCAGACTTTGGGGTTGTTCACGGTTTAACCCACGAGAGAACAATGCTACAGCAATACTTAAGAACTAAACAGTTAAGTCAAACTCCAACACAGCAGGGAACCTGTAAAGGTGCCCCGTCGTCCCCAGTCCAAACTAAAACCTCGTCTCGGAGGTCAATTGAAATGCGTCTCTAACAGTCCACTGTGTAACAGCAGTCCTAGAGCGAGAGCACTGTTGTGCTAGAGAAAAATCACAAAGGTACTTCGGCTTGAGTGAACTCCAGTGTTGACTCTGTGTGTGTGTGTGTGTGTGTGTATCCTGGTTACATTTTAAAAAGGAACATGTGCAGAGGTGATGAAAATGCACAAGCATGAAGTGAGCGGTTAGTTTGTGAGAAAGACTTTGAACAAGAGAGTGAGGTACAGGATAAGGGCACTTCTACATCTAGCTGAAGCTCCATTCATCAGCAGAACAGAGTAGAGAGGAAGTGAGACACACACGACGATGCTGCAAACTCCAAACAACACAAGCTGCTATTATTGAGCCCTTCCTGAAGCTAGCCTGTCTGGCACTGAGAGAAATGTCAAAAAACAATAGCAATTACTACAATCTCAACTAGGATTTGAACTATTTGTGCTTGTGTATTTTCTCGACTTTGATGTAGTACTTTGGTAGACGTGTGGTCATGCAACACGGAAATTTGCGACGTTTGTCTTTGAAGGTGAAAAAACACTTTTAACGTGGTTTCTACCACTTGTAGCTTAATACAGAACATTCAGAATGGAAAGTTGTGGAAGCGGTGGATACCGGGTGACAGGAGCAGTCGAGCCAAACAAAAACGCCACAGTGGAAGCTCTCAGGAGAAAAAGGCCTCTGACACGCATTCCAGCGGAGACAAGGACACGCACATGGACAGCAAGAAAAACACAACCATGCACAGGAACATTTGCACAGTGAAGCCAATCCATTTAGCACAGTTGAGGTAAGATGCAGTCAAATATGCCAGGGCTGTAATATTATTCATGTCATTAAGAATCCTGAACTTGTCCACTGCACAGAGATCACAATATTGTATCACGACCACAAAGTGTCAAAGGGCAGTTTTTTTTTTTTTTTGGCACAGTAAAATGTTTTAGGTCCCCACAGCTCAAGGGGTTCTAATAGACTCCGACACCGTAGCAAAAATGAACAGTTTGTGCAAGTGAACATGTACGCCTAATGTAGGAAGCTAAAGTGCACCTTGGAAATGTTGGTAAGGTGACAAAGAAAATGAAGTTTGTAAAATTACATGTCAATGTCAAAAATGAATCACAGCAGAGAATTAAATTATAATATAGGTTGAATGATTTAAGCAGGTTTAAAAAAAAAAAAAAATCTAATACAGATTTGCCCCAAATCAAAACAATACTAAAGAAAGAGCTTCACATAATGAATTCTCTTTCCAAAATGGATGAGAACAAGTGCTGAACTGAGCTCTTCAACATGAAACTGACAGGTAGGTGAGGCTGCGTGACTTGTGCACCGGGGTTGGAACATAGCAGACAGAGAATCTACAGCTTCAGTGACATTCATTAGCTGCCCAAGTTATTGCTGACATATCCAACGTATGATCTGCAAAGCAAAAGTGTCAACGAACCTGTAAAAGTACTGAGTATTTACAAGAGGAACCAAGTGTTTGTCAAGTGTCACTCCCCCAACCCCCCCAACAATCAAAATATATTAATAGTACAGCTCAACGAGCATGTTGATGTAGTTTCACTTTTTTAATAAAATTAAGTCCTGACATAATTACAATAATGCCTTTTTTGTTGCAATTGTACATAATCGTGTAGTACAAGTTCACAGAGATCAGAAATCTACTAAAGTCTGACATGCAAAATGTCTCATAACAAGACTACCTTGTGAACAAACACTGAAATTTTATTTCAGTTCCTTTTAAGTCAGTTTTTTCAGTTTTTTTTTTATCTTTATTATACAACATTTTAGTCTTGTATTTACATGTAAAGAAATCGCAACATAAGTGCTGGAAAATCCATATACGTATATGTGAATATATGTATACATTTCTAAGCGATACATAAATAAATTTTTATAATTATATATTAATAGAATCAGTCCTCGTCGCTGGAGTCTGAATCATCTGATGAAGAGGAAGAGCTCCCAGACTCAGATGAAGATGACTCAGCTTTCCCCGAACCTTCAGGACCACTGTTCTCTTTTTGTGCTGCTGACTCCTCCTCCTCCTCCTCCTCCTCATCTTCATCCATTGCCTTGTCGTCCTCCTCTCCGTTCTTCTCTGCCGCTGGCTGCTCTGTCTCCTCTGGCGATGACTGTGAGGCTGCAGGTGGAAGAGGAGCAGGAGGAAGGATGGGGTCACTGTTTGAGCTCTGCTGCTGTGTAGCAGACACGGGAAGGTTAAGGCCTGGAGTGAGAAGCATCCCTGGATAAAGCATACTGGAGAGTAACAACGGGTTAAGAGACAGTGAGTGACTGGAGGCTGCAGAGGCAGCTGAAGCACTTTGTGGGGTGGTGGCAGAGGAAGCGGAGCTGGAAGTGGAGGAAGGATTTGCGTTTGAGCCCTCTGTCCTTTCTCCTTTGGTGTCTGCGCTGTGAGAAGGGCCTTTAGTGGCTGGCGGCTCGGCGGATGCACTGCCGGAGGTTCCCTTCGTCTTCTCCTCAGATCCTCCTGTGCCCTCTGGAGAAGCCTTCCCGAGCAAGCTGTTCATGCCAAGCAGGTTGGGCAAGCCAGTCATACCAGACAGCATCATGGGGAACATGGCAGCTAAATTGCTTGCGGCCAGGTTGCTAGCGTCAGACGGCAGACCCATCAGGCCCGCAGTGAGCTGCAGGGACTGTAAGCTCTGGAGGTTCTGTTGGAAGGCCTGCAGGCTGGTGAGGTCCATCCCAGAGAGGAGGCCATTGGCCAGAAGGGGATTCAGACTGAGGGCCGAGGCTGCTGGGTTGGGTGCTGCTGCAGCCGCCGCCGCCGCCGCCGCCGCCTTGGCTAGAGGGTTCTTGGGACGACGTCCACGACGACTCACCTCTTCAGGAACAATGGGTCCTGTCAGGATTCTGTCAAACATGTTCTCTGGGAGGTAACCCTGGTTTAAACATTAGAACATATTCGCAGTTTTACACAGCATAGTCAGGGAGTTTGGCACCGTTCACAATGGCCTTTCTTAATTTATCAGTGTTACTTTGCGACTTACCGACTGTTTGACCACCTCAGCCCATTCAGGTGGGACTCCGTACTCTGGGTTCTCCTGAAGGAACCGGCACAGATCTTTCAGAGGAGGAGCAAAGGCTCCACCAACCTACAGGAAAGATAACAGGCGACATGAACTAAACTGCACCGTATCTGGGAAGCACACCGTCACCTCGGCTGCATGTACACACACACACACCTTGCGAGCATTTCTTCTGTTGATGATCTGAACCCTTTCCTCGCCTGTGAGGCTGTTAACATCAATCTTATTGGGGTTTCTACAGCGGTGCCTCTTCTGCTTGGGCCGACCATCCTGGAAGTGGAACTGCATTTGCATCTTATTTAACCCCTAGATATGGAACGAAAAAGTTAAAAGAAAATTGGAACATAAAAAAAGTAAATGCAGTATTTAACTTTCCCTCAACACTACAGAAATGTCGTAGTTTTTCACAGACAAAAGGGAGAACAGAAACAAACAACAACTTACAGGAATAAAGGCTCCTGTGTCTGCTACAAAGCCCGGATGTTCTTTTAGCCACTGCTCCAGATCTTTTCTCCTGGGTGCATCATCCCCAGCAAGCCGGGTGCCGTCTTTAAGGTTTATGACGGGCACCCTGCTCTCTGTGTCTGCAGGGACCTGACTGGAGCTCTGGCTGAAGCCTGGTCCCGAGGCCATTGTCATGCCCACCTGGCCAATGCCACCCCACCCTGGAGCCACCTGAAAGTCCACGGAACAGTTTTTTTGCATTTACAATACTGTTAAATACACAATTAAAATTTTACAAACTTACTTTGTGTTCGACACAATAAACAACTGCTCCTGCTTTCCAAAAACATGGGACCAAAACAGCAGCTTACCTTATCAGGAACAGCAGGGACTTGACTCCTGTTCATGAAAAGCAGGTCCATGCCCTCAACATTCTTCCTTCTTCCCCTTCGCTTTTTAACCACCGGCTGACCATCCAGGACTCCGTTCAGCCTCATCTGACCAGCAAGACCTGGAGGAACTACAGACGAAGGAGCTCATCAGGTACAAACTACTTTAAAATCTTAACGATTTCAGATTTAATACACTTTTTATTTTTTAACTACAGGAGATCGTCAGTTTCTGTTGGGGCCACCAGAACTATACGTTGCTGCCATCTAGTGGTGGCACCGAAAAACAAGACAAACTCATTTCAAAACACTGGGTCTTCAAGCATTTGCTGTATTTTTAGTGAAACACACCGGTCTGGAAGCTGCACTGGGGCTTGGTGATGTCAGCCAGGCCTGTGTCTGAGGCGCTCTGCAGCTCATGGAGCCGGGCAAGGTACTGCTGCTGGGCGTGGGGGCCCTCCTCTGACTCCAGGGGCCTCTTCTGAGGGAGTCCCTGTTTCTGGAAGGTCAACTTCAGACCTCCCTCCTGCTACGAACAGACAAAAGAATTTGAGACATTCAAAGAAAAACGATAAAGAGGCCAACATACAGAAATATAAACAAGGAGAAATTTTAATTTTTAAATTCCTTGCCAATGTTCATTACATTGGAAACTTTCTCTGCCTCCAGTCATTTAAAGGTCATATATTTCATGTAGAAAATGTTTAACCACTTATTTTAACTATATTAAATGATTATAACAGCAAATATATGTATTTTGTTGTTAGTAGAACTGGGACACATGGACACACAGTGGGTAGTGGCTAGCAGGGAAGTCCTTTCTATGTTTGGACTGTAATGGGAAGCCATGCCAAAGAGATAGCTGCTGGCAGCATATGAAGTCCAGATTTTAAAGGTAGCAGGTATTTGAGTGTTTGAGGATATGTGATGATAAAAACCATAAACTCTGGCCAAAAATCGTTCTCAAAAAGCAACACAAAAGCAAGAAATAAGTGGAAGCATGTTTCAAGCCTGCCAAGTTAATAGCCACATTGCCTAGAAGCATATTAAACAACACCCACAGCTGAGGTCTCCATTTCAATCAGATTATAAGCAAGACCCGTTCAGTCTACAGAGGCTTCAAAACTCAACCTTATTATACTCTCATGACTGGGTGATTTGTGCTCATGTAATCACAGCCTCAGAGCCCAATTCAAATTGAGTGTGTGGGAAATGAGAGGAAGGCTGCTATTAAATTAATCTCTCCTCCTGCCAGACAGTCAAACCACTAATCATACCCAAAGGAAAGAAGAAAGAAAATCAGAGCAACATGCTGAACACGGCAGCTAACACCGGTCATGGCAGCAGACGTGGTCGTACGATTAGGGCGAAGCGGAGGAAGGAGTTGGGGGAGGAGGGGGCATATGGGAGAGGGAGAAATCAACATACATCATTGAGTTTTACTGAGAACTCCTTGTTTTCAGCAACATGCTTGGTCACCTTTGACCCCTGTGGTGAGGCAGAGGGGTCCTCGCACAGGCTGTTGGCGTTGTCCAGCAACTTGGTGGTGTAGAAGGAGGCCACTGCACCACCAGGCTCGTAGACCCGACGAGTTCCTGGCCACTTGCCCTTTAACACTGCCTGGCAGATGCTGTCAAGGCGGTTGATAATCACACGATCCTAAATAAACAGCAGCACAGATTGTGTCAGTCTGATTTCCCTTCTGCCCACAAGCTTTCTGTAAATTTACACAATAATTCATTTGCGCCCAACTTGAACCATTACAGAGCTTGACATTAAGCTTTTAAGACCACTTGCACATCATGCAAGTAGCTGAGAGGAATACTTGCCGGTAGCAAGTATTAAAGCAAGCATTAAATAAATGCGGATAACTGTATTTTGTTAATATACAAAAATAAAATTGAGAGGTAATGATAATAAATAATCTTTTCAAAAATAGTTTTTTAAAAAAGGTTTGGACAAACTGTGGCTCAGCTGCTTGAAAACGGCCACAACTAATATCAGGGTTTAAAAACAATAATATAAAATATTATTCCTGTGACTAAGGTATTTCAGTTTTGAAATCAGTTCAATTTTTTTATTTCAGGTGTGAGCTTTTGTGCTGAAAGTTAAAAGTAACTAAAGGGATCAATGTTTTCTTTGTGCTTTTTGATGATTAATAAGACAAACACTAGGCTGATATAGTTAAGCATAAATACTGATCACAGGTCACAGGTAGAAATAACATGTTAATAAATGTGCAATTACCACCTGTAGTCTGACTTTACAGTTTATATATGAATATTCTTATCTTTAAATAAAAAAGTAAATACGGATAATTGATTCACCAATGTTTTTGATGGTTATTAATAGTAAAATAGCCTAATTCATAGTGAAGTTTTAACTGTAAATGTTAATATCCCATGCTTTGGTGGACTTTTGGAGTTTTAAAGTTACGATACAATTATGGTTTGGAGAGCTGTTGTGTTTGCTCATCAGTTCTCACAGAGGTTCTCAAACTGTGTGAGTCTGTTTCACCTTACTAGTTTGCTTTTCTGGGTGAAGGATGGGGTTTTTCGATGAATCCGGCAGCATCAATCGACGCTAAACAATCAGCAAAATATGAAGCTACTCCACAATTGTTTTCTACACTTTAACAGTTAATTTACTACATTCATACAATGTATATTTGACTGGCAGAAAGGTGATTTTGTCATTATTATAACAAACCAGAGTGAGTGCTTCGTCTGTAATACAGATTAAAATTATTAATGCTTCATGGTGAAGTTAGTAAACAATGACAGCACGGAAAAAAAAAAGTTTCTGTTCAACTGAAATCTGGGAAGACTTAAGACACTCTACAGTAAAATAAAATTTTGACCAATCTCGGTCCTGGAGTTTAGATGCTCCGTCATTACGTATGATTAACAACGACACGTTTGCACACATTGAGTGTAGATCACCTTTGGCCAGTAGGATGCAGCAAGCATGTATCCTCCTCCCTGGAAAGGATGCGACGAATTGTTGCTGATGCCGTTCTCAGCCACATGAGTGTCTTGTGTTTCATCCTGTGTTGTGCTCAGAGATGCCACACTGTCTTCATCAAAGCCCTTAACACTTGTTGCTGCAGGCACTGACAATGTGACAGGATGCAAAGAATAGGATTAGATTAGAAGAGGATTGGTCTCACTAAAACATATTTTGTGCATAGAAGTCTGGATAAATTCACATTGAATTATTTATTATTATTAAAATTGTATGCCCTTTAATAGCTGGTCTTTGCAGATAACTGTGTGATCACATCTATTTTAGTTTAATAAGTGTTTGCCACATTGAAGTATCAGCCACCTCTTACTTAGTTGGCAACTTGTTTTTGAAGAGTGTATTGACCCAAATACTGAAGGTCCTTGTTAAAAAACATTATGTGTAAGTGGTGTGGAGCATCTCCTCTCTCAGAATTTGGCTGCCTCTCTGTCCTGTCTATGCTACAAAGAGGATTTTAACCTATAATTTACTCATAGAATTAATACTAATTAGTGATAGCTAACACAACCTGTTTGCTTGTCAATTTAATTGATTTTCACTCAATTCCAATAATATGTCACATGAAATCATTCCAACTCTGCAGCACTTTAGACCCAGCTGCAAAGGAAAGCAGCTCTGCAACACAGGTCATGAGGTCAATATGAACAGAATGTATACTGGAAATTTGCTTGTTATTGAATATTACTAAGTGAGAACACAGAATGACAAATTACTTTAAAAACATTTTAAAATTCTACATAAGAAATGCAGTGAAACAAAACATCTTTGTTCATTCCATTTCCCAATCATCGACATCTCACGTAAAGTCACAAAACATACAGAAAGACTGACTGAAATTGCAACACACACATCCACAATCTTGGACATGCTTATGGAATATACAACAAACTTGAAATTGAGGTTCTCACCTTTCTTCTTCTTCCTTTCCTCTCCCTCACTTTCGCTGTCATCAGAGGAAGATGAGGAGGATGAAGACGAGGATGAAGAGCCAGAGGAGCAAGATGATGAAGAGGAGGAAGAGCTGGAACCGGAATGTGATGAGGAAGAAGAGGACGATGACGAAGAGGAGGAGGAGCGGGATGAAGAACTCGAAGATGAGCCATCAGAGTCCGACTCTGAACAACGTCTGGCTTCCCTGCGGCCCCTCTTGCTGGCCTTCTTGGGCTTCCTTTCTGAGGAGTTAGGCGTAAGGGGTTTGGTTCTTGCTGCCACCATCTGCCTCTCATTGTCCCTTGACTCAGAAACAGGCTTCTCTTCCAGACCTGTGGGAGTAGCTGGTGCCTGAGTAGGACTCCAGCTCTCTGCTTGTTTCTCTCTGCTTTCCTCCCCTTCGGAGGCTGGTTCCATTTTAAGCACAACCCCACCAGGCTCTGTGTCCCTCTGGGCTGACGGAGGCAGTGGAGAGCCTGTTAACCCTGAGCTGGTGGTCTGGTGCTGAGGGTGTAGGAGCGGAGTGGATGTTCGCGAGTGTTGCTGTGCAGCTTTTGTTTGGCTGTAGTTGCGCTGGGCAGCCATGAAGCTGAGCTCCGGGTCTCTCAGAATGTGATAATCTGTGCGGCTTACGCCATGCTTAGCTGCACCAATGAGCAGGTCACGGTCATGGGTACCAACTTCCCACCAGACGGGTAGGTCAGAGCTCACCTGGCACAATGACAGGCGCTCATAGAGTAACTGATGACGAAGGACTTGTTCCCTTACCTGGCGGAGCAGCTCAACTCTGTAAAGAGTACGAGATGCTCGCTCTTCTGTGATAGGTTGAATGGTTAGAGACGGGTCCACAGCAGAATCTGGAGCAAACAGGAAGCAGCAAGTGTGAGGGACATTTTGAATAGAAATAAAGGCGTCTTTTCATGTTATACTGGACCTGGAGTTTAAACACTGAACAATTTGTCTTTCCACAAATGACTAACCTTATCCACCCATTTACCTCAGCATAGTTGAACCAGTTTGTTTACCAGGGTGCCACTGACCTTTTTCCAGAATCAAACTATTTACAGCTAGGACTTAATGCACGGCTTTACACCTGAAGCAATAGCAATGATGTCAGCATTGGAAAAGAAAATGACAGGTGTGGTAGGACATGAGGCAAAGCATTACACGTGTCGATGTGATAACACCATAAGTAATAAAAAAACCCACAAATAGGCAACTGGTCAAAGTCCAGAACAAAACGTTGAAGTAGTCTACTGTGTGGCTATACCTCTTTATTTTAGGTGCACATTAATAAGACTCGCTGATTAAATACAGTCATGTGTGAGCAGACAAGCTGGTTTCTGACCTCCTTCTTTAGGTGGCAGGCGGCACACCCGTCGGCACATGGCGGTGAAAGCACACAGGTACTTCTGCAGGCTCTCGTCAGTCTTCTTGTGCAGTCGAGCCATGGCCCTGAACTTGGTCCAGTCAAAACAGCCAAGGTTTGGATCAAAAACGACACCAAACGTAGAGACCACTCGGTAGAAGTCAGCTTCTTCTCGCCTGGTCCACCTGAATATTATGGACAACCATAATAAGAATAAAAATGTACATATATAAAAATATTTTGTGATTCAAAATTACAGATCAAAGGCCTAGTTTATTTTTCAACAAAGCATGAATTAATCTGGGTTCTGACCTTTGTTGCCTTTCAATTTTAGCAGCCACCTTAGGGTTGAGGGTGTTGTTGAGTGTGGGTGGCAGCGGGCAGAGCGGAGCAGACAGCAACATGGTCTGCTGGGACTGGGACTGAGTTTGGTGGATGTGGAGGATCTGGCGGCTCTTGGTGTAACGCTGGGAGGCTGTGATCAGACGTCTCAGCCTGGCTGTGAGCACGGAGGAGGAGGGCCAGTAGGCAGTTTCACCTTCAGATGCAGTCACTGGAACTGCATCTGTATATAGAAAGAATGAGTATTTACATAGTTCATGTTAATTCATCATGGTAAACATCTTTCATTCTATACTAGTCAATGAATGTCAGAAATAATATTTGGAAATGAATCTGACACATTGATAAAAAGAAAACAGAAATAAGTGAGGTCAAATCTCACATTTTCAGCTTCATGTTTTTCTACTGCTTAAAATCTTAAGCTTCTTATTTTCCATGTGTCACTTTCACATATCTTTTCCATATTTCTCCTGCCCATGGGGAACCTGCATTTATAATCATCATGATCATAATAATCCTCTGTGGATTACAAGCACCAAGTACTCACCCCCAGCGTTGTCAGTGACAACCAAGTCTCCGGGAGAAGAGGCATCATCCTGCATAAGAAGTCAAAATATCATGCCAAAGCCACACAAGTAAGGTTACAAAAATGTGAGAATTTCCCCAACTTCCTTGAAAAGTATTAAATAGAGCTGATTATAAAATGCCCTATTGACTAATGCTTTACCTCCATGTCTTCTTTCAGCAGGGCTGGAGCAGGCTTGTATTCTGGATCATCAACATCCCTACACACAAAAAGATAAAGTTTGTGTTATTTTTAAAGTTGACAAATTCATAAAAAAATTTTAATAAAAAAGAAAAAAGAAGGTTAAGCATATGAAAAAAGAAGCCAAGTAAGTTGCATAGCTGCAACTTAATGGTTAGAGAAGCAAGCTTGTGACATGTTAAAATCAGTGCATGTCCCCTTCCTTGGCAACACCACTGTAATGCCCTTGAGCAAGCTGCAAATCTCCACTGCACCAGCGTGCACATCTTCAGCGTGTTCCTCCAAGAGAGACATTGCAGCTCAGAGAAACTACCACAAATCAATTAGATTTAATAAAAACAAACAACAACTATAGTCTGTTTTTCAAAGGGGGACTGATGTTCTGCACCCACCCATCCATAAAATCATTGCCTCTCTGTTCAGCAGCAATGGCCTTTTCGTCTGGGCGTCCCACACGATCTAGGAAGCACAGGGTAGGGTCTGCACGAATTGTGTTGTACTTCTCATAACCTGAAATTGCATAGGAGCATAAGCAAACATCAAGTTAGCAAAGGATAATTCATGGAAATTCAAACAGCTACTGGGGGAAATATACAAGATGACTGATTTCCCACAGTCACTTTGTATTAATGGAAAACACAGGAGATGGCAATTTTTTAAAAAATAATTATTGAATTTTAATAAAGTCAAACCACAGCTTGTAGCTTGATAGGGCTAAATGTCTGCTTCTGATTTTCAATATGCTTTTGAATAGCCTGAGATGTTTTGAAAGTACAGAACAGGCTCATAATGTTTAGAAAATATTAAAAATATAATCTGCACTATATTACATACGGCCAGTTGCAACAAAAGCTAAGATTTCTTACCATGCTTATAGATGCCTAGCAGCAGACACTTGTCAGAGATGGCATCCCACCACAAGGCCGGCAGCTCTGAATGATCAGGCTCTGGCACCCAGATCTTTATTTCACTGAAGGAGGAGGATTGAGACAGATATTATGGGGGGAAGTGTACGGATTTCATTAGCCTCGAACGACCAACAATCTGTCCATACGGTGGGTTCTACACAGTTACACTATTGCACAAGGAAGTAAACGCATGTAAATTAACTCTGACCATAAGGCTGAGGATGCAGGCCCCTTACTCTGCTTTTACCCAAGACGGCTGGAAAAGTGTTCTGTTATAAAACTTACAGCTTTTCAAGAACTGCAACACCTTCCCTGAATAAACAATGACTACAGAAAAAAGCTGAATAGTTACTTCTTTTTAACTAGTTTTGTATAATCATTTTAATCAGAGTTCAGCTGCAGAAAAAAAGAAAAATAAATGTAAAACTTTCACCAGCAGGTGGAGCCCTATAACCTTCTTTTTCACCAAGATGATCAGCTGTTTCTTCAACAGGTTGATACCATATGCTAATGACCATAATCTACTCAAGGGGAAAAAAGAAAGAAAAAAAAGCTCACCGCTTATCATTTTTTTCCCCGACTAACAACTATTCTCTACTTTATCTTGGTGCATAGTGAATAATATTAAGGTGGCTAAAATCATCTGACTTTATGTGTATATTGTGAGGCAACATATGAAACAGTCATAAAGCATAGGGGAGAAAACATTTGTAAAGTAACTTTTGAATAGGTCAAAGTTCAGCTCACCTGGAGTCCGCGCCATCTAGCACTTTCTGGGCCTGGCTTCCTATCACCTCTTGTTTCAGGTAGTAGAGCATTCTGACCCTGAGCAGCACCCTGAACAGAGAAAACCCACTGGTCACAACAAAAACCTGGCCGTGCACAAATGCTGAGCAAGCAGACACAACACACACACACACACGCACACACAGAGCAAAGGACTGTGACAATTCCGCTGTGTGACTGTATTGTAGAATGATTTCACTAGTTTGGACCCTAAAAACTGCGCACACACACATATACAGTCAATGAATGTATAATCTGTTAGGTAACCAGTTTGCTTTCTGTGAAATACAAGCAGTCAAATCATTAGCTCGGCAGGTCATCCACATGGGCGGGCAAATGCACACACACTACACATTAACACAGCGTAACAGACAGTATAACGCCCCATTAATTCGACTGGTGTATTATTGTATAGCTGAAGTCAGCATTATTGTATAGATCTCGCATCAATTTGTGAGCAGCTCCACAGCTCTGAGGACTGAATGAAGAGACAAGAGTTCCTCTCCAGTCATCATGTGGTCATGCTCTGGCAGTAAATGAAGCCTGGGAAGTCAAGGCAGATAAGGTAGACAGAGGCTGACTCACAGGGGAGCTATTAGTTCTCTGATGCATGATCACACGTCACAGCCAGCAGGCTTTGAGCGGAAACACGAGGAAGTGGTGGAAGCTGTGGTGTGCTGGTCTACCAGGCTAAAAGGTCTGGTATGCTTTGACATTTCACTTAGTGTAGAAAGTCTTCTGTTAATTGCTTGGAACAAAGACAAATTAGAGTAAAGTGTCATGTTTTCTATTGGAACAATGCAACCTGTAGGTCTAAAAATATCTGTGGTCTGTTGCGATAGGAAGCACACCAGGCCTTCAGTTTTTTCTGGATTTACACCACTAAATATTATTATAAATCCTTTTATTAAAATATAATTGTTTAAAAAAAAGCCCAAAATCCTTTCCTGATTCACTGACGGGCTCTAAGGTCTGCCTGTGTAAAAATGGATTGATGTCTGCTGTGACCAGTTTGGACTTGTAGCTCTTGTAAATCAATGTGCTGAACTTCCTTTCTCCCTTCTCCACCCTCCATGCTCCTCTGTGACTGGACCAGTGCAGGAGCAGCTGCTGCTTCCTCTGCCCGTCAGCGCAGGCCTTCATCATTCTCCTTCCAAGCCTTTGTTAGTCAGTGTCTTAGTGTGTGTGATGTGGTTCACTCAGAGTTACTGCACAGGATCTCAGCACGGGCATATGCAGTCTTTCAGAAGCAAATAAGCTAAGCATGCGTAACATGAATGGCATGTAAAAAATTCCTCATGGTCTGTTCACAGAAAACAATCCATCAAAAAGCAGCGTAACAGAGAGATACTGAGTCACAGATGTAATTGTGATTCAGAACACATCAACACATTGCAACTCGAATGTGCTTTCGCAAAACTGTATCTTGCGACAGCAGCTAAATATTTCCTGCACTATACAGCAAAGAAATCTTTTATATACATAGAGTAAAAAAAGCACAGCAAACTACATGTGGCATAAAGAATTCCAAACATGATGATCTAAGATGATCAGGCATTCCGGCCATTTACTGGTCTTTCCCAGTCTGTCTGACTTTACAAGTCAGAAAGACCAGCAAATGGGTTGAATGCCTGATGGGAAGATCTGAATTATTTCCACAACTTCCTAGTTTCCATTGCTGCGCAGAAAGGCTTTACAGCCCGGTTAAAACCCCACCAGTCACATTCCAGGTCCTCAGAGTGAAAACACGTAAGTCAGCAAACTTAGCTGACTGTGCATCCCTATTTGCCCAGTGTCAACAATCCCTGGATTCAGCACTGTTGGACCAGGAAACAATAGAGAACTTTCTATGGAAGCTGCAGCGCTCTGTGTTTAAAGCCATGGGCACAAACCCCCTTTTAAAAAGAAGCAGCCATCTATTTGGCCCCACTTCTCAGCAATCCATGTTTTGATAGCGGCCATCTTTTTCTTTCTGTCCATAAATAAGAGAGATCTATGATGGCCATTAGCGAGGCTGAAGGTTCATTAAGATTTGTATCAGTCAGCTGGCCACAATGTAATGCATGTCCATTAATGAATCACTGGACTGTCTGCTTTAATAGACATTTTAATGCCTAGCGCCTTAGCGCCAAACTACTGTGGCATAAAGGTGCCACAGTTAAAATTAGAGCCAAAAGCAAAATGAATTCTATACACTTGTGCACTTATGACTTCATTTTATTATTTTATTAAAAATAAACTGATACACTTTGTACTAGACCAGAATAATAACTGTCAGTTGTTATAATAACGTGAAAGTTTCAACAGGAAGACTTTCAACCACAAGGGTAAAACAACCCAACCACACACTATATTAATCAACATATACAACTATAAGCAACTTTTAATGTTAAAATATCCATGACAGTCTCTATAATATATCATAATTATACTTTGCCTCTGCTGTGATTGCATTCAGCTTTCTGTTGGTAATGGAGGAATTTAATATGTCCTCTTTCATGTAAGCTTAAGGGAATTTTATCTGTTACACATTTTGTTTAAATGCATGCATAAGAAAACACCTACTTGTTGCAGTGATGTTTCAGGTGTTTCTTGTAGCCGTCATCTTGAAGCATATGTTCTGGATTGTGTTTCCTTAGCCACTCAGCCTTATGAATGTCAAAAGAGCTGGACTGGGTCTTCATCTTCTTACCCTTTCTGCCTCGAGGTACTGGGGCAGACAAACCTAGAAAAGTAAAAGAGGTTCAAAGTCATAAGCACGGTTTAGGAAATGTTAATAATTTCCTAACTCCAACTTTATAAAATCTGAATTATTTACAGTAGCTTAACAACTCTCATACCCAGGTGATTCTGCAGCTCCTTGGTCTGTCCATCCTCAGTAGGGGCAATCAGGTCCCACATGAAGCTTTTGATTTTGTCATCTCCACGGTAATGGACCAGGCAATAAGCCAGCAGGGCCCTGCAGATGGACTCCACATCCCATTCTGTTAACTGCTTTTTAAAACGCCCATGGTTGAGAATATCCTTCCAACGACCCCACCTGTAGAACGATGAGGAAAAGCCACATTTATATGAAAGTAGCCTTTGTTCAGGTGTTATTGGTTTGTGCGGGAAAAATAAATTGTTAATTTTACTGTATCTATGATACTGCAGTTTCTATGAGCATTTTTAAACGTCTTACCCATAAACAAGTAGGTTCTTTTCTACTCTAAAGCACTCTGTGCGTCCATAGCTGTTGAGGCGGTCGTAATTTCGCCTGAGTTTAGGTTTGGTGTCATCACTGTCGCTTTCTCCCTCTGAAAGCTCAGCCAACTCATCCTTGGTGGCACTGAATGGCCTTGTCTGCTTTCGGACGCGAGGGGTGTCGATCACCAAGCTGTTCTGTTGAGAGGAAATGAAGGGCAATCATTATTTTAGGCTTTTAGGTCTTCTAGTGGATTTATGTATTTATTAGTAAAAAACAAAGTGGTGATGGGGCAGTATGAAAAGGATTCATGTGTTAGAGTTAGAAGGCATATCTTAATAATGGACAGTTTGGGAGCAGAATGATAACATAAAAAGATAATAATTGACATAACAGAAGCAACATAAAACTCTTAATGTCTGTCCAGGCAAATCAGCTAAAGATCTTATTTTCCACACCACCTTTCCATCTGCTCAACATAGACTTGTTTATTGCATTCTCTACCACTGCATCCGTCCACTCTTTCAAGCAAGTTGCCCTAGCTTTTTCCAATGTCTCACTATAATTCGGAAAACTGTAATTATAACAAAAATAACAACAAAATTTGTACTTTTTGGTGCACATGACATGTGGACTGTCTCCAAATAAGGGAATACTTTATCCATACCTTTGACCCAGAATGGTCTCACTGTAGGTTCTCATATACAATGCAGGAATGTTCCCATCTCTTTTTTGCACTTCTAACACAGGTTGACCTCAGTTAGTTGACCTCATCCTAAAAAGTCTTGAATGTGAAATTATCTACATAATATCGTATACTGCATAATTTTCCCCTTTCCATGTTTTACAAACTTTCCAAATTCTCACAACATATTTGAAATGTCGTCTTAGATTTATCTGCCACAACAGTTTCACACTACAGCCGCTCCACAACTGGCAGGAACAAAGTCCTAGTCATCCTGTGCTTAGTGTTTCGTATCAAATGTGGTGCTGTACGTACTCTGCCACTGATCATATCCATGTCAATGTCAGCCTTTTTGGCCCACTTGTCCCAGAAGTTGGGGTCGTCCAAAGCGATGTCTGTGCGATTTCCAGATGCCACAAAACTGGCCTGAAAGCAATACACAGAATCATATCAACCCACAATCATATTTGCCATTTCCTGTATGCCTGTATCATGTGTTGCTTGTGGTCAAAAGTGATCAGTAAAATGTTAAATTTAATCCCTATTTACATGTTGAGGACTTGGCATAGATACATTTGGCATTTGGTAAACTTTCAATTTAGATGACTTGTGTTTATATATTTCCTTCACCTTAGCAAACGTGGATCCGCGTCCCTCTGACTCAATAGTGATGGTCTTCGTCCTCCGTTGGAGAATCTGGTCAATGTCCTCCTCACAGAATTTGGCCCCTTCATCCTCCTCATCCATGATGGCCCCATAGGCACCTCGTCGCAGCAGGTCCTCAATCTCCTTCTTAGAGAGCTGCTGCTGAACTGCCTGGATGGTAAGGAGAAACAGAGTTAGGTATGGTGAACATTAGAGCAATTTGAAAAACATGGGAGACGATTTAACAAATATTTTTTATTTAATATATTAATTTTTTTAAATTCAGTCAAGAATCTACACCACACACCGGGTGTGTAAACTAAAGAATTTCAGAGAGGTACACACATATTATGCATAGTGTGTGTCAGGAGCATCTCACGCCGAAATTTCCATTTTCATATAAATTCATCCGGACAAAGTCAGGAGAATGTCAGAATTTCAATGCAATTATAAAAAGGGCTTTAGACAGTTATAGCCAAGAAACCACATCCGAACGCCACAATAAAAGATATTGACTAAATAGAAGTGGACTTGGGTGGCAATACTGAGCCTGAAAACTGAGTATGGAACATGGCATAAAATAAAAAACGACCCTAAGAGACTTACAAAACAGTGCTAACAGGAATAGTTAAACATGCAGATTATTAAAATAACATCAGCAGCCTCGTATCTAAACTCAGCAGCTGTTTAGTATGCAAATATGATCAGTCAGACCACATGTGGAAACTTGCTAATAGCTCAACCCCCTTATAGTTCAGATATTTCTCTGTTGATAAGGTCCACAGCTCAACATCCACCTACACACTCCATACACTGTTGACTTACTCCCTCACAAAGCGATTAGACTTTAATAGGATTGGTTACACTTGAAGTGGAAATTTTAAGCGTGAGCTCCAAGATATGGCTCTTTAATAGTTCTTTGTCTTGGTTGGTATCTCATTTTTGTCATCCATGTTACCACGTTTCTCATCTGCCATTCAGGACAGAGGCTATCAAAAAATTTGATTTCATTAGACATCAGTGTTTGCTCTAGAAAATGTTTGAGGCTTGATAGCCAGAGGATTTAGCATGTGGGCATAAAATTTCGTTATTTCTTTCTCATGCAGCACTGTTATTTAGTAAATTCCGTGTCAAAGTCAAGTAAAACTAGGTGAGTATTAATATGATGTATTTAATGCACACAAATAATTTCTCCTGCATTTCTCACTGAGGGCCTTATTTAAAACCCCTCTGTGATGTTCCTCTCCAAAGGGAGTCTTCAAAAAATATACCTACCAATTAAGATTATATCACTTACGAAAGACATTTTATAACTTCTATTTTCAGAAATATTGCTTATAAAAACAAACACAAAAAACAACAACAGTATAACACATTTCTATTTCTGTTTTACATTTTTGAGGCGAACACACTGAGTAGTCTGATAAACATTCATACTTCCCGATCAAGAATTTCTTTTCACTTATGCCTGGATTTGATTTAACAGCAAGAAATCATATTGCCAGACCTAATGTCACTGCTCTGCATTGTAAACATTATATGTATTCAGTTACTACCCCCCCTCCAACAGAGGAGCAGAAATGTGCACTTTAGTTGTATTCATACAAAATCCTAGTCGCAGGGTTGCATGGAGGTTTGAGCATGACAATTTGCTGGGAATGGGGCGCAATTAAAAGGTGCGTTTAAGGACAGCAACGGATAAATCGAACAGCCTTTAGTAATTCAACAACGTCCATCCACACGTAGTGGCTGGAATGGAGTGGATGTAGGACAGGTAGTGAAACATGGGCACAATATACACAAGTACGGTTTTCGGCTCCCTTCGTACCTACCCACAAGTCAAGAGTCACAGATTAGTTGCGTATGTAACATAACTTTGTTGTTATGACTAGATTTGTTTGTGTAATATTTAGTTGATGGGGCTGTTTAACGTAAAAATTTTATGTTCAGGTCAACTTGTTTCAGGACAGCTTGTAAAACAGATTGAATTCAATAGGTGCACCTCATGAAAACAAAGGCCTCATTTTGAAAATTATGAAGCATAATTTACGTGATTTAAAATTTTTATAACAAATCATTTGGACAATTTTCAGACTTACCCCTCCCCCGGCACCTCCTCCCAGGCTGTTATCTCGTCCACTCATGCTCTGCAATACTGCTTTGTCCAGGCCCAGCTTGAGGCTGGCGCGATCAAACATTTCCCGCTCATACGAGTTCCTAGTGATCAGACGGTACACCTTCACTGCCTTGTTCTGACCAATCCGATGGCAGCGAGCCTGGGCCTGTGATAATCACAAAAACCTGAATAAGTCACCACATACACAAACTGCAAAAAACTACAACAATGAGTTAAATTTTTAGTACTATTTGAATGTGTTCTTTCATGGTGAGCCTTCTTGGTAGGTGTTTGAGTAGATAAAAGATAACTATCAGATCAAAACTATCAAAGGTAACTATTATTGTGTCAAAATCCTCTAACGCCCAAGGGCACAAACCTACAGCGATGTAAGTGTGTGTCTGTACGTTTCTAACCTGCAAGTCATTCTGGGGGTTCCAGTCAGAGTCAAAGATTATGCAGGTGTCTGCGGCTGTGAGGTTGATTCCCAGGCCACCAGCTCTTGTACACAGAAGGAAAACAAAGCGGTCTGAGTCAGGCTTACTGAAGCGGTCGATGGCGGCCTGCCGCAGGTTCCCACGAACACGTCCATCTATACGCTCATACAAGTACCTGCAATACAAAATGATGATTCATGACGCATGCACATCACAGTAAAATACTAATAATTATCTCGAGTTTTAGGTAAAAGTCTATTTAAATACTAAACCTTTATTGTTTTGGCATTTTCCTCAGTTTGAGTTAGTAAATTGCTTTTATGAGAAGTGTTTATGTTGTTTCACTTTTATGTCCATTTTCACCCAATCCCACAATCTGACCCGCTACCCTCCCCAGGGTAACCGGCTTTCATTGAAAGAAACCTCACAGTAACTCCTGACTGATTAAAGTGTAGGAGCACTGAGGGCTTTTGTAACCTGCCGCTGAACCCTGCCACAGGTCAGAGGAAAGAGAAAAATACAGAGACACGAGAGCAACAAACAGATGTAGAGTAAAGAATTAAGGAACAGATGAGAAATTCTAAATATAATCTCGTAATGTTTTTATGGCAACCAGGCACACAGAGGAAGCTAGGTGAGAGCTCATAATTTGATTTTCAAAGCAATGTTGAACTTTGGTAGAGCCTTCTGTTGTACAAAGTAGCTTTATGACATTGGTATAAGTCCAAATCACTGTCTATAATCTGTATCAGCTGCTTCTGTCCTTAGTAGGTAGGCAAATGTTAACAGTCAAGTGCTCTTCCACAAAATGAACCTAGAATACTGCAATAAACTGTGTCTAAAATGTAGAGAATTTTGTGCTTCCTTTCAGTCACAAAAAATGTAATCAAGCAAGATGTTAAGTGTACATTTTGTGCAGCAGCACTGTTAAGAATGACAAAGAGAAAAAAGGAAGAAACATCTATTATACACAAGTACATTTTCTCTATTACAATGGATTGCACATTTAAAAAATATGTGCAACTTCTTATTCAGCTGTTCCAAATTAAAATCCTTTATTAGCCATTACCATTACCTTCTCTGAATGAGGTAGTCTTCCAAGATGTCCAGACAACGAACCATCTGGGAGAAGATGAGCACCTTGTGCCCTCCGGTCTTCATCTTGGGTAGCAGTTTGTCAATAAGGACCAGCTTCCCGGCAGACTGCACCATGGCCTGCAGGTGAAAGTCGATCGCAGTGGGACTATAAACTTCCCTGAAGTCCTCCAGGATCTTCTCTTCTGCCCCTGATGTAACGAAAACATGGAGAGGTCAGGAATTATGCATTTTTTTGGTGCCATTCATGGTTTCAACGCAAAAAAAAAACTACAGAAGTATAATTTAAAAAACAAAGCTTGTCAAATCTCTGGCTGTGTAACATGATAATGTAACACAGGGCTTATACATTTTTTACAATGTGGTTTATAAAAAGGAACCTACATTTTTTTACATACATTAATTCATAGTTTATATAAGATAAGAACACAAGCAAAGAGATAAAATAAAATGAATAAAAATTAAGATTATATGGCTTTGTTGGGGCATGTTACCCATTTATGTTGCCCACTGTAATAGTCGCTTGAGGTTTTAAATTATCATATTCCCAGGACACGAGATGTTTGAGAATAGCAGACCTACAACATTGACCTGTATTTAACATTGAAAAGTCCCATCCTACCTTTGATGAGGTAGGGGTGGTTGCAGCACTTTCTCAACTCCATCATGGTATTGACCAGATTGGGCATATTTGCCTGGCCAGCACCTTTAGCTAGGAAAGAGAAGTTTTTCTCTAGGATGGCGCGGTAATATTTCTTCTGAATATTGGTGAGCTCAACTTCTATAATGGTTTCCTCTTTAGGGGCCAACTTCTTTTCCACATCTTCCTTCAACCGACGCAGCATCATTGGCTTCAGGATACCCTGAAGCTTCTGCACCTGTGGACCACAAAGATAAGGAGATACAGTTAAGATACTCAGTAACTGCTGTGGAATATTGAATATCACGCAAGTATGAAATTCCACAATGATACACCATTCGCATAATTAGGATACTTTAGTATTGGATAATGGTGTAATGAAAACCTATAACATCACATCTCATTCGATTTGAAGTTTAAATCAAAGCAGGAATCACCTTAGAGGCTACATTAGCTAATTATATAAACGTATACAATTTTAAAGCAATGAATTATGTTTGAAATTAAAAGTGAACATATTCGCCATTTATCCACAGCCTCACCTGCTCCTCAGTCTTGAGGTCACCAAACTCCTGCATGAAGGTGTTTTCTGAGGGGAAGCGGGCTGGCTCCAGAAAGTGGAGCAGGCTGAAGAGCTCCTCCACTGTGTTCTGGAGAGGAGTACCAGTCAGCAGGACCTTATGTTCCTAAAGAGGACGAGAGATACGAGGGGAGTGTTACAGTGCAAGTGTTGTCCAACACCCTCCTGTGTCAAGCTGTTTAAAATTATAATATGATACTATATACAAGGTATTGGTAAATATTTCAAGTCAGAAGATGAGCTGTTTGTAAAACTACAGTTACAGTTAAAACGAAGCACAGCCCTTTACTTATTTAAAAAGAGTATGATATTTATTTCCTCATAAGTTAATGGCTAGTGTACCAGATTCATGAGCTTGAAGCCCTCTAGCAGCTTGCAGTTCTTGTTCTTGAGACGATGGGCCTCATCAATGATAACACAGCGCCACTCTATGGCGTTGAGTTCAGGACAGCCTCCCAAGATCATCTCAAATGTGGTTATCACAGCCTGAAACCTGTAGGCGCCGCGTATCACACGACCCTTTCAAGCAAAAAGGAAAGATGTGGAAAAAAGGATTATTAGGCACATAAAGAATCTGTCATTATCAACAATATTACGAGCCTGAGATTGTAAAATAGGGACATCCAGACTAAATGCTTTTATGAAGACATATTCATCAAGTGTACATTTGAGGTGCTCTTCTTATCTGTTAACATTGAACATCTACTAACTTGACCGATACCGACAGCAAACACATTGTTTACTTTATTTTTAGGCATCACTGACTAAAGGGACACCCCTTGGTTGGGAAGAAATCCACAGGACAAAGCAGGACATGGTTCTGAAACCAGCTACTAAGTGTTTATGCTGTTTGTCTGTTTGTTTGTTTGTTTGTTTGGATGGTTGTCTGGGGAGGCTTTTCTTCATCCCGCCTCTCCATTTGTATCCATTGCCTTGACAACAGCCCTCGAGGGACACTCCGTTATCCAGTAACCCCCTCACACAGCTTGCGAGCCAGCAGACTGATGTAGAGGAGCCTCTATTTCTGATAAGGCTGAGCAGTGCTGACAGAGAGCTCCCCTTGGGGGCTGCTATGACATCACAGACTGCCTGGGAGACAGGCTGGTGGTGGCTGCGCTCTGTTCAGCTCTTGCTCATCTTCCTACGGTTCACCCGAGTACTAAAAGCTCCTAACTACCAGTTGTGACATATCACATGGCCTGCCAACCAGAGAAAGCCTAATCTCAAGATTCACCAGCTACCTACTTGTCTACTTGTTGTCTGGCGTGCTCTTTTTTGGTACCTCATTTCAGTGTATGGCATGTTAGTACCATGAACCACTTACTTCCATGTCCTTCATAAGCAATTAAATTCTATTTCAAAATCTAACAGCTTTCTCTCTGCTTTCAGGAAGAGCTGAAACCGCAGCACAGTTTGAAAAGATTGTACCCTGACTGAAAGAAGCAATAAACCTCCTAAATCACAGTCATGTTGCTTACGTAGCATCAACATACATGTGGGTTTTAGTTTTTGTGGTGATTTTGCTTCTGAAATGTTGCAAGATTTAACAGCCCAATCTAAGCTTTTTATTTAACAATGACATTTTGTCAGGTTTTTTAATACCCAACTCTGACTGACATATGCAGCCCTGTGGTTTTGAAACATACAGCAGCATTAGATTACTCACAGGACTTCATGTTGCTGACAGTCCTGCTGTTTTCTAAAAGCACTGTGATTATTTTAATAGAAGTGAATCACTACTTTCCACTCTAAAAAGGTAAGTCACGTTCTCTTCTGCTCGCCTGCTTAAAAAAAGGGGGGGAGGGGGGCTAATCGACTGTGTCAGGATGAACTATGAGGCCTCTCAATCCTCATAATTCCATTTGTGTTCGATGTGTGAGACAAGCTGTGTACCAACAACAGGTGCTTTTCTCCTCAAGGCTTTTCTCAGGTCAAAACAGCCAGTGAGTGATAAAACACACAGACAACACTGTGGGCAGAGCAGGTCTCTCTTTCTTAATAAGTACAAGAAAATACTTTAGCAAGCTACTCGTCCTTGAAGAATAGCATAAATGCACAAAGATTTTTGAATGCTCTCTGGTAAATGAAGAATCAAGAGAACTGTAACAAAAGGCAAAATAATTTTTTCTGACCCTTCAACCAGAATGCGGTCTTCTGCTGTTGTCGGCGATCTGCTTCAAGGTGCATGTTGTGCGTTCAGAAATGCTCTTCTGTATAGCTCAGCTGTAATAAGTGGTTGGTGGAGTAGCTTTAGCCTTTCTATAAGCTTGAATCACGCTGCCATTTATACCCAGAAAACTGCCGCTTACTGGATATTTTCTTTTTTCCAGAACATTCTGTAAACTTTAGAGACGGTTGTACAAGAAAATCCCAGATCAGCAGTTTCTGGAATACACAGACCAACCTATCTGGCACCAACAACCATACCATGTTTAAAGTCACTTAAATTCCCTTTCTACCCGATTCTGATTGAACTTCATCATTCTTGACCATGTCTAATATCTTAATAATGCCACATCTTGACCATGTCTACACGCCTAGATGCATTTATCAGTTACTGACTAATTAGATGTTTGAAATATCAAGCAGGTGGAATATCTAAAAATCTAAAACTAAAACTAACACTCAAAGGTACTTTATTTACAGCACAAGCAAGCCTCAAATAAATTAGTGAATGAATTGTTTCTTATGCTGTAAACAGACTCCAGTGCAGCTTTCATTCACACTATGAAAGCTACAGACAAAAACAATTTATACCCATGTTGAGTTACCTGTGCATCCCTGAAATACATCTCATACTGCTGGAGCATCTGCCTGCTGACCATGCTTCCATGGTAAACGATGACATTGAGGTGGGTCCATGTATGGAATTCGCGCTCCCAGTTGGCAATTGTGGATAGTGGGGCAATGATGAGGAATGGCCCTTTAATGCCAACACGATGGATCTCCTCTAGGAATGTGATGGACTGGATTGTCTTTCCCAGGCCCATCTCGTCTGCCAGGATGCAGTTCCGTCTGACAAGTGAAAACAAAAACGGTTAGAAGACAGAAAGATTAAGATTAAAAACAGCAGCTGAAATTTAAGGCAAGACTTAATTTTTTTTTTTTTACTTTACAAATAATACCTATGTCCTATAAGGATGTGGGCGTTTGAAGTTGGTCTTTGTAACTGATTATATTTTCATATTACTAAGACAAAGTGGTGTGTAATTATCATAAGCATTCATCAGTGTTAAGTGAGAAAAAAGTGAGAAAAAAGTGGGTAAAAAAGGTGATGAAGTTGACAACATAAAGAGATAAGAAAAAGAGATTAAACAAGGAAAACCCCCTAATACTAAAACAGGAAACAAGAAAAGCGAAAACAACATCATCAGTGATAATAACAGAGAGAACAGATGAGTTACAAAATAATGGCAAATGCAACAGCCTCTGCTGCGTGGTGTACTCCGGCAAACCATTTATTCAGCTGTCCAGTGGGTGGGGGTATTATGTCTTGATGCTAATTGCGACGTGCAGATATTCCCACTGGCCTCTTAAGCAGCTCTCTGCTTTTGATGAATCTCTCTGCGTAGGCATACACAAACTCCTGTATGCTCACACATAACAAAGCCAATTCCCAGCGTTAATGCAAGCACACTGACACCGTGTACTCCAGATGTACTGTGCGGTACTTCTTTTGTGGTCGTGGGTGAGGAAAAACAACCGCTGTTGCAGCAGTGTGCACCTAAACAGGAAATTTGACTCCTTGCAAGCCCGGCCAGAAAATACGAATGCAGCCAATCGTAGCATGGTTACCCCCCTCCCCCCGACACACAAATACACCTTGAAAAGTCATTCATTATTCATTATCTGCAATCCCAATGCACAGAGAAGATTCAACTTGAAATTCAAAATGGCTGTCTAAAATCTCTGAATCAATAAATATACTACAGCGTTCCATCAACACAGGATTACAAAAGTTCTACGCTTCGGCCACAGCAGTCAGTATGCTCTGGGAGTGTGTTGTGCTGAACTTGTAATTCACACTGCAAGAATGAGTTGATCTGCTATTTCTCTGTTTTGTTTAAAATGGCTTCATTTGGGTATTAAATTGACGCTCCGCTTCAGTTTCTGCTGGAATCAAGAGCTCTCACATGACTTTATCTAAACTGTGTCAGAGGAGATTTGCATGAAGCGGAGTCCTATTTAACTGTAGTGTAGCTGAGCTCCTGCTGAATGTGTCCCACTCTGTAGGAGGCACACAGCTGCAAAGCAGGGTTTTCATTAACAGTATATGGGCAGCTGCCATTTGTCTAGGCTTTTGTGGACAGATTTAATGTCATCTTGATCAGTCATGCAGGACTATGTTTACATAGTATACACATAATACTAGAACATCAAATGAATTAAAAGTGATGGCTACTCTAAGCATCACATCTCATGAATGGAGTTCTTGTGTGCGTGTGTAAAACTTGGGTGTTTCATAAAGAAAGTATGCATATGCAGAGCTTATGACTGACCTGTTGTACCAATTGAAGAGGAGCCAGTTGACTCCTTCTAGCTGATAGTCCCTGAGGGTGTTGCCATTCCTGTATTCTCTTGACTGTTCTCTCTTCTTCCACATATTGGCTGGAGGCCGCTCCTAAGTTATATAATTTATATGAGTGAAACACATATCTTTTTTGATTGTAACAGACAGGTAACAGCACACAATTGGGAACTGGTCACTGGAAAATTAACAGACATACACGTTAAGGTAAATAAGTAAATACAATAACATGGTGGCATCAAAACCATGTGACAACATTGCCTGGAAACATCCTGTTATAAAATGGGTGCATATAACTACAGTTAAAACAAGTGTAAATTGTTAAGGGAAGAGAATATGCCAAGAGGAAACAAACAAAACACACGGGTGCACACGCACGCACCCTCTCACCTGTCAAGGCCATTACAGACCTAATTACGGCAAATATTGTGCAGTACTATAAGAAGGAGCATGCTTTTTTTTTCATTGAGCAGGTTAGTTACACTAAAGGTGGACTATGATCCAAATAATCTGAATACCATGAAATAACGCAGAAAAGTCTACCAATGTGTCACCCTGGCCATGACTCCCTTTGAGCCCAATTTAAAGGCTATGGTTACACAACAAAGGTTGTTACAGAAAATCTGTTTCTTTAGTACACACAGTTGACTTGACTTATCTTACTCAGCCAACTGCAGGGTTGTGATAAGATTTCAGTCCAACAAATTGTTATGCAAAATATGTATTCATGTATGTATTTTTTTGTTCATTTATTGGTGGAACTCACTTATTGCTGCTCCATAATACCAACACCAACCAGTACATAAAGTGTATAGGAGCCATAGAGGAAATCGGAAAAGAGAAATGTGGGTAGGCATGACTTACCATCCTTCGCGAGTCTGGCTTGGCTGCCCGCAGCTGCTCAAACTCTTCAATCTTGCTCTGATCTACATCGTTTTTCAGCTCCCAGGTGCTGTCTTCATAAGGCAGAGAGCACCACTTTACCAGGTAGTACACCACCTCCTGCAGCAGGGAGAGGAAAATTAGCACTGGAAAAGACTAGAGCAAGGCCAGGCTCTGCTTTTATAATATTAACAAAGGCTGCGAGGAAGCCTATTAGGATGGCCTTGGGCTCTTCTGAGATACAAAGCCATTGCTCGAGTGTAGAATGCATTGAGAGGAACAAAAACTACAAAAAGGAGGGAGGGAAAAAAAAAAGAACGTAAAACATGTTCAGGCATGAACACATAAACACGAACAAGCTACTCATGGATATGATTAGCAAATGTAGGAGGATTTACTTTACCTCTCCTGTGTCTTTATCCTCACAATAAGACACTTCCAGCACTCTGTCTACCTCTACATAGTCAGGGTTAAAGGGCTCCTCTTCCATCTGAGACACAGACGGAAAGACAACATGGAAGGAGAAAGAAGAAAAGGACAAAATAGACCTAAGTGCCCACTCACCATCTGGAATCTGAGATAAGCATCACTACTGTATCAACTGTTTGGGTAAAGAGATTCAAATATATGCACACAGATGTGCCTGCCCACACAAGCAAAACACAAAAGGTATATTTTAGATCCACAAAACACACACGTTTATTGTATGTGAACACACACACACACACACACACACACACACACACATCCTAAAAGACACCAAATTGTGAAAACACACACCTGCTCATACCAAATGCCAATATGTGCATACACAAGAACACACAGTCTTACATCTGCAAAGAAAAGTGCCCTCTGTGCTTGTTTCATCTTGAAGCGTTTGATCTTCTGCTGAATCCTCTTGTCCTTCTCCAGCTTCTGCTCTGTGGCCCACTCACAGTGTAGGTAGGAGCTGTGACCCGTGCGCAAACACACAGACAGACATACACACACTAAGGTGAAGAACCATCAAAAACATCTTCTAAACAGCATCTGGGGCAACCGCTGAGGCCAGCAGGTGTGATCACAGATTGCAGATGTGGTCACATCTCTTTTCTCTCAGTCATGATTGGTTTATAGTATTCACATTTCCATCCTTTTCATCATTAGGCTCAAAATGTAATGAATGCAATCTGGCTGATGACAGATAATCTGTCATGTGAAAAGACATCATTTCTCCGGGAAGCAAGGGTAGTAAACCTACGGTTCATAAATCCTAATTTCCAAAACTCTCATACTGCTTCTGCAGATTTGCTGTGGGAAGGAGCTTGAATTTTTAATATCAGTTCATAAAAGAGAAATTAAATCACTGTTGCAGAATTTTATGATAACACACATGGCAATACCGAGTTCTGCTCTAAAGACACCTGATATGCTTGTGCAACCACATAGCATTCATAATATTGTCATGGTGTGATTCACAAAAGTTGTTTTTTTCTCAAGAAAAAATAGAATTAAAAAATAAACTTACTAGTTTTTGTATTTAACAAAAAACTCCTCTACTTCCACCACCACACCTGGTGAGACCTATGCAGACAGAGAAAAAAAATGGTTAAAGACATCTACAAATTCCAGTTGACATGATTCAATCTTCAAATTTGAGAAGATTCTCAGTCATTCTCAAATTTGAAGATCGAAGCATGTCAACTGGAACTCTTTGAAGAAGAAATCCAGTTGACATGATTCAATCTTCAGATAACTACACAAAGACGTTTTTCCATCTCTAATTGAAAATACACATTTATTTTAAGTTAAAAATAACCTTGCTCAAAACTCTATTTGCTCTGAGTATCTAGCCAAATGACAGCATTATCATCTTATACCCTAATTGTGCAGCACTTGACAGTGTATTTTTAATCACAAAAATACAGCAGCAAATCATCATTACCTCCTCCTTGATGATATGAGAAGACATGATTTTGTCAACAACAGCAGCATCCTCTTCAGTGGGATTCTCCTGAAATGCAACATTTAATGTCAAGTGTTTTCTTAACCTCAAAAATGTCTGAAAAGCCTGAGGACACTGTAATGCAAAAACTACACATCAGCGTACAGTATTTGTGATTCTGGATTTCAGAAATAAAACTGACAACTAAAAAGATATTACTGATTTGGATAGCAGAAAGGGTGAATTGTGAACTTTCCATCGCTACTGAAATATTTTTGGATAGGGTTGTCCTTCACAAAACCGCTCTACCAATTTCTCTGCTACTGCATCTATACTGATCAAACTGGGCACTGATTATCACTCTCATGCAGGGCTGCTAGTTTCTTTACCACAATAAGGCGATTTAACAGCATTTCAGCATATAAACAACATTTTAACAACATGGTATTTTTTAAATAACAGTCATCTGCATCATGGCCACAAAAAGGCTTAGACTTGGATTAATATTTGTAACAAATCATCCAAATTATTTATTACTTTTCAGCGATTAAATTATTTTACTATACAACTGTGCTTTCCTATGCAATACAGGGCAGATTTCCTTTTATTCTTTTGAAATAAAACGTTTCAGTTTGACTTCTTGGCTGCACAGGAGCTTTAGACAGAACTACTCACAACGAAGAGTTGAAGTGCTGGCTCTTTTGATGATGCAGTGTTGGTTTTCTTGGCTTTGACAATAACCTTGACTTCCTCATCTGACAACCTGGCCTCCAGCTCCTCAGCATACTTCTTTCTCTTCACCTGGCGATTAGATCGCCTCTTCTTTAAAAAGGACGACAAGGATGGAAAAGACATTTTCAAAACTTTTGACCCAATCCAGTTTTTCTCACAATTGGAAAAAACAACTCAAGTCTAGAACGAAAAAGCTAGTCACTTTCAATAAAATCCAACTGCTAAAGAATTACAAAACACAATTTTTATTTCTAACCTGGTTATACAACAAATGGCTCTAATAAATAAATATGACAGACACATATACATAAATATTTTATATATGAGTGTTGTGGATAATTTGATTTATAGATAGATTGCTCATATTTACTTCTTCTTATGCCAGATTATATAACCCAGTGATTGTTTAGATTCGTATCCATCATTGTGTACCTTTAGGGAGGCAGCTGGTTCCATGAAGTAAGAGAAGCACAAAAACACTTAATTGTGAAACCTGAAAAATTATCCAAAATGAATGGAATACTTGAGCAACTGTACTTCTACCAGGGTCAATTTATATCAATTGGCAGAAATATCACTCCTTTACGCTATAACGCTGTGTGTCATTTAACGAGCAGTAAACCAAAGAGTACAAACTATTTCCTAAATAATGATTCATAAGTTTGAAGCAAATACCTGTTTAGATTAGCCAAACGGATTTAGTTTTTCATATTTCTGAGTTTAAATTTGTTGTTAATAGATAAATAACCTTTAGAAAACACATTTATGAACAGAGGTTAATAATTTAGAATTATTTTATAAAACCAGTGGGTTATTATGTATTATATCATCATGATTATTACAGTAAACTCATTAAAATAAAATTCTAGGAATACGCAAAAAAAGTAGTACACATCCCACTTAAACGTCTTCATTCACCCATGTTAAAGTACAGCAAAAGTATGTGCCTTAAAATCCAAAATGAAATTCTGTTATATTTAAATAGTCCTGAACATGATGCCAACCGTTGGGTGAAATTTGAGGAGATGTTATCACATGTATGTAGTGACAGATGGTTAATATTGCATTAGCATTTGTTAGTTGATTAGATTATTTCTCTACATCTGCATAAAAATACTAGTAACTACGGTTGGAAAATAAATTTAGTAGAGTAGAATTACAATATTTTCCTTTAAAATTGGGTGGAATAAAAGTAAAAGTAGCCTAAATCAGGAATGTTCCAGCAAAGTTTAAGCACATCAAAAAGGGTAGAGCAGGTGAGTAAATGTATGTTGCAGTAGTTACCACATAAACCCGTAGTGAAAATGGTGATAATTTTCCAGAGGTCATAAAAAGACATGAAAAATGAATTCAATAAAGCAAGTAAGGGATACACAAAAACTATTACGCTTTGTGAATCACGGAAGAAAAAAAAAACATTGTTCAAAAGCAAGCGTCTTCCTCTTCTTTCCTGTCAAGCCTTTATAATTATCACACGCATGAGTCGCTGTATCCTGCATCGATACACGAGCCCCTCCTAATGATAATATGTAGTTAATTAGGAATAAATGCCACTGAACTAAAGTTAATTAGGTGTGGAGTATATTATCTCCATGGAGAAGTTGCAAAGTCAAACCTGCCACACAGAACAGGGCTGAACCCCTGACGGGGCCTTTGCTTCCTCGCTAGCTGTCCACCACGCTACTTTGACTTCTTCCACGGGATCATCCTAAATGAGTCATCAACAGACTGTTTTAATTAAGGCCAGGGGCACTGTTTAACGAGCATAATTATATCATCAGCAATAGCCTGGATAGGATCAACAAACGAGACAGAGAGGTTTGGGAGGGGTGCAAAGGAATAAAGTCACTTGTCAACCCCACTCATTAGGACATGTAGCTCTTAGCACAGCAGATAATGATCATGATAACAAATAGCACAGGAATGCTTTTTGAATGACAATAATAATAAGCGATTCTCTTTCCCTGGAATATATTGCTTTGTATATCAAGGCCATATTTTGTTGCCATTTGGTTCAATGTAATGTGCTCTAATAATCAGCTCATATTTTTCATTTGGCTATTTGTCTGCTAAAAGGTGCCCCTTTAGGAATTTCTTTAGAAGAAAATTAACTGCCTGCTGTTATTTTTTGTACCTTAAGTCATTTCAATTTGAGGTGAACAATTATTCATTTTCCATAGCAGCACCATGTGTTTCGTGGAAAACTGTGGCTATAATTACTCAAAAAATGTGATAATTTAATTTTGCTAAGTGTTCTGTTATCAAACAAGCTAAAATCTCTGGAGAATTTCAGTTTCACTGACTGCTGTGGCAATGACATTTCTGTTCAAATGAAAACACAGAAATAAATGTTGAAAAGCTAATTTAATTCATGAGCATTTAATTTAGGTATAGGCCTGTCAATTTAGAGGAGCTACTGCTGATGCTTTTACTCTCCGCAATCAGTCGCCCATCAACACAGATAATGGGTGTTCGATACAACAACCCACTATTTGACCGTTACATGTAAACCTTCAGATTCAAAGCTGGAAAGCCTCTCTTTAGGTTCAGGATCAGTCAAGCAGAGAACGACACTCCCTGACTTGTAAGACAAACAGAGGAAGTTCCCACCCCTTTTCTGGTTCAGCAGGGGTGTGACACCACAGGTATGACTCCTGAAAGGATGTGGAAGGTGAAGGCACAAGTGGCAACCTTGGTGATAGGAAGACTCGGGGCTGTAACACCCAAACTAGGAGAGTGATTCCAGGAACAACATCTGAGATCTCTGTCCAGAAAAATGCTGTGCTAGAAACAGCTAAGATACTGCGCAGGACCCTCAAGCTCCCAGGCCTCTGGTAGAGGACCCGAGCTCAAAGGAAGAAACAAGACCACCACAAAGAAAGGGGCGAGTGGGGAATATGTATGTGCGCGCAAGTGTTGTCTTCAGTTAGGGTTCACTACTTAAATTGATGGTGAAATGAAAATAAAAATAAAAAAAAAATCAAGTGAACACGAGCAATACACCCCCAACTGCATTGATGTTGTAAGTTTATATGTGTGTATCCATTTGTAAATGCATGTATATGGAGGATCTTACAGAGTCGTCATCTTTAGACACATGTCGAGGGGGAGGATCGTCATCAGACTCCTCTTCAGAAGACTCTGGCTTTCGCTTTTTCTTCTTTCCAATCTTAATGACAATTTTCCTGAAGGAAGAAGGGGAGAAATAAGAAAATGAAAACCTATTCCATAATCAGTTTATGCCTGTAAGTATAACAATCGACATACACTGAGAATTTAACTTGTTAATTTTTTTTATCAGTTCCGTATGCACAGATTAGCTGCCCAGTAAAAGCATAGAAAGAGGATTTTGTTCACACTTACACAATCAACAACCCATAATGACAAAGTGTTTTATTAATTCTTTATTTAAAAAAAATAATACAACAGGCAGTCCTGAGTATAAAGCCATGATGCTGCATTTCTTCATTCTCTCCATAACTTGCTCAACCACCTCTGTGTGCTCTCTCTCCCTATCTGCCTCTAGTTGAGCAAGAAAGGAGAGGCAAACTTTAAATTACAACATTTATATTCTACCTCAACTGAAGGAGACAAACTTCAGTTTTGCTTCCACACATCTGCAGAAGTTCACACCACAATTTGAAAAAACATGGACTATAGACATGGTCTCCAATCCTTGCCACAAATATAAGTTTAGCAAGAGTTTTGTTTCTAGCCAATAGGGACAGAAAGAAAAAATATATATAAAGTGACAATTAACCCTTTGAAATTACATATGAGGATATTGTCTTAAAATAGACTCACATTTGTCCAAGTCATTTTTACGAACAAAAGCAGAATAAAATATTATAAATGTGTTAAATGTAAGAATATTTGTTCAGTGAAAACTAAACTCTTTCTGTAGGAGCTTCTCCTTTAGAACAAACTTTCAGGGAGAGAAAATTGGAATTTATTTCAGACTAAATGCAGTTAGTCATAAGTTATTTGTGCACTCAAACTACATTTAGACATTTTAACTGCTTTTTAGTGGGTGGGTAAGGTACTGCCTGGGTGAAAGGCTGTATTAAATGGATTATAGGAAAAGAATGTGTCTGCGCATCTGTGTCTTCCAGACACCAGAAGAGAGACCATGGCAAGCAAACTAAAAAGCACAGTGCCATCAACGTGGAAAATGTCTGCTGTGTGTGTGCGCACGTCCAGAACTTGTTCACTTGTTTGTCAGATTGTCAGCTACATTTACAAACTGTTGCCCTCTATAACTTTGCATTGCATACTTGCATTGCACTATATTCTCTATGGCTGGCAATAAACACAGTAGTACGTACAACAATAGGAGTAGAAGGATTGCAGGAACTGCTTGCACGAAGTAACACACTGACAATAATTCAGTGCTTTGCCAAAGCTGCCATCATCCGTCTGCAGACTAAGTCAAACATCACTTGGTCATCCTTTGGAAAAATATTTTTCTCTTTAAGCTTCCATAGCTATTTTGTGAGTGCTGAAATTCTCACCATGGCCTAATATAGAACTGTAGCACTGACACTGCAGGGATGTTTTGATATCAGGAACCCAGATAGCAGCAGATTGCAAAATGAATAGGCACAAGTTTCTACTTTTTGCCAATGCTTCATCCTCTAACTCCCTTCTCTCTTTCAAGCATAGTCGCATATTATTTCTGTGACCTTTCCACATATATTCTCTCACCACATATGTGCACACTTCCCATCTTTTGCCTCTCCACATGTATTATATCTTGGAAGCCACAGGCGCCAAATCTCTTACTTGGTGCAATGTTAATGAGGAAAAAAATAAAAACACTTCTTTCCTACTGACACACAATAGAATCTTCCCCTCTCTCACTCTCCAACATGCTTGCATACACATAACAAAACCACCCCCGCCTTTCCACAAAGGCAAAAGTGCTTTGTAGTCCATACAATCACAAGCCTATTCCGACAGACTGGTGCAAGAGTAGGTATATCTCTAGTGAGTAGGGGGGGTCCCTGAGGGATTTTTCATAAAATACCACATTAGGGACTAAAATTAAAAGCATGCCAATGCTATCCAGCATCTTTTCCTATTAAGGAGCAAGTCACTTCTTCAGACAATAAATAGGAGCACCAGACAGAAGGTCAACCTGGCCAACAACTTTCAAATGTTGCACAGGTGAGAAGCCAAACTGTTGCAGTAAATAACAAGGTCACTTATTAAAGAAAGGAACACCTTGTTCCTTTGTTAACCTCTCCATTATGACATCATTACTGCAAAATTACTAGTCATCTGTGTCATTCTGTTTTTCATTTACCATGAACTGGTGTACTCAGATTTCAGACAGGTTACAGGGGTTTGTTGAATTACATTGATTACACTTCAGAAACCCAAAGCTGCTTTAACTTTGCGATAACTCCATCCAACAAAGTTAAGAATGCATCACTTGTAAAAAAATATCTTTAAAAAAAATAATTTTAGGACACTAAGTCAGTACACACAGTACAATATAGTATGTGTATTGTACCATCAGACTGAGCAGGAAACAGGTCGTTCTTTTAAAGCGCTGTGTTCTTATGGTGTCCCTGCCCCCTCTGGGTCATTTTGGATTTTACAAATCCTCTTGACAATGACACTTTATTGTTGCTATGCAACATGCCCTTGGGAGTGTATTTGACAATGTGGGCGGTAATGTTATTGGTGACATCACTTCCTGTGAAAAGCAACACCAGTGCATGTCCACTGTCACTGTGAATGGCTGAGAAATGTGCCAAGTCAGAGTGACGCAATCAAATAAGGCAAAATTAACCAGCTGCAACACTCAATAGGGGGGGGAAAAAAAAAACGAATGGGACAGAACATAATGTTCTTCCCTGGCCAAATAAAAACTGACTGGGATACAGACCTGGCTAAATAACACTAAATCTGGCTAAATCACATCATCAGACAGCAGCTCGGCAGCTAACACCAAGTAACAGGGCTAGAGCATTTCTCTGATCTCCATATGGATAAACCAGAACTGTGAAATTAGATATTTCAGGCCTGTGAAATCATTGATTGAGCCACTAAAGACAGAAACTGGTACTGCCTTTTACTGCATGTAAGCATGGCATTTCCATATGCAAAATGGCACAGTTAACCTTAACAGGATAAAAAGTATATAGTGTATTCTAGACCCGCACACTGACACAAATACACAAAGCACATACCACATAATGGCAATAGTTACAGCTGGTTCCACTCTGGTGTGCCCGATACACAAGGCCACCCAGGGGTTGACTAACACCAGTGTTAACGCGCACACTTCCTTTGACTAGACAGGCTCCCTGCACACCCCATCACCTTAAATGAAAGGCGGGAAATACAGACTTTCAAATCAATTTCTCACTGTGGGAGAAACAGGTCTGAATGCCATCAGTTTGGTCTCTACAATCACTGCAAACCAAATCCCTTTGATTAAAAAAAAAAAAAAGAAAGAAAAAGAACAGAACAATGCTTTTGCACAAAAAGAGCAACTGTAATCAACCAATCATTTGTCATCACAGGAGGCAATGCAACATAAATTGCTGCGAAAAAAGCTACTGAATCATTTCAAAATTGTACAAATGGACAAATTTAGATAAGAAATCGAAATACTAACCAACTGAAACTCAGAACTGAGCTGTTCATCTAATTAGCAAACTATTATTTATATATACACCACAGGAAATAGTGGAATAATTAAGCGACTAAATGATTGCTTTTCTATAATTAAAACAGTAAATGACACAGTAAAAGCGGTGTTGACAGTGCTGGCTGCGCCTGATGTATGTTTAGTCATTTTGATACCCGAAACAAAAATATTTCATTTTAAAAAGTGTTTGAATGTTCAAAAATTGTTTGTGACATTTTATTCCTAATTTTTACATGCAGTTATTTAAACCATTTACAAAATACAATTTCCATTTATGCAGATAACTGAATAATTAGTAGCTCTCAGTTCTCTATCTTCTCTCATTTCTTCTGCTTCACCCAGCTTCATATTCATACATTTAGATGCATTTTCACCTAGAAAAAACCTACTGGGTGCCTCTACTGTTTGTTAATGGTAGAGCTAAAGTGATTGATTTGCCTCTCAGGATCAGGATTTAAAAAGGCCATCCTACAGACATAATCTTGCATTTTAATTAGAATACCGCTGCCCCAGCTCTGACACTGGAGTGATGTCTGATGAAAAGCTACCACAAGCTTTTCTCCTTAGAATGATATGCTAGTCACTTGCTTTGAGGTGGCTTGCATGCCTCCCATCCTCCTACTGTGCCAAATAATTTCTATCCCTTGTCCCCCTAGTGTTGTCCTGCCCTACTTGGCTTGCTGCCACTGGAACAAAATGTGTTAGGGTTTGATTTTAATAGCATAAAGATATGATGAGGCTTTACAGGCCAAGAACTGCAATGTGGGGCTTCTCAAGTTGGTTGACTTCAGAAATTCACATTGTGTTGTGACTGTGCCATCCTCAAAAATGATGTGCATGTTTCTCATCCGGAGGGGTTTGCCCAGACACTAGTACAGGTCCTTGTCAGGAAGTCCCCCTTCTTATGAATGGATGCCTATAATCTCAGTGCCACAGAGAACACAACTGGAAACAGTAATCGCACTATAAACACTCCTGTCAAAGACCAATAATGTATCAGCAGAGTGCACATGGGCACATAATGGCCTCTGCCTAATTCAGCAAACATCTTAAAAATGGACAACACACTCACTCCCACATACACACAAACGTATATGCTGTACAATGTATTTGCATGAAGTAAAAACATGTATCACAGACTGAAAAGCACACATATCACACACAAGCATCCATGCGGGCATTAAAAATACACACCCTACAAAATATTAACTAGGAAAACACTCAATTAAAAAGGCTTTAGCATTTTCCAATGAAAAAGAGAGGGAAAAGGGGATTAGATGACTAGCAAGCAAGCACCAAAATATGAACAGCTCTATACTGCAGCATATACACTAGACTTAAACCTCCATTTTCTATCATGTAATTGATCTCATGAGCACCATTTTGTTTTATATTTTCCTGCTACCCTGCTGCTTTGTAGTATCAGCATATTTAGAACATGCCTGCTCAGAGGAAATATTGGATGCACAGCTTTGAGCATGCTGAAAGAAAAAAAATAATATTAGGAAAAAAATGGAAAGGAGGAGGGAGAGGTACAAACACACACACAAAAAAAAAGGGGGGGAGGGAGCAGCACAGTACTTTCAACTGATAATTACAGTATATAAGCTTGTTTTTCAGCAGGTAGGCTGCCTAGAAAAGAAAATACCATCCCACAGAGAGCCATGATCAGTCAAGCTTGGCCTGTACAATAACCCTTGCCTCACCCAAGAATATATTTTATTGGTAAAGATTTTGATATCCAATAAGACCATTGAAAACTATTGACGGTGGTGTTTCATTTATGGTCGTAAAAATAAATTGGGATACGGAAAATGATGAATGAGAGAACTTACAGCAATATCTCTTACTTAGGACTCACTTTGCCACGTATAAGCTTTAGATTTCATAATATAAAAACAACCTAACTGACAAGGTGACATTTCTAACACCCATTTACTACTAAAGCTGTGTGTGCACAAATTATTATGAAGAAGACTTTTCAAGACTGATGAATGTGACTTAAAATGAAATCACAACAACCAAAACCAACTTAATTTGTTGTACTAGCTATGACAGGTCAAAGCACCTCAAATAGTTTTTAAACTACAAATAAAATCTACTAAAAACATAAATTATATATACTGTATGATTATGATGCATGTAATTTTAAGTTACATAACCAACCTTTGAAAATAAATACTACAGATGAGAATCTGCTGCCAGAGACTGCCATCATGTTTTTTATAAGACATGATGTTGAATGAGTTGATTAGCTTCAAATATTTATCACTATTCATAGTGAATTTCTTAAAATGTTCTTGAAATTAAAAATATTTTAAATTCTACAAATCCACTTTATTGCATGTCACAGTAAAACACTAGTTGGGACCTTAGTAATGAAAATATTTTTTATGTTGTTGCATCTTCCTCAAAGGCCTGGGTACCAAGAGCCAAACTTGATAATAAACTGCTATTAGATGCTCCACATGTCAAAGCAGCTTGTTCACACCTATTACTACCATAATCAGCTTCTTCTGAAAATTTAAGGCACTGATCCAGGCATATTTCAAATAGCCAGTTTCAGGCAACACAAAGCCTATCCAATTCCCATCCATGTTTAGTCTAACTGTCCTGAATTTGAGGGGCACCTTTCTCAGCATAGATTCAGATACGTTTCTTAACGCACAGTGGGACATTTCGGGACAATCTTAAGGTCCTCTGAAGGACAGACTGACACGAAGATGCCGCTGAGGCAGCTGCAGCTAGTAATGCAGGCCAGATTGAAGAGCAGTGTGATGAAGGTCAGTGTAAGAAAATAAATGAGGTAGCAGCTTCTCATTTATTGGTTAAAATGGCAAACTGGGTTTCAGTTTCACTGATTAACGACTACATGGTGTCTAACTCAGTCCAGTTGAGTCGATTGTCCTCCCTCACAATCTATGAGTGATACTGTAGCTTGTTCTTACAGTTACTGCTTTCCATCAAATAAATAATTTAAGAGGATTAACTTAGTATTGTCATTTCATTAAATTTATTTAAATTGTTTTGTACCTCCAATATGTGGATCCTAAAAAATAAGGGTGACACATTATGTCTGATGTCAAATATGTAGTGAACATTTGCTCTTAGTGAATATAGGTATTGAAATGGAATCACTATTAAAGGAATCAGGCAGGTATAGGATCCAAAAAATCTTGATCAAGAAATCCCTAGCAACTTTCATTTTCATTTCTCATGAGTCAAACTGTTTTTCTAAGGGATATTTGACCCCAAACTTGCTTTCCAGATGACTGGCAGAGAAAACTAGAGAGGTTATACAGACTTGATCTACTTATTACCAAATGGAACTGATTATGTGATATACCCAAGGTAGCGTTGTAGTGGTCTCAGAAATAAGAAGCATAAGAGCACAGGCGATTAGGATAATAGTCTTATTTCAGGCCCTATTCCCTGCTCACAAAACATGCTGTGGAAGAGATGCACTGAACACCAAATACACACACACGCACACAAAACCTTAAGCTTTCTGAACACCAGGCTGCACACAACCACTCTGAAGCAGAGGCTGAAGTGATGACTTTAGCAGAAGGTTCGTACCTCTGCAGCTGACATGCATTAATATTTCACAGGGAGATCCTGGGTGGTGCATGCATATGAACAGGAATCTCTCCGATCTGAATCTTTCTCCAGAGCTTCTTCTAATGATGTGCACAGGCTGCCTCCATCACTTTACATTAACAAGAAAAGAACTAATGCTGCCTGTACCCATAAAGACATATACCCCATCAACATGTATGTAGATAAAGACTAAACTAACTGAATTTGTCAGTTCTAGCCACTGCAAGTGCTTTATTATTAATTTTGCCCCTTGCGCCAGTGCTAAAATTAATATCAAGTGAGCATAACAAGTAAACAAAACGTGGAGGTGCATTCCGTGAGTTTGAAACATAAGTTGACACTTGTTACCACATTACCTCTGTGATAAACAAGTGCGTGTTGTATTACGGCTTGAAGCCTTCGAGCATCCACCTGTAGTCACTCCCAGAGAATTGTGCCGTACTTTACAGTGTATCTGCTTGAGTGTCTTATCAGCTTAGTTTTACATAAAGGATAGTTTCTGTTCTTTGTGCAGGTGAGTGTTGTAAAGGAAACAAAATTTTTAAAATAAAATGTTAAACATATAAACCTTTAAGCAGCATAAATAATTTTAAAAAATGCATGTTAAATAAAAGAAGTATAATTAAATTCTTTAGTTCTCAGGCAAACAACAGTATTTATGTTTAATTTTCTGTTTACATTACAGTGTCATGTGACTGTGACAGGTCATGTTATGACTTCTCATAATCCCAGGCCCAGACTTGCCTACCTCACTGAAACTTGTGTTCCTGTACTTAAATACAACACAAGTAGGTTTGTAACTTAATTTTTCCCAAACTGATGATTTATGGCAGAAAACTGAAAAGTTACTTCCGTAAGGATCCTTTTTTTTAAACCACACTGTTGTCAGGGGTAAAATTTATGTTGGTTAATGAAACCCAGAGATTAATTATTACGTACATCACTTCAGAAAAATCTTCCTCCCAATTGTCTGTTCCTTGTTGTGCAGTTTCTAATTAACCAAAAAACTAATGAGCATGAGTATTTGCCAGCTATGAATTTTCACACCTCAGATGAAGTATTCACACTCTCCCACAAGCCTTTTGTCATATACAGACAGAGCTATACGTCATTGCCACATTTGTGCAGGGGGCCGGTACATTTGAATTTCTTTTCTCAATAGAAAAGAAAGAAGAGGGGCAGAAAGTATGAGCTACAACTGTAAATAATCACTATGGCCACATCGTAGAAAGAATCAAAAGATATAACATCATACCTAGAGTATGTAACCATTAAAGAGTTACTGAATCTCACCAGTTAGATTTAATTTGTCTTGATTTCCTTTTTGAAAATGAAAAAGAATTTCAACTAATTGTGTCCTTTGTATATGCCCTTTTTTGTGCAGACTGTTGGAGATTTTGAAATCCAGTATTGGTAGAAATAGCCAAGCTGAGTCTAGCAAACTGACTAACTGTATGAAATTAATAAATCATTTATTTATTTTTAAGTATAAATACTCGATGCGTCTATAGATTGTATTCATTCATCTAATCAGACTGTAACAGTCTGACGTTTTGTAATGGCTAGAATCCCTGATGTAACGAGGGCTTTAAAAAGGAAGACTGAAGCACTATTTGGCTCTATAAGCTCACTGTGCAGCTTGCACCCTGATCTGATGCCTTTTCTGCATGTAGGCCAAGTATGGTTACACCTACAAAAAATGGGTTGCACGGACTTCATAAAGACTTATCAGTAAGCCATCTGAAAGACATCCTGCAGAGTGCGGACCACTTGTTAGTTGTGAAGGACAGTTGACAAGTCTTAGATTGCATCTTATTAACTGCTGGTGGTTTTATGCACCGTCTATATGAATACAAAGAGGTTAAGTGGAAAATGATCGGGTGGTGCGCTGACTAATCAAGCTGCAGAATCAGATGGGACAAGTGCTTTGTCTCCTAGTTAAGTAACATGATCAAACAGAACTTTACTCGTTTAATTATCAAAACTGAGCTTTTACAGTGACGCCACCAGATAAACAAACCCTTAGTTAAGCAAAGGGCTCAGAGGCCTGAAACCACCACAGATGCATGTAAACAAAGCCAGAAAAGCTGGGGGGTCTGTATCACCACGACTGATGCCTCCATCATCTCACTATTCCTCCAAACATCAGTACCGCCACAACTTTCTCATTATCTTACTCTCTCACTCTCTCTCAAACACACACACACACAAAGCAAAATCCATTATCTGCATTATCTGCTACAGCTTTTCTCCCTCTAGCTCATCTAATTACAAATCCACACAGCTGCCAGGCAGAAATTATTGTTGACCATTGTCAGTCATTCTCACGCTAGATCTCAAAAATACAGCCCTTGTCAATAAGGGGTGAAAACTAATAGCATAATTTTTTCAGCCACACAACTTCACTTTATTTAACCATTCCTCCTTTTCTTCACATCTGTCAGCTGATATTTTAATAGCTTGGGTTGGGTGTGGCTTGCAGCCTGTTTAACTGCTATATTGCTGCGTGGAGCAGTTAAAAAAGGGGGATGGGAGACAGATTACAGTATCTATACATCAGCACAACTTGCCTGTAAATACTAGGCACTACTGTATCACATGTAAATGCAGCCTTTGTTTACACCTCCCATGTCTATGCTGATGAATAGGCCTGATTTATTGTTATGGTGTGCAATAAATTCTGTTGAACTTTGAGCTTCCATCTCGGCAACCACAGGCAAAAAGGTAGGCAAGTAAAAAAAATGTACCTGCAAAGTCATCCAGCACACAAGCATACTAAACAGTATAATACTGCACTGCTTCTCTGTGTATATAAAGAGAAGCTGTAACGTCATATAGTCTTATGGATGGTAAAATACATTTTAATGAAAGGTCCAAATGAATGACAGTACAGGCTTAAAGTGTTTTTAAGGTGTTATTAATCCACGCATACTAAAAGTCTGGCCCGTCCAGGATCTGGGATCTTTTTGTCATTGTTGTGCTGTGCCTGATTTCGTAAATTTGTAAAATAATAAAAATAACAGGGCATTTGTTGAATTGTGATCGCAACATCGAAAATTTCTGAGGGCAATAAAAAACATGTATGCACTCTATAATAGGAGTGTCCTCCTAATTGTATTATCCAAGTGATGGTGGTTGGAAGGTGATTCTCAGCTTTAACCTATTGGCATTAGGACTCTTTAACGAGATTGATCTTTTTTGGAATAGAATATTTTTTCTATAGTACTAATAATAGATAGAGATTCAGCAGCTTCTAAAATAAAACAGCAGCAAATTTGGTCTCTAAGAAGAAAAATCTCAACAATGCTTTCAGACCTTGTGCTTTACGGGATACGGTTAAATTTAATTACCCCCGCCTTAAAAAATAGCCAGACCACTGAGTCAACATTCCACATCTATTTATCCATTTCTGCCAGTATTTAAAAATGTATTATGTAAAACAAATGCAGATGAGGAGTCATCTAAATCCTCAAAGATATTAAAGTAATAATGAATTTATTCTAAAAATAAGTAGTAGTAATAAATATTCAACATTTTATTCAGCAGTCATGAAACAGTGGTAAATAGTGCTCATATTATTTCATCTACATAAATACCTGACATGAACTGACATGAAAGTATAACAGCTCTACTTAATGGATTATTGTTAATGACTGAGCATTGCAGTGGTTTATAAAATCATATTGATGGTTGTGACTTACCCAATTTTGGCCTTCTGTTTGGACTTGGAAGAGGGAACGATGCAGGCCTTTCTACAGGCCTTCTCTTTAGGCCTTGCCTTGCCGTTTCCTTTGTGCTCACGTTCACGGTGGGTCTTGTACTGGGAGGAAGAGCTGGGGAAGCTCTCAGGGCTCATAACTCGGGGGATGTTCTTCTCCCCACGCTGCTGGGCCTTAGCAATAGCCTCTGATATTATCCTATTTGCCTTCTCCTGCTTGTCCTGCAGAGTTGACTCTATCTGATGATGTGTCCTCCGAGGCATCCTTTTCTCCGACGAGGAGCTGGATGAGGATGAAGACGACGATGAAGAGGATGAAGATGAGGAGCTGCTCTTCATTGGGGGACTTATAACCCGTATCTGGCTACCGGGATCATTAGCATTCTTTCGTGGCTAAAAAGAAAAAAAAAGACAATTCAAGAAGATGATAATTAGTGTTTAAAGTTACAATCCTCTTTGAGGAATGTCAAATTATAGACCTGAAGTGAACTATGGTGGATAAACAAAACCAAACTCAGATGCTGTAATCTATGACCACAGTGGAACCTTCTGACAATGATCCATTAAGTTGACACTTCAGAACTGAGCCAAGTCAATGAATACAAAGAACCAAAACTGTACTGTGCTGTACAAAAAACAAGCTTCAAAATATTCTCTCACAACCTGAACAACACACAAGACAACTAATGGCTGAGTAACACAAGCATGATCCCCCCCTCCCCTTCTATGGTGGAGACATAGAAGGTCCCGAGTAAGGAACTACCTGCAACATTTACCTATTGAGTTGCTTGCATGTGTTCCCTCCTTGTAGTCCCGTTTCTTACCACAGTACAAAGACATTACTGGAGACTCTAACTTGGCCGTAGGTGTGAACGTGAGTATGTCACGGTACGGTTGTCTGCATATGTCTCTCTGTGTACTATGGCCCTGAGTGAGACAGGCAATCTTTTAAGGGTGTACCCTTCCTCTCGCCCAATGACAACTGGGATAGGCTCCAGCCCCCCACATCCCAGAACAGGATAAGCAGTTACACATAATTGATAGATGAAAAATGGTGGCAGCCCAGCGAGATAACATTTGACTACACAATGTTTCAAATATGGAACATAGGCTTGGAAGAAACACAAATACCCTGTTAACTACTGCAACCCCTTTATTAATTTACAATATGCTGTGATGTGATCACTTGAAGTATCCCCTCACTCATACACAAACAAATAGATTCTACCTTGCAGGTTGTGTGAGCCTCAACAGAGCATGTTGCTCTCACCATCACAGATGCTGGGGGTCCTGTCTCACTCAACTTATCTCTCAGCCTGTTATCTTAACTATCAGTGGACCTCCAGGAGACGAAAGGCCAGTGCTTCCCTTTAAAAATAAATTTAGATCATATGGAGAGGTTTTTGAAACCAACACTATGTGACATGAAAACTCAGAGCTAGAAATCTTTTAGGTGGAGTGAGCTAAACACTGGCTTAGTGAAGCACGTTACAGTGAGCCTTGCAGACATAAATAATCCAGCCTGCCTGATACATGATAATATGTGAATAATAGATGGCGTGACTGCGGTTATGCCTACACAAGCGTCTTGTGGTGGGCCTTGAGCCTAGTGGAGAGGGAACCCATAAATGGATGACCTAATCTAAAAATGTGTTGTGTATGCCTACACTGCCCAGGCAAGGCCGGTTGCTTTTTTTTCTCTACAGTGAAGCTAAATAAAGAGAATTAGCTTGAACCTCACCAACAAAGTGGGGGGAGGGAGTTGAATAACTAGCGATTCATTTAGTAGGAAGGGGAGAAACACACACACACACACACAAAAGCTGCATTATGATTTTCACGTGTGCAACGCTGCTGAGGCTATTAGGAAGAAATTTACTGGATCATGCTGGAATGTTCTCATTCAAGTTAATGGTAAAAAAAAGAAGGAGGGGTAGAAAGTAATGCTTAAGAATAGAAGAACGTGAGGGCACATGAAAGACATAACAAGAGAAAAAAAATGAAAACAGGCTCCAGAGAGAGGTAGAGTGAGAGAAGAGAAAAGATAAAATGCACCAAAACTGAGAGCACTGCAGCTGTATTATACATCTATAAATAACTGAAATTACTGCCTGCCAGCACTGCAGTGATTTCAATCTGTCTAGCAGCACGTAGTCCCATGAAAACGGTGGGGACCATTACGGCCCGTGAAAAGGCAGAGTAAGCTCCATTTGGGCCGGCCAGCTTTCCCTTGTTCTCACCCCCTCATTTCCACATGTAGTGAGCTCTCTGGTGACTGACAGGCTCAACTCAGAGGTCTCGCTCTCCCTCTCTCCCTCACACACACTCACACACACACACACACACACACCATATAGTATACAAAAACTACAATGCAGCCGAAAGACAGTTCAAAGGTAGATGGGAAAAACAGGCGGGGGGGGGGGACAACATACAGTGGGGGTAGGGAAGAGAAAGTGCTCCAAATGTAGTGTGCCTTGATAAGGTCTAGCACAGCAAATGAGTATGGAGGGGAAGAAAAAAAAGCAGCAATGAGTTCAAGATGGCGGCAGTGCAGCATGAGCCAGTAGCAGAGGAGGTTGTTCAGTTCCTGCCGGCCCCTCCTCTTCCCCCTCTTCCCTCCTCCCTCCCAGCTCTCAGAGCAGCTCACTTACCCTTCCTCTTGGCCTCTTCACTGTAGACATGGTGTTTTTTTTTCTTCCTCTTTCCTCCCCCTCTCCAACTGGTTGACAAAAGCCTTGCCCTTTCGCCAGGTTTTTCTCTCTCTCTCTCCGTTACTCACGCTTTCTCTTACAAACACACTGACTCTTTCCCTTTCAACAGTCGTTTTCTATCACTCTTCCTTGAGCCGTGAGTCCCCCCCTCCCCTCCCTCTCTCCTTGTTTGCCTCCCCTCCTCCTCCCCGGTCAGCTCTTCTCCTCAGGCAGTGGAAGAGCGCTGGAGCCGTTCGTCTCCTCCTCCCCCAGCAGGCAGGGCTCAAGAGGAGTGCATGTGAGCTCTCTCTCTCTCTCTCTCTCTCTCTCTCCCTCTCTCTCTCTCTCACCCTCGTTTGTTTCTTCACAGGGCGATGAGGGAGCAGCGCTGTGGGCGGTAGAGGAGGTGTGTGGCAGTCCAGGAAGCTCTCATTCTGCTGCTGCGTGCAGCTTTGCCGTCGTCCTGCTTCACCCAAGTCTCCCTCACTCTCTCTCTGCGTTTGTGTCAGAGTTACCTTCCTCTGCCTCCTCTCTCCTCCCCTCTCATTGATTCCGCTTTCTGCCTGCCTTTCGTCTGCACTCTCTATTACTTTCTGAGCCTTCTCCCTCTTTTCACTTGTTCTTTCTTTCTCTTTTTGCTCTGCTGTTTGCCTTTTTGTACTTCTCCTCGTCTTCTTCACCAGCCAGGATAAGGTAGGTTACTCCTTTTATTACACACAAAAAGGCTTTTGTTAGCTTGCTTGCTGTTCGGCCAGTTGCATTTTCCTCCTTTCCCACTTTTTCCTCGTTCTCCCTCGCTGCCCTCCCCTCTCCCTGGCTGAGGCGTATGGCGAGCTCAAGACTCTGGCAGGCAGAGCGGCAGAAAATGAAAGCACAAAGCAGCAAAATGCATCAGCATGAATATTAGAGATGTCGTTAAAACCCAGACTCGTTTTTTTCTCTCTCTCTCTCACTCACTCGCTCTCTCTCTCCCTCTCTCTCTCTCTCTCTCTTTGTAAGGAAGTAGGCCAGCAGATGGTGCTAGCAGTTATAACATTAACTTTCACAACTTAACCCCTAAAGTACTAGAATTCTCCCACACCACAGATTGTATAGTGAAGCTGTTTTTATTCGGGTCACTGCCAATGATGTGCAGATATATCGGTGGAAATGTAATCATTCAATTGAGCTCGATGAACAATCAAACTAAATCCCTAATTCTGAAAATATATACCTCATACAAACAGTCCTCACACAACACAGCAGTTTATTTCCTAAGGATACCAGACACGTGCCACCCAAAATCCACTAAAAACTTCAACCATTTCTGGCCTTGTCACTCTATGACTTTTGGGGACAATAAAATCCAAGAAGAGAAAACTGGAATTTCCCCAATTGACAAGCAGCCCTTTCTGTGTGACAGAAAAGATCTTGGGGGGTGTTAGTCAGATTTTCAGAGGACCCACTGTCAGCACAATACAGGGACGGGTGGCACTGGCTAGCAAATAGTGTTTGGAATTATGAAAGACACATGACTGGTCTTGAGCTAGGCATAGTGCACAGCACAGCACAGACCTGAATTGCTAATTCATACCCAATCAGTTATTGAATCATTATTTACTGTGCAAAATCAACTGCCCAGGCTTCTTTTCCAGGCAACACCCTGTTCGCTTCTATGCAGCAGAACACATTGGCACCACCAACGACATACTAAACGTTATTCAAAGAAACAGTAGGAATAATGGACAGACTATGATTGCTGGGAATTATCGCATGGGTATAATGTGTAAGACTGTATATAAATGGATATGATTAGGAATATGATGTCTTATTTATATCATTAAAAGTTTCTAAACCACAATTTGTAAATACACATATCTAGACAGACAATGCTGACTGAGTATACTGAATGCTTTCTCTGCATTTTTGATCCCAAAACAGAAACACTGATGTGACATTGATGTTTGGAGTATACAAAACCTTTAAAATATAATTTTTGTATTGCTTATTTTCACATAAGATATTGTAGCTCAAAGAACCCTACGGTGTTTGTTGTAACTTTATCCAAGTATGGTGTGAAACGTGGGTGAACGTGTGTGGGCTACAACACAATATGGCTTTACACATTGTACAGATAACCTAAATAAACTTCTATGCTACTGACCAAATGCAACTGTCTGGACAGTCTTTCTTAAAATCTATATGAGTCTAATTAGAGAGAAGGGGCATGGGTATCAAGTCAGAATAATGAATATTACCTACACATAGGCTTGGCGTTTCTCACTGTATCTCGATGGCCTGACTAATTTTACATTTTACAGCGCAATATCTCCTACAAAGAGAGAGAAATGACTGCTTACATGTTTACATAACAATAACTGTCCTTTTTAAGAGTGTGCAGCAGCAGTAGGCATCCAAGCCACCTGGTCAAACCAGACCTTGGAGTTTGGACTTAAAGCCAGAGCACATGCTTACAGGAAGCTGAACAACAGTGTCCTCTCCAAGCTATACAACTCAACTGTAAGGCTAGAGTCACCAAAAGAGTGGGGAAGTTTTTGATACATATGACTGACAATGTGTTAAAAAAAAAAAGGGTTAAAATATTTTAATAAATCCTATAGGCACTAGGCTCTGTTTATATGTCTTCTTTTAATATGTGGCTTCTATTAAACTATGACAAAAAGGTCAAAAGGTTTGAAATAGTATATATTTACTGCCAACAGTGATCAAAATTAAACATTTATATGTACAGTATATGCACAAGTCTACACAAACACGCTCCCTGATGGATAAAACAGAAAGAGGTAACACATAGGGGTCTATATGATACCTTTAAGATTTTCAGAGCAAACATTTTTTCCATTTCTGGAATTGTTTTTGTGAGAATCAATCAAGAACAAAAAAAAAAAGGTGAATAAGTCTGCACATTAGGCATGCTTCAACAGCCACATGGCATGAAGCCACAGCTCCTCGGCAACTAAACGGTTAATATGCAAATAGGCTTGACATCTCTGTAAGAGGGGGAGTGGCTTCCTATAAGGACAGATAAGGGAGGGGAGAGGAAGAGGAGGGAAGGGAGTGGAGAAAGGGGAGGAGAGTAGCAGAGCTGGTGAAATGAAGCTAGTGAAAAAAAATGTTTGTGTGTGGGGGGCTGCAGAGGCACAGGTGTTTGTCTCTGAACACTCCATTACTTCCTCATCAAAGGGCCTGTATTAGTGCACCACTGCTCTCATTTCTTGCCTCTACCACCATGAGAGTCTCAACTAACTCACCATTAGGGAAATAAGAACTGAAAGCTAGCACTGCACTAACTGAAAGTGACAAGATATCTCACACCTAACAGAGATGCAATCCATTGCTAACCTGAACCTAATGACAGTATCTACAGAGCACAAAAAGAGGCCATTTGATTGATTATTCCCATACAACCATATTCCCTCATCAGTCATTGTTTATCCAAGCTACATTGTTAGGATGAATTGTACATAGTTCTGCATGCACAGATAGTTAACTATAGTGTAACAGGACCCAGGTTCAAGCACAGGGTTCTCACACACACACACACACACACACACAGTAGTGTTTATTGCCACCAGCATTCCCCACAGGTTTAGAATTAATTAGCAGTGGTCTGACATCCAGTGCTTGGAAGTCAGCTTCAACACAATCTAGAATCAATCAATAGCTGATTAGCAAAGCCATTCTTTTTTAAATGTGTAAGACTGCGCATGGACACTGCATTGCATTCTATGTAGAATACGTCCCCCTCAAAACTCTAGTCAAAATGAGAAGCTGATCTCTTCTTTGACTACCACATAATATGGCTGAAATAAAAAAGTTAATTTGACTCAACATGTGCCTGGCCTTTGGTGCTCATCACTGAAAGATAAAAAACAACAACAACACACACAGACATCACAGCAACCTCATCAGACATCAAGAAATGTCATTTATATGGACTGGTAGACGAAACACACGCTCACACACCACTTTAGCACACCTTTTAACTGCTTGTTAAGGCAAAGCTAGTTGGTAGAGCAGTCGTCCACCAACCATGGGGTCAATGGTTTTAAATCTCATTCCTCCTGTGCCTGGACAAGGCACTGAACCCCTGAGTTGTCCCTAGTGTCTGCTAAGCCACAACGGATGAAAGAATCTGATCTGAAGTAACTAATTCTAATTGTGAATATCTAATCAGTCAATCACATGGCAGCAACTCAATGCATTTAGGCATGTAGATAAGCTACAGAGCAGCTGAAAAATATGCAGAAATGCACAGTTTTTATGTCAATATCGACCAAAAATCTCTGTGATGATTCCAGCGCCTTGTTAACTATTGTATGTCATGAAGAATTAAGGCAGTTCTAAAGGCAAAAAGAGCTGAAATTTGGTGCTACCAATGTGTACGTAATAAAACAGTGAGTATACGTTTCTCTGGTAGGACTAACTAACTAACTAAAAGACAGATAAAGATAAATAAATAAGAAATTACATTATGCACCTATCAATAAGGCTTAAGGGTGCAGGCTATTTTGCAGCAACACTTGAGTAAGTAGGCTAGAGGATTAATAAATTAAAGAAGACATGATGCAACGCAATGCTCCTCAACCAATTAATACTGTTATAAGTTGGGTGTTTTACAGCACCATGCATTACTTATTCTTTATTCTGGGCCAAGAGTAACAGTAACTAGTCTGAGGTTGATGTCCTCAAGAGGAACTGCTAAAAACATTATTTCAACAACCTGACCTCTGCTGTTACAGTCAGTCAGGCTTACTGTGCCAGAACATGACTGAGAGAAACAGGCGTACAGAGAAACAATTTATAAAGTGATCTGTTGAGCCGCAATAGTTTTATAGAATCGTCATTTTTATTAAATTTGTTTAGCTTCCTGGGGATGTTTTATTAAGCAATATCTGACTTTAAACTACTACAGCAACAGACCTTTACACCTGCTCACAGTCCTTTAGCATTATACTTTAATGTGCAATCTTGGCTTTAGTCCTCGGGTGCCAAACTCTGAGGTGCCGGTTCAGCAGTTTCCCAGATTTATTTTTGAACACAAACTGATCAGGTTAATGTGTCTCTATGGTTTATGTTCTTAGCTTTTATAACAAATTGTACTTGAACTAACTATTAGCTCAGTTCAGGTGACATTTACTACTTACTGTTTATTATGCATGTTAAGATCACATGTCTTTTTCCCTTTTTCTTGGCCCAGACCAGGTGCAGTTTCTCTAATAATGTGTTTTGCTGATCAGATTCTGTTCCAACAATTATATTCACCTACAATTAATTGTGAACAAATATGTACTTCGCGTATGGAAATAACAGCTGCAATTTACAGCTGGATTTTAAGATCAAGTGCCTATATTTTTGATAGGCTATATTACATTTTATGATATGCTATGTGATTAAAGAATAACAGAGAATGCAACTGCTAAATTCGACATGACTGTTATTTAGTTTTGTCATTGTCATTTTTGTTTCAGTTTGCTTCCCCATGATATTGTGTTTACCTCAAATGCAAGAAATTAAGGATAAACCTGGGTTCAGGTGGGGGTAGCTTTACTAGGCTGAGGAAAAAAAAAGTTCATTTTTAACTAGCAAGTTCAAAAAAATGAGAAGCTGCTAGCTGAATTCATTTTGTCAAGCTCAGTGTGTGAATTCAAGAGTCAGTCACTGGTGTGTCCACTTTGCACTGTGAAGGAAAGTAGCACTGGAATGCAAGCACGTTAAAATGGACAACACAGGTAAGAAAAGATAAAATTCTGGATTTTTTTTCATTTTTGTGATACTTATCAGAACTGGCTCGGGGCATCTCTAATTAACCTTGAAGATGCATCAGTGTGAAGCTGATAAGACCCCAATTTAAAAAGAGGAAGCAAGAGAAGTTCAAGACTAAAATCTACATTAGCCCCAGAAGTCTGCATCAGAGATATTTATAGTAATGTACATGTGCCAAAAGGACCATGATGACACAAACAAAAAGAAAAATGCACACAGGCAAACACTGTTTTTGCCTCCCTTCTTTTACACATCCACTGTCTAAAGTACACAGAGAAAAATTTACATCAGGTTATTTCTGATAAAGCAACTGATGCAGTGTATATCTCACCATGTAGCACTGTGGCTGTTCCAAGCAACAGACTTTAAAGCCGATAGCCCATTAGTGCACTATTTTGCAGCTGGATAACTAACTCGCTAATTAAGTTCAGCGCAGCCATTTCTGTTACTGACAAGAAGGTTTATGAGTGCAGACAGAGATGTGCGACATGCTACAGGTACAACATGCTGGGGCACAGTCATCTGGGTATAACAGAGCTGAACACTAGGGGGTGACTGTGAGAACGGAGCAGAAATGCAAAGGAAAGAGGAAAAAGGTTTACCATTATTTTTAAGCAAGTTGACTGTTAAATCTGAACTTTTTTATTTCACAGAAAAGACATTACAAAAATATAAGGGGAAATTAGAAGAACAAAAAAAACAAAAAAAAAAACAAACACGTAATCTGCAGAGATATTAAGCCTGGAACCAGTGCAGAGTGCTGCATTATTATCAAGCATTTGAATAGTGTCCCGTGAGTGCTCTCCCTTATGGGTTTTTCTAAAAATCACTGATGACTGTGAAATAAAATTGTTCTTTATACAATATCACTGTTGATGGCAGCCCTAAAAGAATGCATTTGGTATAACAGTGGAGGCCATTTAAATATAAAAGGCCTACTATAACTAAACAGACAGTAACAGTCACCTTGGCTTTCATTTTCTCAGTGACCACTGCAAAAAAAAAAACAAAAAAAAAAAAAAAAAAAAACAGGCGTGACTGAACAAGTGTGAATGTTGTGCAGAATATAGAATACAACCTAAGCCTGGCTCTGTGTCCATCAGGCATAGTGAGTGAGAAGAGCATATACGGATTCAAACTAGGGCATCTGCCCTTCTTGCAAGTTTAAGTGTCAGCTAAGAGGACGGTCACTCAGTATGATTTAATATCATATTTTAAGGGATAGCACTGTGCACACTAGCAAGCATAGCCCAGTGGGAAAGCATGGGATCACCCATATAGCGGAACACCCTTTACATTCAAAATATCCCAGATTTTACGTATGATTGCAGACCGTTTCTTGTTGATATAACTCACCCACCAAAAGCATTCCTGAAATGAGAATTCTTTAAATAAGATAAAGATAATAATAAAATAATATAAATAATAATAAAATAATCATAATGATAATAAGATTAATAATAATAATAATAATAAAAATAATGATGACACAGGTGGTCTCCAAAGAAGTACTAGGTTTGCAGGTGCATTAGGATTCATCTACCCGAGTGGAATCAAACGTATTTTGCATACTGAACTGCCCATGTTTGTGTACTTCATCATACATAATGTGTCAGAAACAAAATTGAGGCTGCCCTTTAATAGCGAGTGTTCTGAGTAATGACGTGTGTCTCTGTGAATCAGAGATGGCACAGCAGGTCAGACACCAGGCAGTGAAGTGAAGCTGAAATGTGCAAAACAAGCAAGCTGGATGATGCCATTCATTAATGGGAACATCAGTGCAAGCTGAAGAGTGGAACTGAGAGGAGGTCCCTTAGGATGGGAAAGAGAGACAGCAAGACAGATACAGAGAGCAGGGGAAGGAGAGAGGGAGGGAGGGATAAAGTGGAGGGAAATTCAGCAAGGGGCTTACTGCCAGACCTTTACAACTCCTTCATTATTGAAGCAGTGCAAACGGAGAGCTGGGCCAATGCCTGAAAAACACACACAGCGGTGACTACATACATCCACACAGGAAAACAGAGCAGGTGCGTAGTCAACCTGCAGCCTTAGGGATGTCGTGAACTGGGGATTTTTCTTTTTGCCACCCCTGTTCGGATTTTCACTTCTAACTCTAAGAGGCAGGTGTCTTTGGAGTGACTCTCTGCTGAAATGCTAGAGGCCAGACATGCAGGTTTTCTGCCACCAACAAGAACATAACCAGGATCAACACTTATAATAAAAAACAAAGACACCTAATGTGACTATTTTATTTCTTTATTAAATAGTTAGCCCTGCTAGTTCTTTCAGTTGAATTTGTCATTTACATACATTACACTTGAAAATTTGTTTTGATCTATGATTTGAGCCCCCTTTTTTATAAGAGTAAAAGCACCATTTGCAATCAATTAAGTTTTTTCCTGCCTGCTAGACTACTTACTTGCTAAAAGAAAGACTTCAACTTGTGTCTGTGCCAAAGATTTTATATATGTGATAAGAGGTATCAATTACCTCTGAGGGGCTATAAATTAATATGCAGGCTATTCATATGTAAATGAAAAAAAAGATCATACAATCACTATATAAATTTTATTTATGCTATATACAGGACTGCCCCTTCTTGTTGGCCACCACCAATACCATTTATATGTAAATATCTCTCATTTTGTAAAAGCTACAGACCTGTGATATTGTTAAAATAATAAAAAAATTTGCCGACAGATTACATCCCCTTCTTCCTAAATTAGTTGAAATTTGATAATCTCAAAAATTACTCCATGTAAAATGAACTGTATTAAGATCTACTTTACTGCTCATTGTAACATCCATTGATGTATAAAGAAAAAGGTTTAAAAGTAATTTCCCTATATAAATAACTGACCAAATATGATTACCGGCATAAATGCATGCAATAAACAACCTAAACACTAGGCCATTTTAAGAACACTTTAGGAAATTCACTTAGTAAAAGACTTTGTAAAAGATACATTAAATGTCTTAAAGCTATTCTTCAGTTATGCACCGCAAGACGAGTTTGTGTGTTATTACATTCTGAGAGAGATGGAGAGATACAAACATGGGGTGGGGGTAGAATTGAGAGCAGACAACTAATTTAATTTCTTTCATCATACTTACTGGGGCATTTTTGTTCCTCATTTATAAAGACTGTGGTTAATGTGGAAATATTGGGGGTGAACAAGTAAGGTCAATATGTGGGAAACACTGCAGTTTTAGCTGGCGGCTTTACTTGGGTTTGGGTGAGTGTGTTGGTTTATGTTTAAATGTACGTATATTTGAGAGTCTTTAATCTTTCCTAGTAGATCATCTCAAGCAAAACTTGTTTTTTCATTTTGGCATTCTGGGTTAGTGAGTATGGACTAATAGGGGAAAACATGAAATTAAAATTTAAGATTAAATCTAAAATGAAAGCCATTTTGTGGTTTGGCTTATGACAAGCATTAAACACACATATCTGCCCCTGGACTTCAGGGATTGTATTTCACTGACCCAACGCACTTCTAACACCAAAGGACCTCACACTGTTTTGACATATAGGAGTCTATTACAACTTAATTTCCTTCCAAGTGAAGGAAATACAAAGATATAATCTACACTCAAATTACTATACAAGACTTGGCTGTGGGTTTTCAAGGTTGGAAATAACCACTTATCCTAAATGCTCCATTATACAGATTACCAAAAGCACACATCACATGAAGTAGAACTTTTTATAAAACTGGTACATGAGCTTCTTTGAGGGTGACTACAAGTGTCTTTTGAACATTTACATTTGAACTTATTTTCACCTACATTCAGAAAAAAATGTTATAAGCCTGTATGACAGATACAAAGCTTAACTTACCACAAAGGTAGTGATGATAAATTAATGACATGTAGGGTTCAAGCGTCAACTTTCTTCTTCAAAGGTAAACTGGTAAATGTAGATTGAGTGAGTCAATTTCTGTGTCAACATAAATGAAATGCTGGAAAATACTAGCACAACACAAAGTCTCACCTTACAACACTGGTGTCTATGGTAACTAGCTGCTGGCTTCCTGCTGACACAAACCTGTTTGCTGAACTTACAAATCAGTAACTAGTAAGCCAACAGCCATGTCTGGGACAATATGACCGACATCAAGTTCTGTCAAAGTCAAACTATGCTACAGAGCAGCATATATCAGCTGGTGCCGGAGAACGGACTTACTTTCACAAGCTTCTTGCCAGGTAGTTTTATTCAAATATACCTTTATATCCAGATGTCTTATCCAAAGATTTTTTCACTACGCCTCGTACTTCTACTACAACAACAAGTATTACCAGTTACACACAATGAGCAAACAGGAGTTGGTCATTGCCTGTCTGTGTCTTTATTTCGTCTATTGCACCCTAAAAAAAAAAAGTCTGTTTACGAGATATGTTCATGTTGTATTTCTCTTATTCTTGCAAATCTTTCTTATGCCCAGAGAAACTGTGGTAATCTAAACGCCCATAGTTCTGCCCTCTGCCAGTCAAAGGTTAACACGAGTTCATGGAGGTTCCTTCACGTCACTAGCAAAAAGCCTTGCATTCCAGTCACAAACACACAGAGTCCACATTTGACTGCTAAGCAAACACTCATGGACCCGTCATCCCAGAAAAACATTCAAAGCCGTTTAATCCCTGGAGAAGACAGCAAGAGAGAAAACGAAGGAAAGAGACACAAAATTAAAAAAAAAAAAGCATACTTAAAATTCAGACCTACTGTGCAGTTTGAGCTGGCAGCGTTCCCACATGCTCCTGACACAGTCAATCCAAGTACAACTCCCTCCTCCCTCTCCCCTCTCCCCTGCAAGCTCCTCCCCAGCCTCCTCCCCCACTGTGCCCTACCATTCACACCACAGCAAAGACTGTCTGACTTCCTGTTTACCTCTGACCCTTAGTTTTCTGCCTCCAAGACAGACAGAGAGAGACAGAGACAGAGAGACAGAATGAGAGAGACAGACAGACAGAGAGAATGGCTGTTGGGGGAGGTGTTTAGAGAAAGTGTGTGAAGAAGACAGCCTATCACCATGTGGCTACTGGAGCAGCAGGTTGTGTGCATGTGGGTGCGTGTATGACACTTGTGGGTGGTGGGGTGAGAGCTGGAGTGATGCTTGGTGTCAAGTTTCAGGGCTGATTATGGCATTGCCTGCCCAGTCTGGTCGGCAGTTATATAAACCTCGGAGAGGTCAGAAAGCAACAAAGCTAGCAAGTCTCACACACCGTTTTTATTCTGTTTAGCAAGAGAGCCCCTTGCATCCATAACCTGTTCAAACTACAATTGGGGATATGAACAAGAACACATTCCACACATGCACACTACAAACCTACACTTCTGGACAGTAGTGAGAGGAAGAGCTCCTCTGCAGGGTTTTATTTGACACACTCCTATGAGCACTACCTGAACACAGTTTCACACAGAACTCGGCCTCTGGCACTGCCCGGAGTGGCCTTTCGCACAAAGGGAGATCACCGTCCTCAAATGTTAAACTCACTTTCAATGAGGAACAACATTAATAACAATTTATTTATGTTGTGCTCTACTAATAAAAAAAACAAAGGTTCCATCGCCTGACACACAACTGAAGTTGAGTGACAGAAACATCGTCAGCACATCCATTTGCTTGCTTTGATCCTCTCGAACATTCGTTTAACTGCAGTGCACTGTTCACACGAGCCCGTGTATACAGACATCATACTAGGGGCTCGAAGGGTAGTTGGAGAAAGATTAGAAACCCGGTTACACAGAGTAATCGCCACTCTCAGACAGAAATCCACCTGGGGAAACTTCCCTATTCCCCTACCCTGATTTTGGAAACCACCTTTCCCATGACACTTAAGAAGTCAGCTTCCTGAAAAACCCAACTGTAACCTGGTTAGTTAAGTCCATTTAAACGCACTCATGGACTCTTGTAACCAGGTTACAATCAGCCTTCTTGGGAACGCTGCTGTCCTACGTGTCGTGTAAATGGGAAAGCTGGTTTCTGAAACTGTGTTGGGGATTAGACAAACCCTATTTCCCTAGGTAGATATGTTACAGAGAACACCGATTCCTCTGCCATGAGGGATAGACCATTAAAAGGGTGATGCTGCCTCAAAGAAAAGTACACGTAAACACAAAGTGCCTCGAAGTCTAAAGAAGGTGCAGTATTTTTTGTCACTATACTGTTTAATTCTGTGAAGCATGCTTTCAACATAAGTTTGAGGCAGAGGAGAAGCCAGATTACGTTTTTTCTGCATGTGTACAAAAGATTTCCAGTAACTTAATATCTTAAATAAATGTAAACTTCATTCCCCAATAACCCAAGAAAGATGGGTTCTCTAAGTAATCTGGTAAGGGTATGTAAATGCAGTCAGAGTGCTCCAGCTATAGTTTAGGTTTTATTTTGACTTGCCTGTCTGGTAAAATGGTAGAGGTAGTTAATATTTGTGTATTAACCTACAGGAAGTGATAAGCCCACTATAAGAGAGGCAGGAAAATACAATAATAAAAAATAATACAAAAGGAAAAAAAAGACAGTATGCCGCTTTTTATTGGGTATGTGTTATTTTTTTTCTAATTATTATAATTTCTTTTCAATGAAATTAAATTGCTTTTATAATTTCCTATTTCTGTGTAACTACTACAGTATGTTAATTGTCTGTATTCAGTAGTAGTGTGCTTGATTAAGGAATACTATAAATCATCTTAATGTATAGATGCCAATTGAAATCTGTATTAGAAAGGGCTGGCATTATGGCCAAAACATAAATCTTAATTTTTTTCTCACAATTTGATTCAGAATTTCAATTAATTTCCAGAGTACATGAAGTTGAGACATTAGTATGCATGTAACAATAAATGTTTTGATTCAAAAAATAAAACTAAATGTTGCCCAGGTACTAGGGCCAAATTTGCTATATTATTTACCACTTGGAGCAGCTATGTAACACTGCAAATGACTGCATATTGGGCTATGAATGCTTTCAAAACACAGGCACCTACACTCCACAAAGTCCCTACATGCAGCAGCTAACACAGCATTTCTGTTGCTCAGATTTGATTAAAGCTAAAGCATTTATGGATATTGTGACTTTCTTTTAAAGCAAGTGAGTGAGGCGGTGAAATTTCTGCAGTTTTCAATTCAAAGAGGTAAAATGACTACCTTTACTTGGTTTTATTTCAACATCTTCATCTACTGCAGCTACCATAACTCCAGTTTGTTGACTACCAAAGCCAACACATGTGCTGACATCTCCAAGCAAACAGAGACAGCTGACATTACTGCTGTAACTCCAGAGGACTGCTACTGCTGCTACCACTGCTGCTGAGTGACACCAGAGGAAGTGATCTAGATTTTAGCATTTTTTACATTGCTTAAAATAAACTTACATTTTTATAAGTCAAATCAATCTAAGATAACGCCTATCCCTAGTATCAGAAGCTTCGCAGGACATGTTTTGATTGTTTGCTTACATCCATAATAATCATTTCCCATTTTATCAACAATAGTGTATTACTCAACTAGGAAATTACATTTCAGAATAAGAAATTGAGCTAGAGTTTATGTCTATAAAAGTTATTACCAAAAATTTTTGATTGACTAAAATCTGTGCCATTTCACCTGGAATGACTCCATTCACATATTGTCTTATGTGTACATTTAAGGAGATTACAGTAGTGTACAGTAAATGTTTCAGTTCAAAGGGGGCTGACTAATAACCTGACAATTGCCTTAATGTTGCTAGGTGTCTTTGAGCAGGACTGAAATTAGGGTGGCAAACATCCTCTCGCAGTTTGAGTACACTGGTAAGGGGTGTTTGAATGTACCTGCTTTGCTCCACAAGTCTCCAAAACTTGATTTCTTTTAGACTTTGACATTCAGCCTAATTTGTACACACATGTAAAGGTCTATAAAATCCAATTAAGATTGTAATCACAAACCCACAGGAAGACACAAATCTCCAACTAAAAATAAACTACACCTGGGTGCCTGGGAAGCTGTATATGTCCAAAATAAAACAAACCATGACAATAATCAACCTATGAGATGATTTTCCAGTGTATTCTTGAATGGCAGTCAAGAGCAATAGGGAGAAAATCTTGCAATGAGTAATTCTCTAATATGATATGGTACATTGTCTGTAAATCCAATTGAGAAACCTAACTTTGGCTAAGCCTTCCTAAAGTAACTAACTGAATTAACTACGGTAAATAAGTAACTAAATGAACTATAGACTGACCAGACAAATCAATTCTTGATCCCATTTAAACCTTGTAGAGCAAACACTGTCATTTTAAAACAGTAATTTCAACCCAGTTACATATTGTGATAATTTTTTTGGGCACCCTTAAAATGAATAGACATAGAAATGCCCTGCTTAAAATGCTGACTAGCTCCAGTGTAAAATCTGACTCAGGACTACACCTACAGCACCACAAGCTCAAAGGGGTCACACTAGTGTGTTTAAGCATAAACGATCACTGCAATGTAAGTCTCAAATAGTACATTAATGTCACTGAAAAAAAAATGAGACAAGAGGCTAGAATTCTACACTAAATTGTTTTTGTATTTGCATCAGGGGTTAAAACATAATTTTTATCCACTTTAATCAATAAGTACTGCAACCTCATGATCCACGTGTGCTCGTCACAGCTGCAGCTGACCATAAAAACCATTGGAAATCCTAATTAGCCACATTCACTGCAGGGGAGTGAAAAGTGGGCAGCTATCCCATGATGTCTGTCCAGCAAACACACTATCAGCAAGCTCTTCACACATCAGTGCACATGAATAGCACAGTCAGCCTGTAAGCGTCAACACAGGGCTGGATGTTGACACAGACAGGGAGAGGCTCGTTCATATGGCTGTGGCCCCATTTCAATCAAGGACCTTTGCAGATGGGCAAATAGCCTTGTGGATGAGTTTTGGTTTCAGTAGACCACCCATTCAGTTGCAGCTTGTTGCAGAATCAAGTCAGTACTCAACACACAGGATGCGTTTTGTCTTGTGGGCATTGGTTTGGTTTCAGAAGTGGGGGAGACATACTGGGTGTGCTTCCAGTAAGAGAACATTGTTTAGGGAGACTTGAATGAGTCACTAAAGCCATTGTAGTCAATTATGTGTTTGCCACACTATGGTCAGTGCAGAATACAAAAACCGTAGGGTTGGTAAGATCATGTCATAATACTTCTGTGTTGTCAGTAGCGATGGGATAAGGTTGTTGTCCATTGCAGGCCATGAACAATACAAGTGCTCTTAAAAGAAAAAAGTTTGCATAAATCTAATTTGAGATAACGAGCTACTGTTTTCTTCTGCATGGTATATAAGAGCGTAATTACCAATAAACATGTTTTATTTAATCTTTTTTAAACACAAATATTAAAAAAATAAGCTTGGCGTGCAGGAAAATGTCTGCTGCTTTTGCTGCTGGTCATGTGTCACTCCTGGGCCAGGAGGATGTGTGGATGCTGCTAAGCTACAAGCCAACTGAGGTCCAGGAACCGCCTGAAGCCTGTTACAGCCAGCTAATGCACTCTCCCAACCTCCCCCTCTGCTTCTCTTCTCCCTCCCATGCTCTTCCTCTGTCTTTTTCCCTCCCTTTCTTTCCTGAGCTCTCCTTTTTCCATGAGCTACTGCTCTCTCCCAAACACCCTCCCCCTCTTTCAAGTGCTAACCACTCTCCTTCACCAAGCTCTTTTCCTCCCGCCTGCTCTGTCACATGTGCACATCCACTCACACACATACAGAGAAACTGTGGCAGCTACCACAACAGCGTGCAACCTCCCCCACACTCCAGCAAGGCAGTGTACAAGTGCCTCTAGCTTGCCCTGACCCACATCTTGATATAGCCCTAAGTATGCTTACAGCTAAGTCCTGAAGACGCTCCTGCCACTCTTAGCCTAATCAGGCCTGACCTGCTGTCGGCACACTGGGAAGATAGACAGGCCAGGCTGGACAGACCATTATCATTTTCAGAAGGCCCTAGGTGCCGCCTCTCAACCTTCCCCCACTCCACCACTGATTGCAGTTTTCTACTTGACAAGCACATGTTCTATCTGGAAGAGTTGGTTAAACATTACATGGGTGACTGGATTCTGTGCCATAATATACTAGGAAATTGATTTTTTTCACCCCTTGAAGTCAGCAAATAATTGTTCTTCAATGGCGAAGCAGAGATGATTCCCTAAGAACATCTGATGCTTCAATTCATGTCAATTTATTAATCTTCATTTCACATAAAATTTGACTAAAGGACAAAAGTTCACAGGTTTTAGTAACAATTAGTTATACCGCAACACAGAGAATATTGTTTTTAGTGTCTTGCTCTGCTATAGTTTCCGAATATTTGCAGCCGAGCAGGTGCAATGATTTTTGATTTCAAGGCAGGCAAAAATAAAAACAAATGCTTAGGTTTGAAACATTATAAAGTATTACCTTTTCTCCCTTGTACTCAACAGGTGAGGGTTTCTTGCACTCACGTTCCCTCTCCTGGCTGGAATTGGCCCAAGAGCAGTTGGAGTCTTCCTGCTGGCTGAGAGCAGCCTCCAGCTGGGGCAGTAGGTCAGGCAGGAGGTCAGGAGTCTCCAGGCCCTCCAAGTCTCCATCCTGAGCCCCTGATGGCAGAAAATTGTTTCCCAGACCCTGGTATCCATTAGTGTTGATGGCCCCGCAGCTGAGACGCTGCTCAGAGGGCAGCTGGGTGGCCATGCTATAGCAGCTCATGGATTCACCAAACATCTCGGACGACTTGCAGTTTCCTTGGGTTTCCCCAGAACAACGTAGAGCACGAAAATGACATTCCTCCCCCTGGCCAACTGGAATTCTAGTGTGCTGCTGACTCATAACTGCTGTAGATGAAAATGGGCATACTGTCACTGAGAGCTCTGGCACTGTGGAAGTGAGGGATGCAGTAGTAGTGGTGGGCCTAGATACTGAGGGAGAGGACAAAGACTGCTGACTCAGACTAGGCATTTCTGGCTCTCCAGGGTAGGCAGGGAATTGAGCTGGTTGGTAAGCAGTAGAGGACCTGACTGAACATGTAGACAGGGAGTGAACAATAGATGAAGACTGCATTGGGAAGGTCAGGTTAGGGTCTTCTGGCAGAGATCCAGAGAAGACTTGGCCTCCTCTGGGCAACTCATAGTTACCCTGCTGCTGCTGTTGTAAGCAAGTCCCACTAAGAGAAGCATTTTGGCCAGCTAAATAAGACTTGCTTTGAGGAGCACCTGAATGGAACCTTGGTCCTCCTACTGTTAGTTGGTGCTGAGCCTGCTGCTGACTATGAAGAACTGGTGTTGGCTTTGAGAGTGACTTGCCTGGTGAAAGGAGAAACTGTAATGCTGCTGTTGCTGCTGCAAGGACATAGTCTGTGGATTAATTTGCCTGTGCTGGTTCAACAGCTGCTGCTGATGACTGTGCTCTTGTTGCAGCTGCTGCTGCATCCTATGCTGCTGCTCCTGTTGCTGACATGGGTGATGTTGTGGCTGGTTGTGCAGTTGCTGCTGCTGATGACAAAGCTGTTGCTGCTGCTGTGATAAGGTGTGGTACATATTCCCATTCTGGTCTTGGTTGCCCCACATTGGACTGCTACTGTTACAGAACAGTCCATTGGATTGAGGTACCTGACTAATGGCAGCATTGTGGTACTGGCCATGTTGAATGCCACCACCTCCACTAGTTGTGTCTCCAGGACCAGAAAATGCCTGCCCAATAGGATTATGTGCTTTCATGCCAATGTAGTGACCCATCTGTTGATTGTAAGAAGGAATTGTTTGGTGGGTAGAAACTGAAGCCATAATGCCTTGATGCTTCCCCGGGGCCAGAGGCTCCACTTGAAGGGGCTCAAAGTCAGCACTAAGGTTCAGTTCATCCACAAGTGAAGGTGCTGATGAAAAGCCATCTTCATCTAGCCCTTCCAAATCTCCAACAAAAAGGTTAGGATCATCAAAGAAGTCCATGATGGAGGCTAGTGGGTTGCTGGAACCTTCGGAACACCGCTGAATCCAAACTGGTCCCAATGAGCCTTTCTTTCTACCAAACTACACCATGTCCATTATATTGTGTTCCTGTACAAAAACGGAGAGAAAAAAAATATTAGAAAATGTAATGTAAGAAAATGAAGACTGGGTTTTTAATGAATAAAGTATGATCTAGAGGAACATTAGAACAAGTTAGCAAACAAACTACAGGCTACTCATTCAAATTATCCATTACAACCTCCAAGATACAAACTAATAATTATCAGTCCAAGAGGACATAAAATAGGACAGTAGTTAGCTTTGCTGCCTCACAGATGAAAGGTCCCTATTTCAGCTACTGCCTTCCTGTGTAGAGTTTAATTTGTTAAATTTTCAAGTAATTTATATCAGACAAGAACAACAACAACTTTTACAGGGCAGGTAATGGCTAAATCAGAAGGGGTTATGAGCAATGTGGTGCTGTCAACTACCTATCAGCACAGCCTTTCATGTGTGTAGTAAAGCAGCTGGTGCAAACCAACCGCCAGCCACCAGCAGGTGCCTCTTTGCCTCTTCCTGTACCCCCTCTGCTTTAACACACAAACGCACCTCAACCCCCACCCTCAGAACCAATGAAGCTGCCTACCCTGCTGCTGCAGAATGTGTGGGAGGTGCAGACAGCTGATAGAATTTCAACAGCTAAGGACAGAGGCAGATGAGGTCCTTGACTGTGTGTGTGTGTGTGTGTGTGTCTGTGTGCATGTGTTCTGCAACCACAGACCAGCGGAAGATGACAGAAGCTTACCCAGGTCAGTCATTATATGCTGACTTGCACAGCCACACAAAAGCACAAATAAGAACAGACATATCTTCAGTAGCTTCTAGAAAGAATTTATTTTCAGTGATCAATTTACATTTCAAATAGTACACAGGTTAACATACAATAATGTAGTATTTTCAGTTCACCGTTGTTGTAAATATGACAAATGCACCCTCATGTTTTAGTTTTCTGAGTACATAAATTCCTACAAATGCATAAACAACACTGCAATATTGTGCATACCATCTAAATTTGAGACCAGATATGTTGTGTATTTGGTGATCCAATTCCAAAAAGTGGATAAACATCCCTGAGACACCAGCCTGGGCATAACATTAATGTGCCTGCAATGTATGTACAAACTTTAAAATGCAAATGCTGTCAGAACTAGCAGAAAAACAAACATTTACTATTACCCTGAAATATGATAAATTGCAAAGGGCGGGTGTTGTCTGCCATTCTTAGTTTAGAGGAAGCTTGATCGCCTCTGTTACCGACCCCAACACTGCTGCAAGTTTAACTTGTACTGTATAAGCCTTTCCATTTTGTGACTCTAAATGACAATAGTTGCAAAGTTGCAACAATAAAAAGGTAAATTTGTTTAGGTGGGAAACTTGGCCCACATCTTCACTAATACTTATATTATTCTATCACAATTCATTCACTAGAGAATGCCACAGAAATGGGTCCTAAAACCTGGAAATCAGATTTTTGCACTCCCGGTTCTCTTATCCAAATGGTTTTTTTTAAAAGGGCATTTAGTTGCCTGAAATCAGGTCTGTAGTTGACACAAGGTCAAGAGATTTTTATGTTTTAGTCTCCCTCACAAAAGTAATCAGTTAATAATTTGCTTTTGAGGTTTTACATGCCTTTAGATGCAAGTGCCTAAATTAGACTTTGTCGGTAACAATACATGTCATGGTGGCATGGAAAATCAACTACTTGGAAATCTACCTTTAAATCCTTGTTTTTGTCATCACATGCCATCACTAGCTATAGAAAGGTATGAGCTACTCTTCTCACTATGAGAAGAGTTAAGTAAACTAAATCAAATTACAAATTGGAAGTTAAGTGATGGTGACATTAAAATCATGCACCCATGGCATATTTTGAATATAGCCTAATAATAGCTTTTTACTTCTAGCAATTGTATTTGCGCTTGGTGGGTTTTTTTTTCTGTAAAGACTATCTCGCAGAATAAAACATGCAAGTATCATAAACTTCCGTTTATCACTGAGGTTAATTTTCTCAATAAATCCAAATGACCTGGGAAAATGTATGGGAACCAGGAAAGCGGTTACTTCTGGGTTGCCCTCAAAAAAAATCGTCATCCCTGTGGCTCTCTATTTATACCCACTTATGCTTTGCAGTACTGTGGGCGACTATTCAGCTAAATACAGAGATAGGGTACACACTGGATAAGCTGCTAGTCAATTAAAAGTAGTGACTCATAGGCAACCATCTGCATTCACATTTAAGCCTAAAGTTAATTTTATAGTCCAAAATTACACTAATCTAACCTACCTGCCTTTGTATTGTAAGGGAAAACTCAAGCAGCTTGAGAAAAGACACACAGGTAAAACATATTTAAAAGCTCCAGCTCGCCTGCAAAATCTGAACCCAAACTTTCTGCTAGCTGCACTACACTGCCATCCTGTTTTCATACCATGCAGGTCAATCACAAATCTTATATGTGTATAAATTAATGCTGTTGTCAAAAAATTTGTGATTTACACCCTTGCAATCATTGAACACTAAATCCTTATTCCTCACATGTGTATTAGTTCATGATTCATAATGCTTAACTAATAAAGTCATGAAGCACATTTGTCTTTTACTTTAGCTGAGCTGTTATTAGGCTAGAGAATACATTTACTTTATTTAAACCCAGTTAGTGACATTTAAATTCAATATTGGCAGTGCCACAGCATGGAACATCAAGCCAGAAAAGATTTTTTATCTTTTTTTAACAATAAATACTGATTGGATAAATATGAGCACTGTCCTGATGCGTACTCGCTCTTGAGACTCATAAATTCAATCTGCAGTACTGCATTTTATATCCACGAGTCCATATAGAATGTGGCAAAGTGACTAAAATTATTAGAAGCACAAAGCTTAAAACAAACTTACAAATTAATGCAAACACATATAAAATGCTTTAGATTACTGGAACTCTAGCCAAACAGGCATGTACCACATTAATTCTCTCCCCACCACTGTTCACTGAGTCATGAAGCCAATTCTGATTTTAGTTTGGGGTACAGAAATGTGACATTTTGTAGTTGTTATTGTTGTTTTTGCCTTCCTTGGATGCTTATACAGGCAACATATAATGTATGTCTCATATTCATACCATTGTTATTTAGGCCAAACAGAGCTATTTCTGTGATATTTTAAATATCATTACACAATTGTTCTAAATCACTACCCGAACTCCACTAAAGGGCTTTAAAGCATCTTACAGACTATTTCTTTTTACTTGGTGGTAATTTAACTAATTTGTCTTATTAAAGATCATTTCTTCCACTCCTCTGGCAGATGCTCCATTTTCTTACCATCACACCAAGTATGAATCATATTAAAACCCTCAGGTAAAGAAACTAGACTATTCAGCTAAACTGTAGGTGAACCAGTACGTACTCTAATAAACACAGCATTAAAAAAAACAAAAAAAACAAAACTACTTTCTCATGTGCCCTAAACGAATGCTGCATCTCAGCCAAACCTTTGCTAACGTTTAAACAGCCCATCTGGCCCAGACGCGCACGCCAGTCGCCAGCCTGGGCCTCTATCGCCTTCCAGCTGTTTCCTTAATAATCGTGACGCTGTAAGCAACATCCAGACACGTGCAACTCATGCCTAATATCAACAAGAACTGTGCGCACAGCTGTCCAGAGGTCGCCATTGTGGCCAGCACCGATGTCACACCAATGGCCACTTCGGCTTCCAACCAACGAGTAAGTCAGTGGCCAAACAAGCCTCGGCAGTTACTTGGAGGACGTAGAATGCCCAAAGTTGGCCACGTCGCATTAGGAATAAGGTTAGGTGCTGTTGTCACTGGAAGCGAACCTCATCAAGTAAGGTAACTGCTAACTCGTGCCGAACCTTTGATAAAGAGTTTTACTGTACGGAAATAAACACCGGGCTCACCCCCAAAAAACAGTCAGCCGCATCCTCTTCATCCTCACCCGGCCATGGCCTCAGGTTCTACGGGCGCGCTGTGCGATAAGCCCGTGAGGCGCTAATGTGTTGCTCTACTTTTTAAGCCCGAGTCCGGACCAACTAAAGACACGTGGGGCGTCCGATGCCTGCGTCCCAAACGCTTCGCCCCGGGTGCCGCAGACAGGCCACACGTGCTCCTGGCCGAAGCTCCACTTTTGAAAAGCCCAGGATTCAAAAGGTGTCGTGACTCGTGACGCTTCCTCACCGAAGAAGAAGAAGAAGAAGAGGAGGGGGGGAGGAAAGAAGGAGGAGGAGGAGGAGGAGGGGGGGAGGAAGAGGAGGCCGGAGATGGATAGATAGGTCGACAGGGAGCTTGTGGGTGACAATACAACTAGTTTGAAAACCGACTTTCGTTTTCATTTCTTAGAAGATGCCGACGTGCAGGCGGCGTTAACGGCCGGAGCGAGCACGGTGAAGTGCGGCGCTGACTGAGCCCGGCTCGTCGCTGTCAGTTCAGGACCACCATGACCAAGAGCCGCTGAGGGACTACTTTGTAGCCGCGTATATTTGCCTCCGTCGGCCAAAGTGGCCTTAAGTACGCTGACATTTGTGGGTTTTCTGCGCGAACTTACGGGGAACCGGCCACGAATAAGTTTGTCGAGTTACCAGCCATGTTTCTACCGGGAAAATTACACAGTCAGCGAGGCGGTGTGTCATCCGACAGCTGAGGCGAGCCTCGCTGTCTGTCACAAATTGACAGCTCCTAGCTTGAATGAAACACACGCTCTCAAGTCCGAACCAGAACCTTCGACAAATCACCGACAGAAGTGTCGTTACTTACCCGACGCGAACACCGAGGCGAACTCCCGACGTCAGCGTACGGAGAGTGTTATCGGCGAAGTTGCGTGTGTGTTGTTAGTTGTACTCCTGCTGGCGACCACGGCGCAGCGGCTCGGCTCTGCTGCCGCTGCTGCTGACGTGACTGTGATAACACGGTATTTGCATATTAGTGACCTCCTCTGTGATTGGACCGTTGACAATTTGCCACTACTTCGACCTTTTCTTGTAAAATTAAGAGCCGTTCGGAAAGTATTAATACTTTTGCTACGGTGACGCCCCCACCCAGCGTCAGAGGGAGCCTGATTAAATCGTGTATTCATTCGTGAAATCCCGGTGTTGACAGAGCGCATAAGATGGCCGCGTCCAGGCCACAGCCAATCCGGAGGGGTTTTACTTTCGCACATGGACCGGAGTCTCTTCTCAATGCAAACATGACAGGAGCTGGAGAGCCGCGGTCCACTGTTGGTGCACAGCGACCTCTGGTGGCCGACTGACACACTGCCCGAAATGCACAAGTGTCTATATATGTATTATAATACCAGTGTAACATTATGACCGCCTGTGCAATTTAATGCAATGCAACACGGTGGCTCTGCCATGAATTCTGCTTTTAACCTAGTAAAAGTTAGAACCACCTGTCATAACGCACTCCATAATGAAAACAGTACAATTCTCACCCGACAGGTTTAGCCCAAAAAACAACCGGAGAAACTTAAATCTTGCAAAAGTAGAATTCATGGTAGAGCCACTGCATTACATTGCACAAAATTATATCCCTGATTGGTGTATATGCAGACTCACTGACCACCCACACACAGTAAATCATCACACAGGAATAACTGGGGGAATCAAAGCTTACGTCAAGTAAAGGTTTCAAGTTAGAATAATTACATTTGTATTGTCTGTTTTTAAACGGCTTTAGAATATTTAAACCCAGGTTCCTCATACTCTTTTTACAGTAATTTGAGGAAACCAAATTAGAATATTAGCAGTCAAAACTGACAGTATGTATTAAATTGGCAGTACACTGCAATTCATTTACAATGTTTTGACACTGTACTAACAGAGGCCTAACAGTACACAGACTTTAAGCAACTGTTCAGGTTCTGGTAGGTATTAAGCAATATCAAGAAAAGCAACACAGTGGAAAGTAAACTGATTATTTCTGTATATATATATAAGACACTTTTAAATTAGATTTCCCCCCAAATAACTGGTTCAGTTAACTGAAACAAAAGTACAAAGTATGGTTTGACATTTTTAAATGTTTTATTGCAAGAAAACCCTTGACACCTCTTGTCAGCTATGGAGTAATGCCACTCACAAATGGTTCCATAAAGCATACATTATATCCACCAATGTAGGTTTTAGACAGCCCAAATGTCAGTATGGGAAATACACTGAGATTTTCCTTTCCTTTTACAGAGGCTGTAAATAGACTGAACAAGTTTCAGCACTATAACTGCTCTTCTAATAGTCTTTTGTTGTGTGGTTCCCACACATTCTCAAAATGTCTTTGTGAAAAATAAATGGCAAAAACATACACAAAGTAATGCTGGTTTACTAAACTCAACTTTGTGCTGCTTGAAACTAGTTAAGGACTAAATGTTATCAAAATAAATGCCTGGCTTTTTTAGATCTACGTAGCAATTCTACAGTTACTGACTTTTGAAGAAAAGATCAGTCAGGGTGTTTAAAAAAAAAAACAAGCAAAAGCAAACATTGACTTGTGAAAATCCAAGCACTGATGCCGAAATGGCTCTTAAAATCAAACCTTAGCACAGCATTATGTACACACCAAACCTTTAATAACTGAAGATACATAAAACACTCATATTTAAAATCAGACAAAATAAAATTAGCTTACTTATTTAAAAACCATACTTGTCTGCTCATTTTAATATGTAAGACATTTGTTTACATACAATTTATCCTTAAAAAGTCCAATAGACATATTAAACATGTGAAACTCATTGGGTATTGAGAGGTGATGATTAGGATGTTTCATTCACAGAGTGACTGACAACATTCCAAGTCTGACAAACAGTCCTGAGCCAATTTTAAGTGGTACAGATAACAATCTCCTATACTTACCGTATGAAGACAAATTGCTTTGCTCATACTTTCCTGCTCACTCCGGGACAGTATTTTATTACCAAGTCCAACATAGTGCACAGATCTGAAAATCTAGATGAGAAAGCTCTTTGACTGCATCAAATGATGTTGCAGAGACATCCATTTGTCATTGTCAATTTACATAGGATATGAACTGTTTCCTTATTCTAAAGCTGCTTGAGGAGGTGCCTACGAAGCTTTTAAAGCTGAGCAATAACATAGAGATTTAATATAAAGTTCTCCAACTGTTTCAAGGATCCAGTTCACATAAACAGCTGAGCCAACATGGTAGTGTGGCACCTGATGCTTGTGCCTCCCTCTAGTGGCCTCTCCTCAGCTTTGAGGAGGACTGTCCTCTTTGCTGAAGGGCTGTGTAGATCCAGGTTTCACCCAAGACAGCCCTGACACCTGTGTTCCCTTGTGGTGATCCTCAGGCCGTCTCTAGGGCAACAAAACTGGCAGTTATATAACAGGAACAGCTCAACCAATAAAAGTGCTTATAGCTTACACTCTACAGTAGCTTAACCAAGGCACTTGGTTTTAAGTCTCGGTGGAGAACTGCAATACTATACATTACCCTGCTTGTATACTGTCTGAATTGCAAACGTACCTTGTGTGTGAACATCCTCTCTTTTGCTTCTTCATGAACAGCTGGGTTCCATGGCGAAAAACTAAGCATTGGATAAAAATGGCAAAGTGAGATATAACATTTCCACAAATTCTCTTTTCTGTTAAAGTTACAGCAAGTATGAGGTACATAAAGGTAATGAAAACAAATTAGATTTTGTGCCATGTTAAAAGTGTAGTGTGGTACAGGCTATGTTTCCATGTAGTAGAGGAGACTGTCAAATGTGGGGGGCAGTGACCAACCTTATTGCGTAGGGATCATCTATCTTGGGCTGGTCAAAAAGATGACTGTTGCATAGTTTCACACTGTCCACGACTTTGCTTTTGAACAACTGAACATCCTTTTCATATCTGAAGGGGGGAAATGGTAATGGTTTCAATGGCAAGGCAATTGTAATTATTCTGAGACCTTGAAAAAGAAGATAAGTCATCACTGAGGTTACTAGTTACACCAGCACTGTTCCTTGAGTTCATACATGGCCCCTAGCAGGCATTGCAAGTTTGCCTTCTGATTGTATTTACCTTTTGTTGGTCTTTTCATACTTGCTTTTGATAATTACATAGCACTACTAGCATTCTTTGAACATATTTAGAATACTCACAGCACAGCAGCCTCTGGGTTGAGAGGTTCGGTTGTACTGATCTTGTAGAAAACTGTACGTGCATACATGAGGACTTGCCAGATGTGGTTGTGATTTCGTCTAGAAAACATATTACAAATCATTAAGGTTTTTACTAAACTTACTAAAGTACATTTAGCTAAAGCAAAACTCAATTTATAGAAAGCTGTACATTCCACAAATAAGCCAAAAACATACCTCCATTTGGTGAAAGCTCTTCGAACATCAAGCTCTCCAGACACAGGGTCAACAAGGGGATGGAAGACTGGGATGTCAAACACCAATTTCTAAAATGAAGTACAAGAAGACATTTGCAATTATTTTCCAACTTTTACCTTAAAATGTTACCGTTCTATACTATGTTTACTAAGTAATAGCAAAAAACATTATTTTAGAGGTAAAATCTTACAAGCCCTGACCATGAGTTGGGACACTGCATAATATTATGAGCCCAAAATTATATTGCCAAAATTACAGTACTCACAGGACACTCTCCATCTGGATAGTTGTCTGGAATATACACAGTGAATTTAAAGACTCCATCCTGGTACAAGCCATGTCTGATGAATATGACCCCAAACCACACTAAAAAGAGAGATGTGGCAATTTTAGAAACTTTAATTAACAAACAAGATTCCAGAAAAATCAACAAATGCACACAATTGTTACCAGTAACAGCACCATCAGAACCAGTTTGCCAACAATATAATTTATGCAAAAGTGTATTCAGTTTGTACGTGCACTGGCGCAGTTTACAATATTTACGTTTTAAAGTGCAAAGTTATTGGTAAGCAATTCAGAAATAACAGACATTTGAACAATGCAAAGATAATCATAAGTGAATGAACATTTAAAAAAGTGCTTCCTTACTTAGTGCTGACTTGTAGGATGGTTGGACATAAATACCAGGGAGTTTCTGCTTAATCACTAGTGTGCTGAAGGTCAGGTGACAATATGTTAGATAAATCCAAAAAAGGGTGAAACAGGTGCAAGTTTTTTTTAATGAAAGGATTCCTTTAAGGCCAAAATGGTACAAAAACTACCAAGTGGTTTTAGGCAATGTACACCAACACATTTTAAAAATAACATTAAGAACAAACATGACAAGTGCAAGGTAATAAAAGCAAACCAACTGAACCTTTAAATATGATACTGAACCAGCACTTACAACTCAGCCAGCAGAGAGTACTCCAAGTAAAAGGGGCCATATGAGGCGTGTGTGCCATTGGCTGACTGGACTGGGGTGCCCATTGAAGCAGGCTTGGTAATAGGGGCTGCATTTTTAGGAATGGGTGGAAGCTGCTTTTTCCCAAAGGAGAGCCGGGCTGGGCTGGCTCTCTGCTCCTCATTGTCAGGTCTCTGCTGTTTTGTATAAGAAATATAACAGGAATCTCACATCAACTGTGAAAAAAAATCTAGCCATCTGAAAAACAGTCAAGAGCAAAGTCTTGAGAGACAGATTAAAGAAGGCTACTGTTTAAGCCACTATGCAGACTCAAGAATAGGCCCATGATCCATGATAGCGACAATGTGCTGTGCATATCCTCCCAGGTTACACTACGCTGTCTATCTGGACTGCAGGAAACCACGTCTAGACAAAAGCAAGCAAATCACTGTATCTTACTGATACTGTTTTGAATGACTGGAATGATTTAAGTACAGTTTCAGTGAACAAACATCTAACACACAGCAACACGATCCCAGGAATGCATCAGGAAACAGAATTAACAGACTATTACAAGTATGCCAAGAATGCTTGCAGTGAACAGTGTATTAATGCAACAGATTTAGCCTACGCACTTGAAGCCTAAGCTGACGACAAAATGTTTTTGCAATGATCCTGACTTGGCAAGAGGGGAAAAAAGGAAACTTAAACCCACACTTATTTGCCTCCTGTTTACGTCAGCAGGGCTGACGTGCAAATTTGGCTCCATTCCCATTCCTTTTTGAAAATACAGTCTACTGTACTAAACCACTGACTCAAAAGGGTTACTGGTATTCAAATATTAAAACATATAAAGTTTTCAGCATAAAACATCTTATAGAATTATCCAATTATTTGGGAAAGTAACAATAATAATTATGAATTACTCAATTACTGAGTAATCTCTTCAATTTTTCAGTAAACCCATCTTTACACAATCTCATGAAACAGTGAGGGAATCATTAAATGCCACTGACCTTATAATCAACCCTGACCATATAATTCACATTAACTGTGGTCTAGGATGTGTCATTTCCTTATTCAAGTTCCGTTTCAGCTTTACCTTGCGACTTGCGTTGGCAGACATGCTCCAAAAGGGATTTAGGTTCATTACTCATTCAGAGGTTTAGCATTGGTGTCTCTTTTATGTCGGTCCCACAACAGGTGATATCCGGTCCATCCGGGGCTGTGACAGAGAGAAAACACACGAAGTGACATCACGTACACGCATTTTAGAAACCTACATTAAAACAAAAAACACAAGCATTTATGGCTCATCAAGTGTTAGCCAGCCAACGTTAAACCATCTTATTTGCTGGCAGGATTCACAGCGGGACAGTGTGACGGGCGTTTCGTTGATGAGTGATTTGGAAAACTCGAGCTTGTTCGCGATGACATTTGACCTGTTGGGGGAGTTTAGCTTCGTGCTAATGTTAGCTGTTGACGTTCACACACACTGTTCTGTGGCGAATGTCATGAAATCGTAGCAGAGACGTACGTTTAAATGTCAGTGAAATCACTTGTGTCCCGGGATTACTGACATGATATAGAGTTACCCTTTCTATTTGCTAGCGTTACAGCCTGGGTTTGCCAGGCTAACCTTAGTTTAGCAAACGCTATCTATTTAAGGCAGCTAAAACTGATTTAACTCTACATGACAGCTGGAAACCTAACTAAATACTCCTTAGCCAAAGTGAAACTAACGTTTGTTAATGTTAATGTCCAGATACTAACGCTGTCGCACACGTTTATTTGACTATGGACAACGTAAACTAGCACTAGCTTAAAAACATTTAGTGTTGCTAACAATATGACTAACGCTATCCCTTTAACTCTGAACGAAAGCAATCTTCGTGATGCAACTCACCGTATGTTAGAGCTCCGTTAATGTCCCTCTAACAGCGGTAAGAACGTGTCACAGTATAATTCTCACAAAAACTGCTCAAACACTCGTCATTCCTTTAAATAGCCTCGGCTAACTGACTAACATTAGCTAGCTAAATAATTTGACAGCCCCGAAAGCGGAGTTCAATCTAACTTAGCGAAGGGCGGTTCAGTGTCTGTGTATGCGGTTTCTCATTGGGCGATGCGATTAACAACCTCGCAGCGGATTGGTTGGCTCTTCCATCAAATGAGAGGAAAAGGGTTCGACATTTACAGAAGAAAAAAGTTAAAGGACTCAGCTCCAAGTTAATAGTTCTGGAGGCTATTTTAATACACAGAATATAGAATATATTTTTTGTTAGCAATTATATCACGTTATAATCAATCTGACTTTTTTTTATTTTTGTAAACTCTTTCTCTTATGGAAATCCATTTCAAAAACAATTTTGCTTTTGAACCCTTTTATTGTTAGTATTGTTTTAAGGTTATATTTAATAGGAAGAAACATGTTACCCATAGTTGTAGTTGTGAGATATGTCTGAAAAATGTATTGTTTTTGTGAGATACATACACAGTAGAACAACAGATTTTTGTAAATTTCAACGTAAATGTTATTGCAAATGTCTTATAATATGGCATTTTCAACAAAGTTTTTTTTTTATACTGCAGAAGTTTACTGATCAAAACATCTATTTTCATTTTTTCATTATTTGGTCAATTTTCAAAGGTAAACAAAGAGTTCCCTATAAGTGCTTCAGGGCACTTTGATAAACATGAAAATGATACACGCTTTTTATTGCCTTAATTTAATGTTTCGGTATACTGCACAGTTACAGTCCCTTGAGGGTACGGCGCGTCCAAGCCATCTGTGTCACACATGTCTTTAGTTCTGACCACACTTCATTGGAAGTTCATTCTGTTGATTGATTGATTTCCTAACAATTACCCCTAATTATTTTTCTAGGGGAGAAAAAAAAACTAATTTAATGCATGGGTGATTGCATTAACTGGGAGAAATATCATTGTCCAAGTTTCCGAGTAAATACAAATTACTGACTCCATTATTGGTATCTGATTGTATATTGTCCCAAGTACACTTCACTGACAAAGGTAATTAGGATCCTGCAACGTTAGTTGGGCAACCAACAGCACAAGGTCACCATCACTCTTTTGACATGAACAAATCAAAGACCACCTCAAAACAAATAAGTTTAAGCCTGCTTTGCCTTCATCGACATTGAGATAAACTGTCTGACACAAACAAGGGTGCATCCGCACCACTGCTTATTAATGAGTTTTTTTTCTTTGTCTTCACCATTGATACTTGATCTAATCAACTATTGTGACCTTGTTTGGTGAAACAAATGTATTAATGAATGTAATTAAAGTTAGAAGATTGGATGGACTAATTGAATATCTGACTGTTGGAGCTGCATTTTCTTTTATACTGGGAAGTGTAAACTGATATTTTGATGTTGTTTGTGGGAATCAAAGAAAACAAAGTATACTTTAAGCTGAATATATATAATTAGTAAAGATTTATGAAATACATCTGCAGTAAAAAACGCTAAGACGCATTTTACAGTGACCATAGTGTAGCTGGAGGTTTCGCTACACCAAATGTGCTCACATTTGAATAGGAAACATCCTATCACAATAAGATCATTCTTTTATATTGTATGTGCCATATAGATCAATGATGTAATGGAATATTTTATTGTCTGATTGTTCCTGTCTGAAAGATTTATATTTCAGCAGGCTTTTCAGCTATGTGCCTTCAGCTGGCTCTAAAATTTAAATTTAAGATGAAATATGTTCCTCTCTGTCAGTCCATTGCTTCAGAGAGTTTTAAGCCCACAGATTCAGATCTACAATTTGGTTTAAATGACAGTTAAAAATTACAATTGGCAGTCCCTGGTGAAACCTGTCTTGACAGTGCAGACATAAAAAAGTGAAAACAGATGACTCCACGTCCAGATAATATGTAATAACAATGTTAGTTTGAATAAAGAAGGCCAAATCTAGATTCAAATGCAATATTCATTTTAGAAATATGAACAATGGGGAGTAGAGGTTAAAAAAAACATCAGCCAAATCCTTCATATAGCAATAGTCTTTCCTTATCCCAGAGGCTATGGCCTGGCTAAAACCTCAATGCAGCAATTATTTGCTGTAATGACTGCAGTTCAAATAAGCCTAGAGATTTTATTAAACCAAATGAGAGAATCATCTGTGTATTATCACCTTGTGATTGACAGTGACAAGTGTTGGGCAGGATCGGATGTGAGCATGATGAAGAAGCTCTCAGCAAAGCTCTCGATAATGTTACCCCTGATAAAGTTGCCTGGAAAACCTCAGCCAACAAATGGAGAGGGAAAGCTCCACGCATATTAATTCCAATTGTCAGATCCCTCCAGTGGGGGAGAAGGGTAATCTGGCAGGCAGCCTTGGCTGCCCCTCCATTCACTGACTGCCATTTTACACAACTAATGAAAAAGAAATCCATTGTGCTGATCATATGCATAGATTTCACTCTATAATAATGATGAAATAGAAATATTCATAATAAAAGTAAAGGTCACTCATGCTGCAGCTAAGCTTCCTAAGCTGCAACCTTTGCATGAGCAGTTGTCAGAATCCGTGATAAAATAAGAAAAAGGGAGAGGTGTCAACTTTTAACCCTACAGAAGCCAAGAGGTGAGACACTGCAACCGAGTCACCAGCTCCTTGATCATTTGTTTATCTCCCTCTTATATCAGACAGTTAAGATACCTGTTCAAAGATGGATCTAACAGGTCAGTCTCCTCCAGCGTCCAATGGAAAGGTTAGGGTCAGTCACATACTCTAGTTGTAATTTACATAGTCTCCTCTAGACGAACAGCATCAAAGCTAGTGCATACATTGTTCAGGGATTTGTCTAGTCTAGTTAATAAAACACAAGGAAATATGAACAGCCAGCTCTCCTCCTTCTTCAGCGCTGCCATCCTGCCTATTTCTGTAGGTCACCTGGGTTTCTTCAGGCATATGAGCAGTCGAGCAGAGAGGTGGAGAGCGGCATGTCTCACCTCTGAAGGACATCACGGCATTATTATTGCCCGCTGCGACTTCCACACTGAGCCTCGTCTTCATATGCATCATACATTGGCATTTATTAGTGCTATATGCACTAAGTACAGGCCATGTTATTGAATTTGAATATCAGCTCCTAGCCACATTCGCGGGCCCTTGAAATATATTAAGATGAAGCAATCTCATTTAATAACACCCAAACTAATAAAAGAAGAGCAGATTGGAAATTAAATTTATGAATATTGCTTGGCAGCAGGAATGATCCAAAAAAGCCCAGCTTGGTGTGTCATATGCAGATATTTCTCCAGCTATAAGCCCAGGTGTTGGAGAAATTTCCGACGGTCTCCCCATGAGTTCCACGTTGAGAGAACACTACAGTAGGTATGTTTCAGTCCCTTTGCGGTTGCCTTTCTTCAAAAGTAGGAAGCCATGCTGTGGTCTCCCTTTAGCCTAACTGGGCAGAAGTATTTTATTATTATGTGATGTCTATTCTCAGCACAACACATCTCAAATGTATTGGGCAAAAGACAGGATGGGTGAGAAATTATGTAATTGACACTGCAACATTTAGATGCGTTTGCACAGTACATTACAGTATGTGTGAATCCAGCGTTAACTTTGATGCAGCTGTGTTTCAGTAATCAGGATTTTTTTTTTGCTAAGCTGAAGCTGTACATCCTGTGGATACCGTAAGAATACCACAAAAGTTTTTTAATCCTGTGATAAAATATAAAGAATGTACATGGCTGGCAATTTGAAAAGCCTTTCTTCTTGAAAATCCTGAAACACTGGCTTCCAAGTGGCGTTCGTCCAACAGCAGTCATATCAGTCTGCTCCAGAGCATAGAAGCTCAAATTATGGAATGCCACTTCTTCACTTTACTGACTCCGCTTCACACGAGCTCATAATTTTCCCTCTTGTGTCGTTGATGGACAACATTCTGTCGGTCAGTGTTTTGCCTCTGTGTGTGTCTGTCTGTGTGCGCGGGTGTGTGTACAGCAGTCTTTTGCTAAGACGCCCGACGGGCCTAGTCCATCTGTGTGTAAATGTTGACTCCCGATGGAGCTGTGACTGTCACTCATCACCCAGTACAGACTCGTGCCAGGCATTGATCGCTCCATATATCTTGCTCTGTACTTCCCAAACCTTCATCAACAGATGCGGCTGCAGAATTGATTAGCAGCAAGTCAATGACCAAATCTCTTTGGAAACATTTTTATTTATGTATGTGTTTATGTGGATAGCTTAGAGGACCATTAGCGAGATTACCTTTGAGGCTTGGCTGAATAACAGATGTTCAAGGACAACTCAATCAATTTGACTTACAAGAGGCTGCAGTTGCAGGAAACAAGTGATAAGTCTGTGGGGTGGAAGTGGGGGGGCTAAATAAAACAGTTCAGTCTGGCTACACACAGGTACAGCGGCAGAACAACAGAAATAGCCGTGCAGTCATTCCATTATTTAAAGTGAGATCATCGACAGGTTCTCTGGGACTACAAGCCGTTAATGAACTGAAATCTTTTTTAAGCTTACAAAATCATCAGAAGATTTTGAGTTGTTGTTTTAACAACTTTAAGCCCATGTAAGGTATTGCTCGCCCTAAACTTGCTGTGTGTCAGTACTTTTAATGATTTTTTAAATAAAGTAAACAATTTCTGAAGAACTGGGGCTGACACTAAAAATCTCTGGTCATTTATTTGAGTCACACACACACACAAACAAACTTAGTTTGGCCATTTAGTGTAACAAATACATATAGTGCTGAACATATTTATTCAGCCCAAGCAGAAATGCATGGGTAGAAGGAAAACATTTTCAATATAAGCAGCACTGGCCTCAAGAAAGGCCCATTTTAATTTTTGCAGAACAGTGCATTCAATTATACAAGCAGCTATATTGAATTCAAATTAATGTTTGATATGGATATTTTTATTATATTTAAATAATCTCAATTCAGCACAAAATGTATTATTTCTCAGGGAAGATCATGTTCTTTCATTCTTTTCAATTTCCCCTTTTCCTCTCATGAATCAAATAGTGAATAACTGTGTTGCAGAGACTCACAATCTGCCTTTCAAGTCCATGCTTATGCCTCCTTATCTGCAAACTTATTAAAATTAAGTCAGAACACAAAATGGTATTTAAAAAGTTTAAGTGAAACAATTTGCATTGGGAGTGTGTGAAAATGCTAATGCATTCTTTCACTAAGCCTCACAATCACTGTCATCCATTTTGAGCTCTGATTGTTTTCCACATGGATGCCTTCATTCATTATTGCAAAATTATAAACATAAAGAATATCTCTGTATTAATATTTCTGCTTTTTGTAAAAACTCAATCAACCATAATGTCCTAATTTTTTCTCTGTGAACCTCATTTTATATTATCTCACTACTCAAGGAATGGATGTCCCAAAAGGGATTTATTTCATTTATCAGGATTATTGAATTAAATTAAACCAGACACTTAACGCAAGCCGAACAGAGGTACCATAACCACTTTAAAGGTAGGCTTGCTCCTCAATGCTATTTAGGAAAACACATTAGGCAGCAGATGCCATTTGTTGGCTGAGCCTAGGTTACTGCATAATTCATTTCTTCATTAAGCAAAAGCGTTGAAAGTGCTTGAGGTAAGTGGAAAAGGTCACATTTTGAATGGATCTTTAATTAAGCTACTTTACAACCACAGTTACATGACTGACATATGCCTAGTGTTTGTTTACATATAGAATTAGTGTGTGCGAAGGCAATAAATAATGGCAAAGATAAAATGAACGCAATAAAATGGAACTGTTTTTTAAATGTGTGAAAACCTCCAAAAAGTGTAAGCTACGTGTGCATCTTATGACGATTTGGTTTCATATAGTAAATCATCTAAAATTATAGAATATGTGTTTGTGCCGAAGCCTTTTCATTTGCACAGATTGCTGTCTGTTACAAAATATTTGTTGCGGAGAAGCAAACCTCCGAGAAAGCCAAACTCTGAAGACGGTCTCAACTGTCTGTTATGCTGGTGCCCGGCAGCAGATGGCAGGCTGTTTCCACTGATGAGGCGTCTCCGCACACAAACACATGCTGAACTTCTGTACCCCACCGCTGTGATGTTGCCTTCCCAGACCTTGCTGCTCTTGCCTGTGAAATGCATTCCCATTAAAAAGGCATTTTTAAAGCCAACACCAGTGCTATAACAATCATCTCCCTGAAGCCAAGCCTCTACACCCGGGAGCTCGGCACTGCCACACAGGCAGACATGTGGCGGCTGCCCCAAACAAAGGCCCGTAACTCTCCTCCCCGTTCCCTCTTCCCTAAGTCTCCACATGGTTACAGGCCAGTCTGCCAGGGGCAATTACACCCACAGCCCAGCGTGTGAGGTCTCACAGAGACCCCAGTCACCATTAACAAGATCAAGGCCGACTCTGTATCACGTACAGTACACAGTATACAAAGTCACATCCACCTGCATATGTCGTTCCCCCTTTCTCTCCAGTCCAAACTCTCTCCCTCTCTTTCCCTCTGGCACGCTCTGAAATTATAACACGTTTTGAGTGGTTGTGGAAAGCATACAGCTTTTTTAAGAGCAACAAAAATAACAGGGTGACAATCATGCTGTCAGACGTGGCTGTCTCATTTCACTGTATGTCACTAAGTTCATGACTTTGTCTTGGCGATGCTGCAGCATAAATACATCAGCATACTTCAATATGTTCATTATTATACACGAAACATATATTTAGATGAAAGGCGCGTGACTTTCTGAAACCAAAAGAAGACCAGGTCGCCTACGCAAAGTAGGGCTCAGTTTCACCTGCACTTTCTGATGAAATAGTTGTTGCTCTTTGTTCCCCACGTCTTTGAATATAATCCAATCAAAGGCTTGTACTGCCCTCTGTCCTGTAACAAGAACTATCATCTGTTTAAACCTTGTCCCCTGTAAGCTGCTTCAAACAGAGGAAGTATCTGATTTTGGAAAGACATGCTTCATTTGTTGCGCCTGAATCATTCACCGTTGGTAACATTTCACCCCTTTATCAGGCCTTACGGATGCAGACAGGCTAGATGGGCGACTGGTGAGAGAAACCCAGCCTGGTACCCTGATACAGCCATCAATACCCACAAGGCCATATGTCATGCAGCAAGAAGCCTGAGCCTCCTATGATACCTCAGTGAGAGCCCATGCTTCATGTCCTCACACCAAGCGCTGATGTGGCAGCTTGCTAAATAATTTGTGCTTCTTTACCAGGGTCATTGGATAGAGAATCTGCTCCTTGAATAATTAATTGAGACACAATCTAAGCAGCCGACTTCTGTTTCCTCTTGTTTTCAGCCAGATTGTCTGCCGCTGTCCCCCGCATTCATACTGACTCGCTGTCTAATTCATCTGGATTGAAACCTCCATCACAGTAACACTGTAGTCAGTGTCTGAATACAGTGACAGGAGGAGCGTGTCCTGAGCGTGACCCACAGGATCCCAAAAAAGAAAACCACACACAGCCACAGAATCTGTTTTCATTTTGTGGATAAAAATAAAACAAAAGCCAATTACCACCATGGCTTTGTTTAGCTACATAATTGCATTTCATTATTCAGTGCACAATTGATACCCACAGTGTAGGTTGAAAGAGGCGCAGTTGTTCGAGTGAGGCTGGAAATGAGATATTTTATTGATACAGTGCTGCTGTGTCTCAGATCTGATCCTTACAAATGCTGAGTGATAAAACTGATTGTCTGTCTGTCTCATTGAATACTAATGCCACTCTTCAGGCTGCTGGATAGGCTCAGGGTAGCCTAGAGGCTGGAGATACAGACTTGTTAGTGAAGCATTTTTCAAATCAGGGCACTAACTTGACTGCAAAATGCGGTGCAGGCAAAACGAACTCTCTTTAGGAACCAGTTCAACATTTGAGGAAATGGGCTTTCTTTTTTACTCCTGTGCATGCAAAGAATGGAGGTTTTTTTTGATACCAACCCAAACAATCAGTAGCTGTAAAGCTCACAAATGAAATAATTGATTATTAATTACCTTAAAACATAAGCTGACTGCACAGTTGAAAGCCAGAAGCCTCCTGACAAACGAAACGTTAGCAGAGAGCAAAGTTATCTCATCCAGTTTGCTTCAAAGCTTAGCTGCTTTGTTATGTTTTTTTATTTTTGTATCCTGCTCTTTCCACAACATAATCGCTATTATTAATTGACAGGCATCAATAAAAGACTATCAATCAATGTATTTTTTTCCTCTGTAAATAATAAATGCAACAATAACTGATAGATTTTCTATCTAAAAACTGCTCTGTCACTTTTTGCAGATATAAACTCTCCGTCAAATAAGGCACTAATGTTCATATTAGTTTAGTTTATGAAACAAAGGGTAATTGCTGAAACTGTGTGTAGCCACATTCCAACTGTTCCTTGGATGAACATATAATATGTCTGAAAAGTTCATAAAAATGAGGCAGCTTTGTTTAAAATGCCACACCTGTACCCTCAGCACATACAGGTGCGGAGCTTCTCTGGTGTCACCGGGATTAAAATACTTTTAAATGTGGGACTTTTAGAGACATTTCCATAATATCCAGACCCATATCAACAAGTCGTAGCTACATTTTTTGTCCCGTCAGAACCAAGACTCTGATTTTTGTGTGTCCATTGCCCGAACTCGCATTGCAAATTCTACTCACACTTGTCCCTTTGCTCATCGCCGATAGCTTTCCACGTGCATTTAAATCCTCACGCTGATTTGAGCTCATATTTAGGTCCCTCTGCAGTTGTTTTGAGGAGAAGTGGTGCATGACCACCAGTGCCGATACTTCAGGATAACACCCCAACATGGTTGTCAGGGTCTGTGTCCCTTCAGAGCAGGAATGAGCGATAGGGCTATAAGTCTGAGGCGAATAGTAAAAAGGACAGTAAGAGATAGAGCTCTTTAAAAAATACACCAAGACAGAAAGACTGACACTTAGCCCTTAATCATCTCTGTGTCTGCAGGGATCCCCTGTACTTTTGTGTCTATTGCAGATAATGGTCTTTCCTTACTTGACAGCATGTCTTTGCCGAGCCGGAGCTCTGTAACCAGTGCTTAAGTGTATCAGGGTGACAAAGCGTTGCTAGATTCAGTGGTGTCACGGCTCATCATGTAGTGACATTGCTGACAGCTGTGGTGTTAAGACAGGGAAGCTGTTGAATGGAGTTAGAATAGATTCTGGTGCAAAGGACCCAACTTCCATAACAATGCCTTCCCTAAGGATCACGCTGCAATATGCAATCCAACAACACCAGCTGGAACCACTGGAACACAGGGAAGGGAAGTAATGAAAATCTTGGAGTGCGGACCGAAATGCTGCTTCGGTTATTGGAATGCACGGGTGTTTGTCTTTCAGGAGAAAAACAGGCAACGAGAGTACAAGAATGACAATGTTTTATGTGAGACAGGCCTCGCACGCACTATAGAAGCTGGAAGCCTGTCCAAGAGAACTGGCTCCTTCCTCAGAAAAACAGGGAGAGCAAACGTCCCAGGCATCAGTCATAACCGCACCACCTTGAATCTGTCCAATCCCATCAGTCCCTCTATGAGCCTGTCGGAGGAGTCGGGTCTTTGCCGGGTCGTCTGCTAGTTTTAAGGGACTTCCTGTTTGCCGAAAACAGCAAACAGGACAAATTGTATAATGACAAATGGTGGCCTAAACATCGTGGGAGCGTGCTGTCACGGGACCTCAAACTCAGTTGCAACTAATTTAGTCTCAACCCCAAAACAAGCAGAACAACATGACAATGACCAGGCTTTGTCTGTTTCCATGCAAATATGTTCTCTGAGGTTTGGCTAGATGTTATGAGAGCTATACTTGTAGTTATCCACTTTAGGTTGGGCTGTGAACAGTTTTTAGAACAACTGCCTTCAACATGACTGAGAAATGCACATTGAATTCTTCACTTTTTTGTATTTAGGTCATTTGCGCACACAAAAGCTGAGGGCAAAGCGCTCACTTTGGTGTCATGGTGTGTTTGAGAGACCACAGGACTAACCGGATTCCAGTGTTTATGCTGCTGACCAGGACCCTGGATTAGATTACTGTCATCCTCCATTTGAGGTTAAGACGGGAACAAAAAATAATGTTTAAGACTGATGTTCTTACTCATTTTCCATCCAGCTGCATCAAATGATACAGTCTTGCTTGTGTACTTGTGTTGTTGATATGTTGAAATGCATCCTGATTTTCTCTGCCCTAAACACCGTCGAAGCTATAGGAATACAATGACAAAATGCTTTAAATGCAGCACAACATCCAATTTTTGGATGCCAAATCTTCAGATCTGTTACAGTTGGTGCATGCATCTATCCATCTATTGTCTAAGCTGTTTCTGAGGCGTTTCAGAGCCTTTCCTGGGTGTTTTTGAACACCCTGGACAGTCTATCACGGTGCTGTCTACTTCATATCCTCTATATCCTTGGTGCTGTGCTTATTTAGCTGCTAAACTTTGTCGCTGAACTGTAATGAATGTTGTGGTAATCTATTTCATCCCCCGACCATTAGCAGGCTGTGAACACTCTCTAATACCAGTCTGGGCCTCATTTTCCAGGCCTCTGATTGCACCAAGCAGTGGGCACCTAATTCGCTCAATAAAATGGGGCTTGCGATTACTGAGGCAGAGATTTAATATATCACGGAAAATTAGGTCGATTTTAATAAATTACCCATCCCACTGAATAGTCCATATGCTTACGGTGGAGGAGGGACTCTTTTGCCGTTGGGAGGAGTTGTAGGTAGAATGGTGATGAGTGGCAGAGGAGAGGATGTGGCAATTGGCTTAGAGCTGCTGTTCACCCAACAGAGGGATTCCAGCTTCAGAGCATTGACTTTAGAATCCTTGTAAACAGTAGCAATCGAAGCTTCGGCTGCATCTTAAAGCAGCGGTTCCCAACCGTTATCCTCAAGGACGCCTGCCTAATTGTCTTACAATTATTCCTACCCAACTAATGCCCCGACTGCTGCTAATTACCTGTGTCAGGTGTGTTCAGTCAGTCAGAGGATTTAAGATACCAGTTTGTTTTGTCTCCCCTTCCCCTTCCCCTAAAATCTAACACCTTCCAGCTCCTGATTAACTGAACACATATGATCAAGGTAATACACACTGGTTAGTGCAGGGATAGATGGGAAACTTGCAGGGCAGGGCTCCCCAAGGACCAGGCCTGGGAATCCCTGTCAGAACGTAGAGAGCAGTACCTCCACATTTCATTGATCTATTTTCATAGCTTCCTGGACCTCCCAAAAAGCCACTGGCCCCTCCACTGGCATACTGCAACTTGTCACACAATGCCTGAGTAAATAAAATATGAGTTAGTACATTCTCACTATGTAGCACAGGGTGTATTTTACTTTTACGGCAGCATATTTCGCTCATGATGGAGGGAGAGATCGAGAGAAGTTGAAATTCCTCCATAAATCATTGCTTGCGTTCTACCTCAAAAATAGTGCTCACATGATAAATGCAAGTTTACTGGAAGCATTTTCACTCTGAACAATGACTCTGTGTGTGTGCGTGTGTGTGTGTGCGTGTGTGTGACAAATCTGGAAGCATTTTATGGTCAGCCACAGAGGCCTGTGTGATTGGACAAGCTATGTCACTTCTGGTCTTAAAAGGCTTTGCACAACAGCAAGGGCATCCGCGAGTCATCCTGCCATTTGTGGGATGCGAAATTCCACAGGATTCACCGCACAGTTCGTTTCTATCCAAACTGCTTATTCTGTCTGCGAGCTCTCGCAGACACATGATTCAGCTTAGTTATTTGTGATTGTGGTCCGTAATCAATACCCATGGCTTTCTGGAGCTTCACACCGACTAATCTTAAACTGGATTTGTCAGTCGTAGGAAGATAGCACTGAATCACGTCGCTAATGCTACAATGTGAATATGTTACTGGGAGTCAGGCACTCAGCAACTATAGAGTGTGAACTAGGAGTTTCATCATTTTGCTGTCTGGATGCCTTGGACAGGATACACATGAGTTGCACATTCACTAGCTTTACCGCTAGATCACTAATGAGATCTGCACATTTCGGTTTTACTATTTTGGCCACTTAGTGACACTGTTCAACTCCGTGGTTTCATCTGTCATCTGTATTTTGTGCTACTAATTTTGGAATGAGCATTCCTCTGCAGAACGAGTTGTTCATCTTTCACTGGAGGCTGCAAGCTCATCTTCTCAATATAAACCTCACACCCTCCCAGTGAATGTGACTACTCTCTAAAAAATCTAACCTCTCAGTTTTACCACTTGGAATGGCTTTAATATTACCTTTATATATTGTCAGAACAAAAACAATAGCTTTGGTAATAAGGTTCAAACAAGTATATTATGTGTTCAAGTATTACAGCATTACAGTTTTCACAAATCTTTACTTGAATGTTACAATAAAACTTGTGTAAGAGCTTAAACAAAATTTCAAATGTCACCAAATATACACAGTGGAATCGATGGACTGGTGAAAAGTAGAGCACAGTTGAAATCATCCATCCATTGTGTGACATGTCTCCAGTCTGTCTCATGGCCAACACAGAGAGACACACACAGACAAACAACCATTTACACCTACGGGCAATTTCAAGTAACTTTACATGTCCACACATAAAGGCCAGAGCCAACCAGAATTCAAACCTGAGGCCTTCCAGCAGCGAGGCACGACGCCGAGGTCGTGCCGTAGCAATCCACAGTCAAACAGCTTTGAAAAAAAAAAAAACACAAAATGTCTCGGTAAATACAAAGTCAGCACTATATATACCACTGTATATATAGTATTTATAGCTGTCGGTTTTTTCACTGTCAAACTTAACAAAATGTATGAAGGAATCCAGAGTAAATAGCCTATATGATTATGTAGAGAGAAAGATAGAAAAATCGGATAGAAAAACAATAAATGTAAAGAATCTCACATCAGTAATATGTTTAGTTATTGCTTCTTGCTAGTGTGTGTTTGTCATAAGCTTTGTGAAAGACACACACGGCTTGCAGGGTTCTTCATATCACCACATTGCTTCTTCTGTATTTCACAAACCCACTCAGTTGCCCCCCACCCCATCACCTCCCCATTCGAGATAAATATGAAACCAAAAAAAGAAATTCATGCTTGAAGCAAGGGAACTAATCTCCCTTCTGCCTGTTTCACTCCTCTGTGTTTAATTGATAGAAATTGCACGCATCAAAGAAAACGCACACTGAGATTTAATGGGCATAAAATGGACATTAGCATTTTAAAGAGGTGGATTAACACATTAATCCGGGCAATTTTCATCCAGCACTTCCAATGAGATCGTCATGGCGCGCAAGCTCCTAATGGGGCTTAACTGGCTTTCTGCTTTAGTGCTGCTCTCAGGGATAACACCAAAACTTTAGTTTTTTGGGAGAGGAGGAAACGAACTGGGCTTAATTTGTGTGACGGCTCTTTCAGAAGCAAACAGACGTCCACATGACACATTGCACAAGCTGCAGCGCTGTCATGGGTGTCCTCCGTGTTTGTGTGGAGCAGGGACGCGCTTTTCAGATGGTGAAGCTGCCCGCGCTTGAAAAGCAGTAATCAAAGGGGCTGTTGTTGGACGAACATCACGGAGTTGACTTTTCATCCATGCTGAACATATGTGGTTTTGCTACAAGAGTCACACTGGTTAGTTGAGCACAATCACTGTACATGCAATAGAAGTGAGTACATGATTTTACCATGACGTGGGCTGCCGGAGGGCCTGTACAATCCTGGGTCTCGCTTCACGATCAAAGCACATCTTATACGCTCACCATCCAGCCAGATGAAACTCATTTGGGCCGCTTTTCTAAGAAGAGAACCACAGATGCTCATTGGTTTGAGAGTCCCACACCCAGCCCCAAAGGAAGAAGATGCACTGTACGGCTGCGGATTGTTTTTTACATGCAACATAAAAACCCAAGGAAAGAAGTGGCTGTTAGTTGGTCCCCGGGGAGCATTTGCAGTGTTTCATGTGAGAGGCTCGAAGTCACGATGAGCACACACATCCTGTGCGTACACAGGAACACACATGAAGACGCACATTCAGCCACACACGCAGCACCGAACCCTCGGTGGCAGTGTTTAGACCACGCCGAGCTCTCTTGATGCGGCGTGTCCCCTACGATGGCGCGCACTTTCATTACCATCCCCTTACCAGCGCTCCTCCCTTTTGTTCGAGTCATTTACACCACAGTTTATGCACACACAACATGTAAGCTCGCTGTACCTCCGTGCAAAGCGAATGTAATGTAGGTCATCAAACAGAGCCGACTGGGAGAGCGCCGTTGTTTGTGAGCGGCGAGGCAGCCTCCAGAGGAAAAGGGGCTGATGTGAGAGGAGCGGTGCAAAAAAACAACACAATGGAACAAACAAAAGCTTCTTCGACAAACTGTTAAAATGTAAAATGCGTCTGTTTTGGGTGTTGTCACTGTTGGATAGAAGAAGGAAATACAGACCCTGCTTTCCATCTCACCGTCTCTCCTCCTATCTCATGCTCTCTGGTGAATAGTTTATGCGACGTACCTTCTCCTCACCTCTCACGTACTTTCTGTCCCATTATCACTCCAACATGAGATTGCACTCAAGACATTGTTGGAATTTTTGATAACATGGATTGTGAAACTGAAACACCGTTTTGAATTAATAAACAACACAGTCTGGAGCTTTTAGAGCGGAGTCCACCTATTTTTCGCCCCTCGCCATATTGTTAGTAATATTGCCTTCTCATCCTCGGCCTGCTGCCTCGTCCCGTCTGAGTAATATTGGAGAAAGCTCCCAATGTCCCCGACAGGATTCATGGATGGATGCTCCCACGCTCTCAGAAGGTGCTGTGATTTGAGTAACCCCTGAATCTGAAACACAAATGACATCTGAAAAGACAGGCCGCACTCAGAGCATGGTTTCCCCATTCTCTCTGCGTCCATGTCTGAAAGCCTGCAACATCTCCGTACACAGGTGCGTTTCTGTAAATGACTGAATCGCGCTCTGGCCTGGAGCAGGGGCACGGTGGATGCCGTGAACCCGGACACCGTAAATTTTGTCATACATTTATGGCAGTTTTATAAGGCTTTTGTCCTTCTGCTTTGACCTCACACTTCCTCAGCACATACAGTAACTCAATCAGCCTCTTGCATCTTCAACACATGCTTACCAGATAAAGAGAGACCCCCCCACCCCCCCTCGGCCTCCTCAGTGAGAGATAATGTTCACATTCCAACGGCAATCGCTCTGTCATGGTCAGCAAATTCTTGCCAAACAATAAAACACACAAATACTGTATACTGCTCCAACACCAAAACCCTAACCACATCTCAAGCACAATTATAACCCTGCTGATCACGATCATGACTGGGCTCTAGCCCACCAGAGCTGCGCTCGGTCTGCTGACGTACAAATGGCACCTATCAAAGCTGAACTCGCATCACTTTTATCCCGGTTTGCACAGTTTCGTTTTGAAGGTTTTTTTCACACATCACACAGCAGCAGTAATTAATAAATCTTCAGCTGTGACACTGTATTCTTAGGGCAGTGACACACCAAGCTGACAACAAAGAAATAATGATGAGGACCAAATGTCAGCTTCCTCTGGGCTGACACACCACAAAGACGAGCGCCGACGTGCGTGTACTGTATGTCCTCCAACATGAGGAGAAGGGAAAGTTACAGACCTCGGACCACATACATACAAACTGTATATGAAACAACGTTTACATTTTTCCACTACTCTTACTTATGACAGATGGTTTATAAATACATATAATCGATCTGATAACAAGTTGCAACAACACTGGCGTTAGCTAAGCCGAACAGCCAATCAAAGTGATTTCCCTGATTTAATGTCCAATTGGCTGAAAAGCCACGACTGGGGTCTGACTGGTGCTAACAGACCCCACAGCCAACAGTCAGGTTGGGGTGTCTCGGCCCTCTTCCTGTAAAGACAAATGATTTTTTTTTATAAGGTGAACTGGTAACTGCTACACGCTGTCATTCTACATTCAAACAAAGCAACTTTATTCAGGATTTGTTAGGATATTCTAGGGCATGTACTTCAACTGAGTAAAGAATTTGAAGTGATATTTGTACTTGGACTTGCACTTTTACTGGAGTATCGAGCTTCATGTTCTTCGAGCTTTATCTGCCACCTCTGCAGTTGGTTCTGTAGTTACTTCAGTGCAAACATGTGTCTATTTTTTATCAAACCTCAAAATGTTTTTAATGTAAAAACATAGTATGGAAAAAATACATATGGCAAAAATGACCAGTATTTGAAACGATATCAAATATCTAGTCTTCTCTATGTCATTTGAGAATAATTACACTTACTGTATCTGCTGCTCAGTCTGATTCCTGTTAGAAGCTTGAGAGACAGCCAAGGCACTTGGATGAAATGGACAGAAATTTATAGTGCAACGCTTGTCTTTTCATTTGCCTTGGCCAAGCTTTTGACAGCCTCAAAAAGCTGGTAAGCTCGGATACTTTGAACCACACGATAAGGATCAGCTCAAGTCAGACAGACGCTAGGCCTAAAAGAATCCAATTTTACATAAGGGCTTTCAAAGAAGTGCGACATCCGTAATTGAATATAGAGTACGCTGATAAAGTGATCAAAGCTGGGAGCTTGCAAAGTTAATGAAAATAAACAAAGCCAAAAAGTGCATTTCTCTTTAGTGACAAGGGTTTAAAAGGATGCTGTTTTATCCTTAGTGCTGAGACCTGTCTTTTAATAAGGATCATAATGAGGGATTTCCTTTTTCAAAAAAGAAGAAGTCACAAGCCTGCGAACAGGACCGAATTTGATTAGCACAGCCAGCTCTGTTCACCGTGTGCATGTGTATGGATGTGAGTGTGTGGAATAGATCCATCCATTCCTGATGTGACTCCCACCAGTCGACAGCTCTGCCAACCGTTGTCATTTTCTGGCAGCCAGATTACTCTTGGGGTGGCATTTTCACAGTTGTCAAGTGAGGATTTAATGGCCAATTATCCTCAGATAAATATATCTCTGCTGAGGAGAGGGACCCATCGTAGGTCCGGGAGACTATCGCTTCTAATTGTGGGCTAAAGAAAGAGGAAAACATGTCTGGTCAAAGCCTCCTGAGACTGGCTCACTTCCTTTTTCCCTGTGCTGCCACTTCATCATCACCCAAGAAGGGAGTTGGATCCCCTGAAATAAAATCTACTGTACTGTAAATCATGTGTTACGCTCACTGCACAAAGTACATGCTGTCGTTAAACAGGGTGTCACCATCCTCACTTTGACCAGAGCCGTGCTGTCGATGGCTTTTTTCCTTTCTGGTGTTCATGATAGAGGAGGAAATCACTCACCAGGATGAGTGAAACACGGCGTGATGGGATGATGGGATTATGGAAAGAAAACACGGAAAGCCAAATTTAGCACCTGACCGCTGGGCTCGAGGTGACATCAAGGAAAACACTCTATAAATGTTCAGAAACATAACAGTTGTGGTCAGTGATTTATTTGGACAGCAATTTACTCTTAAAAATTCTCAAATTCTAACAATTTTGCAATAAACGATTATTTACTTACAGGCAATTATTTTCAGTGACCAGATAGAAATTGTCCAGTTTCCTCATTTAGTCACTTTACACACAAGCTGAGAGGAGCAGTGACACTCCTGGTTATGTCCACCGGAATCACGTGTAACCTGTGGAAAAAAAAAATCCTGCAAACTCGACACAACCGACTTTACCTGCGACTTCCCTTCCTCACTGAGTTACTCCCCATTGTCTGGTTTGTGCTGGTTTCCACCCAGGAACAGAGTAATGTTTTGCTCGAGAGGCAGCAGTGACAGAAACAGGCTGATTTCAGGCCCGGGCATTATACAGACATATGTCTCTGTTGCTGGCAGGTTAGCGGTGTGTAGATGTCAATGGGGATCGTGGCTAACAGGCTGAGCGGCCTGCACCGACGCCACCTCAGGTTAATGACAGTGACAGTCTCAATCGCTGGGGTGATGGAGAGGATTTAATGCTTCCCCTTTGGCACTAGAAAGTGCTGATAATGATGCTGGCTGGCATGGAGCGTGTCCCTTCTGACATCAGCAATGATTTAAGCTCCTGCAACGGTGAGTTCATACACACACACAGGAAGAAATGCACGCACACCCAGTTATAATGCCCAGATGACTGCTCGCACAACCTTTTTTTTACAGGGACAGCACACATTAATCAACAGATCACTGAGGTCTAACTTAACTGTCAACCTGGGTCTTTATGGCATAAACTATAAAAATGCAGAGACATTTAAAACTCCACGCATGGGCACATTAATGCCACTGCAAAGGAAAGCATGCAAATTACAAAACAAACGTTTAACATGATCACAAATAAATTATGCCAAAAATAAAAAATAAAATTCAAATGCTGAATATGTGTACAGCATGTGAAATAATCTATGAGAATTATGATAACAATAATGCAGCTAAAGAACAGCAAGGACTGGAAACTGAGTAAATGCGTTTGGTTACACACTCCATTTTTAAACTCAACTATGTGTAAAAAAGTTTTAACAACCTGAATTTGTCATAGAAGCGCTTTGCTCAGTGCTAAGCTACTGCAGCTAGCTCTGACACACTGCAACTTACCGCCAGTAAGAATATAGAAAGTACAAATGCAGTGGCTCAGTTGGATAGATTTCAATAAGAGTAATTGGTTTAGTGACAGCAGTGTTCAATTTTTGTGCAGCATTTGTGAGCTAACAAGCTACCTTGCTAACCAGCTTTCAGATACAACCGTGTGCAATGACCTGTGCTACACATGTCAAAGTCGAAGCATGTCAAACCAGGAAATAGACGTATTTTATGCACATGCCTCATTATTTCAGATTGTGGGGGTGTTTCAAAAAAGCCCCACTCCAACTCAACATTAGGAAGTCACAATTCACATCAATCAGCTGTGAACGTATATCTCATTAAGCTATTTTTGTCAGACAAATTGTATTAAATTAATTGTCGTTTGACGGTACAATTGCATATGTAATACCGTATGCGTGCTCATTAAATATGATATTAGAAACTCTCAATGGCACGGCTGTAATGGTAGCACCACAACATGTCATGGCACCAGTATGAGATAAACTGTCACCAAACCAAACCCGTGTGATGCTGACACGTTCGCTAAAACTTAGGCCTTCAGAGGTTTTGGCTGTGGCACAGGTGTAATGTATGAGCTCCTCTGTAAATGATCGAAATTAAACAGAACATTTTTCCTTCCCTTCGCAACACGGTTCCTGCTCGCAATCACTTTTTCTACTCTCCAACTTTCAGCTTCGCCCATCATTGCCTGGCCGCTACCTTCCCCTTCCTTCCTGCCTCCACTCTTTATATTTACATTATCATCATTGACACTGTAATGATCGGTGTGATTATGCATGCGGACGGGGCTGTGAACGGGTGTGTTGACACGGTGTTGACAGGCTGGCGCGGTCACATCTCTTCCACTGTCTCAGGTGGGAGCTCTGGTTATGCACAGCCTTCATTTAGATTCGATTACAGTGATGCACGCCTTATGGGTGTCACTTCTCTTCCGCTTCACAATTTAGGGAGAGAGGATGGGCAGTAATTGTGCTACCTTGGTGCCGAAGCCCTGGTGGCAAATCAAGCAGCGGGTGCGTGGTGGCATATCGTCTGGCTGCCTTTCCCCAGCTCATTTATTTGCCTCCTGTTGTCAACGCGGGAATATCACTGTGTGCAAATTAGGTAGCTGGTCCTTCAAGAAACCACACTGCCTCTTCCCGCCCACCCCCACGCGAGTGACGGCTGTTATGTCCAATTACATACCCCAAAGCTGTGATTAGCATGTATAACTAGCCGCTCCAGCACGGGCACGTGCAGATGAAGAATATGTGCATGCAATCGACGTCGACACGCACGAATGTACAGAGTTTCACCTGCTTCATTATCAACGGTCCGACCGTGGCAGAGTGTTGGCTTCTCCAGACATTCATCTAGAGTGGGCCTTCGTTGTGTCGACAATCTACGGTACATATATAATATATGCATATATTTTACATCACATCAATCAAATGAAACGCAGGTGAGCACAGAGCTCCATTTACAAACAATACTGTTACTGTAAGTGACTCGTTCCACTGTGACACACAGTCCCAGAGTGAAAGAATCTGCTGGGAACAGAAGGATCCCGGTTTCTTCTATAGTCAGCGCCGTGAATTTTCATCTCACCAGCTCCAAAGCCTTTGGGTCCTGCATTTTGCAAATAGCCTACAGCAGTGCAGTTATGTGGAACAGAATAGAAAAGCGTGCTGGTTTTGGTTGGTTAAAGCTGAAATGTTAGCTCTGCAGCGTTTACTGTCATGCCGTTGTTGTTATTTCAGTCTGTGGACGTTTGCGGCACGTCTCTCGACATGGCCTGACCAAAAAAGAGCAGCATTACTCAGGCTCTGGCCACATGTGAGCCGCAGATTACGACAAGCTGCGCTGGCCTTTGACCACCCCTGTTTTTAAACTGCAGCGAAAACAAAAGGAGTCGGGGAGTTCAAAGCCGTGTCTGTTTTGTGTGTAGTCATGGTGGCCTGCTGTTGGACGCTTTCATCATATCTCTCGGTGATGCCACAGTGCCCAGAGAGGGTGATGTCACGGCGAGGTCAATGTCAAATATGAAAGAGGGAGAAGCGGCTGCCAAGGCGCTGTGGGGAGAGACGAATTTAACCAGAAGTGTCCTGAGATGGGAAGAAGGCACCATGTGGCACATTCTCCCACCCGCCTGCACATCAGGCCTGCACACATCATCCAGCTACAGGCCTCGAGGTCTGCGGGGGGACGCAGATAGTCACCCACATGCTTCCGTTTATGTCTCCGTCACTTTTGGGCTGTTCTCTCTGTCTATCTGGAGCGCAGTGGAACGGACAAAGTGCTCTGCGAACAAAGGAGAAATTGCTATCCTCAGTGCGACACTTACTGCTCCGAGCAGCTGTGGAAATGTCAAACAGGGCTGAGATGAGAGAAGTGTCGCGAGTGGGATGAAACTGCTGACACCTCATTTCCTTTCATTCCCGGTTCTGAAGCTACTTTTGTCACAGGATGTTTTATATATGTGTAGACCCTATCTCTCGTCACTTGTGCTTTTCACCCGACATCAACCGTGGAAACGCATCACATGCTATCACGCAAACCGCTTCTTGTGAGCCATTTGTTCTGTCGTGGTAGCGCGCTCTTTGTTTGAACCTACTCTGTCTGTTTCTCCACCAAAAAAAAAAAGGAAAAAAGAAAAAAGAAAATCTACTTTTCAGACGGAGTATAGAGGGAGACACCACAGTTATTCAGGCTGGATGAAGGTTCTTCTGTGTGAGTGTGTTGTGATTGCTGTCTCCACTATCACTATTCTTTTCCTCCCCGAAATGTAAATCTCATGTTTTAAAGATTCCTTTAATGGGAATCAAAGTCTAAATATTTCAATACAGCTATTTTATTATTCAGTAGACTCACAGACATTTTTAGCCATCTGACTGCGAGAAATCCATGTGCCTCACGTCTTAGCGGTGCAGGTACATGGCTTCAGCTGGCAATATTACAAAGGATTAGCATGGCATATGAAATATTTAGTGGATTTCTTCTCCCCACCCTCAAAAACCTAATAAATCAAATGACTGCCAAATGTCATTAAAGTGATGGTCTTTGACTGGGTAAGAGAGAGTTCCTTTTCATATTCAAATTTAGGGTGGAAGAAATGAAAGAACGGAAAGGTTACTTGGTTTAGCTGACAACCCCCAGTGCCCCGACGTTGGTGGGTGAAGATTTGAGGAAGGGCAGATGGAAGGAGGAAGAAGAAGTATTGAGACACTCTGACAGAGAAGGTATTGTCTAACGTGCCAGCCGGGCGTCCTCGTGGCATTGGTCTCCTGTTGGCGCAGGCAGGGCGTCTGGCCTGCTGTTTTGATTAGTCAAAGATGTTTTTTTTTCCTCTCCCCGCTTTCCTTTTCTTTTTTCGGTGGAGGTGTCACTTCACAGCGGATCATAGGCAGGGACAACCAGCTGTCTCTGTCACCAACTGTCACTGGCTTTGTCTCTCCTCCCTCACTGGCTGAACAGATGACGGACACTTGAATGGCAGGCACCGATCTGTCCCCCGCTGCCTCTCCCCCCCAAAGCCCGGCATACAGAGATTCATTCCCTCAGCCACTTCCAGCCTCCCTTTCTGTGTTTTGAGTCATTCATATGTAAACACAGAGATAAAACATATGGTGCTAATTTGCAACAAATCAACGGTGACCCGGGCTGACTTTCTACACTGGATATTCATAGTGAGAGTCACTAGACGCCCAGCACCTGTCTGTGTTTGAAGCCCTGCCTTATTCATTACCAAAGTGTGTTGGCAAAGAGTGTCAACAAAGGCACAGCAGGCCCGTAATTTGCATTCTTCCTACAAGGTGACATAATGATGTAAATTATCAAAGAAAGCTGATTTTGTGTTAGACACTGAGATTGTTGTAATGCCATTGGCGTTGGTCTCATGAGACTTTCTGAAAGGGGAATTATAATAGAAACACAAGGCACTGTTTGTTACCTTAACTCCAAAGGGAAATCGTCTTCGAAATCATCCCAATGTGAACTCGGTGAATGGCAGCTGTCCTTGTGTTGACACCTCGTCAGAAATGACAACGCTGATCTAAGAGAGACACAACGAGGCAAACAAACTTTGATTTCGCGTCACTTACATCATTAGAGCCACTCATAAGGTCACGGCATAAGTATTCAGATTGAGGAACATCATGAAAAACATAGCTGGATTAAAAGGAAACAGCATTGACAAAGTTAATATCCATTATACATCAAATTGATAATGTTAATTTTGAATAAGTCAGAGGTGTGAAATATTCATGTGGAGCTGTCCAAAGTTTTTTTTTTATTCCTTTTCTCTCCTCCTTCTTCTTCTCTTCATGTTGACTTGACTTTCTTCTCCATTAATTATCATGCCCAGGAGGGTTTTCAGGGAGAGGAGCAGCCATCAGGCTGAATCATCTTGACAAGGCGGCATGGCCCAATTACACCAGTGCTCCGCCGGGCTTTGATGTGGAGGAAAAGCAGAGAGATAGGGGCAAATTGCACAGCCATATTATGGTAATGATCTGATTTAATCCTGCCACTAAACTTTATGTAGCCTGTTTAAAGAAGATGCTAACGCTAATTACAGAGGTGCACAGAGGTGCTGGGTGGGATCGGGCTGAGAAGGGACGAGCTGAGGGGCTCGTGGCGGCGGTGCTGCTGGTGGGAGTTTGGAGTCTGCAGAGTGCAGCTCATAAATGTTGTAAATGAAAATGAGACAAAGTGGACTTATTTCCGTTTAATTATACATCCAGAGCGGGTGAAAAGGTCAGGGGTAAAGGAGGGCATGTGCACGAGCTCAGAACCTGTTGGGCTGCCGTCGTTAATTAACACATCTGAGGATGGGAGGTAGTGCAGGTTCGAGAGAACTGGAAAGAGACCGAGACAGGGGACAGCAAGAAGCGGGGAGGGGGGTTAGAAAGGAGTGTTACAAGGAATGCGCGATAATATCAGCCTGTAATTAACTTGTCACTTCAATTACAGCCCCTCCGATTGGAATTGTCTTGGGTTATGGCGCCGGGCCCTGTCTGTATGGTTAATTAGTCTGACGAGTAGCCACCGCGCTCCCCTCAGCTCTCCACGCCGTCACACCTGCAGCTACTCGGTTTATTGTTCCTGATGATTGACTAGCACGGAGCCGGGAGCTGATCAAACTCAAGAGAAGGAGCGCGACGCATCAGCTGTCAGAGGTAAACTGACTCCATCGTGTCTTCTATTATCATCTAATGGCTGTTATGATTTCAGCCTTTTTGCTTGCTTTTCTTCATCAAATATTAACGTCTGTTTGAAACACATGATGACCGAGAGACCCAGAAGAAGACCACAGGAGGAGACGGTGTGGAGGTTCCACTTGTTATACCTGGACGCTTAGGTATTTGAGGACAATCACAAATAGACAGGGACAAAGGAAAAATAAATAAATTGAACACATTAGAGTTTTCTCTTCATGTTTTTGTTGTTTATACAACCAGAAGCCATTAGTGCCAGTGGAGATATGAAAACGAATATAAATATCACAGTGACAAACTGCAGACTAGAGAGCAGTCACAAAGCTTCCTTGTAGGAACAGGCTCATCTTTGATACTGTCTCATGTATCTTAAGAAAAACTGTGTATATATCAATAGCCAGAAAAAAGTGAACATAATTATCTGTTTGCATTATACTCAGAAGGAGATCAAAGATATTTAGCATTCTCAGATAGGTTTTTAAACTTTTTAAATGCAAGTGAAGTGCTATAAATATATATTAAAGCCTGAGCGTGAGAGTTGCTGTACGTGGTACGATTTGTCCTCTGTGTTACCTCTCTCCGTGAAGATGAGGACATCTCCAGGGATACCGAAGGCCTCTTTGTAAAGATTCATCACTTACACAGGCAGTCGTGTGTATTATCACAGCTTGTGGTGTAACGCTTTGAAATCTCACTGTTATGCAGAACTTTCAATTGTGAAGGACTTGTGAAGACGTGTGGAGCATTTTGACACAGGTGAAATCTGCGCTGGGCAGGAGTGTTTTTATAGAGTCTCAGAGGGAAGTTTGACAGAGTTCTAGAAGATATTCCACGCGTAGATCTTTAGAAACAAATGTGAACCGATGGTAAAAACCGAAGAAAACAAAAAACATTTCTTATTCCTCAGTTTTCCATCCAAATTTGTACTCATAAACTCTAATTTCCTGGTGCTGTCAATGGTGAACAGAATTTGCGGGTTGGGCTAAGTAGGAAAGACGAATGTCAGGGAGCTAAATGTAAATGTTTTCAGTGAACACTTTGGACTGACTGAGGGGAGAGAACTCTCTATCTGTAAAACAAATCACTGACAATCACTGTAGGTTTTTTACCGCAGACATTCGGCTTCCAGTTTGAGTGTTTTCAGTTGTTGTGATGTTGTTAGACCAACAGGTGGAGGTTGAACAATGTTTTCAGACCTAGTTTGTTTGTCTGATTTGAATCACACTCGTTTGATCAGGTCTGTAGACAGGATTTGCACTTGGGTGCAGACCAAAGCAACCGCACCGCAAAGATCCTTCACTCCATGTGGTCCCTGTCGAACTCGGAGTGATAATGTGATCCGACCTTGATTAGGCCCAAAACAGGTTTCACCAACCAGATGAGAAATCATCTTCTTCACAAAGCCTGAAGCATTGTGGTATTTGTTTGTTTCTTCAAAGTGCATTCAGCATCTGCTTAAAGGTTTTGCTGGCTTCATTTGCCAGATAATCATCACGTTGACAAACAAATGCCAATTGTGAAGTTGTTCCACATTTGACAATTTTCATGAACATCCACGGTGCAGAACAGGATGTCGTGCGAGGTTCCTTTCGGTTCCTGCCCCGGATTTCTTTAACTGAGTGGACAAAACAATTCTGGCACGACTTCTCAGGAAAACTAAACCAAAAAAATGACAAAATGTGATTGTATAATTTAGTCGATCATTTCCTTATTTGTATTTTTGTTTATACATGTGCTAACACACGTTGAGGATTGCTGAGCGGTGTGTGGTTTTTCTTCTAAAGGTACTAAAGATAGTTGTGAATTTGTTAGATACTAATGAAGATGTCAACAAACATCTGTCAGAGTAACTCACTATATGTTTAATACAACTTTAGCAGAAAAAAAAAGGAATCTTAATGTATCTATAAACGTTTTCAGCCGATATTTAGGGTCAGTTCATGTATGTGTGTATTTAACAGCTGGAATCAGTAAACAACCACATCCACCCGGATGTAATTAGTGTATCTCATGGAATCATCACATTCTTTCACACTGATATATTGTGTACAGTATGGCGTCAGCAAGAATAGATATATGAACAGTGCTTTTGACTGACTCGTGTCTCTAACTTTTTTTTCAGTTCTGTGACATGTCTTGTTGCTGAAAAGATTCACTGGCCGCTGATTAGCACAATGGAGAGCACAGCTCAGGTGATGAGAAGGCCATGGGTTTTCCAGGCACGTATTAAACCAGAAGTAAGGCATTGTTACTGTGAAGTTATCCAAAGGAGCGCCTGGAACCTGTGTTTTTCCTTGATTTCATAGCAGCGAGTCAGCGTTGAAATAGATCACTAAAAATAAACACAACTTCATGGTGGCAAATAGAAGGAAAGTGAGATCGCATCAAGTCTAAGTAGACGGCATCCCTGGACACAGTGGTGAACCACCAACCAGCTGACAGGCATTTTCATCACTGGAGCCCTGATGGATGACAACAAGGGAAAATCACAGAAAGCACACTGAAATCACGATCAAGATTATTTTACATATGGGTCTTTAGCTGGTCTGTGTTGATAACTACGACACGTATTTCAAACGAAGGATGGAATAAAAGTCCAATAATTAACACACTGCCGTGCAGACATAAATAAAGATGATGTGAAGAGATCATAAAAATACCTTTCAATGTAGAAGATGGGTTGGACCTGAATGGCTCACATGAACGTGTACTGATATAATGGTAGCAAGACTCCCATGACATTTAAGGGATAATCATTTTTAAATCTGGTTCAAACAGCAAACATGTGGTCGTGAATTTCACCATGCTTCCTCAGTTTGAACTCACAGCAAAGATTTAGAGATTGATTGATTGTAGTCACTGTGGAATTGCTGGTAATAAAAAATAGCAGTTACACCCTTGTACTAAAGCATTGTTTTTCCATGAGCGTATGCCATCACATTTTGTCATCCACTTGAGGTTACGCTATCCCGGTCACTGAAGAAGTCTTGGCTAAGAGGGGCAGGGGTGGTGGTTGCACAAATGCATGATGAGGCTTCCTCTCTGCCTTGTTCTCCTACATGTATCTGTCAGCCTGTGGCCTTCAGAACTCAAGCCCAGAAAGCCCTCTGGGGCTCGTTCTGTCTGACACTGTCATTACTGGACAACATACAAATGTTGTGGTTTACAAGACTGAAAACAAAAAGAAATCATGTTTCTTTTTCTCATTGCAGAGAGGCAGCGTGCGCATATTTACTGGAAGTGAAATGATCCATGAGAAATGGCTCACCCATCGATCAAGTCTGGCAATAGCAAATAAATGAAAAAGGAAAAAAGCTTGTTGATTAGTCTCAAACCCAAGAAGGAATTTATGATTTGTCTGCCTGCCATTGCACACTCTCTGGTTTTTCTCTTCTTTATGATTTTCTTTCTACATTTTGCTCCTTTTTTCTTACGGTTCGTTGCCACGGAAGGAGCATAGGGCAGCGCTTTGAAAAAGTGATAATTGTCAGAGCGGTCTGGTTCTGATATAGTGACAGTCATCTATATGAAGTCCACCGCACCAGCAATGACAGCAGCACAGGGGAATGCACACCTCCTGAGTAAATTGGCGTTAAAAACCTATGTTTCGAGAAAGCCCAGTTCTAATGAGCTCCGTTATCAAGCGTCTCCTCCGCTCGCCAATGGCTGGACTGCTAGCGTGGCCGGTATCCAACAGCACAAACCCTTTGATCAGTAATAACCAATACTGTAGGAGCATCGTGGGCCTAACTCTTTTTTTTTTTCCATTTTGCAACTTGTTTACAAGTTATTACCGAGCCTCCTCCTTCTTTGTAGCCGTCAGTTTGTGTAATTGTCACTGACTACACAGTCTGGCCCACGACACTTGGGACATGCCTTCAAAATACAGTGAAGATAAGGCTTTGGAAAATTCTCAATGTGCAAGGAAATTGGGTTAAAAGGCAAAATTAGTCTGACAATTACTTTGTGACAGGGCTGTTAAATCCATGTGGAAAAAACACACGGAAAAAGAAACAAAAAAAGAACCAAAAGGTATTGAATTGATTAAAGTGTCACCGTTTTTTTTCTGCTGCTCAGGAGGATCAAACATGGAAGTTCAGCCAGCTTCTTTTAGTGCTGCCATAAAAGTGTCCCTTCCCTCGCCGACACGATGTGAGAGAAAGTTCAATCCCTCGTATTGTTTAAAGATTACAGTATCTTTATGTGGATGTACTAAATGTGCACATGGACTTAAAGCTTTCATGTTCAAATGGCAAACTTCATTTGTGACTTTTGATCTAAAACATCTCATATTGGTACGTTTTTACTTTTATTGACTCTTATGTATTATTTTCAAAGTATAATGTAGTACAAGAATAGTACAAGTGATCTTACGTTAATCCTAAAGAGAGTAAAATACAATCATAAAGTTGTCGCAGTTCACAAACTGAGCGGAGCTGCTTTATGAGATGATGCCACAAATACCAAATCTGTCTGTTATTGCAAGTGACATTGTCATTATGCACTGACACAGCATCCCTGCTCTAGTGGGGCATAAAAATGTCCTACTAAACCGGCAACATAAACACGCTGATAAATTACATTTATATGCCATCAAGCTGCGACATTTGCTGACACCAAAAATGTTTCTCCAGATCTGCCGAGGCGATGGTTCTCATTATCCAGCTGAGGAGTGAGCGGCGCTGGGTTGTTAATGAAAAATACACAGACAGTGACCTTTGTAAAGTCTCCCTGCAAATGACAGAGTTAACAAACTCAAGTCAGGGTGCGGTAAAAACCTGGAACAGAGGGAGAGGGCCTTGCTGCTCAGGATACACTGGAATAAGTCGACATTTTATCTGTTTGAATCCTTGTGTTGTTTTCTTGGACTGACGGGGTCAGGAAGGTCACGGTGGGCACTAAATCTCTGTCACTGTTCCAGAAAGGCACAGCTGCACAGAGAGGAGGAAAAAAAAACCTCAGGCACTGGGGGAGTTGGAACAACTCAAAAGACACTCCACAATGAGTGTGGAGGAATTTCTATAATATCTAATGTCTTAATTAGCCCATAAGACATAATAGAGCCCAGGACTGAAACACAGCCCGCCACATCATGACAAAATGGCAGTAATGGTTCACTTGAATTCCTAAAAAACATGCAACTCATTAAGCATCAGGGTAACAGGCTAATTTCCGATTTTGCAGACAGGGTTTATAGAGCAAACTCGAAAGCAGAATTTTTTATTAAACATAGGTGTGTCCAGCAAACAGCCATAAAAATATTTTGTTTCCTTTTATGAATCTAGATATGCAAGCTAGTACTCTTGTGGTATTATTGTACAACTGTAAAGACACACTGAAAAACAATTAGAGGATTTACTGCAAAGTATCAAATTAAACAGCCTGTGACCTCTTGGTTCACTCAGCCATTTTCATAAATCCTTGCTTGGACTGATTTATTGAAAGACCTTAAGACGGGCTACCAGACAAACTGTGAATATGCTGAGTTGATGATGGCACCATGTTTTTTATACCACAGCCTATTAGGCTCCTTTGGAGCTTAGCTGATCACTGCCGGCAAAAGGGTCAACGCAATGACAGTTGCTATATGAGATGCAATCAGCCTTGGGACCATTAATGCTGGGGTAATCATCCTTTGTAGTGGTATCGGTTTATAAAAGATGTACGCAGCGGCACTATGAGACGGTGCAAAGGGATTATTGTGAATGCATTCAACTAAGACGAGCAGTCGGTGGAGCTCGCCACATCAGGATCATTTAAATGGAGCCAGATGAGTTGTTTATCCACTGCAACATCTTAAATTTACTTTCAAACTTTTTGGTGTTTTAGAGTTTTAACAGTTTAATCCATCTGGTCCATCAAGCTATTTTAAAGCAACTTTAGAACTCATTTTCAGATCTTTGCTGACCAGGTCTGCGCAATAACACCGCTTCAGAAGTTTGTGGGAAATGCTTCAGCACTTTGTTGAGTCCCTCCTCGCTCCGTGGCAGCTGCCCTTTCTCACGCTCTCACCGAGACCATATGTGCCCGTCCGGAATCAGCCTCAACCTGCAACGGGCTCGACGTCTGCCAAAGCCCTGTCACACCTGAGTACGGAAGATCAAAGAGCCCTGCAGCGCGTACAACCGCACAGCTGCAGCACGTGCCAAACTTCCTTTTCTGCTCCACTTCCCTTCACTTTCAGCACACGTGTTTCCAAGGTTGACCACTAATCCCGTATTTCTGTGCATTATCAGCGCGTGTAAAAAAGAGGATTCAGTGGAGTGACAGCTCTGCAAACGCTGTTGTGTCTTCGGTGATATTTGTCCCCTCTGGTTTGTTAAACTTCTGGTCTCTATATGTGTTTGTTTGTTCGTTTCGCCTTAGCAGTGGAAAGCCGAAATCTGAGAGCAGGAGCACATCGAGCAGGCTTCTGCAGTCTTACTGAGCCAAACCATAACCAGTAAAGCATAATTGTCGTTGGGGTTTCCACTTGTAAAACAATGGCTTTGGACAGCGATGGAGGCCGTTTTCATACCAGCCAGCCGAAGAGAAGACTGTTTTGTGTTCAGTGCCTGAATTTAAGCACCAAACTGGGGCTGTCATTAGAGAATTCCACAGGGCCTGCTAACGACGCAAATCGCTGACTCAAACAAAAAGCAAGAAAAACCTCGGGGACTTACAGCCCGAGCAGCAAACAAACAGATTAAAAATATTGCCATCTGATTAAACAGGAGTGAGAAAGCTATTGATTATCACTTGTCTCGCAGAGTTTTTAAAATTGTGTATACCACTTAGCGGAACAGACATTGGCGCAAGAAGGTGCAATTTGAGATTACGTTCATGTCTAATGCAGCTCAGTCATCATCTAGCAAGCAGCGTTTAAGCAGGCGTATTGACGTCTGTAGATGCATTCAATCTAAGTTAACTTTTTTGGAGCCAGAATTGATTTGGAAAAAATCACCAGGGGTCCCTTTAATGTTCTGAGCCACATTAATTTCCACTGGGAAATCCATCTTTGTCCTTTTACATCAAGTGCACTTTTTACTTTGCAATCCACTTAATGAAGCCAAACTCAAAGAGTTTGAACATTATAAGAAGCTTCGTGTTCAGTTCTGTAAATATGTACAGTAGAATTTCAGCTGCAGGCCACTGAAAGTAGGTAGGTTCTGAAACATTTAAATACATAAAACTGGATGCACGACTAAAAGATTATAAGGAGGAGCCAATATTAAATCAGCAGAAGGTGAAACATGCCTCAAACGTGAGTCACCTCCAGTGACACAGAAAGAAACATTGCGACAGGCTGCGTGTGGCCAGATACTACTAATGCAAAGTTGGAGGTCAATGCAACCCATAGTTTCTGTATATCTTATTGTTAAACATCTGAATAGTGTTGGCTTTTGGTTTTCAAGATTTAAAATAAAGTATAAGGTGGTTGAGGTGAGTGGATGCTTTTTGTCCTCCCATGTTAAGAAGGTAAATGTTTTAACACCAAATCACGGCCTTTTTCTAAACTTTTTGCTTCAGTCAATAACCTTAAACCTATTAAGTGCAGATTAAGTTTGTTACTGTTGCTTTTGTGATGAAGGTCCAGTAAACCTGCTGCCGCTTTGCTCCTATGGTAAAGTAAAGGTCTGGTTCACCTGCTATTGGAACACACCAAAAACTGTACAGACAAATGTCTTTCAAACCACCTTCAACACAACATATCATTAATAGTCCACTCTTTACATTGATTAATGCCGTACCAGCAATAACTAATATACTCATAGCTAATGTAGACAATGGCCGTACTGTTTATGGGACAGTTTAACAGGAACACTGTAATTACACTGATAATTTCCTAATCGTCGCTTTCAAAACCATGACAGAGCTCATTCAATCTGTGCCCAGTATTTAGTATCAGATGCAGCTGTATGCTTTGAATAAACTATAATTCAGTGAAAAAAAAAGCACTTGCTCGCATTACTGATATTCACTGTACCATTACCAAGATGCAAGCAAGGCCACGCTTTTATTTTATGATGCAGATGTTTATCAGAAATGAGTCACTGCCTCTTGGCACTAGAAAGCAGCACTGTGATGTACCGACGTTATTGTCTGACTGCCAGATGCAGTGGTCTCAATTTAATGTTTTCATGACAACTGTTAAATCTCTGCAAAGCCACAGCGTTAGCATATCCCCAAGGTCAGATGCGAGCCACTGCTCCGGAGTTTTCCATACACAGAGTCACATTCAAGATGTTTCTGTTTCATCCTGAAATGAGATATTGAATAACTGATGCCTAAACTTGATCTATTTGCCTGCAGCTCTGCCAACAGGATGGACGGGTTGTCTGGAGAAAGGACAGATTACCTGGAAACCATCAAGACAATATTAGATAGTAGGTTCTTTTATTTGCATTTGGAACTTTTGAATTTTGAAAGATTTTTTTAAAGATATCTTTCAACTAATTCATCTCGACTTTAAAGGTACTTTTTAGGCAACAACAAAACATATTTTTTGATTTTCCTGCCATTATCTAGAAACAACACTGTCCCCACTGCTTAAAATGATCTACTGTAAATATAGACAGCATATGAACTCAAACACCACAAACCTTGGTGAGAGAAATATTCATAAAATTGTTTTGGAAGAAGTCTGATATATCTGAGCAGATTTGACACTGCTTGGAAAAAGTGGACACAAGCCATGTTACTGTAGTGTCTTAAACTTTCTTGACCCATACTCACAGAAAAAAAAACATTAAACGTCTCCCCTTCAGTAAATTTAAAGTTGGATTATTCTGACTTTTAATAGTGTGTTTTAAATCCTGTAGATTGGAAAGGAACTAAAAGCAGGAATGTTTGGAGACAGATTTTATAAGGGATAATAATAATTTATATAAACAATGTTCACATACATTGCAAAACTCAAACCCTAAACCGTTTTTGGAAGAACAAAGACACATGTGGCTTCGGGACGACTGTAAACTAATAGGCTACATGTTGCTTATGTTTACAACTGTTTTCCACTGTTGCAAGGTAGAAGGAATTGCAAACTATATAAACAACAAATGTGCTGTTGGGAATATTACGAAATGTGAATATTTATTGTATCAGTTAGTTTTTTTTCCTCAGAAGATGTTAACTGTCAGCTAAGCGGTGAAGGGGGTGGGATGGGAAGGACCAATAGGAACCAGAAGCTACAGGGGTCATTTGAGGAGTAGTGACAACACGCCACTCACCAAATCAACTCTAGTCTCTCTAATGTAAAAATTAACCATCCTCTTTGTGTTGACCACAGCGGATTTGAGAGTGGCTGGGCTACATGGTTGTGCAATGCTTCCTTCATAATTCAATAAAGATCGGTTTCACTGCAGAGAGCGCTGGCATCAAGGAAGGGAAATCTCTAGAACAACACAATGCAGAATGAGGAGCAAATGCTGAAGCTTGCCGAAAGGTTTCGATTTTGCTTGTCATGCACTCTGTGTTAGACTGGGGTTGAGAGCATTTGGTTCGTCACCTAATGTGTTCTTGTTGGCACTCGCTTTCTCGCCAGAATGGGTGCCAGATGTCTTTTTCCCTACGCTGAGGACCTGAAGCACGGTGACTCGCAGGGCCCTCGTGCAGCTCCACAAACCACCGGCAATGTACACGCAAACTGGCACCACTTAATGAGTCACACAACTGCTTCAAAGTGAAATTACATCCATTTAAACCTGTCTTACACGTCACCCAAAGAGGCACAGAAAAAACGTGTCTACCTTCAATTTATAGCCGAATGAAAACCGCAAAGACAAAAGTGGGACATGTGCAAGTTATTATGGATACACTCCATTCTCAGTGATGAGAGCAGCATGTATAAAATAAAGGAGAAAGGGAGGGGTGGCATAATCTTTGCCCGACATATTTGTATGATACCAGACTTTGAAATGGAAAAATCAAGACAAAGCATTTCAGAAAAAAAACGTGAGCTTTCTAGCCCTCGTCTTATGAGCAGACGTGGCATATAATCATCATTTCAGCTGTTGGTTCAGGCAATCAAAAGATCTGTGGCCGATTATATCACAGGTGATCACAGGAAAGTTAGGACATGTGCTTGGTGAATAAAAACAGCCTAGGAAAAAAAAACGGCCAGCCTGAGCTGCTGACAGAGTACGAAGAGGGCAGATTGTTTTGGCATGTAAGGCCTACGCTCACTTATATGTGAATATAGGGCTATAAAGCCTTAATACAACACTTGGGAGTTATGGAAAAAGTCGGTGCAAGGCCTATAGTTAGACGCCGAGGGCCACCATGTCCTAACAGCTGTCCACAGCTGTGTGGGTGGCTCTAACAGTGGCAACAGCACCCACACTGCAATTGGATTTAGCCGAGGTGCTTGTCAAAGCCAAAACACAGAAATATACAGCCATGGTACCATCAATAGTCAACTTGCTTTGGGTGTGTGTGTGTGTGTGGTGGCAGGCCTTGGAACCAGCGTCAAAGACATTTCCCAGATGGAGACAACAGGCGACATGGATTTCTATTATTACCAACAGCAGAACTAACATATGAGAACACCCGTGGGTACTAGGGACCCAATAAATTGATTTATTAAACAGTAAAATCTTCCATGAATAAAACAAAACATGACCAAGAAAAAAACGGATAGAAACAACACACTTTTACTCCCAGAAAGGTCATTTCAGTTCAAACTGACCATGTGGCTCCTTTTTGACAAAGGAAATAGTCTAATATATGTGCTGCTATGCTTTTGATTGAACTTAAGCTTGAGCTCTCATGTCGAGCAGCTGGGTAAATCAGTTGACTTTTAGGCTAAAGCTGGCTCTTAATGTCTTCCATCCGTCCAGTTGTGCCGTGCGTCAAGTTGGAGAGAAAGAGCTAAAGGAAGTAACACCTAGTTCCCCGGAGCCCCGTAGAGGCCCCGGCACCGACACAGTGCAATTCTGAGAGCCCAGACGGAGCGTTGGTCAGCTTCACCGTGAAGGATGTTACCTGACCAGCTAGATGAGATGAGGATCTGAGGTAAGAGCCACTTAGCAATGACATTTAAACTTCCAGGTGAGAGGTGGGACACGAGTGTTTGTGTTTTGATTGTGTGTCAGGACAAGTCGGGTGAAATCAGGCAACCTGTCACTTATAAATCAGTGTGTCACTAGCATGTGTTTTACAGACAGCCCGTCTTTCTCTGGCTATTGCTGTAAAACTATCAGCAGCAAGACGAAAAGTCCGGCCAACGCGTTCTGTGAAACACACACACACCCGACATGTGCAAGTTAAACTATTTGATCGTGAAGTTGGTACCAGCACATACACACACGCATGCGGGCGCATTTACTCGGCGCATCGGCCTCGCAGGCCGTGTTCCTCTCCCACTGCGTTTAAAGTGGAACCACACTGCGTTGCGTTCCCCGTCTGCACATCTGGAGGTGCTGCTGCAGAAGGCTGCGGTCCCATCCTCCTTCTCCTCATCATCATCCTCTGCCCCATTATAAATCCCATCTCACTGTGTCTGTAATTATTCCACACATGCTTATGCAACAAAGCAGTAGCCAAGCCAAATGACAAACAGAGCAGGGCTATAAATTAGGACTTATTTCTTACTTTAATGACTTGCACTCTCATAATTTTTGCCACTAATTCTTGAGGCAGAAAGTGGCAACAGTGCACTTTTCTTGGCTGTGCATCACTCTTATTAACATTAAGTATCTAAGCAACAAAGCAAATATGGCATGTGTTGAGACTGCAAAAAAAAAAACTTTCCCTGTAGTAAATCATTTTCTGTGAGACGATTAAATGATCCAAGAGTTTTAAAGACCCAGTTATTCAGGCAATATTGTTCTAGTTAGTGTCGTGAATCCTCATACACAAATAAGCAGAATCCGTCATCATACTTAAGACTAGCATTTAGAAAAGCAGCCAACAGAAAAGAAACATTTCTTTGGGTAAGTGGCAGTATAAATCCATATCAAGTGTCAAGCACTTTCTCAATTATGCTCAATTACAGAGCGCCACATAAATCCTCCAAACCTCTCTATTATACCAGCTTTTGTTCGTGTCATGATGTATACGCGCGGCCGCGAAGGAGCATCAGCACGGCCTTTTCTGATTGGCTAACAGAGTGAGCCTTGACCTTTACGACCCCCGCGCACTCACAGCAACAAAAATCAGACCACTTACGCAACACTCAGGCCGCGCTCATCTTTTTCCTTACAAGGACCTGACATCTGAGAGAGCAGAGTGATGGGACGTGAAGGGAAGCCGAGGAGTTCTTCCCCAGCTCGAGGCTTGTCACTCAGCCATACCAAGCACTCACTTAATCAAGGAGGCATGTGGCATGGTGTGGCAACTGCCTGGGTGCATAAGTACATGTCTTGTGGTTTACACTGGTTTAAGACAGGACGGATGTGGCACTAGTGGCAGCCTGTCTCAACTTGTTCCTGGTTTGTTTGTTTTGACAGTAGCTAAGACCCCATGGGCAGACCCTCCTCACCCCGGCTGATCCAAAAACATAATACATTTGGTTTTCCGAGACAGAAATAGAAGCCACATTATCCTTCAAATATGGAAAGCTGCTGCCCAGAGAAATATATAAAAAGTCATTTAATTTGTTTTATTTATTTTTTTTTTATTCCTTTGCCTTCTGGCTTTTCAGAACAGAACAGAGATACTCACACACAGGCAGTGTAGCCCGGCACACCATATGTATGAGCATTAATCCAATGTTCTTGGGCCTTTAGTCCCCAATTCGCAGTATCACAAATGTTCTCCAAGCAGCACATCTGTAGAGGATGTCAATAAAGGACTTTGAAATGTACACCAATGCCAGCAGTCGGTAGACAAGAAAAGGGGGCTTTGAAACAGCTCCCACTGGAGGTCCTCGCTGAAAGGAAGACCAGCAGGGTATTGAAAAGATGTCTGTTTCCCCAACTTTTTGTATATGTAAATCCACATTCCCTACGGGTTCCGTTTCTCAGCGAGGTATCTATATATGGAGCGACTTTATTATGGACAAATCCTCTTTAATGTTCTTGTCGGTGAAAGAACAGCTGGAGCAGAGATAAAAATGAGGAAGCAATCTGGACCAGCTGTTGAAGTATTAATACAAAAATTAACTACTGTGTGTTGGTTAATTGCTTTCTGCTTAATGTGCTTTCAAAAGCCTTGATTCCTCTTTACTGTTACACAATCACAAGTGCGGCGGGATATCAAGAGGCCTGTGAAATTAAAGATTCCATTTAAAGGAGCAGCCCTCCTTCTCCCCATTCTTCTCATGGCTCACTGGCCATAATGGACTCATGTGTTGAATAACTAAAATGGTCACATTAGACACCTGCTACTGTGGTCTTGGTAGACACAGATAGGGAACTCTTTTAGACTGCAGCAAACACAAGTGCTACGCATCCATCAAGAGCTCATGCAAACATTTCCAGAAGTGAGACTATAAGTTTATCACACCCCGCTCTGCCCCATTCCAGCAATCACACGCCTACACAACCGGCTGAGTGACGACGAGCAATTTCAAACAGCACAGCTGGTACGTTCGCCTTAACTGCCATGCGTTTTATTTGCGTTATTATCTGTTGCCACCTCTCTCCTCAGATCCACGCTGACTGAGGCCACATGGAAGCGGTTAAGAGCAACGTGTCCCTTCACAGAAAACAAAGTGGGTTTTTTTTTTTTTTTCCTCTAAAGGACTCACAGCTCTCCTCCTCGGGGGCCCCATACATGCACGGGTCCTGTCTCCAGCACATTTAATTCCACGCTGTAAAAACATTAATCAGATCCAGATGAAGTGGGAAGAATTCGAAGACATTATGTTTTTATGGATAATTTGAGGTTATTTATGCGGGATAAATACGAAAATAACAAGTCCCATACAGCAGTGCAGGGGACACTGGTTGCTTGTTTGGCCCTTAATTTAATGGAATTACTCCAGTCGTGAGCACTAATCCTTCTAAACCAAGTGAAATGCACAGACAGACAGACAGACAGACAGACAGACAGACAGACAGACAGACAGACAGACAGACAGACAGACAGACAGACAGACAGATAGATAGATAGATAGATAGATAGATAGATAGATAGATAGATAGATAGATAGATAGATAGATAGATAGATAGATAGATAGATAGATAGATAGATAGAGAAAAAGAATATGCTTATGTATACCCACATTGTTTCCATTGTTGTCCATTAGATGGCTTACTTGTACTGTAAACTCTGAGCATATTGGTGAGACTGGGGGCTCATAGTTCAACATCAGGCCACAGTCGACATCTTCCAGGAAAACAATGCTGGATGAGAGCGCTGTGTGACATATGAGAGGTCAGGGAGAGGCCTGCCACTGCAGAGCAAGAGCCAAGAGACGAGGAAGGGGGCAAGCCAATTTGACACACATTATTGCTCTTTCTCTCTCACACCCACTATTGTATTCACATGTTTGGCACTGTGTGTCATGTACACACAACCACTGTGATCAGAAAATGCTGCAGATCAAATGCTCTGATGTGTATTTGTCAAGTTGTGTAAACTAACACAACAATAAATTGAAAGAGTATTAAAGCGCCACTTTGTGTTTGTTAAAGATAGAAAAGGAGCAAATTAATGATCTGAGAGAGGCTAAATGTGCTAATAAAAGTTAAGAATGTGTTGTGTACAACACCAGAGCACTTGCGCAGAGGAAAGTTACAAAAAGAACCAAGGCAAGGCTGCGCAGGTTTGTAGATATATAAAACATAAATGTACATGTTCATCTCTCCACGGTGATTAACGATATGATACGATATAGAGAAGATTCGTGCCCTTATCATACGACACAAGTTTCATATGGAAAGCTCCCCTCCTCCCCTCTGCTTTGATGCTGCATGCATTGTGAACGTGGCGTGTGTATCTCTGTCCCAGCGACACCACCTCCAACTGTCATTTAAGCGCATGTCCTCAGGTGGAAGATGACTTCTGTGGGGGAGCTTCTGCAGTGATAACATGGATTTGCTCTAAGAGACGTTGCTTCTCTCGCGACATCATGAATAAGTAAACGGTGACGAAAACTCTTTGCATTTTCATTATTTTTCCTAATGCTTTTGCTTTTAAGATGCATATTGAGTGAGGCATGCATAAAACATCTTCTTCCCCCCCGTTCTGCTGCTGCAGACAGAAATCTCTTCACGGCAAAAAAGAAAACAGATGAACAAACAAAACAAGGAAGTCTAAATGTGTCCTAGGTGCAATGCTGAGGCCTAAAAACATGTCTTTCCCTTTCCGTTTAACCAAGCATTTCTCGTATGAACTGTGCTGGCGTCACCAGAGTTTATTTTGGTTGAATGAACTTCATATGATCTATTAATTCATCCAATTGTCGCTGTTGCCCTGGAAAGAACGACTGTAATTTTGGCCCAGGCATTGATAAGTTTTTCACTTAGCATTGAGAGGATTAAATCAATTATGTTGATTCTGTATTTACTGCTTGCATGCCCACAGTCGTTTGTAATTAGCTTATTGCTTTTGATCTGATGTAATGTGATGAAATACCTCGAAGCAGCTCTGGGAGCCTGTTTGGCTGGAGCGACTGGGGTGGGCGCTGCTTCGAGGCCCCCGCTGAAGCCCATCCGATTGTCCAAGCATGAGGAGAGGAGGGGACTGGCCATGGGGAGGTGTGTGTGTGTGTGTGTGTGTGTGTGTGTGCGTTGGGGGGGCGACTCGCGTGAGCAGTCACAGACAGAGAGGCAGTGGGATCGGTGTCAGAGTGGAGGGAGGGACCACCCTCTGAGATGGCAGCATCCTCCGAGCCCTCAGAGTTATTAGCCTCAGAGGCCTTTCCTTCACATGCATGTGTAATTACACCCCACCCTGCCCCACCCCAATCCCCCCCGAAAGCTCTCACAACACCTGATACCTGCAGGTAGAGCGCCACAGGGGGGCCTTTGCAATGATAAGGCTCCAAGGCCCGAGGGCTCGCTCAGAGTAACTAGCATTCAACTTTGGCCACCCACATCAATCAAAGACCCCATAACACAGAGACTGATCATCTGTTTTGCTGAGAAGGAGCTGTTTATTCATGGAAAGCTAATTGTTCCACCTAGCCACTGTTCTGCATCCAAGACTGTACTACAAAGCACAAAGGATGCAGGATTGGATTAGAAATAGTCCAATATATTTGGACTTGCCTGAAGGAGTGGATGTTGCCTGACAGTTTAAGGATAGAGAATCCTTTTCAAGTTAATTCTGTCAACCTTCTGGTGAACAGACGGATGAAGTTTTTTGGCTTAAGTAATACAAGAATGAGCTGGACCTCAGTTAAATGCAGAGTTTCAAGTGCTGCCCATCTTTTCTCAAAGAGGAACGGCTCCAACATGACTTCCATTTAACTACCCCAACAGAACCTCCTTCCAAAGCACCCCTTTACCACCCCCTTCTCTTCCGTCCTCAAACGGGTGAAACAGACCCATGGTGCACTGCAGACTGTTCTGTTTATGAAAGAGGTCAGGGTGCCACATATGGCCAGCGCATTAAAATACACATAGCTCCTGCTGCGGCTGCTAAAAATGTATTGCGGCTGTCTGTACATGCAGGAATAAAATAAACTCTGAATGTTTCAGCAAGCAGTGCTGAGAATTTAATGATTGAGTATTTGAAACTATGGTCACGTTGTACATGAAAAAGCAGAACAAAGTACACGTCTTTAAAAGTCCAAAGAAATTGCGTTAGACGTCAGCAATATACAGAGCGTTGTTTGACTTGGCAGGAGGGGATGTGCAGATTTGCCTGGGATAAGTGTGTGTCACACGCCATCTGAGAGGATCGCAGGGCCACAGTAAGCCGTAGGAAACTAGCGGTGAAACTAAACACATGCAATGACAGCCACAGGCGGTTTGTGTGAGCCAAGGAGTCTTAGCTTCTAAAAGAGCGGCCCGAGGCGAGCGAGAGCGAGGCTACTGATAAATGGAATAAAAGAGCAGAAAATATGAATACTTCCCCCTTCAAAGGAACCCATTATCCATCCATCCATTAGCTATAGCCACTTATCCTGGAGGGGCGAGGGGGGAGAACACCCTGGACAGGTCACCAGTCCATCACAGAAGCCACTAAATTCTGATTATTTTCTCTGCAATTCTGGTGCTTATCTTGGATGCACGAGGCTCCTCTCTGATTCTGTGATTTGTGGCTCCGTGCTTCACCTCAGCAGTAAACAGACTGTATTTAATAAGCTCGAGGTTGGAGATTACACTGCAGATTGGGTGGACATCAAGGACAATGCTTCTTTTGGGTTTTATGATCATCGCCCCATTAGCAAAGTCTCCTTCTGACAGAATCTCTGACACTGTACGCTTCTGCAGGCGCCAGCGCGTGTGAGGAAAAGGTCAGGAAAGTATCGTGGCATGTCGCTGGGTGTTGTTCTTGTTTTTATGACTATTACGTCTTGCGACTGGGCGCTAATTCCAACAAAGGTTGCAAGTCTGATTCAAGCAACAGCCATTTCATCCATTACTGTAGGGATTCAAGGCGCTGCTGCTTCCAGCCACTGTGGTGAAAAACATCAAATTCATATTCCTAATTATATTCTGTGATTAAAGCGGTCTTTATTTCATAAAAATATTCAATTACTGAAACTCGCCAGACAGCGAATAACGACGGCTTTAAATGAGAGAGAGGCGCCAGTAAGTGTGAATAGGAGTTCAAGAGGGCATCGCCGGGTGCAGCGCCGGGCGTTGCTCTCTGACGCCCTGTCTTTATGAGATCAGACCAGGTTTTGGATAATCTGCTGTGACCCATGGCAGGAACACTGCGTCCACCTCTCTGTGATGCTTTCTTACACCTAACGGTTGTGGCTAAAAACCAACTATAATTCCATCTCCTGCTGGGCAATGAAAACCTCCCCCACTGCTCTTTGTTTTTTTTTTTTGTTTTTTTCCAGTTGTAGGGTCATGCCGAAGCAAAGCATTGTGGGAAAAGAAGGGTGACCGAGGTAGCGGAGGAGTAGGTGGAGAAAAAGTTAAGGGGTTTGGGTTGGGAGAGGGGGTTGCTCATAAAAAAATAAAAATAAAAATAAAAACATGTGTAATGAGAAAACATGTGGTGTGTAACTATTGGAAGTCATCAACAACAGAAAATAATAATTAAAGTGCAAGATGAAGAAAAAAAAACTGAAGCTGTCTTTTCGTGGCTGGGAGACCACTGTCATCATGTCTCAGGAATTAGGCAAACATATGCTGGTCTGCTGCTGTTGAAACCGAGGCGCCTTGCTCAGGCTGCGGTTTGGGAACATGAAAGGCTTTGTGGGATGAGCAGGAGGACTGGCCCTAATTCAGGGCCTCATTGCCAGGGAAGCTGGCAGCAAACTCCGATTGTGGGACAGGGAAAGGAATTCGGTTACATATTCCAGCGAGGACCGCAGCTCCAAACAAACTGAAGCAACAGGCTGCTGAGCAAACCATTCTGTCCGCATTCAAACCTCCTCTCCTGCCGTCGCTGCAGGGGCGAGGGGACTCGCTCCCACCTGACTGATCCCCGGGGGAGGCGGAGGAGGGTGAACGTGGGGAACAGGAATGTAGAAGGTCGGGGCCCAGAGTTGAAGCTGTGGCCGCTGAGACCCAGTCGCATGCAGGGCTCGGGATGCTGGCAGCGCACTCGCTCATTTGGACGGTGCGTTTGGAAAACAAAGCCGGCTTTGTGTCGTTTTATTGCAGCCAATTAAGCTCCTAAACTTGATATCTATCTTTGAGACGATGCGCGGGGGTCAACCTGAGATGTGCAGGGGGAACAGAGAAGGGGCAACAGTTAGCAGGTCTCAATAATCCCCAGGCTGCAGCTTTCACTGGCTTCAGCTCAGCGTGCCTTTGTGGTAACCTGATCAACTTAGCAAAATGGCTAAAACTTTAACGTCACCAATTCACAGCCATCACGGTGTACGTCCACAGGACAAGCCCATGTCGATTGCTTTCCAGCAGAGAGACTTTTTCTGGCGTTTTCAGACAGGCAGGGATTAGATTAATCATGTCTCCGTTCAGGGTACATGTGATTATGGTTGACTGTTTACAAGTTTTCTCTGAAGGGCTCTCCGTGCCAGGACATGGTGGTAGCACTCAGAGCCTGAAACTCATTCATGCATGTGGTGGTCTTGTTTCAGACCAAGCTGCAATGAAAAATCATTCATTTTTTGACAGTGGAAAATACAGATGTGAGGCAACATTGGATTTTCACCTCCTTGTTAGCATTTATTTAACTTCTTGGACTTCCAGCTGGCTTAGTAATGTGAAGTATGTGTAAGTGATTTATTACAGTTCAGCGAATCTGAAAAGTGTTGATGCACTTAACTCCGAGCAGATTCACTCAGATGCAAAATTAGTTACTTGCACCATTACTGAAGCTTATTTGTAGCGTCTCACTGTCAGTATCGTGCCCAACCAGTGGGAGGCAGCACAGACTGGACCATGACAGGAGTGCAGCACACACTCTTTTCGCTTGCATGTGCGCGCAAAGAGTGAGTCACTTGAGCAGTTGAAGGTGACCATGTTACACATCTGGGGTGCAGACCCAAATGGCCGGTGGCAGAGGAGAGGACCGAGATCGGTGGCCAGAGAAGCGGTGACATGTGGCACGCAGAGGGGGAGAGCAAACCGCGTTCAGTTTCTGTCTGTAATCCTCTGCCTGGGAGAAATGTTTGGTTATGGTTAAAGGCGCTGTTGTCCCACATTTTCCTCCACTTCTAATTACAACATAGCTGAGGCTCAGCGGCAGCCAGCGTAACTGTTGTTGTTGTTGTTGCTGTTTGTTGACATTACATAGTCCTCCCCCACAACACACTTGTCACACACACACACACTTTCAGACACATACAATCAAGACCAAGTCATTTACACCCATGTGTAACACCGCTGCACACACACAGGCACACACACGGGAGCACACATGGCGTGTTCAGGGGCCCGTCGAAGTCAAACACACTCACACACACACACAGATGCGTGAGGCAGATTTTACACACATCCGTCCACAAAGTGATCAACATAGTTGAGTGGTAACCGTTGCTGAGCCCAATATAGAGACACAAATCTGTTTTGGTGCCACTGGGAGATTAGTACAACCACACTAAAAACCAAAAAACACTATGTAGACATTATGGTGGACAGGATATCACAACTTGTACATGTGTGAGAAAAATTGAATGTGGTGAAGGATGGATGAGTCATTTTAATGTCTCATACAACACAGACAAGTTGCCACTAATATGTGACAGATACAAAGCTATTTAACGCCATGACAAATGTAGAATAACCTGTGCACCACATTAGAATATTTTTTAAATTGAATTTGAATTTTACAGTAACATCCAAATTAAAAGTTGCAGATTTTAAATCATTGTTCATTTAATCTAAGCAAACCTACAAAATAGGCACTTTCATGTTCTGTAAATTACATTTGGGCTAAGTCACTTCAAAAGGCTGCCTATACGCACTCATTACACATAAAGACACAACACGCAGACACACACGCTGAACAACAAGTAGATGTCTCAATGACACTGACACTTATCAGGACCAAAGCTACAGCTGCAAGCCAGTCTAAATACATACTGTACAGTACACACCACAATTTCTCAGTCTGTAATTTAATGTTTGCAATTAAAAACTCCTGTGCTGTCTCTCGGAGCGCGTAATTTACCGAATCAACGCCTTTAAATCAAGCGCTTCCTTCTGTGACAGACTTGTGTCTCCCGGAGGAATTTGCCATTCCAAACCACAGTCTGCAATCCCCACGTTGTTTTCACTCCCAATCACACACTTTATCTGAAATTGCTGACTAATTACCAAGAGCAAAGGGTTATGGGAAAGGCCCCAAAAATGGCAGTGTGATGTTTTTGTGGTTCAGCATTTGGATTGCTGCTTTTCTTTTGCTTTTTTTTATTCTTAATTTACAGTGTGTGTTTTAATTTAATTTAATTTACAGTGTGTGAAACTGGGGTCAGATGTGAGGTAGGTCAAAATTGGGTCAACTTTTTCCCTCAGGGTGGCAGGCAATGAAAACAAGGACAAAATTACACATAATTGAAGTAATACATATATATAAAATTATAGGTTTTTTATGTTTTGGGGTATATTATAAACTTGGAGCGTGTTACTGTCAAAGTGTGCAACAAGCTTCACTCACATTTAGCAGAGTCAGGGGATGGATGTAATAATAACAGACAGGTTTGTTTGTGAATATGAACCTGGGGCTAAACTGTCCCTTTACTTTGGCATGGCTAACTTACTGTCAGTGAGTAAACTAATGTGAAAACGTAGCAAATTATAACATAGTGTGTGTCTCTGGAGCAGTTTTGCCCAAGAGATCTTCACGGTGCAATGGTCTTGTATGGCAATGTGGAGCACAGGTTGGAATATTTTTGAGACATGGCACCAGTGGTGATCAACACGCTGTGACAAAGTGAAGCGCCATTAACTGGCCTTATCAATCATGCTCCATCATCTGTGATCTGTGGATGAAGTAATCTTTCGACATGACATGCCTCTGCTGATGAGCGTGTGACACACCTGAGCTGACTGACTCATATAGACGTTCTGTGTGGTGTGACCTGAACGATTCTCCGTGGTGGTTTGGGCCATTTTCACACTTCTGGCCACACTGGGGCCAGTATTGAGTTTGTGGAGAGTGGGGGCATGGACCTCCGTGGGCACACCCTGGAACGGCCCCTGGAGGGAAGAAAAAAAGCCTCTGTTTGTGATGAAGCAGCGAATTATGGAGACAGGGTGTGTCATCTCATTCTCTGCTCCTTTCATCATAATCTCCCCCACCACGTTCAGAGAAAAACTCACTGGAGGCCGTCAGCCCCAAACCGCAGCCTTGAACATCACACAGAGATCTACCTATGGCGTAGTTCCACAGTTCACTATACAGACAGCTTATGGATTAGCAGTCACCATCTTAAAGTTGGAGGATTGTGAAGAAAGTCAACTGCTGAGTAGAAGAAATGCATGTGTTAATGTAGTGGACTTGTGAGTCTCTGACCGCTCGAAACGAAGTGTCGCCTTCGCCGCACAGCTGTTCTTTTCTGCAATAACTGATGAGTGATTAATACAAGAAAAACACTCTCTCTCTCTTTTTCACACACACATATACACGCAGACATAAAGTTGTTTCACTTAATTAATACGTTTTGTTACAAAAACTAATAATGTCCAAATGAAATGTGTGAATTCAGTCTGTGTGACACGAGTTTAACTACTATTGTGAATCCAGTGATGTGACATTGTTACTATTATTTGCATATTTCTTTGTGTTAGTCTGGAGAATTAAATATTTTATCCACTATGGGGCAGATTAGAGCTTAGTTACTAATTCCTGGATGGAAAAAAATATCTTCCTTGTAAAATGCCAACACAGGCCATGGCAACATTCACAGAAATTACAGTACTACAGTGTATTCGTCACTGTTTCTAACTGGAGTATAATTCCTAGTATGTGCAAACGTACTCGATCAAAAAAATGTATTCTGATTCTGACATGGACATCACAACAGAGAACGGCATCGGTGAGAGTCTGGCTTGTCTTTAAAGCTTCACACATACCATCGATTCCTGCTCAAAGTACAAAGTACATAGAAGAAACTACTGCCTCTTTGCCATATTACAGTATATTCAACAATAGTGCATAAAGTTATTTCATTTTGTTTGAGTTTATGCATCAACACTACAGTGTAGAAAAACTTTATTGCAATTAAACCTTCTGAATAAAAGAAAAATATAGATAAATACAAACCAGGCATTTTAATTCATTTTACCAATACCAAAATGGCTTCTGACAGTGATATGTACTATTATGTTTTTAGGTCATTTTTCGTCAAAGCAGAGCTAGTTTTTATTGTTTATACCGCTGGGTGAAAATATGTTATAATCTGAATGTATATTTTGTGGGTGAAGCCCAAACTTTCAGGGTAAAAATAACATAAATGTAGACTCACTGTTTTGCTCTGAAACCTATGTGGCATACAAAGTTTCCTAATGGAAAGAACAGCAATAAAGTACAGTATATGACTAAATGTATTTAGAGCTAACCATAGAGTAAAAATAATTTTTGCACTCTGTGTGTGTCAGTACCCTTAGGGTTCAGCCTGAAACTTGGCCACCATCCATTACAACAAAATTGTTGCCTGATTTGAACATAATTATGTTTCTGCTGCTTTGATTCCAGTCTGAAGTAATAAAACACTTCTAACCCAAACCCCAAAAATCTATCCCCAACTACAATTAAAGTTAAAAGTGCAGTTGTTTTATGATAAGAGCTGCAGGGTCTGTAGCCACCAAGCCCTACCACCTGCTTCTGATTGGCTAGTGGCATGTTATTTTCCTCTCACACATAACCCGGCATGCACTGGGGTTTATTTATTAGGAATAAAAAAAAAAGGAGTCACTAATCTGTGTTTGGTTCAGACAGCGGGCTCCCCCTACACACTCACGCACACACACACACACACACACACACACACACACACACACACACACACACACACACATCTGCGTACCAGCTGAGCAGGGAGCAGTCCCACTGTTGGGCTTTCACATATCAAAGAGCCTGGGGTGCTTTGGCACTGCTGGGGTAGTTGTCCTTTTTTACAAAAGACAAACAAGCAAAGAGCTTGGGATGCAGTCCAGAGCCGCCTTTGACACAGTGTTGAAATGGGGACTTGGCTCCGTGACATATATGATCTACATGTGTAAAAAAGCTGTGGATGTTTTTTTTTTTTTTTGTTCCTGGCAGCTGCTTGTCCTCAGCCTATAGCAAGACGGTGTGCATTCTGTATTAATCTGCCTTAACCATATACCACAAACTAACATCATTTGCAGAACTGTTCATTGGATTCAAACTGTGTCTGCAGGCTCTTTTTGTCTCTGAGGTACGTGGAAAAGATTACCTCTGGGTGTGTGGTACTTCTGTGATGTATGGCGCACAGATTTGCAGAGGCCCGGGTGTTGGTCTGACACTGTGACATCACCAAAACATTGGTAATTACATAAATAGAGCGCAGTGACTGACTGAGATTTTCAAATGACAGGCATAATAAATGAACCTGTCACTAGGTTCTGAAAAGACATTCCCAAACCACTTATCATCATTTGTTATATTTCAACAATGGAAACAGTTAGGAGTGATGTTAATAAGGAAACCGAAAACAGGGAGAATGTTCATTTAAAAAGATGGAAATCCAGCCATGTTAAAATGATCTTGCGAGACATCATATTTAAGATGTAGAAACAAATCACAGAGGCCCGATCCATGTACCGCAGCACAAATACGGAACACTATTCCCAGCAAATGGAAACAAGGCCCATTTGGGATCAAAGCATCTAATGGGTTCTGGATAACCAGAAGCTGCTGTCAGTTTCAGGCCAAACCAAACAGACATGCAAACACATGTGGCACTCTGTCCGAAAGATTTTCAATAGTGCTTAGGCAATTATAGCGACATTACTTCTAATCGGAGTCTTCCCCCTTCAGAAAACCTAGAGCGGCAGCATCCTTGCAGTTTGCACGATCGTATCTACGGAAAATGGCTGATAATGTAGAAAAATGACTAGCGTCTGATTAAAAACAGTTCATCTATTTTGTGCCACTGACCACTAATTTTCGGGATATGGCTTTTGCACTTGTGGCTCCTCCTCACTATGGCTTGAACTGCACTTCCATTCCATCAAGAAAGTGAAAAGAAAAAAATGGGGACAGTAAAAGAGCAAACCGCAGAACGACAGAAAGGAGCGTAAAGTGCCTATGTACTACTATAAACCAACCTGCCATTCAGACGGGCGAACAGTAATTAGACATGAAGGCAGCTACAAACAGAGAGTAAGAAGTTCTGTATATAGGAAGTTGGGTGTGATTTAAACTTTTCATCCTGTGTAAATGTACCTGTCACTGTCGGCACGCTCCTTAATGTCAACTAATTTGGTAGTGAGGAAAAATGTACATGGATAAATAAACACGTTTCAGTGTTCATGTCAGGGGTGAGGCTGATGGATTTGGGTACAGTTTGGTCTATGATAGGAATTCCTGTTCATTTGCCAAGCTTTACTTTATTTAGCCAGAGGGGGTTTGATGGAATCCAAGGACCCCAAACTGTTGTTTTATCCAAAGTACTAAGTAAATATATTGTACGTCCTGTGTGGACACACATAGTTGGGTGCAAAAGTTTTCATTCCATTATTTTGAAAATCAAAAACAGTCAAAACATTTTTTTCATTAACACAATATTTACTGCATAATTATTTTTTCATCATGTTAATTTTCAATTAGTTTGTCACGTGGGGATGCAAAGTTTTGTGTGTCCTCTACTCAATTCATGGACCGGTCATACAACAAGACCTAAACCTGGCAACGTTGACTCGAGGGGGAAAACACGCACATTAAAGAGCAGAAAAGCTATAATAAAAGCCTCTAATGTAAAACAGCCCCCATCAAAGGGATCCCTCCCAATATTTGTTGAACTCTTACTTATCATATTAATGCCATTTCAGGCATTGTTCACTCAGCCTGCGTTTGATGTGCAGGGCTGCTATAACTCCGGGGTAATAGGAGCGCTAATGAGAGGAGTTGGCACTTTATAAACACTGTCACGAGCAGGTGGAGCGAGGGGTCGCGCTGGGCCATTGTGTCCACCTCAGCTGGTCCTATTCAGAACGACTTATGTTCTTAGATCATGGAGTAGTTTGACAAATCAGCATATTTCAGGCAGACGTCTTTGTTAAAAGGACTGGGGAGGGTGACGGTATCATGCTGAACAAATGTGCGATTAATCTGCAGAGCAGCGCTGAGCGAGAGGGCACAGGCTTCTCCAGAAATACGGGTCATCTCAGACTCTACAAACGTGCTTCGCTTCTGATGGCAAAGGCAAGGACACACACACACACACACAGACGATGTATGCTTCTGTATAGAGTTTTATGACTTCTTTTAGCCCGACATTGTGCGTGAGATTTAAACAGGGGCCCTTTTGTATGTCAAAACCCCACTTTTAATGGGTTTCTTATAAAAGTGCTCAGTGATCATGGTATTCAAATCACAGCAATAGCAAAGCGCTTCCTCATTTCGGTGTCTGGAAGTGATCCCAGGCAGGGAGGTGTACCACATCTTAGAGTAAGGCTGCACACACTTTCTGTTCGCTAACCAAAAGGGCTTTTTCCTGTGGTGCTATATCATCATTTATTGAGGCTTAATCAACATGTACTGAATGGTGTATGTACTTTTTGAACATTTTAAAAAGGCCCTCTGTGCACACTAAGCCTCGGCTGTGGGGTTGCAAGGATCTTAACAATATTCCAGCAAAGGCCTCGATACAAAAAAAAGAGAGAAGCTTTCATAGTGGCTTTCAGAGTGTTCCTTCTTCGGGGAGAATTGAAGAAAAGTATTTATATAAGTGAGACGACAACAGGTGCTACTCAGTTTTGGGACCTCTCGGCCTGAGTTGCAAATTTTAAGGCAACTTTAAGTTGCCTGATCCAGTCTGGGCCTCTTTGTTACAGGTCAACATGCTTGTTTAATGCAAGAAATGTAAAGGAGGTGCCATTTGCACATTTATATGAACATTCTGCCAGAAAACTCACTGGTGAATGCTGCATTCAAATTTGTTTTTTCTTTCACACAATCAAAGGATTTAAAAGCAAAGTGGCCACCTACAGTCCTGAAATGTTTGCCAAGTCTGATACCTGTACATTAAAGCAATCATACGCCTCATCCTAAAACGGCATTAGTAATGATTACCCGTTTTTTGTTGTCCCATTTTTAAACAAACTTTTCCTTGTAATCAAAACCACAACGTATCAGTGAGCGTGTTGTCCCTTTGAAAGCCCATTGGAATAGCTTTTACATATAAGCTCTAATTTAGATGAAATAATTGCAATAATAGCAAAAATTCAAAAGAAGCAACTCTTCTCTAATACCTATTGTTCACGCTGCACCTTTTACGTATTTTTAAAGGTTAACAAATGCATATACCCTATGTGGCTCCAGACGAAACTGAGCTCCTACACATGGGGGACTTTGCAAAATCTGCTGGTGTACACCCATTCAGCTTCACAGGGCTTTTAATCTTCCCCATCGCTATTGTAGTGCTTCTTTTAATGCCCTGTAACTAATAGGCCACCGGGTGTGAGGCACACAGGTACCCTGGTGCTACAAAGGGACTGTACAGGAGTGATGTGGGGGTGCTTCAAAGAGCCAAGGCGAAGGTGGTGGGAGGATATAGAATGGAAAAAGTCAGCAAGAAAAGAAAACCCTCTTCTGAATGAGGACATAATCGTTTGGAGGACTCCAGCACACAACCTAAATAATACATTTCAGGTTTTGATATAACTATTACTGCCTGTGAAGAGCTCTTTGATGTTAATTGAAACCACTGGGCAGCAATCTGCTTTATAGCACTGACAAATAACAGTTTCCTAAGGCTAAGCATTGAAGCTTAGCAAGCGGAGAAGGCACATACTTGCTCCATATGCTCATTCGATATAAATAAAAATCAAAAAAGAACTCGCCTAAATGGAGGCAGCACAATAGGCTGAGGATAGTGCCGACCGGACAGAGCTGTAGTGAGCAAAAAAATGCTGTTTACAATTTCTAACAGTACCTTCACCAGAGGTCCTGAGCGGTGCAGGCCAACTGACGGTATTGTTTTCAGTTTTCCCAGTAGTTTGCTTCCTCTCTTTCATACAGAAACCACAGCTTAACTTGATAACGTAATAATAAAACCTAGGTGGCCCAAAAGAAACTCCTGCATCGGAAATAGATCATTATAAACAAAGGGGTCTGTCTCTTGTATTTTCTGATTTTCCAGGCTTGTACAATAGTTAGAGGAATGGCATAGAGATGTTTGCCCGGCTGTGGGCTCTGGTTTTAATACAGATGCAACACAATGGTCTCTGTCTTCCTCTACTGCGCAAGATGTACATTCTGGCACCGTGCTCTCCTCATCTTTTTTAGACGCTCATTGTATCACAAAAAAGAAGCCTTGTCAAGGGGTCATCCGGAGCCAATGCAATGCGCATTAACAGAAAACATACCCCCGTCGTGAGCGCAAACACATTGGCCAGACCAGCGAGGAGAACTAGATGATGATAGTAGAAGTTCAAAGCGAATTTTTTTCTCCCTCCATCCCATATGATACCACATCAGAGTGTGTACAGGGGTGACCTTGACTTGCGCTGAACCCCACGGGTCGAACATGAGAGGAGAGGTGCCTGCTTTAGAGCTTGAATCACTGTAGGACAAATGACAGGCATTGTTGAGGAGGATAATTGGCTCGCCTCCACGTAAAGAGCCTGTACTATATGATTGTTCACAGAGCCTTAAATCTGACCATCAAACAAGAGAGATCCACAGAACTCACTGCTCTTTGACATGTTCCTCATCACTGTGATTGACAGTGAGAACGTGATAATTTGATGTGTTCCCTAACGTAACATTCTGTAATGTTGGATCGGCTTCATGGATTGAGTGATGTGGATTTAAAAAAAGAAAGCATATAGAATGTGATACTTGGGGGGCTATAAACATTAAAAGGATCATACAAATGATGAAAGCAATCAGAAAATTGAAGCTACAACTAGCAGCCAGTAAGAATTTTAAGTCTCAGCATTTCTAAGTCTCACTAACACATTATTGTTTGTGTTATTCGTGCAAAACGTGCAAAGAACATGCAGTGGTTTTACAGTCCCGTGTGAGCAGTGACTTGCAAACTTCATTGAAACCACAACTTCTTGTTGTTTTTGCACAAAAGATATTATAACCGGCACATTTTGTTACTTTCAGACAGAGCCAGGCTCCCTGTTTTCCTACGGGCTAAGATAACTGCCTGCTGGCTGCAGTCTTATATTTACTGGACACAAATGACAGCGCAATCCACATTTCATTGTCCTCTCACCAAGAAAGCAAAAATGTTTAAACATCCCTTGAATGAATTAACTATTTATGTTCAAGAATTGTGTATGCAAGTGTATTAAAATACACGTTTAAGATCAAAGCAGTCCCTCCATACTTTAACTCTGGAACAGTTCTGCAAACCTCCATGACTGAGAACTACATTATATGATTTCAGTGATGTATATCACTGGGAGTCATATGAACTTGATCACATTTGCACCAGTGGCCCACCAGTGATGCTTCTGCAGGATTGTTGACCAAAGTAATGGGTATTACACATCATACTCGCTCAACTCAGAGCCCCGACTTTCTTCTCTCTAAAATCTTAGAGTATAATACATAAAGATGATTGACAGTAACAATATGTGAATGATCTTTTGGCACGTAAAAGAACATAGTTTAATGATGGATCAGGGTGATTGAGCTTGGATAAAGGCATTTTAACAAAAAAAGAAATCCTTCAAGGCCTTATAAGATTTTTTCCATGATAGCAGCTTTAAAAAACACTAGGTCTATAGGCTGACATATGTTCATTTGAAAAATGCATGTATGCACATGGATCTAGTTTTCACCAAATAATTCCATGGATATTTTTCAAACATTATCTTCGCTTGGAAGACCAGGACAGGGGAGAGGAAATGTAGGTTATAAATAGGAATCAAAAGAACCCCCTTTGCTTATTGGTAAGGGATGCTGGAGACACCCACATCTTTGAAAGCAGCAGAGCTTTTGAGCATTTTACAAGACAGGTGAAAGAAACATGTGTGTCTAATCACCGTGGCCGGCTGACTTGGGTCAGCTCTACCATAAAAGAAAAGAGATTACAAAGGAAACTAATGAAGACACTGATCAAAGTCTATAATGGTAATACGTAGCAGGTGTTTCAGACCCCTGCAGTCCTCCCCTGCACCAGCCTCCCACTACTGCATGAACCCCTCCTCATGTATTTCGCATGTGCTCTGATAGAACACATTTTAGCCCTATTCAAAACGTGTTATGAGCAATCTGGACGAACGCTCTCACTCCGAACGCTCTCACTTTAACTGTGGGTGTAACACAAAGGCAGCCACACAGACACGGTGTCTTTTCCTGTGCATTGAAAAAGGCTGACGTGGCTGAAGCCAACACTGGCAGAAAAGCACCTGGATCTGAGATGGATGCAAGAGTTGAAAGACGGCTGGCAGGACTTTGACTGGAGAACCATCAAAGCGTAATCGCTATTTTTACACATAGTCAGAGATGAAAGTGGCAATAATTTTGTTTCACAAAAAAAAAATAAAAATGGGGGAAGCACATGGAATATGCATGTGAAAGGAAATCGTTTAGTTAGTGCAAAAGAGGCAAACTTTCAAAACAGCAAATTCCTGCACTACATATAGCAATAATAATACCAATAATAAAAACAATAATAATAATATAATGTGTAATGGAAAATTGCTGTTTTTTTTTAAACGCATTTGAGTTTAAAAGTCTCAGCCATTTTACCGGAGCAGTACAAACTGAACCACTGATTTCCAACCAGCCCGACAGACGCTGGGGCAACTTGTAGATCTGCACCTGCGCCGAACCTGCGCAGCGCCGCAGCTGCTTCCGCCGAGAGCGCGCACTCGCCCCTGGGAGTTGTAGTTTTCGCTCGGGCGCTTCTAGCATCTCCCCCGAAACCCGCCGCACAAAAACACAATTTTACAGCGAAAACGTCGACGTTCGGCCCGGTGCGAAGATAAAATGAAAGGCTGCGTCGGCGTGCGTCGTCCGTTGTGTGAAAACCGCGTGAGAGTCCGTTTAATGGCGCACTACAATAACCGGCATCGCCCGCAATGAAAGCGAGGCAGCGTAAACACAACTCCAGGAACATGAAAAGATCGGCGGACAGTGAGGGGGAGAAGAGAAGAAAGGTACTGATAGCGTTTTTCTCCGTTAGGTCTGGCATATTTCTAAGACCTGTGGCTTGTTGAATATCTAATGCTCCTTATGCGATGCTGCTGGCTGCATTTTGAAGGCTGGGAAGCCGCGAATGTCAGCGCATACCTCACCTTGCCTGTTTCCTTTATTGTGTTTTCCATTTTTTCCCCCCCAGTCTGCCACAATGAAGAATTACAGCAGCATTCAAACGCTGTGTGTTCTCACGTCAACACGCCGCTGACAAGAAGCTGTAGCTTGCAGTAATAACGTCTTAGCCACACCCCATATCAAGTGGAAATGCCATATGAATTACAGTACGTGAGATGTTGGTGAGGGAAATGGCAAAAGTCCTTCTGTGATACTGGTCAGTTGTCATCAGTTAAAAAAATAATAATAACCCAGGGCCCCAACACCAGCTTTGATTGGGTGAAATCCTGCAGGGGACGGTGCTGTGAGCACTGACTCAATTGTTAATTGCCTTGCAGCACAGCAACAGCCCCACGCCACAGTACATGGCAAAGTTAGTGTGGAGTGTCTCCGGCTCCAGCTGTGTGCAGCGGCTGCAGGCGGGACTGTATATGCACACGAGCGTTGAGAACTTAACGCCTAGTGTTGGGATTGCTGTTCTTGAGTAAAACGCTCTTTAATATGCCAGCAGTGCAACCTACTAAGGTATAAAATTGATGTGTGCAGGATCACTTTAACCTAATGTGAACGGGGGCGCGACCGACGTGTGTGCTGTCACGTTAACCTGGGCTTAGTCAGGTTTCCACATGCTGTATAACTGTAACTTTTGTGGTTTGTTGATGCGCTAAAGGAAAGGAAGGAAAGGACTCTGCTGTGCCCGAGGCATCCTGGACTGTTTTTCTTTTTTGCCTATAGTCACAGTGTCTGTCTGCATTTCTGTCTGTTTCTCCTCTTATCTTCTGACTTGGATGCTGTCTGCTGTGGCACATGTGTTTGGATCATGTTAGACAGCAGTGAAACTATGTAGGACGTGGTTCCTCCTGTTTATGAAGGCAGCCGTGGCGGCCAGATGAGCGGCTCAGTGAGAAAACTCGTTCCAGCTGGCCCCCAGGCAGTCAGGCAGCACTGCACAGACCTAATGGCTTAGCTTCTTTTCTCTTTAGATAAATAAAAGGATGAGCGAGATGAACTGTAATTGCAAAATAGCTATAAGACTGTAAAGCAGCCAGGGATGGAGCTCAGTGCACTTTGGCCAGATTTTAAAATATCGGTGGTTGTATAATGATACAGTTATGATAACTAATAACTTGGATATAATAGTTGTTATGTGCCAGTGAGTTTGCCTGCGATGCTGCACAAAGTGAGCGATGCGCTACGATAGGTCCACTGTCATTCTGAGTTAGGGAATGCAAGCAGCAGCAGATTAGTGCCAAATGAATACACACTCTCCTTAGAGAATCTCACCGCAGCAGGTAGGTATAGCATAATGTCAGGTAGAGTGCCATGGTTTAAGTATTTCTGAAGTGAAATTAAACAGGACGCTGCCCTATCTGTCCAGGAAAAATAGCCAGCCACGATATTTTTAAACGTTTTTGTCTGTTTTCACAATCTGAAAATAGAGGACGGACCCATTAGGCATTGCAGTGTGCTTGGCTGTTGTAGTAAAATTGCACACTATTTATATTTTTTTGCACAAGGCTCTCAAAGAGCTGGATTTTCATGTAGCAACATTCAACTAGTTTTGCACCCTAATGAACTGAAAACATTTCATTTTGTTGTAACAGTGTTGTCATCACAGGATGAATTTCCACTCATGCCTTAGCAAGTGTGAAAACAGCACTGACCCTGTCCCTTAACCCGATGTTCTAATGTTGTCTTTGATGCAAGCTTGCCATTTGCACAGTGATGACAAGTATAAAGTGCTCTGTCGAAACAGGAAGTGTGTATGTGTGTGTGAGAGCGTGAGCAGCAGGCTAAGTAATGATCACATGGGGTCACCAGATGTTGTGAGGTCCTGGGCTCAGCCCATCCCATTGCTTAGATCAGCCTCATTGCTTGCTTGGGTTGTGGCACCTACTGCAAGCTGTTTAGGGTACTTAATTTCTGAACACTCATTAAAATGGTTTGTGTTTCCCTTGGCAATTCTGTTAAATTAACAACCAGCGAGGCAAAAGCTGATTATGTGGCCACACATCCAGACATGGTTAATCAATTCACCCCCACAAAATGTTAGCTGGTGAATTAGTGTAAAGGAAACGATTTATGGCGACTAATGCCGACGTCCTGTCATGTCAGGCCTGGTGTTTTAGCAAGAGGAGGGTGTCAAATTCAGCACATTCAGCAGGTTTGTGCTCTGCCGGCCATCTTTTTCTCCCTCTTAACCCAAGCTACATGCTGCTTGCTCTATTAATGAGCCAATAATGGAGAAATAGTGTTGGGCGCCGACATAAAACATGGGTATGGATACCTAAGGCAGGATAGCACATAAGCTCCAACGGTGCAAGATTTACACCTAGGCTCTATGTAGAATGGTGGAAAGGGGAACACTCGGCATGGGGGCTCTCACAGCTTCATCAGACCCCCGCCGGTCAAGCTGTGGAAAAGCCAGGGCTCAGAAAAATACGGCTGTGGCAGATAATGATACCATTACACTAATGGAGCTGGCAAATGAAGGAGAACCCAGATGCCCTGCTTTATTACCGGAGGGGGTCATTTCCTCGCTGCATTCCTAATGGCCTGAGCACACAGTATTGATCAGGCTATCATGCTGCTAATCCTGTACAGAATTACTTATCGCTGCCTAGGTGTCGATCCACCGCTTGCCCTACTTCGGCCTTGCCACTGGGCGGCAGCTGTGCGTCCAGCAGGGACCCACTGGGCTGTTTATGTAGCCATGATTTAGGGCCAAGCAGGGATGGTGTCTGGGAGGTCCTCAGTGGTGGGTTGGCCAGTTCAATGTGTAAGAAAGGAGGCAAATGAACCTAACAGCTTTCATTTAATTAAGGTGCAGGCAATGATGTGATTCTTCCCTCTTTATGGCCCCATGGCCACTGTGGGGGTCATATGGAGCAAGGGAAGCTGTGAGGTTGGGTGTTGGCAGTAATTGTGTTGTGCTGTAAATATGAGCAGACACCTTTTATGCCATCAAGCGCAGCAGGATGCAGGATTTTCAGGAAAAGGCCGTGGGCATGATTTGATTCAGTACTCTCCGTATTTAGCTCTTCTTTATTCTTACTTCATGAAAACCCAGATGCGTCTGATTGAAGTGAGGCGACTAATTTCTGTTTTGATTAGTACAATAATAGAAGTGACCTTATGTAAAAACTGAGTAAAGTATTTTTGTTTTTTTCATGGCATGCATTGTTTGACCAAGAATGCTGTGGGCCCATCATTACTGCAAATGAATAGGGTCATGTAGTCCAGGGCACTTTGCCCAGGGCTGTGACCTGTTATACCCTTGTTCTCTTTACTAGGCCCCCGTGTGCATTAGCATTCTCAGGCCATTGGAAGCATAGCATCCTAGCATCAGCACACTCCTCTTGTCACCTATGGCCTTGGCTAATCAAAGAGTTTACCTTGAGGCGAAACATTTAGCTCTGTTCGTTAGAGCCACTCCAGTAGCCATAAAGAAGTGTTTATATATTTCCATCTGGAACAACCTGTCGTGGCTAGGGAAACTAGCTATTGATCCTGATATTTAGTCATTTCTTTCTGCGTGCGCCATCAATATTGTTCAAACATCTGTCCACACGAGGGTTGACCTCAACCCCAGCCCCCATTTTTCACTCCCATTGGAGTTCAATGATATACTATTCTGAAAAGTAAAATCAATGAATGAATATGAAGTTTTGGTCTGTAATATAGCGCAGGCCCAAGGGCCTGGGTCTTTCATTGATTTGTTATGTGAGAGTTGGAGCGGCCTGATTAGTCTGCTGCTGAGCCTTTCCCCTACATGTCTTTACCTTGTCTTTCCTATTTGATCTTTGCCTCATATATTTGGACTGAGGTGCTTACAGATTGGCTTGGATAGTCATGCCTCTTTTTAAAACAGTTCTGCCAACATACTAAAAGATACGTAATACACAATTTATATTAGCGAGATTCTAATATAATATTAGATGCCACGTTTGCTGAGATAGAATTTGTTGTTGTATGTTTTGCTCATTTCTGTGTGGTTACATATGAAGTAGTTTTCTAAAGCTAAAATAGTGCAAAGTTACTGTTTATTTATTACCCATGAGATGATTATCTGTGGATGACATTCTCTTATCAGCTGTACAAGGATGGGTTTAGCTTCTTATGATCAATGTGAGAATTGCTGCACCCCACTCCCTCGGTTCCTATCACCTTTTTATAGCAGTCTTTGATGGGTGCATGACGCTGTAATGGGTTATATGCTGTCTGGATTTGGTTTACATCTGGACGGATATCAACTTTTATGGCCCCGCCTGCATTGTCTCAGGGTACATGCTTAAGATGACCTGCTATGGACTCCCATATGGGCTTTAGGTCTTGAGATCATACTAAACACTTAAATTGAAAAACAGAGATGTGGAGTTGAACTCCATAGTGAGTCACTGAAAGTGAGGGGGTCATGTGCAGAGGGTTTCTCCAGCCACCAGCTGCGACCCACTCGCTTCAGACTAGTTGGCTGTGTACAATTATGGCATAAGGCACAATGTGAAATTTCCAAGTAAGTTACCAAAATCCCAAGAAATTCCCCAGATATGAGGCAACATAAATCATGTCTTACACTCATGCTTATTTTGGTTTCCTCTGGATATTTCTAGCAGCTTTCCTCTATATAAGCCCCCCCCCCCCCCGTGAAAAAAGACAAAAGAACGATATGAAAGTTTTACTGTTGAAAAACATAAAGAAATTATTCTTACATTGCTGTGTTTACCATTCTTTACCGGGATGGTTTTCTCCGGTAAAAGCAGTCACTAGGATTGTCCAAACAGCCCCTGACAGCCTATGTGTCTGACAGCCCCTACAAAGCACCTTATATTAGTGTTGAGGCGTTAGCCACAGATGTCGGTGGATTCGGAAACAAGGCCACGATGTGGATCATGCTAACTGGCTGACCAGATCAGCCGTCAAATTCAATGAGATTACATCGAATGTAACCTGCCCAAGTAAGGTTCATCTGTCATGCATGTTTCCTGTCACAAGAGAGACATAGAATAATCAGCTCAATCAATAGATGGTGGTGGCTCATTGCACTCATACTGAATAAACATGGGAATGACCCCCTCACCTCATACACAGAGGCTGCAGCCTCCAGGGGATTCATTAGCCACTCGAGGCTATGATCCGGGCAAGTCGTTGTTTTCCATTTCTGTTTGCTTGGCATTCTGGTGGTGTGTGTGTGTGAGTGAATGTGTGAATGAGGCACATGTTTTTGTGTCTTTAAAAGCACAGTTGCTCGTGTGTATGCAGATATTCTTCGCTATAATGTACGTGCTGAAGCTGCCGTAGATGTGAACGTTGAAAGAGCATGACACATAAATGATAAAAATCCTCACCGCAGATAATGGGAAAAATTGAGAGTTATATCGTGCGTGACTTGTTCACTTTCAGCCTCCAAAGTGAAAATTTCCCATATCATCAGTGCTACCCAGAATACGTCATTCCTCCCCCAGTTGTTGCTAATTTTAGCTAATGCCAATAATGATTTGATTATGCAAAACCACCTGCACAGGACAGAACCTTCATGCTGTTTATTTGTGAATTTATTTTCCTTTGTAATGACTCACCTTTCTAATAAAGTAAAAGCGCCCACTGCCAGGGTGTTGCCCGACATCTGGTTTCAATGCAACATCCAAAAGCGTTCATTCACAAACGCTGCATGAGACCAGGTTCACAAGGCACTGTAAATAGTAACCGTTAATTTGTCCATCATAAGTTCTTTTCCATAAACCTGAGCAATGAGAGTGTGTTAAAATACCTGGCATTTAGGTTATTGCTTTGTAGAGGCTAAACATAGTTTGGTGTCTAATTCTGCCAGAGCCAGGTTTTATCATTACTGCTTGCCAGCCGGAGGCCTCTGCTGCTATGCGTGTTAAACAAAAAGACACATAAGGGTTTGTTTTAATAATTGACTTTATTGTGTTAGAGGAAAAAAAATATAGTGATAATTTCGCACTTAGTTCTTTATTTCATTTTATTTTTTTGTTAATTTATTTTTTTAAATGAGCAAAGTTAGGGTTAATATTAGGGCAACTGCTTGTACCCGAAGACTTAAGTAACCACTCCAACTTTGAGTGTGAAGTAGGAGTTCTTATTTACTTTCATAGAGCGTTGTGTATTGTTTGTTCCAGCATTTACTCTGCATCAAGTCTTTGAGAAGTGTCTGCTTACTTCAGGTAGTCTCTTCATGTCTCAGTGATTCTTCCACTGAGCCCCCGTGTGTTTTTTCTTCATCAGCCTAACTTTTCCTTGCATATGCGAAAGGGCCAATGACAGCTTGACTGGCATGCTGTCAGACAGACGATGCCTTTCCATTGCTGGAGCATCAACCCTTTCCTGAGAGCTTGTATGCGTGTGTTGATCTGTGTGTGTGTGTGTGTGTGCGCATGTGTGTGTGTGTGTGTGTGTGTGTGTGTGTGTGTGTGTGTGGAGAAAAGTGGGGGTATTGTCAGGACGTGACCAGCACACTTTGCATGTTCTTCTCGAGACAGGTGCTCCTGGGCGAGCACTGGTGCATGGCAGTTGCTTTTCATCGCTGTCTTCTCTACACTTAACCCCTGACCAGTCCTCCCTCTTCCATCTTCTTCCTCATCTTCCTCTCCTCTCTCCTCCCTCCCTCCTCCTTCCACGTCTGACCTCTTCTCCCGGCGCTTCCCTCGACCATCCTGAATGATGGACTGTGAAGGTTGGTGGGCAGGTTGCACTTTGTATGTGGTGGTGGTGGTGGGATGCGGCAGCCTAACACTGTCAGACCATGGAAACCCAGCTGTCCAGACTGAGCCGAACACGCACATATCCTCACGCCCGCAGACACTTATACCCAAACCACAACTTTTTGCTCAGCAGTCCGTAATTCCATCCACCGGCGCTGTCAAGCACTTGATCAAACGTGCATAAAGAAAGGAGCCCCTTGGCTGAATCCCATCTTCTCTCTTCCTATCATAATGTAGGCAGATTTTCCCTCCTCTGCCTGTTTCTTCAGCTCTGTTTATTCAGATGAGCCAGACTAGGGGGCAGCGGGTCACATCCACTTGCCTGGCTAAAACGGTCCTGAATTGAGGGTTGTCTCCAGTGAGATGGAGAGAGAAAAAACACAAGGAGGGGTTAGAGAGGGCTGCCGAGCGGTCGTGTCAGGGCTGTTTTTGGGGCTATTTGTGTGCGCTTGTGTGTGTGTGCCATGGCAGGGCTAGGGGTTAGGGAGTTTGAGGGTTCAGTTGTCAACCCCTGTGTCATGCTTGCCCTGGCCCTGTTATGTAGAGGGCATCCACTGTCATTTGTTGCAGGACTGTTTGAAGTGGAGTGAGCCACAGAAGCATAAAAAGCAGTCAGCACACTGTGAGCTCTCAGGTGCCTTCGAGTACCACACATTAATTTAAAAACACAAACTCACACTGTGCAGGAACTAATCCCTTATTAATTTGACACCCCAAAGTTTGTGGCTTATCTAGTGTGGCCTTTTAGAAGTACTTTTCAGGCTCAACCTTTTTATCTCCATCATTACTGGCTTTATTGAAGATGGAGACTGATACAGATGTTTTGCACAGGACATACTTAGTTTTATGTTGTTTTCCCTTTGATTCTTTGAGCTTCATCATGTTAAGTGAAGTAGGTGGATTAAAGTCATGCTTGAAGCCAACTTTGGAGAAGACACACACTAGGTAAGCTTGTGGTTTTAATACAACAGTCATTCTGTTCTTTCAAGTTTTTTGAAGTTTATCCTACGCTGTGTGCGTGCGTGCGTGTCTGTATGTATATGTGTTTGTCGTTGTAGTTTGGAGTGTGCACTTCATCTGACGTACATCTCCCACATTCTCCCCACTACCAAATAACAGCAATGGTTAAGACGCCTTAAACTTGTTGTTGGAGTGTCACTGAAGACATGAGCACAGCACACACCATGAGCCTAATCCAACAACAGCCCGTCTGCCATACTGTACACGCGCTATCTGCAAGCGAGTGGACCCCTACTTCACAACTATTGTCATATATAGGGGCATTGTCACATATGAGATGGACTCATGTAAATGCGATGACAGGGTAGTGTCTCGGCTGACTGACAGCACAGAGGGATTGGGCTAATCTGAGTGACTGATTCGAGGCACACAACGGCTCGGCTGTCCCTGTAACTCCTGAGAAATAGACAGCTTCAGCAGAGTTATCTGTGTTTGTAAGTCCTTCTGCTGCGCTGGGATGACAATAGGGATTAGTGCCAAGGTTCTTTAAACAGTTTTTTTTTATTTTATTTTTTGGAGGGGGGGAAGGGGGCCTCTTATCGGCGTCTCGGCAGGATGCTGCCGTAGCCAGTTTTCCTTGACTGTCAATTAAAGAGGGGATCATTAACTTCAAGGGTATAAATGTTCTAACACTGGTATTACGTTGGGAAGCTAAGTCGCTGACAGATGTTTTAACTTTAATTCTCCACTTGTTTTTTTGTCCTTTAATTAATTTATGTATCACTATTCGGGTTTTAAATATTTTTCCCCCTGTCTGCTCTTTGTTAGCCTGTAATCTCAGTTACCATGGTAGTCGCAAAGACGATTGGGCCTTGTCACTCGCCTGTGTTTCTTATGAGGTTCAATCAGCTAATGTATTCAATATCACCCAAACTGAAAGGTAAACAGTATCTACTGGTGTGTGTCTGTGTGTGTCCCTGCACTGTCTAAATGCAGCCTGGAGGTGCTGGGTGGGAGCAGAACAGCAGGAGGACCCAACTACTTAGAATGCTGCTTGATAAAAACAAAACAAGTGCAGCTTGCATCTCTGTACATGTGTCGTGTTTTTTTGGAGGTAAACAAAAGTAGTGTACTACTTTGGGTTTTTCTTTTTGGAAGCTTTGTTGGCGGTTGTGAAGCATGAGTGTGACAACTGTGGTTGAGATTATCTGCCACAGAGCGACGACTGGCTACAGTACAGTAAAAACTGTAGCTACTAGCCACATAGAGAAAGAAAGAAAACTGCAGGAGAGATGGGAGAGGTGTGGGAGAGAGATTGGCGACACAGACTGTTAATGGGGAAACTCTCTTCATCCACCACTACTGCCATCACTACCACCACCCTGTTCTCTCATGACAGCTCTTTTCCTTTGTTCTCCCCCTCGGCCCACTCTCTGCCGGGGATTCGTGACAAGTTTTCGCGGGCTGATCAAACACTGCGGTGACACCTGATTAGGATATAGCGTGTGTTTACAGTCGTGCATGGCGAGGACCCCCTCTTCTCAGACAACAAGGGAGACTTCACCTTGACTAATTAAATTTGCACCTGCAATGCCAGCTGTGACAGCTACTGGAGAGATGCATTTATTTATGTCACTCCATACATATTTCTGTGACGTCCATGGGGGCTGAGTTTGCACTAGCTTCTCTGTTTACCTATGGTGTGGGGTTCTCCAGTAGCCGTCTTTATTGTGTTTGTATCTGTCATGGTGTTATGGGAGTCGGGGGTGGAGTAGTCCTCCACCGTGGAGACAGGTGATTGTATCTGCAGTTTGGAAGTCACTCCAGGGGGCACTGTTGAGTAGCAATAAGGGAAGGAAGATGGACGTGTACAGTCCAAAAATGTTAAAAATCGAAATGTACTCTGCCAAGGTGCAAATTCCTGTCTCTGATACAGCATATGGCTGTCAAAACTGCGAAATATTTTTACTTTCACACTCGTGTCTTGCAGTTTGTCTGATATAATGCTCTCCTTTAAAGTAAATTAATGCGAAGTTGACTTAGCAAATGGCTTTCCTTAAGAAAACAATGTTTTATGTCTGTGGCATTTTGGTGGAAAAGATAAAAACCTGATCAATTCTTTGTTGCATCTTATAGTCTTTTAGGCGATGGAAGGTGGATTCAGATTTGCATGCTAACTAAAACAAATTAAATTTTGTTATTCATTGTGAGTTGCTAAGAGCTCTTGTTTGAATTAATGTGATTTGTGGGTCCCTCCCTCAGTATGCTTGGGCATTTAGTCATGCATCAATGTTCGTACATGTGTGCTTGTACATGATCTTCCTCTCAGACCGTGTGTGTGTGCGTGTGTGTGTGTGTGTGTGTGTGTGTATCTATCTAAATCAGTGTAGAGAGTGTAAAAGGCCACAGCTGAAGTGAGCAGGACATCAGTCACCCAGCAGCAGGAGACAGGGCCTGGTAATTTGTACCCCTCCATTGCTGTCTTTCTACAACCCCCCCTCCACAACACCCCACTCCTCTGTACCCAAGTCTGCCTCCCCAGCCCCAAATTGACCAGATTCGACTGTTGGTCATGCTGTATTACATGGGTTAGATGAAGTAATTATTTCTAGGCCACTGACTACAAGCAAGATTAATAGTTTTTGAAATGGCCATAATGGAGGGCTGACCCGCCGTGACATAAGCATTATTTCAAGCTCACCTCCACTCTCATCCTTCTCACCTCTGGGCACCAGCAGAGTGTGATTTATACCTGGGCTAATGAGGGGAGGGGACCTAGAAGCCCAGGTCCAGCAGCTTACCAGTGCAGTGTTACTAGGCCTGTTCTATCTACTAACCACACAGTGGGGTCACCGGAGGAAGGGTTTGCTTGATTGTTTTGGTAACAAGATGAGAACTCATTAAAGTCTGCACAAGTTTTCAATGTCATACTTTTCCTGCATGTTGAATTTTGCCTTAAAACTCCATTCGGAAAGGGCTGCTAGTCCCTGACGTGTCCTTGAAAGAACGGAACAATATGACACTGTTATTGAATCCCTCTGTGCTCCATCACTTTGTTTGTCTGGTCCTCACCCCTGATGCTCTGGAACCTTAAGGACCAGAGAAGGTGAAGAGTTGTCACTAGGTGGCACTTGGACATCATGTTATCAGATGCTCTCTCCCCTTCACCCGACCACGCTCCTTTTCCCCACCCTCTCTGCCCCCCCCACTTCCTCCCCTTCAGTGCTAAGTACACCTCAGATGTCAGGGTGTGTTATTTTTATTGGATGAGGACAGTGTGTAATGCATTCACCTCCGTTCCTGCCAGCTGTTAAATGCCCCTGAACATGGTCTGGCCAGGCTCCGCCCTGTTAACCCCTCTGATTGGCTGTAATAATTAGCGGAAGTGGACAGTAACTAAGGCACCTAGTTAGGGTTTGGGACAGCTTGCGACTCCCTGATATGTATGTGACAGAATAGTCCATCCTGCCAGGGCTTAAGTGACTTGGGTTTATCCCAACCTGGCCACATCCCTCCTGACTCAACTGTGTATTTCGAGTTTTAATATTAACCCTCAACTTAAACACATGCATGCAGTGTGGCACCAGCAATTACATTTTCAAATGGCTGGGTTTGGAAACCTTCAGGATGTTAATCTGTCACCATTCAAGCTACTGGGATGAGTGAAAAGAGGATTAAGCTATTCAATTCCTGGTAGAATATTTCCCTTTGTTCAGAATGAGTGAAGGAAAAATAAATAAAGAAATGAGGTGGTCTCTCAAGCAAGACAAGCGCCGTCTGCTATACTTCAGGATTTGGCTAATGCCATTATAGCAAACTTATCTGCTTCAGGACCCCAGAAGACAGGCCAACGGTCATGTAAACAGCCACAAATTATATTTGGTCCTTAATTCAATATTAATCTGAGGTCCCATCATAATGCCAGTTTATCTGGGTCAAAGACTACATGAGATAGAATTAGACCTGTCCTAGATGTTCAGTCCACATCTGTTTTGTGCCATATGTTTTTTCTAGTGGCTTAGCTGATTGTGTGAATTTAAAGGTGGGCCACTGGTCTTTCATAATACCTTCTTCAGAATTTAGTTTGAATAAATAATTTTGGATCTTTTGCAAAAAAAATAAAAAACAATGATATGATAGAGTTGACAACATAGAAGTAAAAGATCTAGTAAAATTTTCAATAGACCTAGGTTTGCTTATGTAAAAATATGGACAGGATTCTCTGTTTTGGATGCTGTATGATCCTTTTTCCCCCAGAAAGTTGTTCATTTTACGTGCTGAAGTGAATGTGACATACAGCAGAGTTGATAGGAACATGTCCTTGAAGTGTTTTGTCAAGCAACATACACTATTAAATCTCTTGTTTTGCATAAGGCTATAATATACCACATGATAATTGTCACAGCTGTCAGCAGGTTCGGCACAGTACCCCTGCCTTAGCCCCTCGTTTACCCTTGACTCCCAAACCCTTGGGTCGGATTGCACATCATCTTTATCCCAGATGAAGTACCAGACTCGGTAGTGTCAGAAGATGATCTAATATGGAGCCGAAAGGACACAGAGCTGGGAAATCATCGTCATTTGAAGAGGTTGCTTGTCACATGATGGGTTTGATCAGCCTGTGCTGCTGTACACAGAGCTGGGTCTTTGCACTGTCTAACAGTGGTACTGGATTAGAGACACAAGCCACTTCTACTGTGATCAGTCACTCACACACGGAGACATGCGGCAGGACTGAAATCCTCCTTGTGCACTTCATCCACATCATGTACAGCGCCAGCTTCGTCGTCAAGACTACTGTATGGAAATGAGGAACTCTACCACTTACAATGATAGTACATGCCATTTTTATTCTGTAGTCAACGTTGCTGCTTTGTTTTATAATGGTACATCACGTGGTTATATACGGGGCTACTACTTTAGAGTGAAAGACGGTGCCAGGCTGTGTTGGTCTATAGCTGCCTGACCTTCCTGAACGCTACTGATCTGTGACATGCTGAGACAATGGCAGTGTGTGTGAAGAGACTGGCTCTACACATCTCGGACACTGCGTATAGCTAAGTGCTATTGAATTGTTTATTGTCAAAAACCCTTCCATGACCAGGTGCGGCCATCGTACACCCACTCATCCATCCATCCAGCTGCTCTGCCCTGAGCAATGTGTTGGTCTGCTGGGCTCTGAGTAGTGTAGCGTCAGTCTCCTGAGCTGGGGATTTTAAACGCTCCACCTGCTTATCGATCTCTTCTGCCCCACTGAGCTAGCCAAGCTCTAGCAGTAGAGAGAGAGGCAGAGGCAGAGGGGAAGGGCAATCTGGCAGTCTCAGTCCTTTGGTCCTTAGGTCTGTCCTTGACACTGCCTGTGGGACAGGCCTGGAGGACGCCTCTTGTCCTCCCTCTGAGCCCTGCATCTAGCCCCTACAGCTAGCCTCCAGTCCCCCGGGCCAAGCTGCACTTTGCACAGCCGTATTGATTTTTTTTTTTTGGAGGGGCAGGAAAAGTGTGGCTGGGTGGTGAGAGCAAACCATGGAGGGAGGGAGGAAATGGAGAAATCTAGGGAGCTTTCTAAAGCGCTGACTTCTCCTTGACTGCACCTCGAGACACAACAACTCTGTTAGAACAACTCAATGGCCCCGGTGCCCCGGTGAAAACCGCTAATCACAGTATTTCAATCAACACTCCCCATCTGCTCTTCCCCTTCCTTCCTTCTTCCATCCCTCTCCCTTCCTCACTTTCTCGTTCTTTCCCCTGACTTTCCCCTTGCCGAGCCGGACCCCGCCTGAATACCAAGGGACTGTGTCTGCATTAAAATCGGCCATTCCGCATGGAAAACAGCTGACCTCATGAAAGCATGTTGTAATTTGAAGGTGAAAACTAAAAAGCTTTTCTCGATCGACATAATCTTAATGGAAACGTTATGGCCTGGCCACAAACTAACGGTTAAGGCAAAATGGCAAACCGTCCTCGTAGCGAAGAGTTCATAGAAATAGGACGTTGTGTCTTGGGACCACAGGGCTGCTAGCTCGAATCCTGGCTGGAAAAGCTCTAGATGCCTTTGAACAAGACATTAAAGGCCTAGTTGCTGTAACAAAGAACCTAGAAAGTTTTTTTGTCCAGTAGGAATCTTTAGATGAGCTGGGAAAGCTCCTTTGTCTCGAATTGTGTAGGTATGTGAGTGTGAAGAAGCTAGTATGTTCCTGATAAAGAGCATGCTCAGTCAATCTTTCCCAGATAAATAAAAAGGTTATGTAAGGCATACATCAACAGATCTCTTAAATCGCCCTCCTCTCTTTCTGTTCTTTCTCTCGCTTCTTCTGTCCAGATTTGACACTTGCTAAAGGTCACAGAAACATCTTTTTTTCCCTTTGAGGTGTAGATAAGTGTGTAATAGATGTTGACACCACAGACACATTGAAAAGCACTTAAACACAGTGGCCATGTGCCAACCTGCCTGTGTCTGGCTTTGTGCATTTGTAAATACTTTTAAATGATTGATCTGGAAACCTGGGTCTCTCTGTAAGCCTGTCAGGTGCAGTGAGAGAGATGAAGAGTTGGGAGAGTTCAAAAAACAGATGAGGTCCAATACTTTTTTTTTTCCTCCTCTTCCCTTCATCTTTTTCTCTCTCTCACACACATGCACACATACTCTGGGATGACTGGAAGAGCGGCTTTAAGTAAGTATGTGTGAGAAAGTGTACGCATGACTCACAAAGAGAGACGAGGACAGACCTTTTGATGTTTAGTGAATTTGGAACGCTGGGTGCGTGTAAGTGTACCTTATCTAGCACGTAGGACATTTTTCAAATGTGACTGGACACCAATAAAGGTGCTCACAATCGTGTGTGTGTTTTGTGCGCGTCTGTATGTGTGTGAATCTAATTAATGACTGGCTGTGGTCCCCCACGGCTCTGGCAATGTGCTTAGATCAGTGTTATAAACAGGATGTGAAAGGTCTGCCCAGCGCCAGCCCTTTAAATGGCTGGCCTCTTGTTCAGGTGGATGGATGGAAATATTCTAATATTAATGATCAAGTCCCACGCCGACCTGTCGCGAAGTGAAATGAACAACGCTGCCTTCAGCCTCTAACAACAATTAACAGGCCAGAGCCAGTCTGTCAGCCATTTGTTATCGCTTACTCCACCTGTGGACGCCCGCTGAACACATGCTGAACGTGTCTGTCGATATTTACACAATGTTCAATTCAGTGATAAAAAAACATATGCAGTGACTAAAAGTGTAGCATTTGTCCTCAGTTTGTTTCCCATTTTGTTATGTTCTGATGTTAAATTTAAAAATATCTTATTAGCTTTATGACTTTAATATGACCCAAGCATTGTAGTGCAGCTGCACATTATGTGTCTACATGGGACACATTGTATGGATTATGTTCTTAATAACTGACGTAAACATCTGATCCATTTTTGTTTGTACAAGCTTGAATGGGCTACCTCGCATTAAACATGATTTGTGAATGTAGGCTAGACCTACATGCCGACTAAATCTGTAAACATATCTCAGGATAATACAGATTACCCAGCACAAGTTTTATATCCGCAGAAAAGTAGCTGAAAGCCAGTTATTCTTTTTTTTTTTTTTAGATGTTCCTGGCAACTCGCTTCTGGCTGACCTCTGGTTTTCACAATCCCATTCATATTCATAGGCTCGTCCTGAGCAGGTGTGTAGACAAGGGGGTTACACATTATTGATTTCCCACTCCCCCCGCTCTGAGGTTAACTCCCACACATTCCAGTTAGCCATTTACCCGCATGCCCAGTTAGCCATCACACTGAGTCACCAAGCTTTTAGCTGGCATTTTTCAAATAAATGAATTCCACAGGTGGCTATAAACCCCATGTCAGAAGTGAGACAGCATGAAATGAAGAAGCATTTGTGAAAACAGTTCAAAAGGGACATTTTCTGGATTCTATAACTACAACTGGGACTGCAGATGTTTTGTTTGACATACAGTATTTTCAGATGCATATACAGTTGGTGCAAGTGATAAAACAAAGCAAAATGAGTCACTTCTGCTTGTGAGATTGTGTGTGTGTGTGTGCTGTATACTGTAGATATTTGTGTGTGACGGCACACGGTTTATGTGATATCTCACTATAGTTCTAGTCAGTGGCATTTGCAGAAGATGAGGTGGACCTTGACCTATACAGACCTTCGTGGATCAAACTTTGGGTTTTTATTAAAACTGCTCGTCCTGTGTGGTTTGGTTTTCTTGTGTTTTAAAACTGAGCTTGAGGCTATTACAGTGTGGATCACACTTGCACACACACACACACACACACACACACACGTTCTGATAGCAGACGAGGGCACTCTTCTGCCCTCCTCTGCTTCACACAGGCTCCCTGCATTCCTCAAGCCTGTGCCACATGGAGCAGGGCGGAAACACCTTTGATGTACACAGGTAGTCTTTCTGTTTGAGTCTGTGTTGAGACGTTTTACAACCGACTTGTCAAAACTGTTGATTCACCAGCACCTTTGCAGTAGACCAGTTCGGAAATGGGTGTCACACAAGTACCAATGGCTTGCTGTTTAAACACAGAGCTCCATTACACAGCTGTCTCTCATCTCGCCATCTTTGGCATTCTACAAGATCTGTTTAAGATCCAAGGATTTTGTGTCTGTTTGCACTCACATGCACCTGTATTTAAGGATGTGCCGCCCTCCTTTTATTGGAGGTCCGAAATAAAACATAATATAGCCAAGGAGTTCCTTGGAACACATGTGGTCATTTAAACATATTGGTCATCACGGTGACATCACCTTGTGTAATGACAGTTTTACTTATTATCTTCAGGGATTACTCCATGTTGTAGCTTTTATCTGCAGTCTAAAATCCACATCTAAAAATCTAGACACGCTTGCTGAGATTTACGTGCCCTGCTTCAGCAGTACATTCCTGTGGACCCCCTAGAAGACGTGAGGCAGACTGGAAATGTTTTTATCCCACAGCAACCAAGTTATCTGGCTATTTTGAGCTATTGATGCTAAGCTCTGGACATTAATCTACTCTGCAAAGAACGCTTTGAAGAAAGTGTCCGTTGAAGTGTCACAGATGGGAAATAAATGAAATTAATAAATATATGGTATACAGTTTGATATCTGTTATAGGCCAAGATCAAAGCAAACCAATTGAGTTCTATTCTACCTAATATGTTTTTCTGTGATAAACAGTCCAGCTGAGAGAATAATCCCATCAAGGGGAAGAGAGATTTTAAAACAGAAAAAAGAAAGAAGCATCAGATATATCACTCAGCACAGACGGTTGGCACGGCTACCGTGAAGTATCGGGGTTATTATGGGATTATTGTGGGATTGGTAATCCCATAATAAGGCGCAAAAAAGGTTTTTTTGTGCCTTATGGTTTGCCTTCTAGACTCAGGTGCAGACACAGAGACAGGAAGACAGACACAGCGGTTCCCTGATACTGCAAGAGTCCATCTGCTTCAGAGGACTCTGGTAACTTCTGCTCTTTTTTTTCTGTGGAATTTCTGAGTGGCTTGATGTATTTGACATGTGTGTGACAGCCCTGGTTGTGTGCGTTTGGGGTTGCGGCGTCATGCTCACTATCCCGGATGTGTGTTTTTCAGGAAAGGCGTGTGTGTGTGTTTGTGTGTGTGTGTGTAGGATCCCTACACACAGAGATCATGAAGGCATGCTTTTGTGCTTGTGTACACAGTAGTAGTTTGCACACTGTGAATAAAGCAGACAATAATGAATGTACTTACAGTATGCGCACACATCTCCAGTAGATGGTTGCACAGCAGCACGTAAATAAACACACACACAGTTACACACAGATGTGTATACATACAGCACTAGCCCAGAGTCTCACCTTGATATCCTGAGCTTCTGTCATGAGCTAGAATTTGACACCAATGAATGTGTGTCAGGTTGTCAATTTCTTCCAAACAGCCTTTGAATGCAGTCTGGCCATGAATAGTGCATGTTGTTTTGTTTTTTAGATTCCAACTGTCTGCAAGTCTGTTTTTGTTTGTTCCAGAATAACTTGGAAGGCCTGTACACTCATGTGCATCCTTTAAGAAAACTTTCAGCAGGTGTTGTGTTGTTTGTCCTAAGGTAGAGATTCAGCCCTGAAGGTAAATTCACCAAACCGGCTAAGATATGATGCCCTCCCATATCTGCCATCATTCGTTATTTAATGCACACACTTTGACGTCTTGTCCTCTTTTGATGCGGCCCTCTTTAGAGTTAGAACATCTTTTTATATGTACACTTTAATCTTATTAACAGAAATCTTTATTTCTCTTTAAAAGTTAGCCCATATTTTGCCACCCCTTTTTTCCACATCCCCTGTAGTGTGCCACATGGGGTCTTTGGCATTATTAGGGCAGAAGAAATGTGAGACGCTTGTTGTAAATGTCTCAGAAATATACACAGCGTCAGGTCTTTTTGTGGTTGATGCAGAGGTCATTCATGCTAAACGTTTAAAGATGTAAAAAGGCAGTGGCATGTTGGTGACATTTCTCCTAATGCTGCTGAGGCACCATGCAGAGGCTGTTTGTGTGTGCACCTGTGGGGAATGAATAGGACGTTCTGAGCCCACATACGCACACAGATACGACAACTCCACGCATACTTTCTCTACAGTACGTTCACAACAGCCCACGTGGGAGGGAAAAAAGAAGCAGGGTGGAGAAACAGTTGTGAAATTTATTTGGGCATATAGTTTTTATACCAGTTGCCACTGGATTTACAGGCTGGAATGGAATGTGGCCCAAATGAAAGGCACTTTGATCCCTTGACCAGGTTGATGCTTTTATTGGAGCCGCTCTGTATGGCATAGGGCATCTTTTATAAGGTTGTGAGGAACCCCACAGCAGCCTTCACAAAATCATAAAAATGCGAGACGTCAATGAAAATGACCGCTTACCAGGATTCGGTGCTATGACAGTCCATTTTGAAAGCATCATTTGTTAAGAATCAGTGATTCGTGATTTGATTTTAGTCAGTGCAGGATGTTGTTGCTCGTCACACACCACTCTGTAGCCACTGGGCTGCTTGTTTCTAAAATATTTATTGTGAGACAATGTAAATTAGTTGAAGATGTATTCAGGTCAGCAAGTGCTATGCTGCTGCCAGGAAATGGCAGCCTTGTATTCAAACTTTGCAGAACTGTAGCTGTCAGAGTTGAAGTGGCAGTAAAACCTTACTGCGATATTCTCTGATAGTGTAATAATTAAAAAATGTTTTGTGAACTAATGTACAGAGCACACACATACTATACAGTACCCATGATACAGAGCAATTCTATATGCAGTAGCTTGCTGCTGCTACTTATGAGCCTGTCCTCTGTGTTTCACAGAGGCGGAAGCTACTGCAGGAGTTGGGAGACCAGAAGATCCCCTTTTTGGGACCTTCAGACCGGGGCTTTCAGCAACTGGTAAGTCGGCCAACTCCACCTAATGCTAAGTATCGCCAAACCTTTACTTTAACTGTAAAATTTTGTCAGTATCAAAAGTGTATTTTTGTTTCCTAGTGGGACTCCAGTTACTCTGGCTTGGTTCTGAGGAGATCCTGCTCGCTGCCTGCTGAACTCCATGGCCGGGTGCAGGCAGCTTTGCTCACCTTGAGAAGCAAAGGCTGCCTCCTGAGGGACCTAGTTCGTGTCCGTGAACGAGATGTGTTTACGGCTGTGTCACGGGCCTTGCTGGGTGAGCCGGGCCACACCTACCGCTATTTAGACACACGGCTCTTTGCCATCCCCTGGCACAGTGAGGACACTGAGGTCAAAGGACAAAATTGTTGTGACCCTGATTTAAGAGCTGCTTGCAAGGCACTGTGGGAGCTTAACACCTTCTTCTGCTCTGACGTGTTTCAGCTGAAGGAAGGAGACAGGCTAACGCAGTGTGTGAAGGGGGAGGTAGAAGTCAAACAGGGTGAAGAGGGGGACACTGAGTCTAAACACAGTGAAGACTCCAAAAATAGTGAAGGAGGGGACTCGGAGTCCAGACAAAGTGAGGAGGGGGACACAGAGTCCAAGCACAGCGAGGAGTGGGACATTGAGTCGAAACACAGCGAAGAAGGGTGCTCGGGTTCGAAACAAGAGGGGGAGTGGGAGACTGAATCCAAACACAGCAGTGAGGAGGGAGAGTCGTCCCAGGTGAAACCAGGGGACACCAGTGTTGCGACAGGGTCTGAACACAGTGAAGGAAAATGCCCTGGCTGGGCAACTAAGGCCGTCAGTGGCACAGAGACTGAACCTGTGGGACTAGTGGCCCAGGAGAAACCTGTGGTCCAACTAAAGCACACCTTGTCGGATTACCATATTGAGGACAAGGGGGAACAAGAAAGTGGCCAGGGTTGTTCCCAGCCCAGTCCTCTGCAGGTATGCACCGGTCCAGTCAAGTTTAATGTCACCTTACTCAACTACATGGACCCGTCAGCGATGAGCCAGCTCAAAGAGGAGCCATACTATGGCATGGGGAAAATGGCGGTAGGATGGCACCATGATGAGAACCTGATCACTCATTCACCAGTGGCTGTTTACAGCTACACTTGTCACGATGACAAAGGTAGGGGTCTAAGCTACTTTGTCATAACTCCAATAATTGTATTGACCCGTAGTTAAAATCAATGTATTACTTTAAAGTCTCCAACTCAACACTGCCGCAGTTTAACCAAATGCATATCATGCTAGTCTTGGGGTTTGTTTCTGAAATTAGGATTCCTTTCACTCTTTCACTTCAATATCCCATCAACTTATCTCACTTGCTTTATGGTGGATCAGATGCTGGTAACCTTGTGTATTATGGCCCTACAGCAGCACTGTAGCAGCTGTAGACATGGCCTCTGGTAGCCAACCATCAGATCCATCTATGTGATAGTGTAAGGCCATTATCAAATGTCATCACCGGTTTGCTGCTGACAGCCTTATCACCGCCAGTGCGTTGGGAGATCACAGACATTTGGATCTGAGCTCTTAACACGCGCTCAATGGTGCAGTCTGACAAACAGGCCTTATCGTGAACACAGCATCTCATCTAAATCGTTTCCCCAAGAAATGATCGATGTGCAATTATCTGATATGGAATAATGAGCCCAGCTTTGATAAGTGTTCCTAGACTGTACTGTATGGATAATACAATCTCACCTAATTATGGAGTGTGCACTCTTTCAAGAGCTGATCGCGTTTGCTGATGGTGTTGACAGAGGATCTCGGTGCGAGAACATTTTGCTTTCCAGAGCAGCAAGTTCAGTCGCTGCTGTGCTTCAACAAACATGTTAAAGGCCGGTGCTTTATACAACTGTAATTTTTACGTTATCTCACAGTTGCACTGCCAACTGCTCCGACATCCCAACACTCTTTACAACTGGTCTTTCTTCACTCGGGTTTCGTAACCAGAAACACCTGCTCCAGAGGTCTGCTTCGAAGATTTGTTCTAGGCTGTTTCAACTCTGACCCTGTGAACACAAGCTTCAAACACTACGGCATAACACCTCGCGGTGCTTAGCAGCTGTGTCTTTTCTAGTTCTGGGTAACATACTTTAAAGAGAAAAGTCTGATCAGAGCGCCATGGAGATATATTTCAGTGACTGGCTCTAAGGACTCCCAGAACCAGGCTAATGAAATTGTTTCTTTGAGGAATTTTTCACCGTTAGAGGCCTGTCCCTGAAAGGGAAAGAAACGCAGCACATTCACATATCTTAGATGTACAAAAATGTTTTGCATGACACCTGCTTTTTTTGAGAGGTTGTTTTTGAACACATTTTTTTTTTTTTTGCTTAAACTAGAGAAGTGTTCTGAGTTGTGTTTTTTTCCAGCTGCGCTGATCCAAAGGAATCTGCCACGACTGAGTGTTTTCCGGCACGGCTGATGATCTTCCACTATTCCTGAGGCCTTGGGGAGTGCTGTCATTAGCTGGCTCTGAGAGCACAATGGCTGGAAATTAAGTTACTATTTATCCGTGCTGAGCAAAGGAAAAGGCAGCTGTGGGGCAGAGAGCCCCAGAAAGACTTTAGTATTGATTTTGCTGAAGGGTGTTGGCCAGCCAAGCCAAATCTTGTTTTCTGAGTATGCCATGTAAGATTGGAAGAAGAGAGAAGAACAGGGGAGGTGGTTGCAGTGAATGGGTTGAGAAACAGGAATACTGTAGGATACCTATCGTCCAATAACGCACTCTCACACACTCACTAAACATAATAAAGGGCTTTTATCCAACTATTTCCTCTTGCACAGCATAATGATAGCATAAAGATCCTGTGCTAACAGCCAATATGATCACACCAACACACATCATCTTTGCTCAGCTGTTTTACTTTCTGGAGACAAAGCCTTACATGTCCATTGTTTGGGTGCGACTGAAAATCTTCTCCATACTAATCAAAGTGGTGATGCTTTTTGGATTCTGGACTGGGTTACCCAGATGTTTAATGCATTTTCATTTGCAAATGTGTCAGAATAGGGTTAAATAAAATTTAACCGGTTTAAAATTTTACTGATTCACAAAATTCACAAAAATATGTGGAAATTAAGTCGTCTCAGCTGGTCTTTTTTCTTCTTCACTGAAAATGTTATGCCACTTATCAAAGTAGCATCTTCAGTCGGAGGTAAAGTTGGCTGGGGGACCCCACCTATATACTTGTGGTGCTTTGTTTCTCACCGGGCCTGGAACGGGAGGTCAAAGTAGAATACTCCTAAAACTCTCCACCCCCCCAAAGAAGTGGAATGAGACAGACAAACACAAAGCCATATGAAGAATTCATGTCTTAACAGAGGAGGACTGGCTCAGACACAACCTGTCTCCCATTTACCATGCTGCTCTTTCTTCCATCCTCAGGAAGATTAAGACCACTTTACACATCCACCAGGAAAGCCACATCTAATGAAACCTTTTTAGGTGGATGTGGGGTGTTCAAGTTGTGATTATTACATCTCTAATACTCTCCTAGTCTCACTTCCTCTAATAAACCCTTTAACAAGCCTATTCAGACCAGGTGAGAAACAAAGGGCCGTACTGAAGAATACAACTGGGTCCTCTAGTTAGGGTCGGGTGTGTGATTTAAATGTTTAAATATTCCCTGTTTTGAATCCACTTTGAAAAAGGGTTTTTTTTTTATGTTTCTGTTTTCATTCTCTTAAACTTGTCAGATTGATTGACTGTCAGATTGTTTGGCGTTTGGTCAGATTTATTACTCAACCTGACTAGCAGCTATTTCCAGTGTGTCTCACCGTTACGTAGCCTTTGTTCGTAACCCATGAGCAGAACCAAAGTTCAAATTTTATTACGGGTATCTGAGACTCACCGTTTTTTATTTGGAACTTGGAACTGAGTTTAAATTCCCAACCTTACCCCGAGCCAACTTTCCCTCAGACTGAAGAAGGTACTTGGATGAGTAGCAAAACGTTTCCAACTAGGAAGAAAGAAGTCCAGTTGACATGACTTAACTTCCACATAACTACACTTGGATGACTGAGAACCTTCACCAACATTACATAAAAATGTGAGAAATGTAAGTTGACGCACACTGCACCTTTACACACTTTAAGTCACGCTGGGTGAAACTGACAACTCAGTGCCTGAAATGTGAATATAAATGTAAAATGCAAATGTTACAGTGAGTTGGTGTGTGTTTGACTGACAGGTGAGAGCAGCGAGGGAGGCAGCTGTGAGAAGACACGCTGGAGGATCGGGCTCAAGGTGGCCTGGGACATCCACACACCTGGGCTCATGCTGCCACTGGAGTCTGGAGACTGCTATTACATGAGAGGTACTGAATCATCCCCTTGAAACACACACACATGTAAACATGTTGCTCACACAACTTAACCACATTCGACACCGTGTCTGGTTTTAGAGGAAGGAACTCTTTTATTACCCTGTGTTTTAGTGTTTCTTGTGCTTTGTCCCAAATGACCCATGCCAACAGGACACAGTTCACTCTCACTCCCATGCTCTATTCTCTACCTCTAACCATCTCGGCAGGAGAAATGGAGCTGACACACGTGCCTGTGTGAGAGGGGTTACTTGGCCCAAACATGGAGCTTTAAGGTTCCATGAAATTGTGCGCATTAGAGAGGTTAGGTACACCAAATGTTATTTTTTGAAGTCCTGTGACCCAGTGCTGACTATGTCTCTATGGAGAGGACAGACAGCAAGCCACAGGGGCGTAAATCATAGCTTAATGCATTTGGCTGCTGCAGACACCTTCACCCTCCTCTTTCCATCCCCATGGGCCTTTCCAAGCAATTTCATTTGTTCTAAGTGCGAGGACATTTATCCACATCACAGCAGAAGCTTGTGTTTAGATGTACAAGAAGTTGGGTGGATGAATGGATTATTTTTTAAATACACTGCTTTATATTGATAGACATGCAAGTACCTTCAGCGCTCCTTTCATCCGCTTGATGAATTACTATTAGTTTTTTATTCACTGATTAACTTACTAATGTAATTTCAAGATGAATATAAACAAACTAAACATTTAATTATATAGTAAATTACAGATGGAATCATACCACAAAGTTATAAGGCAATACAATTTATAAATAAAACATATAATATATACATTTTATTTAACCTGTTGTTGCATGACAGAAGCATATTTAATGTCTTTCTACTGTTTGTTCTAGTTTTGGTTTGTCTAATTCTCTTGTAATGCAGGCTTTATTACCTCTGAATGTTGGCCCATGATACTCTCTCTGCCCTGAACCACGTTTTTCCACATGCCAACCCAGTATTTATCAAATCAGTAAAAGAATATACATATCTACAGTACATATGTAATAACAAATGTATTTAATGTAGTGATTAGGTCAAATACCGAATGAATACATAATGCTGTTTTGTTTTTCGTAACCCCTACCTGTGCATTCAGATGTAAATGTTAGTAACGTACAGTAAATACAGATTTACAGCTATAATTCACAGCAGATGTCTACTGTTAGGGCTTTTTAAACCATGTGGAGAGTTTGAAATCAGCGGCACCTGACGTAAACTCTAGAGAATCTAAAGTTCATGCTGTTTTGACTGTGGAGGGGTACAGGTCCCGTCAATGAGGTTTTCCCTGCGGCTTTCTGTGGGTGAATTGGAGGATGTGTTGTTTTTTAGAAGCTTCACCATGGTAGGTCAGTGCTGCTGCTAAACTAGGTCAATACAGGAGTGCTGCCTTAACTTTGTATGACATTACTTGAATTAGCAGATGTTGTATGCTACCACTGTAAGACTGTAGTTATAATTTTTCCGAATACGGTCGCTTGCTATTGTGACGTGTATTATTTGCCAGTGCGTTTTTCTATGCCCTAACCTGTTAGTGAATCCAGTGTGTGGACAGACAGGATATGACATGTGAAATTGTGCATGTGATGTATTGGACGTAATCACATCAAACAAACAAAAAAAAAAAAAGATCTACAACTGGAAGAGAACTGATTTACCCTGCATTTGTGTAGCATAGACCTTTCTTGGATTCACAAACACATGTGCTGTGTCCTTGTTGCCCACACACCTGAATAACATCAAGTGCTGCATAAAAATGCTGCATTATAAAAGGCTTCTATTCTCCAGTTATTTGCATAAATACAGTACATCAGGTCTAAAATGGCTGCTTTGCTTTCAGGGGAATTTTTTTTAATTCCCCCTGAATTTCCATGGTAATCTGCCTGTACAGTCTAGTTTGAACTACATGTGTTCTTAGGGACAACAGGTCCCACTGACTTGAAAGGCTGTCAGCAGTGTTAACAGTGAAAAGGTTGTTATTGATTTCCACTGGATGCTTATAATGTGGTTGCATAAATTACTAGGGTGTTGGTCATTAATGTATTTGTCACGCTCTTTGCACAATGACAACACACATGTGGATATAGGGCAAATGTGGAAAGTTAAATATTTAAGGTAGTTTTAATGCAAAGATGAGCCATGTTTATCATCTAACAGAAATGTCTAACTGAACACTACTGTATCTACATTATTTTAAATTGGCCAGAGTACTGTAGCTCTCAGATGGCCAAGTGTTTGTCAGTGTGAACCATTATTTTACAAGTACGAAATAGGAAGGTTTTAATGAATTCCTGAAGTCTTTGAAGCCGCTGTTTTTTTCATCTGAGAGCAGCGATGTCTGTACCTAATATTCAGCCTGACAGGGCTTGAAGCCGACCTCCTTTAGCTGGATAAGATTTACAATAGAACAGTCAGTTTCAGGCCAGCCATGATAATAGAGTGATGGGCTGTTGTGCAGACCATTCTAATGGGACTTGACTGTTGCGGATCAGTGGGGATTTATGCTCCACTTGGTGAGTACGCCCTTGAGAGGCCAACTGCCACACAACGATAGCAGCTCACACAGTCCTTGGCCGTCTGTCGCTTTGTCGGCCCACCTGAATTAAATACTTGGCACAATGTGTGAACATACTGTTTACTCAAACCTATAAATTTGCACACTCTTACACATGCTGGGGATGCTGTCCTGCTTATTGGATGCGTGCATGTACACACTGACAAGCACAACCACTAAAGCAAGTGTTAAAAGAGATTGTGCCAGTGTTTTAGTGATGCACACCATATGATAAGTAGTTCTGTGGTATTAAAAGAAAACTACAATGGTGTAGAACCACAGACACCATAATGTCTTTTCAGCACCATTTGTCGCCGGCTGGCCCTTTTGAACTGCTAATGTCTGAGCTGCTGGAGGCAAATTGAATCACCATCATTTCCACCCAAATGGAATTTCAGTGGTTAAAAAAGAACAATGCAAGTCTTGACACCAGGCCTGTTCAATAATCAGATTTCCAGCTCCCAATGCACAGGGGGACTGGAGAAAAGAGTTGACCCAATATATTTAAAAGCCTGCTTCCTGGAAAAGGAGGACAAGTGGCAGCAGGCGCAGGGGTTGAAAGAAAGATAAATATTTATTACAGTTATCGAGTTTGCCTCTACTCCCTCCTGATCCCACTGACGCATCAGACGCGCCAAGAAAAGAGCAGATTGATGGAGATAATTTGTTATTGGATATAAACAGTTTTAAAGACGCAGAGTAATTCTGCCCAGAGACCTAATCCTTCACAATCTCATCAGGGTGAGGAAAACACCGGCAAGTTGTTTTGTTTGTCACCATCTTTTTTTCCTTCCACCAAACAATAATATCTTCCTCCCAAAGCATTTGGCTGTTTGACTTTCAAATAACAGGCATTAGCCGGTGTACTCTTGCTCAAGGCGGGTGTAAATATGCACATGTGCTGTGAATGACAGCTCTGTCACGGCTAAATTAATTATTGGTAGGAGGCAAATAATGGCAGAGCTGAGAAACATCTATACACACAAAGAAACACATGGAGGGATACACAGGAAACAGCAGTAAGGCCTCTTTGTAAAACTCCTGTGATATTGGACAAATGTTTGTTGGTATGGCTCTTCCGTCTTGACAGATTGAGTGCGATCTGGTTTTGTTTGGTAATTAAAATTATAGTACAATGCTGCTCATTCTGTTTGATTGGTGCTGGACCAAGTGCAATCTGTCTGAGAATACAACATGATTTAGTTGTCATGTTTCTTTGCGCCCTGCTTTTCATTCATTTTTCTGCCATTTTCTGCTCTTTTCTTTTTATTATTTTATTACAAGCTCAAAATATAAAACCTCATAAAAATTGGATTCAACTCGCTGTTCGTTCGCAGCGGTTTAATAAATCTTATTTCTGGTGGATAACTTTATTTCTTTTTCACTTTTATTGATTTTCGGTAGTATTGGTGAAGTGATCTTATCTGTTTTTTCTTCCCCATATTTTACAGATGACCTGAACAGTACTCACCAGCACTGTGTCCTGGCTGGAGAAGCTCCACGTTTTAGCTCCACGCACAGAGTGGCTGAGGTGAGAAGCCAAAACGGCTAAAAGGGAAAATGTAGTTTTTCAAACTTGTCATGAAAGTGGCTTTATATCTTGCCAGCAGTCTCCTTTGATTTCTCTAAGGACTGCTGCTGGTATTTACACACTATTTTAAGGCAAGACTGCTCAACGTTGTGTCTGGAAAAGAACAAGAAAATCATGTTTTCAGAGAAATTGTATAATTCTGGGATACATCATGAGTGGAGAATTTTTATGTTTTTTTTTTTAAATCAAGTCCATAGTTTTGTCATTATTGACCCACTTATACATTTTATTGAAAAGACAAGCTGAGTGAAATAAAAACATTTGTTAAGATGTTACGAAAAAAAAAATGTGATGCTGATGGCACTATCCATAGGATTAGGACATGTTTAGTAAATTGAATGGTGTGTCATCAAGACCTCTTTAATTTAGTAGACACTATAATGTCAGTGTTAAAGGCCTGAGGTGAACCCTTCACGGCAGTTATTCGTCCCTTTCACCACAGTGTTCCACAGGGACTCTCACCTACATCCAGTCACGGTGCCAGGAGGCCCTGTCCAACCTGCACACTGACCCAGAGACGGGCTCCCACAGCCTGCGGACCCTGCTGCCAACTACACTACAGCACTGTGAGGAGATTCACAATGAGGTGGGGACATTGTGGTGGGTGATGACATGCATGTACGAGTATACATATGTGTTTAAATTGCATAAACATTTGAGTACCCCATTAACTGGTGACATTTCCAAGCATTGCCATAGTTAAGTCTAAACTGGTGATAACTTTTAACTTGTAGAAAAAGATTTATCTTGATAACTGTACATAGTGAGCAACAGAACACCGCCAAAAAGTTATATTGTAATATGCCGTGTTTTCGAAGGCTTTCTGATGGTTTTCTGTGGTCATGAACCTGCCTAATACTGCTGTATGTGTACTGTACTGATTCTGTAATCCTGACCCATATGGTACACCATGTTGGACAAACAGAAATTCTTGTGTAATATACGGAAAACGCGTGCAATCTCTGTGAACAGCTTTGGAACACATGTTATTAAGCAATTAATGCAATTGTTTTTTTTATTTTATGGATTTACACATTTGTGGATATAGTGCACTCATCAAGATAAAGGCGTACATAAGTTTGCTTTGCTTTAAGTGCACATGCAAGCTGATTCTCGTTGTTGGAAGAGTTGTCACAAACTATTTTGATATTATGTCATATTTTTTTATCCATTATTTAATGACCAAGGATTTAACTAACTGAGAAGCTATGGTGCATTTTGGCAACTATACTTGAACATTTTTGGTTTTGATGTTGTGCTATGTAGTATGGCACATAACAATCATGGGAATTGAGTAGCAGAGATTCACAACTAGTAGAGATACTAATAAATCTAAAGTTTAATATTTTCCGTTTCTGTCATGGGATCTCCTGATTATCCTGGCAGTCCATTGATAATAGGTTAAATTCCGCAAAACGGGACCTTTCCAGTTTTCCAGCTTCTACTTACCTTGTTGTTTCTACTCAGGGAAATGCCTCTAATATGAAATCCACGTTGTTCTCATTTGTCCTGCCCTGTGATGGATTGTAAGGCAATAGCCTCTCCATATGTTATCTAAAGATGGCGTCATGCCCTGCACCCCTCCTTAAACCCTTTCACACACAACAATGAGTGATGCTGGCTTGGGGTATTGAGGGAAAGACTGAGGTCAAAAAAAAAGGACCGCAAGGGGCCGTTCGTGGAGCCACCGGCCCCCGGTTGTAGCTCGCCGCAAGCCAGTGGTTAATATAGCACTTCACCTCTCTCCTCTTATACCCCTGGGCCCAAAACGCACATCCTAGCCGACGCTAGCACCCAGGCACCTCAGTGGGACTCCATGACAGATGAGTCTGACATAAGGTTGTTTAAAGGTTGTAGACAATATTAATTATTCAGCACTGCCAAACAATGGGGCTGTCTGTATCAGGAGGAGTGCTGCGCTAGTTGAGCTAGCAACACCTGCTAGTTTGCCGCATAGCGCCACAGGATTACTAAGCACAGGCCCCACCTGGAGGGCAAGGCAGGTTTATTTAGGAAAACAGGACGCAACTTATAAAATAACAGGTATGTACGTATGTATGTGTAAGTGTTTAAGTAAGGGGAGGGGGCTCTCAGGGGCTCAAGCCCACCCTACCTGGCACTCGCAATGATCGATGTGGCCATTTGTTTGGAGTTGCCCATGAGAGCAGAACACCCACTTAAATGATGTATTGTTGGCGGAGTTATTTATGATGGCAGCCCACTTTGGTGCTTGGCGTGTGCATATTGCGCAGGTCGTGTTTGACATGGGCAACCGAAGAGTGAACAAGCCTGAGACGTGCTGGCAGCCTGACCTGAGCACTGCCTTATGGGCCTTTTCTTAAAAAGTGCTAAACAGCAAGCTACCAGGTGACGTGCCAAAGATATATATATATATAGGGCATCATGGTGGTGTAATGGGGGGTTGAATGGAGTTTGACTTTCGTCAGAGGGTGTGGGCGGGTCTGACGGTGATGAAGCAGAGCGTTTGCCATCTGAGCGTGAGTGCTAGGGGATGGGGCGGGATGTCAAGTTGAAGCAGGGGTTGATAGGAGACAGACAGAAATGAAGAAAAGTGAAGTTCCCACCTGTTTGTTAAGCACGGTCCCTCTCGCCGTCTCTTTTTAATCCTACCTCCTGTCTTCGGTGGCGGGGGGTAGTGGAACATAGCATCGCCACACGGCCCCTGTGTGCGTGTTTGGCTTTGAAATGCTAATCCCAGATGCAAACGTCTTGTCTCATTTAAAGCCACTGTGTCACTTCCCAGGTGGGTGTGTGACACGATGCCCTGAGGGACCCCCTCTAATGATGCTGGTCCCCCACAGTAAATATTGTGGGGAGGGACAAGGTTTTCCCACATGTTCTGGCACAAAGTAAACTGGGTGGAAGCAGGTGTGTGTGACCTTCCCGTGTCCTGTTTTCTAGACCAAGTAGAGTCCCCAGGGTCTCAGATCTTTGTTTGGCACATTAGCCGACGGACATATAGTGACACTGTGATTGTAATCTTATAAATCACTTCCCAAAACATATTGTTTGCCAGCAGTAGTATTTTGTTCATGCTGTATACTTTTCTTGCCGTACGTACCATTTATTACTTAAAAACATTATTATTAATTCAAGTAAGACATTTCTATTGTTCATGTTGTAGGTGTATTCATTTTTGAAATGTGTTTGTACTTTGTAATTTTGCTTTGGAAAGTGCTATACAAACAAAGATCTACTCACATTCCCAAAGTGAATGACTTCATCGTTTACTGTAGCTGGCTTTCATGGTGTGGTGTGCCTGTGTAATCTTATGTCTGTACTTGTTTGGTTTCCACCTGCCTTGGGACAACTGATACAGTTTAGCTTCTGTGCTAATTCTTTCATATTTACATTAAATTCGTTGCATGTGAAAAAAATGGGTTTCATCTCTTCTAAATTTGGCAAAATCTGAATTTTGCCAGAGATTTCCTTGTTGTTGAATTTGAAGACTTTGTGTTCCGTAGTGTCATTTAATAAGTCATTCTGATGTGAATGAGAACTTCTCTGGTTGCAGTTACCACAGGATATCAAATTTAAACTACAACTGTGGAGTGTGAGAAGAAGAAATAAATCAAACTTTAATATTTTATGCAGATACTGCATACAGAAATATACGTGTACAGTAAACGTTGGCTTGTGGATTACCATCCTGACAAGAGTGTGATAAGTGTTGATTGAATGTCCGGTCATTCACAGGGAGCTGGGTGGACCAGTTCCCTTGGCTGATGTGTGAGGAGCTCGGGAAAGGTAAACAGAGGACGGCAGAGCGATCGATCCCACTCTCATCAGCTCCTACCTCGGGGCCTTGGCCCGGAAATTGATTGGACCCGCTCAGGGAATACTGTGAAGGTGTAGAAAAAAAATCATGCCTCATTAAATGGGAAAAAAGGGGAGCTACTTGGCTTTAACTCCAGAGTTACCGTGGTGGGTGGTCAGTCGACTAATGTGGAGCTAATGTGTAGTTAGTGTGTCTATCACCTGGAGAGATGACAGCGACTGCCGCAGGGGAGCCACTAGCTCCCCTCTCGCTCCCCCATGGCGTCTCAGAGAAAAACTAGCCCCAACAGCCACTCTCTCTTTCGCTCACACTTTCGATCTGTCTGCCTGGATATGTGGCATTTAGTCAGAGTTCCACTCTTGGTAACGCTCAGCTGGATGGCCAGACTGGAAATGCCACATGGCCAGCGCTCCTCAGTCGCCTTTAGATGGCCTGCTTTGTGGGCGCCACTGGCATGCGCAGTGGGGGACTGGCAGCCATGTCAGCTCAAAGTGGTGACACAGGTTGGTTTCTTCTCACTAAAGGACAGGCAGACAATCAGAGGGATGGAAGAAGGGACAGACAGAGAGAAAAAGGACGTCCGATATCGGCGCGCGGTGGCTTTGTTGTGTGTTTGAGCAGTACTGATCGAAGGGGAGTGGATTTGGAGAGTGTTGAAGGGACCATAAAGGATGACATTTCTTTGAAGAGTGGGTTGTATGGAGTGACTGAGAGGCTGCTGAGCAGTGCCACTGGCTGTGTATTCTCCCTGACATGCCCCAGTCCTTGCATGTCATCCCTGCTGTGATCAGAGCCTTTTGGAAGCAAATGGCAGGATGATTCTGTGCACAGCTTCTACCCAGGGCAGACCTCACTCAAGTTGCTTGTGCAAATCATTCTTAACCTTTGTTTAAACTTACTTCAGGTAGTGGAAGGTAGGTCAGTGCCTCATAATACAGAGCCATTTCAGTTGTGTTTAATTGAGTGGAGTTCGTACATTTTGGACCACAACCATAGCAATTGATGAAAACATTTGTGCAAAGTGACACACTATGTAAGATCATAAGATTTTGCACAATAGTCTATCATGTAATTTAGCAGGATTTAGCAACTGATGAAAGTAGTCACAGACACTATTTCTTTAACGGAATTGTAGAAATACAGATTTCACATTACAGACTAATATACAAGACAGCATCTTCCCGGATGAAGTTTGTTCAGCACCAGTGTTTTAGTCTCATTGACATCAGTGACAAGATTGTTTTCTTTGTGCAAAGCTAAAATTGGTTTAAACTCTTTAGCTAGTGCAGATGTGTCTGAATGTAATTTGTCAGAGACAGGGTTAGATGATAACTGATGAGAGAAAAATCTGTGCAATAATAATAGAATAGTGCTTGCAACATGCATGAATTAAAAAAATCATTTTTATAAAATATATAATAATGGGTAATTTTTAAAGTGCTGATACATTCTGCATGGAACTAGTACATTCAAACCTTGTTGCAGCGGTTTTTGAGTTCACAGCTCTGCTGTTTACATTGGCTAATGCTGTGTTAGAAAAAGAAAAGACAGAATAGTTTTCAGAAAAGAACCAGTAGCTCCCTCAGTCCCATTTGATATGCGACTCCTTTGTATGCAGCTGCATTTTGTGTTGTACGGTTGTCTGCGTCAAAATAAGCAAAGTGTGCAGTGTTTTGGGTGGATGATGCTTTGTAGGTCGTTTTGGGGGAGGGCAACTTATTGTGTTGAGGTTAGTGGCAATTGGGGCAATCTTTGACATGCACAGTTACACACAGACATTAACAAAGACACACACACACACCCATGTAGACAGACACAAACACACTAACCCGCACACAGAGAGACACAGTTAGAAATAGATGAACTACACCTGGCTACATCAGCATCCTTGCGAGGATTAAATCAGCACTTCAAAAGAACAGGAAACAAAAACACTCCCAGTGGTGGAGAGGGGAGCTACTCGGGATCCGAGTGTCATCACCAGGAGGAGCAATGGAGTGGGAGAGGAGGGGAAGGAGGAGAGTGGGAAGGGGCGGAGTCTTCAGGTGTGCGGGTCGAAAGGTGTGTGTGAGAATCTGCCAGTGTGTTTGGTAAGGCTGGGAGTGTTCCTGCAGAGACGGCCTATGAATCATTTGTGGTGCTATTTTGTAACTAAAAATGTATATTTCCTGTTTTATTCCTGTATGAGACGTCATACAAATTACTGAATGCAATTTGCAAAACTTTCATGACACATAAAAGATGCCAGAAAATCCCCCAAATCAAAGGAATTTATATTCAAGAAAAAAATCTTATTTTTATGTACAAACAAAATTAGTTTTCATAAAATTCATAATAACACATGATTATTTTAATAGGTAGTTTAATAGTTTATAATATTCCTATAAGTAAATGTTTAATATAATAATTTACAAATTTACAAACTTACAACAATATATAACAAATTTTTTTCCTGTAGATTTAATACAATATTATGCTAAAAACATTTAACATTTTTACGGAAAAGTAAAAAGTGTTGTTTTTTTCTCAGAGTAGTTGTAAGCATGAATGCAAAAAAAATTCTGACTAAACAAACGCATTCTCTCTGTGTTATATGTGTGTGTGTGTGTGTGTGTGTGTGTGTGTGTGGGTGTGCGCGTGCAGGTGGAGTTTGAGTGGCTGCGCCAGTACTGGTTTCAGGGCCAGCGCTACGCTCGCTTTTGCAGCTGGTGGAGCAGGCCGATGGAGCAGCTGGAGAAGGACTGGAAGCTCATGGAGACCATGGTAAGGCCGCTCCGACATGCTGCCGGTCCAGCTCGTGTAGGTTACTGAGAGTAGCAACAACTCTGCATTACTAATCCTTCAGCGGTTAATAGAAATAGACTTCTACTGTATGTATTTACAGTACAGTATATTGTGGAGCAAAAACACTTAATTATGCTTGCATATTTTTGTATTAATTCTAAATAATTTTTTGTCAACTGAAAACACCTGACATCAAAAAATATTTTCTATATTAGCACATTGTTAAATGTGAAATACAGCCAAAAAATTCCAATCCATATAAATACAAAAAGCAGGTTTATTACTATATTTGTCATTTAATAATAAGGGTTTTCACCTTTCTAAATCCTCAACAAGCCTTTGCTTGTGCTTCTTACACAAACTACACAAATGATCTGCTGTCCAATAATGCTCCTAACAAGGGCGTGTGTGTTTAAAATTACATGATGGATCGTCCAACTTCTCACCACGGTGCATTATTAAGGATGTGTCATGTGTTTAATCTTAACCTCACAGAAGTTTTATGAGAGAGGAACGTGGGCACGCAGCTATTAGTTAGAATGGAATCACTTAGTAATGTCAGACTCATAATTAAGTCACCTTAGTCACTGCTCGGTACTGTACAGATGTGCCGCAGACACACACACACACACACTGCGTGCACATGCACAAACCGCTGTTAGGTGAGTTTTCCTCATCCAGCCCGAGAGTCTCGGGACACAAGAGGCCGTATGTTGTGTACCGATACGTCGTGTGTTGTATGTTGTAAAGCTCCTCCAGGCAAATTTTTTTTGGAATTGTGAAATTGGGCCAAATAAATAAAGGTCTGAGAGATTTTTAGTTTTTTTGATTTTTTTGTATAGGATACAAACAAACAGATACATGCTTGGTCTTGCTTTCTCTCCCCACAGGTTCTACGCAGTCTCTCATAACTAGATTTCAAAGCGTGCGTGTTTCTGTTTGAATGTGTGCGAACGTGTTGAACACCCGACTCGAGCAGCAGCAGGGGGCACTCTTGTATCACTGTAGCAGCAGCGGAGGGACTGAAAGAGCCGTGCTTCTCTCTTCCTCTCCACGCTCTCTCTCTCTCTCTCCGTCTCTGTCTCTTTATGTCTCTCACCCACTCCTGCTGTCTCTGGGAGCTCTCTGTCTCTGTCAGTGTCGAGCGCTGAGCAGTAATCACATCTAATGCTCAGGCGGGGATAAAGACAGGGGCTGGAGGAGAACAGTGCTGCTGCTGCTGCCGACGCTCCTCAGCTCGAGTCGTACTCTCTCTCTCCCTCTCTCACACAGCCTGGCAGAAGGTGGTGGTGGTGGGGGGGGCAGTATACAGGGGCTAAACTCATCTAGAGCTCCACCTCTGGGCCCAGATGAAGTGTGTGATTTGGACCTGTATTTAGGAGAGGGCATCAGTGAAATGTGGGGTCTTTCTCTCTCTCTGTTGCTGTGTCTGTCTCTTTCTAATGGCCCAGTAAACCATACCACAGTGTGTGTGTGTGTGTCTCTCTGTGTGTCCACATGTGGATTTCTGTCATCCCGTGTAAATTTAGCATCAAACTCCAAAGTATTAGCCAGTAAAGTATGAGCCATGTTTTCTTTAGGAAGAAAAGTTCGGTCGCTAAAATGAGATAATTAAATGCAGTATAAGAGTATTTTAAAATAAAACATGTGCATGTAGTGCATATATTGTGTTGTATTTTTATAATTCTACTTCTTAGATTGCTCAACTTATTTTTACATCTGAGGCTGTGTGCTTATAATGACATTCATTTTACAGTTTATTTGTTCTTTGGCTTAATTTCATTTAATAACAAAGTCATATCACACAAAAGCAAGTGTGTGTGCTGCAGAAGGGCACATGGAATCTATGGGAAAATAATACACTGCTAAGCGCATAAATGTAATGATTCACTATTGTGATGAAAGACAACATTATTGCGCTGGCAAGCAATATATACATACATGCATCGACCTGTGATACGCTGATGAAAAGCACTTTATAGATGTGACTTATAGATTTTCCTTTTGCTGGTTTTGATAGCTGTGGCTTTTCTGCAGTTAGATTAAAACACATCTCACCAAATTACTTTGGGTTATTTAAATTACGTGGGTTCCCCGTACATTCCTTTATTGCATATATTTTACATTTGGAAGCTGCGGATTGACAGCACAGTGGGATTTAGTGAAATACGAGTGACCTGCTGTGTGCAGATGCTGTTTGCCATTTATTTATTTAGATTTTTCCTGTTCTTGCTTGTGGAGGATATTTTAATACAGCATTATTTTTGTCAAATTTTATATCACCATGGGTATTTTAAAATAACAAATATATGTCTCTTTAAATAGGGTTTTTACAATGACACAGTGTTGTTTTATACACTGTGCTGTAGCAATAAAACAGCCTATTGTTTTATCCTGCTAAAATAGTAATACAAACAGCCAACCTTCCTCTCTTTATTGTCATATTTAGCACACACTGTTGTGGGATGCGCTGGGCTATGTATGCGTTTGTTAGTCTGTATGAAGAAAATTACAATATGTGGAGACTAGCTCCTGTTTATGGATACTGTCTCTCCCTGGGGCTCCCTCTCTGCTCCTCAGCCTGTTGTCATGCAAATACTCATCCTTCCATTTGAATGACATTCTGATAAAATACATAAATAAATAAAGAACCGAAACAAAACAAGTCCACTTGCCTGCTCGCCTCTTTTTCCTACCTCATAAATTCATGTGGTTCCTTGATTAAAAAAAAAAAAGGAGACGCGCTGCTGAATAAACTTTATGTGTAGGCATGTGTGAATGTACAGCAAAGGCGTAACATGCGCATGAGTGTCTGTAAGGTAAAGGTTGTTTCTGGAGGCTGGAAAATGGACATTAACCTAAAGATTTTACATTCCCGTGTGACCCGGGGTGCCGAGGAGCTGCCTGGCTCGCCGCCTGACGCTCCCTCAGGAGTCTGCTATCATGGCTATCATACAATAGTGACATTTCCTTAAACTAGCAACAATGAATAGCCTCCGTCTGAATGACAATAGACAGTCTTGGCCTTATGCAGAATATTTTAAATACTGGTGTGGTATTTTTTTGTAAATCTTTTCTCTTTTCACTGTGGGGGAGAAGTGACAGTGACGAGCCCATGAGCACGTCACCCTCTCTATTTTTTTTTTTCCCCTGTCCTGTGCATGTGTGTGTTCGCGTGAGAGTGTGTGTGTGTGTGTGTGTGTGCGCCATTGATGTTAATGTATGCACTCGGCACGACTTTAATTGATTTAGCAGCTCTGCTTGCATCGTACAGCTTTTTCCCTAATTTGTCACTTTCCTGACTTCTGTGGCTGCTCATCTCACAACTTCAAAAGCCACCACGGATGCAAAGAGATTTCACCGCACTCCGTCTCCCTCTCTCTCTCCCTCTCTTTATGTTCTTTCTTTTTCTTGTTCTCTCCTTCCCTCGCTCCCGCTTTGTCACTGTGTCTCTGTCTCCCTTTCACGCTTTCTCCCTCATTTGACAGGAGAACGAGCCTTGTAGATGGAAATCTTTTCAACACACATCAAGAAAATTAATCTACTTTCATAATAAATGGGATCTATTCCGTTGAATACATTTGTATACTTCAAGATGTACAAAACAGGAAGTGGTATCGGGGCCATGTCTTCCTCTACTCCGTTCACCCAGCCTGTCACTACCTGTTTTCCAACGTTTTGGCCACACGCAAACATATGCAGTACACACAACGCAACAAAATACACCTCCTCGGATTTGTAATGGAGGTGTTTGTATGTGCTAGGATGCACTTGGTGACCATTTCATCTTCTCCCCTCACTTTAATAACGGTCTTCGGAAACAATCTGGACTGCTGTAGAGGGTTGCACGGCAATCACACACATCCTGGCCTGGTTGCCATCGATAGCTGATTAGGTTATTGACCTGGTGTGTGGAGGGTGTGTGTGTGCGCACAGGAGGGGTGGAATGAAGGTGGCTGAGAATCCGTACAGAGAGAAAGACACACACAGAGCGGGAGGCACAAAGAAAAGAGCGAGAGGAGCTGTACGTGTGTTGGGTGGAGGAGGGTTGGGGGGTCAATGTAAATGTTATTGCTGTGTGAGCTCATTTGATCAAAGTCCTGGAAAGGTTAAGCGAATCCAATCTGGTTTTGTATGGCAGAGTGGAGACACAGGCGCTAGGGAAGAAACCCCCAGGACGGAGAATGGATTATCATATTGGCGCTGGAGTAGCAGGGGCCTCCGACGGACAGTTTATCCTGCCCGTAATGCGTTTAGACAGCAATTGGCCTTAATAACCTTTATTGACTTCAGTGGGTCAGTGCCAAGAATCTAATTATCAAAGTGTATCAATTTCATTGGAGTTTAGAGTTGCACCGCTCAAAATAATTATTTTAAGGTCGGGGCAGGGCAATTAATCCCCTCTCCACTTATTTGATGGCTTTGTAAAACATTATAAATGTTATGGTTTCTGTTGTGTGTTTAACCGTAAATAATTTCGGGGAGCAATTTTTTGTAATGTACTTTTTGGAGAGCTTTCTGTGCTGCTCCAGCTGAGGGAAAAAGGCAGCGCGTTTCGAAAGCTAGAGGCCACAGCTGAATCATGTTGCAAATGTTTACCAGCAGTCATTTTTCTCTTTCGCTCGCTGTTTTACTTGCACAGTCAGGCAGAGTTTTATACCCACTTTATATGCACACATGGAACCCAGATTAATTATAAGTGTGAACTAAGCAGTAAACTGTTTAAAGACCATTTTTATTGCTCATTATGAAGCCATTTATTATCTCTTACATTAAATTACAGTGTTTATGCATCACATTGTTTTGCATTTTAAGCTCTATGCTATGCAAATAGGCTTATACATTTATTATATTGCAATTCTTTGTGAGTCTTATGCATATTTCTCGTACAGTATGGCTACGCTTGTGAGTGTGCGCATGCAGGTTTCCACGAGTTCATGTATCTTTACGCGTGTGTCCACAATGTGACGGAAAGAACTAAATGTGAAGCTGCACAGCAGTTTTATCCTTCATTGACAGTCAATACGTGCTGTTACCTGGTAGTAGCAGCTGTTTTTCTTATCGCACAACATAGACTAGAGGCCTAATCCACACGTTCATTATTGCACGGCCTTGTTTACCTGCGGCTCTATATTAGCTTTCTTGCTTTGCCCTATTTAGACAGAGGTGTGTAAAAAAGAAATTACTCAAAGATTATTGTTATTATTCATTTAAAGAGGAAATATATGGCTGATAATGCATTTTCTATCACACAGCAGCTTGTGTTTGGAAATATAAAATGAAAAGCAGCAGGAAAATACAGGGAGAGAGAGAGAAAGAGAGAGATTGGAGAAAATGTAGCAGTGCAAAGGTATTTGCAATTCTCTTTGAAGTCCCTATTCAACAGGGTAAGCTGAATTTTCGGCAGTGCCTGATAGTGTTCTGCGTAAATGCTTAAACCCCTTTAGAGAATTTTCATGGGCAGATATGCGGTGGCTTGAAGGGAGCGTTTATGTTACCTGGAGTCAATGCAGCCCGCAGCTTTGTACCTAAAGATGTACACTAGTAGTGAATGGAATCCCACAGAGGTTTGTCTATGACAGAATCTCACTGCAACATCGCTGTAAGCCGAAGCTGGGGGGAAAAAAAGGAGCCATGAACAGGTTTAACCCTGTCATTCTTCTGCCGGTGTCTCGCACATGCATTTCTGTGTGTGAACACTGATGTGAGAGGACAAAAACACCGGCACAGACACACTTGTAAACACACACTCGCATACACACCAGGATGTTCGCGTGGGAGTTGGAGTGAACTTTGTGGTTACATTTCATATAGTGTCACATTGAAATTAAAATGGATACTACTGGCTGTCTTCATGTCTACTTTCACGAGTTCACTTTGACACTATAATATTCTGTTTGATTGGCACATGAGGATGATGATCATAATTACTCATGTTATCACAAGTCATTGTGTTTTACTGTGTTACAGTCTGTTAGCGAACAAAACCCGTCACATCGGCTCATCCTTTCTACCTGAAGACAATTCCTCGTGGAGCACTTGCTCATTTAAAATGATTAAAATGATTCCTCATATATGCGTGTAATTATTTCTCAATAACAGGATGTAGCTCATTGTCCCGAAACCTTAGGCAAGGAGAGTTTTTGTGTTGTCATTCCTGCAACAGACTCACACCTTAGCAAACTTGTCTCGGGGCTACAGAAGATGACTGAATTTCAGATGTATTAGTGGAACTTGGCCATCATTGAATTTATGTCAGCCCTGTGGGTCATGTGAAAACCACAGATGAAACTGCGCCGTTTTACGTCATCGCCATTTTGAAAGACAATGAGATCATCCAAAATTCCCAGTTTGTTTCTCTCTTCCTACCCATGACTGGAATACACCTCTTCGTTACAATGAGGATATTTCGGAGCGTTATTGACAGTGGTTTGGATAATTTATTTTGTTTGTCTCTGAATTGTGGTGTTGACTGTGTTTTTACTGTATCAGCAGGCTTTGAGGGAGGCTTGTCTCATCTTCTTAGAAAACAAATGAGCACTTTACAGAGACTGATCTTCCTTATCCGCTTAGCAGCTTTCTCAATCCCTGCATTTATTTATTTACTTACTTATTTACTTATTTATTCATTTACTTACCTCTGTATGGATTTGGTTAGATCCCCCCCCAATAGCCACAGCCACCCCCTCCTCTTCCTCATCCTTGGCCCCGATCGGCAAGATAAGCCTTCAGAGGAGGGAAGATAACATCCATTAAAGTGGTAAAGAGGAATTAGGGGGCAGCCCAGATTAATCACTGCTCAGCTTAATCGCATTCAGTGCGGACGACGGGGTTGGCTGCAGGGCCCAGCTTCTTCCTGTGTCACACCAACAGAGGGAGAGATGCAAGGAAGGAGTGTGTGCATGTTTGTGTGTTGAAAGTGCCTTGATGGAGGAGAAAGTGTAAAAAAGATGAAAGAGAGATTTCAGAGCATCTCCCAGCAAAGCCCGCCCCCCTTATAACTGACTAGAAACATTATTACTAACCAGCACTTGACATATAATTATTCCACTACTTTGATCCAGGTGTAATTGTTTACTCTCGCTGGCAATCATGTCAAAGTGTTGGAGTGAAGAAAAACCGAACAAAAAAGAGCAGCACAGACACAAGAAAACACATAGATCTGTCACTAACAGCAAAAAAGATGGTTTCAACTCTCGTTAAGTGTATGTCATTTTAGTACTTTATTAATCTTACTTGAATACGTGGCCAGAGCACTCAGATTCTAAAATACTTTTAATAAAATAATTTCATTCTGAATCGGCATTCTCATCAGGTCCTGTGGTTGATATCCTTATTATTGTTTATCTACGTTGCAACTCACATTCAATTTGCATTCATTTTTACAGAGCCACAGTCTCAGAGGGCTTCATATTGCCCACACATTGTGAAACAATAAATGAAACCGATTAATGAAAATGAAAACAACCCACCAACTACAGAGAAAACACCCACTAAACCTTCTTAGGGACAGAATCAGAACAAGGTTCTAGCAGGGTAAAAAAAAAAGCAAATTTCAGATCACAGGTGAGAACCTTAGTGTAAAATATTCTGTGCAGTACAAACCATAGACAAACAAAATGAAAAAAGGCCCAAAGCTACAAAATCCGATGTCACTGTGATACGACATGACAGGACACACGGTCTCCTGTGTTGTGGATATGTGATCAATAATCAACCTCGTCGTCCAAATGTGCAACTAGCAGAGGAAAATAGAAACACTCAATACCTCAGTATCTCTAATTCTTCAGAATCACTGGAGCAGCTATCGTGTCGAGGTTTTTAAGCCCGTAAAGCTTTCTCTGAAAAAAATTTCTACATAGGGCGGGTTGATCCGAATGGGAAGACGAAAGAAGTGTAAAATTGTGTGATACACTTGAAGAAATGCAAACAAAAGGAAAGTGTATGGGAAAAGATTGTTACTGATGATAACTGCGAGGGTGAGGGGCTGGGGCTTTTCTTTAGAGGTGAGTGTTAACTGTAAAGAATAAAGTCGCAATCAGATCACGTAAGACAACATCAACCACACACAAAATGAAAATCTGGTGATGTAGACAAGGGAATGTGACTACAGTCAGCGGGACGTACAGGTCCTGGGAGCATTTTGGGGAGTTCCAGGCCTTTTTTGTCCAAGGACTTTTTAAAAGAGGTCAAAACAACAGAGATCAAGCCAAATACGTGTTTTCTGGTGAAGCAGATTCTCTCCCACGTGAATCATAAAGGAAAAGTCCCATTTTTCTAGCTTTGACCTGCAGTATTATTGGTGATTTTGAAATATTACTCACCAGTTTCATTACTGAGATCTCCACACTTGTAACCACATGTAAATCAGACAAGTGAGCAACTAAAGACGAATCGCTTCAGTCAGCAGGTTGATGAAATGTATCTTGGTCTGTTCTGCTTGAGGGCGGAGGAGAAGCCTGTCAGCCTTCTTTAGGGGGCCTGTGTCTGAAAGGGCTAAAATGTTTGTTTGCAAGAACCATTTTTATGAGAAAAAAGCCCTTTAACATAGACAGTGAGTACAGATAAAGTGGCCCTACTTAAGGTAGAGTGTGCTGTGTTAGTATGATTTTGTTTTTTATCAGATTGCCCCATGCGTGCTTTATTTAGTCTAGTTTTAATACAGTATTTGTTCTATATGAAATAGAATATGTGCATGAGTGTATGTAAGAGTAATTGATTTTCTTTTTCCAGTGGTTTATTGTAGGTACTTTTTCTCAAGAACTTCAGAAAGAAAAAAAAAACTATAATATTAGTGGCAGCTAAGGATTTAAATAAAATAAAACAGGGAATTTAAAAAATAGGAATTCGGAATTAACTTTTACTTTCATTTTCACAAATATCAAGCAAATAATTACGCTGTGCCAGACTGGTAAAGCTGCAAGCGGCCATATTTCTAGTTAGTTAAATGCTTCCACCCTCTTCTACCCTTCTATCCCTCCTTTGCAGATGGAGCGATCTGATGGGTGGTGTTAAATGGGAGAGATGTAGGACAGTGTAATTAACGTTAGTCCTTTAGCGGGCCCCGCCTCGCTCCACTGGGAGCGCCCGATATAGCACTCATTAATTCCTATTTGTGTGTAATGAGAGGGTCATGTTGGATGTAATAAATGGCTCTTTTATTTGGGTGAGAACTACAGGGCGGCATCCTCTTCTCGCTAACAGTCTCATAAACACTCTTTAGCTGCTCCCATCAGCCTCCCTGGGTGGGGAGCAATCACACAAACACATAAAGGCATGAAATGATAAGTGAGGGAATACATGGTGTGAATGTATGGAAAGTCAGGTCAGGTGAGAAACATATGAGTAACTTTAACTTTTCACTTTTTTGAACTTTTGCCATGTTGGCATCCAAAATAAACAGTATCCCACCTCTCCCCTTGTGTGTTAGATGTTTAGATATATTTTAGAAATTAATACTGAAATGACATTTAATGGCTTTTTTTGTCAAGATACAATACAATAGTGTAGGTTTTGATTAATTACAGAAGTGCATGACGTAACGTCATACACAGTGTACTATATTTACTTCATAGTGGAATTTTTAGAGAATCCATGGTTGATGCTAAATGAAAAAACAAGTGTCTGCAACACTTTGTAGCAGTAGAAATATTTGAGTCTTTAATCCAGTTATATGTTACTGACAACATTGTGTGCTGTTTACTGTAGAGAAATGTTCAAGACAGTTTCTAATTTATATCCAGACTGAACAGACTAGCATTTTTTAACACTTTGCATTATTAGTGCTACGACTTGAGATATGATGATGCAACAGATATTATGTTGATTCCTGCCAAACCTTTATTAGTGTTAAATACGCAAATAAATTATATTGTCGATTAATGATTCCGCATAGACTGCGTGGGCTTTTCTAATCTATACAAGGTACTTATAATATGAGGAACTCGCGGTTTGGGAGGTCCTAATCTGTCCTGATGTAGCTTAGCCTGTACGTTTATGTGTAATTCGGATTTGGCGTCTGATGCTTAGTTTTTTTGTGTGTGTTTTTTGTTTTTTTAAAGCATCCTGCAGCAAGATGCAAAAACTAAAGAGTCTCTACTCTGTAGACTTTTTGTAGTCAATAAAAACCTGGATAGTGATGCATTTCACCCCCTGCAGGCGTTCCCCTCCTCGAAAACAATATTCCTCTATGCAAGCGTGCCTAGATGGATGGAAAATTGTTTTATTGGTTTAGTATTTTTGAAGACCCGGTGCAGTGTATATAATGCTCCAACGCTGGGGCTTAAAAAAGGCTGGCTTTGGCCCCAGTCAGCAAAAAGCTTTTTACTGGCAGTGGAGTGAGGTGCCGATCGCAATCTACTATCTAGCTAGAATCTAGACTCGGCTTCCATATAGTGGAAGAGAGAAAGGGGGTTTTAACAGAGCAGAAGGTGCTTGAGTGTCACGCTCATTGCAAACATCTCTGTCCAGCTCTGTCTTCATTGTTCAGAATTAGTCAAAGCGCCTCTCAATGCTTTCTCGTGATGGATGGATGATGCATTCTTGTCAGGCCATTGAGGAGTTTGTGCAAGTGTGTGTATGTGTGTGTCCTGTCCTAGCCTGCTGGAGAGCTCATTCAGACTGAGAACTATGTGGTTTAGCCATTAAAGCCAACTGGATCCACACTCCTTATCATCAGACGGAGACAAAAGCCGCACAAGAAACAGGCCGGTGAATTTTTATGTGGTATTTGTGGACCCTTTGGACCACGACCAAACAACAGCTTTGCCTTTTCTTTTTGCCACCAAAAGGGAACTCCACAAAAGCCCATGAGTTCTGCTTCATTTGACCCTGTGGAAAGCATATGTCCTTCCGTCCTGCTTGTATTCTACCCAGAAGATGGACTGCAGTGGAGGCCATAGAAAGCATGCCTGCCCACTTGAGTGTGTTACAATGCCTTCAAACGAAATCACTTGTCCGGGGTCTTCCCTTTTTGGGAGTGTCTCTTCTCGCCCCCAACCCTTTGTCACTTCAAACTTGTTACTCTGATATTTCAGACGCATTTTTCTAATGTTTTACACTCCATATAATCTGCTGTGTCTAGTGAAGCCCATTTTACTGGCTGACATAATTGATGGCGCCCACGACCTTGCAAGGGTCAATCTGGCAGAAAGGCCACGTTTTCTGTCACCACGGAGATCGCGAGAACACACCCAACACACACACAAATGCTTGCACACACAGTTGAATTAGGCATCTACAGTTTTTCTCTATGCATTTTGAAGTATTTCATTTTATTTTTATATGTATTAGTTTTTTGTTTTTTAAATTAGTGGGATTAAATTAGTCCTATTATGGAATAGGATTAAAGTGTTTTTTGGGACTAAAGCTTTTTTCCTCCCTGTTTCCTTCTTGATAAATTTTAAAAGGGACCTTTAAAGCCTTAAAGACAACCCTGACCAGCAGTTGTTGACACTCGCTTCTTTTCCCCTACAAAACAGACACACCATGCATTGTCAACCAATCTCACGTAATGGAAACTGAGTAAATTTAATTTCAGATATGCCTCAATTTCGAACCTTCTGTAATCATGTGACAGCAGGCAGACAGCAGGAAAAACACACAAACACACACCCACACTTTTTATGACTTTTAAGTGTGATGTCACAGAAAAGTGAGTGTGGTCTGGGCTTTATTTCTTCCTGGGCTAATATAATTTTTCCACCGGTTGAGAGTCCCCCCCAAGAGTAGCGTAACTCAGCCGTGCCATGCAGCAAATGTACACAGATCCCTTGTCCAGACTGGAACTAGCCCTGGCAGGATCACAGTTCCCCAGTTGTTTATATCAGTGAGCAGAAGCTATCCATTACCCCGAGCAAGGTGCCTGATGCCTTTTTCCACCAGCGGTCAAAGTGATATTGGTTTCTTGTATTTAAGGGGAGTGGTAGATGGAGACAGCCAAGAGTCTGCCAAACTCCCACTCTCAAGGCCTATGAAATCAGATGTCAGATCAGCTGAGCTTAAACTGTGGCAAAAGTCAGTGGAGCGCCTGGAGATTTGGGGTAATGTGTTAAACCTTACAATGTTTTGCTGGCCTTGTAGGCTGCGTAGCCACTACTACTAGTAGAGTCTCACAGTGGAGTGTCCTCCAATTCTCTCTGTCCCTCTCATTCTCCAATAAGAATGTCTTGTATTGGAGTGAATTTCATGTCTAATGTTCAACTGATTTTGTGAAGCCTTAACAAACACAAAACATAACACATTCTCATCCCACAGAATCAGATAATGACATCCTTTTTACTATTGGACGCGCTTGAAGTGCCACTATTTGACGCCATGGGAACAACGGCACACATGTACTTCTCTACTATAAGAAACCGCAGGCGTCATGCTGTGTTACGATCATCATTAAAGCGTATGCCTCGCAGTAGAATTAAACCCTGGTCTCCTATGGAAATGTCCTGTGTTATGTCAACCACCACCCCATCCACTTTCCAACTAAACTTTTTCACTTTGCATAGTACTTCATTGCTTTAAGCATGGCATATCGAAGTGTCTGCGTTTCCGCTGAAATTCTGTGAAAGAATCGAGTGCAGATCATGATTGCAAACGTGCACCCTACGCTCCCCCGTGTAACCTAAAGGGACTGGACAAAACAGAGCTTTTGGACACCTTGGGAATGTGTTAAGGGCCCCAGTGGCTCTTACATCCTGCACTCACATACTGTAGGATGGATTAGGAGTTAGGACAGATTAATAGTCGCTGGGGAAGGTGTTGCAAAACCCTGCGTGCCCCACAATTACACCATCATAACCTGCACGGCAGGAATGTTTTGAAACTTTGCGTCGAAGTAGCACACAGCTAACATGTTCTCAAAGGCCATAAACAATGGAGAAGCAAGTAGGATTCAGCCCACGTGTTGTATAGCATTTAAATACAGAAACTGTAAAGTTCTGACGTAGAAGGTGAAGACATAATTGTTGTGGATGGTGCCCCCCCACCCACAGGGGAACTAACACGCCATCCTGCGAAGCAAGTATATTCAGGCCCTTAGGCTCAAACCTGCTTCCATATGGGCACACAGACATGTTGGCAAACAGAAAGACAGGGGAGTCTACTGGCCTGTTGCCGGGCCTCTTACACATGCTCATGGCAGGGAGACAGGCGTGGAGGGTGCCAGTTTGACAGCCAGAGGTGCACTTAGGATGGGAGGCACCACGGTGGCAAATTAACACCAGCTACCAGCCAAAACACATTGATTGTTTGGTGTAACTGGTGAGTTTGTTTACCTCCTAGCTTTTATAGAGAACCATCCGTAATTTGGATAGTCTATTCTGAGCTAGAAATCGCCCCTGTCTGTAAAAGCACTGTGAGGTACATTTCAGGATTTGTAAGTGTTTGCGGCCTGCAGACATGAAAGGTTTCCTACATAAGAGACTGCCAGTAGACTTAAGAGTGCTCTGGGTCTCCTGAAAGTACTGGTCTAAAGTCAGCCATGGCATTTCATAGGGTGTTAACAGTTTCTCCGACACTCTGGTGGTCAGCCTGTAGCTCTGTTTTATGGGGTGTAAACCTTCAGTTCTGGATGCATCTTTTTTTAATCTTCCTTCTCTTTATTGCTCACTTCTTAGTTATTATGTGAGCCATGACAGTTCACCACCACCATACTGAGCTGTGGGCAGCAACCATCTACCTTCCGGTTTTGTGATTCCATACCAAATGACTGACATGTTGTTATGTGATGGAATAGACAGATGCTTGTTGGTGTTAAGATACAGTCCTACCTCGAGGTGTTAGTGAGCCGCCCCAGGCTGCCCTCCAGCCAACTTTCTCTTGGAACACTATCATCACTCCGGCTCTCCACCAACCAAAATATAACCTCAACTTGGCTGGATGTTTGTTTGCCTACCCCGCTCCTTCTCAGGGCCGGAAATGTTTAGCCTATCTTTAGTAATACATACAGGGTTGAGTTTGGGGTCTAGGGCCTAGGAATGGGGGTCCTCCTTGTCCTCTCTTTCACCTCTGGATATGGCCTGGGTCAGAGTGACATCTGTGGTCAGCTCCAGGTTTAGAGAGGTGGAGACTGAGGACAGCTACTGTCATCAAGGGATAAATACAAGGAAAGAGGGGGACGGTTAGTGCTAACACAGGCCCAGAGATAAAGGGCTGTGGTCTGGCTGAGGTTGATTGAGGCCTAGCTGGACCAGTAAACAACCAGCAGGGTGTCTAAATGGCCTGGGGATCAGCCTGGGGCTAAACCTGAAGGCCTCTCTCAGCACCAGGTCTTCTAAACATAAGATCATACTCACATACACACACACACACACAGACACCTTTTCACGGTTAGAAACCTTTGGAACACATAAAGACACACGTATACTCACACGAAATTAGCAGGGAACAAACAAACACACACACACAAAAAAATCCCACACGCCCACACATATACACACTTGCAAAGCTGTCACTACTGCTGTGTTTAAGAGGGGAGCGGAGGCGAATGTGTTGGCACGCGCTGGGGTCTAAAATTGAGGGTCATCAACACAACTGGGTGATGGACTAAATCGTAGTCAGTTTAACAGTAAGAAAAGGGCTTGTTTCTTTTTCTAGCACTGCTTCGGGAAGAGCTGAATCAAAGGCAGATCCACGCCATAGCAGGTTTCAGATGAACTTGCCTGCTTTTCACCGCGCTGCTTGAAACACGGAAACTATGCTACATGGCCAGCATGGCAATATGACGTCTACCAGCTGAGATGGGGATACAGTCTGAATGCACTTTGTGTGTCTTTCTTAGCCTGTCACTCATCTCAGCAGGACACGGTTTGATCCAAACCAAACGGTACAGTTTCCATAGGCAGTATAGCTGGCCCCGCTTTCTCCTGGTCACCGTAATCTTTGGTGTCTCCTCCGAGTCAGGTGTAATCAGTCACACGGAACCGCATGTTTTGACACCTGTCCTGTGTGGTGTGGTGGAAGTAAGCATATTACTCTGTCTGCAAATCACACTGCGCTCTTTGGGAAACACACACACACAGGCAATCAAACCTATCTTCACATGAATTAAGACAGACAGGTGGATTGTCAGAAAGGGATTAAAAAAGAGGCAGAGGAGAAGAAATGAAGGTTCCCTTACATTGTGGGCTTTTTGAAAAGAGGGTTGGATGACTGGGGAGGCGAGTGACTGTTAATGGGAAGAAATGAACGCGCTTGACTGGTGGATGTGACAGGAAGAGACTGTTCTTAACAAGGCGTCACAGTCAGTCAGAGTTACAGATCCATCACTTCTCTGAGGCTGGGAGAGGGGGGGGGAGGGCGGGATATTTAAGGATATTCAGAGAGGCAGAGAGTCTGTGAAGGGTAGAAAAGAAGAGGGAGATGGTAGGGGAAAGAGGGATTTGAGTGCGGCTGACAGCACTGCATTTAATTTGGGCTGCCAGATCCTTTTTCATTTGACTCCCTCTCAACCAGCTTAGAGGCTGTGGAGGACTTGGAGGCGAAGGTTTGCCAGGATGTCTCAGATTAGCAGTGATGTGCCACGTCACACTCTAAGCCAGCCTGTAATTCATGTTCAACAGGGGGATACTCACACATTACACTGTGCTGTGCAGGACGTGATTAATTGACTCACACTCTAATATTGGGTGTAATTTGCCCATCCTCTGATGTGAAACTGACTTTATACTAGACTTACTGTATGTCGCCGTCCCAGGGCTGGTATAATGGAGTCGTGGCTCAGAGCTGTGTAATTTCTAAACTGAGAATAGAAGCTCAACTATGGCGCCTGGTTAACTTCAGGTAGTCTTTCCACACAGCTAAATGTTTAGCCAAAGTTTTACACCGTATATCATATACTGTACACTTACCGGCCACTTCGTTAGGTGCATCTGTACAATCTAATGTAATCTGATAAAGAAGTTATGCCAGGATTTCTACATTTTCACGATTTTAATTTCTCACTTGATACTGTCGGAAAGGTGATATTGAGGTCATAGTTGGTAGAAGAGTCACGCAGGAGCGCAATATTCTAAATAGTATTTATGTCTTTGATGTCACTTACTCAAGGATGTAGTGTGAGGCAAACCCCTGGTGTGTTTTTCCAGTGGTCCATGTCATACCGTGTCATTGTTCTACATAATGCATCTACTTCTGCTTCTATTTTTCAGACTATGCTCTTCCTGGCTACAGTGGAGGAGGAGGGCCGAGCAGAAGAGGGAAGGAGGGAGATGGCAGAAACCCTGCTGTCTGCCTTGACAGACAGACACCAGCAAAGACAGACATGGAGAGACAGGTAACACATTGTACCACCAACTTGGTCCTTCCATTGGACAACGGAAAATAAGTCTCTGACAGATGTATGAGACAGATAAAATAAGACACTCTGTGAAGCATGAGTGTTGTCTCATACTCAGAATGGGACCACCATCACACCTAAATAACAAGTTATAAAGCCAGAAAGTTTCAGTTGAGACTTTATGGATAAATGAAATGCCCCTTGTTTCAGATAAAGACTTCACACATTTGAACGTGGGCTACTCAGGAAATTCCTGAAACCATCAAAATTAATGGTAACTATTTTGCTTTTACAACAAAACCAATTACCTCACGGGCTCACAAGTAAATGACAAATAAAAGTTTACTCAAATGAAATGTTACACAGTTCGTTCATCATAACCAATAACATATTTAGTTAACTCTTTACATCCTCCCGTCCCATTAAAGAAACGGGAAACCATCCACCTCTGTTAGGAGGGTGTTATTAATATGACGGATACTGAAATGATGGGATCAAGTCCCGAATCCCCAGAAATGATCAGTTATGTCCTACTTTAATTGAGTGTGCTTCGTCAATGATTCCTACCAAAGAGCTGATGTGAATTCCACAGATATGCAATGATGTAGTTGGTGTTTGTTTGTGATTCATGGGCCTGGCAGCTTTCACAGCTATCACAAGGACACGTGTGTCTTGGATAAGCTCGCTCACTTCCTTCCTTCCAGATAAGGGCAGAGGGCGCAGGGATTAGACCACTGACCATTCATTCAGATAAAGAAGGGCCTCACACACATAACACAGTGTTATTTTAGCTGTTTATTCTCTCGGTCACCCCCCCCCACCCTCAGCACTAGTGGGGACACACATGGACACCGGCATGCTTGTGTACAGTACATGACATAAGTCTCTCTGCTTATCGTCTCTGTCAGCAGATTTGACCTGTGCCACGTACACATTAACACACACTGTTTGGACCCCACACGGTCCAGAGCCTAGAGAGAGGGAAGGTGTCGGGCAGAATCTACAAACTAGAAATTTCAAAAAGAAAAACTTTTCTTTTAAAAGATACATATGTTAGTCTCCTGCTGTGCTGCCATCCTCATCTTTCCATGGCACCCCTCTGTTTTAAGTTTTGCTGACCCTTACCTATTTTAAAACTGGACGAGCCTCGGAAACAGGCTGTTTCCACACACCTTGCTTCGCTGTGTCGAGGCCCTCTGCCTCACACCTCTAAATGCGCATTCCTGCTCCAGGTGCTGAAAGCTAAAAACCATCACACCGCACCCACGCAGAAGCAAACATCAGCACTGTCCCCCACCATTCCGTCGCCCCCACCACCCACAATGTAATGTTACCACCTACTAGCCATGTCTAACCCTAGACTTTACTCAGCCCACTTTTAGATCCTGACAACTAGTTTCACAGCCCAGGAAAGGAAATGCTCAGTCCTTGTCGGCGGGGCAGACAGATGTTTACTCTATCAGCAGTGAAAGACTGATTAGATTAGGTTCTGGTGGAGGGCAAGTGTTTGAACTCCAGCTGCTCCTGATACCTCCTCTTCCCTTTACACACATTAAATATCTATGCCTTGCCCCCCCTCTGCCCCCACTTAGAAAAAAGCCAGAGGTCATCCTGTCAAGTGGCTGTCAACAGATAGCATTATACGAAACTAAACACATGGCTATGTGCAATGTTAAGTGCGATGTACTGGTACTGTTTAGAGATTTGTGTCTGATGAGGGTTAAGGACTGTCTCCGTATTTTTGTGCGGAGCTGACATGCATTTGTTTATGCATAGCATTTAGAGGCAAAGTTACTCTTCTGAATCGAAGATAGCGCATAATATAGAATAATAGACGCAGTGAGGGAATTTAGTTTACTTCAGCATTCACATTTTTATTTTCCCAAAAAGCACTCACACGAAGAGGACATGTGAAATTAATTTGCTGATTTAGTTTGCTGGTTTTCTTATATTGGGTGACCTAATTATGTTTCTGTACAATATTCAACAGGCAGGCTTTTATCACAATACTGCCTTTTGTTTCCATGGTTTCCATTAAGCACATACCGCTTGCAAAAGGATGGAAAAAGGGGAAAAACATGATTGATGACTCTTGCTAGAGGCTCATAAACATGAACAACCACCACTGATTGATTAAGGTTCTTGCTGACTTTTGTTTCTTAAACACCAGTTAAAGCAGCACTCTGAGCACTGAAACGTGGGCCTGCGAGCTGCCATTTTTTTGCCTCTGGGGCATTTTTAGCACTAGCAAGAATGAAAGAAAGAGGAATTGGACCCAGTGACCAGTGGTTCTTTTCAAGTGACTTATAGCCACTCAGCGTGAGTGATAACTCGTCTTGCCCTGCTAGCAGAAGCAGTCCATTCATTCACTCTGAGCCAACAAAGTTATGAGAGCTTTTTTATTCTTATGAGCTTTTCTGGTAACTGGGTTTTCCCGAAGCACATGGTGAATTCTTTGATAGATGCTGCCCTCCGTGTCCCTTTGGTAAATGCCCCGTGAGTACCCTGGAAATAGATGGATTATTACAGTATTTGGTTGGGCGAATGTACTGTAGCAGAGCAGGTGAGTACTGCCACACAGGAAGTGCAGATTGAAGAGCCCGGCGCAACCTCCAGGGAGCAGGCTTATTAGAATAGAACACTGCACTTCCCAGTGGCACCAGAACTGGAGTTACAGTATTAGGTTTTGTAAATGCATACATCATGCTTCACATCTGTGCAATTTCAGGTATAGAGCAATTCAGTGTTTCGAGGGTTGGGACACTCACAAAAAAGACCAAACTTCTGCAGTTATGTTTAACTTACGGAAAGTATTTACTTGGTGTGATGCAACCTGGAATCAGTATGCTTACAGTATAGTTCCTCTGGAACCCCCTGGATAAGGTGACCTCATGTTGACCTTCTGGAGCCTAGAGGTCACTGCTCTGACCAGAAGAAAAACAAGAAGAAGCTTTGTCACAGTCTGCAAGCAAACACTGAAGGGAACAGCTGTGAGTTTTGTACTGACCATGCAAACTGCTGTAGGCTTTGTAAGGTCATTATATGATAATGAAAATCATTACAGAATTACATGGGGGTTTAGGACATGAGAGCAGCAGGGAGGGGAGGGGAGGGCCACATTGGGTTTGATAAATGGACTGTGAAGGTGCCCATCTGGCCCTCTCTATGGCTTTTTCTTCCTGCTCTTTTATCCACTCTCGTCCTTTACTACCCCTTTTTCATTCCCTTCCTCTGTTCTCCAGCGGGCCAGTGTAAAAGCGAGCTGGCCTGTAGTGAAAGATTAACAGAGTGCAAACCCAACTCACCTCAGTATAAGAGAAAAGAGGAAGGGGGACCGGCAGAGGTGTTTGTGACCCAATGCAGGGTTTGTGCCTGACTTGGCAGAGCCTTTTCTCCCATCTCTCAGTGTGGGGCCTTAGGAGAGTAGGCAGCTATTGACCTTTGGCATCGGAAGCAGTTGGACAGCTCAGGATGGCTGAATCAGTAGAGGCACTTAGGTCATCAGTGTTTAATAGACTTGGTTGTGGTGCATAAGATGGTTTGAAACACTCCTTTGTTACAGATCCGCTCCTACTGAAACGGCATAATACATAAAAAGTGAATAAAAACAAGTTTGTCACTGAAAATAGGATTTCTATCTCATGACGGATTTGTGCATTGAAATGCATCACATGCATCTGTAGGCCTCAAAAACACTGTAGGTACTGTAGTACTGGGCTGACAAAATAATGGTGTACAGGAGATCATCTAGTCCATTCTATTTATATTTAACATACCTGTATGCTAATACATGTATTTGGTTTACTGTAAAGATTAATATTAAAATTCATTTATAAATTTCGATTGTTATAGGCAAATGTCCTGTCTTTATCTAATGCCATTTCGCACAGATCCAAAAGCCAAGTACTTAAACACGCCACCACAATAGCAGTACACTCTGAAGTTAGCGTCATACATCTGTTGCCTGTGTTTATTACTTTTCTTCAACTTGTTGAGGGTTAGTGAGGTCTTTATCTCAAGACAAAAGCAACATCAGCTGACATGGCAAGCAGGGCTAAAAACAGAGAAGGAGGTCCACGTGTCCACAGCTGAACTCATCACTCAGCTGTCCAGCTTGACCCATGACCCCATAGGTCTGTCTCCAAACTTCCACTGGCTTTATATTTCCTGCCATTGTTACCCTCTCTTGTCCTCACCTGGACAAGGCACTGTTATACAAAAGGCCCAGTCTGTCATCAAAACCTAGGGTCACCAGGGGCCAGCAGGGGCCAGCAGGGGCCAGAGAGCAGCAGTTGAAGCTATGCTAAGCCAAAGGATGACCCCACCACTTTTGTCAGTTTCCATTTACACCCAATTTGAGTTGCCAGTAAGTCCACCTAAACTCCCATGCATGTCTTTTCTCCCTACTCTCTCATTTAGTTCATGGATGAGAACATCTCCTAAAATTGTTCCTCTATGCCAGCAGGCATCTTGAAATTGCACCCTAGTGGTGGCACCTCTTGTAACATGGGTAAATAGTGGCCCTGTGGCAGCAGATGTCTTTTGCTTCTACACTATAATGAAGACTGTCATTCTGGACCTTTCTCTTCAGCGAAAAGGTTATAAACAACTAATTATAATTGTGTGGAGCAGGGTTAGTAAAAAAAAAGAATACAATGTAATGTATTGTATATGTATTGCAATGTTTTTGAACTGCCGTTGTCATTGTTACACTACTTACGACAAAGTAACATACTTTAATGATCATGGTTTTAACTTATTTCGTGCTGGACGTTTTCGTTTTAGGATATGTTACCCAACACTTGGTCTTCCAGTCTTTAAACACTACATTTGCTAACTTTTAACCATTGCTTGTGACTTAATACTACGGTCACTAGAGCTACTATAATATGTTACCCTTCTCCGAGTTGTATAGTGTTTTACATAAAAGAGGAGAGAGACCTTCACCGGCTGGCATTTAATTTCAGGAATGGTGACATTTCTTTTGTGATGTCCCTGACAGACCCCGCCCCGATTCCCTCACTGGGGTGGGACAGGGAGTTTGGATACAATAGAGTGACCTAGTCCAGAATGCCACTTGGAAAGATTGCATGTGTCACATCCACAATAAAGATGGACAGACCACAGGCTTGTCTAATGCGGCCAATGAGCTACTTAAAGCCACAGAAATGCAGGCACCATACTGCAAGCATGGCCATCATGTCATAGACAACCCAGCCCCTTTGTGCACTCAAGGTTTGGACAGACATCATTTGTTCAGCTGTCATTGCACAAATGATAATGAAGGGATTCTGAAATGTTAGGATGCACGAATTGAATCATTGCATGAACGTCTTTCAGTGTGTAGAATTTGACTTGCTATGACCTGCACACATTTGAGGAACAGGGTTTGTGAATTACAGTTATTCTCAGTGTGGCATAAAGCTGTTAATAAGTGGGTTTAATTAGCGAGGGTGGCATTGGTGTTTGAGCTGGCATAACATAAACCGGCATTTTGGTTGGCGGCGGGTTGGTCTGGGCATGCTGTCAACCAGGCCTATGAGATGTAAGTTTTAACTTGAGGTGACAGGTTAATCAGATTTCCCAGACAGCAGCCCCACGTTCGCCTCTTCCCCCCACACCCCCTTCACCCCCACAACAAAAGTCATGTTTTGCAAGCAGAACAGACAGAGCTAGCTCAGTCTGTTTCCTTTGGCATCAGTTGACAGCTAAAAGTTTTGTTGGATGCACCTTCGTTTCTCTTTACCTCAGGGGTTTGTTCACTGTGATGGTGGGCAGACACCTGTGTGTGGTGGGTGGAACTCCCATCCCACAACGATGTTCTTTTTTCTGTGTGCCTTCTTCTTTGTACCAGCCACTTTTGCCATCATCAGTATTGCTGTGTTTACATGGTTCAGGGCATCGGAGGAGAAAACAAATAAGGACATGTCATCTGTCTCTTTCATCTTGGGCCAGCCTGTAATTAGCGCAAGCGCAGTGGTTAGCCTGCGTTGCTGTAATCTAATTTGTCTGTCTTTATCTAAAACATCTCTGTGCGGTCCCTTAGACTGGTTACATACGTGCACTCAGATCGCTTGTGGCTTGGGTGTTTGTGAGGTGTGTTTGTGTGTGCTCAGTTGTAAATTATGAATTCTTCTCTCATGCACCCGCCCCGGTTTAACAATCAGTCAGTTATGCATGACATGTCCTGACCTCAGCAGAACCTCACAGCTGCTGTTGCCGTAGCAATCGTCCTCGTATCCTAGTTAGCTCCCAGGCTGGAAAGTACATCTTGCAAGAATTTGCTTTGAACAAAATGACTGATGATGTTATTTCTTTACCTTCTACTTACTGTACAAACAAGTTCTACCCATGCAAATATGCACTTACCTCTATCTCGCCTGGTTCTCAAACAAATCAGTAATTAGCCGTTGAAGTACATGCTTTCTCTCGTTCTGTGGTTAGGTGTGGGAATGGAAGGTTTGCAACTGGCAAAACTCTTTGTTAAATTTTGTTGCTTATCCTTGAGTGAGTCACACCTGCATAAAATTGCTCACGGGGTTTAATGGAAACAGTTATTTCATTATTATTTATTTCACAGTAAGAGCTTGGCAATGAAACGTGGCTTCGAAAGGGAGGAGAGGTGAAAACGTTGTTAAATGTCCCACAGAAGTTTAAACACACTTGTTGCAGAGACAGTTAAAAAAGGCAGCTTTTAAGAGTCTTTAAGTATGGAAACAAGATTTGTGTTTGGAAAGGACAATGTGGTAAGGGGAAAGGGGGGAAACTGGGTTCGGGCCTGTTTTACTGGTATTAAGGAAAACCAAAGCCAACATCCCCGGGAGCTGATGAGCTGATGGGAATGTGTGGCAGGTATGTGAAAAGCACGGCAATGATATGGCATGTGGGCTGGTGGAGGCTGTGCTCACAAAAAACATTGTCATTACAGTTTATCTCATCTAAGTCCTGTTTGTTGTTGGTTGGAGAGCAACTCTAGTTAAAATGTTCAGTTTTTCGGCGCTGAGGTATTGTACATCTGTTTGTGTGTGGTACTGTAACTGCGCTAATGAGCGTAACCGTTAAAGTTATAGGAAGTCTAGGCTTCAGTAAAAATACGCTTTGCATATGAGATGCTTGTCAAGTTCAGGCAATTGTTTAGAGGGTCTCTGCGCTGGGTTCAGGGACGGTGTTTTTACTATTAATGTCACAGCCGTCATCAATTAACTGCAGCGATGTGTATGGTGTTTAAACACACACACACACGCATGCACGTTACACACACATGTACACCACATGCTCCATCCTTTTTCTTTTTCCCCACTCGATATACCACAACCACTCCACCTGGGCCCACCGCTCCCACCCCGTACACGCTCATCTTTCTCCCCTCCTCTGTTAATTATAACCTACACCGCTGGAACACTTCATTTCATAGCAAGCATATTGTCTCTTCAAGGCTGGCAGGCAGGTCATAAATTATCCTGAAGGTGAGGATGGAAGTTGGAGGAGATAGTTATGAAAATTTCATCTGTCTGCCGTAACGGCCGCAGCTGCTCCTGTCACCAGCCGTGTGCTGGAGGAATTACACCGGGTCAGCATGTGTGTGTATGTGTGCAAGTGTGTTCTTTAGTTATATGCATAGGTACATGAATATGTGAACAGTAACGGTGTGCACGTACACACGCCATGCACACATGCATGTCTTTGAGTATTTTCACATTTGTCCCTGTGGGAGTGTGTGTGTGTGTGTGTGTGTGTGTGTCAATATGTGTGTGTCGCTGGGCCAATGTGTACAGCGGGTTGGCCAGGTAAGACCTGCCTGTCAGTGTGTGGAACATCTCTGGCGTCCCTGTCACCTCAGGGCCCCTAGCTCTGCCCCGAAGCAGGAAGTCTGGGAGGGGGGACAAGCTCGCAGGGCGGTCCCCAAGCTGTCTCTGTTCATTACCGCTACAGAGACGGGACGTGGCCGGCAGGTGGTCAGACCTTTAGTCCTTACCTACTGTGATCATCTGCTGCTCCACTCCGCGTGTGTGTGTGTGTTGTGGGTGTGCAAGTGTGCTTGAGAATGAAAAGATTCAGTGGAAAACCATAACTTATGTATTGAGCAGGGAAGTGCATATTCTGTTTGACCTATGAGTGTTTGTGACAGACTCAGTAATGTGCCTGTGCATGCATATCTGTTAATGGCCATGCTTACATATTTACAAATGTGGAGAAATTCCACAATTCGAGAATCTGGCGTGCTGCGGTGGCACTTTCCTGACAGAGAGTAGAGCAGCTCCTCTCGACAGACAGCAACTCCAAGTGGCAATTAGTAAGAAAAGAAAAACATGGTAAAACTCCCCCCTCAACCCCTCCTGCGTCAATCTCCAGTTTCCTGCAAAAATTCTATTAGGGCAAAAGTCCATAGCTGTTAATTACAATTCTAACTAGCTTGCCTCCTGACGAATGGATGGCTTCAGCAGTGATGTAGGATAAAAGGGATATCAGCGATTTCACTTCCCCATACAAAGGCTGCCTCTGAAATGGGTCATCAATCCCACAGTGATAAATGTCTGGTGGAGTAATGACTCTCTTATCGGCACCGGATTACTGCAGATATTTGTAATTAGTGTAGCCACACAAGTCCCCGACAGATGTTTTTGAGGCGGCACAATATTGAAGCCATGGTTTGGAGCTAAATGGGAACTTTCTGGAAATAATAGGGTAGTTAGAGCTATTGTGTTGTGGCAAACTTAGGTGAATCTGGAGAACTGAGTCGCAGTTTTGTCAGTGGGAATGTCTGCATGGGCTCTGCCGCACGCACAGTGCACACAAACGTATAGAACGTTATGTACAGTTCAGTACGAACACGCAGACACACACACACGCTTGAGCTCATGACCTGATCGCTACGTACACAGCCCGGGGTCCATCCTTCAGATATTGAGCTCAGTGGTCACATGACTCGGAGCCGGGGGCTCCTCTTCTCCTCTCGTTCCTCCTCCTCCTTCTCTAGCCCTAGAGGTAGCCAATGCTAAGCCGGGGGAGTGAACGATTCACTTTTAACTTCCATTTCTCCTGTTTTGGGTCGAGAAGCACTAGCCGCCCTGAAGTTTTTTTTCGCCTTCCTCCTCTTCCAGCTCTCATGAAATCACAATGTGATGTATTCAGCCTGAGGTGTAGCTCTATTCACAATGCAGTTTGACACTACCAAGCCCTGCTCCCCTCTGTTTTCACGATGCGCCTGTAGAGACCTATCCGTACCACTAATACAAACGTCCTGGCTGTAGTTGACAGCTACTTTGACTAAAAATGTTTAATATACAGTCAAAAACGGACACCTGTGTTTGATTCGCCTCTGTCTCTCCATGTATATGTGTATATAAATATGTAGATATTGTAGAGGACTGGCGCCACTGCGTCTAGATATCATGTTGGTTGAGGCCTGTATTCTGTTGCCAAAATATACAATCACCAAGCCACCATCTGACACACCCACCACCCTATACACACGTACAGTACACAGCCTGCCCGCCACTGACAGACGTGTAAGCAGATGCAGCCAGAACTGGTAATGGCAGGTGATTATAAGTGGCACACGTGCCAAACTAATTAAACCCCTGGGTTGACAGCAGCATTTGGTAGCACTGGCATTCTGGCCCGCTGGCATTAGAATAATTGTAGCAGCAGCACATTTCACCTGTGAGACTGCAGCTAACAACGTCATTTATTTTACAGCAGGCTGCACCGGATGTTGCTACAGAGGCTCGAGTTAACTTGCTTTAGGTGTGACATGCCTGGCAGCCTCTGGCAAAGATTGGGCAGCTTATCTCTCAGTCTGTTTGAGCCACACTTTGTAGTGCGCTGCTACGCGGTGCAACAATGGTTCACCGAGTTGTTAATTTTGTTAAATTTAAATTCAAACTTGGGCAAGTAAGTGTTAGACATTTATTGCCACTTCAGAGCGAAATGGTCATGGGTTTGTACCTGTTGGCTGGCTGGGGCTTTTCTGTGTGGAGTTTGCATGTTCGCCTCATGCTTCTGCGGGTTTCCTTCCTTAATCCACAGTCATTTAGGTTAATTGGTAACTCTAAATTGCCCATAGGTCTAGTTGTCTGTCTCTGTCTATGTGAGAATTTAATAGATTCCTGAACGGTTTCTTTCCCAGTGGCAGCTGGGATCAGCTCCAGTACCCTCGAAACCCATAACTTGTTGATAAGTTGTAAATAGATGGAAATAAAGCCGTGTCCCTAAATGTAGGCCGTCATTTACCAGCTTATCAAGTAAGTGAACATCTACTAAGCTATTTGTGAGCTTATACTAATCAACCCATTAAGAAAAGCTGTAATCAAGAATGACTTTTAAGAAATTATTAGAGAGGACACAGTTTGAGCCCATTTGATATCCTTAGACAGTTCGACCCAGCTCTGCATGTCCACCAATCAGGACACACACAGCAGGCAGGAAGAAGACAAGGACACAGGGGTCTCAGATTGGTCACAGCCAGCTGGAGGGCTGCAGCTAAGATTCCTCCCCAAAGAGGTCAGAGGTAGGAGCCAGGAGGCCACAAAATGCACCACCCACCTGCATGTGTTCTGTGCATCTCTACGTATACAGCTCTCTCTCTAGCTCTCTCTCTCTCTCTCTCTCTCTCTCTCTCTCTCTCTCTTTCACACAGACAAACACACACACACACACATACACACACACCTGGATGGTTGAGCAAGGATTTTGAAATACCTGCAGCTCTGTGGAAACTAGTCTGGGTGTAATTGACTTGACTGATTCATGCGCTTGCCTTGTGCTGTGCAGCAGGTGTGGCTAGGCCAGGTGTACACTGTGCTGCATCACATGGTGTGTGCACTGATGGTGACAGGTAAATGTGTTACACTATTTTAGTGTAATCATCCTCTCTTAGTGTAGATGTTGTGAAATGTATGTAAGCTCATAGCATTGTCAGATTTATGGGCTGTGGCATGGCATGTCATACACTTTGATGTTTTTTCCAACAAAGACCTTAGACAACCTTTCTCTCTATTTTCATGGTGTAAAGCGCAGTGGTGACAAATCGGGTGTATTCAGCTCCCACTTTTTTTCCTCATAGACCGCGCTGCCTTGTCACCTCGCATATAATTGCTTCTTTGCTTTACTGTGTGTATATACATATATATCCCTTGCTGAAACATCACATACACTTTTGAGGGTTTCATTGCACTTGCACATACAGAGCCTGTGTTCACTCTTGATAGCTACTATGTTAAGCCGGTTGTAAAAGAAGCGAAAAATCAGCTCTTTGAAGGCACAAGTAAGTGGCCGATGGCAGCTGATAACTGAGGCTTAGTGGATCCTCATTATGTGCTGTAGCAAGCTGATTAAAACATTTGATTTGTTCCCAGTGTGTGTGTGTAAGTGTACAGTCAAGTGCCTGTGTGTGTGTCCTGTGCATACGCAAGCGTACATGTACATGTGTGAAAGCGTAGGCCTTCTGGCTGCTGCTGGAGTGTTATCTGTTTTTTCAACCTTGTCATACTAATTACAGTCCATATTTACTTACATTCTCTTTTTGTTTTCTGCCCTCGATAGGCATCTGTGACCGCTTCTGCCTTGGCTGTTCTCATTAACAAACTGATGATGTGTGATAGGTCTATCAAACGATGATACAGGGAGCTTTTCCAAGAAAAGAGGTCATGATACAAATGTTGTCAGCTTTTTGCAACCACAAAGAATTATGTTCTTGTTATCAGTGACACTGTGATTGCAGTTTTGCCAGTGTGTGTTGGGGGTTAAATAGATCATGTTCAAATCAAAGCCCAATGAAAAAAACAAAATCAACATTAGCTTGTATCAAAACCTTATTAAATTTTTGTATTGCATGGTCATGAGTTAAGTCGGTGCTTCATAGTTTGGGGTAGGGGTGTGAGATGATGAACTAAATCTCTAATCATTATTGTATAGTCTCAACAACTCAATAAATTTCCTCTTCAGGCTTAGAAATGACAAGAAAGTTTTGTTGATGGGCACAAGCCAAAGACTTCGGAAACTACTTGCTTACTTCAGTTTTATCTGTGTTTGCATTATTTGCACTGGCTATCAAAAAATCAAATCACACCACCACAACAGCAAATCTGCAGCGCACAAAGTGTAGGTTCAGTGTGTTGCTTGAAACAATACTCAGAGGTTAAATAATGAAACAGTGATGAAAGATTTTTTTACACTTTAATTTCTTGTTTTTCGTTCGGGTCATGATTCATTTACCACTTTATCAGTGGTGACCTTTGTCAAGTTACTCATCATGTTCACTGCAAGGGTCAATAACCATATGTCACCAAAAAAAAAAAAAAAAGATGGATAGATGACCACACCCTGACGCTGTCGCTGGAATCATTGGAATTATTGTTTCTGATTAACCAGAGCCCTTTAGTTAACTACACGTGTTACAGAACAATCAACAGCATCATTATGCCCGTCTGTGTGTGTAAGAGAGGCACAGACAAACCTACAATAGAATTTGTAAATGGTTAAACTGAACAGGAAGCTGTGTTAGGATACACGGTGGGGTTAGCGGGGTAAATCACCGACAGCCGAGTTTTATACGGTGGAGGTGGGTGGTAGAGTGTTTGGGGGCTGTAAATGGTTTTATGAGTGTGAGTGACTGATTCCCAGACACAGAGAACTGTGCATCCTGAATGTGTAAATGGCATTTATTCAGCCGGTAAGTCTGGGAAAACATATGGTGCCATTTGGAGGCCCAGACTGGTGCACGCTGTTCTCCTGTAATTAGACTGGCCCAGCAGAGCAGCTACATAACTGTTTCATGATAACCACCCCTACTGTAGCCTACAGTGCTGCTGCCACCCAGCCCTGGCTGCAGAACAGGACCAGCACACCGCATTACACATCCTGTTAACACACTGTTTTACGCCAGTGAACACCAGTGACACCGCGGCTTTGGCAGGAACACATGTGCACCGAGGGCCAGATTTACTGTATGTTTGTGATAGGACGTACAAAAATATCCACCACACCCTAATTGTATTTGTAATATACATCACATTTTACTAACGTACAATTGGTGCATTGGTAAGTGCAGTTTACCAAAGCGACAACTGTGTGTGAGATCTGTGACTCGGCCTGGGGTCGGATAAGGATAAGGATGTTCCATAAATGTACAGTTTTGTTGTGGGATTCCAGCCTGTGAGTAACTGTACATAGTGATGTAAAATATATTAAATAAAATCATAATTGTTTAAATTTATCACAAGCTTGAAATAGGCATGTGTAAATGTATTTTTTAATGGAATAATGTCGGTACTTCATGCCCCTTCTTATGAGCTTTCATATTTTCTTCTTAGTTAGATATAGTTATATACTGAAAAATGCTTCAGCAAAATCCTTCTTCATTGCCGACATGTCTGTGCATATTTGAACCTAGGCAGCACAGAATTGTTTGCAGTGTCGCTGGTGTGGAGTTTAGATGTTGCATCCCCTTGTTTGCTCAGCTTTATTCAAGAAAAATATAAAAAACTATAAACCAGAAACTTTAAATTTGTCAACGTGATTGCTCTTGTGGATACAGAGAATTTGTGTGTGCCCTGTGATAGACCTGCAACCTGTTCAGGATGTACTCCATGTATTGCCCAATGTGTGCTGAGATAAACTTCCCGTTTACCTGAAACTCTTTGTTAATATAAGTAAATCCAGCAAAAGCAGAATGAAGCACTTTTATCATTAAGTTCACCCGTCATTTGTGTGTTTGTGCTCTGAAGGAATGCTCACTATAATGTATCTCTTGAGTATCGCATGCTATGCCTGCGTTTACTTGCTTTGTCTAAAAACAGCGGACACCTTTCTTTCTTTATTTTATTCCTTAATGTCCTCCATTGTTGTTGTCCTCTCTTTTCTTTCTTTTAATCACTTCCCACCTCCTTCCATCGGGACAGGAGCAGATTGCAGGTCGTAGGAGTGGGTTGCGTTGGCAGGGCTGTTGGGGCGTCAGCTGTGCTGTTGGGGGGTGGGGAACAGGCTGGCAGCCCGGCGGGAAGGCCCTGTTAAAGACACACTGTTGGGAATCGGACTGAGCCAGTGACTGGTCCAAACCATGCACACACACACACACACACACACACACATCAGGAGGGAATGGTAAGAAAAGTGGAGGGGGTGACCAAACCTGGGATAAAGACATTTCATCTCTCATTTATAAAATCTGGCACCGCCAGTCTGCTTTCTCCCCTTTCTCATCAGAATCCCTTCACAAAGATCACACATACTGATGCGCACACAGTAGAATTCCGAGCCATAGTCTAGACAGTTTAACTACGGTTTCTCTAATGTCCTCTAAGTAGTTGTTTATTTTACCCCTGGCTTGGTTGTGTTTTAAATTATTCCATAAAAAGATGTGTACTATAAATAAGCATACCCACGGCGGAACGTTTTGCTTTGCTAGTTTGTTGCACAGCAGCTTCATCTTTCACCAAATTTGTATTTTAGCATCGGTAAATGCCAAGGCCCCTAAAATTAGACAAGCCAAATTAATGCTGAAATTTAAATGCCGTGGGTTTGGTTAATGTGATATTGGTGGACATTCAGGTGTGAGCACCGGCTTTTTTCCCGACAAAATCACCACCTAAAATAATATGCACATCTAACACCCCCCGACCGACCCACCTATACACCCAGCCACCCTCCCCCCAACGTGAACGCATACAGTAACATACTGTATTACATAGCGTCTGTCCAGGAGGAGCTGTTTGTGTGGCATGCTACTCTCTTGTTGTCTATTTAGCAAGTACAGCATGTGAGAGCAGAGTCAAATTTGCATACGCCGCCATGTATATTTCAGCAGCGTTTAAAACACACATCACCGGCAGTGAATTATGCATGGAGTCGGTACAGTGGAGGAGCTTGTTTTATGCACTTGTGAAGGGAAATTGAACTGTGTTTTCTTTTACTCATGACGCTGAAGGCCCAAGGCCAATTAAAGTACACAGAGCAGGCAGCCTCTAAATGGACTGGCGGTGTACATCACATTTCCCTGTAACAAAGGGTGCCTGGCATAGGAAAGGGCGTCCGACAGGTTCTGACGGCTGGGTAATAGGATTCCCGCCTTTCCAAAGAGACCGACTGAGGTGCTGTTGTAGTATCCTTGTAGGCCAGTCTGTCTTTTTATATGAGAATGTGCATATGAGTTTGTTAAATGCGGTGCTGTGGAAGAGATGAGTGACTGAATAATTCAAAACTGGCATGTCTCACAAAATGATGCAAACCCGTGCATGGATTGTCAGTGGGAGGAATAGAGTGTTGCAGTAAACACAACCTAAAAGGCTCTTATGCATTATAGACAAGCCTTTTGAAACTGTTTTCTCATATGCAAATGGAACACACACAGCTGCAAAGGCTTAATATGAATCTCTCCCATTCACTGCAAATCCAAATGAGGCATAGGGCTGTTTATGTTTATATTGTGTGTGCGACTGCTCGAAGAGGATGGAGGGGTGTTGGTCAAATCACATGAAAGACACAGAATAAAAACGCAATTGTGCCGCTATCAGTGTTTACTTTAAAGAATGAGCACTTTAGAGCTGCGCCTTCGCCAGCACCCAGCAGTCGTGTTCTCATAAGCCTCCTCTGGACTGAGGGAATAGACTGCAGAGGATGAGCATCATTAGATATGTCATTTAAGACACCTGTGCTCCCACTGCTCTATATTTATCCACTTGCAGGTCTCTAACAGGCCCTCAGGTCAACACATTGTGTCCCTACCTGTCAGCTCTGCAGTGGACGGGACATATGTGGTGGATAGAGACAATATAAAGCCACCTGCTAGTCACCCTGCCCTGTCCTCTCCTCTCCTCTCCTCTTTGCCTCACCTTGCCACTGGATGCATTTGTGACAATTCATATATTTCGGTTACAGCAACCGCGTTTAGCTCGGCTTAGTACCAGTGAATCTGCTATTTATTGAGTTTGTTTAAGCTACCTCTGTGTGGTAAATGATGATAAGCCTAGCCTGTAATAAACAATCTCATAAACAACTCTGCAGCTCAGCCATTAATGGCCTTAGGGGCTTGTAAGAGCTTTATAACACATTTATTACCCCCTTTAATAGCCTAGAAGCTGTGAGCCATAACATAAGCTAACACTAATTTCATTTCCTGACACATATTGACTTAACATTATCTTTAGGTTTTGGTTATTTTGCCATCTTGATTGATTTCATACTGAGTCCTGTTTAGGGGCTTGCTTAATGCATTGTGACACTAAAAAGAACTCAGCACACGCCTCAATTATTTTGCCACTTGGTATTCAGAGTCGGGTAAGAGAAAAGGAGAAACCATTACTTTGTTAGCCAAAAGCACACATCCACTGTGCACAGACAAAAGGGCCAGCATGGGGAATAGAGATATTTGATGTTGAATCTCCCCCTATTTACAGTAGGATGCCTGAATAAACGTGTTCAGAAGCTGGAAAGCAGCATTATGACCCATAACCCTGAGGTATTTGAAATGGAACAGCAGGACTTACTTTGAAAAAGAATAGGAGATGTGCTCTGGGCTCACTATTTATACCTTGATGTGATTTGGACTGAAATACAAAAAAGCCTGTTTGTCTGTTCTTTCCCTTTCGTCCATGGCTGAAAATTGCAGGGTTTAGGAAAGGGAGGCTATTGAGATACGCTGCACTGCTGGCCGTGGTTGGGGAAAAAAGCATAGCTCATCTTTAGTTTTATTGTCTAAAGCGGGTAGAAAATTATTCAACAAGTATTTTTGTGGGGTGTTGCTAACTAATTACCCATTTTCCTGTCGTCCATTGCCATTTAAAGGATGTGATACTGTAGGTAAGAGTGGACTGTTTTACAAGGTACAGATTTTCCATCACACAAGTGCCCTTTCTGCAACATTTTCCCATTATGGTTTATTAAACTAACTCTGGGGCATGGGTATCTACCATTAGTTTCAGTGTTTCTTTCTCCAAATACCAATTTCAGCCCTTTCTAAATTATTCTTTTGTCTGAAAAGAAGCAAGGTATCAATCTTTTATGTTTTGGAAAAATCTGATGAGTGCTATTTGCAGGACCTCCTGCTCAACAGAGATTGTGGAGCTGGCATGGGGAGAGAAACGCGAAATTGCAGAGTAAATCAATACTGGGCCAGTAATGGTAGGGGGGATCCTTTTTCAAAGAGCAGAGCTGAATTTGTTCGCCTTATGTTTTTGATCTCTTACTGTACTCATTTCACTCTAGACACAGTTGTTATCATAGTTGCTGTTGTTTGTATGTTATTTTAGCTCCTTTCCCAAGTAGCTATTTTGCAATTTGGACAAAAATACAATTAAAGCCCCATCTGTTTTCAATGGTCCTAAAGTCAGACAGATGGGTTCCGTCTATTGAAACCATACCAGGATCCTGGCAGGTTAGAAGCTTTGGTAATGAAAATGCTAAATATGCAACCAAGCTGATTTCATCAGAGCCGGGCTTGAATGGGCTGGAATGAGTAAATATTCTTTTTCACAGAGTGAAGCTGTTGTACATTAACATTGCCTATGGCCAGGCAGAAATACTGGACTCATGTTTATAAAGTAGACATTCGCCCCTAGTTGTGTGAGTTTCAGTTACATTTGGGACTGTTCTCAGTCACGCTCAAATGATGGTGCGTTCATGTTTTTATTGTTGACAACCCAGAATCTGTACAGGACTAAAGGGAAATAGCTATTTATTCCACAGTGACAGTTTGTCAATACATAATGATACAAAGTGATATATGCATTCATATGTCATAGTGTACAAATATTATTGTAACTCATGAACAGCTATAGATAATCTTGATTGCTTTGTTGTTCACATTGTTTTCAGCCTAACACCTGAGACCTTTGTGAACACATAATGAGACACATTTTCAGCGTGAGGAGTCCAGGTCCAGCTCGGGCCCCTAACCACTAAACCTGACTGTGTTCCTTAGTATTCTGTGAGACATACAAGCCTGATTCCTGTTGAGTTGCACTGGGCCACTGTAAAAGTCCCAGTACTTCAGATACAACTGCAACTTTTGAGGAGTCATGAGATTTGTCACATGCTTTCACTTTCGAACTTCTCACATTCAGCTTCAAACCACTAACCCCGTGCTTGCCCAGTTATAAATGTCAAAGAAAATCTTGCAAAACACATCACTGATCACTTATGCATAGGGAATGTGTAAACAGCTTGGCCACAATCCTGCACGCTGTATTAAAGTAGTCTTGATTTTGCTTCTAGGCTGCTACAGTACAGTGGTACTGGGAAGGAACAAAGTGCTCTTTGAAAACTTGCTGACTCCTGTTTTAGGTACAAATGCCACTGGTATTTCTACGAAAGCTGCTCTAGCATAAGCATCCAACTTTCAAAGATAATAACATTCTTAGTTACAGCTTTCCTGAAGTGTTTGTGACAATGTAATGGTAATTGTGACAAATACCTGCCCCACCCTGTTCTGGTTGTGGGACACAAGAAATCAGGCTTTCTGGGGACTTGAGGAAGGGTCTGGGAGTGATTAATCACCCTGCATTGAGCCTGTTGGACTCAAGATTTCACTTAAGTACAAGAACCTGCCCACTCCTCTTGCCTTCCAAGCATGCAAGCGCAAACATTTCTAACAGTTCTTTTACCTAGAAACAAGCCTGAGGGCTCTGACCAAAACACTTCTAATATAGGAAAATTGAGTTGCTTTGAACTTTGGTGTTTTTGATAACTACTTGGTATGCTTCCTGGAGGATAACCTGTGGGCTTGGCTTCCCATTCTTTAATCCCTTTGATTAAGTGCCAGGGCGAGATAGCTTGACACTCAATAGGCCCTTTACCTTCCTAATATCCCCACTGTCCTGTGCTTGAAAGCCCCAGTTCTCCAAATCTCCGTAGGTGAGTTTTAAGCCCTCCTTACACTCCTCTGCATATAGTTGTTTTCAAAGTTTGGGCCAATAACCTTCCTGTCGTTGCCCTTTTCCTTGTCCCTCATCCTGTTTTAGGTCAAGATGTCCTCTGTTCCTTTGCCGTGTCTCTGCATTATGATTCATGGCAGCAAGGGTGTACGTGGTACAGTACTGCACCTCCTTCCCTCCCTTTCAGTGACAGAGTAGAACTGACGGCAGAGCCACAGCCTCCCTAGATTAGCAAGGCTCGGAGGAGGAGCACGGCTCCCGGGGTAATTGGCCAGAGAGTTGTTGGATGACAGATGCAGGATGAGTTTTGGGCCTTGGTTCCATACTGGTGGATCAACCCTGGAAAGCTGCAGCTAATTGCAGGAAGCATCCATGGTCTAGCCCACCAAAGACCCCCGATCATCACCACCATCTATCAGGTCAAATCATATTTAGTTTTATAAAGACATTTAGACATGGCAGAAGATAATTTCTATAGTGTATATTGAAATTAGCAATATGCAAATAGTGTAAGGTAGCTTACAGTGTCAGCCACTTTTCTGCTCTGAACAAGCACACAATTTTAAAACACAGAGTAAACTTAGAAGTCACATGTAAATGTTTGCTATTGTCCAAAATATCGTGTGGTTACAGCTTCATTGTATACATCAATATTGGTAGTCACAGTCATAAACCCATCTCAGGCAAACAGCTCAGTTTGCACAAATGAAGCTTAGCGGTGCTATGTCTGTTTAAGTCTCTGTGTGCCTTTTTATACATATTTGGCTGTGTTGTGTCCAGAGTCCAAAACCCAAATAGTGTAATGAAACAATATTTCAGCTGTGTTATGGGAAATTGTCATAAACATTGAAGCTTGAAAAGTAAATGAGCTTGTCTGGTAGGAAAAAACCTCAAACTTCAAATAACTGGCTGCGTCTAGCTCCTGATGCCTGCTTTGATTGGCTCGGCGATTCTTAAGGAGAGCTTTTGTTATGTCGCTGTATTTCAGTGGATTTAGATGCACATAGAGAGCAAGTCTCTCTCTCTACAATTGGCTGACCCTTCACCGCACTCTCTGCCCGCACCACAGTGATATGAGGGCACTCCGACATACTTCTGAGGCATCTTTCGTTGTTTCTCAGGGGCAAATTCTACCCAGTGCTATTCTCCGGTGAAGCCCCTCCACACACTCCATTTACACACTTTACCAAAAAACAGTCCGCTGCAAAATCTAGAGCATTGTATTTTTCCTTTACACACATGAAATATTGTTTAACAAACACAGTAAAAAAAACATCACAAAACTGCAGTCATTTTTTTGGCCTGTGCTTACATTTATAATCTGAGGCTGCAGCAGCTATAATGGGAATTTTTCTAACAGTAACTTCAATATTTTATAACTTTTTGTTTGCTTTCATATTCTTTTAGGGCATTCATGTTTGAAATGATCAATAGTCTCCTCATGCTGCAGATTTGAGTGACAGAGAGGAGAGTCTCATTGTAAAAAAAATAAGAAACTGTAATGCTACTGTCTTTTTGCTCCCCTAAAATGGGTTAATGTACTGTATAAATAACTCATTCACAGATTAGCTTAGGATACATGTCCGATACAATGTTCTACTACATATTACTACTTTACTGCTAATGTCCTTTGAACCATGTGAATCTTTTTCTGTTTTAGCATCGGCATAGTTAATGTGAGGTCCCAACAATAATCCTGTACTGTATCCTAATTTTTGATGGTCAGGTAAATGTTACCATTGGTAACAATTAAGTGACTTTGCAGGTTATCTGAATATTATATGTGAAGTGGATTTGACTTTAGGTTTTGCCTGCGAATTGAAAAAAAGTAAGCAGCCTAGTGATTAAAAGATGAGCCAGGTGTAAATGAGGGAGTTAGACAAGTACATCAAGTCATCAGGCTTAGTTAACAAATAGTTTAAGCAGGAAAGTGAATGAGTCCTTCACATACTTCAACCATCTTATCAACGGCAAATATACTCTGATACAGACGTAGGCTCTGCTGGCCTCTTCGTTGTTTCTTTTTTGTGACGTGCCATCTGTCCTTAACACCAATGCAATGTCATGTGCCATTTTAATAATGCAGTGGGTTGATTCATCCATGAATGTGTGTATGAGTGCTTAGTCGTGCATCTATGTGACACAAGATGGTCTCCATCCTTCTGCAGCGGGCTATTTTAACTGCTATATTTTTAATTCACATTTACATTTATTTCAGAAACAGTATATTTTTTTTGGGGGGGGGGAGGTGGGCACTGGGGCATGAATAAGCGTGTGTCACGGCCTTTTCGCAATCCCTTATGAGCAAATCCCACCCCCATTCCTGCCTTGCCCCCAGCAGGCCTGGCTCAGAGTTCTTCTTATAGCCATGAAGGGATTTGGACTGGATGGGCAGACCCTGACTGGGCTGATTGCTTTGAATGGCACTGGCTAAAGCTGCCTTTGAAAGCAGGGGCGTTGATGAGCGCCTTCTCAAAAGAGCCTGTATAGTCGCAGCCTCTGGGAGGGACCCTCACTAATACCCCCACATAAGATATACAGGAAGAGGCAGGGATCACCAGTCACCTCCAGCCATACACACATGCACATACATAGACATGCACATACCCACTTAGACAACACCACAAAAGTACTTCTAGTAAACTTTTTGACTTTTGCCTGGTAGTTGATGGATGTGTCAACCAAGCTACACTACAACTGCAGTTTTACCACTTTATTTCATCAAAACCTTCATTCGGTTTGATAAAATGCCTGCTGCACAACCCTTTATTTGTGGTATAGCTTGTTTGAGATCTCGTTCTGAGCAGCTTCCAAAGACGAGAAGAGACGAGGACTTCCGGAGGAGTACGTGGGCCTGCTTGTTTTGTTCACTGTTTCACCTTGTCCTTTTGCACTCATAAAACACCTTGAACATGAGAGAAGACAAATTACAGCTTCAGACACAGGTGTCCTGGTGCATTTTTTTATCTCTCAGCAGGCCCTCGGGGTACATTAGCTGTGTTCCACAGGGCTGGCTGTGACATGGGAGCTGTCACTGTTAGGGCCCCTCAGGCTCAGGGTGCTCCTCAGAACAGGGTGGGCTTCTCCTTTTGATGGTCTGTCGCCCAGAGCATGGAGCTCTGAACTTAGGATAGGTCTTCACCCAGGACCCCTGACCCTAAACCCAGTTACCCCTTGAGTTTTCTATCACCTCAGTTGTGGGAACAAGCATGTCCAACACTTATGTCCTTGGTAATTAACATGAAAACAGGCTATACAGCATCAGCGTCATTATGGTGAGTGTTGCAAGTTGAGGCATGTAGACATCAATGCTTTCAACTATGCATCTGTGTGTTCATACTTATGGAAAATTCCAAGGTAACGCTTGTTGATGTCAGCAGACCTTATGTCAGAGTCAGACAGTTTGGGATACGTGCTTGTCTTCCACAGCAGTTGAATGGCTTCAGGCGAAACAAGCTCATTTTGTGTGAAAGATGGAGCGAAAGAAGGGGAAAAAGAAGTAGCAGTAAATTACTGATAAGTGACAGGGAGAGCAGCTTATCATGTGATAGCATCAGTGTGGAATGAAGGCCTGGTGTGTGTGAGTTAACCCTTTGACACGTCTCATGGTGAGGGTGAAGGTGAGTGAAACATGAAGTCACAGATGAACAACTGTGGAAAGCAAAGGGCTGGAGAGGGAAATGGGGAAGGGCAGTGGGTGGTGCATACAGCGCTGCTCGCTTTATTTTCGACTGCAGTTTACAATTTTTCATGGTCCTGTCTCCCCTGCCTCCTTTTCAAAATAATTGGTTGTCGGTTTTTGCAAGTCTGGCCGCCTTTCATTTCAGAGGTTTGTTTTTGAAAAGGTTGCTATTATAGCCAAATGGTTTCTGTGCTTCTCTAAACACAGCAAGGCATTAGGCCGGGCTCTGGTTTCAGGGCCTGGCTCATAATGAGAGACCCAATCACAGAGAGGGAAAAGACAGATCAGTTCTGCTTTACCAGACCCAACCTGTGGTTTACCTCTTGAAACATAACCACCATTTTTTGCTACCCCCCCACTTTATTTCTTTCAGTCTGCCTTTCGCCTCACCTCCTGTCATGTCCCTTTCAGTTTTACAACCACGTTTGATCAAAGGTGATTGTGCAGCTTCATTGTTCTGCACAGATCTGCAAATAAATAGATTAACACCAGAGCCCAAATCTGGCTTGACAACTCGTGTGAATTGCATGCACGGTGCTGGAAATACTTAGTTTCATCTCATATAAGCAAAGGATTTTCCTGACCACAGCAGACAGTCACTGTGAGTCAGTAATAACAACCTGAAATAGCATACAAACATATCCATGATATGTATGTAGAACATATGTACTATTCATAGTTAGTTTTATGATAAGTGCTGATGCAGGGAACAGACAAAAGACCTCAAGGTGTCCCTAAACTAGAGATTAGAGATTCTGCTATTTCGAGAAACGCTGAATGATGGAGTCGTCCGCAGTATATAACTAGTTTCCGCCACTGTTCTTAAGGTTGAAGCTGAAAAACTTAAATATATCTTATGTGTTTTGTCTTCTCGCTCTTACGTTTCTTTTCGTCTCTCTTCTCATACAAATGGCAAACCTGGGGTCAGGCTTCCACTGTGGAGCCTGTGTTCAAACACAGGAGCTTTAAATACTATGCACTGACCCCATGTACTGGATGTGCGTGTGTGCACTGCAGCCCTGATCCAAACAGACCTCGAGTACTGTCTATTGTTTCTCTGCAAACCCTCCTTTTCCTTCTCATTGGTATAAATGTCATGAACTGGAGACATTCTGTGCATAGATTAATCTTAACACATCTTCACGCTACCCATTTCACCATGAGAAACACGTGTGCAGTCATTTGATCAGTGAAAACTCTTTTAATTGTCAGTGTTCTTGTGGCATTATATGGCAGCTTTACCATGGTCACCCAGTGGATGTCCACAACTCTTCCTCTGGTGTACATAAAACTCCAGTGTATATCCTCTGTGGTGGTTGTCTGTTCTGCCGAAGTGAGTCTCAAGACCCTGTCAGTAAGATGGTAACTTTGACTCCTGTATGGTTGTAGTGGAAGAGTGGATGGAGAAGAAGAAGAGACAGAGAGCAGTATGCACATCGAGTCTTCTGTCACTGCCAGACACTCCTCAGTCTTCTTGCAGTGGGGACTATGATTTATGGAGGAGTCTCCATGTTGTAAGAACCTGAGCAGGATCACTCGCTTCTGCAGGAAGAGAGACGAAGGGAGAGCAATATCCTCTGTCCCTGGTGCTTCTCTTACACACCTATCTTAGTGCTTCTTATTTCAATTTCTGTTTATAGTTTTGACGGATTATAAAATAGCAATGCCATATTGGTACCTTCTCTTTTTTCCCTTCTGTTCTTTTGCCTTTTTTTCAAAGTGAGTGATTGTTAAACAGTTTATGTATTCTCTTTCTGCCCATGTGTTTATTGGAGGTAGTGAATTAGGTTTGAAACCATCACCGGAGGTTGTGTTTGAAACTTGAAAGGAAGCCCCCATAGCGCAGCCCCCCTCTCCCTCTCTCTCAACCCACCACTCTCTCTCTCTCTCTCTCTCTCTCTCTTTCTCATACTTTCTCGCTCTCTCAGTCACTCACACACACATGCAAACTCTCTCAGCACAGTTGTCACACAGTGGCGCCACTATCTGCACATTATTAGTTATTACTTTATCGGCTCCCAAAGCTGTCAGAAGACACCCTCCCGGAATATACGGCAGGCAAAAGCCATCAGTCCTTATTACGCTACACCCGCGTGCAATTTACACCCAGCTGCCGCTCACACACCCATGACAGGATGCTAATGTGTATGTGTTTTTGTGTGTGTGTGTGTGTGTGTGTTCGCTTCTATGAAGATGACAGGGCTGCACACACATGATACGAGCCCACCTTTGAGGGAATGCACTCACATGTATGAGTGGGGCAGAGCTAATGTGCAACATGATAAAAGAATCTACCAAGGCCTTTATGTATGGATTGAAGCGAGCTAAGGCTTATGTTTTTTAATGCTCAGCGTTGCTACACCAAGCCATCAGGAGGCCGGGACAACACTGAGAACTGCCTCTCAGGACAGCTAAAGTCCTGTTCAACACACAGGTGTGCGGTAAAACCCCTGAAGGCACCTGGTACAAAACAGGGCCCAGCAAGTCAGGCTGGGTGAGTTACTGCATATTGCAAAGATAAAGATCAATGCAAACTTCACACACCTGAAAAAAGAACTTTATGTGAGAGTGTAGAAGGTGGAGGGATTATAATATAAATATATATATATCAAAAAGGCTTCATATCAACATAATGAATTATGTTTTGATTCATCCTTTCCATATTTGCCTGAGGTGGCTGTCATGAACAGATGTACAAGTCAGGTTCTCATCATTACTGTTAGCACTGGAGTATGAAGATTGTGCAAATCAGACCTCCTGCACTGACATGTTGTTGGATGCTTATTACCCAGTCCTGTTGCCAGTAACTAACCTCTCTACTGTTTGATCTAGAAAAGTGGCCACATTAGCACTGACTAATTCCCTTGGCTGTGGGTTTGGAAACAGCACACGTTCCTGAGGCCTGCTGTCACACTGTGATTGTAAAAATCGACTTATGCTCCCCTTCCTCCTCATGTGGCCTTTTAAGAGGCATCAGTTGGGCACATGCCCTCAACAATCTGTCAGTCACAGGGCCAGCCTCCATTTTTGGCATTTGAAAGAATGTCTGTGTTACAATAGACGTTTGAACTTTTGGAAAACATCCTTATGCTGTAACAAAAACACGCTACGAAGAGGTAAATGTGGTGATGTGATGATTATGTGTGCATTTATTGAGTAATCGCAAGTTCAGCTGATGTTTATATAGCAATAAACTATCGTGTTTTTCTTTGTCAATCATTACTGTATGCTCCATTTCTGGAGAATGTATTCTATGACATAAAGTGCAGCTTTAATGGGCTTTCTGTGCAGCTGTTATAATAATTTTGTGGAGGATGCACTCTTAAGAAGGTCACAAAAAGTAACATTGCAACATTCAAGCCTTTGAAGCTGTGGTGTCTCCATTTTGGTTATTGCGAGAGAGACGCGTCCCTATTTGTCTACTTGTGCTTTATCAAGAGAACGCAGAAGTATGGATGGCCAGCAGCAACAGGAAGGATTTACTAAGTTGCTCTTGGTTAGCTGAGACTCTATCCCACATAATGCTAAACATAATTATGCAAACTTTTTTTTCAATGAGAACAACGCAAAATAATGGCTTTAATATATGCCCTCACCTCCAGCAAGTGTTTTGTATGCAAATTAGGTGTGATTTCAGGGACGGAGAGGCGGAGTGTCTCTTGCATCCATCTTTTGTTGCCAGGCGGATTAAGGGAGATCTGTTATGGTTTGTTAACATGAGAGCTTTTGATTCAGATTGAAACGAAACCATGTGTAGAATTAGATTAAAGACAATACGTGGTGAGTGGCGGCTCAGGCATGTGCTGGACTTCACCCGCCTGTACGCCAGCGCTCACCACTGTGGTCCCATTGTTTGGCCCGGCATCTGTTGTGAAGTGGGTTTTGTCCTGTTTTTGTTCTGTAATGGGCTATAATAACTTATATAAATCACAGTGACTGAGTCGGAGCTGCACGGTTTGGACTTGGCATTGATGGAAGGCCTGGTTCTCCAGAGGACTGGTGAGCAGAAAGTCCTGTGTATAGTGAGGGAAAGTTTGAAAGTCAGTGGGCTTTAGATTTGACAGTGTTGTTTTGTTGTGAAGGGAATCAGCCCGAGGTTTTCTTCTGGGGAGGAAGGTCAAATAAAGAGAGAGGAAAGCTTTGATAGTGATCTACAAACAGTGTGTTAGACCAGGACAGGTGAAGATCTAAAAAAATATGAAGGAGAACTGAATTTGTGCAAATTTCTTCCCTGTCTTTTGCCTTGCCTGAAGGGCTTTATTTTGATATCAAAAAGAAAATGAGAAAAAATAATGTTGGATTACAATATCAGGCTGCTCTCATTAAAAAGGACACACAAACATCAACAAAGAGGGAGAACATAAATAATGCGTTCTTGAAAACTGTGCGATGCGTGAAAGCGAGCGTGTTTCTAATGTGAAGCCATCGTACGTGAGGGTGTGTGTTTGAGATAATGCGTAGGGATGATAAATTAAGGAATCAAGAATTAGTTAGAACCCTCACTGTGTTCATTACTAGTCAGTGATATTTTGTCAATAGCAGGACCCGCGTCATCTTGTAAGCTTTGGGCGGTGCATTTAGTTACACTGCTGGGAATTGTCCATAACCCTGTTTTACACTGAAAATAGCCCAGAGGAAAAGGGGTAAGAGAAAAGAGAGAAGGGGGTGAAGACTAACCACTGATTAATTATGCACATCCCTGATTGTGACATGCTATCTGCTGCTATTAATGGGCAAGGATAATCAGTCTGGATTGTAATTGCAGCCTCTGACTTCACAAGTGAACTGTGTCCAACACCAATATTCGTACAAAAACCGCGCAGTTTGGAGAATAAACTTCGTTTGAGACTGTTGTTGATTGTTCAACTCAGTTCATTTAAAAAAGAAGTCTTAGGGTGAAGTGGGGGCTGAAAGGATGGAGGGTTACTTTAAATGGTGTCAGCCATAGACAGGCAAGCTAGAACAGGGAGCTGTGATATTACTGTACACTGCTCCAGGTTATGAAAAATAATTAGAGATCTCTTTAGAAGAAAAAAATATGTGTTTTGAGGTGGCATATGAAAGTTTTCACAGCTTCCATTGTTTGAACTTTTAATTCATCTCTAAATGAGTATCATTATTCTCACTCACACGTGGTATTATTGTGGAAGAAAATATACGAGAGCTTGGAAAAAATATATTAAAATGTTAAATGTGAGCTAATGAGAAAATAACCCTCACCAAATGATTTTTTGGCATCATCCAAACTGCCACAGAGCCACTTCAGGTACAGTATATGCTATGAAAAGTGCTTCTGTAAATGCAAATGTCTGTTTTATGTCATGTGCGTAATAACTCTGCCTATTAGAGGGAAAATATAAAGAAGATAAATGGACAGTTTATTCCCCATTTTATCCCATTCCAGCACATTTTTTTCATTACTAACTCAAACCTTATAAAAAATAACAAAGTGAAATTGAGCCCAGCTTCTCCTTTTTTGCCATCTCCAAAAGCTTCCCTGGCAGTTTGTCTAAAAGCCGAAATGAAACGAAGAATGTAATTAGAGGGAAGGGAAACTTTTAGGGGGAATTTCAGAATGCTGAGCAATCAGAGCCTTAAAAGCAGCTTTTGGTCCCCCATCAGAGAGTCTCCTGCCCAGCCACAGACAGTGTCAGTACACAGAGTATAACAGGCCCCTTTTCCACGGGGAGACACAACATCTTACTGTTTTTAGTCTACCTTCTATGGGTGTTCTTTGCTGCTGTCACACCTTCCTTACATTAGCCTCTCAGTGAGGCTTCCAGATCCAAGAGGAAACCACAACGCTCTATACAGGCTTTCTCCCGCTGGAAAGACAGGAGAAAAGTGAGCTTGGTGGTGAGGGCTTTGGGTGGGTGGAGGGTGGCTGGGTGCGAGGGAACCAAAGTAAGAGATAGAAGAAGCAGGGAAAGAGAAAGCAGGTGTGGGAAAGGTAGAGCCAGGGTAAGAGAATTGCAGAAAAACTAGCAGAAAAAAAGTCTGTCCTTTGGTTCCTTCAGGCCCACTGGCGAGGCTAAACAAACAGAGAATGCTTTGGAGAGACACATTAACTGTAACTGCCCTTGATCTGGCAGTGTTTAGAGTGCTGTCGGCACGGCTAATAAACACTTCATTTAGTTTTAATGGCGCCGGCGCCTCTCCGCAGCCTTCAAAAGTACCCTTTATTTGGGTCATTTACGGCTCTTCCTCGAGGAGCACCCGAGGGACGGTAGATCCAGTCCACATCTCTGTCTGACGGAGCACTCCAGGCCTGGGGAAAATTAATAGGGCTATCTGGGAAAAATAAATAAGTGATGGGCTTTACCCCTGCCAAACAGCCCTGAGAGCTTATTAAGGCAACGTGAAGGGAGATGGGGCAGCAGAAAAAGAGATTTTAATATGAATTTTGCACCTTTTAATGTAGGGCTAGGCTAGCTCTTCTCTCAGTTTCATCCTTTCTCTTTCATTCCTTTTTCACGTGCACACTCTGCTATCGTCCTATTGCTTTGCCACTGTGCTCCTCTTCTACAGTAATTGTAAACACAGCAATTATGGATTGTGTGAGACTTAATTATAGCTTGCACAGAGCCCTGGGGGAGCTCTGGCAGAATGTTGTGGCTGATAAAAACGCCAGCTCATCAGCACCCCTCCAATGGTGGCGAGCCCCAACGAGAGTGGACCAAAGGGAACTGTTCCCCCAGGGCCCTCCCAGCCGAAGGACCAATTAGTATTAGGCAGGAATTAATCTTAATGGGACACAGCCACTCAAACAGGTCCTCCCAAGGTGAGGAGGAATTAATGCCGATGTCTTATTGGTTATTGCTGCTGTTGTCTTTTAGGTCGCCCCCCCCCCCATCGCATTGGCTTACTGTAGGTTGGCGTCTCGATAGACCAGATTGGCCCGTAGCTGACATGTGTTCTTCTTCTCGCACCGTATTGAGACACAACTTGAACGAAGCTTGTGGTTTGGAAAAAAGCGCAAACAAAATCAGAATTGAATCTGAAGGGTGCCAACTATTTACTTATTTATTTTTTTTGCTGTCATGGAGATGCCATGTTTTGTGCAGCTCCATTTATCATTATCTCAAAAGGTGCGTCAGAGGTGGAAAAACATTTGCGGCACCGGCCTTCCTCTTACTGCTTTTTGTATTTAGACATTCAAACCTCAGTGTTGTCAGATCCCATCAGGAAGGGGCTCATATAGTGATCCGTGCCCAGTTTGAGTATTGATTTCTGGGGAGCATGGCTCCATTAAGGTCCTGCCCGGGGGTGTGGAGGGGTCAGCAGGGGAAATTGTGGGCTTCCGTGACCCCAGCTGCAGTTTACAATCGATTAACTCAGTGGGAGAGAGAAAGTCCTGGGGAAGTAAGCACCGCGCCCCACACGCGATTAGGCTACATTAGCCCTCTGGTCAGAGCTGTTCCAGAGGTTGCAGTAAGTTAATTAGCACTTTCTTATGATATCAGTGATGACAGGGGTAAAGCAGCCTGCATTGATTCAGCTTTACTCCATTTCAGCCTTGGAGACCAACCACCAAAGCCCCGAATACTCCCACCCTCCCACCATTCTAATCGAATGCAACATGCACGTCACTAGAGCCGATTAGTAAGCGCTAACCTGTTATGAACCTTCACATGCAAACTAACCGTGGTAGGTGTTGCTCGTGATATTTAAAGCTTTGTGTCATGCTGTTTGATGTCCATGCACGTTCAATTGTGAAGGCTGATATTACACAACTGAGGGGGCGCCTCTGTTTTTTTTTACTAAACAGACAATAAACTTTAGAGGCATCGTGGATTTGCATTAATGGCCCCTAAGGGTTCAACAATGGGAAGTTTGCTCTCTTAGAATACACAGACTGCAAGTGGGTTTGGGATAGAAGCTTTGACATGTCCTCCCTCTTTAGATTTCACTGTTCATTGTTTGCCCCTCTTTTCTCACAAAAAACAGCACTAATTTCAATGGCAAATGAAATATAATGGTTTCAGAAAGTGATCGCCGTTGTCTGTCCCACTTTCTGCATAATCCCTTACTCGTTTGCTTGCCTCCTGCTCTGTTCTTGTCATTCCTCTTTACCACTTTATCTTTTTGTCTTTCTCGCCCTACATCTGGTCTCACAGTACTCCCATTGTTAAATGAAAGGCTTGCCAATAGATCACTCATGATACTTGTTCTTCCTCCTTTACAGTATGCTGCTTTCAATATTGTTTGTTTTACCCGCAGCTAAACTGCGTTACACCTTCTTTTTCTCTCTGTCTGTATCGCTCCATCTCCGCCTGTCTATTTTTGCTCGGGGCCCAACCAGGCAAGTAAACGGTGACAGATGAAGCACCTTGTCTGTCAGCAGTGTTGGGGGGAATTAATCACGATTCAGTAAGTGCTCTGATGAGGATTCAGAGATGCTTGTTAGAGATAGAGCCATCAGGTGTGTCTGATCCATCATGCATTGACAGCAGCCTCGGGCGGGACACTGAGCCAGGTATTAAGGCTTGTTTAGGGCCCAGTCCTGCCCTCAGGTGTTAGTGGTCATGAGTGCACAGGACTTAAAAGTAACAACCCGCCAACCCACCAACATGCAGCTTAAAATTAACTGTGGTAGGTTGTGTTGCATAGCAGGCTTAATGCAACTGCAGTGTCCGGTACAAAGTGCCAGATCATGTGCGCAAGTGATTTCCAGCTATGATATAAGTCATTTTTATTCATGCACATTGTCCACAGACATGAGGAAACATATAGTGGAGAAATGGCACAAAGTACAAAAACAAGTGATGCCTTTTTGGACACTGTGCTGCCTGCATACTCTGTCTGTCTGACTCACATTAAACATTTTTTAATGGCATCTAATAATAATGTCTGCAGAAGACAGTTTTTTACTTTCCACAAGGATACACAGTTGAGTATTTTATTCCATTTGCGTCCTTCAGTACGTATTGGATTTACATAATTACACGTACTGTATATATGTCTTTTTTTAATTTGAATATTTAGGTAATACCATAGTTTAAAATAATAATGTTTGGATGAAGGAATATGTTTAAAGATAATTAGCACCCCTCCCCTCACGGTTAAATAAGGTGCACATAATGACACATAGACCGAAAGAAACTGAGACTTAGCAGCTTCTCTGCACATTAGCGGCTATAGTGTAGCCACGTCTTCACATGGCCAGGAAGTGGGTCTGCTCCTTCTGGAAAGCCAACGTGTACATTATGGCACTGTGACAAATCTCTGACATGACACACTAATCAGATAAGAGCTCAACCCTCAGGCCGGAGAAGGCCACTGGGACACAAGAACATGTTGAAAAATAATAAATATCTTTAAAACATTACAAATTATAAGTGTTGTGCTATTGAGTGAGTGTATGTGATGTGCTCTTTGTGTCTACGCCCAGTTGCACATTCCTCAGGGTAATTTACAACATGGCTTCGAGCAGCTTGTTTAATCTCAGAGCCGGAATGAAAGCATTTGCGGCATATTGGCATATTTTTCTTGTTAAGCAATGTTTAAGGTAGAGATAGACACGGCGGTAATTGCAGGTTTGACTGAGAGGGTAGGAGCTGTGTTAGCAGACATCAACACTCCTCATTCTTTGGGAAAAGGATAATAAAAAAAAAGATAATGTTGCAGATGAAGCATGAGAGAGGTATGTCATGCACGTAACTGCTTAGTTGTTGGGGGACTCCTGCTGTATCCTGTTGAAGATGCAAAGTAAATTCAAAGTATCAGGAAGTACGGGAAAAACATTTGAGAAGATAAACAAGAAAGCAAAAAAAGTAACTGGGACAGAAATTAAGAATGAGGACACACCAGCCTGTAATAGTCATAGCATAACAAACACAAACCAAAATTAGGCTCTCACAATAAACTGACAGGGGTATAAAAACAAGCCTGCATACATGATGCGAGATTATAATGAGGCATTGATTGTTTGTCCTCAATTTCCATTTCAGTTCCCTCTCAAATTGAAGGCAGACACTTGTAAACATCCATACCTATGTCTTTGCTGTACTCATTAGTTTTTCTTTGTACTTTTCCCACACATTACTGAGCTGGAGGATCTGTGAGGGCCCGTGTCACTTCCTGTTTGCGGGAGAGCTTCCTGTTTTCCTCACCGTGTTCTGGTCGTCTGTTCCCGGGCTGGTGTTTATCGCCTGGTTTGCAACCATCTGAATGTTTGCAGCCGGGGTCCTCTGGGATGTTTGTTTGTGCTGTCTTTTATTATGCCATTTTTTTTAACTGCCATTGTGGCAAGACAGGAATGTGCCATTGCTTGTTGCTGGCTGTTGGAGTGGGAAAGCCCAATTACCATGGGTCCCAGTGCCTGGTTGCAGTTGTAGTTGTGCTGTGTGTGTGTGTGTGTGTGTGTGTGTGTGTGTGTGTGTGTGTGTGTGTGTGTGTGTGTGTGTGTGTGTGTGTGTGTGTGTGTGTGTGTGCGTTGGAGTTGTTCTGGTGAGCAGCTGTCCCAGGCCCCACTGGCAGTGATGGCAGGGAATGGTTACAGTTAACAGCGGTGACAGCGAGGAAGAGGAGGAAGCAGACAGGCTTATAAGGGACACCTCATGTGTTGTGTGCTGCCACCTTGGTTCTGCTCAGCAGCTAGCTCTGGCTGTCTGTCTCCCCGCTACTTTTAACCGCTGTCTGATGTTGTAAAATCTTGTATGTGCCGCTGTGACTGAAGTCATGTGCATTTCTCCCATTTTACACATTATGTGTGGCCAATTAGAGCTGGGGTTACGAGGCTGACGTATGGATTATAGTCTATTATTCCTTCTTCCCTAATGTTGACCGTTAACTGCTGTGTCATTAGTTACTTTACCAACTCTTGTGGTGGCACAGTAAGGCACTCGGTCTGTCATACACATCTCTCTGTGGGTACATGGCACGGGACACACTGACAGCATTCCTGGCAATTTTAGTGGAGCAAATCAGGAACCACAAAACATAGCTGCCATTATTAAATTAAAATCATTCAACTTTGAAATGAGCATCTTGCATTTAAACACATGTATCCCTTGATAAACAGTTTCTAGTTGCCGTAGAGTCGTGAAGGTTGCTCACTGCATTTTAGAATCCTTCAATTTAACCAGTAACGCGGGTTTTCGGTGTTAAGGCCGCACTAAATACAATAGCACCCTGTGCACGAGTGTCTTACTGCGTTGCTCCCGTGTGGACCGTGCTGTGTGTGACACAGCATTGACTTGCTGTCTGTCTCATATCCAGTGTGGCAGCGTAGTGAACGGTGTCTAATGGAGCCCCTGATGAATAATGAGTCCATACACTGGTAATGTTCTGTGCCGGGTAACGGCTGCATTGGTTTCTGTCCTGTTAACTCCGCTGGTGTAAGATTGATTGTGGTGTGCTCCGCAGTCATACAAAGACACTTCATTGCTTGGCAATGAAAATAAAGCTTCTCCCGGTGAAATGAAGAGCAATGGCACTAGGGCACTAACAGAAGCTGTGCCAGGCCTGGAGACAGCCACACTCCTGAATCACCAGCACGAGTGAGTGACATACCATGAAATAGGCACCACTGCAATAAGACTTATTTGTTTACATATCACTTCCTGCTAATCGAGGTGTGGCAGAGTTTGTTATTTTTGCTTCAGTTGGGATGAACCTTAGTCGCCCCGATTAGGCCTCTCACTGTACTCAGAGATCCTCCACCAAGACTCTCCTTCAAATTACACTTGACACTGTGAAGAAACATCTAATAGAAGTGTGTAATGGGCTCTGATGACAAACTACACGGTTGGAAGACCATGTAATCTCCCTGCAATTAATTAAAGTGCGTCCTGTCCACACGTGTGTGTGTGTGTGTACTAGCAGTTTTTTTTCTCGCTCCCTTCTCTCACAACCAGCCTAACCAGATGCCACCAAATAACTGAAATAACATTGCCTGTCAACAGTAAAAAATGAAGACCCATACCCTAACAAAGAAAGGTACTTAGAGCTGGCAGAGGGAGGCAGATGCAGAGTTATTTGTGCTCCAGTGCTTCTCAGTGTCCCGGTAAGGGTCCTCCACAGCTCAACATCTGTACTCCACCCGCCTAATTACCCACAACACCCCTGCCCAACCCGCTTCCTATTCTGTCACCACCTCAACGTTCAGTGGAGAGGAGAAGGAAAAGGTGAGGAGACTGTTACCCTCCCGGTCGGTACAGTTTTGTGTTTTCCCCCTGTTTAATATTTCCTGCTTCAGAGATGAATAGTCACAATGTGTGAACATTTGTGCATGTTCTAATTACTATATATTTGCCTTGTAGTCGATTCCTGTCACTTTTACCCGACATGTTGGACAACATTTTGCTTTGAAGGAGATGCCTATTCACTCTCTCTCCAGCTCTCCAGCTACCGCTCTTTCCACATTGTTCTCGCACTGAACTTTTGTTATTTATCTGTTTATTTATTTCCCACCACAGTATTGATTTGGAGACAGACAACAATTAGGCTCATTTTAAGGATAATTCCCCTGTCTTTACTTGTTTTTTATAAGTAAATGAGAAATTTGCCATGCTTTTTGCAAGTTTTGATGGGAGCTATCAGTTTGGAGTTGCTTGTGCCATTGATTTGATTAAAGGCATTACGCATTGTCTAATGAGTTTTACACATGGCTGAGTGGTGAATAATCACCCAGTGATTTCTGACCCAGAACTCTTCTTCACACCTCCTCCCCCTCTCATTTTTCTCACTTTATCTCTTTCTCACTTTCTTGGAGCAGAGGACCAGACGCTCTGTAGTTCACAGAACAGGTAACGGAAATCAATTGAGACTCTGATTTGAAGTTTTTGTTGTTTTTTTTCTCCTCTGTCTCGAGTCAAATTGATTCCTTTGCTTGTTTTGCTTTAATATTCATTTTAGGCAAGTGTTCAGTAAATGTGCACAGAATGAATATGAATATTAGGTGTCAAGTCTCTTCGTATGAGATCAGTTTTGAAAACTGGATGCCTTACACAGCTGCAAATTGTCTGGCAATTAAAGCGCATTGTGTATAATAAGCGTTATCTCTATTGGGTGTTTAGCTTTATCGAGCCTGTCTGGAGATAGAACTCATACCTGCTGCTCCACGAATTGCAGCACATAAAAGATGGACTGAATATGTTCCCAGGGAATATTGCCCTCTCCAAAAGACCAATCCGTCTTGCTTACGGAGGCAATCTTAGGTGCAGTAGATAAACTAATATTTGTGTATAACCTCAGTCAGACAATACAAATGATCGGATGATTTTTCATCTCCTTATGCATACAGGGAAATATGAAAAATTGAGGTTTAGAAATATTTGCAGGGTCTATGAGGCGGCTGGCTGGGCCGCTGAGTGCCCTGGGCCACGCTCCTCACCAACGACTGCCGAGTGAAGAGTGATGAGAATATTATACCCGTCTGTTTCCCGTCACTCCCCATCCTCCCCTCCCACCTTCTTCATTCTCTCCTCTCACCACACTAATTCATATGGCCAGAAGATGGAGGGAGAGGGAGCGCGTGAAGTGAAATGAGAGTGAGCGAGCAGTACACATGCCGCCCATCTAGCTTGCTGTCTTTGACTTTCACCGCCTGTCTGCCACCCATGATTGACAATCAAACTGCCCGGTCCTCCTTTACGCGCTTTATTGTCCATCCTAAACCACCCTAAACCAACCCCCCTGCCACCACTGCCAACTGACACATACTCGCTCCTTATCCCCTGGCCCATGCCTCTCATACTGCTAAAAACCTCTTATTGGCTAAATCTGCTGCTGAGACAAGGCCAAACTGTTCATGGCATTTTGGAGCCGGTGGGCAGATGGGGGCACAGTGTCATCCCTAGTGCTGAAGTTTGGTCATAATGGAACTCATGTTTGTGGAGGCTGTGTGAAGATATTAGGGAGGCTACAGTAGTAATACCCCATCTGTGTGTCAAGATGGCATCAGTGACCTTAAATCTGAGATACCAACCATGAACTTTGCTTTATGCGGGATGTTTAGTAGAAGTGCCTTAAACAACCAGCTTTGCGATTATAAGTTTTGTTTAATAAAGCCTCTCTTCAGAGCGTGCTACCGTTTGGGTTTTACTAACATCGGTCAGGAAAAGGGCATGTTTGTGAATAAGACAGAGTGCATTTGGTTCTTTTTCAGTCAAACCGCCCGGTGTCCCTCTCTATCTTTTTCGCTGCCTAGAAAAAACTGCTGAATCCCACAGAATCCGGCTGCCAAATACAATTCCCCTCACCCCCACTCCCTGACATGGAGATGGTGACATTTACCCCCAAGCTCCCCTCTTCTCCTCCTCGGGTTTGGGAGTTTTTATTTTTAGTTTATTGCGTTGCCTCACGCCAAAGCCGCCGTGTTTTCCCTTGAAAACCTTTCTGTTTGCTCTCTATATTTCTGCATTATCTGGCTTTGTCCTCTGCTTTTCAATATGTCTTTTTTTTTTACTTCCCCCTTTTTATTTCATTGTCTCCCTCCCTCCTCTGTCTTTGCATCTCCAGCCGAATCCCTTTCTCCCTCTATTTTAGCTTTACTGTAAAATTCTCCCCTCCCCTGTTCATGATAAATCAGGGGTGTGAGAGGTGGCACTCGGTCGGAGGCATCAGTTGCGAGGCTGATGAGATAAGCGGTGCTCATCTCTCAGCCCTGTATGGAGATTTATTGGGCTGGGATAAGCAACAAGCTAGCCATCACTCTCCGCCAAATAGACTCCCCGCCTGCATGTGTTTATTCTTATTGCACTGCCACGACCACTGCCGCTGTCAGGGGTGGAGTAGCCCCCGGAGGCCTGCTCCTTAGTAGAGGAAGCCTAGCCCTGCTCTCTGGATCATTACCTTCTATTAGATCAAGAAAACAAGCCTACACACTGGGGCTCCGGGTGACACTGATGGCCCAATTTCTCTCCATCTCTGAGGACCGCATAGGCATATATAAAATAAGGTTATTGTAAATATTGGCTCCTCACATGTGAGTGTCAACAGTGTTGTCTTCTTTTTTGAATTTGCAAGCTCTCCTTCTGGTGCTTTGCACATAAAAATGAAAATCTTAATTACTCTGGAACCTATCTGAGACACACATGTACAGTATGGGTCAGATGCCAGGGGGCATCCATGGGCATGTGAGCTTTGGATGGGTGTACATAAGCATTGGGTTTGATATTACTGTCCACTAAAATAAAACATGACTCAATAGACAAAAGTAGGGATGTCCAGATACAACGTCTTTCTAGACTGAGCACACATACTTACATTCGGACACTTAGTGATACCAATACAAGTACTAAACTGTTTTGCTTCTATGATGAGTTACTGAACTGTGAAATCCATTAATAGCAGTCAAACAAATGCAACAAAAACTAAAATTCTGACTTGTTCTTCTACCAAAACAAATGGTGGTAACCAGCAAACGTTCACTGAAAAAACAAAAAGTAAAAAAAGAAAAACTACATAAATAAAGATTTATAGACAACATGGACTGTAGTGTCTACACAGAAATATGAAGGTAAATCTTATACAAAGGAAACTTCAGGTAGTGTTCTCGTTATAATATATAACGCTCATTTTGAATGCAGAACTTGCATTGTGGACATTTTTGGCCTCTATATTTGGTCTGTTGTGGTGGGTAAGAGTTGCTGACATTATAAAACATAAGCCAGATCAGTCCTTTTAATTTAAGCATTCTTATGTTGTTTATGTCTTTCACCGGGCAAATATTACATTGGAAACAATATTTTCACAAACTAACACCTCTTAGGCTATTTTTACATCACATGGTGAACTGGCCTAAATCTACAGTTGACAAAAACCTTTTACAGAGCTGCAGCTACGATTTTTCTTTTTAATTCATATTTAGGCCCCTTTTGTGCATAGTCAAAATAAACGCAGTATATCAACAACAGAGGTAGAGATTAACGGTGGGATGAAGACCTTTCAGGTTTGTTGGATATTTATAAAGAAGCTTCTATTCAAACTAAACTGTAAGAACATATTATAAACAAGCAGGTTTTAAAGAAACTGATCATCATTTGACTGTTGCACAAATAACATTATTACTGTACAAACTCGGCTCAAATTTGAGAATTCACATTTGCAAGAGCGTGTCAGTTTAGAGCTACCGCAGCGGAATAGCATTGTAGCTACTAACTGCGGCCAAAGTGGCCACTGCCCGACAGAGCTTACAGAGTCTCGGGTCTCAGTCTTGGTTTTCTTCAGCTGCTGGTGATAGCGTTCATTTCAGGTGACTAGCTGTCTGACACGTTAACTGTTGCCCGACCGGTGTCAGAGAGCTGAAGGCCAGTATGTGCACCCACTCCTCCGTCTACTGCTTCCCTGGTGCCACAAAAACATACACTCCCCTCACCCAACAAGTTCTTTACAAATTGCTTTTACCCTCCTCACCCGCGAGTGTACACACGCACACGCACACACAAACAGGTCTGTCTGGGGTAGTGAGGGTTAGTTTTCCAGCACTCTGGTTATATTTAATCATGGCAGGTGGATGAGGAGGCTTTTCTCTTTATGAAAGGTATTAGAGGAGCACTGTGTTTTCACTCAGCTTTACACTCTGCCCCCATGCTTTCCTTCGCTTGACCTCTGTTACCATGTACCGGGGAGGAATTTGATAAAGTGACACGGAGCGCCCGCTATCTCTTCTTCCCTCTCCATCACCCATCTCTGTCTGGGATCCTAATAGTGCGTCTAGCAGGTTCTGGACTGCCTCTCATCTCATCAGTGGGGTCACACCTTTGGGCTGCCCCTGCTCTCTCCCTCTCCCAGCACTTGCCTTGTCATTTATTTTGCTGCTGAAATGCCCAGCGAACCGGCAGGTGTGATTCAATCTCCTACATCCTCAGGCTGATGTACGGGACAAAGCCACAGCCGATAGCACTCGTAGGAATGAACAGGGGCCAGGGTGTTACAGCGGGCACATCAGGCCCTTGTGTCTTGCAGCTTCCTGCTCCTCTCTCATCCTTTGCTCTCTCCTCAGTGAACCTGAACCTTCACTGGATTTTCGTGTGCCATACATTGTTAAAACACACTTTCGTTAGCTGAGGAATCGCACTCTGACAGAATACACTATCATTCAATTTTCCTCTGCATCCTTATGTGACCTACCCCAACCCTGGTTGATCTGTACTACTTCTACTTAAGGGCCCCATTCTCTTTGATCTAACTAAAGTTACAGAGGAAAGTGAGAAGCATTGGGAAAGCGCCAGCAGGGGGGTTTACATGCACTTTCAACACTTTTAGAACCAGGGGATGCTCTCCATTCTGCTTCATGTTGCACCCAGGGACTCTCCCCACTTCACTGGCATGCATCAGCAGACACTTGGTCATTAGGTAGATTGACAGTGATTGTCTGGCCTGCAGAGCTGAGGCAGCCTCTGCTCAGCTCAGATGCCTGCTTTGAAATGCACACATATAGATTTTGTGTGGGTGAACAGAATTAACAGAAAATGTTACAAGCGAAGGTAATCGATAATGGTGTGAAAGATGCAGCGGACAGTGTGGAAATCACATTTTGGACAGGTTGCTACTCCATAATTGATTGGGTGAAGCTTTAAGCTGCAGCTATTTTTTTAACCTAAAGGCTGATGGCCAGTGCCTCGCTGCTGCTCGTACCTGAAGCAATAACGCACTAAAGAAGCAAAAGGTGAAAGGTGTGCTGTAGAAGATGTTGTTCAGCAAAAAGGGAGGTGCCTGTAGAGTTTGATTTTCTGTCTTACAGGACTGGTTTGATTTTTGTTTTCTTTTCTATAGGTAAGACTTTGTGTTACCGTTCTTCGGAGAGAGCGGGGCTCAGTGTGAGTTGGGCATGTTGAACAAAATGTTCCAGCCTCTTTTATCTCTCCCGTTACATTCGACACTAACTGTTGATGTATATTGCTGTTGTTTCTTGGCCTGGTGAAGGTCGTTGATGAAAATGCGTTTGACACTTGAGATTGAACCAGCTCTCACTCCTCTCCTCATAATCCTACATTAGCTTCTATCTCTATATGTTTTTTTATGTGTATGTGTGCACATTCAGAGAGGAGAAAAACCTTGATAAGGTTGGGCGCTGTCTTCTATTATTTATTAGTGGTAATGAGTGAGAAGAGCTGGCAGCATCTGTGGACTTATTGATCCCATCCTTTGGTTTCGTGACTCACCTCCAGTGGGGGAGGAGAAAAGGAGGTGGACTCAACACAGACGCACACCTCTTCTCTGGAGCTTAGGAAACATGCCCAGCCCCCTGTTTCTCCACCCTGGCTGGCTGGCCACCTGGCACTGCAACATCACTGTCTCATTGTTATGGATGTATTGTATATCTCTATACAAATACACAGATAAATATTGCCATTCTAAAAGTTACACCATCAAAAGATTTACATTGTGAAAAAAAAATCCTGTCCTGTCTTTATTTGTATTCTTGTAATATGTGAGTAATGTGAATTATCAAAATTATGATGTTGAATTTTATAAAGGATATGTATAAGGTGGTAATCCTTACCTGGCCTGTTGAGCATACAGTTTATCTAAACCTTATAGAAGTATGCATATGTATTTAACCTACCCCACCCATTTTACTGCCCTAGTGCACAAACGCAAGTGGGCTAAATTAGGCTGGCCCCCTTTTAATACCACAGAGAGGGGAGAAGCAGCCATTATGAATTATCCTTAATTACAGCCATTTCCTAAACTAATAAAGCTGCTAAATCTTTACTGCAAAGGTTAGTTTACCCAGCATGCATTAAAAAGCACTGCATGTGTCTGTGCCCATGCTTCTGCCTGTGTGTGTGTGTGTGTGTAGGCGTGTGACTTCATGCATTCAAGCATACATGCTGGTGATTGGTCTGTGTAGAGACGGAGAGTGTGTGTGTGTGTGGGCACAGGAGAGCTGGCTGGCTGGCAGCACCCATATTTCCATTAATTTCACGTGGGCTCCCTATCACCAGTCACAGATGCCTATAGACACGTAAATGAGTCTCCAGCGAGCGGTGGGCCGCCTCAGCCAGCCTGCTCGGGCCTAATGGGCTGGAAAGCCAGCGTATGTGACGGCAGGAGATGAGGGCCTTATTTACGCTGGCAGACATTAGTGGATGGACGCTGATTCACTGATTAACACGTCACCCCCCTCCTCCCCCTCTACACACACACACGGACACACAACTCCCAGGCTTTCAGCAGTCGTCTTCATCCGCTTCCTTTCTCCCTTCAAATCGCTAACCACTGTGGATTTTAAAAAAGAAAAACAAAGTTCTCATACACACATTTATTCTCTCTTGTTGTCTTCATTTTCTTCACTTTCTTCTCATCCGCACTTCCCACACTATTCACGTGCCCGTATCAGTAGATACGTACATACCAAAAGACACACAAACGCACATCTACACAATAACCAGTGTTGGAAATGTGTGGTGGCAGGCTGCTGAGAAGGGGAAGCCATCTGTGAATGATAGCTCCTGCGGAAGATAATGTTTCTCATGCAGCGCCGAGTGAGGCGCTGATGGAGGAAGATGACTTTTTGAATGGTTAAGTGGGTAAACGTTAGATCACAGCCGCAGCGCTCCCATTCGCCTCACCCACCATCAATCCCTCCTTCTTTCCTTTCTTTTCTCTCATGCTCTGCCTTTCTCTCCTTCCCTCTACTGGATTGTTTATTGAAAAGGCACGAGGAGGCCGGCGATAAGAGAGGCAAGGCTAATGCCATGATTTGTGTCAGTCACGCTGTACAATTTGTTACAATTGCGACACTTATCACAATATAATATGTTTATTCTGGTCAATTAAGGGGCACAGGAAGGCTTCTGCATTTGAAGTGTCACTCGCAAGATGGGACAGGGTGAGGGCGATCAAAGGAAATGGAACTAATCTAATTGTACAGCATCTCACGCTGCTGCCACCTCCATGGCCATTGCCATCAACAGTCGGCCAATAAACTTGTGGATTTGGGGAGAAAAAAGGTACAGTACACGTCAGGTCCAGTTATGGCCAGGTGGTTTTTTTTTTATTTGACATGTGTGTTAAAGACAAATATAACTGTTTGCACAATGCAACCCTATCATTGTATGTGATTTTAAGAGTACACAGTAGGTGCACAAATCATACTACGATGTGGCTCTGCATAGGTGTGCAATTACATTTACACACGAAAACTAGCACAAGCCTTTAGGGTGCAGTACAGCTGACACATTTATGTCTGTAAATGCACAGAATTAAGCACAATGAATGAGTACATCAGCACACTTTTCCCCCCCTCGGTCTATACAACATGCGTGCACACATGAACACACACCCCTGGACACATCGCAGCCTGGCCCAGCATGGATCCCAAAAGACTATACATAAAAGCAGGCCAGGCAGTGAGGCAGGTTGTGTAGCAGACCAGTGCTTCTATCGATCTGAAAGCGTTCATTAGGTAAGTGCTGACATCACAGATTGATGTCTCTTTAAACCAGTGCTTGGCGAGGAGCTGACAAGGAAAATCAGCACTATTGACTGCTTTAGTGGTATGTGCGTTTGTGTGTCTTTGTATGTGTTTGCGAAAGCCTTTGCAACATATTGTTGTGAGAACACACATATTTGAGTATAGCAGTGTCAATATGCACATATGTGCCAATAAAATGGCCATGTGTGTATTAGCATTTGGCCCACAGGTGTGTCTCTGTGTGAGTTTGTGTGTGTGTGCGCGTCTGTGTGAATTTCCCCAGACGACGCACTAAATACCCTTGCCTTTGATGGGCTGCTTGGGTGTAGGTGTTCACTAATGTTGCTAGTTATACACTCAGCCATGCGGCTAAGGACTCTGTCAACCTGCTTCTGCCTCTACGCCACCATCCATTCATTTACCATCACAGAGTGGGGAAGAGATGGAGTGGAAAATGGAGATGAAGAGTAAAGGGAGGAACACAGGGTAGACAAGTAAGAGAGGGATTGGATAGAAGCACTTTTCATCTATATTTCATCATCCCATTTAGGAACTCTGTTTCTTAATTACGTTGTGCAAGTTTCTGACTAATTTGCAATCCAGAGAGAACTTTGGCATGGGACTGTGTACGTTTCATATGACACGTCAAACTGTTTACTCAAATTTCAGATTCCTGAATTCATGTTGGTAAAAAAATACTAGAAGTTCTCTCTCTATACATGACCCCAGTCCCCTCACCCTCTACTTGTCGATTGATTTGAGATGTCGTTTGTATCTGATGTGTTTCTCTAATTAAGATCAGGAGAGAATCATTGTCATTGAGCGGCTCCACAAACCCATCGATTGGAGCAGGGAGGGAGTTGCTGTTTGCCAGGATAGTGTGGACAGGAGTGACAGGAATCCAACTTGTGTGTTGAGCCAATACCACAGAGACACAAGACCAAGTAAGACAGAACACAAAACTCTGATGTCTAATATTTAGGTCGCCTCAGATGCGAGTTATTAAAGCGTTTTGATTTTGTTGTAGTTATCAAGCAGTTGGACCTGATGTACAACAACAGAAGAATAGTTGCACTTGGTTTTGTAGAACCAACACCCGCGACCACCGCTTATTGTAGCACCATTACGCTGCAGCGTTTGTAGCTGCTGATATGCATCAATTGTGATCGATAACAAAGAAATCCAATGATACCCGAAGATCGGCAGCACATGTTCAATAGTCTCAGGCTCTGATGGTAACGTAATAAACATTACCTGTTCTTAACACCATGCCACCACATCCTGCTGTTTCAGTTTGAGCCATTGATCAGCTCCATTGGAACATGAACAGGGGGTCTTCATGTGCATCTGCAGACAAAGACCAATTGATTTATCCGGCTTTTACTAAAGACGGTGTATTTCCACAAACAAGAAAAAGTAAAACAGTCTAGAAAGTTTGTCTCTACTTTATTTTAGTCTGTGCTGAGCATAATGCAAAGTAAGTGTTTGGATTGTGGAATGTGCAGAACCGAAGGCATGAATCCCTTCCAGGCCACCATCACTGCAGGCACATCCCCATTGGCTGCCTCCAGGAGATTAAAGAGAATAATTGCCAGCTGATTGGCTGTTTAATTTTTCATGGACCTTTGATGCACAGGGTGTTTGTATTACCTTTATCAGCAGGAATAATAATGGGATAGAGTTTGACACACTTAAGTAGGAGAGGCTTTTTCACAGAGTGGAGGAGCTGCTACTCTCTGAAATATAGACTGCAGTGGGATGTCAGTGTTCTTTTTTGTTTTGACTGCTGTACTGAATGATGATCATAATTTTACACATCTGTGCAACTAATGAGTAAAACAAAAGATCTGTATCTTTTTTAGTTTCATAGACTGACACTTTGAAATGTCATTTGTAATGTGTATGTTTTCTATAGTCTTTCAGACAGTTGTTAATGTCACTTAGTTTGTTTTTTATGAAATTGTAAGGATCTATAAAATAACATCGCCTGCACATAATAAGGTCCATCACAATTCTTCTACATAGTGTCAAATTGCACTATTGCAATAGATGAACACACAAACAGCTGAAGTAGCCATCTCAAGAAATCGCAGATTTTCATTCATTTTATGAATGATTGTGTTTTTGCATCATATTGTACCGGTGCTTCAATTTTCTGGTAAATCATGGCGTGTTAGTCTAGAGATAAAGAGAACTCTGGAACACTGGTTGACTAGTTATAGGTTTCGGCACAGGGCTTTCATCGGGGTAGTTTAGGATGTGTGGGAAAAGTGTCAATATATATTTAGTAGAAGAGCAATTCCCATAAGGATGTTGCTCATGTGATCAACTACATAATAAGACAATGTAAAATTGTTTTCATTAAAGGTGAAATTATACAATTAAAGACATAACATTTAAATTAAAAACATCAAACATTTTGAAAACTATAAATATACGTCAGACGTGGTCAGATAAGTTGTGTGGGAGCAGAATTTGTCTATTTAAAATTAAGCAATTGTATGCTTGCACAGTTCCATTGTTTCAGCTGCACAGAAGCCTCTGGTCTTAACCCCAACATAAACTGAGTGTTACCATCTCTCTGAAAGTAGTTTGAAAAGTAAACCACAGTTAGTAGTTCCAGCTCCTCCCAGATGAGGGACAGCTGCAGTTGACAGCCCCGTGTTCATACCTCTGCCAGGTGACACTAATCTCTTCCTGTAGGTGACCTACCTCCTCATTCCCGATGTGTCTGTGCGTGTAGGTGTGTATGTGTTGTGTGATGGTTGCAGCGCATGTCTCCTCTGCGGTTCCGCTTCGGAGGTCCAGGAACGGTGAGCTTCTCACGGTTGTCACTTTGAGGTGGGAGAGCAGTCATTTCCTTGGACAACAGTCCCATCCTCATCCCTGCTTCCCGCCTGCTCGGATTAGTTCCTCTCACCGAGAAAATTTGCATCCAAAATATTTTTTCCCGTATTTATTTTTTTTTCTTTTTTCTTGTTTTCTATTCTTTACATTGTCTTCCATCTGTGTCTCTTTCTCTGCCCTTCTCTAGTTCTTTCCTCTTCGTTTTCCCCTGGATGCTGTAGAGCATTTTATTACAATTGTCAGAAAGAGTAACAATTCTATTGTGGGGTGATTACGACAGGGTGTTTTACCCACAGATCACCAGAGCAATTAAAATCTGTAAATAAGGCTACCCATGATGCTTCAGACCAAACAATGGAGTCCCGTAGGAAGTGTTTGTTTGAAGAAGAACCGTGGAAGAGAGAGTTTCTGTCTCTTTGACTCTCTCTCTCTCTCTCTCTGTCTCACTCTCTCTCATTAATTAGGAGATGCTCCTTCAACCTGACACGGCTGTGTCGATGGGCAGCTTTGCACAATCGCAGTGACACATATTTCAGACACAAGATGAAGTTGTTTACTTTTGTGTAAGACCTCACATTACACCACTGCACTTTGTTTTGCAGCATGGCAAATATAATACAGGCCTAATTGTGCAAGCCACAGCTGTTAGAACGAGGAAATAGAGAGACCTGCTAGTGTGAATTGCACTCGGACATACAGGGCTAATGCACGTGGACACAAAATATGACAGTGTGAATGTGGGAATACATTAGGGACAAAGAAATTGATTTACGGGTAATGAAGTAAGAGAAAAATTAAGGTGGGGCTTTAATAGATGAGTGTTTGAGCTCTGTTACCACGTTAAATTATAAAAAACAATGCTCTGATTGTGCCTCTTCATGTTTAATGTCCTCTACCTGCTGGCTAATCTTTTGGCTTGACTTTTTTCCTAGTCACTTGGCATGTATTGCATTCGTGCCTTTGCGTAACCAGAGGACAGTTCTGCCAGATAACCATGACAATGCTGCCAGATAATGTCATATTCCTTGAGTGAACGGCTTAATTTGGGCCTTAAGCTAACCATTGGCAGACATACTGCTGTAAATTGACTCTAACTTCTTAACGGGGATTAAGTACCTGGTTCACAAAGTCGTTCACAAAGTGATGCAAGCACCCCGAACGCCTCGACTACTTTTAATGTTTCTTTTTCTTTGTAGAGACAAAAGGGCTCTTTGTAGTTTCGTGGGAAGACATGTGGAACATGTCGTGTATTTGGTGTCAGGATGTGCGCGTACCGCTTCCGCAACCGCCCCCACCCTGCTTCATAAATTACTCACGAGTGGAGCTTGGGCAGGTTGGAGCAAAGGAACCAGACAGATAGAAGGAGGGACCGTGGGAGTGTTCCAGTTCAACACGGCAGTGCGATGATGCCAGGCTCTGTGGGCCTCACCAGAGGCTATATGCCTTACCAAGATCCTGTTTACCGTCAGCCAAAGAAGCTGCCAGCCACCCATTTCCATAACGCTGCCTGCGGTCCTCTGCGGAAACTAATTTCTCTCTGCCGGAGATGCGCCATGATGCTGCCTGTTTTGTACCCCTCTCGTTTTGCATTCTGTGTCTTGTGTTTCTCCCTTTTGTTTCCATCGGCTTTCCTCCCATCTCATCTTTACATCACTCCTTATTTGCTGTGCCTCTTTTTTGCTACTGTCTACTCCTGCATTCTTGGCTTTCCTCCAGCTTTAACATATTCTGTCCTTCCCTGTTAATTCAAATCAGTGATCGTTGCTGGTATTCGAGGGACATGTTGCCACCTAGGGGGTAACATTTGTGTGACTTTTTCTATCACACATATAGTGTTATGTGCACATCTGGTGTGGAAGTGTGTGTTTCATTGTGTGCGTGTTTGTGTATACACGTTTTTAATGAAATGATTATATCAATCATGTTGTTTCCATATACTGTATGTCTTTCTGCTTGTTATCATTATTGGACTTCACTGGGGTTATCCTAGTTTTGTTTTTAATATTTTACATCCATTCCACTGTTTGCATGATGTCTTCTTTCACTTACTGCGTCTGCATGTCATGTCCACTCTGCTGTGTATTTGCGGTCATGCTTCTACACTCAAACACATCTCAGCATGAGCCTGCGGTCTTCAGCTTTTTCTCCTTGTTCTTTTCTGTCATATGTTTGTGCAGATTTTTTTCTGCTTCAGCCACTTGTGTACTTGCCATGTTCCTGTGCCTCTACATCAGTGAGCATCTGCTCTTTCAACAAGGTCCCTATGGCCTCAAATGTCAGCGCCAGCAGCTGCCAGACAAGTGCATTGTGCAGCAGGCTTGTGTTTCGCCTCCTCCCATCCCTCCACTTCTTGTTCTGTGATGTTAACTGTGATTGAAAGTAAGTAGGCACAGAAAGTGGGAGAAAGATGAGGGAAGGGTTTCCGCTTTTTAGAGAATTTGATTTTTGCAGTTTCGTAGAGCGCTGCTTTTGCTGTTGCTCAGGGTCCAAGTTTTCTCCAGGGTTTTGGGGTCAGGTGGGGGGAAGTATACTGCATTAGGTTTGGCCTCCTGTGTCATCTGGGGTGAAAGACCACTACAATGGGAAGCCATTTGTAGCTTGTCCACATTTTGGTCCATGTACTACTGGGTTTTGGGACAAACGGTGTGTGCACATGTATCTGTGTGTGCGTGTGTGTGTCCATGCACATATTTGATCTGGCTTGTATATGCTCTTCCTTTCACAAATCTGCACCTGCATTATAAACATTTCAGATAAGCTGGGTCCCTGTTGCACTTAAAATAGGTGATGTTACAGGCTGTCACAGGGATGTCACAGCTTGCCTGAATCAGAGTATAGTGTATGTGGGTTTGTTGCATGTGATGTGTGTGTGTATGTGTGTGTTCGTGTGAACAAGTAGTTGCAGGACGGGAGCAACGAGGCAGAAGAGATGGAGGGTGAAGAGACAGGCAGGTACCCCCCAGGAGGGGCCTGGGGGGCAGCAGGCCAGGGGTAGCCCCTCTAGCTTCCCCCCAGCACACTCTGCTCTGCTCTCAGACACAGCTATTGATTTGTCCAGCACATAAGACCACAGGTTAGCTACTCTGCTAAGTACTGCTCTTTTCACCTCCTTTGCCTGCAAACAAAGGCTGGACACAGGCTCCGTTTGATTTGAGTGACATTGCCTCTGTGGCATTTCTTTTTCTAGCAACACCCACACAGTACCTAGACTTTTCCTATGTGGCACAAAGCGCACATGAAACATCAAGCGTCACTGTTGTGTTCCCTCTCATACCCTCTAAGTGACCGAACCCGAACCTGGCATGCATCTCCTTTGTCTTCTCCCGAGGCGTCTTCTCGGGTGCAGGACTGACTGGAGAAATTCTGTGTTAACTCAGGAGTACGGTAGATTTGTCCAAACAGCAGCTTGAAATTCTGTGCTTGAAGTTTGCTCTATGTGAACAACATGTGCAGTGCAGTGTAAAGTTTGAACCTGACAGATGTAGATGGAAGTCAAATCAACTTTTGATCAGCTTGCGACAGTTCACCTCCATGTGATCGGAAGTCAGTCAGCATTACCTGTTCTCGCTGACAGATGGGATGAATCAAGTCTTCAAAGGGCCTCACTGGTGACACATTAACATGAGCTGAGCTTCCTGGAGGACCGAATTCTGAGCTGTCACAGGTGGCAGATGAGATTCAGCTACTATGCTGCTCTGCTTGTTTCATAACATAACCCAATTCATGTTGAGAAGAAAATTGGCACCTGCTTGACACCTATTAAAAAGCAGTTTCTGAGATGTGAGGGAGAGTTGTTGTAACATGTCTTGTATTTTTAATTAAAACAACCTCCTCTGAGTCATCATCAGCTTTTTATGTGTCCGAAATGAGAACAGGTGTGAGGGTAAAACAATGAACACTGAAAGAAGGAACACAACGAGGGTGTGGGTGCAATACAACTTCCCACGCTATAATTGCAAGCTAGTGTGTCCTTACAAGACATTGCAACATGCTTTATCATTGTTAATTAAAGAACGGCAGTGTATGACAACACAATACCAGTTTGTCCCATTCTTTCTTTTTCTTCTTACACTTAGTTCCATGCCATTCATCATGGCAGAATGCCACACTTGTTAGTATGTTTTAAACTGGTCCTCTGTCAGATGAGAAATTATTGCTGTTACCTGGCAGTGTCGGCAATAAAAAACAATGCATTCCAGGTTTATAGCTGCCCGCAAAATTTGTATGAACGCAACAGGCATCTGCAAAGACTTCAATACTTCTGAAGGATCATGTGTCATATATGTCGAATCCAAGTTTAGTCACAGTGCAGTGACAAAACAAAAAAACAATCTGAATGAAAAGAAAGAGAAACCAGGATCAAAAGATAAAACTAGTGTGAAAATACGGAGAGATGACCCACTTGATACGTGAATCGTTTCGGTTACTGTTTCTGCCTCACGTGCAGTGAATAACCGATTGATTCATTCATTTGTGGTAAATCTGTGGACCCGCATAATTAAATATAAAATATTGCTTCAACTTTCTCACAACAAACTCTGGGAATATTTCAACCGTCCATCCCTCACTGGGCGCTCATAGCTGTTGGTGTTTTGCTACCAACCAATACCATCTACCTGCAACATGAACAAAGAGGACAGGGACTAATTGCAGAAACAAATGTTCCCGACTGCGGGCTTTGCAGTTGTCTGGTCCTGGTCCAGGCCCTGTTTATCTCAACCTCTGTTGGCAGTCATACACACGCTACACAAGCTATGCTCTGTTTTAACCAGAGGCAAAGCCCCGCCAACCCCCACTCTCTCTCATCAAAGATTCATAAAGGCAAGGTTCTCAATGATTTTCTGTCTCTTCCCGTATTCACAGCTTGTTGTCCTCACCCTCCCTGTCTCCTGCCAGTCAGACAGCGGAAGTCAGGCGGAATTACTGCTGAAGTGGCCGCTGGCTCCCGGAGTGTGTGTTTGTATGTCAGTGGTGTGTGTTTGTGAGGTGTGGGTGATTGCATTGGTAGAGACACGTCGGTAGGACATGGACAGCGGAGCAAGGGAATGAATGGACAGTGACATGTTGATGTTGTATGAAAAAGTTGGGAGCCCCCATGTGGGGAAAGGAGTTAGGTCCCCCTCCCCGCTTGTCTCTTCCCCTTATGTGCTCCTTCCGCTGTTCTTTGTCTTCCGCCCCAACCCCTGAGCCCTGTGCATCGTGGCAGCTTCCATAGTGGATATAAAACCCGCTCATTCAGAGCCCCAGTCACCACGCCCAGGGCACACCATCTGTAGCCCTCAGAGTCCTTCCGTGTGTGTGTGTGTGTGTGTGTGTGTGCACATGTGTGTATGACTATGTAAGTGTGTTTACCTCCTTGTTTATGTGTGTGCTCATTTGTGTGTGTGTGTGTGTGTGTGTGCAAACCCAAACCGCCATGCTTCAGCCTGTTAGTCTTGCTGCTTACCAGGCTTAGCCAGATGAGGGCCACTCAGCCCGGATCTAATTCCTTCGCCTCTGGCAGCACTTCACTCCTGGCTCTTTTTGCCTCTCAAGTGTGCATCTGTGACCTTGGCTGACATCATAGGGGGTTAAACTGTGGACTTGGAGATGTGGCCACAGTGATTGAGTTGTAAGCTAGCTTTTGGATCAGAGCTTCTGCACAGCCATCTGGGCTTCTGTGGGACTTAGAAAGAGGTTATCCCTCTTTTACTCCCCACAGCTGACCCTGGATCAGCAGTAACGGCAGAGAATTTAGTAAGAATCCTCTTCGAGTAGGTAGTGCAGAGTGGGCATGTTTGTGGAGGGAAAAAAAATCATTAATAAGGAAACTAGTGAACAGAGTTGATCTCAGTTAGCAATTGTGTTATTATGCTGAACCCTTCGACTTTTGTCTTACTGTTTTTCTTGTGGCAAACAAGCCAAGCCGGTGTCACCTTTTACTTTGATTTATTTCTTGACTAAACAATGAAAACCACCCTGTTCTTTAGTCACATCAGTATTAATATGAACAATGCCTGTGGCACTGTAGACAGAGGGCTGGGTTCTACAAAACACACTCCTCAGTTATGCTGGTATTACAGTTATTGCATTGCAAGTCCCGATGTTGTCACTACAAACAGAACACTATGGAGTACCTGTTAGACCACAAATAACTTTATTTTCAACGCCCAGAACATCTTTAAATGACTGATTTACACACACACACCTACACAAACACAAGCACCAACTAATTTGCATAGGCAGGTTGTTATGTACTCACACACACCCACAGCGATCCCATTATACCGCGTTCCCTGGCTCGCTGTGTGTACTCTTTGCATCCTGTTCAGCGCAGCACCTCAGGGCCTGGCCTGGCTGCTCTTCCAAACAAATTGCTGGCTGTTCACAGCATTTTAAAGGCAGAAGCCCTTTAATTACACTATTTACTTAATAGGGTGAAACAAAACTCGTGTTCACGCAGCAGGAGCACCAGGTGATGCAGAAGTTCAAACACCTGGCGGAAAGCACTCCTCTGGCGTGGACTCACAGCGTACACATGTGAACGCATGAACGTGCACGCACTCGCGTTACGGTGTTAGAAATACTACACACAGGCCCCGCTCACGCTTGGGTAAGAAGCTTCACTGAGTTTGGGAGTTCGGTTAGTTTACTAAAATTAACAAAAACGTATCTGAGAAAGTTCAACTCATTCAGAAAGTTACTGTTATACCCAGTTAGACATTTGTGGAGTTTGTTAATCCTGTACTGTAAACAGAATGAGTAATTGTAGGTTTACTTGCTGACTTATTGTAAATGCCTATGTGGGAATGTGAACTTCTCCAACTGTGTGCCACTCCTTTGTTTGTTCATTCAGAGGTTAACAAAGAATTAAACCAGCTTAATTTCAAAAGCATGGAAAGTATTGTAATGAGAATCATCATCATCACTCATCTGCCTGTTACATATTATTATCTGAATTCTTTTGTCTAAAGGTGCAACAATGTTTCCTGATGTTGGCCCCAGGCAAAAGGTCACTGAGGTTCACGAAAAAAAAAATCAATCATTACAAGTTTCATTATTACAGGTATATACATTTACACAAAAGATGTGTGTTTTTTTTTTTACTTCACACATTTCTAAATATCCAGTTACCTATTATGGAAACATTTTCCTCGTTAATATTAATCTAATTTTGCTAGTGGTGTGTAGTAGTCATGTTACATCCTATGCTTAGACCTGCCCAGTTCACGGGGTTGAAGATTTATAGTGAGGTGTGTTAACTATCACTGGCTGCTAAGCTCATTATGTGTGAGCTCATCATGAGAATTCAACAAAGAGATGACTTTCTTTATGCAGTTCAAACTCTACTTTATATTTATTCAAAAAAAAACACAGCCCTTCTGTTTCTTGATGGTTTTTTTTCCTTTCATACTTTGTTTAAAGGAAATTCTGTCTTATTAGACTTGTTTCTGAAATTCAATATCTGTTACAGTTTAAAGATTGTATCTCACAGTTTAGCTTTACTCAAAGGCTTCGGAACTTAACACCACATTCCCCGAAGCTAGAAAGATGACTTGTAACCAGGCAATTGAAGTTACAGTAGACTATAATTAGCTGGGCCAGCTTGACCCTGCCACCGACACCTGAAGACAGGTGGGAATTGTGCCCGTGTCGGAATCGACCCTATCATGTGACTGGGGTCGTCCAATGGCTTTGCTGTATAGCTGTGAGGGCAAGCCTCATCAATCACCAGCTTTATTGCACCATTCAGATGATGCCCACAAGGCACTGATGCCTGGCCAGGAGGGAGGGGGCACGCAATAGATGGGAGGGATTATGGTTAAAAATTATCGTTTTACAAGAACACACTCAGAAAAACAACTTTTCACAGCAGTGACATCTCATTGCCCTGGAAAACCAAGAGTTAGTGCTCCCAGCGCCACAGTAACCCTCTTCCTGATTCCTCAACAGCAGATTTACAGCCTTCAAACGCCGCACTGTGAAAAAGTGCAATCATTCGCAGGCTCGTAACCTCTTTACCCTCACCATCAAGTCCTGTTGTGGCTCCATTTGCTCTCCTGGGCTTTATAAATAAACAGCATCATCAGGAAAAATTTCAGTGTCTCTTCAGAATCAACTCTAATTAGTTTTGCCTGTATATATCAAAATGTTTCACTCTGGTATTTGGCCACGTGTGACTTGTTTGCGACGAGAAGAGAGGGTTGTTATGATGAGCAAGACATCCCTCGCTGTCTTGGGTTGTCCTCGGGGTGCTCAGGACATTTTCTTTCCCAATATTTTTCTTAAACCTAGCTGCTTCTGTTAAACTTTTTATTTTATGCTTTATTAAAAACATGAGTCCAAACAGGCATCTAAAGTAAGTAAAGTGTGGTTCTCAGTAACAAGTGAGAACATGACTTTGTTTTCTGTGTGGACAGAAACAGTGTTTAAAATGTACGTACAAAGTCTTATTTGTCCCACATGTTTCAAATTGAATAGCTACCGTTGCTATACTGTAAAAGTAGAATTTCGTTCCAAAAGGCTGATGACAATCTACAGCTAGAGAAGCGCTGCCCTAATGTGTCAACGTCAGCTGTGCACACAGCGCAACTATTACAGTTGACATAGAAGTTAATGTGAAAGCATTAATTACTTGAACATATATTGTTAATTTTCCTCAAATGCACTTCTTTGGCTTTTGTGAGAAAAATAATTGTAAATATTATGTCCTAATATCTACAATTTCAGTTTTAGAGCCTTCATGTAGGAGGCACATTCTTTTAATTGGCCTAGAAAAACATTGCATGGTAAGCCTACCTCTAATTAAGTTATTATCACTTCTTTTGTCATCAGAGCTGTAATTAGCGATTGCAGTACTTTGTAATACACGGACCAGGAAATAAAACAGGATTGATACTTTTATCAAATAAAATAAATTGCAAGCAATAGCATTAATTGCACCTCTATATCCCTTATAGAATAGATGTGTAATTCAGGAAAAAATATCTGTTATTTCAAAAAGGGTAATTATGTGGACTAATGTTGTGCTTATGAAGTTGCCAATATAGCAAAACTTGTTTGTGAAACTGTAACAATGTAACAGTTTTACAGGTAAATTATCAACATCAAAAACTCAATTGTAACATAAATGTGATACCACAGAATTTACAAGATTCCAGAGGGCAATGTGAACGATACACTTTCTGTGTATTTATCTGATAATTGGCTTATTGAGTACCATGGAACACTTGGCATTTAAGGGTTAAACACATTATTTTTTTATGTAGAGAGAGAGCAGCTCAGCATCTAAAATAAATAAACTTGGACTGAAAGGGCAGCGTTGACAGATCCCATAACTAACCACAAATCTCTTTGAGGTGCCAAAAGAAAGAGAAACTGAGCTGTTTAGGTCCTTATATAACATCTTGATTAGATCAATACACTGAAGCCAAATATTACTAAAGTTTGAAAAATGCACTTATGCCCTCCAATATCATACGCTTTATAAAAGTCCAGGAACATTATGCGTCCTTGAAAAAAATGTCATAGTCAAAAAGATCTAAAACCATTGAAATATTGTTGTATAATCTGTCTTTTAGAAATCCAAATTGACATTTAGAAATAAATGGACCAGTGTTCTGATGTTGGATTATGTCTGTGCAAGAATTTTGTTATCTTGATTTTTGTGAGTGTTGTTTGAGATTTTCTATATAATGTTTTATATATGTAGAATATATTTTACAGTTTATTGCTGGTCTTTGGCAAAAAAGCAACGGACTGCTGAAGTGTGCCAATAAACAATCTACACCACAGACTCAATGAAGAATTTTATGTTGTAGAATAAACTGTGAAAATCGATTGACTTTGTCTTAACTACAGAACCCAAGCCAATAACCAACAACCAACTTGATGGAAAATTATCTCACCCTAAATTTAAAAAAGTCTCACTTTTTTGAAAGTTGGTAATATAATAACCATATATCATGTGATACAATATTGTTTGACTATTTCACAATATTCTTTATGTTTCAAAAGGCCAAATTAAATTTTTAAATCTAGTTTGGCCTTTTCATTGTATTAAGAGGCTATAGACATATGATATGAGATAGTGGTCTAATAAGGGGCAGATGACATACTTACATCATACACCAATCATAAACTTAGTTAAACAGGGGTGCAGTGATCAGCTATCGATTATCTTTCGCTTGTCCAGTGTCTGATCGCAGTGACAGCAGGTTTAGTAAGGCTTTGGTAAGATGTCCATCTTCCCAACAATTTCCAGCTCCTTCAGCGAGATTCTAAATTGTACTCAGGCCAGATGAGATGTATAATCTCTCAAGTTTATGCTGGGTCTACCTCCGGGTCTCCTACTAGTTGAAATTGCCTGGTTTCTCTCTCACCAGTGTTTCATCCTTGGTTAGATCTTTGGAGACATGGAGACTTTGCAGATTTTTTGCCCATTTCTCATTTCTGTTTTTTTTTTTTTTTTGTAAGCTGATCTACCTGGTCTTTCCAAGCCAGTGGACAGTATCTATTACATACTCCATTTCATGGGCCAGACCTGACCTTTGAAAAGTAGACTGATCACGTGAGCTCTTGTGTTTTTCCCCAGATGTTTTTCATACATTGTATCTGGAGATTCCACTGGTGTTCATTGTGGTCATATTCCTTCATCCACTCTTGCAGATCTGTTTTCTCCAGATACAAGATTTCTCCTTTGTGGAAATAAAAGCTCCATTGTCCATTTTCATCGTGAGAGCTTCTAATTATGACTATCTCGTTTGCCAAATTTCTAGGTGGATTTGTCACCTTTCTCTACTGCATGTGGTAGCATTTTTATTTTTTAGTGGGACATATTGTGGAGGTGGTTGGTGGCATCTTATTTGTGTCAATCACCAGAGCACGCTCATCGGAGCTAGTGCTAGCGGCACGTGTATCCATCGCTTCGCATAATCGTGTTAGTTGGTCTGTTCAGTTGTTGGACTCCATTTTTAACTCAACTTTCAAAGGCACATGAGTTTGTGGAATTAACATGTCAAAAGCATTTTTTTGAGAAACAAAAACCACCCAGACCTACTAAAGCTGCCTTCTTCACCAAAAGTCCACGACTGTTGAACTGTAGCCAGGTAGAAGTGGCTAAGAGGCCAAAGCCACAACCACCTTCATTCCTCCTTGCTTAGCCTTGAGCACACACACACACACACACACACACACACACACACACACACACACACACACACACACACACACACACAAACTATCTCCCTCAAATAAACACGTTCTCACTCTCTCTCTCTCTGACTCTTTTATTCTTTCTTGGGCATATACACACACTAACGCAGTCTAGGGCCTTAGGGGGTGATCTGTCTCTCCGCCGTTTGTCGGAAGAGTAAATGGCCAGGAGGGCCCTATCTGTTTGTCCTTTTCCTGCCTCTTTTTTATTGGGAACTGATTGCATTTGAACAATAGTTGTCTGCTCGTAAATTTTGCGCCTGTGTTGACATTAGGCCACATTCCATCCCATAGCCCGAGGAGGCGAAGGAGCAGGCCAGGGTGTACTGTAATTTGTTACGCTGTTAAGCACCTAATGGACGTCCACCTGGTTTTTGAGAGAAGTAGCTGCACTTCAGGGGCTTGTCTCCTTTGCGCTGCCAGACTACAATAGTGTTTTATGGCCTCCAATTATTAAGGCTATTTAGAAGCTACCTACCTTTGTGTGTGTTTTTCAGTACATCTGATGGGGCAGCCAGCGAAACCACATCAAACATCAAAGGATGTGAAACAGGCAGGGGATGTGTAGGTACAATAAACCTCCTCTGTCTCAGCCTCAGACTCCAACCCACTCCAACTGCACGGACTTAATGAAAACTCGCATTCCCAACTTGCTAGAGATGCCCGTAATGAGACTTATTTGTTTCATGTGGTTTAATGAGCAGCCTAGACCGCAGCTGGCAAGAAACAGACCTCACAAAGTCTGAGGAAGGGCCAGCCCCACCCAAAGGTACCTGTGCTCCTGAGCAGAATCATCGTTCCCAGCGGCAGCAAAGTCATGGTGGCACATGAGCTGGAGGGTGGGGGCTTGTTGAAAGCCCCGCGAAGCACCCACCTCATCTCTCACCCCCGCTCATGCTAATGCATTTTAGCGTGGTTTCGACAACCATTAATTAAAGGGAAAAGGAGTGCATCAGATGTTAGTTTTATTAGCCTGGGCTCCTTAGAGGGAATCAAAATGAAAGGAACATATGTCATGCATTTGATGACGCCCCCTCCTTCTCTCTCAGTCTCTTTCTCCACAATTGCCCACCTCACACATTCACAAAGTGTACAGTCAGCAGCTGTCTGCAGACACAATAGCGTTTGATTGATCCTGAGGAAATGGTTAAAATGCAGCCCTGCCCATGCTTTCTGGCTGGCTGGCTCACATTCTGCAACGCTTTACATTTATTGCTGAATGTGGCAGTGATTGGGATAATGGGAGCTGGGATGGCGGGTTGGGATGTGATCTGTTTATGCTCGAAGGAGAAAATCCCTGAGCGGAGGACCTTTGGAGGCTTGGGTGGTACAGGGCAAGATCCAAAGCTTTACAGGTTGGGCCTTGTTCTGAATGCTGCTTGTTAAACTGCCCTCTGGATGACATCAGTTATGTATTGCAAACTACAGCAGAATGATAACTGCTATCTTTCTGCCTCTGTCTCGCCCTTTTTATAACTGCGACAGATGTGGTCAATCGCTCATTTCTTCCACATCATTGCATACACACAGAATGTACATGGAGTATAAACGTCTTTCTTTCTTCTCCCTGTTTGGGATGTGATTGCATACCTTTCCTTCAGGGCGGGCTGATTTATGAGAAACATGCCTGCTTTTTCATGACTTGTTTGATTGCATTCTGAGCTATCAGGCACTCAGGTTGCCAAAACCATAAAAATTCACACCTGCACAGGATTGCTAGAGACTTAGATGAAGCACAAGTAGGGCATGAGGAAGCAGGTGATCTGAGGTATTTTGCTTCCCTTAATCAGCACAGGCATGAAATATAGCTCGAAACTGACATGGACGATTGATTTATGTTCTGCTTCACAATAATGTTCTGTTCTGTCTTTTGACAGCTTTTGTTTTTGGTTCAGTTTAGCTAATGCATAAGGCATGGCTCATAGTTCAGGTGAATTTAACTCCCTACGCTTATTCATATTACAACTGTCTATTAACCTCTAATTAACATATTTTCCAAAAAATTTTTTTAAGTGTGTAAAGCTTATCTGGAGTGTGATTAAACAATATTCATATGTAACATCTTTATTAAACCAGCTTGTCTCTTGCCTAAAACATTTGAACCACACACAGAGAGTTTTAAAAAGATATCACAGACTCTGTAAATCTTTTCCAAAAAGCTTTCAATCCGTACAGCGTTGCTTCATCCTCCCCCTAAGATGATGTCCTGAGTGAATCATGCCAAGCTGCCTATTCCCACGTGCTTACAAATGACCTCCTGTAGCAATAATGCAATAAGTGTTGTCTCCTATCTACGTTCTCTGGGTTCTTTTTCACTTGGCCTGACACAATCGTGCATTTATCAGTGTAATTGCATGAGTCGGAAGCACTGATGTTGTCTATTAGGCAGATTTCCATCCTGTTAAGAGCAGAGGGCCTTTTAATGTATGTCCCATCGTGAGTGTACTGCTACACAATTACACACCGGCCACAGATTGAGTGTTTTGATGATACTGGTGATTGTGATGGTGGTGATGACAGCGGTAATATTGGACCATCCTGCAGACTTCTAACAAGCCTTTTAGGGCGAGAGATAAAGAGTGAAACAACAAAGTGAAACCGAGGTTAGTCATTTTATTTGCTCGTTTTTCTTCCTCTCTCCGCCCCGTACCTTTCTCGCTCTGTCTCTCTCCATTCCTTTCCTTTTTTTAACCAAGTGATGGAGCCAGGACCATGGAGCGGGGGGGAGGAAATCGATGGGGAGCGCATTACAGTAAAACGTATTGATTAGGAGACCTGCGAGCAATGTGTTGGTCGCGGAGATGGTGGAATGATGCAATGCTTAAAGGAATTTATCCTTTGACTTTTACATTAACCTTTTATTGACTGCTTTGCCTGTCTATAATTAACACTCACTTTAGCTAAAGTGGTTAGTTTGAGCGCAAAGGGGGCTCCGGCCCTTATTGCAGCGAGGGCCGTGGAACTCCCACCCCAGCTGCAGTTCAAGTGCACTGTGCTGCATGGAGGGGAAGGCCTCTGTGGAATAGAGGCGATAGAATCCTAGATACCTTTCACATTAGCATACCATTTGAGCGGGGGCCTGGTAGGCTATAAGGTTTCAGGGCAAATTGAAATGAGTGATTGTATTGCCAATCTCTCTTGACCGAGTGCCAGATGGGATAGTTAGGCCCATATCTGTCTGGGGTTAATCCATTGGAACAGCTTGGACTCACAAACACATTTTCTCTCTCCCTCCCGACACACCTCTTTGTCTTTGACCTTAACTTTAAGGTGGGCTGTTCTGCCATGGGAACGTCTTTTGGTGAGCCTTGTTTGCACGCCACTGTGGCTTAGACTGAATTCCTAGCGAGAGCCCTGGAGAGCTTAAGGCACCCCGCTTGATATTGACTTTTTGTTTGGTTCCATTTTAGCAGTCAAGGGACGCTACTTTGTGAACAGCGGTAGATTGTGTAAAAGTGTGTGCTGAATTACCTTCTCTGTATTATCTTTGATAGTCTTCCAGTCTTCATATCTCTTATATCTCTGGTAAACCAGGAGCCTTCTATTTGCAAGCTAATGTTGCAAGACCCCTTGTCAGATAAGTGAAGCAGCTCTGTTGAAGGCAGCTGGTCAAGTTTTTACGGCGTGTAGCCTTTCATTATTAGTCGGGGCAGCAGAAAAGAGGAAAGTGTTTTCTCTCATCGCTCTACTGAATGAATACTTCATCAGACCAAATCAAAGGCCCGGGTTCCCTTGGCCGATGGTGTCCTCAAGCTGATGTCAGCAGAACCGCACACCGTGTGCGAGTGTGTGCTGGTCTATCTGGTCTCTCTCACACACTCTCTGGATGTGTATGCCAGCCATGTCCTCCTTCTCCTCCTCCTCCTCCTCCTCTGAAGTGGTGCTTCCTTTAATTCGCACCCTAAATAAATGATGAGAACATTTAAACACACGGCTTGTCGCAAAGCCCCAAGGTCGCCTAATCGTATTATTTATGAAGTGATGTGCTACATAATGGTACTTAGTGCATGTTAACAGATGCTATTATCAGGCCCTGATCCAGAGCCAAGAAGATATATTGGAACAGTGGATGTTAATGCTGCTTCTCACCACCATAATGCAGCAGCTCTTTAAAGGGCTAACCACACCAAAATGCAGCACTTAGGCCGAGAGCCAGTCAAACATTAAGAGGCTCCAATGAAAATACATAACCACAAATTGTGGAAGCCCCCGGCTGTCCCCTGACAACTTTAACATCCCCTCATCTCATCCATAACCGACCCTTGCATTCGTCTCTGTGGCTCTCTATGTCGTCCTTTAGTCACCGGCCACAAGCCGGTGGTGGTCGTGTGTACGAGGGATTGTTTGAGGTTTTTTTAGGATGCGGATGGGGTGAAGGGATATGACAGAGCCTGGCATAATGACTGAGTGGGGAGTATTACTGACCGCGTGGTTTTGGATGGAAATTCTGGGGCCACCACTGACAAGCACACATGCTACACACACATCATACAAATGCCATCCACCGCCGCTCCCTCTTGCACCTCCAGGTCAAGGGGTCACTCTCGTCTGTCAAGAAGCAGAGGGAGTGCAGATTTACAATGACAGCAGAGAGCAACACCAAGTCACCGCAGTAAATATTTACACTGGTCTGACAAAAGATGTGGCCAAGGTCTACGGGGGTTCCAAACACTGCAGAAATTATAACTAACCCATATTATTAATCATATAAAATTCACACAGTGACATGGAAAGGCTTGATTTCTCACTGTGTTGTCATGATTGCAGCAACACAGAGTGATGTTCTTGTGAAAGCATCCTGCTGTGGGTGCCTGTGTGTGTGTAATGAATGGGGCATTAATCATGATACATGATATGGTTTCTCGTCAGCCTGATACTGTTACAGCTATTTATGGCGTTGGAAACGCTTTTTTTCTGACAAATGATTTTCTACCACTCACTCACTCACTTAGCTTTACTGGCTCCAAAGTTTGAAAAGAATTGTAAAAGCAAGAAAGTACAAATGGCATAACACTCAGTAAGTTAAATGTAAGCAAAATATGTGCAAAAGAACAACACTGTAACACGAAATTAAAATCCCTCATAGTTTATTTTGTACACACAGACATTGTATTTCCTCTTATGCTGGAGGCACTAATTGGGGACAGTATTATTAGGAGTCATAAAGCAAAGGAAACACACAAGCCGACTGCCTGCTGGTCAAACACACCCACTGTATGTTTTAGGGTTGACACACACACACACACACCACTGATTAAACAACAGGACATTTCTGGGACTGACCCCTTTAAAGCCTCCAACACTAAATGGAGACAGTGCAGATCGAAAAATCTCAGTTTTTATCGCCACCTGCTACACTCTCTATGTTTTCAGTGATAACTAGTTATTGTCTGTGGGCATAAAAAGGAATATTCTGGGCTTTTAAACATCCTCTGCAGTTGCAGTGATAACAGACACAAATCTCTCTTATTGTGTGAATATTGTTTTCATATGAGTTTCATACTGATTTGACAATATAAGACTTTTACCGAAACAGTAGTTTCAACATATTAAGAATAAAAACACTGGCTGCAATTTTTTAGAGCGACCTGAGACGTGGGTCGTGATGCTAAGTTGTGTCTACCAGTTTGTTTAATGAGAGGGAGGAGTTAACGGGTGTGCTTGTTTCTGCGGTGCCTCAGGTGCCACTCGAGTCTGGCCCAGACATTACCGCCCGAGGAGGCTCCAGTGGACCGACCCTTCTGGGGTGTGGATGACCCCAGCATGCCATTGCCCTTTGACCTGGCTGACATCATCAATAGAGTGGAGTCACTGCTCTGGAGGTGAGCCCACAATGTCGAAGTGTGGAAATGTGCTCAAATTGCATACTTTTACAGCCCCGGCAGCATGCATTCAATCACAGGTGGCTCACTCGTCTGTTTGTTCATTACCCATGACTTAATGACTTAGTTTATTATTGTAATATGGATAATAAGTTATTTATTCTGGCTTAAATGTACAGAGACACAGAATGTAACTAAGACAAATGTAGGAGGAGGTAACACAGAAATGTAGTGACAATAATCCGTAGTTTGTGTAAACTAAGCCACATATTATGCAAAGAAAAGTAAATGGCCACTTAGGACCAAAAGGGACCCTGAAAGAAGCTTGATAAAAAAAAAAAAACACTAACTATCTGTTTGTCATCACCCAGATTCTACAAAAGTAAGATAAATGTTAGTTTTTTTTTAACTCTGGGAGTATGATGGGGCCTCTAAAACATTTATTCTGGCCTTAATTTTATGTAGAGATAGATAAAACACAGATTTAACGTTTACGCTACAGTAGATCTGTGTCAGTTAAGTGAAGGTAAAGATATTGGTACATTTCCTTTCCTCAAGATAGACAGTATTTGTCTTCCTGTCTGCCACGTATACAGCGTGTATTCTGGGCCCCTCTGTTCTGCATTAAGTTGTGATTTAGGTGTGTCTCATTAAGCCAATGGTACGTTCATGTCCAGTCACAAGGTTTGTCATAAATGTATTTTCTACTTCAACAGGATGTGAAGTGCAGATACATGAAATGGAAACGAAGGACAAGAAAACCCACCAGCTTTTCTGAATGCTCCCCCCGGCGTCCGCTGAGGGGACAGACCACTGAAGACAGCTCCATTCTAATCCTACCAAGATCAGTTTCCTTTTGACTGGGGCATCTACATCCTCCCCCCCCCCCCGACTCCACCCTCCGCTTCCCCATCTGACCCTGGCATCACAGCCACCTCGGCCTGGATTGGGCTGGAAGGAAACCAGACCGCCACAATAGAACCCGAATAGTGCTTCAGTAACATGCTAACAACGCAAGCTTAGCGACAAGCTAGTAGTGTCACAATGGTCTAACAAAACATAAGTGGAACCTGCATTTCAGTGTTAGCATACATTGAGTAACTATTTATTATTTCCGTGTACTCTGTTACTTAATCTCATGTAACCCAGTCATGCTTTTATCAATGGATTGACTCATTCTCAGTAGTCACAGTAAAGTACATACATATATGCTTTCTATTTGTCACACAGTGTTATAATACAGTATAGAATGGTTGAAAAAAAAACTCACTTTGCTCACATGGTATTGCATTCTTCACTTGTGTATAGTGTAACCCCCTTTTTCTTGTGTTTCGCTGTGGAACGAGCCTGGAGAGACCAAAGAAAGATTACGATAAGAAAGTTATGAATGTCACCCAACGAAGAACATGAAGAATGTGTTGTGCGGCGTTTGCGGCGCAAAGGTGTGCTTGTGCCATATTGACGCGCGACTGTGTGTTTGGATGTGTGCGTTTGGCCGTGCGAATGTACGTGTGATCCCTCGTTGGCATGTGTGTTTTTCTGCGAGCGCGTGTTCATTCTCCCACATGTCTACATGAAGCTGGGTGTGTGTGAACGTGATAGTGTGTGTGTGTGTGTGTGTGTGTGTGTGAGCCCGTGGGCAGCCTGCTAGTTGTTTGTTCTTGAAGACGTGCATATGGAGAAACAGAGACTAGCAGCGGGGCCCCTCCGCCTCTGCTCTGATGAAAGGCAGCACTGATAGAATGACCCGGAACACAACCGCCGTTTCTCATAATTACAGCTGTTCAATCGCTTTTAATTACTCTTAAAGTGTGTAGAGCACCACATTCCCCTGTAATGCTGCAGGCCATCCGAGACAGCGAGAGAAATCCACTTTCAAAAAAGCTAAAAAGGGTGGAAAAGGGGGCCGACGTCAAAGCAGTGTAGCAGCCCTCCTCGTTTGATTTCTTTCTCTATCTAGTTCATGATGAAGTAGAGATGCTGTTTACTATTAAAAATGCAGAATGCACTCCTTTTTTTACTTCTGAAGTTTTTTCCAAGATGTTAATGGTTGCCAAATGCTGTTCTTCTTGCTTCTTCTTTTGCTGCGCCTCTGTTGTTTGTTGTTGTCAGAGAGATTTGTCTGTAGATTGGCAGTAGCGTTGACTTGTTTGAATCACTCTGTGCTCCCTGCGCCACAGCTTGTCTGTCTGAAGCAATAGGAATGGCAGTAAATTAAAAAAAAAAACAGTGTTTTATCCAACAACCTGTGTCCCTCTGTTTTTCTGAGTGCTTTTGTCATTTTCTTGTCAAGTCCTGTTGTATAACACACACACGCGACAAGATAGTTGTTTCTACATACATATTATGTACGTGTCTGTGTTTCATTTAAATGTATTTCTCCTCATTTTTTTGGGCTTGACCTCTAAACCCACAAATAGATGAGAAACAAACAAAACAAACTCAACAAAGTGTCTTAGTAAAGCACCTTTCACATTTATTCTCCCGAGTCTCGGAAACTCTACCTGAGGGATGGAGCATTTATCCTGTTCAGGGTCACAGAGATGCAGGCTACACTCAGACAGGTGGCCAGCCTGTCTCAGGGCCAACACACGGAGACATACACAGACAGACAGCCACTCACATTCACAGATATGAGACATTTAGAGTCACCAAATAACCTAATATGCCCACATATGCAAGTACGGGGAGAACGTGCAAACTCAACATGGAAAGGACATCAGTCCTAAGGACATCAGCAGACAGAGATGTCTGACTGAGTGGTGTAGATCACTAACAGATATGTTGCTGTTACTGCCATTGTGTTTTTTTACAGGGCAGTTTATAATGCTAGTCACATGGTCACATCCATAACTTTTAAGTATTAATTATTGATAATGTTCTACAGCCCAACAGAATTCGGCTTCCCAAAGATGTTGAAAGTAGAGTGAATAAATGTTTGAAATACTGAAACTCAATATTCATAGACATACAGTGGCATGGCTCTAGGGGCGTTTATTGTTTATTTGGTTGGTCTACTGTTTAACCATGAGATGGGTTGCTGTGAAATTTATGATCCTCACAAGATGAATCCTAATGAATATGATGATTTTAATGTTCCCTTTAGAGTCATCATGTGGCTAAAATTTGAATGTTCTTTAAGCGTCTGTTTGAAAGATACGCACATCTGTTTTTTGACCAGCGACTTCATGCGCTCTTTTTTCCTCTGAACTTCAAAGGAGCTGCTTGTATTAGCAGAGCAAACAGTTTCTGCGACAGATTGATTGATGGATTGATTGATTGAGTGATGTCACTCCCTGTGATGAAGCGATGGCTAATGTTCTGTATCTCTCTCCGAAACCTCAACTCTGCACCCCCTACCAACAGCGGGCCGCCATCCCAGAGGTCGCCCATGTTAACTACTTCCTTTAGTGGCTGAGTGACTGAGTGATGGATGAGCGTGGAGCGCTCTCCCCTCGGGGGCCGAATGGAAAAAGGCCTCACTTGAAGAGACAATTACACTGCGCTGGTGAGAGGCACAGGTATGCATTGTTCTGACCGGGGTCAGCCGTTAGCCAACCAGCCAAGCCACCCTCAATTAGGCTAACAATAGGTTCAGGGGGAGATAAAATAACCAGGTGTGTTATGAGGAGAGGTATCGGTTTGGGGTCATATCCCAGTCAAATGTTTGGGTGTGTGGCTATAAGTCAAGGATTGTGCGGAGTGTAATTTGATGAAATGTCAAAGATGTTTTTAGATTCATTGTGTGAAGACTGCTAAGAATGATGATGCCATTTTGGTGAATAATATTTTCTATCCATGTCAGTGAAAGGCAGCTTGATTTATTTAGAAGTAAGGAAATCTGACCTCAACACAGATGTATTTATGGTGTCACTCTGAAGATTGTGCAAATGTTTTTTTTTTTTCAGTGCATTCTTCTGTTTGTGTCTACAAGAATCAAAACATGTGTAAAAGTGTCTGCGAGCCTGTTTTCACAAATGAATAGACGTGTGTAATGCTTTTCCGAGTGTGTGTGTCCCGGGTTCCTGAGTGCATGCTGGCGTTGGAGGCCCTGGGGCCAAAGAGGCAGTGGTAATTGTAGAAGCCGGCTGAAGAGCTGAAGATAGCATCGCAGCTCTAGGGCGGCTGTCAGCAGTGGGACGGGCCACACTCATTTGTCACCAACACAGACAAACACCACTCAGCACCAGCAAAACACTGACTTGATTGACTACATGTGAAGCAACACCAGCGATGTTTTGCAACTGTCAGTTGCACCACAGATCATATAAATGAAAAAAACCCCAGAAGTTTCACATCAGTTTACGTAGATACACGGCAACATCTGCTCCATCACTGTAAATTACACAGGTCACATAGAAGGTTAAAACATCGCTTTTGTTCTCCTATTTCAGGTGCATATAAACTGTGTACTTTTTTAATGGTAATGTTCAATAATAATCATATTTTTATTATTTTTATTTAGTTTTGATTTATGGATGAGGGCATTTTAGTTTACCCTTTTCTCTTTGAGTGTAATCGAGATAAAGCATGTAGACACGTCTTAACACAGATCCTGTTTCTGCTGTAGCCAGCTGTTACTTGGAATTTACACGATTCATCATCTTATTAAGATATCTTTTTCTTTTCAAATGATAAATTTTGACATTGACAATTCTCCTTTTTTGTGGATTCCTTCACAAGGTTAACCTGATTATTAGTCAGTGATTTGATGAGTTTTGACCTCTTGTAGTTTTGTTGACGTCATAAAAGTGCAGAATTTACTTTAGAATGAACACACTTTTTCTCATTTCTCTTTAGTGTTATTTTTTAGCCAACCCTCTTCTACTCAGTCTTGGGCCAGAACAAACCCACTAAAATCTCAAACCTCTTCTCTGCAAATCAGCTGTCCGGTCTGTTAGTGGTTAGTGGTGATCATGACTGATCACATGCTCACTGCCCGCTGACTGAAAGTGAAGTGATGCTGATGCTGAGTAGCTCTGATGACTGAAGAGTATGATATGATGAGATAGATATGATGTGTGTGTGTGTGTGATTTATGTATGTATATGTGTGTGATGTGGGGTGCATAGGGGGTCTGGCAGATCAAACAGAAGTCTGATCAAATGTAGAGCGTGTTTGTGGGTCATTACTGTGGCCATGACTCTGGTGACTAGCAGCCCTGTTATCATCTGTCCAGCAGGACTTCACTCTCTGCTTCTCATTTCCAATCTGAAGTGACCCATTTCCTTCTTTCGCCCCTCATCTTCATCTGACGGTTTCTGTACATATCTGATCAAACTGACCACTTCATCTTTTAATAAGTGAAAACTAAGGGACTTCATTTAAAAAGCACTGTCATGTCAAAACTTGCACACATTTAATTTCATGGATTTCATGGCTGTGTCATTGGAAGGAATAATAGAAACTATGTGGATTGCTATTGGTCAGCTAAGTTAGTTAATAAGCAATGTCACGCCCTTGTATGATTCCATAAACATCTTAACCTGACTAATTGGAGTTAATATTCCTGTTAGTGGTGACAGAGGTGATAATCATCATGGTTTAAATTCTAGGAAACCCTCTTCTGCTGCGATGGCGTCACCCCCTCACTCCATACACACCGAGCTGTTTCTCCGGAGTGATGCTGGAACACCGTGATTCATGCCTGTATCACTGTCTTACCATTCCAAGCCCTGTAAGGACTCTGCCAAGTGGTCTTGATGTCAGGCCAAGCATAATTGAGTCATCTGCATCTCGTCTTTAATGAATGAAAGAACGTATTTTTAATTAAATCCAACAGGAAGTAGAGTAGGCCTGGACTATTATCACTTCTGTTCTGCGGGAAAGTTCAATAGGAGACGTACCCATCAATCAGCTCTGGTGAGACATCACTGCTTGTTGGGTGTCAGCACATGAAAACATGTTGAACCAGCATTAGTGGCTCTACCTACTGTGCCACAGTCGCCTCAACACATTCCTTAAACCTATAAACATGATGGTGAAAAACACAAATTTCAGTTCAATTTCATTCAATTTGTTAACTGGATTTAAACATGGAGTTCAAGTGTGCTATTCACAAGCAGCATCAGCTGATTATGGCCATGCTTTGTGAAAATAAAGCTCTTGGAAGACACAGACTATAGATATTCATCAATCCACATACTGTCACAAATGTGGCTGCTGTGCACAGACATGGGCACCCAGCTAAGCTCTCTCCAAAAGCGCAGCACAGAATGCTCAGTAAAGTCAAAAAATTATTTGACAGTAAAAAAGAAAGGCTCCTCAAATATAGTTTTGTAGCACGCCTGAAGTCCACCTTGACACTCCACAACATTACTGTGAAAATGTCTCGCAGACAGATGAATTGAAGGTAGAAATATTTAGGAGGAAGACGTAGCTGAAGCAGAATTCCTCGTCCAATCAGTATAATTTCAAATATTTTATTGATTGGCATCTTTTCTCTTCCAAACTGGACATGAGTGATGGACAAAAGAATGGGAGACTGTGAGTTCTGTACTTTCAAAAACTTGAGGCAGAAGATCAAGATGTGAGAAAGAAATGTGCTTCATAACAAGAAAAAAAGACATAAAATAAATAATCCCCCACCCAAAAAGAGTTTACTCGTTGGAAGCAGACTGGCCTTCACCATTCAGCAGTTGTAGTAGCACATTGAAACTGAACTGCATTTACTCCCTTTGCTGCTTTCATGTCTAATGCTTCTGCAGCAGGGAGTCTCAATAAACCCTGGATATCCAGCTAATGTTCAGATGATTGGATGGACAGAAGAGAGGAGAAGAGGAGTAGGATATGTATGGGGGGGGGGTGGGAGGGGGGGGGGCAGTTTATAAAATGTAAGAAGGAGAGCAGGAGGATGCTCACCTTATCTGCTCCAACCTTGAGGATGAATTGCTGGCCGGCCCCGCCAACACACACACACACACACTCCCATCACCAATGGTGCTGGCCCTTGATTGACAGCTCTTCAAATGAGTGTCTGAGTAGCCCTCCAAGTAAGTGGGCCGTCAAATTACATCCCAAGGACCGGCTGGCCTCCTCTCCCCTGGCAGGGGAGATCTATTTATTTGTCTGTTTATTTGCTTGGTTTAAATATTTGGTGGGGGGAAAATATTGAATTTTTGTCCCCCTGTCAAAGTCCCATCATATTTAGTTAATAAAGAGCAGAGAAGGTTGTTTGCCCAGAAAAGTGCAGGGTAGGGGGCTTTATTTAAGGGAGTCCTCGGAGAGCGCTGGTGACCTTCTTCTCACGGAGGAGAGGCTTGTGTACACTGCGCTGAGATTCGCTCTCTCTGCCTCGACCAGCCTCTCCCCTTCTTCTGTGTACTCAGACATGTTTCCTTCTGTCTTTTTCCCAGCTCTGCTGTCACTTTCCATCAATTCTTTGCTTTCTCGTTGCATCCTTCTCTTCTCTTCTCTCCTCTTCATCTCTCCCTTCCTCCTGCCTGCCTCTGTCTCTCTGCAGAGCCTTGCTCTATTTGACTGGAGTCTCTCTCTGGATTCCCCGAGCTGCATCCAGGTTAAACTCTTAATTGCCTCGGCAGTGGGTGGTTTAAGGCTTTGGCTCACTGCAGCTCAGCTGGTCCCTGTGCAGGGGGCTGCAGGGTTATTGCAGGGGATGAGTTGTTCTGTGTTAGTTGTGGCTGGTGTGTGCTGGCAGACAGTGCTGGGATATGATAAAGACTTATTAATATAGATGATGGAGATGACCTCTGACAGCAGCTCGACAGAGAGTCTCCCCAGCACGTCGGACACAAGACATGCTCTCCGCATGCTCCATCTGTTGTACTTTAGCGTTTTTCTTTACCATTTGTCACTGCTGCCTCCCATCACTTCCTTCCATTATCTGCATCTTCTCGCTCTATCCCTTAAAACATGGATGCATTTACCTTGACCACGCCCCCCAAAATCAATATCCACTAGTGGGATGAGCTGAGATGGTACATGCTGTTAATGTTAATTTGGACATGTTCAGCATCTGTCTAGAGGCCTGACTACCCCATATCTGGATAAACTACAAGAGTGTGTGTGTTTGTGCATCACTCACTGTAGACCCTCCCATCTTGTCACCTACAACCACAGCACATGCCCGATTCGATCGGAGATCCAAGCTACTGCTGAGCCTTGTGACGTGCTAATGATTTCTGCCACTAAAATAAAACCTGCAACACGACTGCTTGGATAATCGGTGCGATCGATGGTGCATCGCATCCACGCATACAGTAAATACTGTACGTCGTCAGCTGTCAGGTCCTGTATGTCACATGTTAAGTCTTGTAAAATCTTTGTCCTCTTTTCTGTATTGTTAATGGCCTTTGCAGACTTAAAAAAAAAAATCCAAAGAGCTTGAGAAGCTACAACGCAGCCCGGGCTTTTTCATAAGATTGTATTAGCGAGTTAATGCCCCCCATCTCGGTGTTCCACCCCGCCATTGATTCTTGTTTAAAAAGCTATGGGTAGTCGATACCACCTCCTCATCGCCATCTGTCTCTATTTACCAATAAATAAAGTGGAGAGCATTGACTGCTTTGACCAGGCCTGTAAAAGCATGCATGCTAATGAGCGCTGGGCCGCTGTGTCCAGTGGAGGAGGGAGAAGTGGGGATACTCCACCTTTCCACCAACTTCATCTCTCTGTGTCTGTCTCAACGGCTCTTATAGCACAGCACTCCAATCATCGTAATTGCCCGCCGGTCCAGTTGTTGTTTAACATCACTCATCAGACAAAGTGCGGTTTCATTTCAGCCGCATAGATTTTTCTCCTAGGCTAGCTTGTATGTTCATTGTGGGTTTTTTTTTTTCACCCTCCTAGTTGTGTGTAGGTCAGCTCTTAAGGTCGTGGCTAGTCGTTTGTCAGAGGTGGCCCATGAGCGCTACTGCACGGCACTTTGTTACGCTGATCAATTATAGATCATACAGATAGGCTCGTTTGGAATGGCCCCCACTGACACGTTTGTTTCTAAAGGGTGCTCAATCTTTGCTGTTCACTTTCCCTCATTCCTCTTTGTTTTGCAATATCTATATAGCGAGAAATTAATGTTTCTATTAACAAAGATATGTGAAGCTGGAAAACAAAATCAATATTTAGAATGAAGACATCCATTCAGTCTCCAAATAAGTCAATACACACTGCTACACACACTGGCTCATCCACAAATGTACAATAACTACATAATAACATCCAAATACCAATAATTGTTCGAAGAAAAAAAGTCTCCAAACACACACACGTACACACACAGCCGTCGAGTTCATTTGGTTTGACACGGATTTCCTGAGTGAAGGGGCGGTGCTGATGTGCTGATGTTTGGAAGCTCTCATAGCTCAGCATAACACAGTACTGCTGTGTCAACTGTGACCCCCGTGACCCCGCAAGAGCTGGAGAATGGGCAGCGGGGTCGCTCTGCGACTCAGGTGAAATGAGGGGTCAAAGGTCAGCTGTCCAGTGTGTCAGGCTTGCTGATCAGGAAGTGTAGCCTCTTGCTTCAGGGAGTACACAGGGAGTGTCATGTTGGACACATACTCGCACTCTGACATAAATCTTCCATGCTTACATGATCTGGAGTTCCCTGCCAAGTCAAGGCTGTGCAGGAAAGTAGGGTCAGGATGCCAGAAACAACTACTCTAAATAATTAACCTCCAATTATTAGATATTTAATTTTTTCGGGTAATTAAACCCTGCTACAACTCCCACATATATTGATTTCATTTAGATCTTCTACCAATTTATTGACTTGGCAAATTCAGTTACAGCTGTAGGTTTGGAGCAAATCATAGAAATACTGCACATTGTTAAAACGAAAGTCTCTCACTCCAACTTAAGTTAATCTCACTCGTGAGCAAAAGCACTTTCAGGACTTTTTCTCCCGGCTGTGGCGCTCTCACACCGAGTCAAACAGTGCAAAGGTTCATGTTTGTTTGTCCCAACCCTTGCTCTCTATCTGCAGCTCACTCCCATTGTAGACTCATCCAAACAGACCCCCTGCCGCTGCCGCACCGAGGCAGTCCTTCCTTCCATCCTTAACCCAGAGTCTTAGGACGGAGAGCTCACTGTTGTTCTGAGCCACCCCAGCATCCTGGTAGTGCTATGAAGGAAAAACAACAGCACCACAGTGGAGTTTCCTTCCCCTGTCTCATCTGAAGCGGGCTCTGCTGGCTGTCCGGATCAAACTGGCCCACAATGTGATGCAGAGTCTTGTCTGCAAACAAGAGGAGGCCCGTGCATTAAAGACTCTCCACGGGGGCACTCGTCCTAAAACTTTTACTCCAGCAGCTCTGAAGAGGGTCATATTACAAGGGGAATATGTTTGTGTGCACCTGAGTGCGTGTTCACATGTGTTTCAAGCTTTTTTTTTATGTAATTCTAAAAGTAACTTTTTAAAAAATTGTTTTAATGTCTTGGAAAAACTTATGACAGTCGTCCTCATGACACCGGGTGCTTGGTTAGTGTAAAATCCTCTGACACACATGAAAAATTGTGCTTGTTTTCACCGGGAGCAGAGAAGATGGTGGTTAGCAAACGAAGGCTGCCTGGAAAGCAGGAAACCTAAGATACAGGTGTCACAGCATTTGACACATGGCTTCATTTACAGGTGATCGTGGTATGAGCAGAAACCCCATAGCAACACAACAAAAATAACACAAAAAGCCATAACCAAAGATAAATTTTAACTGCACGAGAGTCTGGAGAAGCATTGCAGGCGTACAGTGCATTGTTTTGCCGTAAATTATTGTTTGGGAGAATATTGCTGCAGGGTTTTGTATGTTTTTTTATTTCCTTTTTGTCAAACATCATAAGAAAGGAAGAAAAATGTGACAATTGCAGTTTATTTTGTTTGTTTTGACGGCAGCCTGCACTTTAATATTTTAAGCACCATAGTGTGACAATGCTAACCTTTATTTTTCTGTCAGAGAACAACTAAAGTTTAAATGTCTCAGATGTGCTTCCTTCATTTTTGTTCATCTTTGCTTCTGACAAAACAGAAGACAGGCCCTCTTCACTCTCCTAGTTCTCTCTTCTTGCTCTTTTTCCTCATCTCCTCTCCTCACCTTCTTCCTCCACTCACTCCGTCCAGGGAGTCATTATTGCTTTGGTAAATATTTCATAGACCTCAATACCTCTGCACACAGCCACCTGCCAGTCGCCTCTTCTCACACACACAGGATAGACAGATCAAAATGAAAGAGGGCAAAGCGAAGGTGGAGGAGGCAATGAGAGATCGGGAGTAGGAGTCTGCTCTCTGAGCTTGCCTATGCATTTACATTTTCAGGCTTCATAACAGAGTCCTTTCAGAAGATGGAAAGATTCTCTGACTGTTGTCAAATCTGTGCCCAACAACGTTTAGTTTTTCTTCTTCTCTTATTTTCTTATTTATTTATTTTTCGCCCTGAGCATTTTTTTGTAACTCGGCACATAAAAGGTGCTGGTTTCATTTCCGAGGTGGTTGTGCTGGGAAAAGAGGGAGACAGAGAGAGAACGAGACGAAAGAACGAGCCGGCACAGGCTCCACGCACACAAGAGGGAGAATACTAAGCTTCTCCTTCTTCTGACCTTGAGGAGGCCTGTGAGCAGCACCCACTCTCCCTCCCTCCCCTGCCTCCCCTGCCTCCCCTGCCTCCCCCTCTAACTTTCCCAGCTCCACCTGTTTACTTTGACTGCAGGTTAGAGAGGGGTCTTGCATCACCTGCAGTGTCCTATCTTTCTTTCTATTCTCTCACTTACCCTGTGTCATTTCCCCCTATTTCTTACTTGAAAGCGCTCCGAAGAAGAAGCGAGCCAGAGATGAAATATTCAGCTTGGATTTAAGCGCTTTAAGTTGTTTCAGAGTGGATAGCTTGTTGCCACTGAGCTTTGACTTCATAAATAAATGGTCAACAGTGGCCTCTTCGACTGCCCTGTCTCCTGTATGGCTGAGTTGTTCGTGTGCCCGGGGCTAAGCTCTGCCAGTAAGTTCCAGGCCTTAAATATGGATAAGCTGTGAAACGCCTCTGGACACACTCCTATGTAGTCAGTATAATGTAGAATAAAGCTCAGCTGTACACATGGCAAGAGACCACGAATAGTAAATGTAAAATCTTTATGCCATCTTGGGAAATGCAAGGCTGTTAGCTGAAAGGTGAGCGTGCAAGAGGAATATTAGTTTAGATGTGCTTTACATTCACATTTTATGCTTGTATCCAGAGCCGGCAGGCAGCGATTCGGCGCCCAGTGTTTAGCTTCTCTCATTTCCACGGCACAAATGGATACACTGACTCATCAAGCGAAACTGAACCTGTGAACATCAAACCAGCCTAACCACCAGTTAACCATGTCACCACATACTTTGCTTTTCTTTGCATTCCAACAATATTAGCTGACCATTTACCTCCACCCCCCCGCCACCTCTCAAAAGCCGCTCTTGTTTCTGTTAAGGGAAAAGGTGGACGTTTGGTTTCCTTTGAGCTTTCCTATGTAAACGTGTGTTCTCACATTTACCTTGCAGTGTTGACCGCCTCGACCAGGAAATGAAATGAGTCCGGAACAAATGTTCTGGCTTCTGTTGAACCCTTTAGCGAACAGTGGATTTCCAATTGTAGCCGTGTGTTTTCATTCCCAGAAATCCCCCGAGACAGAGTCCCTGAGCTGCTGGATGGAGGGCAAAGTTTCCCTTTTTGACGGAATAAAAAAAGGAAGACGAAATGCTAAAGAAATGTCTTACAGGGTTGCATAGGTATTAGGATAAGAGGGATTTAAATAAAGATTTCCTTTTGTACATATATATAAATCCATTTGTGTTTCATTTGTGTGAAGAGAGATATGGTCCTGGCCTGGCCAGGCCGTTTAGCCTCGTGTGCTAATCTCCAGGTGAAAAGGGGACGATGCGTGATAAAGGCGCCCTTGAAGACAGGTTTGGTAACCTCTGGCGTCACAAGTTGAGCTCGGGTCATGAACAATTTGTCCCTCGTAGATTTTTGTGCGTGCCTTAATGTGTGTGTGTGTGTGTGTGTGTGTGTGCTAACACCCATGAGCCTTGTAGTCATAAATCAGCTTTAGGAAGTGGTGTGGCACAGGCAGCAGAGCCGTGCTGATATGGACTGGAACTATAATGGGCCTGTTTCAGGTAGAGGAAGACATCAGCCGCACTGATCTTTACTACTGCGCAGACCTCTGGAGATTGCTGCCGTACAAGAGGAAATACTATTCAGGTCACTCACATAGTGAAAACTTTTCCTTCGGCATTCCTGTACCACACATTCTCGCTTCTGTACAGCATGCTTTGTTGAAGCCTTGACAATACTGTACTGCTGCATGAATGATGAGCTGCATTCACTGTTTGTTCAGTGTGTGCACACAGACAACAGCGTTTGTTATTCTGTCTGTTTGTTGCAGATAGGGCCTGAGTCTTGTTAGCTGTCAGGCCAGGCATCCACAAAGCTATTCTCTCACTTATTGATGGGGATCCACTAAATTACAGGCTCAAACAAGAGAGGAGGCAGCAAAAAACAACCCTTGTAAAAGTTTCCTAAGAGCCCCTCATATTTCAGAATTGCGCGTGCGTCTGTGTGTGTGTGTGTGTGTGAAGAAAAAGAAGAATGAATGTCAAGAAGATCCCCAAATGCATTTTCCTTTATTTCGCTTTCTCTTTTCTTTTGGCTGTCTGTCTTTGGTCAGGCCCTGTCTCGTCTTGCTATTATCCTGGGGCGTTATCAGTGTGTAGCTGCCTCTTCAGATCAGGCCTGCGATAAGGGCTAAATAAATGGAATGCTTGGCTAGTGGACATAGGTCAAGCCTTGTTTCACCGCTGTTTTTTTCATGTGTTGTTGTGTTTGTCTGCGCGGGAAGTGGAGGGTGCAGCACAAACAGGCTCTGCAGTCTAATGAACTTATTGATTTCAATTTCAGGGCTGTTCTCTCCTCGCCTGACGCTCTGAAGCTTTCATCCATTGCTGAACATAAATTAGTAACTCTGTCTCTTGTTCGGCGACTTTTTCTTTTTATTTCTTTTTCTTTTTTTTGCCCATCTCTCGCTCGCTGGCTCTCTGAGGCAGGTTGCTATCTTGGAAATGCTGTTTTTAAATGTGTTAAAAGCTTCTGTGGTTAGATGGATGCTGTCTCTGTGTGGGTATTTTCTGTGCGGCTTAGCATACACCTGTTCCTGACAGAGATGGAGCTAAGGAAATGACAGACTCTGTCTTTCTCTGTCTCCGTGTGTGTTCGCATGTGTGCGCCATCGGATATTGGGGGTTACTGAAGATGCGGAGTGACCTCGTCCCAAAAGGGTCAGGGAGCAACTGACAACTGTTTGTATATATCTGTGTGTGCATTTGAGTACATGGCCCCATATGCATCAGCCACTAATACGTATCAGGTATCACATGCCCAACATCCAAAGACGGAGGCCTTTGCCAATCGAAGTGAGTGCAGCACATTCTCAAAAGAAGCCCAGCACATGGAAAATGAGAGGCCACCGGCACTGGGACAGGAAGCCTTCTCGGCCCGGCCCTAACGAGCACTGTGGGAGCCTCCACTCTGGACCCAGTACATCCGATATCCCCGATGATGTCCAAAGGCTAAACAGTTAAAAGGTCCGGTTGCTATATGTAGATTCACAACACCCCCCCTTTTTCTGAATTTGATACTCTGGGAATCACAATAACAAGGCTGTGAGCTTCGGTCAGTTTTCCAGAGCTGGCTGCCGAGAAGCAGGGAGAGAAAGGTAGAGCGCGAGCATGAAAGAGAATTGATGCTGAGTAGCACAGGTTTTAATAGGGCTGTCAGAGTCATATTGTTTATGTCGTGTTCCAGATTAATCCATTCTTCCTTTATGAGCCTCTGCAGCCACCGTAAATTGCAAGCACGAAGCCGGTCCACTGTTGAGTTACGCCTCGGGGATCAGTGCCACACATGGGCAGAAAATAAATCATTTCCCCTGGATTTAACGCCGGGCAATACCTGGGCCCTTTGTAAATAAAGCCATAGATGTTTTTACACCCCCCTGTTTTCTCTCTCCTGCCTCCAGGGCTCTTATTGAATCTCAAAAAAAGAGGGAGCGAGAGACAGAGAGAGAAACATGAGAGAATAAGAGAGAGCAGAGTTGAAGGGGGACTGGGGGGAGAGAGAAGGAGGCGAGACAGCGAGAAAGAATGAAGCAGACGGAAAAGTCAGGAAAGATATTCCAAGCAGGGAATGTTGGTTGGGGGTGATGTATGCACGGAGTCTGAATCCCCGGGTTCTTGGGGTGTTCAGGTGGAGATCTGTCAGACTGCATAAACACAGGGCCCACTGTACTGCGCTGCTGTGGAGCAGCGGGCACAGAGCAGACAGCCAGCACAACCAGCACAACCGGCAGGGCTACGCAGCTCAGCTCCAACGCTCGCCACGGCCGCAGCCCAGGCCACCTGCCCGCTCCACAGCCCCCTCCCTCCTCTCCATCACCGTAACCTCTAGCCTGGGAGATCAGTGCCAGAGCCTGGAGAGACAGAAAGAGGGAAAGAGGAGGGAGGACCGAGAGAAAGGCCGGAACAACTTGTTCATCCTGGCTTGTGCAGACTGCCAGCTGGAGACAGCCAAAGGGAATGAGGAATGTGTACTCTGCTCTGTCAGGACTTCATGAGTTATACATGACCTGCTATGTGAAAATGCTTCCTGTGTACTGGGTGTATCATGCTCTTTTCTTCTTTCCTCCTCCTTCTTCATCTCCGGTCCTCCTTCCATCTTTCACACTCTTTATCTCTCTACTATTGCTTTCAAGAGCTCAAAGTTTGCTTTTCTTTTCAGTGACAAAGTATTCCCTGGTTGTTAAATGTTAATCAATGGCAAGCAGCATGGCGACACGAGAGGCTCCGGCTTCTGGCGGGATTCGGCACTTCAGCTGGCTCTTCCTTGAAATGATACGGTGCTACCACAGATGTACATCAACCGCAGGGAGATTAGTGCCAGCTCCACTGTATATTGCATATTAATGATACACTGTGTTTGCTCCTTCTGTACAATCTAAACCGCGATGCTAACATAAACACAGAGCGTACACAAATGTATTCTTAAGACAAGCAACTATACCAACCATAATTCATACCTCCAACAATGCCAGTGCCAAAATCAGTGCTCCCTCTCGCCCATATATCAGCCAGCCACAGAGAGGGTGATGCATTATTCAGGCTGAGCCAGGCTAAAGACTGTTCTCCTTGTTCTTGAGTGCTGGAAGCAACAGTCGCCTTGCTAGGACACTGTTCCCTATCGCTAAAGTCTCTGTTGTCTCCTCTTCTGTCTGTTTTCTCTTCCTGTCTCTGCCTCTCTTAACCTCTGTTGTATCATGGTAATTTTTCATTCTTTGTGTTTATCCAAATGCCTAGTGGGATTATTGTCTTCGGCTCTTCTTCCTACACGGCACACTCACATTTTCATCTCTTTGGTGCGTTTTGAGAGACGCGTGTCCATCAGCTGCACGTTAAAAACGCTTTAATTATTTTACAACTTTATTTTTTGAAAGGATTGTGTTGTGCTTTCGCACACTGTTCACTGCTGTGTCTCCACATACACGCGTCTTTTCATCTCTTTTAACTCGAAGCGCTGTCCTATAATTTAGCCTCTCTGCTTTGTTTCTTGTTGATGTGAACTGTCACAGGAATGGAGGAACAGATCCAAATATATTTTCCTCTATCCTGGGTCTGTTGTCCTTCCACTTTTTCTTCTGTCTCTGTTCCCTGGTCTGCTCTACTCAGGCAAGACATTAAAATTTGAGCAGTGAGGGGATATGGAGAGCCAGGGCCAGCCTGGGGGTCCTGGTGTATTGCTTCACACTTTTGTCCCAGGAAAAGGAGCATACAGTGATAGGTTTAAAGACTCTGGGCTATGTGTTTGTCTCGGCTAGAGACCGACAGTTTCTTAAGGCCCGTTGTGAGTCAGACCCGTTATTGCTGTAGCGTTCAACTCAAACATCTCCTCAGTGCAGGGACCAGCAGTTGAAAGAGGGAGACAATGTCTTTATTTGCATGATAGCCCGACAAACTACTGCATTTGTCAACAATAAAGTTGAAATACTTGAGGTCACTTTTGCACAAAGTATAAAGTGTTGTACTTCTGCATGAATTAGTATGTGTGACTTTTCTCGAAAACCCACAGCACCAAAGTGGATAATCAAAACACTGCAAAGTTACTTTGTGCGTAAAGAGACGGGAGTTGTTTTATTTCTTATTTAAAATCAGCTCCATAATTTGATCTTTGTAAAACTTAAGTTGCTGCAGGTGTTCAGCAGGAGGAATGATAGCCTTAGGGCTTGGAGCTGCCGTGAGGCCCCGTCGAGATTTCCCATCATCCCCACAGTCTGGCAGCAGCTTTTCAAACAGCGCCCCGTCTGAAGTTGCCCTTGGTTCTACATGTGTAGCAGTAATTATGAATGAGGGGGACTAAGATCTATACAAAACCATCAAACATTTTACAGCTTGCTGCTATTGTAATAAAGATCAATAGGCACAGTATCAGTCGTCGTTTTGAAGGAGAGGTGGTGCTGTACATTTTCCCTCGCATACTTCGTCTGTTTCTTTCTTTTCTTTCTGTCTCCCTCACTCATGTCCCCTCTCATTTCTCTTCTCTTTTGCTCTCAACTCTCTCTCCCCATACAGAGCCAGTGTAGCACATCCGTTTTAATTGCCGTTTGTAGGGCTGTGTGATGTGAGCTGCTAAAAGACACCCGTCCTGTAAAAGAGCAGCAGACAGAGACAGAGCGAGGCAGTGGAATACATTCACTTCAGCACTAGATGGATCTACGGCAAAGGTCAGGGCCAAACTTCAAGCACAGAGTGTGTACAATGTACAGGAGATTGTGTTTGCACGTTATGTACGACAGCAGAGTTCTTTATAGCCTTCTGTGGACAGATTTCGCTATTGTTGTGAGGACATTTTAGCTGGGTCAATCTTTTTGAGAGTCAGGGTTTTAGGGTCAGAGTTAGAATGAGGTTTTTGTTAGGGTTAGGGGCCAGGGATTGTATTATGTCAAGGAGTGTCCTAACAAGTATAGAAAGACAAACGTGTGTGTGTGTGTCTTTGTATTGGACAATGAAATAAACACACACTCCAAAACAACTAGATGGACTTGAACACTACCACACCTTCCTCACACTTTCATCAAGCCCGGGAGTGGGGGGGGGGGGCTGTTAAACCAGCCTCCACCAGTGGGCTGAGGTCATTTGACCAGAGTTAGAAGACACGGAGAAGCTGCAGATCAAACAGCATTCTGTCTGACAGAAAAAGATAAAGAGACTGTCAGCACCGCCTCAGAACAAAGCAGCCCCTCACCTCTCTGGCCCACAGCAGCTCCCTGACGGCCAGTGCTGCACTGGTAAATGAAAAGGTGGGTAAACTGAAGATGAACGTCAGAAGGTGATCACGATTCCAACATCCAACATCATAAAAAATTTATAGATTTACAAAAGTTTTTGTTCCAATGTGCCGTAAATCTGTTTTGGAAAAATCTTTCCAACCAGCGCTGACCAGTAAATACAGTGTTTCAAAAAGACATACAGTAAGCAGCGGTGTGAATAAAATACATGCGTGTATTTCTCAGCGCATCATGTTAAATAGGAATATTTAAATGAAAGAATGTGGCAACTTCAATTTTGAAATCAGCATTTGCACTGATAGTAATAAATAGACTGTACCGTGGCCATAAACGCCTCCTCTCCTGTATGTCTCTCTCCATGCTTGTTTACTCGTGGCTGTCCAATGATATTTAGTTTTGCTGGACTGCGATAAGGGCTCGTTCACTAATTTACCAGCTTCCGCCCGACCTTCTGCTGGCAGATCACAGCTGGAAAACACGCTCCCATTAGTCAGCCCGTTTCCCTCTAATGCAAGCTGAGGGTCACGGCGAAGACGCACGACCGAGAAGCGTGATCCACTGCAACTTTATTCTCTCGCCGAACACTGATGATACCATACTTTGCCAAAATGAAAGCATAATGTGGCACGTCGATCTGCACAGCACATTACCGAACCTGCTCATGCGTCGAGACTTCGTAAGCGGGATGCTTTTCAGCTGTGATCTGCTGTCACAAAGCAAACGTCTGACTGATGAGACTTTATCTGTGATGCCTCTTTCAGAGTGGAGTTACAATCACTGCCTTGTCAGTAAGTGATTAATGGATTCAAAAGGACATGATGGCTGGGATATCAAACTGTGTACTGTACAGAGAATATAGATTTTGTACTGAGCCTCAGTGTGTCTGTTTGTGTTGATAAAGACTAAAACATAATCTCCCTCTTATATGGATATTTCATTTCCTTGAAGAGGGCTATGAATGATTGTTTTACTTTTTTCTCACTATTCAAATAATCTGGTCCACAATTGTCCTTGATGCTGCACGGCTTTGAGAAGAGCTAGAGAAATGAAAGGAACAAAAACAGGCAAAGAAAGACACGCACAAATGTTAAGTTTGCTAAACAACAACTGGGCTCCATCAAGCATGAACTCGCTTTCCAGTCACTTTTGGTTTAGCATAGGGAATCTGTGGCGATCCATGTGGTTTGGCATTTAACTGTAAACTTTAAAAGACATCCATAAGCTGGCTTCATTGTTTTTAATGGCCACATGAACTACTTTTGAGGATAATCATTTTATCTGATAAACCAGAATTTCAAGCAGTCTTATCAGCTGTGCGCTTGCACTTGTTGTTTTTTAATCCTTCCATTCTGTCTCGTTGTTTTTAATTGATTCTGCTGCACGGAGGCTTTCTTCCAGAGATAATGCACTTGTGAGAACAGGTCATGCTCCCTAAATGAGGGAATTTCACTCCAGCATATTTTCCACAGCGTATTTACCGTCCTTCAGAAGCATTTCCAAACTGCTGGAAAGTAGAGATTGACTTTGGTTTGCTGCATTTCTGCAGCTCCCTCCCTCGCCGCGTGTTTTAAGAGACGCTGTGCACTGCGGCAAATGGCTTCGGCTAAGAGCTGGTGGTGTTCATGCTGTTTGGAAATGCCTCCACGAATGTCCCAACTCAAGGCTCGAACCAAATCTGTGCGTATTAGCATCAAAAACAGTGTCTACTTCTTTCCCTCTGTCTCTACATAATTTGGCAATGTGAGCTCAGCGAGGCATGGAAAGTAGACCGCTCTGATTATCCAGTAATGTTGCAACAGAGCTCATAAAAATATAAATAAAACATAAAAAAAACAAGAAGTGTTCCAGCGTCTGTGCTGTGTTGGGCTGTGATAAGGACTCGTCCGCTAAGACCTCCACTCACCTCTCCCATCGCCTCCTGATTCCACCACCGGTTCCACTGTCAGGCCCTCAGAGGAAAGCTGTTTATTCCACACGCCGCCTAAGTAGAGGTCTTGGGGTTGGAGCGGCTGTGTAGTGCATGGTGAAGACAAACACAGGCCTATTTAGTCTAGTCGGTAAAACCATGGTAAACAGCACAGAATGGAAGCAGCTGCGGATTTTTGTTTTCATGTTTTTTTTAAGCTCCTGTTTCTGCACCATCACTCTGGGTTGGGAAACATAATGGGTTTTTGTGACGAACAAGAGCTGACCACGCTCTTCTTATTCTGAAGACGGAGACGGTTAAAACTCCATCCAAATCCATACATTCCGTTGTGCGTTCACCACGATGTGCAGCAAACCTTCTTTGACCTTGGGTTTTTCAAAAGAGACATTATGTAATGTTTGCCATGTTCCATGTTTTGTATTCATGAATTACTAATATTCTGCATAGGGTTTTAATATGTTGTTTGTATCCTCCTGTGCCTTTTATGTCATATAATGTGGGAAGTTGTTTTCAAATCATATTCTTTTTTTTGTGTTGGCACAAATGAAAATGGAGACATAAACATGATAGTTGCTAAAGTGTGAAGCTCAAGTTTTCATTATATTTTGTTTTAGTGTCCTCGTGTTTAGTACAAGGCGTAAATGAAAACCACATGAGCTTGCTTGTCACTGATTCATAAAAAATCCTAAATAACCTTATAAGTTAGATCCTTTTTTCCCTCTAAAGGACACTCGATTCTTCAGTATTTGGAATATGTGCATGCTGGCGTATGTGATTATAAAATGGAAATGTCTTCTGGAATGGCATGGGGAACCCCTGTCAGCCGCGAGTGCCTGTGAATGCCACTTGGTATGCTGACATAAATGCTCTTCCATTCCTTCCACGGGCACCTGTCTGTAGGTCAGAGGTCATCCTGTTAGGGGTAATCCCCACTGTAACCTGACCAGGCCAGAGGATAGTGGCAACCAAACACGCAATGGTGGACTAAGCTGTCCCCCTAATACTCCCACTAATCACATTTTAATTGAATTCCAGCGAACATGTAAAAACCTGGTTCAGTTTTGTTATTCCATTTTCCTAACAGATGTCCCTTTGATCCCTGTAAAGTGATCTTTGGTGGTGACGTCTTCTGTTTGGAAACATACATGAATTGGCTGATCTAGATGGAAGAAAGTAGAACCATGTGCTTGTCCTCGGGATAGATGCCATGAGGACTGAAGATTGGGGGTGTGGGGCATGAAGGGTGGAGCTGAGTGGGTTGTGCCTTAAGGAATCGTACTAGGACCTTGTAAAAAGATTAGAAAAAAGTAATATCTACAGCTGAATGCTACAATTTCACAAACCTCAAAAAATCATTAGCACTTTGATTCAGGGTCCATAAACGAAATATTAGTCTTAGGCCCAACAGTACGACACTGTACGTGGGGATTGGGTCACATTACTTTCCAACATGTCTACATGCACATACTTTCAAAAGACTTTTATGATTGTTAATTATCATTGCACATTGATACTAAAGTTTGCGTTGTGGACAAATCTGCAGCGAGCAAAAGTGGAAACCAACCACAAAGTCATTGTAAAATTGGAGACAGTGCTTATCATTGGTGCCGTTTCAGCGAAATGAGATTTTCTCTAGACAACAGAGCACTGTTCTGCGGGATTCCAACTTCAATGCACAAAGCAGGAGCCATTATAAAAAGAGCTACACACTATTGGCACAATCGGGGATGCCAGCGTTTCAAATTTCAAGAGGCACGTGCCGCGTCTGAGCACCAGCCGCAATTACATAAAAGCGGAGGCCTGTGGGTGCACATGTGAGCATGCAGAAGGTTGCTCCAGGACTATGCACAGACCCCTGTCAGTCCAATATGGGAAGGTTGCATTGAGTCAAATATTTAGCGTAGGAGCTATAGTAGGACACTTGGTTTTGAAGGTACTTTCTTCAGGCTTTCTGCTTTTACAGGCTCTTCCACCCATCATTCCTCCTTTCCACACCCTTCTGCATCGGTTCCTGAGTTACTGTAGTTTCGTAGGACACGCCGTTTAAAAGGCAGGAGTGGAACTGATGGGAGTGGTGGAGAAAGGTTCTGCTGGATGAGCCGTTATCAGAACCCCCACATAGTTTTGAAACAGGGATGATTTCACTCTTCCATGTTTGGCTGTGACCAATTCATGTAGACACAGGGACAAAGTAGACACTCTTTTTAGTGTTAATTCACAGAGATTTGTCTCAATCCCTGACATAGGACACATGTTTTCTTCTCCTCTCTGCACTTCTCTGCAGTAGTTAGTAGCTGGGTTTTGAGAACTTGCCATGTACGTACAATCCCACATCAGTGACGGATGAATGACAAGCTGAACAAATTGTAGCGTCCCAGTTTGGGACAGACGTCTTTAAAAAAGGAGCAGTTTCGGGGACAAAGGTGATCAGTCTACCAGCTTCTACCTACCTCACACCAACCAGCAGCGCTGAGCCAAGGAAGTTGATCCACCCACATGCCTCCAACTCTCTGATTAACCACCACAAGCAGCAAAAAGTTTGTGTCTGCAGCACACTTGCCTGTTACTGAGAGCCAAATCAAAGGCCCGCTCTGTTATTAGAGCCAATGCGCTTTTGAGGAAAACAAAATCCAACTGTGAGCTTAAAAAGGAGTTGTCTCATTTGATCATTTATTACACATTTTAAGTGGTTTGGAAATAACTGAGGCCAGCGTGGTCTACATCCCTAATTGGTGCTCTTTTTCTCCCATTAGTACATCCAGACTTGTGATCCCACTAAAACAGGCATGAGAAGAAAAAAAAAATCTTTTCTCTAACAAAGCGTTTGTCATCGGTTTGCAGTTGCTCTGTTCGCAAGCGTGGTTCAGATTTGCCTCTATGCACAGCTGTCACTGAGCCTGTTGGACATCCTGGAACCCAAACACAAAAACCAGAAGAGATTAGTGTGCCATGTCAACCCACTGCTTTCACAGATGGCACGGATGCTTTTAGCCCACTCCCTGTAGACAGCCACTCATTGATCTTTCATACTAAACTCCCCACAGCAGGACTCTTGATACTGTTTTATTTATCATTCTGGCATTTACTATTAAGGGCAATAAAGTCTGACATGTGTGGGTTTTAACTGTAGGGGGCACTGTGGTTTCTGGGCAACACGCTGGGGTGGGTGGGGGTGCGGGGGTAGGATGCTGGCAGTGAGAGCTGTTACCTGTAGTAATACCTCCCCCGTCTCTCTTTCGTTCAGCCTGCCCCCAGCCCTAATTCCCCAGGTCCAAATCTGAGCCATAATTCACTAGTGTTGTCTCTCACCTTGACGTACACGTAGTAAACGTGTAAAACATTCCGGTCGGATTTGCTCCCATTTAATAACAGAACATTTCAGGCCGTGTGGGAGGGAAAAAAAAGAGATATCACTTACTAGTTTTTAAAGATCCTGGCACAAGCTCCAGGAACCCCTAAGCTCCAGCCCAGATACCTCATCCAAAACCAACACAGGGGACAAGCAGGCAATTTTGGAAACGTGGTTTTCAGTTTCTGCACATATTTTCCAAGGGTCAGGCCATGATGAAATTTGGTTCTGGCTCCAGCCCAGGACATTACCTGTGTGTCAGGTGATAGCCTCCCTAATTACCCTGGAAGGCAAACAGAGAATCCTTTTCGTTGAGATTTCACAGAGCCCACCGCCCCAGTAAATGTGCTGCTCCTGTGGTAAAAATGTGATCTTTCGGCTAATGAACGACACACTTCGTTTCCTTAACCGAATCCCCCTCCTCTTCCAGCCTCTAGGGGGAGCTTGGCCCACCTTTTTCCTTGTTTTTACTGCAGTGGGCACTGGCAAGAGTTTGGGTCAACCTTTGTGAGTGAGCATTGATTTATGGCTCAGTGCATCTCTCCAGAGGCATCCAGCTTGCCTGGACACAAGCGTGTGTGAACAGTGGCTCTCAGACATCACTGACACTCTGTCCAACCACTGGACCAAGAACCACTGATTGGAGTCTGCGGTCAGACAAACACACCACAGCAGACCAAATCCCTCAATCACTGGGTCTCGGTCCAGTCCATGCCCCCATGTTCCACATTTGAGTGACGCGCTGCCTGCAGAGCAGTCATTAGAATCTATGTTTCACAAGCAGAGCAGGGATAGTAAATCGTTCAGGCCTCAATGTTGTTATAGCTGGCCCCAACAAGCCACCCTCTGTCTACTTTATTGGAGTTTGAAAGTGGATTTCATGTAGTTTTTGGCAACTTTGAAAAAATATGACAAACAATGGAAACTATTGGTGTAAGAGACAAGACCGCAACACGATGAAAACTTGTTCAATCTTTCAAAGAAAGTCCTTCAGGTTTTCAAGTCCTCTGAGATTTGGAGACTGACTGGAACATCATTAGACAACAAAAACATCCCATCTATGTTTTCAATAACATCAGAAAAGGAAGTGTGCTAGGGGAATAGTGCGTATTTGGGGATGGTGCTACGTGATCCTTCATCACATGGTCAAGGCCCCTGCTCTGGTACCGAGTTAACAGATTTTCTCCCTGTGGCCCCACTCTTAAATCAGATCAGCTTTTTAAAAAAATGCTACATCTAAGGGCCCCCATTCCATGTCTAACTACCTAGTCTTTTGTTTGCTCATGTTTTCCTTTTCCTCTGTGGATAGGCTGGCTCTGACCGTGTAATAGAGCGCATATTGGCCAAGCGCGGCAGCCTGCTGTGACCAGATCAGATGTGTGCTCCTGATTATGAAACTCCCTTTTAGTCACTGACAGACATGGTAATAAATGTGTCCATAAATTGAATTTGGGGCTTTTGAAAAGGAGCAGGAATATCTAAGGAGCATTTCAGCTGATTGTCTCCAGCCGACATGGCAGCACTTCAGTGGGATTCTGGGGGAAACTGATCCTGCTGTAGTGTGGTTGGAGGGTTGTGAGTAGGGGGGCATGGGGGGCATCGGGGAGGGGGTTGCGGGATGTATGCCCAGCCAAGAAAAATAAAGACTGCTTTATTGCTATTCAGAAAATCATTTGATTGAGTTTGCACAAATAAGCAGAGCGAGAGCCGTCTGTAGGAGTGTGTACGTATGTTTGTGTGGTTGTGTGTTAGATTATTATTGTGTTTCCATGTGCATTTAGGGAGTGTGTGTGTGTGTGTGTGTGTGTAAGCTTTCAAATCCCTTTTGTCTTTCTTAGAGGTATACTGCACAGGAGCAAGGTTCTGAGTCATTCCCCCAACTTTAAAGGGATGTACAGTGCACTTACAGTTACTTAAAGGCTCCCTCTCACAGGAACACTACCGAACGTCGGTGGAGTGGTGTTGACAGCAGAGCTGGGATGTCAGGCCAAAGCTTTCCTCTGTCATTCCTCTTTGGATTAGGCCTTGGATGCTCTTTTGTAAAAGGCGAAAACATTAGAAATTCTTTTACTCCTTCCTTTATTAATTATGACATTTTGGCTTATGTAGTAGTATCAGCCAAGCATTGTAATACACTGGATGCTCCCTAAGGTGGATTTATTTCCATGTTCAAAGGCAAAAATGGACATCATTAGAAATGGGCTCAGAAATTCATTTTATTTTTAACATATGAACAACGCAGTAAAACTAGTTGTTTTTAAATAATTTAAAGTGTGGGGTATGAAGACGTGATCTGCCAGTTCTTTCACGGATCGAACCTAACTTGAAATCTGACATGAGCTAACGTGTGCTAAGCTAAGCTGCAGAGCACTCCCCATTACCTTGATGTTTGAGAGGAAACAGAAATGCTTACTAAAGTGTGTATATTTAGTCTGCGCGGTCATGAGGGAGGGACACAGCTTCTCGAGCTAGTGTGATACACCTAACCCAGCCACCAAGAGTCACACATCCCCACGTGTTTGCCAGGCCTTTCCTTCGAGCTTGATTTTCGTGCAGACGTGAAGTGACAAGTCTGGAAGGTTCTCCTGGGGCAGAGGGCAGCCTGAGTCATAGCCAGACAACAGGCAGGAGCAGTCAGAGTCCTGGTTTAGACATGGCAATCTAACATGATGTTGTGAAACTGGTTACCCTTCATTATTTATTCACTATAGACAATCTGTCTTGGCAAAGAGTTTGGGATTTGGTGTGTGATTTCTATCTCGGCCTTCTTGCCTTCCCATCGCTTATGTCTCGCTGCCTTCCTCTCGTCTTTCTGTCTAATTTGCCTTTATCTCTCTTTCACTTGGTCTGTCTTGCTCTGTCTCTTTCCATTTCTTTTCTTGCTGCTGCCGTCTGCGCTGCCTTTCTTTGAAATGTTATGATTCACTGGCTGTGAGCTGTCTCCTTCAAGTCTGTGTGTCTCCTGAGTGCAACCACAGAATGGTACATCACTTCGATTACATGTAATTTCCTGGGTTTTATAAGGTACATTTACTCACCCTACAATGGGTGAAGACTGTTCTTTTCTACAGCCAAGTTCAGAGTATGTGTCTCTTGCACCATCGTCCTGTTCATGGAAACCATTATCTGGTGTGGGAATGTGCCAAGATTAGACAACAACGTTTGTCTCTGGGTAACATTTTGCAACTTGGAATAATATAAAAACTGAAACTCTTCCCAGAGTTGTTTCAATTATAATATTTCAATAAGACAAAACTATCATGCTTTCTTTTTCCAAGAGGCTGAGTGTTTGCAGTCCAGCAGTAGCAAGAGACATTCATCATGAAATATTTTCTTAGAATAAATACTTAAAGATAGTTTAAAGTTAAAGTTTGATGAGGCATTACCACCAAGCAAAAAACTCGACGAAAGTAATTAAAGGACGTGTTTAGATAAGTAAATCGTTTTAGATAACAAGTTATTTCCTTTAAATCACCATAAAACCTAAAGCCTTTTAAATGCCTCCACCTGTGTTACCTTTGTGCTCTGCAACGTTGTAGACTGGACCAATTACAGTGTTTTTCTTACTTAAGTTTCTCTCTCATTCTCTCTCCCACCCTCTCAATAAAAAGAAGCCAATAAATCACTTAGCTGTCTCTGTGGGTTTGGGGTATTGGTGTTGGAGTGAGCTGTCCCACCATCCCAGCTGCGTAGACACGATTCTCAAGGCACACACACGCACACGCACACACACACACACACACACACTTCTTCCCCGCTCCCCTCACTCACAAAAACCAACATAGTGAAAATTACATTTTGGTTGAAGAGTCTAATAAATCTTGGGCAAACGTGGCTGGAGAAGTGGAAAAAGGCCCTTCATGGCGGCTGCAGTCCCAGTGATGTGGATCCTGCTCTGGGGGAAAGGGGAAGCCACATAAGAGAAGGTTTGTGTTAGCACAGGGTAGATGAGGTGCAAAGGGAGTCAGTGGGAGGATACAAGGCCTGAATGTGCTTGTGGATTATAGGGAGTGATAACTAATGTTGTATGTGTGCGTGTGTGTGCAAGGCAAGCAGCTCTTGAGATCTGTGTTCAGACAACAGAGCTCCATTATGATCTATAATTTCAAAGGCATGTGGAGCGTGCTTATTTCAGGCAAGGAGGAAGTTCCAAGTCACTTCTCATGAACAAAGGTAAAAAGAGGTGCACGTTTGATTTTGTACCGCAGACAAACACTTGATGACTGTTGTTTTGAGTAGCGTCATGATTTTCTGCAAACATTTAAGAACGATCTCAGCGACCATATTAGGCAGCTGTTCCCATGCGCGGCCATTTATCTATAGACGCTGCTTGTCAGCATTGACTTTGGAGTTATTCTGATTCACTGTTCCATGTCCACATTGTTGATCTCTGCTGGTTTTCCATCTCTGAGGCCTGGTTGATTGGAACAACTTGGGTAATACCATCAGCAGCCTGTCAAGGTTAATTAAAACACACATCTACAAATCTGCCAGCAATTACTACACCCAGAAACATTTGGTGCCACTCACAAATTTTAGACAGAAAAGGCTGTGTTTACCGTGCTAGCCTTTCATTTCTCGGCGCATTCCCACAAAACAAATACTGGTTAGAGCCTTGTTTGATACAGCAAAGTTCATATTTATTTTACCATTTAAATGTTACAAAAATGTAGGCATTGGGAGACATGATAATGGAATCCAGATTCTGGCTTCATTTAATTTGTAGCTCTGCACGGAGTCATCTCATTTTAGATTACAGCCCTGTGTAAACCGTGCTGCTTGTGTCTCTCAGGGTGAAATTGTGTAACTGTGTTGTGTCCCAGTCATCTGGATGTGCTTTGCTGTCCTCAACAGAGCACACATCTTATCTACATCGCTTGTAACCCGCAACCTCACAATCATGTGGTTCATCTACTTTGCCCAATGACAAAAACAGCAAAGTGGGCCATTTGCATGCAAATACATACACGTGAAGTTCCCCATCTTTTGCATATAACCGACACTGCTGGCGACACATTCAAGTAAAACCCAAGCTCTCTCTCAATCCGTCATAAGAACAGGTGTTACTTTCTGGACAAAACATTTTTAAACTATAAAATAATATAAAGTAAAAAATAAGTGTCTAAAACATTTTGTGTTACAATTGACAAGCACAAACTTACATTTTTAAAAACATCACTCTGGCAATATGGTTTACAATCATTGATTATCATGGATCTCTTTTTTTACTAATTTGTTATGTGATTTTACTTCAATCAAATCCGATGTCACCAAAACTTAACCCGCTATGTTCGGATCTTGACATTTTTTGTTGTTTCCCAAGCCCCCAGGACTCTCGGTGCTGAGCATCACCTCTGTGTGACGCAGGATTTACTGTTACCTATGTTCTAAACCACCCAAATGTCTGTATTAGTCATTTTCAATTAGAGATTCTTATTTATACTTTTTAACCTTTGCGGTGGTGATTCATGATGATTTCACTTTGTACATTTACACAAATGAAAAATGCGCTTGAGCCAATCATGTGATCACTAATGTTTTATTACTTTAAATGACTGTTATACTTATGCAAGTACTAAAAAGAAAACAGTGAGCTCTCCTTAAGCCCAGTCTGTTCCACCTGTCACCAGGTGTTGATAAAAAACAATGTAAAAGCTTTAATGACTCAGTGCCAATGAAGAGTTGAAAAACAGGCTGGTGTTAGTGCAAGTGAATCATTTCTTTGAAAATAACAGGTACAAGATAGTTGCCTCATTTGAAGATGTAATCACCTGCTACGTCATCTGGCCGTCCCCGGCCTAATCTGTCATCTAATGATGTTTAAAAGATGGGGTCATAACTCATCTTGAGCTGCGGCGATGATTTATGGGTGTCTTCTTTGTTTATACTGTTTTAAAGTACATTACTGCATTGCATGGGAAGATCAAGTAAATAAATCAATCAGTAAAATTAGTATAAGGCTGCAATGTGAGGGAGAGCAGGGGACGTATGGAGATGGTCTCTGTGGACCACAGAGTAGAGGGGCTGGACTGGGATTATTGTAGCTGCTGAGGAACACCTGTCTGTCACTGACGGATCCCCTTCTGCCAAGCCCCAAATGGATCTTGGGAGCAGTGGGCCCCATCATAACTTCCTCTTCCCCCAGCTCCATTAACACTAATGTTTTTTTTTTCCTTTAGTCTTAGCCTTCGTCCCCCCTGTATTCCCTTACCCTGCATGTCTGGCATTCTGGGAAGGGTGCAGAAAGGGAAAACGGGGCTGGGACAGTTTAGTTGGATCGCCAGCTGTGTGCCAGCTGTGTACCAGCGGAATGCTGAGTGGCGTGGAGAAAGGCCTATTATCTCCCACACGCACACACTCTCTCTTGCCTTTCACACCCTCAACCCTGGCCCTGCAAAATCAGGCAGACAGATTCTGCTAAAACCATCACTCCTCCTTATTCATGCATGTGGTCTCCTCCTGCACACATCGGCTCACACACACACACACACACACACATATACTTATTAGAAGTGCTGTGCATGGAGTTATTTTCCCTTCTCTGTCCCTGTCTTCGCACACACACACACCCGTGCACAGAGGGCCCGAGAGCTTCCATGCCATCCTCTATGTGTCACTGCTTCTGACACACAGGACTAAACAAGTCATTAGAGCATGGGTCGAATCATCTATACACACAGTCTTATCTGTCTGCTCTCAGTCAGCCAGCCTATTGCACAGCAGCTGGACGCCTCTGAGTGCTGGTAGGATATGAGCAATTAGCAAGAAAGACCTTTTAGCTCTGCCAACTGATTTGCGGCCAGCTTCTGCATATGCCTGTAATTCACTTTGACATTTCATCTCCTCACTTGTCACAGTCTTTATTGTGCATTACCACAATATAAACAATAATGATGAAGTAATAATCAAATCGGAGGCAATATAATAATTTTGTTTTCCGCTGCGCCAATGTCCACTGGTTGAACCTGTGGGAGACAGCTGATAAGTGAATGTGCTAGCTTGGAGTGGAGGTCTCTGGAGAGAGCGGAGGAAGCCGGGGGGAGTCTTCCCCAGTCAGCCCAGGGGAAATGGATGACAGTTACACTACCCTCCGGCCAATTAACTGTCATTCTAGCTGTTGGTTTAACTTGTTGACCTTACCTCGTCCGTGCTGTTTGTCTTATCATTTCCGGAAAAGAGGACCTCATCTGTGTATGTAAAGTGGGCCGGTGACCTTCGGGGAAGGGGAACAAAGGTCACAGTTCACCCGCTGTATATTTCTTTCATGCGACACCAAATATGTCGAGGAGTCTTCTGGGGATTTGGGGGCGTAGAAAGAGAGAAGTCCTGTGGGAATGAAAGAGCGCTATCTGTTATTACTTCCAATTACTCCCCAATCTCCTGCTCTATCTACCTGTAAAATGACATTAGATATGCCTGTTCTCATGGCTTTCTACAGATGAAGGCTGCGCTTCTCAGAGATGAGGCCCAAGGGAGCTCAAGGTCCACAATCCCTGCCCTTAAGTCGTCAGCTAACCGAGCGTATTCATAGATTTGATGGAGCAAAGTTGATTTTTTTTTTCTAAGGATGACACGGGTTTTGTCTTTGGGAAGGAAGAATGGACATTAGTAGGAAGAGGCTAAGTGTGGCTGCCATGTTTGTCCCTGGATGAGCGTGGGTTTGAGGTTGACGTGTGAACAGGGGTACAGTTCCAGTGAGCGCTGCTGTCTTAGCATGACAACAGAAGGGGCGGGTCGTGGCTGCCCTTCTGCGAGGGGAGATGGTGACACAGTGCCCACCCCTCTCCGATTGTGAGAACGCCACTTAATTGTGCCCAGTGGCCAGTGCGGGACAAAAAGTAAAGAGCCTACACAGCTGGAGATCGCAGGGAGCATTCATACTGAATGCTGGGCTTGTTCAGACACTTTTCTGCCCTGTGTCTCACAAGAGCCCACTTCCTACTTCCCATCCTGTCTCTGACAAGAGAAGGGATTGACGGATTTTCATTACATTGGCTAGATTAAGTCTTTTCTGGACGGTGGAAAGATTGCTAGAGGTGGTCTTGTAATTGGTAATTATTAACTCAAGATACTGAGAATCATCCGCAAAAAAAAAACACTTGTCACAGACCCGACCCAGCAGGATATGCTGTAATTAGAGGTGTGTTTAAAATTACCAAAACGCTATCTGGAGTTCACGGCATATTTTGCGCTGTCCCTTTACGCCGTATGCAACGTCCTGCTGTTTTGTCACCGCAGTCATATCAGGACGTATTATTGCATCTTTATTCTACTTCCCAATTTAGGTAACAGTGGTCGTGAACAAACTGCCACCTTTAATTTTTCTCTCTGATATCTTATAGCAGCTTGTCTTGACTAGATGAGGGAGATTTCCCAGGCGTTGATGTAAAACAGTCGACTGCGAACAGAATTTGGCTCAACAGTTCTCCTTCAGCATGCATTTAGTTTCCTTATTATAGACAAGGCACCAATCTATCCTCATGCCACCACTGAATCACTCTGTCGCCTACCCTTTCATTCTCTAATAAACACTAACAAAACAGAAGCATGCATGAATGCACACACACACACACACAAACACACACACACACACACAATGGTGGTATAGCTCTCACCATTTCTCATTTGCATGGCAATGCCATTATCTGGCTGTGAGGTGTCACGCTGGAGTGGTTGACAATGTGCCTGACAACAAGTTTATCTAAGCACAAAGAAAAGTTGAGAAGAATAGAGTACTTTCTTTTTCTGGCTTTAGCATATATACTTTTAAACTCCCCGTGGAGTACGAGGAAGCATGTCACCCAGCCTCATCCTTCATGATAGAGTAGCAAATCCATTATTTATAACCCTAGTTAAACCTATGGTAAACACTTTGTATAAATAATATTTACTCTTTTAGCACTGTGCCTTTCACAGCCCACGTTCTATTTTTGCTTCCATCATGCTCTTCCGCTTTCTATTTTCTTTATTTCTTAATATAAATGTGTTTATTTTTATTCAATTTACTGTAAATTGCTGTAGCCAAGTGTGCTCCTGCAGTCTTGGCCGGGTCTTCAGTGGAAACGGGATCTGTGTTCTCAGTGGGACTAATTTAGTTATATCAAAATAAAAAAATACAAAGGTTGAGCTGCTTGTCAGTATTCATTAATAATGTCGGATATTGAATCTTATGCAGACACATTACTACACACTTTCAAGTATGGAGGATAGTGGAGATAGCTGGCTGAACAGAAGATAATCAATACCAGGGTTTGCAGCGTAGACACTGGTAGACATCATCATTACACAATGAAGCCCTCTCACCTGCTGTTATCGACCTCCCTCTTAGGTTTACAGCAGCAGTGAACAACACTTGGCTTGTCTAGTGATGTCATATATAGTTGTGTATGTGTGTGTCTGGTTTCTAGCAGCAAAGCAAACAGAACCTGTCTGGGCCATGCAGTAATGCACTGGGATGTGAATAGCCCTATCTGTGGTATCCGTGTTTGAATAAATCACTTGTGGTGGTGTGTTGCAAAATCCAGCTAGATGATAAGTTGGAGCTGCCATGTCCAGTGCTAGTAAAGTCTCTGTTGTTGCTGTGTTGTGCTGATAAGCAGGCTCAGCTCTGGGTGGCTAAACAATTTCCTGTACATGGTTTACCTCTTACCTAACACAGCGCGACTTCTCGAGAACAATGATTAGCCAGCCGAGCTCTTCGGGTGCACATACCTGGCACATGGAGACTTTGACCTAAGTGCCAAGATACATAGGACTGTATTTTTATTGTATTTTTTTTTTACGTACATTTTTATTAAAATGTGTTATGTGTATCCCAATATGAGCCAAACCACGGCTGCACTTACTGAAGAAGGAGCCAAACAAACAAAGGTTAAGGATCGACTTTAGTTTTAGATTATGTAAAATGAAGAAGTGCAGAGGAACCGGATAAGGAGAGCTGTTCGTATTCATTCCGTCCTCACATAAAAACATACCCATAAGTTAAATAAGAATAAATAACTTGCAGGCATCAAGTGCAGAGTTATACAGTCATCACTTATTGTCTGACAGTTTATTAAAGATGTTTCGTGGATACTGAGTCAATTTCATTTAGCTGTAAATTGTGAGTACGAGTCCAAATCAATCCTGCTTCTCGTTATACCCAGAAGAGAGTTTTAAAAGACTTTCATATTGGCAGCACACAAGCACGAAAGTGAAAACAGTATATAAAAAGAACCTCATATCTGCGTGTGTGGCACTGATAGAGAGGTGATGGATTTGTCCAGTTGGAGGTTGTGAAAATGAACTCAAACTAAAGAGCACGTGGATCAAAGAAAGGGACAGCACCAGTGATCATCGTTAGACTTCCTCCGCAGCCCACCACCTCCTTCGTGCCTTCCTTTACATTACCATTATTAAAAAGGAGAGGACTCTCTTAATAAAGTCTATTAATCACACCGGGGGAGTCGGTTCATCGGTTCACCCTCTCGCGAGGGTCTCTAATCAATCAAGCTTGCTGGTAATGTATTCATGGAAGATGTTAGAAAGGACTTGTTTGACAGTGTTCCAAGGAGGAAGAATTTATTAAGTTCCCTTCACCAGTCAGCTAATCCTGGGGAGTATTGAATACACTCCCACACCCCACCCTTGTCCTCTTGCCGGGTAGTGTGAATAAAAGGGCCTTCATAATATATGAAGTCTGTACAAATATTGGAAACGTCCAAAATATGTCCTCTCATTAACAGTGATGAGTGAAAGCCAGGGTATTGGCATTTGTCAGATATGCGCCGAGTGTAAAGGCACTGTTGTACAAGGCCTCTCCTGTGTCGGGCGATGTAGAGACATCACTCTCTTGCGATCCTCTCAAAAGCTGGATAAAATGTGTCTTATTAGTTCACACATGGCGGTGAAATTCTGTGCTACACCGCTGACTAATGTACAAAGCTGAGAAGAGGCCGAGCTGATGGCTTGCTGGGCCTCTGTTAGTGACGTGTGAGCGGAGAGGGTGAGGAGAGGGGACATTAGGGTGGTAAAATCATCCAGCTGTTGGAGGCAGCTATGAGGCCGGCTGTTTTTTATAAACCAGCCCCTGTGTTCAGCTCCGCGCTAAATGCTTTATAGGCAGATCGACACGGTGGAGAGGTGAGACAACGCAGCATTTCCTTAGAAACATGTGAAAAAACTCTGCTATGTAATTTTTTTTTTTTTTACACTTTAAAAAATATTTGTAAAAATGTCAACACTAACTACAATATGGTGTTAGTCAGATAGGAAAAAAAACATACTCATACGGGGGCTGAAACATCTTTAATAGAGGAGGGTGCATAAAAAAGCTCTTATTGCCTTTGCTTTGTCCTGAGGAAGAAATGAAAGAAGGCCATGCTTGGCTTCAAAGCTGCATTTCCATAATTGCCCTGTAACTCGGGCCTGTCTGAGGGATCTGAAGGGGGCTAAGAAAAGCACAATCTTTCAGCTGGGTGAACGGCAAAAGCATCAACGCCTCTCCTTCTGGCCTGTCGGCCTGTCGCCCCCTTCCCCACTTGTTGCCTTTCGGATTCAGTCAAAGAATTCCACTCTCTAACCTCGATCAACAAAAGGCATGAAATCAGTGCCCTCCCTCTCTCCCGCTTCGGCCCCAGAGAATGTCACTCCTTCTGGGCCTTTTGTCCTTTGCTCAGCCCAGGGAAACACACCAACCCCGCTCTCCCTGTGCTCTGGCTATTCTTTAACATGTTGCTGCTGCACTTTCACTTACATTTTCAATAATGAATGTGCCATAAAACATGCAGAAGACACAGAAGTCGCATAAATTCAGCTGGGCTAAGATTGAGCTTTCCACCTCCTCTTCTTTCAGAAACAAGTTGCCGCAGAGTGCCGTGGCCTGTAAGCCCGTGTATGTAGGTATGTGGTGTGTGAGGATCTCTGCTGCTCCTGCTGCGGTCAGCTAACACGCAGGAGCGATGTTAGAAAAAGGGCAGCGCCCCTCTTGGTCCGGGCAGGCACCGGGTGGGGGGCGGTTGACAGTGGCTCATAAAAGGATTAGTCCAGTGCTCAAAGACAGTGGACAGCTTCTAAGCCTGACTAGGGCCACAAAGGAGGTGACATCCCTCTGTCTCGGTGGCAGGAGGAGGTGTGGCAGAATGGTCAGGGCCTGGGGTTGGAGGAGGAGGAGGTGGCACTGGTGGCGGGGCTACAATGACAGAAAGGGTGGATCAGGTGAAAACACAAGACGGACCCTCTTTATTTGCAGCGGGCCTCCTCTTTCACAGGACACCTCTGGCCCCCTCCGTTGGGCTGCTCTGGTGTTTATATACCCCACGGTTTCTCCCCAATCACACATGGTCCTCTGATGGCTCCATTGGCCAGGCCCTTTCAGCCGCCCGGTGCTGCAGTCCACCTTCCCCCAGATCAATGAACACTTTGGACGAGAGATTAAATTTCCTTTTAATGATTCCATCTTTCTCCGATTTTTCCCCTTCTAAATGGCTGTTTAACAGTGCATTACTTTCTCACCCATGTAGCTGCATGTAGTTCAGCCTCCGAGTATTGAGGGCAAAAAGAGGCAGCAGCAGTCAACAGCGCTCAGGACAACATGCACAATGTGATTAGATAGGGAATGAAGAACAATTTATTTGTACTGTGTCAAATCCATCTGTGTTTCCTGCACTCCTAATACTGCAGAATGATCTATTAATTAGTGGATAATTACAAGACAGCGAATATAACTGAGAATCTATTGCTTTATAATGTCTGAACAATCAGTGATGTCACCTTCTGATTATTTTACAGCTGTTTAAGCCTGTAACAAGAACGTGCCTAATACTTTTAATTCTATCCAAACTTCTTTACTGGCGTTACAACCTCGTGTTGAGCAGATTTACGTTATGCTTTGGAGGCACTTGGGTACTACAGTGCTTACAGAAAGCCCTGCGGGATCTGGGCGCATAACACAGCATGGACTTCAGCAATAAGAAGAGGAGTCGATGTTGATTATTGCTCATTAGCCAGGAGAACATCCGTTTAACGTGCGAGGAGAGGAGCGACACACCATGCCCCACTGGAAATTGTCCCTATGTAGCTCAGAGCAAAACGTTAGCTTAATGCATTCCATTTGCTCTTTGTAACTGGGAACAGGTTGGACACGTATGGCAACATAAGCAGGCCTGATTACTTTGTTTCTGCAGATGCATTTTAATCCCTAATTTCATGCACTGATCAGAGCAGAGACCCTGATCTCGAGACACCATCACTGGCCCTTCAGTAGCATTTCACTAGGAATCCTCGTGATCAAGAGGGGACTTGTTCTGGGCCCCTGAGGAGGAAACATCCTGTGAACAGTGAGAAAATAAGCATCCTATTATTTATGATAAGGTTCAGTGTGTTCACATGCAGCTAGCTGCATTTACAGTCCACCTTTAAATGGATTTTTATTAAATGGGGTGGACAAATTCATAATATGTGCGGTGTATGTATTTTAATTACCAAAATGCATTTTCATAGATGTTTTTTAATTTACAATGACCTTTGTGAACGGGCTTTTTTAAAGGTTAACAGTTCCTCTATTGTTGTTTCCATGTAGAACATTTCACGTGAACACCGCATTTTCCTTTGTACTGTATAATTATGAATCATAAATATTAGTGTAGCTAATGCTGGTCATTCAAAGCTACTTCCTTCATCAAAAGGAAGTGAGCAAGAGTCTACAAAGAAAAGAAAAACTATTACATCAATCAGCTGGCTGATGCCTCTTATAAATATGCATGGCGCGGTTAGATGGGGCTCTCAAGGAAGATAATTGATTAGACAGGAAGGCAACATGGTGAGAGGAGCTGCAAAAGGCTCCGGAGTCGTTCCCTCGGCTGAGTTGGGGTTTGTTTAAAGCATATCCTAAACCTAGAGAGGACACGGCTCGAACGAATCAGCGCTTTTCATCTGCCTCTGCTGCCCTGAATTGCAGACATTAAAAGATATTGTCCTCGGTGACCATCCGAGCCTGGTCCAGGAATGTGTGACAGATTGTGGGTCTGTGTGCGCCGTTTTTTTTTTTTTAATTTCTTTCTTTAATTTTTCACGTGAATGCAACGATCAATCCGAAATATTAAAAACGCAATGAAGGAATATAAATAAAAATATACAAATAATAAATAAAGATAGATTAAAACGTTAAAAACTCAACGAAAAACTCATCGTTTTTCCTGTGGAGTTTTTAAGTTTAAGGAATTAAAGTTTGTCTCCCAAACAAATATATATCATAATGTTTTAAACAAATATATTTTGACAGTTTTTAAAACAATCTTGGTTTTAAAAAATAATAATTTGCATTACTAAGACTTTTATGTGTTTTTAAGTCTGAAAATCTCGGCTAAATTTGAATAAAAAGAATATCAACTGTTTTTCAACTGGTAATTTTAAAAATCTATTTTATCTTCCCTTTCACTTTTAATTTTGAATATTTTCTTTTATCTTCCTTATTTAGGAAAAAAATCACGAAACTGTTCAAGGCGCTTTCAAGGTTTACGCAGTCTTGTAGGCTATTCCAGTTATGATTGGCAGGCCTAAAAGGTTTACTTTTTTATTCAAATGTTTATTTGTTGTTGTGCGTTTAGATTAAAATTTTTGAGCAGCGCAAAAAATAATGTATTTCATATATGTTATCAGTTTTCGTTTATTGTGCCTTTTGCTAAATACTTGTATAACGATTGTGCCAAAGTGTTTGTTGCTTGACCTCAACTGAAAATGCCTGTTTCTATTTTAGTAAGTATTTTTAAATATTACTTGCCTTTTAAAAATATTCGATTTGCTTTTCAAAGCATTAGAAATGAGCCCTCATTCGTTTCGACAGATGTACTGTTTGTGCATCACAAACTCACAGCACAAAGGCCTGAAAACAGGTTAAACAATATGATGTTGTGACAGATTCATAAGAGTAAAATGTTATTATCGGATTTCACATCAAACTAGATAAATAAATTAGGAGTGCTAGAGAAAAAATGTGAGTTCAAGACAGAAAAGTGTGTGTGTGAGCAGCAGAACATGGCCGTGTGGAGGTGACTGTAGAGGGAGCTCCAACACTAAGTTTACATAAACTTCCTCTGATAAGAGCTCACACATGCAAATGATCACATTATGGGCAAACAAAATAAATGACGTTATTATTAGTTTTACAGCGACGATATATTACAATTACACCAAAGAGCAGCGTTAGTTGGGGAAAATGTATGATATATGTGAGGAGCAATAGGGGAATTACAAATCATGATGAGATCTGGGAGTTCCACAGCAAAGCCAAAATCCATCTTTACGATCAGCTGAACCACTCTGAGCAAGTACCAACAATCCTTCAGCAGTCACCCAGTCTCTTTGCAGACCATACGATTTGCGACGAAAATTAATGAAAGAATGATTCATTTTAATGCGACCGCTACGCCTCTATAGGGCTAATCCCACAACATTAATATCCAAATGTATGCCGCAATTCTGGATAATTAGCCTTAAGTCCCCTCCACTATAAAAGTGTGATAAATCCTTCTCGAATATTTACTTATCACTGCCACGGAGGATGGAGCCTGAGCCCCAGGCCGTCCACTAACACACACACACACACACACACAGACTCACACAAACCAAAGCAGCAATGCACAATAAGAGCCACCATCAAAAGCAACTGTCAAAACACCTCAGCCAAACACCAGCAATTTCTTAAAGTTGCAGCAGTTCATTTATTAGCCAAAATATAGACTTTCTTGTACAATTTGGTTCACAAGTATGTACATATTCTTAACTTTATATACAAAACATTTGAACATCAAATCCTCACAGAACTTACAAAAAGAAAAGAAAAACTCACAGACTACAGGTTCATACATTATTACATTAGCAGTTTTACACAGGACATGCTTACAATGTAAGTATACAGAGATGTATTATTCTTATTTTACATTCCATATTCAAATGAAAATTAAAAGAACAAAAAAAGCAGGATGGGTGAGGGGCTGTGTAGAGAGGGGGGGAGCCGAAATAACCATTGCAGCGTCTAGTTGATTCTGAGGCCTGGAATACACAGGGGTGAAACACAGGAAAGGAAAAAAAGTGATCTAAAAACACTAATAATAACCCCATGAAGAGCTAAAACACAAACTGATAATAAAAGTGACAATTGGCTTTCAAGAACGAGCCTGTGGTGAATTTGCATTGAACTAATTTGCATGACCAAACAAGTGAGTGTAACATGGGCCCTGACGAAAAAGCACAAGCGCACACACAGGCATAAAAACATCTCCTGGAATAAAAGGTAATTTAGGTAAATTCGGCGATTAGAAGGAGAGAGAGAGAGAAAAAAACGTGATCTGGCGTTAGAAAGAAAACTCCCAAGCGTCATTAACTGACAGTCTCACTGTCTTTGAACTGGTTAGAAAGATGTTTTCACATTTTTCCCTCTGCATCCAAGGCACTAAGATCTCTCTGGAAAACGGTGGCGATGAAAATTAAAATGTATCATAGAGCTCATCCTGGGTTTGACTAAATTGTGTTTTCAAAACATGTTGGTTTCGTAGATTGCGGGCTTTGTGTAAACCGTGAAATACAAGTACACAGGCCGTTATGTCACATGGATGTAGAAAAACAAATAAAGGAAGGGTTGGGACACAATAACAGAATCAATTTCACCCAATTCGTCATTTTCCTAACTGCTGTCTGATGAGGTTTCCATAACACTCACGGACATGTTTCAAAGCACACACACACACACACACACACTCTCTCTCTCTTTCAAACACACACACTGTAATCTGTAAGCTATAACACTGTTCATCTGTGTGGCCTAGAGAAAAAAAAATCCATGAAGAGGCAAAGGAGGTTTAAAATAATGAAAATGAATGACGGGCAATGGGCTAGTGTCTTTAGTTTTTTGTGTTTTTCTTTTAGTAATTTACACATGCGCGTCTCATGGTCGGGGACATGTACCTGTGACTGGAGTCTCTGAACTATGACTCTTGTCCTCCGTTTGCCTGCTGCTGTAGAGGGCCAGGCCGGTGGCAGTGGCCTGGTTTGCCAGTCCCAGGTAGTGATTTGAGTTCAGTAAAGCCAGCTGGTGAGCTGAGAAGGCTCGGTTTGTCCAGTTCTGGATTTTCCCAACAGGACACGAAGAGATGAGTCTGTGAGGGGCGATTATGGTCTGGGCAGCGGGCCCTGCGGAGTTGCTGCCGTTCATTTGCGGCGATTTGCGCGGATTGTCCGGGGCCGTGGCTGTCTCTGCCAAAGACCAGATCTTTGGCTTTTGGGCGGGCGCGGGGTTGTTTTCTGAGGGCGGCGAGCTAACCGACACCGGGTTCAGTTTGAGCTGTTCGCCGTTCGGCTGGGACGCCTTGATGTCCAAAGCCGGGTGGTGATGGTGGTGGTGGTGGCTGTGGAAGTGCTCTGCTCCCCTCACCACCTCTTTGCCATCTTTCCCCACAGCCTTTAGAAATCTCTGGTCGGGCCCTTGTAAATCCTCATAGCCGTCTGAAACCTCAGAGTCACTCCTCACGTCGAGTTTGATATCTGAATGCAGGTCGTCCTGGTCGTCCAAGTCGTCCTTGTTCTCAATATTTTCCGTGTCGATGTTCTCCAAGTCGATCTCCTCCTCGTCCTCCCTCTTGTCCCCCTCCTCCCCCTCGTGATCGCTGCTGTAAACATTTCCTTCTTCGTCGGTGCGGTTCCGGGGGGCCCAGGTCATCTTGTTCTCCTTCTTTAGCCTCCTCCTGGCGTTGGCAAACCAAGTGGACACCTGCGTGAGGGTCATTTTGGTGATGATGGCCAGCATGATCTTCTCGCCCTTGGTCGGGTAGGGGTTCTTGCGGTGTTCGCTGAGCCAGGCCTTCAGGGTGCTGGTGCTCTCCCTGGTGGCGTTTTTGGGTCTGGACGGGTCACCGAACTGATACTGGCCATATGGATAAAAAGCAGGGTGATGGTGGGCAAACCCTGGGTGCTGGACGCCGGGAGTGTCCTTCAGTTCATACTGAGCATTCTGCAAAGACAAAGAATCATAAGAGGACTTAGTACAGTCACTCAGAGCAGGGCTTTCCCACAGTCAACACCGTCGTTGCATCTAGTTGGATAAAGTAATAAAACGGAAGAAGAAAAGCGGAGAATGTGGTTTTTCTCAACTTCAAACGTTATCAAACTTTCCAACAGTTTTTTTTTTGTGTGTGTGTGTCTGAGCAATTTTGAAATGACATTAAATCGAAACTCTTTTTATCCGGTTACCTGTAAACTTCCCACCGCACATTGCATCATTTTAATAATCACTTTGCTCCGTTTAACGCCGACAATAACACACCGACGCACGGCGCGTCACTTTGGAACCACTTTCAACTCGAATCCACCGAACATTCGGCAACAAAGTTCAAACCGCGGCGCACGAAAAGTTCCGATGAACGTCTCCGCTCAGCCCCGGCACCTCGTGCATTCTATTTTATGGACTAGCCCAAAAAGTTATGGATGACATAAGAGACAGAGATAGAGAGAGAGAGAGCGGAGGGACTCACCAATTGATTGAAAATTGAAATATCGTTTGAGTAGGGCAGAAACGCTCCGTAGCCCTGCGCCGCCGCGGCGAACGGCGATCCATACATAGTGGAGAGGACGTTGGAGAGCGCGCCGGACGGACTGAGCTCGGTCCCGGCCCGGGCATTGCCCGCGATCCCCTGGCGCTCTGGCGGGTATATCGGTCGGATGTACTGATATCCCAGCTGAGGGAAAGACATGGTGCTAGGAAAAGGGGGGAAAAGTCTGCTGCAGTCACACAAAGCAAGGGGAAATTGCCTCGATATCCACTTTTACAGTGTGAGCATGTGAGCAACAAAAGGTGCAAGCAAGGGAAGTCTATATTTCCTCGGGAACAGCCAGTGTAAACGATCCGGTTGCGCCCCTGATTTCTTCCTCTTCTTCTTCTTTCCACCCTCACTTCCCTATTGATCTGGATGGACTAAGGTCAGGTCCTTACAGATTGCTTTAGATTATTGGGACTCCCTTGCTCAGATTGACATTTCTAGTCGTTTAGAAGCCCCTCCTATTTCTCAGATCTCACCCCTCTCGTACACACCACACACCAAACAGCTCTCTCTCTTTCTCCTTCCCTCCGTCTCTCCCGTCGTCTCTCGACCTCCCTCCCTCTCTCTCTCTGATAAGTGCACTGACGTCGCGAGCTCTCATTTGAATGGGATTTCAAATCTCATTTTATGGCTCGCCAATCTATTTCACTTCTTCGCGTCCGTCCTGCCACAGTTTTTTTTTTTTTTTTTTTTTGTGTGTGTGTGTGTTAATTCACAGATTTTAACCGGCGGTAAGCATTTCGGTGTCAGTGACTGATTAACTTTTTTTTGTCCGCGGTTTCCTTTTATTTATACAAACTCCGATGAAAGTTATCCTGGTCGAACTAAATTCGGGGAAGACTCTGGTTAAAAAGTAATCGGGAGGTACAGGTTAAGTTTAAGAAGACTTAAAACCAGTTTTAATTTTTTTTATTAATGGAGAAAAAAAAACTTTTACAAGCCTTTATGAAATGACATCGATGGAAAAAAAACGTGTAAGATAAATACTAGAAAACAAAGTGAAAATACTGATTGATTATGAAGATGTTTGTATATTAACAGTGCATGCTTTATAAAGAGCCGGGTTTTTCCTCCCAGCGCAAACTGTGTTTTCTGACACTGGTTCCGAGGTGTTATTGGCTCCTGGTGGCAGGCGAATCGGAGTCAATTCATTGTTTAATTTGAGACATCAAACGGATCGCGTGTAGCCACTTGACATCAAAGAGGGAGCCGGTGATAGGCGCGTTACACAGTTAATGAAGGAGCCGCAGTGATAACTAATAAACATTTTAGTGGATTAGGCTGGAAAGATGTTTATTCTGGGGACACGTCTGATTCAAGAGGAAGTAACAAATAAAAGCAATACGCAAATGAACTAATAATAATAATGATAATAATAATAAAATAATACACTATAATAATAATAATATGTTAATAATAATACAGCGTGAATAGACTGATCCCTTGAGGAAAAGCTTAGCTGCTTTTAAATAAACGCTCTTAATCCACTCAAAAATAAAACGATCATCTGGTGCATCTGCACCTTAAGAAATCATTTTGATGACGACCAGATGTTTCTTGTAAATAATGCGGATTAAAACAAAACAAGAGAGTCATTATTGAAATTCCATGAATCAATATAGAACTGTATGTACAGGACAAGCACAATCGTATTTCAACCCGACTTTATACCAGCATCTGTTTTGGTAATCGTTTGCAAAACAACTAAAGAGGCTGGATTGTTATTTCACTCGGAGACTTGGGTATAAGTATTAATGTATTATTGACAGCGAGATGAAATCTCATCAATCTCTGTTTAGTTTTGATAATGCGATCCGGGTTTCCCAGAACTCTCAACTTGTATAAACCTTTAATCTTCTTTTGAAGCAGATAGTTATCATTGTCTGGGAGGGATAATAGCAGCTGTAATTTCTTATATGGAGCTACCCATACGGATACGCCTTGTTTCTGTAAAAGTCTGTCCTGAATCTGTGTGTGTTCTTCTCCGACATCCACCCCAACCCGGATTATGGGGTTATTAATTACAGCGGCTTGCTGGTGCCATCCGAGCGGAATGGTAATCACTACATAGCAGTCAATAGCACGCTCACACTTCCACGCACACGCACACACACACACACACACACACACTCACACAGTCGTGTGCGCACGCAGACACACATAACATTGACCTGCAAACTGAAAGGGTCCAGACAGTGAAGTGAAGGGTGGTTAAAGATAAGTGGATGGTATTTGACATTTAGATACACAGCAGTATAATAAGCGCAAAGAAACAAGTAGGGTTTAGGAAGGGAAAAAAAAATCACTTCCAAACATCTCATTGTAGAAAAAGAAAGAAAAGAGACAGAGACAGAGACAGAGGGACAGAGAGAGAGGGAGAGAGAGAGAGAGAGAGAGAGAGAGAGAGAGGGAGAGAGAGGCTGGGCCGTAATAAACGTTAGAAGCGCAGAGTATAAATCTGTGAGTCCAGCGAGGTGTCTGCCTGCTGCTGTCCGCTAAGCAGCGCTCCTAGTCCGGATGGACACGTGTCTCATCCCCGGCACCACGTCGCTCAGTCGCCCCCTCAGCCCCCCACCACCACCACCACCACCACTCCACCCACGCCAAGGGCTGTGTCTGATTTATTGCCTCCAATCAAAAGCACCAAGCACTAACTTAACACTTTCACACCAGCCCGGGAAACTGGCGAAGCCATAAAAGCATTAAGACGCTGATCCCCTCTCTCCTAAAGAAAGAGTCACAGTAAACAGAAAAGTAACCTCTGCTTCACTTCCGCACACACACACACACACCGGAGCATTTAACACAACAAACCCCAAGATCAGAAGGCTGCAATAAAATTTATTATTATTATTATTATTATTATTATTATTATTATTATTATTATTATTATTATTATTATTATTATTATTATTATTATTATTATTATTGTGGTATTTACGTATAGTTTAAATGAGTTTCCGTAATTCTCTGTGGGAGAATGCTGGGAGCGCGCTGGAGCCAATTTAATTTGTAGGTGCTGTAGAAAGAGGGCAATCATACACGAGTGACTTGAGGGCTGTTTTGTAGAGAGCTCTTTGACGGTAATTATGCAGATGACACAATTTCACATTCTCATAAGCAAACATACACGGCCTATCGCTCAACAGTAGTTTCTTATGCAATACACAGGGCACCAGCGACACGTCGCAAATGATGAAGCGAGGCTCTGCAAAACAGGCGAGATCAAAGGCTTCAAACAGAAGCACTTCATATTACACATTTGGATCTTTTCCATAAAGCCCCGGTGACATAAAAAAAAAAAAAAACCAACACATTTCTTATCACACATGGAATCACTTTTGAGGAGGCCCTTGCTGATCAACATCGGTTAATTACGGTGACGAATGTGGATTTGAAAAGAAAACGCAATTAATGACCCTTGGATGCTAGTGGTAGTTTGAAGTGTGTGTGTGTGTGTGTGTGTAGGAAAAAACGCTGGAGAGAGATTTGAGATTTCCTGACGTGCTTGACAAACCAGCGCTCATTTTGATGAGCATTTCTTGAAAGGGGACCTCAGTCAAAATGCATTAGCCTGCTGAGTTTGTTTAGACGCATCAGCCTGTTTCCATCTTTAGTTGCAGGGGAAGAAATTATTGACGTAATTTTGAAACATGCGTTTACATTTACATTTACAGCGTTTTTAACACGATCAAGAAAATCTGCTGGTCAGCGCAAACAGATATTTTAAATGTATTTCACATCTGTCAAATCATGCAACAGAGCATGTAGGTAAAAGTCTGGTGTAATTCATGAAAGTGCTTTTTGCTATTACCCATCTTATTACAAAGCAATTATTCTTAGCTGCTGGGAATACACATAACTGTTGTTGTTAATCAGAAATGTTCCTTCGTGAGTTCAAACTCAAATCTGTGGGTAACCTAAAAAACTAACTGTGCAACACATTCAGTCTTCAAATATGCTCTTTCAAACTCATGTCCCATTAGGGTGAAATAAAGGGCCAATAAATCTTACAGTGTTTAAAGAACAGTGAAGCTTAATCCAATAAATGAATTAGTTTCTAAAATTAATTGTTCTTAGCAGCAGAAGCAAGTGTACTTTGAAAATACATTTAAAGTTTAATTTTTTTAATGTTAGGGTAATTTAAATAGTATGATTTTAATTACATTACACCAACCAATCATGCATATTAAATAGATAGCCTAACTTTGATTTGCATTAGAGGCAAAGTAACGCATTTTGGAGCCGTTCCTCCTGCTCACACCATTTGGAAACAAATTAATAGTCAATGGACTGCAACTTATTAAACTGGGTTATGACAGCGGATCCAAGTGTGAATTAATGCATTACCTTGCAAATGTTTTACATTAACTTGTTAACTTCAGGTTGTAGGCTACTACTAAATTGACACAGTCCGTCACTCAGGCTAAGTACATGGATTGAGTGAGATCCATTTTAGATTCAGGCCTTGCACAGAGCTTTGGCCAAAACGCCAGCAGCTTATAGGGCTTATACAATGTATGCATGATGTATGCACATATAGGCATTATTAACTATAGGATTACTCTGAAATGTTAAATATTATATGAACGACTCAAATCCTAGACTCTATATATGACGTATAATATTGTGTCCTGGCTGCTTATAGTTCTCACTTATCTGTCTACATATTACAATCAACCTCAATAAAATATAAAAGTGTCATATACCGTTTATACACATATTTTAGTCATTGGTAACATTGGAGCAGTACCTTACCTTTGATTTTCGTCTGTATTACTTCTTTAATGCCCCTGAAGGATATTGTATATTGTTCATACTTCATATATGATACCCACGCATCCCTCCAAAAATGATTACTAGGATACTAGATTATTTTGCCCTGAGAGACTGGTGGAGAAATGGTGACCACAGGCACAATAAATCTACTGCCATTTTTTTATTTTTTATTTTTTTGCTATAGCTCTAAGTATAAATTGATGCACGAGTCAAAATAGCACAAAGTCTATTTCCCTTCTCATTTTACTCAAAGTGCTTTAATATAGACATGAAATCATTAATCCCATATTGTATTTGCACTCCAAGGTAAATTTAAACGGGCATTGTTTAGATAACAAACAGTTCTTTGGCCCTTCCATGAATCGTGATTAAATGGAACTGAAGTCTTCTTTATTTAACAACATGCACTTCTGCTGGTTAATGTTGCTGCTGGGTCAAATAGTTATGACCAGTATAAAATAATCCAGGCTTGTGTAAAACATTGTTCACGACAATGTCATTACACAGCTCCCAGCGATGACCAAAGCAGCACAGGTGATCCATAAACCACAACATCAAATCCAAACAGATACAAGGTGAATATGAAAACATTATCACTTTATATGCTGTATTATTCATATTATCAACCATCACGTTGTATCTTTAGGAAAAACGTGGCGTGCATGACTGAAAAAACCCAACTCTCATTTGCAGGGATTTTCTATGCTTTGCAAGTGTCTTAAACAATGCTGCATCAAAGGTGAGTTGTTTTTTTTTCTTTCTTTTTTTTTTGGTTTCCTCTCTGCCCACTCACTCTCACTCCATCTGCTGCAGTTTCTCCTGTATCAGTAACACAAGGCATTGATTTTACGGTAAAGTCACTTTGTAAAGGGAATGAGTAACTCTGGGCTCCACTATCACTGTATTACACGGGTATGGCCCACGTAACAAGATGAACATTGATTCAGCATTACGGATGATCGATAATGAAATAAGTAACTTCAGGGCCAAATTAAAATGCAAGCTGGCTTGATGCTGCCAGGCTCTGTGAGAGGTGACAGCAGGAGAAAGGGAGGAGAAGGGAGGGAGACAGAACGGCAGAGAGAAAGAGGGGGTGAGGACGACGACGAGCTGATGGGCTAAACCGAGTTTCCTGCTCAGAGTGATGATGACGAGTTAACGATTTGATGTTAATAATACTCCTGATAGCTGTGGTGTCCTCAGAGTTTTTAATTAATAAAAACTGTAAACTTGTCTGATGTTGTTTATTGTTGGTTTTTCGTCATTATCAAAATCAACTACATTCAGCCTGCATAAGACACTACCCCGAATGGTGTATCCTGTAACACTCCATGGATTTGCACTACTGTAGCGAGGAAGGCTTGAAATCAAATACAATTTTCAATTTACAATTTTACAACAAGCTTGTCTGTGAAGATCAGTTTATTTTTATTCAAAAGTCTAAACCTGATGTAAATTGACCCACTCCATAATTTGGCTGACCTGTTTACTTAGGCATCAGCTGGAAACGTGCCATCTCAGTCCACTGACAGTAAAGTGGTGACCTGCTGCCTCTCGGTAAAGGATCTTTCTCATTTAAATATACATGTATGACTTTTTCAGTGTTCATTGATCAGCAAAATCAATGTTCCTCTTGACACAGTAGTAGGGCTTCTAAAAACGCCTCCAGAATGTTGTTTTACTGTCATAATACAGACTGTACAAACACAGTTGTACACTTTTCTACTTTCCCTCCTTCCCACGTTTGCAGTTAGAGTCTATGGAGCCAAACTATTACTCATCAATTCAAGTGTCACATCTTCAAAGAAACATCAACTGTTTACCAAGATTATCTGACAGCAATCCTGCTGAAAACCATATTATATCTCTCACGACAGTATAAAATGTGTTTTTTTTTTCTGTGTGTGTGTGTGTGTGAGTGTCTCATGGTGTGTTTTAATCCAGTGGCAGTGGTAGTCAGTGACACTCTTTTGGGGTCCTACAGCTAGACACTGCACCTACAGAAATATCAGTTACAGCACTTATGGAGTACCGAGCCAGACGAAGCCCCAGCCTTTCCAGCTGTTGCTGCTGCTGGGTTGAGGCTGAAGAAAAGGCAGCTGCACCAACAAGAGCAAGGAAAGCCTTCTTATCTGTGTGGAGGCCTAAACTTTGCAGGGGTGCTGGAGACTGAAGGTGGCGGAATCTGGATGCTAGCTCAAATGAAATTACCATAATTCTACAATAATCAAAAAGACACCAAAGTTGCTATTTTTTTGTATTACAGGTCTCGCAAGACTTGACTGCAATCAGTATCAACCTAGCTGACACTGGACTGAAGCCACCACTCACATAAGCCATGATTTTTCAAAACTCAGGCAGCATTGCATTGCAGGAGTTGCTGGGAGTTTTTTGGTCATTCATTTGAAACTTATGGATTATCTATGGCTCTTCAAGAGGTTCCACAGATTAACTTGATAAGGTATCAGTGTAACATATTAATATCAGTCCTGATTCGTTTTTTTGTTTTGGTAAAATAAAAAAAATGTGTTGGTGATGTGATCCCTACAAAAATGATAACATCAACAAGAATCCAACAGGAGACTTGTTTGTCTTCATTTTATAATTACAGTTTCTGTCCTAAATTATTATGAGGAGCAGAATTTTCATTTAAGTATTTTTTTCTAAATATTGAGGTTGGGACAGGTTTTCCTAAACCCCACAAGAAGCAAACATTGAGACCAAAGAGCTGTAGGACAGTGTCACACCAAGCCAATATTAAAAGACTAGTGTCCTCTTCCAACGAACAGCGTCTGGTGGTCCTGAAGACCCCAAGTAAAAACTCTTAAGCTCAGTGGTCCCACAACGGTGGATCCCAAAGTTCAAAACATTGCTGAAAATAGCACTTTCCTGCAACTTCCTATGGTCTTAAATAACTAGCTGGTAGCTAAAGGTTGGGTTAGTGAGTCCTGGCGCTCAGATGCAGAGGGAAACCATGGACCAATAAGAAGCATTACGTACAAATTCATGAGGAAACACATTGTGCCTTCTCACTGGCACCTCTGGCACTCCATTCCCATGAGTGGCATCAGGGCCCTTTGATAATATGTTATGAAGTGTGGATCTTGATTCTATATCAGTCTTGTTGAGTGGCGCAGCATGCCAGTGGGCTGAGGTCAGAGGACACTTTGCAAGTAAACACTTAAACCTCAGCAGGGCAGCTTTGATAAGAATTTAGCCACCTAAACACTGCACTTACTAATAAAGACGGTACCAAGCAGAACCAGTTAGCAAATGATGGGTTTGTGTGTGTGTGTGTGTGTGAGAGAGAGAGAGTAGACCCACAGTCAGGTGTTATCATCTCATCGTTAGCCCATTATTTAAACACCAGTTAATGAGCCTATGGGTGAAACAGACGTTGATGACTAGAAAGCTGGTGGCACCAAACTGCTGGTCTGAGCAGACACAATGCACACATGTTACCACTGTCAACAAAGGCAAGTTGGCAAAGCTGTACCTGTTTAAACCAAAACACGGAAACAATGCCTCTGGAACATTTCAGGAGATTGGGCAAATCAGCTTTTTCTTAAGCTGCTGGCTTGGCCTGCGTTTCTTTCTTTTCATTTGCATCCAACAGTCATCTGTCTGTAGTTTTAGGAAGCTCTGGGTGACAAGAAGAAAGACAAATTTGTTAGTTTGTAATGTTTTGGTTCAGATTTTTCCAGCTCATGGTTCTTAGAGGATGCAATGTGATGTTGTCGGTGACCCTCTGACTTGTTTAGTGACATTTAGATCAAAGAGTTCTGGAAAACACGTGGTAAAATATCTCAAAAACTAATGACTGGATTTCCATAAAAGTTGTGTTGATGTTTAAAGCATCAAGGGGTCCTTCCATATATTTCCATTTTGCACACTTTATGTTTTTGCTTTGCTCAAAGTAACACATGACATTTTGTATAGAACATTTCATTTGTTAACAAACAGAAGTGTCATGAAAAGGAAAAGTGAGAAATTAAAAGCCACAGGAGCTTTCCTCTTGCTCCTGCCTGAGAACAAATCAACTTTGCCAACACCTCTGGCCTAAAAGAATTTTTAAAAAGATGATCGCTCCGTGTAGCAGTTTGGTATTTTAAGATGCAGCGAACACCGCAGTATATCCTCCAGTGTATGACCCACAAACAAGGCGAACAATCCCGAACAAACATGTCTTTCTTATAAGTGAGCACACACATGCTCAGCTACACACATGCACACTGACACATGTGTGTGTGTGCAGCCAGGGTTTGTGTGTGTGTCTGTCTGTTGTACAACAAGCAGTGGAGCAAGACTGGACCCAGCTGTCAGGTCACTGCTGTCACAACCAATAATGATTACCCTCTCCCTGCTCCTCAATTCCAGCTTCATAACCACCAACCTAGAGGAGATCCGCCCCTTTTAGGAGAACAATACATCCATGAGTGGGCCTCATCATCACCCACGCCCACTCTTATCAGCCCTCTGAGGGCCCGCCAGACCCCATCTCCCTGCGCTTTTGTATGTGTGTGGATATCTGCTAATCTTTGTGTATCTGTCAGATTTTTCCAATGAGCACCGCTGTCCTGACTTTACCTCCCCAGACCCAAATGATTCCAGCCCTTCTGGCACTGGCAGATTATATACCAATCAATACATATGGACTACAGATTTTATAAAGCAAAAAAAAGAGCAGCCCGCTCTTTAAACGATGCTCCCTCTCAGTTAAGTCCACATAAATCACGAAGGGGCTTGCGTTCAACTTCTCCCATGCTTTCCTCATAATCCATGACTCAAAAGGACACAGGGTTCAGCATATGTCAGCCCTCTCAAAACCCCTACCCACTTCTCAAGCAGCCACATTAGCAGACTTAAACAATATGCACATCACTCATCTGCCTCATTTGGTGGGATTGGGCAGCCATTAGAGCATATATTAAAGAGGCCTCGTAGTCTGTCAGCCTTGCCTGCCCATGTCTAATGAAACGAGCGCCCCAGAGCAGCAGTGGATTAGAACCACCGGCAAGAGAGTATATATTCATGTATATATACACATGATTATATATTGGAAAAGTGTCTGCATGCTATTC